>OY728128.1:1305008309-1306507158 GCA_963277665.1 Viscum album
TACCACTGGTTGAGTTCCATAAAAGAGCCTGAAACCCCCACTATTGCGTTAATGTTAAACAATAACCAGCCCCTACCACACTATGCATCTCATTATCACTCTAACGTATCCAGTGAAGTCCATTCTTGGAAAACGAGGTCTTTACAGTTTTCACACATAGAAAAGAACAACATTATCATCCTCCATAGCAAGCAATATATTGAAGGGGAGGGACTACTGGCCACATGTAATTTAAATTAGTAAATACCAATTTCAAATGGACCTTTTATGTTTGATTCCGTTTTTATATGTAAGGAAACATTTATTCATAATTTAAGAAATGATCCCCACCCTTTTAGTGCCATCAACATTAATGTTTTTGGATATATAACATCAAAACACATTTATAAAGTGTTAAACATGATAGGTTTTTATAACCATCCACTTAAAAGCATTATATTCTTCTTTATCATTGGAATACACATGAGACTCCTCCCGATTAATTCACATATGTTCTATGAAATTAAAAATTGTGTATAAAATCCCAGTCAATCCAAATGGCGTGCTAATACCCAATCCTTCTTAAAACATAAAACCCAACATTGGTAAGATCCATGACCTTTATCAATACCTAGGTCACTCCACTTAAGAGATTAAATGAATTCGAATTGTAAAACATCCAGGATTGAGTGAGTACCACTTAACTCAAATGGTTCACTTCACGATTAAAAATATGATGGGTACCGCATATATCAATGCTTAATAACACGAGATTACATGATCCAACGGAACATCCCTAGTATCATCCATAGGAGTTTAAACCATATGAATTCTAGTATTTCATGTCTCTCACAAATAATAACTTTAATTCATATTACTCAGAATGACTATAAAATATGTTGAAGACCTCCAGAGTCATCCAACAGAAAAAGAAAAATAATTAAGGGTCACAAAAACTATGAAGTATTTGACCATGAAATTCTCATGTATAACCCACATACACTAAAAATTTTATAATTCTCCCTCCTAGAATAATGGTCAAACAACACATGGACCCCTTTCAAAACAAAGGCTTCATTTTAGAAACTAATATTCTTATATGGGATAATGGACCCAAATAAATACCACCAAATAGAAACATATCACAAGTAACCCAAAAAATTTATATATTTTGAGGGAGATACCTATAATTATATACCCAAACTATAATATAAGTTGTAAACCCGACCAAGTGATCACACTATATTAGGTCACTGTGCTTAAGAGTCTTCAACGATTAATCAGAAGATATAAGAAAAGTGTCATATAAGTAACACCCATGCATTGTCATTAAGGTAGAAGGAATAGATAATGTAAACTACCCTTAAACAACACTCATGCTTATAACCATATTAATGATTAATTTAAACCATTAAACAATGTACCATTTATTCCATTATGTTGAAGTATGTTCCCTAGAATCAACTAATTTTGTACATTAAGGTAACATATATTGATGGTTTTTGAATATAAATAAACTACTAATCACAACATGATTGTTCTTATGCATAATATTTAAGGTTATAATTCCCCAAGAGTAGTTGTCGCACTAATAGGTCATAATAGTTCCATGCTATGATGATAACCTGAAAGTGCTATGGAATTACTCTTAGATATATATTCTATTGCCGAATAATATAATTTTATGGAAACAATTGATACATGCTATCTATGGTGGAGACTCATTGGACAATGAGGAAGCTACACATGGTGTTTTTACATGAGGATATGTAGTATGATATTTTTATAACAAGACCTAATATTAGGAAATCCACATTTATAACTCTCATAGGATGTTTCTATATACGAACGTTTGTATTATTCTTTAAACATTATGAATATTATTAATGGGTATTAAGAATCACACACATAGATGTATTGGAAAAAACATTGATGGCCTATGTTTGCGGTGAGGTAAGATATGTAGGGTTGGTCCTTAGTAAAACTGCATTTGAAACATCATGTTTTTAAAGGAGACAAAATGTTTTATGATGTACATAATACGCCACATTGAACATAAGAATTATTATGTTACCTTAATACCTAGTTGATGAAATGCATATAATGAATAATATTAATTGATTTATGAAAATATTTTTTTACACTCGGCATTAATTAATTACTTTGTTAACAATTATTTATAAATGAAAATAAACATCTTTTTATTTAAAAGGAAATGATTTTCTCAAAAACTATTTGAATGAAAATAACAGAGTTTATAAATTAAGGAAATATCTTTTTATTAATTTAATTAATGAAATATATATATATTTAATATATACATTTTAATTTTTAAAATTCAGCTTATATGTTTTCCAGACATGATATAAGAACAAATTCAATTTTATGAATTAAATGATCATTTTTAAAAAAATGTAGTTCTACCACCTTTTGATAGAGAACCCAATTTAAATCATGTATTTTATTATTTTATAAGTTTGATTTGACAAAATATTCTTCTTATTAGAAATCAGGATGTCAAAATATAATTTCGATGAAAATTTGGTATATTTATGATATAAACAATATTTTAATTAATAGTTAAATTAATGTATTTTACTTCAAAATCGATTTTTTATCTAAGTTATTTATATTGTTAGATTTTTTTTATTTACTTATAATATGTAATTAGATTATGTTTTTACCTATTATTGTAATGTTGATCATTTTATTTAATTTCCAATTTAAATTAGATATAAACATACATATATACTATGATGGGTTTTTACATTAAAAACCCAGTTTTCTCCCTTTGACAATGAGAATTAATTTTAATCTAATTACGTCAAATTATGTGTTTTGGAATTTTTAAAAATTGATTCCATATTTTTAGTCAGTGGGTCCAAATTATGTTAATATGTTACTTTTTTGGATATTATGAACAATAACTAATGAAATTTTTATTCACCATAGTTAATGGTAAATAAGGTAAATTAGCTAAGAAACAATATGATAATGATAATAAAATTACACTAAAACCTTCAAAAATCCTATTGGATTAATAAATGTCAACCAATATCACCTAAGTATATTAATTTATTAATTTAATTGTCTTTTTTCCATTAAATTGATGTAATTATTTTTTAATCAGAAGAAAGTGACAATATGTCACTCTTCTATCTATTATTAGTATAAAAATTTTTATATAGTGATAAATATTATGAAACAAAGAAAATAATTATTCCAAAAAAACCTTATCAATATATATATATATATTGGGAATTTATTTTTAATTTTTAGAGTCTAAATAATTACTATAAATATTTACACAACAATGATACAATAATTATTTTCTGAAGAGAAATATCGAATTAATTATATTATAAATTGGAAAATAAAAAAAATTGAATAAATTATGTCATCCATGATTTTTCTAGGTGAATATGAAATTTTATAAGGATTTTAAAATATTTTTTTCAAGTTATATCTTTCATCAAAATTTATTTGAATTCAATGAACTAAATTGTGAAAAAATTAAAAATATTTATATTTTATAAATATAATATTTTTTAAATTATTTAAAAAAACATTAAATTTTTATTTAAAAAAGGAGATATTTTAAAGTCGAAATGTTTATTACGTTTCAAATTATAGGAAATTTACCACATATAAGGGGAATTGTTATACAGTTAATAATTAAAATGTTTTTTCCTTAATTTAAATTAAAAGTGAGAAATTAATTGTATATTGAAAAAGATATAGTACGAAAAAAACTAAATACATTTCTAAAAATTATTTTATGAAATTATTTCGAATGATAATAACAAAATATTTTAAATAATAGGGTTGTGGGTCATTTTTAATCAAAGCACGTTTTATATTAAATTAATACTTTTAATAATTCCAAGTGTGACCCTCCCCTCTCCTATAAAATGGCACCCCTTCCTCTCTTTTACTCACACTTCTAAATTCTTTTGGACCAGACAAGATCATCAAAAAACATTCATAGAATCCCTACCCTAA
This sequence comes from Viscum album, assembly GCA_963277665.1. Lineage (NCBI taxonomy): Eukaryota > Viridiplantae > Streptophyta > Magnoliopsida > Santalales > Viscaceae > Viscum > Viscum album. The sequence goes on from OY728128.1 coordinate 1,305,012,291, forward strand.
TCATAGAATCATCATTTAGGTAATAAAGCATCCCATGGAATCCTTTTGGTATAATCTAAAAGAAGTTACCCGATTAAGAGGTTACACCTTCTCTCAAGCGTTTTAGTTTCATTTACAATGTCCAATCAATATATTATACTTATATTATTATTACATAACCTCACTAGTAACATAAATATACTATTTTTTTTATTAGGTTATGGTTTTAACCTACAGATACCCAATCCTGCAGTTAATGGGTTAAGAATGTATTGTTTTTGTGTATGGAGAACTACTCCCTCCCGAAACAATGATTGTTCAATTTTACCCTTCCACCTACAATGGTGGAAGTTATGATGGAAAATGTATTTATATATGATATATTTTATATTTATATTTTCCATATTATTTTTTAATTTTTTTAGAACACGCCGTTATGATTTCTATGTTGTGTAAGTACGATAATTTATTTTGATAAATTGTAGACTATCGCCCCCTCGATGTGATATGACTCGTTCCTGCTATACATTTAACATAGAAAAATGATTTTATTTTACCTATGATACAATCATGAAATAAATATAATACTTATATCTTAATTTACAAAATATAATTATTATTCATCTAATATGACAAAAAACTAATGTAGTGTTCATTCGTACATATGGTCTACCGTCTACATGAATAGTCCATTACATTTCTTGCCTCTATATATTATGGATTATTATTAATACATATATAACAGATAAATATTATAATAAATCCTGAAAACTATTAAAGAGAGGATATTATTTTTACCACATGGATAATTTACATCAAAACAAGTTCATTTTTGACTCATGTACCCAATATTGACAAAATGTTCGATATGAAATTCAATAGTTATGTAATATTTATATAATGGTAATAAGGGATATAAAATAAATAATAATATTGAAATTATTTTTCCAGAAATTAGAAATTATCATAAGTTTATTATTTATGAAAATAATTATTTTACGTGATGAGTTTGACTCATGTTAATGGAAATCATAACTCTTCATTTATTAAGATAAGTATCCATGTAATGGCTAATGTTTTTTTATGAATATCTGTGAATTCCCTATGATTGTTTTACACTGAATATCAAAAGATATTGGGTTTATTTTTATTTTTCACACATACTTATCTAATTTATTTATCCTTTATATAATTATACTATATATGTATGGTTCTCCCTCTCAATCTCCATTAATTGAGGAAGATTTTGATAATATACACCTTCTTTTTATATATAATGTATAATAAACCCAATGACATTTAATTTAATTCAATGAATTTTAAAAAAGAAATTTTTTATGTGAATCATTTAACAAAATGACCAAAGGAATGTTTTTTACATATTCGGCGATGATGACATCCCCTGCGCCACAATAATTATTTGATATTTGGATCCTGTACAAAGAAATATTTATTTAAAAGAAAATATAAATATAGAATAACCTTTTCATCTATTTGGGTATAAAAAATGGGTTTGATAAAAGATAGAATATGTAAATATCTTGAAATTATCTCTTGTGATTGAAATGTGCAAATGTTATTTTTCTTTTATGCTTATTTTATGAGTTATTGGTATTGACATTTGACTGGTGGTTACGTGATAAACCAATGATGGGTGGTTACGTGATAAACCAAATATGGTTGGTTATGTGATAAACCAAATGTGGGTGGTTCCATGATAATCAATGGATTGGTGATTATGGTATATCCTCCAATACATTGGCTATGTAAGTCAATAGTATGTCTATATCATTTAGTCATATGTGAGGAAGTCACTAATATGGTAATTCTATTTAAGTATGGTTATGTCCAGAGCTACCTTTATATGATATATGTTGATTTTTATGGGCTCTTTGGTAATCATTTAGTTTCAAAGAAGGGTAAGAATTGATCATATATTCTATGAAGTATATTTATTTCTTCTTAAGGGTGAAGATTATTACATTATGATAATGTATTCATGGTTTAAATATTTTTTCTAGTATAACTGTTTTCTATCTTTTTGTATCCCTTACTCAGATATTTAAGATCATCCCACGTTTTGAAATGTTTTTTCACTAGATCAAAATATGAATAGAGTCAATAATGGTATCATGGAAATGTCATTATATTTAAACATGAAACAAGCTGTATTTATTTTTAAAATGTTTTTGTTTTATGAAAAAATTATACAATGAGTATAGTTGTATAGATGTAATATTTGAGTTGTTATGCATGAGTTATGACCTAATTCTCTAAATCTCTAAACCTAAAAGGATCCTCAGTATGAATTCCTGATTAAAACTCAATATTATGTAATGTTTAAATCTGAGGCCTTACAGTTGGTATCAAATGGTGATCTAGAAAAAATTTGAGATTATGATGATTTCTTAAGAGTTAGGGATATTATCATGGGTTTATAATTTTAAGGTTGATCATAAGTTTAATGAAATAGGAACCCCTTTTAGGCTCTATAATCTGAAATATTCAACTGAATAATCTCTTCTTTGGAGACGTTCACCTTTGAGAAAATTATGTATTAATAATATTTAGGATGAAAATTGGAAGGAATTAAATAAAATTTGAGGTTAAAAACTTTTATCATTTTTTATGTCTATGTATTATTATTAGAATATTATTAGAATTATATAGTTTTAGGAAAAGGACAAACCTTGCGTCCGACAAGGCTATAAGAATCAAACCGACATCCAAATGGTGACAATGGAGTATGGATTACCACTAGCCAAGGTAAAGTGCATGGATAATTGTCTTATCCTTTTTAGTTAAATAATTTTAGGGGATAATAATAACTTCATTAGGAATACATATAGTTTATCGAATAAATAAATGTGGTATTAAAATGATTTTGGGATTAAGCGATATATTCAATTTTAACAGATATTCACAGTTTTAGTAACTTTATAATATTAACTTAAATATAATACAATGGTACCTAATTTTAGGACTAGAGGATTAAATATATTTTAGAAGAATCCATGTTTTAATAATGGGCTTGAAGATATTTGGGTTATTTATATAAGTGATAATCCTATCATGGAGATAATGTTATTAAGTTAATTGTATTTTCTTGTGACACATTAAGAGTGTTTGATGTTATTTTGAGATAAATGATACAATTTATCATGGAAGACTATATTATCAAATCCTTCTATTTATGCGTTTCATGCATAGTTTTGATTACTTTGAAGAATGTTATGTATAATTTTTTATCAAATGATATTTCCAAAACTATAGATATTTCTATTGAATTTTAGATATTTAAAATTAATTTTTCTTCATAATATGGTTTATTATGTTAGAATAATTTTCTGATTTTATCTGAAACAATTTTGTTTTGGTTAATATTTCATCACATGAAGAATAGATTATTTATATTTTATCGGATTAAATGATTACCTAGATGTTTATTCAAGTGCCTCAAGTGTGATCGAATCCTCTTGAATAGTCATTGTTTTGAGAAAAGAAGACTTTTTTGTATAAATTTATTAAAGGAAGAATCTCTACTTGAGAAGTAAATATGTTTCATAATGTTCTTATATAAGATCATAAATAAATTCCTCATCATTATGAAAAGATCTAAAAATAAAAATGTTTTCTATTTTGTTTTCATATTGTGAAATAAATTATCATATAACCCATCATTATTCTGTGGTTTTATGATTTTTAACTATCTCTTGATAATGGTTTCTGTCAATCTCCATCCGAGTTTGATGGTTAGTTTTCTCTTATATATCCATGTTTTATTATATGGAACCCCAATAAGTGTTATCTCAGGTGACCTTTGTACACCACATTCTATATTATAAAGTGGATGCTTTATTAACCCATTTTAAGATGTGGGTTTGCAATAAAGGTATTTTAGAATAGTAATACCTTAGTTACCGAAGCCAAATTCAAATTATGAGGATGAATTTTTCAAAAGGGGGGAGAATTTAACATCTTATGTTTTTCAAGGATCTAATATGTTTGTTATTGTACATAGTACGCCACATCGAACATAAGAATTATTATTTTACCTTATAACCTAGCTATTAAATTGGTGGTAATGATCAATATTAATTAATTTATGATAATATTGTTCACACATTTATTTAATTAATTAATTTTTGAAAAATTAAATATAAATTAAAATTAAACTCTTTTAAATTAAAAGGAAATGGTTTTTTGAATTACAATTGAAATACCAATAAGTGAGTTTATAAAATAATAAATTCACAATAAATGTATTTTATTATTGAAAAAATTTGAAATATATTAAATTAATTGTCTGAAATTCATCTTATTTGTTTTATAGACATGATATAGGAACTAATTCTATTTTATAGATAAAAATATCCTTTTTCTGGAAATGCATTGTTACCACATTTTGATGGTGAACCATATTATAATATTGTTTTTACAGTATTACATTTTTGTTTTGAAAAAATAAACTTATTATTTGGATGTGAGACATAAAAATTTACGTTGGCTGAAATATTTTTATTTTCCTCATAGAAATCATATTTTAATGAATAATGAAAATACTCATTTTAATTGAAAAATAATTTTTTGCATCTATGTTATTTAAAATGGTATATTTTATATTTTTTTATTTTTATAGAGTAATTGGATTAAATTTATAACATTTAATTAAATTTATCTCATTATAAGTAATTTAACATTGAAATTTGATATAATTGCAAAATAATCATTTGATGGTTTTCAATTTAAAAAAAACTTGTTTTCTCACCTTGAAAACATGATTTAATTTTTAATTAATTACAAAAACTTATGTGTTTAGAATTTTAAGAAATGTATTCCATATTTTCAATCATTTGTTTCAAATTATGTTAATATGATATTTTTCATGATATTATTAATAGACACTATGGTAATTTTCATTTACCACAGTTTAAGGTAAATCTAGTAAATTATAGTAACAACCAATATGATAAAGATAATCGAATTCCACAAAAACCTATAAAAATAATATTTTATGAATTAAAATCAACCTATACCTCTTAAGGGTATGAATTTATTCATTTATTGAACTTTTTTACATGATGTTTATATAATTAATTTTTAAACGAAAGAATGCCACGACATGTCACTATATTATCTCTTATAAGTATAATAAATTTTATGTAGTGATAAAAATGAATAGAAATAGAACATAAATAGTATCCTTAAATATAATGAAACTATCTACATAAGGGAAATTTATTTTTAATTTTTAGATGTTATATAATTAATATAAACATTCACAAAATAGTGATATAGTATATATTTTATTAATATAAATATCTAATTTATGATATTATATGTAGTAAAATAAATATTTTTTGAAATATTTTATGTGGAAAGATACTTTTAAATGTTAAAATGATATTTTATAATACTATTAAATACATTGTATCAATGTTATATCTCGGTTTGGATTTTATTTATATTCTACTAAATGAATAGTGAGAAAACTGACCCTATTGATATTTTATTGAAATAATATTTTATTTAATTATTTAAAAATCATAAAAATATATTAAAATTACAAATTTTATATATAATGTTATTAATTAAGTTTACAATTATTGTAAATTAACAAAATATATGGGAAATTTAATTCCACTAAAAAATTAGAATGTTTTTAAATCAATTAAAATTATAAATGAAAAATTGAAGGTAAAATGATAAGATAAAGATTAAAATAAAATAAATATATATATAAAATTTATTGGAATTAATTATTTTGAACAATAGTGATCATTTTTTTGAAATAAAATATTTTTTACCCATTTGTAATCGAATTAGATTTTATATTAATTTAATACATTAAATAACTCCAAGGGTGTCCCTCTAATCTCATATAAAAAGGAACTCATTACTCTCTATTACTCACATTTCTGAATCCTATTGATTCGGAAATTATCTGCTAAAAAATCTTAATATAATCCCTCCCCTCATCCAAAAAGCCTAATTGATGGCATAAATCATCCCATAGAATCCTTTTTCTAAAAACCGAAAGAAGTTACCCGATTAAGAGGTAATGGCTTCTCTCATTCATTTTTGATTCTTTTCAATTATCCACTACCTATACAATTATTATTTTATGATTAAATAAAAAAACTGTATCCTAAATATACTATTATGTTATTATGATAAGGTTTTGATGTTAAATTATACAAAACTCTTTCTAATGGGTAACAAACATATAGTTTCTATGTACAACGATCTATTGCCTCACAAAATGATGATTGTTCAATTTTACCCTTCCACCATTGATGATGTCCATTATAATAGAAAATATTTTTCTATATGTTATGTATTAAATTTATATTCACTCTATGATTCTAAAAATTTTATTCAGAATATAACATTATGCCTTTCATGTTGTGTAAATATGATATTTTCGTTTGAGGAAGTGTGGACTACTGCCACCTCAAAGTGATATTACTCATTCCCATTGTACATGGAATGTATAAATGATGTATTTATAAAACCTATATGAAATTCATGAAATTAATATAATACATCGATTTTAATATAAATCAGTTATTTATTATTCTTCTAATATGATAATGAAATGAAAGTAGTTTCCATGCGTATGTATAGCCTTCCATCCCTAGGAATAGTTAATTTCGTTTCATATCTCCAAATATTATGGATTATTATAAATACATATATACTGAATATATATGGTATCTATATCCTGATTAATATTATAGAGATGATTTAATTTTGACATCATGGAATATTTAGGGAAAAACATGTTCATTTTTTACTAGAGTACCCAATATCGACGAAATGTCTGATTGGAACGTAAAATGATATTTAATTTTAAAAAAATAGTAATTAGTGATATAAAAAAAATAATCAAGAAAAAGGTTCTCAAGTAATAATAAATTAACATATGTTTATTATTCATGAACATAACAGTTATACATGACGAGTCAGACTCAATGTAAGGGAAATCACAACTCAATATCAATTAATTTATATAAATATCCATGTCATTTTTTCGGTTTTTCCAAAAATATGTGTGAATTTAATCTGATTTTATTGACGGTAAATATCCCTAAAAATCATGTGTATTTTTATTTTTCACACATATGTTTTTCATTTATTTACCCATAATCAAATGATATTATCTTCTTAAGGGACGTTGTCTCAATTTACTTTAATTAATGAATATTTTGATAATATACAAATCCTTCCTTTATATGGTGTATAATCATACCTTTAACATATAATTTTATTAAGCAGTTTTGAAAAGTTAATATTTTTACATCAATCATTTCACTAAAAGAAAAAATGAATTTTTTTACGTAGGTGCCGATAACAACTTCTATGATACTGTAATCATTATTTGATATTCGGATTCCTCTACAACAAGTAATGTTTTAAAAGAAAAATAAATAACATATAACTTTCTCATGGTTTTTTTTATTGAAAATGGTTTTTATAATGGATTTATTTTTTCAAAATGTTGAAATGATATCTTGTTATTAAAATTTGAAAATGTTATTTTTTTTGTTATTCTTATTTTATGTGTTATGATTATAGACATTTGATATGTGGTTACCTGATAAACCAATTACAGGTGGTCATGTGATAATCCAAAAATGTTTTTTTATGTGAAAACATAACACAGGTGGTTCCATGATAAGCCATGGATGATTGGTTACACTATAACCTCTAATTCATTGGGTATGTAAGAAAACCATATAGGTTATTCCATTTAGTGATAAGTGTGGAAGTCAACTATATTGATATTTTATTAAGGTATGTTTATGTCCCTAGTTAACAATATATCTTATATGGTTCTTTCTATAGTATTTATGGAAATATTTTGTTTATAAAAATGGAAATCATTGAGCTTATATTAAATGAAGTATATTTACTACTTTTTAGGAGGGGATAATTATTACTTTATGGTAAAGAATTCGCGGTTCATATATTTTAACCGGACTAAAAGTTTTAATTCTTTATGTATCCCTTACTAAGCTATTTTTGTTCAATCCATGTTTAGTAATGTTTTTCATTGGACTTAAAGAATATTAGTTTCAATAATGGGATAAAGGAAAAGTCAAGTTGTTTAAAGATGAAACGAAAACTATTTATTTTTAAAAATATTTTGTTTTATGAAAAAAAATTAGATAGTGTGTAGAAGTGTCTATATGAAATATTGTAGTTGTAATGTTTGAGTTATGACCTAATTATCAAAATCTATAAATGTAAAAAGTTCATCAATGTGAATTCTTGATTAAAACTCAAGATTACGTAATGATTAAGGCTTGTGCCTTACAACATTAATGAGTAATGTGAAAAAATATCTGTCTCCTATGTTCCATCACCGATGTTGATATCTCATGCCTTTTGATGGAAATGAAACAACCTAAGTAATTCCATGGCCATGTTGTTCTATAGAAATGTACAATATTCTAATAGTCAAAGAATGAGGAATCGAACACATGGGTTGATGGAACATTCATGAAACCTGCGTGATTATAGATATTGAGACAATGGGATTATATTACACGGTATGTATTTGAATGAGGTGACATGTCCTTGTGGCATTAAATTCTTTCTACATGGGTTTCTTGGCCTATTTCTACACACTAACCTTGGACTTCAGGCTACTTCGCCTAATGCCCCTGAGAAAGAGGCATAGAGGATCACACACTATTGTATCCAGTATCTCAGTAAAATAATATATTATTTATTATTTAAACAAATTAAATAATGATTATTCTTGGTTTTGGTTTAATAATTAATCATGGATGACAGATACCATTTCTTTCAACACTAATTATTGAAGAGAATATATTTTAGGTACAATAATTAATAAAAATTTATTTTCTATTTAGTGACTATAATATTAAAATATTTATTGGTGAATAATGCACTGATATATGTTTTTAAAATAAATATTAATTATTCAATGCTTAATAAATTTGATAGGGGATTGGTGTATTGAGTTAATGGTCCATTGAGAAATAATAATAATGAATATAATTTGATTAAATAATAATTAATTATAAATAACAAGTAAAGTGAATATCCAAAAATAATATTTTTTCTATTATTATATATCATGGATGTGTCTCTAGGATAAATAAAACAATTGAGGAAGTTGCAAAAATTATTTATTATTACACTAATGAATTAAATACTCTGTTATGTAATCCTCTTATTATCCGAGTGATGTGATGGTGACACTGATGGTGTTGTGAAGAACGAATTGGAGGATACTCCCAATCCTAGGGAGTTCATACCTCTCCCTAAATTATCTCAATAATGAGAGGGATCCTCCTCCAATGATGTAAGTATGACTATTTGGAAGTGGTTCTCAATGTGTTCAAAGGTGGAAATGACAAGCATACGGATATTCCGGGCTATCATCAGGAGACACCTACGATGACGTGAGAATATATGTGGAACCTGTGTGGATCACCACTAGAGGATATCTTCCCATGATATATATAATGAAAAAAATGTTACACCTAATGATATTTTTATAAACCATCAACAAAGAAAGAATCACCTTGGAGGTACTTATTATTTAATTATATTAAATTTAAACACAATATATTGATCATTACTCTTGGTTCTAGGGGAATTCTTCATTTTCACAATCCTTGATTCAATTATACGGATACTGGTATTCATCGTCGTATTGATCCTATATTGATCATCTATTATGAAAAAAACTAAATTTAGGTACTTTCCTTCCAATTATTCAGCTAAACCTAGAACCTAAAAGTGGTGTTAGAGTGGGAATATTATTTTTTATAAATATATAAATAATTAATTGATGATGTGGTCTTTAATAATTTAGTTTTTCAATTAAAATTGAATCATCCTCTCAATCTAAATCATGATTGAAATTTATAACTCTATAATTTCATTTAGATATAAATAAATTATTGATATTATTATTAAAATTATATCAAGGATCTCTATTAGATGTTCTAATGGTTCTATCTATGTAACACATAAGTACACGACCTATAGTCGAATCTACATAACGAGTAGTTGGGTTAAACAATGTAGGAGTAGTTGGGAAATTAATATACATATGTGCAATAATGATAGATGGTGTAGTCAATTCATTCACCTTGTGGTCACCAGGATAGACTGGCACATGGTTTGCTAGACAACACACAGTGTGGCCCACTAGACATGTAGTGTAGTTCATTTTGGGTCAGGGTTGGGCCGTTTATCACATACATGGATCTGTCAACTGGTGACTATGTAAAAATAAGGCAACATGGCATGTGGCCCACTGGACATGCCTTATACTCCTATGATTTTTAAAGTACACCTCACACAACGTTTCCCAGATGTGTACTTCAGATGGATGGTTAGGAGGGTATACGTCCTCAAGTCAAACCTATTTTTCTTGTACATTTTCCATATTACACAAATTTAAAATTTATTATTATATTATGTAACACTTTAAATATGTACCTTTATGTGGACACAATGCTGGGACAAAAAATGTGATAGGTGTTTGATATATATATATATGTATGTTTGTGCACATGTGTTTAATTAATATCTGCATAATATTCAAAATATGAACATCATGTATGAGTTGTATTACATTTATTATTCTATGATCATGTTAAATGTCACAAATAATAATGTATCTAAATGTAAAATACTTGTTGGGTATTTTGGGATAGGTATTCAATGGGTTACCTCTATGGTAAAAGTTATGCACATAGTTAATTTAATAGGAATTTAATAATTTTTTAAAAATTACAATGTAGGAGAATATCAAGGAGATTCATAAAAATGCTTAAGATAAAATTATTAATTAATTAAATATAATAATTTATCTATTTGAGCGTGATTTTTCATAAATAATAATGATAAATAAATATTTTTTTTAATTAGTTGCATAAATTTGTTTCATGCAAGGGGATGTTGAGGAGCTAGATCAGGCCTTTGTATGCAATTTACTTCTATTATAATTTATTATAAAATTATATTGCCTTCACATGTGACCTCTATCCTCATTAAAATGTTGGTCATGCATTCCCATGGTTCTTTTTATGCAAACCCTCATTTATCCCTAAAATGTGTGTCAGTAAAAGCATATGTAAGGGATGGATCTCCCAAGATAGTGTAGTAAGTACATGTTAAGAGCCTAGGTGAAACCAATACCAAGTGATTCAAATGTGGACATGTGGAGTGATTTAAACCCTAACATAATTTGTTCAATGTGTTTCTCTATTAGTTCATCAATCACATTATCAACCACTAGAAAAACTAACCATTAGAACAAGCTTCTAATCTTACCCTTTATTTTATTTGTCTTTTTTTTATTGTTATTCATTATATATGTTTTGTCATGATCACATAATTATTGAATTAACAAACATGTAAGATGGAACTAAAATAAATTTTCTTATGTGAAAATATTATTTAATCATGGTTAATCAATTTTACATACAACACTTAATATTAATAAGAATTTGAAAAGATAATAAATAGAAAATTAGGTATAAAGGATAAAATCCATCAAAAAAATTAATTCACTATAACCTTAAATTACGTCGGTTACAATCAAACCATAGTTAATAGTTCTTGAGCATCCAATGTGGGGGTGCTTTAAATTATTCGGGAATTGTAATATGAGGTTTTCAGTGGTATTTACATTCATTACCTTCGGGGTTTAATACAAAAACCCTGCTCTTTATTCAACACATAAACATGATGTATTAAATAAACTATTCACATGATACAACATTAATGTTTGAGAGGTCAAGTGTATTTGGGGCCTAGAATCATTACATAACGACTTAAAACTGAAAGATAAATTCTTTATTGAAAACATCCATTACATGACCACTAAATTTCCTAATACCGAACATTGCATGGGATAACCAGAGTACATGCATAGGAGAAGGGTGATATATAAATCTTCTGAAGGGAGTTGACAAGGCATAACATGAAAAATACAATTCATGTTAGGAAATATGCATATCAATGGAGCTTAAAAGAAACATGAACATAAAAGTAATGATAAAGCATTATTATCACAACATTCAAATGAAGAAACAACACTTTACATTGTATTAGCATGAGACAAGTCTCATTGCATAGGGAGAATGAGTAAACCCTCATTTCACATTATTAGCATGAGTAAACCCTCATTAAACTCGAATTAGCATGAGTAGACCATCATTTCACTTGACGTATCATGATATTAATCCTTACCCAATGCATTGGTTCACTATCATGGCCCACCATCTTAAGCAATTCATTGCATGCATAAGTGTGCCACAAGATCATACAACACATATTCATTAATCATCATAATTTAATACACGGTAAAGGATGGTGTAATTTTAACATGAAACTCTTCCATCTATATGTAAATGTTCATAAAGTTGAATACCCATGATAGAGAAATGGCCATGGTGTTCACTACTCAATGATTTAGTCTTGGAAATTGGCGGTGCAATTTCGGGAGCATAACAATGTGACATAAGACTCCACTAAAAAGATTGATGAGAGAGAAATGGGTGGCACATGATATGTACATGAAATTGAAAATAAGGGATCAAATAGATATATATCACAACATATTTAATGGAATTTGGACTTATAAAACAATATAATTTCATGAATATAAATGAGGAGCGAGGAATTCCTTAAGGAATTTTGGAATGGTAATGTTTTTAAATAGGAGGCATTAATGAGAGAGAAAATGGGTCTCTAATCATTAAAACATAAAAAGGGAAGTATGAGGGAGTTGATAATTCATACCCCAATGTTGTTAATTGAATATAAAAGTGCATAACAATATTATGAAACTAGGATAAAATGACTAAGGAAGGAATCCCTTCCGTAGAAGTGTGATCACATATGCTTGGGAGAGGCTTCATAGAGGCTTCATGGGATCTTGGGGTGCCTTCTAAAGATTTTTGAGAGCGGATGGAGGGGAATATTTGAACTCAAAATGCATGGAGTGAAGAGAAAGTTGGAGCTTGGTAGGGTTTATATAGGAAAGATGAGGGAATTCATTATAATTTAGGTTTGGGACACAACACAATAAAATTATAAAAACCACTAACCAACCCATGGTATTTAAAAAAGGGAAGTGAAAAACAATATTATAGAAGTACAATGGATAAAATTCTTAATGTAATAGGTTTTCTTATGTGGAGGTGAGTCACAAAATCAAGGATATCAATTTAAAAAGATAAATTGTTTTTTATGTCTTAAAGGGTGCACTAAAGGATTGTAATATAAATAAATCTATCCTAACATCACATTATTTTAATGGTAAAACATGTATTGTCAAAAAATAATGTTTATATTATTTTATTAAATCACTATTGGTTCATTAGGATGTCAAAATAAACATTATATATTTAAATGGTATTTAATTTTTACTCAAAAATTCGACTGTCTCAGAAAATTATGAAAAAATCACCATTGAATAATTTCGACATCCTGATTTCAAAAATAATATTCATTTTATCTAAATAATTTTATTAATTTGTATATTTTTAATTCTAGAATAAAAAAAATACATTTATAAAAAATTCATGGGTTTAGAAAAACTAGCTTTCAATCTTTAATAAAAATTACATTTTTATTCATAAAAATTATATGATAATCTATATTTAATTATATTTTATTAAAATATTATTTAATTTGAAAAACCACTGATTCACCAAGATAGTTTTCTTAATTGAATATTTACTAACAAAATAACATTTTGCTTTATAATTTTTTTAAAAATGAAAGAAATAAAATTAATTAATATTCTATATTATATAAAAAATTAATTTACATAATCATAGTGATAAGGTCTTGTTACATAAACGCTTATAACACATGCATAAGACCGAAGGGTTTAGTGTGGGATGGTGACCGACTCTTGGGGTGTATTGGATAACATCACACTGGTGGTAATCTCTATCAACTTTCACTTCTACTATTATAGGTACTATTCGAGATTATTATACTAAAACTCATCTTGGAATTAGTTAAGAGAGAATCCCAATGATTCCATGATTTTTCCGAGCACAGAAAAATGGGCTTCAAATGGAGAAATTCTACTAGATGAGACCATCACTTCCTTTTTCTAAAATAATTGGATTTGTTAAAACCCTATTTTTATACTAATCATGTGATCATTGATTAACATATATATTATAAATAGTCACAATTCTAAACAGTATTTTATAATCAAAAAACAGAAATCCAAATGAGTGAATATGTGATATAACCATTTTACATAATAAGACATTTAATTAGATCAAGAGGAATTTCAATTAATAAATGATTGGGTTGTTACGATATTCTCCCTTTGTACTTTATCCCCCTATATTTCCTTTTCCTATACTAAAATAGATGTGAATAACTCCTCTTCATCACTTCATCTGATTCCCATGTCACTTCTTCAAAATTTTTGTTTTTCCACAACACCTTGATACAGGGTATTATATTTTTTTCATAGAACATTTTCTCTACGATATACAAACTTTACCGGCTTCTCATCATAGGATAGGTCATTCTATGATGGTACCACTCTTGGATTGAGTACATACGATGGGTCAGGTATGTACATCCTTAAGAGTGAAATATGACATAGATCATGTACTTGAGATGGGTTCGGTGGGTGTTCTATTCGATATGCCACTACACTGATGTGATCAAGTATATCAATAGGGATGATGTACTTTGGACTAAGATTTACCTTCTTCAAAAATCCCAAAACTCTCTTCCACGGAGTTATGTAGAGGAATACCATGTATCAAACATCAAACTATAGGTCTCATCGATGATTATTAGCACACCTCTTTTTTGTCTCTAAGAAGCTTTACAATGCTGCTGGATAGTTATAACCTCCTCCATCATTTTTCTGACAATTTATGGACCTAAGAATTTTCACTCCCCAACTTCATCCAAACATGATGGTGTTCTGCACCACTTCCCATAAAGGGTTTCATAAGAATCTACTTGGATTCTGGATTAGAAATTGTTATTGTAAGAGAAATCAACTAGAGGGTGATGTTGACCCTATCCTCATATGAGGTCCATTGATCATTCTCTCAACATTTCCTCAAGTGTTTGGATAGTATGCTCAAATTGGAAATCAGTTTGAGGATGATCGGCCTTACTAAAGTTCATCATAGTATTAAGAGCATGTTTAAGATTCTTTAAAAACATAATCTTGAATCATTGATCTCTATCAGATACAATCGATAATGGTACTATATAAAACGCTACCATGTCTCTGATGTATATTTTTTCCATCTGATCTAGTGAGAAATCCCCCAAGATTGAATTAAAGTTTGCAGTCTTTGTAAAACGATCCACAACAACCCAAATATCATTGTTTCCTTTGGATTTCTTTGGATGTATTGTGACAAAGTCCATGGTGATGTTCTACATTTTCCATCTTGGAGTGGGTAAAGTTTTCATCATCACTGAATACTTCTTCCTCTCAGCCTATACTTGCTTACATATGAGGAACATTGACATATAATCAGCGATGTCCTTCTTTGTGTTATCCAACTAATAATTCTCCCAGAGATCTCAATACATCATTGTGTTTCCTATATGAATAGTGATTTTTGAACTATGTGCATCATCCAAAAGACCCATCTTTACATCCTGATTCGAAGGAACACATATTATTGACCCATATATCACAATTCCATCCGCACTGACATTGAACTCTGTGGATTTCCCTTATATAATAATTTCCACCTTCTTCTCAATTCTCAGATAATCATTTTGAGAATCCATCAACATTTCCAAAAGATATGGTTGAGAAATAATTTGGGAATGGATTGATGATGTTCTCTTCTTTAAGATTAACAAATCCAACATCATTAATTCCATGTAGATTGGATTCTTTTCAATTCTCATCAATGATATAATCTCTTGGTTCTTTCTACATAGAGAATCTACCACTTTGTTCTCCTCCCTAGGGTGGTAATGGATTGAGCAGTCGTAATCATTAATCAGCTCTAACCATCTTCATTGGTACATATCAACTCATTCTGTGTGAATATATACTTAAGGATATTGTGGTCTGTATATATTTCACACATCTTACCAAAGTGATAATTACAGCAATTTTTTAAAGCGATGATCCTTTTAGAAAACTCCAAATCATTTATTGGATAGTTTTTCTCATGAACATTGAATTTACAGGAATAATATGAAATGAAATTGTCATTTTGCATCAACACACAACCCAGGACCATCATCGAAGCATCACTAAATACAAAAAAATGTTATCCAATTGTGGGTAATGTAAAAATGAGCGTAATGAGAAAACTCCTTTGCAACTCCTCGAAGATATTCTCACATTCATCATATCAAGAAAACATTACTCCCTTCCATGTTATGTTGGTAAGACGGTTTTACAATGATGATAAATTTGTCACAAATCGATGATAATATCCAGCTAACCCAATGATTCTACGAATATCCTTTACTAATGTTGCCCTCATACATCCCTCAGTCATAGATTTCGTAGATGAATCCCCAAATATCCCATTTCATGTAATGATCTGGCCCAAGAATGAGACCTCCTTCAACAGGAACACACACTTGTTTTACTTTGCATAGGGCTTCTCCTTCTGCAAGGCCTTTAGTACAGTTCTTAGATGCTCCTCATTCTGCTCCTTGGGTTTGGAGTATATTATAATATCATCTATAAATACTAGAAAAAATTGTTGATGTAATCTCTAAAGACTCTATTAATCATGTCCATGATGACTGTTAGGTCATTAGTGAGTCTGAAAGGCATTAATATGAATTCATAGTGCTCATACCTTATATGAAAAGCAGTCTTGGGGATATCCTCCTTCTTCACCGTTACTAGGTAATATCCTGACCGCGAATCCACCATGGAGAATTATTTTTCTCCACATAGCTGATTGAACAAGTCATCAATTTGGGGTAGAGGATACTTGTTATTTATTGTGATTTTTTGAGCTGATGGTAATCAATGAAATGGTGCATTGACCCATCCTTTTTCTTGATGAATAGGACTGGTGCACCCCATGTTGAATAACATGGCTGTATAAACCCTTTATCCAAATTCTCTTGTAGTTGTTTCATCATCTCCTCAAGCTCCTCAATAGCCATTATATATGGAGTCTTAGATATTGGAAAACTCTAGGTATAAGGTTAATTGATAATTAACCATATCTTCAACGATGATGTCATGCAATTCTTCGGATAACACTTCAGTGAATTCCCTCACAATAGGCATGTCTTCAAGGATGGTTTTTTCCATGCCCATAACTCGTATCTGAACATTTATTTATTTTCATGTTAAACCACTTACTCGATAATAAACAATATTTAGGGATGTACTTTTTATATATAGTCTTATCTCTAAGGCTTTCACTAGGTTTTTCTAATCCTCATCCCAAAAATAACTAAACCTATCCTCTAATACCAACTATTACTACCATTCTCTTTATTACACACATAAACATGATTTTTTACCAAAACACTTCACTTGATACAACATGGAAGGTCAAGAGGTTTAGTTTCCTTGTGGTTAAGAACATTACATAAATACTTAAAATAGGAAAAACTATAACATTATTTAAAACATCCTTTTCATGACCACCACATTCCCTCGTACATAGCATTGCATCGGATAACCTAAGACCAAGCATAAGAAAAGGATGAGTTGTAAAGCCCAGTAAGGGGGTAAACAAGGCATAACATGATGAATAAAATTCATGTTAGGAAATAGTCATATCAACAGTTCATAAAAAACATGAACATAAAGGCATGATAAAGCATGATTATCACAACATGTAAATGTGGCAACGACACTTAACATGGTATTACCTTGAACCAAGGCTCATTGAACATAGATAATGAGTAAAACCACTCTGTATATTAATTATCATGAGTAAACCCTTGTTTAACTTGAATAATCATAATTTAACCCTCACTTAACTTGATATATAATGAAACTAATCTTTACCCAATGCTTTGGCGCGCTCTGGGGGCCCACCCTTTTTAATCATTTCATTTCTTGCGTATGTGTGCCACAAGATCACATACCATATATTAATTAAACATCATAATTAATTCCATGACAATGGAATGAGGGATTAATAAATGAAAATATTCCATAAATAATTAAATGTGAATAAATGTGAATACCCATGATAGATAAATGGGCATTGTATTCACTGCATAATAATTTTAGCCAGGAAAATTATGGGGCAATTTTGGCAGCATAAGAGCGTGACATAAGACTTCATTAAAATTTATAATGAGTTAAAAAGGAAGCTTCATAATATATACATGAAATAGAAAGTAAGGGGGTCAAATAGATACATTTCCAAATATTTGTTATGGAATTTGGATTCATAATACAAAATAATTTCTTGAATGTAAATGTGGTGGGAGAAATTCCTTACAGAATTTCAATATGGTAACAGGTGTACATGGGAGGAATTAATGTAAGAGAAAAGGGGTATATCATCATTAAAACATAAATATGGAAGTATTGGGGAGGATCTAAATCACACACCAACATTTATAATTGAAAATAAAAGGGCTTGAAAATATTAAGAAACTTGGGTAAAATGAGAATGGAAGGAATCCCTTACATTAAAGTGTGATCCCAAAGGCTTGGGAGAGGCTTGAGAGAAGCTTCTTAGGATTTTGGGGCACCTTAGGATGATTCTAGATATATGTGGGAAGGACCTGGTCAAAATGAAAATTCATTGGGTGAATAAGAAGTGGTATATTGGGTGGGTTTATATAGGAATGCAGAAGGAATTCATTATTATTTAGGTTTGTCACACCACACATTAAACTATTCAAAACCAAAAACAAAACAATGGTTTATGCACAAGGTTTTTTTTAATGTGGAGTGAAAAAAATTATTTTATAAGTCAGAAGGACAAATGTTTTAATATAAAATGTTTTCTTATATGGAGGTGAGTTACACTCTCTAGGATATCAATTTAAAAAGTTAAAAGTTTTTATATGTACGGAAGGGTTGACTAAAGAAATGTAAAATAAATCCAAAAAACCTAAAACCAAATTATTTTAATAGTAAAACATATATTGGCTGAATATAATATTTATAGTATTTTATTACATTACTATTGGGTTATTATGTTGTCATACAACTCATAATATATTGAAACAATATTTAATTTTTACCCTAAAATTTGATTGCCTCGGAAAATTATGAAAAATTCACCATTGGATAATTTCGACGTCCTGATTCCAAAAAAAATCATTATATATATATAATTATATATATATATATATATGTGAATTTTTACTTTTAAAATAAAAAACAACATTAAAAAAATTCATGGGTTTTGACAAAAATATCTTTAAAACCATAAAAAATTTACAATTTTATTCATGAAAAATATAATATCATTTATATTTAATAAAATATTATTTAAATGTTATTTAATTCAAAAATCTATTGATTCATCAAGATAGATTTATTAATTGAATATTAACTAAAAAATTACAGTTTCTATTTTAAAATTATTTACAAAGTAGCAATAATAAAATGAATGTATATTCTTTATTATATATAAAAATAATGAAGATAACAATAGTTCTATGTTCATGTTACATAACCCCTTATAAAACAATAATATGATCGAAGGGTACAGTGTGTGATTGGGACATACTACTAGGGTGGCTCAGATAACATTTATCGGGTGATAATCTATAGCAAATTCCACTGCTCCTGTAGGCAGTTCTATTTGAGCTTAACATGATGAAAGTCAACTTGGTCTTGGTCAAGAGAGAATACCAATGACGCCACCTCCATTCTGAGCTCTGAAAAACCGGCTTAGTTTGGAGCAATTCTACTCGATGAGGCCATCACATCATTTTTCTGGGTAAATTGGATTTGTTGAAGCCCTGTATTTTTATTTAATCATGTGATCATTGTTTGAAGGTTATATTAGCAACGGTCACAATTCTTAACAGAATTTTAAAATATAAAAACCAAAATACAAATAAGTTCATATATTATTTAACTATTTTACATAATAATACTGTAAATTTTATTTTGAGGAATTTCCACTAATAAATGTTTGGGTCATTAAATTTAATGCCAAAGAAGTAAATTGTGTAATACAGAGGAAAAAGACGGCAAATTCATAAATTAGGATTTTAGGATTGGGGATTCAACTCAATGAATCAAGGATCTTCTAGTTAATGTAGTTGGAATTTGAGATTACAAACTAAAAACATTCATATTTCTTGACCATACAGTGATGGGTTAATTCAATCGGAAATATGGTTTATGTCCACTAGAATATCCAAGCATTCATATATTCAGATCCCAATTGTGAGGGCTATTGGGTTTTGATAAAAAAAATTGGATACTAAAGAATATTTATTTATTTGTCTTAATTTTATCATACAGTGTATGTAATTTTTTAATCATATTATTTGTAGAAATGGATTTAAAAATTACATCAAACATGTTGTTGAGATCAATACTCAATAAGTAAAACGTTCTCCTCAACAATAATTTTCAGGAGTGGAAAAGGAGCATGTGAGTCATCCATCACCATGAAAGAAACTATTTGTGATGGAAGAACCATTACCAATGTCACCTATAAATGAGGTGAGTGATTAGAGGCACTCTATATATGAGAAACATCTGAGTCATGCTACATATGGTTTCTCACTTGCTCCTTAAATGTGATTTGATAATCAATTAAAAAATAATTTTTAGTCACGATATGTATAAGATCTCCAACTCTTTGTTAACCATTATTAATGGAAAGTCTACACTAGTTGGTCCACATGTAGTCAAGATTGTTGGCTACATTCAACATCTTGGAATCATAGAGATTAAATTCCCAAATGATTTTCATAAAAATCTCATAATATCAACACTTCCCAAGACATTCTATAGTACTATTGGGAATTATAATATGAGAAACAATGATAATATTCTATCGAAAAACTTTACTTTAATTTGTCATGTGGATAAGGAAAAGTGGAATGAAAACCCCATATTCCTTATGGTGAATAGGAAGAGGAAGGAAAAGGATAATTTTCATAAGACATATAAATATCCCAAATCCCATGAGCACCGCTCAAAAAATAATATGAAAATCCGAATAGAGGGTAAGGAAAAGGAGGGTGTATAATTTTCATATGGAATGTCAAGCCTCTAGAAGAGGAACTGTACCCATTGGAAAGGGGAAGACAAATGTGTGTTCATTATAGACTACATTATTTCTATTTTTACCCATTGAGTATTAGATACAATGTGTGAAACCCACATTTGTATTCAAATAAAAGAAACAAGTAGATTATTTGAAATTTATAGAGGTGAGGTAGATCTATGAGATTCCAATGGTGTGATGTTGGATACATTTTTCCATTGGTCCCTACTACTTCAAATTACCAATGGATGTGATATTTGTTTTACATAGATGTTATTATGTACCTATTGTTACCAAAAACAAAATTTCAATATAATTTTTGGATACATACGGGTTTATTTTTTTGTTTTTATATAAATGTTTTTTCTTTTATAAGGGAAAAAATATGTTATGGTATAGAACATTTAAATAATGGTATATATGTATTCAATTAATAAAACCAAGTGTCGTAAATTGATAACAAATAAAGATCACTAGACTCATATAACACAATTGTTTAATGACTATGGCAGTCTTGGAAACAAGAAACATTTACAACGATCTATCAAAATGGTTATTTAGACACTTCTAAGCTAATACAAATTGATATATATCAAACATGTTTTTAAAGGGAAATCACCAAACCTCTATTTGGTGGAAACGGAGAAACAACTATAGAGATTATTGGATTGGTACACCCTGATGTTTGTGTACCTTTTATAGTAGAATCTATAGGTGGATATTCTTACATCATTACATTTAATGTTGTCTTTAGTAGATATGGATATATTAACTTGATGTGGTATAACTATGCATCCATTGAGAAATTCCTGGAATTCATGAATTATGTAAAGAATCAACATAGTACGAACCTAAAAATGCTTTGAACAGATCGAGGTGGAGTTATCATAGCCAATAGTTTATCAACATTCTGTATGACATTGGGAATATATATCAATAAACTAATCCTTAAAAACCATAGTGAAATAGTTTTATTGAAATGAGGAACCATACCATATTGTACATGGTAATGTCGATGACGAGTCACAAAGATCATCCATTAACCTTTTGTTGATATGAATTACAAAATGCGGCATAGAAATTTAATTGAGTACCATATAAACTAAAAAATGAAATTCCCTTTGAGCTATGAAGTTGAAAGAATCCCTTTTTATTGCTTACACATGTATGGGCATGTGAGGCATTTATTATAGATTTCTTAGGAAACAAACTCACACATCGGGACATGAAGTGTATCTTTATAGGGCATCCCAATAAATTGAAGGATTACTAACTATATAACCACTCATACAAGAAAGTAATTGTTCCTATAAAATTCAGCTTTCGTGAAAGGGAGAACATCCTCAAAAAGGATAGTCAGATAAAGATTGACATCAGTGATGTTGATGAACATGATTCATGAAAGTTAGTATAGGAATCAGTTCCACATGTCCCCGTATAAGAATTGGTTCCTAAAAAACAAGTACTATGCATGAGTGTATGAGATGTAAGGGAACCATAGAGATATGGTTTTTCTAGTAAATGGGGACGGTGAATCATTATTGTTGGACTATGATGAACATATCTCTTACATGGTGGTAGTAGAGATATCATAATCTACAAGATGATAAGAACATATGAATTCTCAAATGGATACCATGTATCAAAAATGTGGTCGTGTTCTAGTCGATGCACCATTTGATGTAAACACTATTGATTGTAAATGGGTATTCAATAAGAAAAAGGACTTGGAAGGTAATGTATGTACCTATAAAGAATGGATAGTTGCTAAAGGGTTTAAATAGTGTCAATGAATTGACTATAATTAATCCTTTTTTTCTATTTTCCATTTTATAAATCCATATAAATCAAATTTTCCATTGCAGATTAACATGACTATGAGATAAGAAATATGGGTTTTAGAACGACATTCCATAATGGGATCCTTCATGAGGATTTCTATGTGAGACAAACTCATGGGTTTGTGACACCATATGATGCTAAATGGATTTTAATGTTGTAGATACCCATTTATGGATTGAAGAAATAATTAAGGTCATTTATCATTCGTTTTGATAAATAGATAAATTAATTTTATTTTATTAAAATGAATGTGAATTGTCTGTTAAAAAGGATTAGTGATATTGTAAATGTTATCCAAGTAGTATATTTTGGTGACATATTACTTATTAGAAACAACATGTGATCCTTCAAATCTATTAAGGTCTTGTTGAACAAGTGCTTGTCCATGACAGAGTTAGGGGAGGAATCCTAGATTGTAAGGATCATGATCATTCATGATAGATCCATGAGAGTTCTTGGACTAATTCAAAGTATATACATTAACCTTATTCTAAAGATATTTTTTTATGGAACAAGCAATGAGGGGATTGGTTCCAATGTCACATGGCATACATATTTCTATGAAAATTTTCCATTGACACCACAAGTGAATGATATAATGAGTAATCTCCCATATGCTTTAGTGAATGGGCCTATCATGAATTAAATATTATGTTCTAGATTTTATGGTTCCTATACACTGAGCATGTTAAGAAGATGTCAAGAATATCTAAGGAAATATCATCGGACTGATGTTATGATTATCCTAACGTATATGAGAAGAACTAAGGATATGTTCCTGGTGAATGGAGGAGACAAGGAGTATTTCATCTGAGGGTATGAATATTCTAGTTTCCAGACCAATCTTAATAATATGATCTAATAATCGAGATATGTTTTTTCTCTCCACGGAGAAGCAGTGATTCAGAAGAGTTCGAAGTAGGCATTGGTAACTAATTCTATAGTAGAGTCCGAGTACATAACGGATTCTGATGCACCTAAGGATGCTGTATGGATTCAGAAATCTATCCAATATCTCGATGTGGTACCTAGAAGTGAATACCCTATCACATTATATTGTAATAATACCGTAGTGGTGGATCCTATAAAATATCCATGTCCAGATCAATCAAAAATGAACATACTTAGGATGTATCACCTCTTGATGAATTTTTATCAAATGTGTGATGTCGTGGTGAGAAGAGTATCCATAGAATATAACATGGAAGAACCCTTGACTAAAGGACTTTCTCAACAAATGAATATGTATCATGTGAGAGCAAGCAGACCGAAGGTCCATAGTAGTGGGCTCTAGTCCAAGTGGGAGTCTGTTGGAGTTGGTTCCCTAGAACCAACTTCTTTGGTACATTAACATAACCTATGTTCATGGTTTTTGAATATTAGGGCCCAAAAATTTATTAATGAAAATTATTATTGGTCTAATTAAATGTCTCATTATGTAAAATGGTTATTTTACACATTAACATAAATGTTTTAATGTTTTTGGATTTCAAAATACAGATAATAATTTTTACCATTGCTAATATAGATGTTGAACAATGATAACATGATTAATATAAATATAGGGCATTATCATATCCAATTTACTTACACAGAGAAAGATATGGACTTATATAGTATAATTTTTCTTTATGAAGCCCATTTTTTGGAGCTCAAAAAGGAGTTGGCGTCACTAGGATTCTCCTTTGGCCCAGTCCAAGTTGAGATACAACACATTAATCATGAACAGAACTGCCTATAGGAGTAGAGGAAGTCAATAAATATTACCACCTGAGGTATGTTATCTGAGCCACCCTCATATTTGTTCACCATCAAAGACCTTACCCATGGGTCTTATGCAGGTGTTATAATGTTTTATGTAACAATACCCTTACAATATTGTAATTTTCATTATTTGTTTGGTAGAATAATGAATATATATTTATTTTATTATTATTACATTGTAAATAGTTTTTAAAGCACAAATTGTATTTTTAGTTAATATAAAATTACTAAAACTACTTTAATGAATTAATTAATTTCTTAAATAAATAATATTTTAATGAAATTAATAAATTAATTTTTATTAAATATAAATTATCATAATATTTTTATGAATACACTTGTAACTTTTATTACGGCTTGAAAGTAGTTTTTTGTCAGAACCCATGATTTTTCAATAAATACCGGTTTTTATTTTAAAATATAAAATTCACCCATATATAAATTTATTTAACTAAAATTAATATTATTTTTGGAATTAGGATGTTGAAATTATCCAATAGTGAATTTTTCATACTTTTTTAGAGAGTAAAATTTTTGGGTAAAAATTAAATATTGTTTAAATATATGATGTGTTTTATGAAATAATAATGACCAAATAGTGATGTAATAAAATAAAATTAATGGTCTATTAGGACAATATATGTTTTATATTTAAAATAGTGTGATTTTTTATTTTTTTGATTAATATTTCAAAGTCTTAGTGGACCCTCCTATACTTATAAATCATTTTAACAATTTAAAATGATTTTCCCTGAGAGTGTGACTCACCTACACAAAAGGAAGCCTAATATTTTAATATGTTAGGCCATTGCCCTTATAAAATAATGTTTTCACTCTACTTTGGATAAAACTATTTTCATAAACAATGGATTGTTTTTAATTTTTTTTTAGTTTACCGTGTGGTATATAAAATCTATATAATAATGATTTCCCACTATTTTCCTATAGAAATCCACTCAATCCCCAATTACTATTTACTCAAACAATTTTGAGCTCAAAAAACATCTTCCATCCTCTCTCTATAATCCTCCTAAGGATCCCCAAGCTCCCATGAATCCCCTCTCAAGCCTATCACAAGCCTTTGGTATCACACATCCAAGTAAGGGATTTCTTCCTTTCTCATTTTTGTCAAAGTTTCTGTATGTTGATATACCATTCTATTTAAAATAAAAAATGTTGGGTTATGAATTTTAATCTCCACCATAATTTCATTCTTATGTTATAATGATTAGATACCCCTTTCTCTGTCATTAATTCCTCCCATGTACACCTGTTACCATGCCAAAATTCCATAGGGTATTTCTCTCTCCTCATTTACATTCACGTAATTATTTTATATTATGCATCTTAATTCCATTAGACATGTCGGGACATGTATCTATATGATCCCCTTACTATCCAATTAACATAAATATAATGAGATACCCCTTTCTCTATAATCAACCATTTTTTTGAATTCCAATGACACGAATTTATTCTACCGAAATTGCATCATGATTTTCATAACAAAGTAATTGTGTTGTGAATACCATACCCATTTATCTATCAAGAATATTAAAATTTATTCATATTTAGTTATTTATTATGTAGATTAATTTATGAATTCCACATTCCTTCATCATGGAATAAATTATGAAGTTTAATGAATCCATGTTGTATGATATATGGGGCACAAATATGCATGAAATTAAATGATTAAGATGGGGTGACATAATAGAGCTCCAATGCAGTGGTTAATGATTAGTATCATGATAAATCAAGTGAAATGCGGTTTTACTAATAATACATCAAATTCAATGAGGGTTTACTCATGATCCATTTTCAATGTCCCTAGGCTCATGAAAATATAATGTAAAATGTTGTTGCGACATTTTGATGTTATGATAATAAGGTTATATCATGACTTTATGTTCATGTTTCTCTTATGCTCCATTGATATAATTATTGCCAATTATTTTATATATACTACATGTTATTCTTTTTTAACTCCCATAATATGATTTATACCGTACCCGTTTCTTATGCATGTCCTTAGGATATCCCATGAAATGCTATGTTGGAAAGAATGTGTGTGGTCATGTAAAAGAAGATTTCAATAAAGATGTGTAATTCATGTTTTATGTTACTATGTAATGTTCCTAATCCCCAAATACAATATACTTCTAAATCTTCTATGTTTCATCATGTGATTATTTTATGTAAAAAATAATTTTTATGTGTTAAATAAAGAGAAGGGTTATTATATTTGGTATTAGAGGATATATTTAGTTATTTTTTGGGATTAGAATTATAAAACCCCAGTGAAAGCTTTAAGGATAAGAAAATGTATAATAAAAACACCCCTTAAATGTGGTGAGTATTGAGTAAGTTGTTTATAAAAAAAATGCATCCCTATCTTGATAAGAGCAGGTAGGGGCGGCTATGACAAAGATGTTTTTAGGGATAAACACGAATACACCTCATTGAGAAAGACTCGAAGATGAACTGGTGCACAGAAAAAGGCCTTGCTACAAAATTGTTTAAAAAACTACATGGGGATATGCTTCAGAAAATTCATAAGCTTAGTATGAACCATTATAAAGGGAAAAATCTCCTAAGAATATATGATTGGAAGTAGATCATGGATAACATAGATCAAAACTTAGAAATTCATAAGTTAAGGAGATAAATATAATTTATAAGTTATACCTTTAATGTCATTCCATTCCTATTATATTGTTTAATATTTTTGAAATTCAAAACCACAATTTTTCTTACTATTCATGAAAGTAGACATTAATCATAATATATGAGTTGATGTGTAATTTGGGAGGATGCTATTTATTAAAGGGGGAAGATTGTAACGACCAAAAATTTTATTAATGAAAATTACTATTGACCTATTTGAATGTATTTTTACTTTAAATGGTCATATAACATATGATAGTTCTTGTTTTTATGTTTTTGGATATTAAAATACATTTATGTAGTGTTAATATTGCAAATATAGTTGTTGAATAGTGATCACTTGATTAGTATAAATATAGGGATTTATCAAATCTAATTTAGTCAGACAAAGGATGCGATGGTCTCATCAAGTATAATTCCACCATATGAAGACAATTTGTTGGAGCTCCGAAAGGTGGTTTCATCAATAGGAATAATTCTTGACCAAGACCAAGCCGAGCTTCAACATGTTAAGTTTAAACGGAACCGACTACACGATATGTGGAAGTAAATATAGATTACCACCCAGGAGATGTTATCCAAGCCACCCCAACAAACAGTCAATAACGCAGATCATACCCTTGATAATTATGTGTATGTTATAAAGGGTTATATATCAAGACTCTAGAACTACGATTATGTTCGTTATAATTGTTTAAAATAGTTAATATACATTCATTTTATTATTGTTACTTTGTAAATAGATTTAAAAGAAAAAAATAGTATTTTTAGTTAATATTCAATTAAGAAATACTTTTTGATGAATTAATGTATTTTTGAATTAATATTTTTTTAATAAAATATTGTCACTAAAATAATTTTTGTTAAATATATATGATCGTGTAATTCTTATGAATTCAATTATAATTTTTATAAAGGTTTGAAAGTAGATTATGTCAATACCCATGAATTTTTGATAATGTATCTTTTTATATTAAAAGAAAAATTACTAATATTTAGAAAATTAGTTAGTTAAAATGGATATCATATTTTGAATCTGGAAGTCTATATTATCCCCCGTTTAATTTTTAATAATATTCTGAAACAGTCGAATTTTTTGGAAAAAAATTAATACTTTTTAAATATATAATGTATTTTATGACATAATAATGATAAAATAGTGATGTCATAAAGTAATACAAATGTTATGTATGGAAAGTATATGTTTCAACTTTAAGGAACTGTAATTTTAGGTTTTTTATTTATTTTAAAAATCCTTAGTGTACCCCCAAGACTTATAAAACTATTCAACATTTTAAAATGATTTCCTCGAGAGTGTGACTGACCTCCACATAAGCAGGGAAAATATTTTAATAAGTTCGGCCTTTGACCCTATAATATTGTTTCTTCCACTCCACTTTGAAGAAAACCATTGGTAAAAATCATGGGATGGTTTGTGGTTTCGATTTGTTTCACGTGTGGTGTCAAAAAAACTAAAAAATAAATAATTTCCTCTCTTTCCTATGTAAGGTCACTAAATCTCCCACTCCAATTCACTAAAACAATTTAGATCATGAACAACCCATGCTATCATATCTCTAAAATACCCCAAGGCAACCCAATATCCCATGAATCCATTCTGAAGCCTCTCCCAAACATTTGGGATCACACATCCAAGTAAGGAATTTATTCCTTTCTCATTTTTGTCCATGTTTCATTATGTTGATATACTCTTTTATTTACAATTAAAAATGTTGGTGAATGATTTATCACCTACCCCAAACATCCCTTATTATGTATTTTTGAGGATAAACCACTTTATTTCTCATTAATTCTTCCCATGTATACCTGTTACCATACCTAAATTTTGTAGGGGATTTATCTCTCCTCATTTACATTCATGGAATTATTTTTTATTAGGAATATATAATCCATTACATATGTTGTGAAATGAATATATATTTACCAAATACAATCAATTTTATGTACATATGATGAGATACCACTTTCTCTCCCATCAATAATGTATATTAAGTCCTCTATCAAGTTGTTATGCTGCCGAAATTGCATTTCGATTTTCTAAGCCAAAGTCACTTTGTAGTGAATACCATTCCAATTTCACTATTAAAGGTATTCACCATTATGAACATTTATATATTGATTATAGATTTTCATTTATTAATTACACATTCCTTTATCATTGAATAAATTATGATGTTTAATGAAACCATGTTGTATGATCTATGTGGCACACTTATGCATGAAATGAAATGATTAACATGGGTACGCCCTAATAGTTCTCTAATTCATTGTGTAAAGATTAGTATCATGATACATCAATTGAAATGATGTTTTTCTCATGCTAATTTATTTTCAATGAGGGTTTAATAGTGATCCATGGTCAATGATCCTTGACCCATTCTAATAACATGATAAATGTTGCTTCCACATTTCCATGTTATGATAATCATGCGATATCATGCCTTTATGTTCTTGTTCTTATTATGCTCCATTGATATGACTATTGACTAACATGTACACTTTTATTCTTTTTATTCTTTTTTTACTCCCTTTCTACAGTTTATATCTCAACATTTTCTTATGCATGTCCATAGGTTATCCCATGCAATTATAAGTACGAAAGAATGTGTGTGGTCATGTAAAATAATTTTTCAATAATGATGTGTATTTAATTTTTTAAGATGTTATGTAATGTTCTTAAACACAAAATACACTAGACCTCTAGATCGTAAATGTCTAATCAAGTGGATATTTAATGTAATAAATTATGTTTATGTGTTAAATAATGTACATGGATGTTATATTGAATATCAATAAACTCTTTATCACATCAGGATCAGTGTAACATCACATGTGATAATGTCCCAATATTAGCTGTCACACTAAAATGTCCTATTAGTTACCTGATATTTTGAGAACCCAAGTTTTCAATGAAACCATTCTTAGATATATGTTATATTTCCAGATTATATCATTTGTGGGACATGTATGAAATATGCTTTCAGGGGAGGAGACTCATAAGACATTGATACACATTATAATGGTGTACTCTGTTAGTGATATATGTTGTATGATATTATGGAATCAAGACTCGAGAGTGGGAAATCCACATTAAAAAGGTTCATTCGATGTTTCAATATATTGACATGTGTATTGGTCTTTAGACTTTAACATTATTATTAATATGTTTTGTGACTCATGAACTACGATGTATTGGTCAAAACCATGATTACCTATGTTCACAATGACGTAGGATATGTTGTGTTCTTCATGAGTAATAATTCATTTAGTATTTATTAGAGAAAGAATTCTCCCCTTCTATTCCATAATAGAATTTGATATCTCATACCGTTTTATGGAAATGATATATCCTAAATAAATACAAGGCCATGGTGTTTTATATTGAAGTTTAATTTATTTGAAGTTAGAGAATGAGAAATAGACCACTTGGGTTGATGTCACTTGTATGAAACCCACTGAATTGGTGATATGAAGATGAAGTGGTTATATTACACAATGAGCATTTGTGTGAGGTGACATTTTATTTTAGCATTAACTTCATTTTTATGGGTTCCTTGGCATGTTGTTAGACGCTATCCTTATACTTTTAGATACTCCACCTAATTCCACTGAGAGAGTCTCCTAGAGGGTCACACACTAAGTGTATCCAGTATCTTAATGAAATAATATATCATATATTATATAAAAATGTTTAATAAAAATTATTCTCAGTTGCGGTGTAATAAATTTTCTTGGATTCCAGATCACATTTATTTCGATAATACTTATTCGATAGAATTTATTGTGAGTGGAATAATTATTATATATTTGTTTATTTAGTGAATATAATATTTATATATGTAGAGGATAATAATGTGGTGAAATTTTTTTAATAAATAAAAAATTTATTATTCAAGGTTCCATGAATATGGTTGAGGATTATAGGATGTAGTAAATGTTCTAGTGAGAAATTATAATATTGAAATTTATTTGTTTAAATAATATTTAATAATATCTCACAAGTTAATATCATGTCAGTAAATAATGATTTTGTTGTTATTATTGGAAAAGGGTCTTTAACAAAGATTAATAATATAAATAATGTATATGAGAGAATTATTTTTTATTACCCTTTTGAATTAATTACCCAGTAATATTATTCTCTTATTAGCCAAGAACTAGTAAAGAGATGCTAATGCGGTTGTGACCAATGAATTGGAGAAATCTCTCAAGAATATATAGTTCATCCCTCTCTAATAATTCTCTTATAAAAGAGAGAGATTGTCCTCTACCAAACCTATGATAATACTTATGAAGCGGTTCTCAAGGCGATCGAAGGAAAAAATCTCAAGTGCAAGGATCATCGGTGCCAGCGCCTAGAGACTCCTTCAGTGACATCTGGTGATATGTGGAACACCATGTGGATCACCAAATGAAGAGATATACCGTTAACCTCTAAAATATAACGATGATACACCAATATATTTGTGTCTAAATGCATCAATAAAGAACAAAACACCATCGAGATAATTCTTATTTAACAAAAACAACTATAAAAATAATTTATTGATCCTCTCTCTATGTTTCGAGGGGAATTATTATTTTTCTAAATAGTTGATTTAATTCCATGGATACTGGCATTAATCATTGAATGGATACCCAATTTGACATTGATTATGAAAAAAATCAATGTTGGGCACCATCCCTCCTGCGATTCAACTTTTCCCAAAAACTACACATTTAAAATTTTATTTTGTAGTTAGGAGGAAATACTAATATCAATCCTAAGCTAAATTAATATAATTATAAAAATTCAAAAAAACTATGTTATATTAAACTTATTTCTAAACATTAATATTTGTTGATATATAATTAATGTTATTACAGTTTATCACATAATCCAATTATAAGACCACTCAATTATTTATAAGGAAAGATAGATTTTACATCTAAAAATAGTAAAATTTCTTCAATTCATTAAATAGTTACTAGTAAAAGGGAATTCTCTAAACTTTTTCATATGAATTCATGTAAGAGGTTATGGGATCTATTAAATGTCCCTCTATGAAAATAAAAAACACATCCCCACTAGGTTAAGCACTAAGGAATACTGAAGAAGAATAACACCATCATGAATCCATATAAAACATTTTTCGTTCAATTAAATTAAATGCAAACATTTTAAACATTAACCATTTAAACATCCTTAACGGTTTTTATCCTAAGAATCATTCACCAACTAATCTCATTGGGCGAGTTATGCATTTCAAAGTCTAGTCCTACGGGTCAAAAGAACAATAAAGAGGTGAATCCCTTTTAAAGAGAAATAAATAATTAGGGTCATGATATAAAAACAATTAATTTATAATAGCATCAAAATATATTAAAGTGGAACAATAGATGATTTTATTTTTTGTGAATCCACATGTCAAATTATAAAGAGTGCACACACCTTTAATATTGAGGGTGATACCCATATATCCATAACCATTCATCTTGGAGAAATAAAATTTTTCATCCATGCCATTTTTGTAGAGGACTATTGTGTAGAATGATTGTCTGAAATGGATCAATTATATGGGTTTTGATTTTCCAATTTAAATGGCATGCATACACATTTCTAATTTCCGATTGACCCCCATTAAATTACATCGAATTTGTTTTATCCCATGATAATCAATAATATAATCATGAAAATTAAAAATTATCAGACTAAAAAGTATCATATATATGTATATAAATTAACCCTTCTATACGGATCAATATGCTGGCTAAATAAGGAATAACTTGTCAAATTGGAATGTCATACTACATATGAAGAAATGAACACTCATACAGGGCATATAAGCACAACATTGTAATTTTAATTAATGAAGAATTCTCATAAAACAATAAAACTATTACGACTAATAATTTTATTCAAATTTATAACATGTATAATGAAATAAATGTTAATAAAACATATAGGGAACATCAACACATTAAAATAGCCCAATGATGATACATATATGGAAGGTCATTTCCCTTGATTGTGAATTTATATATTCCTATAATGATGAGTGTAATTTATAATCTATTACCATATCAGACCAAGGTATACTTATCTAAATTTTATTAATCAATATCCAGTGTAGAATACACATATCACTCAATGTGAAATAATAATCAACAGTAATAACAATGAACACGTATAGCAATCCCATCCCTATCCACATTTCCATTTTATTATATATGGGTTCATTACTCCAAGATATTACTATTTAACAACCATCGAAAAATTCCAAGTCTCTTATTTACCATCACTGAATATTAATACAAAGGAAAAATAATCCTCATATAGCATTTTGTAATGAACTTTCCTAACTACCACTATATTTGCAGTCATACCGATCACCACATAGACATAAACGAGCCTCACTATATGCCCAAGGATGTTGACTAGTGTCAATGTTATGAATAGTGTGTGCTGGGGAGATTATACACACTGGGTTAGAGTCTCATAGTGATGTAATAAATGGATATAAATAAAAAACAAGAGTAGAATCATTATAAAGAATAAAAAATGAAAT
Organism: Viscum album; assembly: GCA_963277665.1. Taxonomy (NCBI): domain Eukaryota; kingdom Viridiplantae; phylum Streptophyta; class Magnoliopsida; order Santalales; family Viscaceae; genus Viscum; species Viscum album. The sequence continues at coordinate 1,305,046,303 of OY728128.1, forward strand.
ATAAGAAAAATGTAATGTCATCTTTTTATAAAAATTGTTAATACCAATATAAAATATTTTAAGTATGATAGATGATGCTAAAAATAGAAGAAGTAATAATTAAAACTTAAATACAAATTTAATAAAAGAATAAAATCCAATGATTAGATCCAAAAGATTCATGAAAACCATATCAGTCCTCTTCCCCAGCTACATCCTTGTAATGCAGAACAAACATTGGGAGCTAGTTACATACCTTTATTAATACCTGCATACATAAATTATACTTGGTAACTAATGGTTCTCAAACAAGGTGTGATACACAATTTTATTATCTCGACAACCACTATTTATAGGTCAATCAATTTTACAAAAAATATATTTGTTAGTGTTCTATAAGACGTAAATAGTTTCTTGATAGAAATAAATAAATAAAATCATATGATTGGGACACATATAGATTGTCATCTAATCATCTTACATCGTGAATTATTTAATTCATTGGATAATATTTTATGAGGTGGAAGAATACGATACGTGTGGTGTTGTATCAAGGACATATACCTAAATCTTCAATACCCAAAAGATTAATAATTATTTAAAAATATTTGATACATTATCATTAATCCAATTTGATAAATAAACATTACAATGATCCTCGAGAAACCATGATCCCATCCATGAAAATTTATAATGACCCAAAATGTATCACTTGAGTGTATTAGTTTATAACCACTTATATGGATATCATATATAGTGACCCAAGGATGAAGTCTCACATGTCACTCAAAGAATGTTATTAAAAATCATGTATAGTCCGCCTGTTTGTCCTTGGTATCACACACAGGGGTTCGAGTCTCATACAAGCCATGGTATAACCATCGTGCCATTGAGACCATCTAATAGGTCTCCCCTAGGGAACCTATGTCACTCGTCTAGAGATGAAAATATGATAATTCATGGAATGCTCAACTATGGAATATCTGGGGTCTCCCCTGTCATGATTAAAATCCATTAATAGCTTAAACGAATAGCCAAAAGATTTCATAAAAGGTGTCCATATTTTTGTTTTTTTTACCCTAATATCAAATATAAAAATATTAAAACTATATTTAATTTACAAAAATACAAGAAAAAAGAAACAATTCATATTCTTTGGAATTTTAAAATAGGGTAGTTACCATAGAATGTCATTTCAAATTCAATGGTTGATTCATGTCATGCGGCAGTATAATTTAATAACTTTCAACATTGATTTAACACAACAATTTCAACTAAATCATGGGTAGACGGTTCAAAAAATGAATTTAAAAACAAATAAAATCAATTTATCACTAAATTCATATAATTAGGAGGTAATAACCTTCAAGTGTAATTTAAGAAGTCAAAAAAAAATGAAATTTTGAGTTATCAGATGAAGATTCATGAATAAGTAATTAAATTATAAGGTGTGAGTAATGGAGCTCAGGGGAAAAATTGTGGACATCTATTTATCATAATTCCATTTAAAATATTAATTTATTTATCAAAGAAGAAACTCAACCATAATAATGAAACCATTAAAGGATGCTGAAAATGGCCATTAAGGGTGGGAACACCAAATGGGGTGGACAATGACCACAATAATGACCCATGTATGACTTCCTCTATAAGGAATGGTCACACAGGTTTTGGAAAACAATATCTATTAATTTAATAATCAATAAAAACCAATCTCAAAATAATTATTTCATTCATCATAGTGATATTCCATTTAAAATGGGTTGAAATGATGGGAAATAGCCTATACCTACTACCTAAGTGTAGTAGAACACCACTCATCTATTACTGAGGCTTGATTCAACCTATAATAGAAAAATTTAAAGGATTATTCAAATTACAATAAAATGGTGAAAAATATGTGTCCTATAATGAGCTCGAAAATAGAAGAGGGGATATGGAATAGATTTCATTAGATCGAAGAACATATTTTTACAGGTATAATTATTATATTGGAATGTGATACAAATCTAAAATGAAAGAGGACTCTTATTCCCTAGTTTGATGAGGAGTAGAGAATAACTAGGGGAAGGGAGGATCACCATGCTATGAATGGAATGAAAAAGGTGGAGGGCTTATTAAATATTCATTAATGGAGAAACATTAAATTCCCAGACAAAAATGGTCCACCTGGTTTCGCTGCACAGTTTTTCCAAACCATACAACAACCATTCCACTCCTACTGCTTATGAACCCAACATACATGGTTTTTACACATATTTGGGCCAATATATTCACAGTTAGTGTTATTAATAGTGTTAGGGAACCTTATATTTAGCACTAACCATGTGGTCTTGTTTCATAGTGTGGGAATTCCATGTATTGCCCATGAAACACATACATCACCCCTTTATCAGGCCTCACATTTATCTTCTGGGGGTCACACAGTTTTAGAAAAATTGTGTTCCTATGATGTCCATCGAATCATGGGATTTTTGGTGCCTGATTCCCCAAAACTCAAAGAGACACCAGTGTGACCCTTCAATCCTTCACCCTATTCTAAACAAATTTAGATGTTTTCCAGCATTGGAAATAATGTTATGAAGATCATTTTGCAAAATAAGACATCCTCTAAATAATAAAATCAAAATTCTTTTGTAATATAATCTGGTCAAAAAACATGGGATGCTATAATACACATGGTATATATATCTAATGGGTAACCTACCTCATGGTTTATTGCAATGACCCTTAAACATTTTATTCATATTACACCTATGTATCCTAATTTTTTTTCACATTACACAAACGTAGAAACTAAAATAAACATATAAGATTTACATACAAATGGTTTTAAATATGAAATTATTTGAGGATTCTATACAAACCATTGCATATATCCCATGAAAAATGTAATGAACATTACATAAAAATTAAAATTCGTAGTTTTAAATAGTTCGTGAATATCCTTATATGGTTTTTAAATTCAATGAATACTATTATTTCGTAAGTTAGAAGTAAAATTTTCCTTACATAGGTTCTTATGTAACTTCATGTTTCCTATATAATAATGATTTTACCCATACAAGGCTTCCAAATATCACATAATTTGGAAAAACCTTTATAAAACTACTCAAAACTACAACAAATTTTTATTTATCTATTTTTCAAAAATCAAAAACACATAATAACATATTTCTCTAAATATTAGCAAAATATTTATCACGTTTATATTTCTGTTTCTTCTTAAACCTACCATTTTGATTCCTTCATGTTATTATCCCAAAAAAATAAGGATTTGGATGAATTAACAATACTAATAAATAGTTCCAACTCTAAAATCTAGAAAAATCCTCCATGCATTATCACCTCTTTAATTCCCCAAAAACACAATGAATCATTGACAACAAATTAAACTATTACATGGGAACTTCTATATATATATATAAATGTTTTTATTTATTCAAATATGGAATGTAAATATATTATATAATTAATAAATTTATATATTTATTATAACCTCACAACAAATACAATTCTTAGATTTATATTGTTTAATAATATCCTTATATGATTTTTTAAATTCAATTAATAAAATTATTTGGTAAGAGGAACATCAAATTTATACTTACATAGGTTCCCATGTACCTTCATATAGACTATATAATAATGGTGTTACCTATAAATGACTTCAAAATTTCACAAAATGTGAGACAAACTGTTACAAAACTACTAAATACTAATTTCAATATGTATAAAAATAGTTTTCATAAATCCCTAAAACAAAATAATATATTCCTTTAATGATTAGAATAATATTTATGACAAATTTATTTATATTTTATCTTAAACATAACATTTTGATTCCATCATGTTATTATCCCAAATAACCTAAGGATTTGGATGAATTATCAATATTAATAAACAGTTCCAAATTTATAATCCAATGAAATCCTTCATCCATCATAACCTCATTACATCCCAAAAAACACATTGAACCATTGAAAACAAAGGAAACTCCTACATGGGAAAACCTATTTATATATATATATAAATGTTTTTATTTATTAATATATGGAATGTAAATAATATTATATAATTAATATTTTTAATATTTGGTAATTATAAGGTATATTTATCTTTTTCATTTTGAATATTAACCCTGGTAAAAATGTATCACTTGAGTAAATTTTAAAATCAGCTTACGTGGGATAAAATAAAAGATAAATGGAAAAATATAACATAAAATTATATTATTAATATTATTTTAAGATATATATACCATATAATTTGTTAAAAAATGTTTAAAATGTATATTATACATCTTTCATTGTAAAATGACTATCTTATTAATTATTTTATGTTATTCCATGTTTTCTCCTATTGCCACTTATAAAAGGGTACCTATTATCCACCATTATTAAAAAGAATTTAAACCACCATATAAATATGTAACTTCCTAGAAAACATCATATACCTAATTACATTGTTCCTAAACATCACACACTACCATAATACAATCTTATGAATGCTTATATGATAAGCCAAACAACATCTCTTAAATAAAGGCACTCCGGGTACTCGGCTCGTTAAATGTTTATTTTTTCATTATCACAGTAAATATTTGTTGAATCCATAATAAAATAATTAATAAATTATATTCTACATAATTAAATTTTATAATTATTATTGGATAACCATTTTCAACCTCATTGCCATCAAATTTGAAATAAAAGTATCTCTTGTGCGTACATGTCGACTACAACCTCCATGTTGTGATATGATTCATTATAAATTGCCACTTAAATTTAATGGATAAAATGATATATTAAATAAATAGTTATTATATTTATGATATAAATATTATTATATAATGATAAAATATTATTTAACAAACATTAACTTTTTAGGAATTGGAAACAACATTCATGTGCACATATGAGGTACCATCTTCAGGAATGGTGTAATTAAATATTACATAAATTCCTAAAATGGATTTATATAAATATGTTTATAATTATTATATATAGTATTAATTTAATTAAAAAAATTATTTACAATAGGTAACTACAAAAATGATGCTTGGAACATAACTATAGAATTAAATAATACATGAGAAAGGATGTGTTAAACAAAATAAATGATTATAATTATGATTAAATATCAATGAATCGGTGATAATATGTTATAAATAAACCATTTATTTTGAAAAAATAATTTTTTCAAGGTTGTTTTGAAAATAATTAAACTATATAATAAATAAAATTTCAAAGGATATTTTAGTTTAGAACAATTATAAAAATGAGTCTTCTTTTATTCTTCCGAACACAACATGTTTTAACGAAGTTATAAAAAGAATATATGTTATAAATACTAACATATGAAAGAAATTGCAATATATAATTACTATTATTTACATTTATTATTACATAACATTTTTCCCTAGTTATTTTCAATGAAATTTTTTCCTGAATATTTAATAAATTATTATATTTTTTGTTTTTTTTCAAAATTGATAAGCTATTTTCTTCTATAAATGTTCCTCTTATATTTAAAATATATTTTCATTAATGTAATCATCTTTAGTCGATTATTTTTATTTATATCCGATATAAAATAATGATTTAATCCACTATAATAATATGAGTGTATTATGACCATGTTTTTCCTGGTAATATACTTATGGAAATGTTAGCATTCTCTATGATAAATTTTTATAATCTAAATGTCTATGATGATTATGTATTGAATTATTATTCATTTTATAAATATGAATAATTTATAGGACATATTTTGTGGTATGAATAGATTATTACATACCCTCCATGCTTTGGTGGTATCATGAAACAATATGGATTCATTATTTGGAATAAAACATACCTTTTTTATGTATGATAACATGGATTGGCGCCTTTATGATTACTGTCGTTATGAATTCTATCATAATTAAAATAATTATTATTATCCATTTGATTATATATTTACTAATGTTACCTTTAGATAGATTCCAATATTTATCAATTAGTTGTATGGAATATTATATAATATTTTATTGATTTCATATTATTCATGATTTATTTTCCTATGATTTTATTTTTTGGTCAATTTCCCGTATTAAGCATGTAAGATCACCCTTCATTATGTTGTACATTCTCTAGGATACCAATAAGGAGACTCTATATGACATAATGGACATTCTAGATGAAATTTAAAAGTTATGAAAATAATATAAGTTATCTCTCATATTTTCATGTTTAATTTTAGAGTCATTTATGTATCCAGCCTCCATGAGCAACCATAATATTTGACTTTTTTTAATTGATCCCTTGTATATTATTTCCAATTATTGAAATAATCATGTCCTCTAGGATTCTAGATTGGGGTTTTTATAGTATTCAAGATATAAAAAATAATGAATATTTTAAAACATATTCATGGGACATTATTTAAATACTACATTTCACATCGATAAGTGTCCTGGAATGGATATTTGAGACCACTGTGGAATTTGGAATGGAAAAATTAACTATTTGTGGAATAAATATTGTTTTCATCAAATATCTAGTTGATTTATACTTCTTTTAAGATAAAATAAGAATTAAATTATTTAAATTAACCTAAATAATTATATTTATCTATTTGGATAAACTTATAATCTATCCCCTATATAGTATGTTCAATGAAAATACTACAGTGGTTGTAACTTGATCATAGAGAGTGGAATATCTATAACTAATAATATCATTGAGGAACTAACATAAGAGGATCTTGTATTGATTAATGAATTCATCATAACACGTTATTGTCCTTAGTGTATAATACTTGGAACCATTAATTATTAAGGTTTGATACAATAATGTGGTATTTTTTCTTGTTATGATCCCATTATTATTGGTTTAGAAAACGGATTATTTTACTTTTATATATTTTTACATAAAAATTTATAAATAATGGAAACATCGATTTAAATATTAATTTTTCATATATATATATATTCATTATGTTGGATGTATCTAGGTATTTTTATTCCTGTGATTATGGAAAATGGATTGATTAAAAATATATATCTATGAGATCACTTCATTTATTGATCCTTTATCCCCCTTTTCATTGCCTATTTCGTCATTGGGTTGTGGTATGTAGATGATTCAATTACATTTCTACTTTGATATGTTATATGTAAACACCAAATTATTTTGTTTCAAATATAAAAAGTATTGATTCCTATTTTACCAATTAATTTTAATGTAGATATGTGTTTGAATAAAAAAATGGGGAGGGGGGAGTTATATGTATGTCATAGCATATATGTGTGTTTTTTTATTCATTATGGAAAAAAATTGGAAAAATAAGGTTGTAGTGTAATTCATGGTGGCTGAAGGGATAGATCTATAATAAAATAGACTAATGAAAAGAAAATATAAAATATGTGGATGCAACATGGTGTTGGGGTATAGACGCTATTAAACATGGCTAGGGTGAAACCCCACACAAATAGTTTTTGGTTTGATGAAGGGATAATGATTTAAATTTGATCAATATACCTGTCTATTTTTCTAAAGGAGCAAGAAACACTACAGTGATGACAAGGCCATGGTTTAATCTATTTTTGTAGTAGGGTATTTTTGTAATAGTAGAAACACTTAACTTTATTCTCATATCCCATCTCTTTTGAAAGGCCAAATGTGAACATTATTAATGAGGGGTCTTGAATGAAGTTATATTAGACTTATTTCCCTATATAAATTGATTAACGCTCCTCTATGATGATTATTTTTTATTAAATAAATTTTAAAATTCATAGATGAACATGATCATTGAAATGTGGGATACTCATCAAAGATCAGATTCAATCCTTATTTGGATCTATCACTCCCTCTCATTGATCAATCAAATGAATATTTCCATATATCTTTTTTTCTTCTAGATTTAGTTATTTATTTTGGAAACTATTTTGTACCTTCTCATGTTCTATCCATTTTTATTTTATCCCTGTACGATCTAGAAATTTGTTTATTTGGATTTGACTAGGGTTCTTGGAATAGCCATGTGAGGAGTTTTAAACCCTTAGTGTTATGACAACATTTCATGATGATCATTAGTGTTAATCGATGTATTAGTGGTTATCATATTGCTGAACTATTGAAATTATATTAACTAATCTTATATATTTTGTGTTCCCATTTAACCGGACTCAATATTACCCATAATTGTAATTTTTATTTGGGTAAGTATTGTTCTACTGTTCGATTATTATACTTCTTCACCATATTGTAGGACCCCTATCAACATAGATTGGTTGATGTTATTTGGATTTCAAGGAAATTATTTTTTTATTGGTTTTTTTAATGTGATTTGTTAGATGACACCCCTGATGAAAATGTATTTTGAGAATGAAAACTTTGAGTTAGAAAGGTTCATTCAATATAGGTCATTGTACATGTTGTATTTGTGTGATGATTTTATATTGATAACATATTCTTATTATGTGTCTTCATGATATTGTATTTTGGTATTGATACCTTTTTTGGTGATCATATGATTTTTAGATAAATGAGAAATATTATTGTTATTCCTTATTTTTCCTTACAATGACACATTTCGTGGGACATTTGAGAGCCTTTGGAAACACTCTTCATGTATCAAGATGACCTGATTTCCCAATTTCTTCTTGGCGGACCATTGGAGGGGGAGCATGATGACATGATGAGGTATATGAAATATAGGTCACTAAAAAGAATTACTTGGATCAATGACATAAGTATTGAAATGAGTGTTTATAATGAATTATGATTGACAATCTCATGGGTATATGCTGAGGTGGGAGAATTACAAGCATTGATTATGTGATTACCCATTTATGTTATTAAATATAGGTGGTACATGCCATTATTTTAGGATAATGACCAAAAATAGTGTTTGTAATATATTGTTAGTAATAATGACGACCATTTCTACAGAGAGTGTGACATGTGCATAAAGGTGAAACATTAACAAATAAAATTTTGGATCCCCTTTGGCGTCACATGAAAATATGATGGGCATGAGTATATAGGGGCTTATTTAGTGAAAATATAACAAATCCCAAGTTTGGTTATGTGTTTATTTTTTAATATATTTATTTATTGACATAAACTGAATATATTTGGTGGTCTTTAGTTATGCATTCAATAGTGGTTTCCTAATGGGTTTATTATGCCAACTATACTAGATTATATCGTTTCAGGGGCATATTTCATATCTAGTGACCCAGTGAAAGGATGATTGCATATTTTTGGGCATTAAAGAGACATATGTTTTGAGTTGATGGTGATGTTGGGACATAATCTATAATGTTTCATTAGTAATAACATTTCTTACAATTTTGATTATTCTGGTGGGCCGTATCAGGAGTTCCTTTTTTATTTTACTAAAATGTGTACCATTTTATATTATATTTTCAACTATATTTCTATGATTTGTTTTCTATTAATTTATAATATTATTAGAATGAAATGATACTATAGGCACAGTTTCCCAACTAATATACATCATACCATCGATTCTTGTTGATTGCCTCTTGAATAGGGGATTCACACATGATGTTTTATGTCTCTCCATCATGAATTATATGGTTCAGTTTAGGGAACTAAAAAATTGTATTTGAGAATATTTTTCATCTATATTTTTTGATATCATAGGACATAGTTGAAAGGGGGAAATATTTGTAGAAATAATGTTTTGTACTTTCGGTGTTTCTATATAACACATGTTTAACTGAACCAAGAGTTAATATTTATTGTATTTTTGAGACAATTTTATGATAAATTCAGTGTTTTATTATATCATGACTATCCATATAATATTCTATTAAAAATTTATATCTTTTATTGTTTTTATGATATTTCTTTATTTTAATTACATGATTATACCGTCTATTTCAGATATAATTATATTCACTATCCTATGATATGTCAATTTCCTAAAATATTTTGATTTATCTATGCAGGAATTAATTTATTGACAATGATAATGATATTATTTTTTAGGGAAATGATTGTATGAATAATTTTTCGGGGAAAAAAGGATTTTGATATGGGTATGTACCTTATGTTGAGGGTATACTCATTTAATAACCATTGTGTGATTCTTGATGCTAGTTAGGTTCCATTATGATCTAACAATTTCATTTTACTAAAACATTATTTTTGAATTTTCTTAATTTCACTATCTGGGTATTTAATGGGAAACCTTGTTTTGGAAACCATGGATTTTAAATTTCCAGCACAAGTGCTAAAGTTGGATTATTCAAAACACATTCTCATATCATCACCTGTGATTGAGGATATAGAGCTAGTTCAGTTGGTAATATTATGGATTTTTTATATAAAATGATTAAAATTATATATGATTTTGAATGATCATGTTTATTAATTATATTTCACAAAGCATATAGTTTTTTATGATACTATTGGACAAATGGATGTGATATAATGGAGAAATATTATTGATATCATTTTTAGATTTCCTGGTTTATTGTCAAGCGCTTAGTTATTCTGAAAAAAATCATGTTCTGATGACCTTCTTGGTGATGGTGGACTACCATGAATCAAGATAGTTGACCGGACAGACAGTCTGATGATACCATCATGAAACATTTTATTTTGAAATATATTATTTACATGATGATACTAGATTTTTCCATAGTGATTTTAATGATTTAGTAAGGATATATGAATGTATCACTATATTTTTATTGATTAATTAATATTCATCATATCTTTACTCAAATGGGTATGAATGATTCATATAAGGATTGAATTATTATATGGGACATTGACCATATCTCAGATACTAGGTTATGAGGTTTGACCAAACAATGAATATGAGGCTACTTTATAAGGCCCTGACCTTTGGAAAGTGGTTAGAGGATGATGTTGTTTGTGACATACTACTAGTCCATAGAGAAACATGTATTGCAATTTCTCCCACTCAAATGGAAGATCATTCTAGTAGTTGAAAGGTAATGGGTGGACAAGATTAGTAGTGGTGTAGGAAGATAGTAAGATTTTAACTTCCTCATTATCATATATGGTAGATTATCCTAGTTGGTTCATTAAATTTGGTAAAATGGGGAGATATTTCCAAATTTGTAGGAATGAATTTGTGGAGTACAACCATTGTAGAATGAATGGTAATCATAATCATTTATTCTTCATCTCTTATGAAAGGAATGTTGGGATTTTAGGGAAATATGGGAGTAGAGAACCCCATGTAAAGGGTCATAATTCATAGAAAGTAGTGACCCAAGGGACACATGGTAGAACTGACACAGGATGAGATTATATTGTATATCACACACCATTGGATGGTGATGATTGAAATTATACTATTCAAGGTAGAATACTTAACAATTTTTGTTATTTAATTTGTTTCCTGATACCTGTTTATCACATTCCGTAATATCATCATGTGTTTTTTTGTACATGAAATATTGGTGATGTTACCTTCTATTATTTATTTCCTTGATAAAAAGTTGGGGAAAAAGTTGACCATCTTCATCAATTCCATGAATTTCATATATTTATTTTTAGATTTTGAAATATTTGGTAAATCACGATTCTAATGATGATGACATTTTATTTTATTCATGGAATGGAATCACTGGAAAATTTGGAGCTCTCATTGAAAAATATCAAAGATTAATATTATTTAACTTTTTCAAGGGATAAAAGAATGTGATTACTATTGAATGAGAAATTTGATATTCTATGTTTCTACTGAATTGAGCCAACATGGGACATTCACAATACATAGTGTAGTCTTGAATCATTATATATTATTGGTGTTTTTTCTATCATCTTTTCCCACAATTATGGATATCAATAATTATATATATATATGACATCACATTAATAACTCTGATAAAATGGTTGACATTTATACATATCTTATGTATGGTGAATATATAATTTTTATTTCCACTTCTCATATGGTTAGATTTGAATTAAATTATCCCACTGTATGACCCCAAAAATTGTATAGTAATGGATACATTAGGTTGGGTACTTCAGCATGGGGTACACCTATTTTTTTCACTAAGAAATAACAAAAATATTCAAATATTTGTATTTTACCATAAGATGAACCATGTGATAGTGAAAAATATATATCATTCTCTAAGGATCAATGGTACCTATTTTTGATTATAATGAGATTGATGATTCTCCAACATTGAACTTTGATTGATCCATCACTAGTCTCTAGTTAGATGGGTGTAGATCAATAAAAAGTAATTTTAGATAATCTATGGGTATGTGAGTACATATAATGATGCTTGGACTAAAGAATGAAATTACATTGTTCATTTATCTAATTGATTGGATCATACACACATATATTGAAATGTTTTTCATGGTATTAATTTGTGACAACCAGATCTACTCATCTTTCTTTGAGTTTCCTAACAAGCATGTTTAGATGGAGTTTTGTAAAATTTCAATCACATAATTTCTATTCCAATATGTCAAAACTTATTTTTTTCATTCTATATGTGATATTATTGGGTTATGTGGTGTTTGATACAGGTGTATCTATATTCATAAAAAAAGTAGAGGTAGTGATGCCCAATAAATAGATATAGAATGTGTTTGGGATATGGATCTATAACTTTTTTGTGGGATACTGAAATGTCTTATCAATGACATCACCCATTTATCATTTTTCATGACCATGTTGATTAAGAAATTACTTATTTTCCAGTGGTCAGGCCAGTTTTAGCAGACTTTTTTAAAATATTTATGAGGATTACTATATCTTAAGAGTTGATCATTCATGATATTAGTATCATTTATTTCATATATTGTGTTGAATAAGGTATTGGTTACACAGAAATGATGATGCAACATATATAGGTAATAGCGTATGGGTTACATTGGATCTGAACAATTTAGTGGAGATATCCTACTCATGAATTATAGTTGGAATCCATATTCTATTCCTTGAAGTATTGATGAAACTATCTCCTTAGTTTGAAGTTTTATGTCTTCATTTACTACAATAACCTTTGATATATATTCAAGAAAAGAGGCCAAAACATGAGAAATATTTGATGGGTAGAGTAGATAAATAGGTATAAATTTTGGATGGATTATTTACAAGGTAATTATAAAATTATTTTATGTTCTCTTATACATATGAATATTGTAGATTAGGAAAATGGAAAATGGTCTTGAGACGAACAATGCTGCTTAATAAGAATGCTTAATGAATGAAAGAAATATGATTTAGTGGACCATTTAATGATGAAATTTTCTTTAGTGTACTTGATATCTAAATTGGTATTGTGATTAATGAATGTATATGTTACTTACAGAGAGTTTTTAGTGATGTAGGAGAAGCTACCTAGAGGAGAAATGATTCCCATATGGTCGTTCAATAGAAAAAAGTGATTCATGTACATGAGAGGGTTGTATTCCCTGCATCCATTAGGGAAGTAATGATGAGGGACATTCATTCCTCTAATTAGGAGGTTCATTCTGGAGATGTAATGATATACCATGAAATTATGTTACAATACTTGTGGACATGAATGTGGAGTGACCTTGTGGGATTCACATTTATATTCCCTGCAAAAAATAGGTTAAAGGCAGTGAACCAGTGTCCAAGTGGGTTTCTTGACCAACATAGTATGATCATGTGTATGCGGGAAGATATTATTATAGGATTTGGGACATGGTATCCCATGAACATGAAGTTATGTTCTTCTATCATTGTTTTTATTCGTTTCTTAATGAATGTTTTTCATTTCCTATCGACCCCTGATACATACTTAGTAGATGTTTTATGAATGTTGTATGTCAATGAGTTATTATTATTTCAAAGATTTAAATTGATAATTTTATCTGAAAAATATTCCCATTTTACATAATGGGTTATTCAAGGCACGAAGAAGGCCTTTGGGACTCATTGGAGATGGAATATAATGTATTATACTTAGACTGATAGTCATTCTAGGTGGATTATCCATATATTAGGGGATATGATTAATTATGATTTACAATACATTTTTAATCTTTTGATCATCACATAGGACACCTTAAGATAAAATAAGAAAATATTTATAAGATTAAATTATGATGGAATGTTGTTAGGATCATTGTGGTAGGCTATATCATTCACAATATTGCTGGAATGAGGTGGGTGAGGCCACTATTGTGGTACGGATCCTAGTAAAGAAGACTACTGAAAGACTAAAACTATTGCAGAAATGGTTATTCAACTATAATAAAATATATATATATATATATCGAATTCTAGATATAATATTATATCATTACATATCATTGTGGGTGTAAAGTCTCGACCCGACTAACCACTAAACCAGTGGCCGGACTGGTTGCCACATGATCTCCCTGTATCCCAGAGGTTACTGACTAGAAGCGAGGGTCTATGGATAGTCAGTGGGGAGACTATACCCTAATATTAGATTTTAATAAAATAAAATGGAAATAAAAAGTGGAAGTACACTAATAAATGATAAAGCAATGGTAGGAAAATAGTATTCATTTTATAAAAGTGGCCAATCAAAATTATATAGCAGACCAACGCATGACATGATATTGATAGAAAATGGAAAAAAATGAAAAAAAATAATTCATTACATTCCAAAATAGAAATAGACAAACAATGACTCAAAGCCCAAAGGGGGTCTCCTTGATAATTCTGAGTTTCTGCTTGGACCTCTGTTCATATTCCCCTACTATATACAAACATAAAAATCATACGACCAAATAGAATCTACTCGGGTACCTAGTGGAGTAGAGACCCAAGTAGGGAGTGAGATATAAATCTCAGTAGGACGGGACAATCGATGTCTACCCCAAATCCAGACATTTAATAAAAAAACTAACACAGATTTATTGAATTCCTAAATAATTTCAGCAGTACTATGTTACAATATACCCAAGTACCAACTTCAGCCATTAGTGGATGCCTGAACATTTATTATAAAATTTTTATGCATAAACAATAGTCATTACACAATCATTTTCATTAATAAATTATGCAATACTCATTAAATTACATAATTCTTGTGATATGGCTTAATCCTGACATCCCCCGTATATGTAACTCATCATAGTTGTCTCTAAACACAATTTATGTATTCAATGAAAAGGGAAAATCCAAGCTTGTGATTTGGATTGGATAACGCGTCATTAGATATTCAATTTAATCTTTCATATACTATATTTGATCCCATCCACTAAAAATAGTGATTCACTCCTTGGTCTGTCCACTAACAGTGATTCACCCATTTTATTAATAAGACTGAACCCTTTTTCAAATTCAATTCACAAATTATAAAGTCACAACAGTTTTCATTAACCAATTAATTCATTTAATATACAACCATTTGGACCCATAGTACAATGTCAATTTATTGGAGTAGAACATCATTTCTTGCATAATCGTGCGTATTGGGAGCCTCAGCATTTTCTCATAACCCATTGTTATTTGGAGCATCATTCCATGTCCTATAATAGAATGTTTGCATGAAAGATGGGTGTACAATGTCATTTCTAGAATCCTGTGAGTATTTGGAGAATCAGTCCCTACCTCAAAACTAGTTTATCAATCATACATATATATTTATTATTGGTTTATAATGCCATGGCTAACACCCCAAAACCATCAATTAATTAATTAATAAATTAATTAATACAATCCATTAATTAATTCAATAACTAATTAACAACATAAATCACCCATTAAAGAAGTAAACATTTAAATAACCACAAAACATCTCAATAGTAAATAATTAATTAACAATTAATTATTTTTATAAATCCAATGAAATAAACAAATAAAAAAAATTATCCTAATTCTATAACAAGTCTAATCCTGTCCACTCAAAAAGTGATTCGCCTAGGACATAAAAAATTTACATGCACATCATAATCATCTCAAAACATGTTGAACATGGCCCAGATATTTTGAAAACTTCTTTCAGAGTATATAATATTTTTAAACAACATCATCACAAACAACATATGACCTGGAAAATAAACATGCATCCAAAGGTGTTGTTGTATAACCGTAATAAAAATCAATCAATTAACAATATTAAATCAACACATGAAAATTAATTAATTAAGTCATATCACCTTAACATGTTCATCAATTAATTATCCATATACCATTTATCATGTAATAAAGAATCCAGCTATTAATTATTACAGATTTCTGATTTATATTCTGAACCTGTGAAAATATTCAATATTCACAATATTCAGTAAATGCCATTACCATCATCAAATAGTTTATCATTAATCGTTATTTAAAAATGATATTACAGTTCCATAAATGAGGAAAATCATATTCTAAAACTATTTAAAGAAGAAAATAATTATGGAATTATGTTAAAGTGGTTTTTGACCCTACCCAAGAAGAAAATTGGAGGAATTATCCACGGATGGAAGAACCAGAAATGGGGGGTCACGCCACGGGGGTAGCACGTTTTGGATCATTTTCCAGGGTTCCACACTGCTAGTGCAGGTCGTCTAGGGGTCATGAACACCGAGTTCTAGTCATGCCACATGGTGGGTATGGTCCAGAGGAGCTGCAAATGATGTTGGTCATGTGCTATAGTGATGCGACCGAGGGTTTCCCCCTTGTGAGTTTTCTTGGATGTTGTGTGGGGTTCACAGCAGGGGTAAGATTCCTTCAGAAAGCCATCCGTAGGAGAGGAGATAAAGGGTGACCATTGAAGCTCCTACATCACACCTGGGGGGCGGTGAATCTGGGGGAGTCACTCCTCTTTGGAGAAGGATAAGAATCAGTGTGGGGGGGGGGGGGTGCCCATCACTTGTAAATCCCCTCCCCATTAAAAACCAATTTTTTATTATACTAAATATAGTAAAAATAACAACAATAACAACAAAAATAATATTAATATTAATAGTCATTATGTTATTATTTTCATTTCCATTTAAATCATTAAAACCAAAATACCCCATTTAATAAAATCTGTACTTTGATAAACCCCATAATTAAATTGCATTTAATTTATTCAAAATCAATTATGATAATAATAAAGGATATTATTATTACCAACCCTTTCAAAATTTAATCCATTCCAACCAAAACCCCCAAAAAATATTATTATTATTATTATTGATTATATACCCACCATAATAAGTAAATAATTAAAATATATGTAACTATAATAATATGCATAATAATAATGATCATAAATAATTACTATTATTTCAATCAAATTTCATTTATTAGGACCATAACTCCCAATTAACCCATCTTAGAGGAAAATGTTTCGTTGAAAAGCTCAAAAGCCATAATAAATTATTTTAACCTTTATTTAATTAAATATAGAAAATAATAATAATAACATCATTATTATTACTATTTCAACAATAATTTAATATAAACCAAAAATAACCAATTTATTATAATATCATTAATATGATATTTGTGATAAAAACACCAACCCATAACCTTGGTTTGATAATAAATTGTCTTTTATTAATATTGAAACTCTTAATTTAATTACAAAGGATCTTCACTAAACCCAAAATACACATTAATTTTTCATCCATCATTTAATTAATTATTTATCATTATTTTAATTAAAAAATTCAATAATAATAATAAAAATTTCATTATTATTATTATTAAAACATTCTTTTAATTAATCACCATCTCTCAAATAATTTTATTTAATATAATTTTAAAAAATTAAACAAGGTAAAATACATGGGTTGGAATACAACCATGCACTGCCGTGCAGATCCATTAAAGTGGAATTTTCCAGATCTTATGCTCTAAGACTCATCAAGACACACACAAAAATTAAAGGGTAGTGACACATGACCAAAAATGACACCATCATGTGTTACAACACTTGAAATAATATTCAGTATCTCAGTTTAAAAAAGTGAACCGTTGATAAAAAGAATTTTTTTAAATCCTTCGTATTTTATCCCGATTAAAAAATAATGGACTTTACAATCTATCCAACTTAAAAACATCTCATACCTGAGAAGACAACGAGAAAAAAAACTAAAACCACCAACCTACCAAGGTCATTCAACCCTTCAGAAGCCAAATGGATAAGACTTTAAAAATAGATCCAATGCACACTTTTAAGCTTAATCATCGAAATAGAGCATACATCAAAGGCCATTACAGGGATCTCCTAAAAAAATGGTTGAATCTCGATCAATGAATAGAACAGGGTCCACATAATTCCCTTGAAATGCATTGCAGACCCAAAACCAACATTCTCCCTTTATCTAACGATGATGCATTAAAACTATTCCAAAACCATCCTCATATATAATGAAGCTCATACCTGACCTTTGGTGAAATTTCTAAGTCAATCCATCACAAGGTTATTTAAAAAATAATTGTTCCCCAATAGAAATAAAAGAGTAGACCAAAGAAACCACACATATCGTGTACTACCCAGTTAAAAACTACTCATCAATCCCAAAAACAATTAAACCTTTTTATGTCGTAAGAAAAATTATATCATACTTTCTCCATGATAAGTTCATGTTTGGGGAAAATCTCATTATATTCAGAAGAGCGCACTAAGGGAAAACCAAATCCCATTAAGAAGATCAGTCGTACTATCACCAGTTGACTCTTTACACAAAAAGGTTAGCTTCTCCTAATGACACATCATCAACAAAATATCTATGCCTATATCATCAATGATATTGTTGTTCATTAAAAGCAGACCAGTGCATCTGTACCCACCATAGGAATTTTCATGTCGTCGTAAGAAAAGATCAGTTTCTCACCAGTGTGCTATATCCAAACTCCTTAATGCATTTGTGTGATGTTAATTGAACCACAATCACCACATTAAACATTGATTATAAAATTCATAACTTAACACTATCAGCATTTCAGGACGCACATGTCCCAAAACATCATCCCGAGTAGTGGGAAAAACATACCTTAATGCCCTAAATATTCTATTGGTAATACCTACCATGAGTTAGCCCCTTACAATACCTAAACATTGACCATCTATCTTGGTCACACAAAACCAAAATCACGAGTTCAGAAGCAATTATTTATTTTATCCAATAATGTAATTCTTTTCAACCATTAAACATTTGAATGGATTTCAAAATACATCAAGTTATTTTTCATTAATAGTCATTTGGTTTTCAGAAATATGCCCTATATAAAATAGGCATGTTGTCACAAACACTATCTTTAATAATTTAACATTTAGTGTTGTCCATATTTAAATAGTAAATTTAGCATCTAAATTACTTTTTCCAAAAAAGGAGACCTCAAAGGGTTTGATTTATTCAAACTTGGTTCTTCAAAAATTAATCCAACAAAAATTTATTTCAATCAGAAATAACTGGTTTTACATTTACAACCATCCTCACATGCACTATGGTTATCCAAGGTTTAGTCACGTGGGTGACCATCTACCAATCCATAAGGTGCCCATACACCTTATCGCTGGAATTTTCCATCCTGTAATTATAGTCAACATTCATTTAACATTTTGACATTAGTTTCACTTTTTACATATCAAAACATATATAGCATGATATCATAAGCAGTAACACAAAAACATGATTTAACATACAGGCACAACTCAATTTTAATATATGCTAATCATAGTGGAAATAAGGAATATAAACACCCTTGCATGTTAAATTTGTCACAAAAATAGGCTATCTAAATGGCAGGCTAAATAAGTACTAGGCCTGACAAATATTTTAGGCACAAAATCTATTTAGTAGGAATCCTGTTAATGAAACTACATGACATGGCATATTTTCATGGAATGTTAATATATAAGTGCCTAATATGATGAATTTAATGCAACTTCTTTTTAATATCAGGTCAATGTATTTTTTGAAAAATTTCCAAAATTAATAAGAATTGTAAAAGACACCAGTCAATCAAGGTGATATCAAATCAACTGTAATAGTGAAAAATATCAACGTCAATCCAATCCATAGCCACTTGGTCATTTCCCGTACGTGGGGTAATCAATACCAATAATGGATATTAACCCAATCACCAACACATTACTAGTCTCTTGTCTACCAACCCCAAAACAATAAGACATAGGAAAATAAAGGGAACTGGAACCTATGATACAACTTGGAGATGTCCCGACCTGGCTCACCACTGAACTGGTGGTCGGACCAGTTATTAGATATCCTCAAGCACGTCACCCAGTATGCTAGAGGCTGCCAACTTGCAGCCTGGTTCTATAGAATTCTAGTGGGGAGAAAATATCCTCATATCTGAATTAAATAATAAAAAATGGAAATAAAAAAATGAAGAAGACTAATAAATGAAAAAGAAGTGTAAAAAACTAGTTCTCATTTTATAAAAGTGGCCAATTCAAATTATATAGAAGAAGAATGCATCACATGCTAACAATACAAAATGGAAAACAATGAAAAAATTACATGCTTTACATTCCAATATAGTAATAGATAAACAATGACTCAAAGCCTTGAGGGTGGTATCCTCAATCATTTCGAGCTTCATCTTTGACATCTACTCATTTTCCCCAAGTATATACAAACAACACAATCCTGAATCAACATAGAATCTACTCGGTCAGCCCTGTGTAGTTGTGTATGAATTATGGTGTGAGATATAAATCAGTGTAGGCAAGGACCACCGGTGTCTACCCCAAATCTAGACATTTAATAAATAATTTAAACTCTCTGAAAGCATTCATTAATAAAGTAATAAGTACAATGTAACTATATTCTTATGTACCAGCTTCATCCCTTAGCTATTGTATGTACCTGTATTATACATTTTTCATGCATACACAATAGTCATTACAAAATAATTTCCATTTATAAATTATTAAAACTTCATTTAATTACATAATTCTCGTGATCTGGCCTTTTCCCAATATCCCCTATATAAGTTAGTCCAAACAGATGTCTCTAAAGACCATATAAGTATTCAATGTAATGTCTGAATCCATGTTTGTGCTTTATCTTGGATAATATGTCATAAGATATTCAATTTTATCTTTGCATATACTATATCTGAGCCCGTCCAATAATAATAGTTGTAATCTCATGGGCCTATCCACTAAAATTGATTCCCCAAATTCATTGATATGTCTGAACCATTTCACATATTTTTTTCACAAAATAAACTGTGACAACCATTTTCAATACCCAGTTAATTCATTTCATGTACGAAAAATTGATCCCACGGTCCAATTTTAATTAATGGGTGAGGAACATCATGTCTAGCACCTAATGATTATTTGGAACATTATTCATTAATCTCATAACCCATAGGTATTTTGAGCATCAGTCATTATCCCGTAAATGAATGATTTCACGAATGTTGGGTGTAGAACGCCTTGTCTAGAACCTCGTGAGAATTTGTAGTATTAGTCCCTATCTCACAACCCATTTATCAATCATACAAATATATTTATCATTGGTTTCTAATGCTATGTTAACAATAAATAACCATCCATAAATTAATTAATTAATTAATTAATCCAATTTGATAATTAATTCAACAACTAATTAACAAAATAAATAACCCGTCAAAATAGTCATCAATTTATTAACCTCTAAATAACATAATAGATAATAATTATTTATCAATTAATTTGTCTAAGAAAGAAAACTAAAAAATTATCTCTAAATATAATTATCCTAATTCTTTAACATGTCTAAACATTTTCACTCAAAAATTGATTCTTCCAAGACATCAACAATTTACATTCACATCGTAATCATCTCAAAACATGCTGAACGAGGCCTTGATATTTAGAATCCACCATACATAGTATATCATATTTTGAAACAACTCCATCCTAATCAAATTAAGGCATGGAAAATAAATAGGTACCCAAAGGTATTAATGGCCTACAGTCATAACAATCAATCAATTCACAACCTTAAATCAATGCATGAAAATAAATTAATTCAAAAATTATGTAATTAAATCATATCACATTAACCAGTACATTAGTTAATTTTTCAATTACCTATCATTACATAATAATTAATACATCCATTATTTATTAGCAGTTTCTAATTTATATTCCGAACGTGTCAAAATATTCAATATTTACAATATTCAGTAAATGATAATACAATCACCCAATAGTTTATCTTTTATACACATTTAAAAAAAATATAGAAGCTCCATAATCCAGGAAACTCGTATTCTCAAATTATTTAAATAAGAAACTAATTCTAAAATAAAGATCAAGATATTTGGGACCCTACCTCTAGGTGGAACCAAAATATGCCACACTTCGTCACACATCGACATCAAATCCAGAATTGGTCCACAGTCGAACGCATGAACATCTTTATATATATATATATACATATATTTACGTGTGTGGATGTGTGCATGTTGTAGACTTTGATCAAAAAATTCAATATATTCAACCAGTACGAATATTTAAAATAGTAATGAGCAACACACCTCTAACTTGGTACTAGGGACTCATAAAAAATTAACAGAACATAATTTAACTTGTGGAAAACTAAATAGTGCATTTTATAAGCTTACCCAAACCAACATATTGAAAGATAATTGATCTCATCTACCTTACCTAGGATGATGAATTCTGGAACATGGACCAATGAGTCCCTAAACATCAATCACATATCCTCTTGGAGGATAAAGACAATAAACGAGTATCATACCAAAAATCTAAAATCGTCCTAAACCAAATTGGGGTCCCAAAAAGTGTCAAATCGCAAAAGCGATGATGTAGAACATGAGATAAGACCTGAACTTGAGTAATCAGACACTATCCACGAAGAAAATAATTGGAATAATTCTTGGACAGAGGACCTAGAAGGGGGGGTCATGCCACGGGAGTTGCGCGTTGCAGGAGATCTTCCCGGGGTGTCAAACTGCTGGTGCAGGTCATCCGGGGGTCCTTCATTCCTGGTTCAAGTCACGCCACATGGTGGAGGAGGTTCATAGGAGATGTGGAAAAAGTTGGTCGCATGCTACAGTGAAGTTCCCAAGTATTTTCTTCAGGTGAGTTTGTGCAGATTCTGTTTGAGGGATACTATAGGGGAAATACGCCTTGCAAAAGCCATATATGTGTGAGGGAGAAGAAGGATGCATGATGATGATCCAACATTGTGTTTATAGGAGAAGAGGTAGCCGGTCGCACCTCCTTGGAGAAGAAGAAGAACCGGGGGGGGGGGGTCGCCCCTTCCTAGTACAACACCTCCCCCTTTAAAAAAAATAAATTTTTACTATACTAAATATATTAAAAAAATAACAATACACATAATAATAATATAAATGATAAGAGTGATAATATTATTATTTCTATTTCCATTTATATCATAAAATCCAAAACATCCCATTTAAAAAAATTTACTTTGATAAACCACATAATTAAATTTCATTTAATTTATTCAAAATTATTTATAATCACAATATAGGATATTATTATTACCACCTATTTCAACATTTAAACCATTCCATTAAATACCCCCAAAAATATTGTTATTATTATCTATAAAAGAATCCATAATAAGTTAATAATAATATTAAATATACCATAATAATATGCATAATAATCGTCATCATAAATCATTATTATTATTTTCATCAACCATCATTTATTAAGACTGTAACTCAAAATTACCACTTCTTAAAGTAAAATGTATCTTTAAAAGGCTAAAAAGTGACATTAAATTATTTTAAAATTTATTTAGTTAATTAAAAAAAATAATAACATCATTATTATTTTTATTCCAACTTTATTTTAATTAAAACAAAAAAACCAATTTAGTATAATATCATTAAAATGATATTAAGGGGAAAAATTCTAAGCCATTAACTTCATTTATAAATAAATGTTCCTTCAATAATTTTGAAACTCTTCATTTAATTAGAACAGTTCATCGATAAACCCAAAAGCGACGTTAATTTCTTCAACTGTCATTTAATTAATTCAATATCATACATTTAATTAAACTACTATAATAATAAAAATAATAAAAACATTATAATTATTATTAAATGATTATTTTAATTAATTAAAATCTCTCATATAATCTTATTTAATTAAATTTAATAATTTATTAAACTCGATAAACTACACAGTTTGGACCGAAACCATGTGCTGCCCCTGAAGATCCATTAAAGTGGGATTTTATGGATCCAATGCTCCCGAGACTCATTAGGACACCATCTATTAGTAAAGGTTAATTACCTAAGTCAAAAAACGACACCTTTAGGTGTTCCAACCATCATAATAATATTCTAGAACATGGTTTAAAAAACTGACATATTGATAATCCGAAATAAATTCTAAAACCTTTATTTTTTATCATGGTTCCAAAAAAACGAGACTTTATAGTGGGAGACAATGATTTCATATGGATTACTCCTTTTTAGTGAAAAAATATTCAAAATAAAGTAAATTTGGATCTACGGTTTGTTGAACTAGTAGTGTCCATCTCATGTATATGGTTCATGGATTAGCATTGGGTTTTCCTCTCTATTGCCATGATATACATGATGTGATCTTTCTATCTCAGCTCTCATGGAACTTGACTAGTCCCATGAATATTATTTATGATGAGTCTATTAAGATATATCTAGACACGTATTTTAGTGACCTCATAATTAGGATCATCGACCATGGTGACCTATATTGATTTGGAATGATGATACCAATTATTTGTAACTTTGGTAGGAATGAAAGGATCCAAATGGATATGTGGGAGTGGGATTCCGAAATTCAATATTAGTGGCCCAAATTGTGTTTAATGGTTCATGGAGATTCTTCTCATGGTAAATAAGTCCTTGTAGGTGTATATTGTAAAGATCTATATCTTTTATTTCAAATAATAAATTCATTTTTTCATTTTTAAAAATTTTATTTTGTATGTGGATTATTTTTTAGGTAATTTTATGTGGTACTATTTATTATTTTTAAATATTAAATGTGTGTATGAATATATTTTATAACTAAATTGGAACCACCATAAGATATTTTATGTCATATTGGTCCTTCGGTTATCCTTGCTGTAAAATAAGATAATATTAAATGATTTACTATGTTATAATACTTTGATAAATACACAATCTTACTTGGATTTGGAATCCCATCATTATTTTTTTTGGAGAGAATAGTGATGTTAAAAAATAATTACTTTTGAGAAATTCTCTAGTGGTTTTCCATTTTCATCAAGGCTCATGAACTGCCACCAAGGTGACAAAATTTTGGTTGAAGTCGTTTCATCATGATAATCATTATAAGAAGTCCAAAAAACTCATAATTATTTTTAGATCTCATCAATTTCAAATGGTAAAATTCAATAATCATTAATATAGAGTCTTTAGTTTTGTTACTAATTGGTTACTCCCATATATAATTTGAACAATTATTCTACTTGATGATTACATGTATTCCATAAATTTTTAGATGACTAGAAGAAAAGGGAAATTAACATGACTTGAAATTGTGAGATTTTACATGGGTTTGGATTCCATCCTTGTTTCACATGATATTTACTCCCGTTGATCTATATAATTATTCCTTCTATCTTATGTTTATTTTACTTTCAATTTTTTAAATTTAGGTACAAAACCATAAGGATGATTTAATAATAATGGGTTTTTTGTATTTCCAAGTATTATCATGAATATAGGTTTATATATTAAAATGTTCTTCCTTTTAAATAATTGTGATTTTTTAATGGATTGGTGTCTGAAAAGAAACTCATAGGGATTTGTAGTGTTATTCCAACATCTTGGTGTTGATTCTCTTGAAGAATTCATCCCTGGCATGTATGTTGTGTTCTAGATTTTATTTTTGTCATCGATATTAGTCAAAAGATACAGTTGATGATAATCGGGCATTGATTAATTGGTTTAGTACCAATATTTATTCGTATTCTTTAACATATTCCATAACCCTAATAATATTGGGTTGTATTCAGTTTAACGAGTTCTTGGTGATTGAGTTTTATCTTATTGGTGTGAGAATGTGATTCAGAAGATTACACCCTTGATGGAAAATGAAATTTACATTGAATCCCATAAGGTATGAAGCTATATAGCATATATTATTATTTACCAAATTTGTTTATGTCATTTTTTATACATGATAACCCATTACTATTATCTGTTAGTGATCGCGCTGCAATTTAATTTCATCTTTCACCCATACAGCACTGTATTATACTAATTTTTATAGTAAATTTGATTTGTTATATATAATTTCACTTCATATTTGATTTAATATATTATTTCTAATGAATATTAAAATGGGATATTTAAATTTTTTTATTATTTTATTGACGTTGGAGGTGATTTGGAGGACCCTTATTGAGTTTATGAAAAATAAATAAAATTTTGAAAGAATCCAAGCAATCATTTGGACTCATACAAACACTCCATATTATCTATGCATCTAATTGGGATGGAATTTTTGGGGATGATCCTAAATTTAGTTGGATAAATATATTATTAATATATACAATACCAATTCATCTAGTATCAGTCGAAACCAAAATGATCTATCCAAGAAAGAGATTCTGCTCGAAGTCAATGCTAGGTTCTATATGTCGTATATATCATGACCTATATGCCTTAAAATTACGGAAAATATTGATTTAATATAGTAAAGATGTGTGGAAACATGTTTTCAGTTTTTCAATAATAGATATATGTATTTATGGATTCTAAAAACCATGTTCCATGAGGTTTAACGAAAATGGTTTCCTAGATCCACCTTCCACTTTGATGATAAATTAGATCCTTGGGCACCCCATATGAAATCTCAACCAAGAGCAGTTGTGCTACTATATTGGTTTCCTATATCATACCACTAATCATAATTGATGTTTTAGAGGCCCCTAATGATATTGGGAGGATCAGAAATGAAGAATTATATCCCTTATTCTTTGCCCACCTATCGATGGCGAGCTAAATGGCGGGTGATCAATGGGAATAATCTACAAACATTAAGGTAAAGTTACAAAACATAAATCTATGATAGTTATATAAATGTTATTTCTGGTAATTATTATATTTTATTTAAACACAATTTCATTGATTCATTGAGTTGGAACCCATTTTTTTACATAATTGATTAATGGGTAATTTTATGTTTGTGTCTTGTTTTGTTTTGATTAAAAAACATAAGTATCCTTCTCATCAAAAAATATTGGATATTTCATTATTACTTTAAAACCATTAATGCATGATAATTGGATAGAACAATACAACATTATATTTTTGTAATGGATTAGCCCTATTTGTATCATTTTGGAGGTTTGTGGACCCCCATGATCATTGTTAACACACTATAAAAGTGTTACACCGACAACTAATAAAAAATTTAAAAAGGGACATTTCATGAGGTGTGGTAACAATGAAATGATCATATATTCATCATAAATTTTCCAAAATGCACATGTTTATCAACAATTACACTCTTTATTTTAATTAATTTTATTTTTATTAAGGATTTCAAAACCCCCAACTCTTTTAATCACTTTTATATAAAAGGCACACTATAACCCCCAAAAGGATCAGTGATATATGACATAGGGTTTTCCATAGACTATATAATAATCTTTAAATCAGAACCAATTTGATGTTTCATTATAATGTGGAAAAAAATTCACCATTTAATTGGATCACATCTCTTTTTACTATTAGTTTTTTATAATTTAATTCTAAATTTTTTGGATATATTTTAAAATCATATTTCATTACATATATTTTTGAGTTATTTTTTATTTCATGGGTATGTTCTACGCATGATGCATTTTACATCAAGACATTGTCCTCTTTTCCAACATGGACCTATGACTTTTATACATCTGCGACACCGAGACACATAAGACAACCCATTAAAGGAGGACACACCAGACCATGATTTCTTTATAAACCCCTCTTCTACTGGAAGAAGACAATATATTGAATATAATTTTTATAAAATGGACGATAATTACTAAACACTAAAAAAATAACTCCAACTGATATAGATATCTAACCTTTATATATTAATATTGAATTCTAATGAGCAATATTTGAACTAAAATTTGCATTATTCTATAAATACCAATATTTTATGGAAACACAGGAGAAGTCCCACATAATGACTTAAAACAAAATCATACACTATTCAATATTAAAACCTAAAAAATTATATATAGAAAACGTTAAACATGGACTACTCCCATTATCTTTAGAAGAAACAAAAAATCATTTGGTGTATTATGTTAACTCCCATATTAGATTATGGGGTAACATGAAACAAATTATTCTTGAAACATAAATCACAACCTCTAGAATTAGAACTGCAAGGAATGTATTTTCTAGAATAATGTGATCACAAGGGGACATACATCATGCATGTTGGGAATGATTTAAATTTTTATGTTTAAGATATCCACATCACTTAATATGTTCTAAACATTTAATCTAATAATTTCATGAATATTTAATTCCTATTTTTCGTAATATGATTGATGTTGTGGTAGGAGGTGTTTTAGTTGAAATACCCCCAATTTCATTATGGGAACTCATTGAGTACATGTTGTGGAACACTCATCAATTAAGTTCAAGGATAAGTATACCCACATTTATTTTCCATGAGGTGAAAATTTATAAGTTTGATGAGAATGAGGACATGAAATTTGAAATGTCATGTACCATTATTTGAGATCACAATCCTTCATAAGGGAAATATAAATCTCCTCCTTGAATACATTATGGTGTATGTTCTTCTCAAAACCATTATTCTGACCAATTCTCGCAACTAAGATAAACATCGGAGTGCTTTTGGTAATCCACCTAGGCCCCTCCTACAAAAAAACATTAGGCAAGAAACAAAATATTTATCCAATCATGGGGTAAATAAAACCAAACCTATAGTAAATGAGATTATTCCAAAAAAATAACCCTGGAACCAACCGAGGATGTGTAGTCATCCACCATTACCCGCCATAATACATTAACCAACATAACTTCATTCAAAAAATAACCCCTCTAAAACATGATTCTAGCCTCAAATACATAATAAAATAAATTCTATCATATAATCTCAAATTCAAAAAAACGAACCATGAATCCATACAAGACCAAAAAAACCGATTAGGCCAACTCCCCTTCTATGTTTGTAAAATACAAAGTCAGGGGTCTGGTAAAATATCTTTTTAATGAATATCAACCCAAATAATAAGGGAAATGTTTTTTATATCATCCATCGGTTATGAACACAACATAAAATAAAAATTATCCATCAATTAGATTAATCCCCTCCGGAGGAAACCACCATAGCAACCACAAAAATGGGTCCTAGAGAGGAAAACCCATATCCAAGTGGAATACCTTCTTAAGGAAAGGGAGTTTTATTTGATGACACATGAATCCCAACCATTACACTTCAATTTCCCAAAAGGCACCACTAACTATTGGAAAAAACTTTACCTGATAACAAAATTTTGGAAACCTTTAAAAATGTGTTGGTTAACATCCACTTGATCGATGTCATAAATAAAATTCAATTACATGAAATGATTATAAAGGATATGTGTTAAAACTAAATTTAGCATCGTGGTGATGAAATTTTTAGCTTGGGGAGAACATGTCCTAATTGATTGATCCATCACATCTGTCAATATTCAACGATCTTGGTTTATTATATATTCCATGTACTATGGGGGACTATTTGTTATCCAATTCATTATATGAGTTCATTTATTTTATAAATATGATAACTAAATCCATTTTCTATTCATTACTGATTGGGAAATTTAAACTTGTATGAATTTTTATTCCGTAAGAGAACCTGAGTACCACACACCCTGCAAGTCTGTTAGATGACGTTCTTGAAAGGGAGATAAATTAAAATTTTCATGCATGTATTTATCTTTATAAAATGGAAGAGGATAGGATGAATGGAAATGAGTTAATTATACTAGATAATCTATTTTTTAAAACATCAAAAACTATAATTAATTTCAACAATCATAAATATCTATGGTGTTGGGTAGGGACATTGTCCAATTAAAAATCCTTGATTCCATAAACCTCCCCTTAGGATAATATTTCCCACTATTAGTTAATTTAATATATGTACTCCATTACCATTAGAAAACACTATTTCTTACCCCTAATAGCATTTTGGTGTTTTCATCCTTGACAGACATGGTGTTTATTGAATCATGCATTTAATGTTGTACTATATTAGAAAAATTACAAGAATGATTTATAATTGATGATTTCGTGAGCCCTGTAAATCACATGGACATCGATGATACTATTAATCTTGTAAAAGATTATTCAACATATGTGTATTTTTATATTTAAAAGTGTTATGAGTTCAGTGGGATCTAGTATCAAATTCACTCCAATAAATCTAAAAGCTTCCTTAATTTCTTGTTAACCCAAAATAATAGAACACAAAATATTCATATCATGGGAATAGAAATGATTTTCATGTCATCATTTATAGTTCACTCCATATAAATAATGAATTATTTTTGGATGATATTTTTATGGCATATAAATAAGAATTTATATTGCAACATGATAATATTTCTGGTATTATTCAATGAATTTTAATGTAACAAATTTTTTTAAATAACAAGGCTAAACCATTGAGTCATTCACAACATCTACTTATTGAAAACCTCCAAGATGTTGATAGAAATGAAGTAATTTTTTCCTTTAAGAACCATTTATCCCATCTATGATACCAAATGGGTCAATCTAGTTTAGGTAATTAAAATGAAAATTAGTCATCTAGTAACAAAAAATGAGAACAATAAATTTGTTCCATCCATTGTGTGTAATTGATGTTTTGTCTTAATATACTATCACCGACTACACCAACACACTATGATGGAAAATTTCAAATTGTAGTTTAGTCACTATATGATATAAATTCTAGAGAAAATTTCCACTAATGTTTCATTGAATTGTATTTTTCATACTTTCATATCTATATTTCCCTTGGTGATTGGAGAAATATGACCATTACATTCCCCTTGGCACCAAATTCCTATAGGAGGATTCCATTTGGACTATGAAATGGTCTTGGTAAATTCCGAAAATCCATGGTTGGTATTTATTTGATCGCCTGGAGAATTACATCGATATTTTATTAGATGATTTCAATATTTATGTCTCCAATATTAATCAGTTTTTGAATATTTTTGTTTTTGTACGATGGAGTTTTAGAGAAAATAATGTATTTTTACATTACAATAAATTACATTTCTTATTGAGAGAAGGTATATTATTTGGACATGTCATTTCTAAGGGTGGTATCTATATAGATAAATTCAATGTGCATGACATTACTTCTATACCTTTCTTAGAAATGTGCTAGATGTGTGATCAATTTTAGTTCATGAGGGGTTTTATCATCACTTTATTCAATACTTTTGTAAGAGTGCAATAACCCTCTCCCACATACTCAAAAAATAAAAAGCTTTTTTCATTTAAAATTTTGTGAAGAATATTTTAATAAATTAAAAAGGGATTCTAACATAATGACTAGAAATGTGACATACTCATTTGGGATTTAGCATTTGAGATCATCAGGGATGCCTCTAACTCTGTAGTTATGGATGTGTTATCATAATGGGTGAATCAAGCTCCACATGTAATAGAATATGAATCATGAACATTAAAATCTACCTAGGAAGAATACACAAAAACAAGAAAATAATAATTGGATTTTACATTTGACAAAATTTAGATCATACCACATAGGGTCCAATGTAATTATTCTCTCCAAACATGTATCCCTCTAGCATCTCCGTATGAAAGATAAATCGAAACTAGGACTCAATCGTTGAGAGATCCTTTATAAAAGAATCAAATTTCTAAATTGGGCATAAAAATGAGCATTGAATATTGTGGATGAAAATAATATAAGGATCATCCATCATACATTTACCCGTCCCTTGGTATTACCATAAATGTCTTGTTTTATGATGAGAAATTATAACAGGTTGAAGATGATATTAATTGGTACGCAGAAATTGTAAATTATATGGAACCATCTTGCATTCCTTCTAATTTAACAAAAAACCAAGATTATCATCTAAACATGAGTCGTGTTGGTACATTTGGGATGACCACTACCATAATGACACATGTATTGGTCATGTACATAGGAATTTGTTCACCGTTGAGAGACTCATTCTATCCTTTGGTTATTCAACAATCATTCTTGTGGGAAGACACATTGTTCCCCATTGGACTTCTGAAACGTTTTTTTAATTATGGTGTCTTTTGGCCAATAATATTTTAGGATTCCCATGATTTCTGTAAATCTTATCATCATATTCAATGAATTCGGAATGTCTCCAAAATAATTTAAATTCCACAAAAACACTTTCTCTTCCATTAAAATTTCTATGTTTGTGGAATTGACATTATGGGGATATTCCCCAAGTACATGGACAACTCAAAAACTATTTTGGATGTTGATTATTTTTCAAAATGAGTATACCCATGATCCAAGCTGAAATAAGGATTGAATATTTCGATAGAATTTTGTAGAACCCATATTTTCTATCGGTTGTGAATACTTAGGTTCATCATCTATGACTATGGATCTCATTTCTACAACCAAATAATGCAATTTCATTTTCATCGGAATGGTGTTGGGAAGAAAGAGTCTATTTCATATCATCCACAAACCAATGGTCAATATGAGGTGTCCATTAGAGAGGTAATATATATTTTTGAAAAATGGTTCAAGATAATATAAAATATTGGGAGTTTTAGACTCAATGAATCATTATAGTCTTACTGTATTGCCTCTAAAATTCACATTGATATCTCATCCTATTAGATTCATTTTGGAAAGAGATGTCATCTCTCTTTTTATATTGAGCATTCGGCCTACTAGGAAATTAAAAAATTAAATTCTAATCATTACAGGGAAGGTTCTATAAGGAAGAAACATATTCATGATTTTGATTAAATTCATAGTGATTCATATTCGAACTATAGGATTTAGATTGAGAAAACAAAGGCTTCCCATGACCGTCTCATACATCATCTTCAATTCCATTTTTTATGTTCCACAATTTCAATTAAATGTTAATTTTGATTCTAGTTAATCTTCATTCCACCTGGTTTGTTATATACACTATTTCTAATCTCTATCAATTTGGTGATTCTTTGGACCAATGTGATGAATCAAAATAAACCATCACTACCCATAGGTGGTAGTTTTATCACTTTTACAAAGCAATTTTGTAGTCCCAAATGGTGGAAATCCAAATTAAAAAAGAATCCTATGAATTATAGCCAATAGTTTTCATCCATTTTTCACTAATTATATTTTATTACATTGAGGACAATACATACTATAGTTGTGGGGTGTTTGTACATTCATGGTTTAGTGAGAAACTGTCATCATAATTCATATTTTATTCTTTGTCTCATTCAAAATAGAATTTTTACCTCTGCAAACTTCAGTTACCTCAAACATTGGTTTTGTAACATTCATTTTTATTCCCATATAATCTTGGAAATTACTGGAAAATCATGGCCATTTTCCCTATTTCATTTTGTTTTATCATATAAAATTCAACGGATTATATTCATGTTTTAGAATGAATTTAACATTAAGGTCCGATTTGTTCTTTGAAATTGGTCGTATATCGATGATATAAATGGTTTTACAATTTTGATACCTTGGAGAATAATGGTAACCTTTGTATGAAAATGATTTTGGGTGGGGGATGTGATCACACCATGATTCACTGTTTTATTTCACACGTGCAACATTGTGTTAAACAAAAATTTATTGTATATTCTATTTATTATATCTAATTTAAATTAATGTTAGATTCAATATTTTATTGTTTATCACTATTAATAAGGGATATTTTACTTTTCTTTTGTTTTTATTGTAGTTGGAGGTGAATTGTAAGGATTTTTGTGAATATGATGAAATATAGATCAAAGAGTGAGTGATTATAACCACACATGTGGACTCATAATGTCCATATATCTAATAAAAAAATCTAATTTGGTAGAAATTTTTATTAACCATCTAAAATGTTTTTGGGTACATTTCTTCAAAATGAACTCAGTCCCCATTGACCCATTAAAGGACCCAACTGAACAAATTTGTTCAATGAAAATATTCTCCACAAAGTCAAAATTTATATTCTTTATTTTGACTATATATCGAGGTATATGAATCCAAATGATGAATTTTTTTTAATGATATTATATTGGTGATTAATTACTGTTTTAATTTTTTAAAATGATATATTATATTATCAAAATTATAAAATGGTTAGTCCATATGCTTTTACAAAATATGGGTGAATAAAAAAACCTTCTTATTTTCCTATAAATATAAACTATGGAAACCACATTTTCATGTTTGACCATGAAAGAAGGTGATGCTATTTTGGTGTCCAATAGTATTCTTCTCCTCATTCTATATGTTTTGGAGGCCGCATTTAACCTAGGTGGATCACTGATGAATAATGATATCCACCTGATCATCTACCTCCCCTCAATGGCTGGCTAAGTAATTGGTTATCATTATGGGGGAGCTACACAAGTGAAAATGGTGTTCCAGAACATAATCATCTACTATTATTGTACATATTGTGATTTTTTTGTTTTTAATTTAGATTTATCTTACCTTTATTGAATGTATTTAATTAGAACACATTTTATTTTTGAAAAAATCAGTTTGTAATTTTATGTTCACATATTGTGTTATTTGGATTGTGAAACATTAGAAACATAATATTCCCCCAAAAAAATTTGATTTCAAATTATTTTAATAAATTTAATGCATGATATGGTGATATAAATTGATTACACAGAATTTTTGTCAACATTTATTTCCATTTGCATAATTTTAAAGGCTTGTGGGTACCCATTATCTTGGTAATCCCTATACCAATGGATTACAAAAAAAATATAATATCTAATATGAACATGTAAATTTTCAAGTGGATTAGTAACTTATAAATTATCATATAGTTATAATATATTTTTCAAAAACCACTATTTTCTACTGTTAAACAATTTAATTTAAGTCATTTTATTTTTAAAAATGTTTTCAAAACCACCCACTATTTATTTTCACTATATTAAAAAACACACTAAAACCCACCAACACATCATGACACATGACCAACGTCTTCTATAGACTAAAAAATAATCCTTAAATAATAATATATTTCACTTTTCAAAAAAATTAGATTAGTTAGACCTTTCTTATAAAAATAATCTGATTTTTGTACGGCGTCTTGATAAGTATTCTAGATATTAAATATACATACTTTAGATGATACATATTTATTAGGGGATTTCATATCCAATGGAATATTGTTTCTAGTATGAATATGATTGGGTTGCTCAATTTTTCCTAGCTACCCCCTTTGATGGGGAGCGTGATAACATGGAGATGGATAAAGAATATGGATCATTTGTTGGTGTTGGTAATATCATAGATCTAACTATTAATGTTTTATTATACCAAGAATATGAAATGAGATTCCATTGGATCTTGGGTGAAGTGGATGAATTCCATGAAGGGGTGATGTGATTATAAATTTACATGAAACGTTTCTAGTGGAACTGCCATCATCTATGTATACCTAGCACTAATAGTGTGGTTATAATAAGTTTTTTATATTGAACCCCATCCTCACGGGAGTGTGGTGGTTCCTTAAAGGTGAAACATGAACTGACAATCATTTGCATCCTTAATTGAATTGTTCTAAAGAATTTTGGAATATGGTTCATGGTGGATCAACTGTTAAAAAATGACATTACTCATATGAAGATGTCTGATTAAATTTTTTTTCTTATGTCATAAAATAAACTATATATATATATATATTATTCTTATGTTAAGGGCACATTATTTGTGTCCTTCTATTTTTAGTACTAACACCTTACATGGTTTTATTAATTTTGTAACAGATTCCATAAATAAGGATCAAATGAAGGGAAAAAGACCTCTGATAGGGGGCTTATGAGATTGCGTCTTAAGGTTAGTGGTGATTCTAGGACAGTATTTAGAGCATTGATTATACATTTAAAATTTTTACCATCTTGGTTACTCTGGTTGGATTAACAAATTGGGAGTATTTTTATTTATTTATAGGAAATGTGTTCCATTTAATATTATATTCTCCCATGATATTACACTATGTTATTTTTTATTCATTTATTTTATTTGAGAGAGGATATGGTATTTGGGTTATAGTCTCCCCACTGAATGATTAAAGAAACTCCCTAATAGTCAGAAACACCTTGCGTATGGGAAGGCACACATGAGGTCGTGTGGCACTCTAAATCATTCATGGTGGATATGGTAAGGGTGTTACATAATAAAATCATAATTCATATTATTTTTTTCAATTGAGGATGAATATTGTATTTTTTTAATGTGGTTATATTAATTACTGGACCAAGTATAGAAGACATACGATCGAACATTGGGATTGAGATGGGTTCACAAAGTGAACTAGGTGAGTCAATGATAATCCATACTTTTATCCCCAATATGTTATAAATCAATGAAAACTGAGTTTACTTCCATTTTTAGTAATGAAAAAAATATATTGGTGTGATTTATGGAAGAATTTACAGATATATGAAGATTCTGTAATAACGTGAACATTTTGTATAAAAGATACTACACAACATGTATCATAGAGGAACACATGCTATGTTGCTCACTTTTTTCAGTGACATGGGATCTTTGAAATGAAATGTATAACAAAAAAATGGTGGGATAACAATCAATATGACCCTAAATGGATATTTAATTATTAAATAGGGATTATATGCTTGGTACTATAGGTATTCTAATTTATTGGGTTCTATTGTAGATTCATCATCTATATGGATTTTCCCAAGCCATTTCTGGTAGATGGACATAGAATTAACTCCATATTTGAAAAAACCCTATATACGCCATGGTACATATCAATTTACATTCATTAAATGTTATACATATATTATATTCTTTTTAATGTCAAAAATATGGACACCAGAGTAGTAATCACTAATGAGAATTTCATGTAAGACCCAACCGTTGACTTTATTATAACATCAGAGATACTATGAATGGTGGCACAATTTGGGTTTATCCTTTTAAAATATTTAGATAATGTTGGGACATTATTGTGATTTATAAAGGGTAATTATGGTTGGATAACCCCCAATAATAGATTTTATATGATAGCTCTTGTCCCCTAAAGTCATTGGTTGATATAAGGATGGTACCCCCCAAATACCCACTAGAGGTGTCATTATCATATTTTGAAAGTAATTACCCAAAAATATGAACATCTATGATGATATATTCCTTCAATATGGAGAGTACACCCTCAACTATGTTGTCCCATTAATGAGGTATTGTTTCCCCACTGCATATTTGATGATTTTACATTATGATAATAGAATCCAGACGAAACAAACTCTTAGAGATGAAAACAGACTCGACATCCTTTATACAATATAAATATTATGTGTTTACTCTCTCTCTATCTCCTCGCCCCACCCCTCACTCCCATTCTATCTCCATGTCCCCTTTTTTATTAAGATAAATTTTTTTATATACTAATCATTGCATTCAATTACCCCTTCCCGCATTGTGGATTTAACTAATTCATTATACTTATTTGTTTAGTTATTGGTCTTCAGGTAATCATTCTGTTTATGTAGATACTCACCTCTATATTGTAATTTTCTTTATATATAATGTCATATAAAAAATATATATATTTTTATGGGGAGCATGGAGGTTCAGGTGTTAGTAATGATTAGTTGTGATTGGTGATGGTGCTCTTACATTCATGTCAGTTTCTGATGTTATGTATAGAACTCTTCATACTCATAATTTTATTTGTTAATAACCCCTATGTTTTGGTGGTTCAGGTCATGATAGAATGGTATCATAGTGGATTATCATGGGGATTTTGTTTAATGACATATATATTGTGAGGGCGGGATCAATAACATAATGTAAATGGTTTTATGGTGTCTTAAGTTATGCTTTTAGTCCATAAAACCAAATTACAGTGCATCAGATGCTGCATATATACACTAGAACTCTAATATACTATTTGTTGACTTAACATGAATAGGAACCAATTGTAGGGAAACCCGAGGTTCATGCATAATAAAAAAATGGCCTTTGAATTCTTTGTCCTTTGTGACTGAGTACCCAATATATTCTCATAAGATTGTTCTATTTCATGGTCACAAAAAATGTTCCTTAAAAATGGTAACAAACTATGATAATGAGAAAAGGATAAAATTATAACCTGTTAAGTGAATAATTATTGGTATGTAGACCTATTTATGGGAATATTCCTCTATGAGAGATGTGACCAATGTGTCTACCCACTAAGAGAAACAATGATCTAAATCCTATTAATTTATTTTGGTGTTATCATACATATTGACTGGCCAATTGATCTAGAAGAACTTTTTGATGACATGTACATGATGAGTACACTACATGAGTCATAATAATATAGAATACTGAAGTTACATTGTATGGTTGACCCTTAGGTTTTATTGTATTTTCTAATGTCAGTGATATGAGTGTTCCAACTCAAGAATACCCAAACCAATAAGATATTTTTTCATAATAATGTTCTTTTTCAGGTAATGTTATGGACTTATGTGGTCATGTAACCCATGCCTACTATTAGTCAAATATCATATGCGTGGAGTTTTATCACGTATACTTTGAGAAGTTACATCATTTTAGAATGATATTTAAAAATATCTATTATTATATGGTGTTGTATTATGATGTTATGGATATTTCATAATAAACCTCTAGGATTAATGAAATATATTGATCCAAAAATGATATTATGAAATATATATTCTTTAGAGCATGGAAATTCGTGTAGGGCCTCCCTAAGGACATTCACGAAAGTATGGCCCTGCTATTTATTATTACATATTCTTGTGTTCTAGAGTGGAAATAACTGATAGAGTGCTTATAAAAAGAGTATTTACATGCAGTTGGAGAAATTGAACATTATAGAGAATAGTCATATCCTATTTCTAAAATACATTATTCATTATCTTAATGGATATTGTGTTCTTAACATAATCTCTCTTATTCTCTATATCCCATAGGAAATGACTCCCATAAGGAATTTATTAACATGCGAGATGAATTTTTTTACATATTCGATATGCAGTGTAAGATGATTGGTTATTTCTTAAATAATAATACTGTTGATGGTGCTCAAATAATGGAAAATATTTTATATCTGATGTTTCTCTAGGATTAGATATATCACAGTGCTGGTCATATATTACCTTAGGGATGTGTTGTTGATATATATACTAGTGCATCCCCATGTTGAATCATTATAGGCGGATTACAATGTTATGGATTACTTCCCCCCACCACCCTATGGTGGTTTTATCATGTCTTAGAGTGAAGGTGAGATATGGTATTTTATATTGTGGTCCATAAAGCATGAAAACAATAAATAAATGAGATGATTTGATGTATGATCTATGTATTCTATAAATTATAACCTATTCTTTTATACATGGATTTGAGTGATAATTTCACCCCCTTATACCTTATTAAATACCTTTAAATTCTTATTGAGATGTTTTATTTACTGTTGTGGATGGAGATTCCCTCATCTTCAAATTCTACCATTTTCATATCTACTGAAAGTGTGAATTGGTGATGGATGGAGAGAACCATTTATGAAATCTAATTTTTTTTATAATGTTATGTGACATTATTTTTATTATATAAATCATATATGTGGTATGTAGTAGCTTATATTTTCTCCATATGGGACATATGAACATAATGATATTTGGGATGTGGTTATCCTAAAATAGAGAGATCCATATAACATTGGAATAATTTGGGGCTCATGAGAGTTAAAATACATCCAATCTCTTAGTAATTATGGTGTTTTCCCATTGGAATAGTTTGATACTCATGAACCTAGGATCTAAAGGTATAAGATAAATGAATTGAAATGTTATTGGAAGACGTTCTAGGATGACCACCAAATTAACAGATAAAATTATATATTTAATTAAACATCAGGACTATTATTATATCATAAAAAGTTTATTCAATGGCCTCTACTGATCGTCAAGAGCATATGGTGTTGTAAGAATTACTTTAGAATTATGGTTTCATCAAACCTATTGTGTCCCCTTGTTGTGTTTTGATATTTTCATCCTATAAGGATGAAATGATTTTGGGGAAATCCATTGATTATTATCACCAACAATACATGAAAATCAATAACAAGTACCATTTAAAATGATGTAAGAACTATTAGAACATTTAAATAGTAAAATGTCATTCATGAATATTGAACAATGGTATTTCTATCAATAGTTTTTGTTTTAGGATGATGATATTCAAAATATGATATTTTGATGTCAATATGAAATGTATGATTTCTTAGGGAGTCCCTCTAGGGTGTTGAATTCACTAGGTATACTTTTGTGACATATAAAAAGAATATTTTATTCATCCATATATTGGTTCATGGTTTTTTTCATCGATGAAATCCTCATTAACTCATGCATCAGAATAGAAAAATGTAGGCAATTTTTAATGGTATTAAATCTACTTTTAGATAAAATTTTATACTGTAAGGCCCAAAAGTGTCTATTATAGATTATTTTATATATAATTATTGGGAATTTCATCTCTAAACATGGTGTAGTCATTGATCATGAAATGATTGTGGAAATTATTTCTTGTGAACCACTATAGAATCTATTCTTCATTTAATGTTATATTGGTTTGGATGGGTATTATTTGTTTTTAGTGGAAAACATTTAATGGATCATGGGAACTTTTACCAATGTCATATAAGTATGTTACATATTTTATTTCATGGAATGTTTTCAAAAATCCTTTAAAGAGTTTAGAAAATGATAACCATGAATACTTTTTTGAGGTTTCCTAATGATGGTGATGAGTAAATGGTGTTTTTTGATTTTTCATGAGCTTTAATCGCGAGTGTGTTTATGTATAGGGAAACTTTCATCAATTATTTTTATAGGTAATTGGGACCCCATATGAAGAACCACATGTCCCATGACATTTATTAGTAGAAATGATCATCACAATGATAACGTAGAACAATTATCCTCTAGTTTATAAGTTTGTAGATTACTCATACCAAAAGAGTAACATTAACATATTTTCCCAAAGAGGCGTCTACATGAGATGTAGAAACTAGTTAATGATATTATAGAATTGTCACTTTCAAATAGACTATAATCATGGAAATTAATTTTTTTGGTATATTGCATTATTAATAAATCTTTTTCTCACTTGTTTGAGGTGGCATTAGAGGATTTTGTCTCATTGCACCCGTCCCTTGTGGAGGTAAGAGGGACAAATTCACTATTGTTTATGGTGATGAATCAAAATCAATCTCAGAATGTGTGGGATGGTTATTTGGAGATATTTATTATGATGTTTCTTATGACAAGATATCCTTGGGAGATACACAAGATAGATTTCAGAAAGGTTTGGAGTATAACATCCATTTAAAACGATTAATAGCTGTTTATATTAGGTTACAAGAAGAAGTTAGGGTAATGTTTCATACATACCACTTTGTGGATCATCCTGATGTGATAAATAAGTAAAATGGAATTATGATTTTTATGTTATTTAGTTATAGAATGGTTTTTTAAAGTGTATTTTTATAAAACATAATAACAAAAAATGTATTCTGGTGTATCAATTTCTATGTATCCTGAATGAAGCTGTTGAAATCAAAAATTTGATGTCGGAGGTATTATCCATTGATTCCCTATAAAGGATTATATGGAAAAAATGAGTACATTAAACTATGTATGACATATTTTATCAACTTACAGTGGAATATCACATTCATTCCATTAAGATACCGAGTTTAATGAAATGTATGGAAGGATTTTATGTGAATGTGATAATCAAGATTCATGTGATACCCTCAAAATTTTTTTTGACTACCATTAACTTTTCATGTAAGGTTTGGGGAGAGGATTTTGGAGGCTATTGGATCATATTTAAAAGATAGAAGAATGTTCCACCCCAATATAGAAATCTAAATAGAACAACGTATCAGGATATTTGAGTGTATCCTATGAACTTGTGTCATGGAATTTAGTCATAGGTGGGGGGATCACATACCATTAGTGGAATTTGTATATAATATAATCTATCCCTACACTATCTTCATATCCCTTTTAGAGGATATATAATGATGTACACATAGGATATCTTTATATTAGATTGAAATATATGATTTATCACTAGAGGGACCATATCATGTGTGGAAAATAGTGGAGAAACATTATGTGATTGATGAGATAATTAAGATCAATCATAGTTTATAAAAATATCACATGGTCTAACTTTATAGGACTTGGGAGTTCGACCAGGGAGAATAAGCATCCTTATGATTCTTTCTGTGATGAGTTTTGAAATGGTTTTTTCAAAGTACAATGCTCAACATGTTTATAATTCTGATATTATAGATATTGCAAAGGGTGGGGGAGGTTTTTTAAACATTGCCTCTACCTATTAAATTAAACCTACTAAATGAAGTACTCCATTTGTCAGAACTGAGGAGATACTATTAATACCTAACAAATGTTATTTAGTAGGGTGATATAATCATCGATGATGGATAAAAAATATCAATATACCCAATGGAAATTGAGGATTTTTGGGGGGAAATCATTTGTGGGTGAACTGTAACGACCTAAACATTCAATAATGAAAAATCTTCTTGATCTAATGAAATGACTTATTATGGTCATAATAATGAAAACTTAATTGGTTTTATGTTTCTATGTTTTAAAATACCAATATGAATTGTGACTATTTCTAATATAGTCCTTGAACAGTGATCACATGATTAGTATAAATATAGGGATTTAAGAAATCTAATTTACTCAGAAAAAGGAAGTGATGGCCTCATCCAACAGACTTTCCCCATATGAAGTCCATTTTTTAGAGCATGAAAATTGAGGTGGCATCATTGGGCATCACTCTTTACCAAGCCCAAGCCGAGCTTGAACACGTTCATCTTGAGCGGAACCGACTACGAGAGAAGTGGAAGTTAATAGAGATTACCACCAGAACGATGTTATCTGAGTCACCCCATGATTCGGTCACCATCGCACACCTTACCCTTTGGTATTATTTGGTTGTTAAAAGGGGTTATGTAAAAATACCCTGGCACAATGACTATGTGTATTATTATTGTATAAAGAATTTTCATTCATTTTATTATTGTAACATTGTAAATAGTTTTTAAAGAATTAATAGTATTTTTAGTTAATATTCCTATAAGAAGTCTATTTTGATAAATTAATGGACATTTGAATTAATTAATATGTTAATAAAATATAATTATTATTAAATTACTTTATATTCAAAATGATCATATAGTTTTATGAATTCAATTGTAATTTATATTAACGTCTGAAAACTGTTTTTGTCAAAACCCATGAATTTTCTTTAAATGTTGGTTATTATTTTAAAAGTAAAAATTCACATATTTAGAAAATTATTTAGATAAATTGAATATTATTTTTAGAATCAGGATGTCAAAATTATCCAACGGTTAATTTTTCACAATTTTATGAGACAATCGAATTTTTGGGTAAATATTAAATACCGTTTAAATATATAATGGGTTTTATGACATCATAAAGACCCAATAGTGATGTAATAAAATAATATAAACATTATTTTCGGAAAATATAAGTTTTATCAATAAAATAATGTTATTTTATATTTGTTTGATTTATTTACAATGATTTAGTGGACCCTCAAACACTTATAAAACATTTAGTCTTTTTAAATTGTTTTCGTTGAGAGTGTGACTCAGTTTCAAATAAGCAACCCTATTATTTTAAGAATTTCGGACATTGGCCTTATAGAATACTGTTTTCCACTCCGCTTTGGAAAAATAAATTGGAAAAAACCATGGGCTGGTTTGTGGTATTGATTAGATTAGTGTGAGCTGTCTCAAACATAAATAATAAATAATTCTCTATCCTTTCCTATATAAACCCACCACGATCCCACTTCGTCTTAACTCAAAGCCTTTGGAGTTCAACCAAACCCCCCCTCCTATCACTAGAGTCTTCCCAAGGTTCCCCATGCTCCCATGAATTCTCTCTCATTCATCTCTAATGCATTTGGGATAACACTTCCATGTAAGAGATTTCTTCATTTCTCAATTTTGTTCAATTTTCTTTAAGTTGTTATGCCCTTTTGTTTAAAATTACAAATGTTGGGGTATGATTTTGAAACTCCCCCATACAATACTATTTATGATTGGATTATGGGAGACATCTTTCTCTCTCATTAATGTGTCCCTTGACAACTCTTTACCATTCCAAAATTCTGTGAGGTATTTCTCTGACCTCATTTACATCCAAGTAATTCATTTGTATTATCCACCAAACTTCAAATAAGTTTGTTGGGACATGTATCTATATGACCCCCTTATAATCCATTTCATGTAAATATTATGAGACACCAATTTCTCTCTCATATATCATTTTTTATGAGTTCTTATTTCACGACGTTATGATGCCGAAATTGCACTACGATTTTCCATGCCAATGTCATTTTGTAGTGAATACCATTCCCATATCTCTATCAAGGGTATTCACCTTTATGCACATTTACTTATTGATTATAAATCTTAATATATGTATTATACATCACATTATCATGAAATAAATTATGATGATTTATTCCACGTTGTATGATCCATGTGGTGCAGTTATACTTGAAATGAAATGTTTAAGAAGGGTGCGCCCTGATAGAGCTCTAATACATTGGGTAAAGTATAGTATCATGATACATCATGTGCAATGGGTGATGACACATTCTAATTCAAGTTCAATGATATTTTAATCATTCTTCATGAGCAATGAGGGTTTACTCA
Organism: Viscum album; assembly: GCA_963277665.1. NCBI lineage: Eukaryota > Viridiplantae > Streptophyta > Magnoliopsida > Santalales > Viscaceae > Viscum > Viscum album. The sequence continues at coordinate 1,305,091,230 of OY728128.1, forward strand.
TGCTCCATGTGCAATGAGCCTTAGCTAATGTTAATTCCATGTTAAGTGTTGTTGCTACATTTCCATGTTATGATTATCATGTTTATCATGCATTAATGTTCATTTTTATCTTGGGATCCATTAATATGCCTATTTTATATAATTTATTATATTCCTCATGTTATTCCATATCTATTACCTTATTGGTCTTTATAGCTCACCCTTTTCTTATGAATGTCCTCAAATTATCTAATGCAATGCTATGTGTGAGGGAATGTAGTGGTCATGTCCATGATGTTTTCAAAAAATATGATGTGTGTTTTATATTCTAAGCTGTTATGTAATGTTCCTAATCCCCAAAGAAATTATTCCTCTAAATCTTCTACGTTGTATCATGTGAATATTTTATGCAATAAATCAGGTTTAAGTGTGTAATAAAAAGCCGGGTTGTTATAGATGGTATCATCGGATAGGTTTTGTTATTTTTGGGATAAGGATTAGAAAACCCCAGTTAAGAAATAGACACAAGAATAAGTATAATAAAAACACCCTTATGAACTGGTTAGTATTGAGTAAGCGGTCTAACTATCGTATAAATCCATGTCTGGATACAATCAGGTAGAGGCAGCTCTGGAATAGATGTATCCAAGGGGTAAAACCTGAAAACACCGCTTTGAGCATGACTTGAAATGGAACTGGTGCATGATAATGGACCTTGATGCACTTTTGGATACGAAACTCTCTGGGGATATTCTCTGGAAAATTCAAAATCCTAGTATGAACCCTTATTAAGGGAATTTAAACAATTTCCCATAATAATATATGTTATAAAGTAGATAATGGATAGCATATATTGAACTTATGGATTCATAAATTAATAAAATAATACTTATTTATAATTCAACTATTTTTTCTTTTGATTACCCTTTATTTGTTAACCTTATATTTCCTTTTATTCCATCCAATGTCCGGTAATAGGAGGAATCAGGCCAATAACCGATGTGGAGATAAATGCGATGACTGTGTAGATGAGATGACCAATATGATAGGAGCAGGAATCACAAACTTTGTCACCATTATCTCTTGGTAAAATCATTATTTCAATAGAAAAATTGGTAAAGAGTAATGTTCAAACCCCCCTCCAAGAATGAACAATTCGCTATTGAGAGCTTCATAAGACAGAGGCATCAACTTTTAATGGATCGTATGATCCCTCAATCACCAATCAATGGACAACTCCATTGATATGATCATCTACTTCATTCAATGTTCTGAACAATAGAAGGTCCTCTTGGTTTCTTATCGTATGAAGGGTGTAGCTGATCATTGGTGGATGTTGATTAAAAATATGAAGCCTGAGGAGGAGATTGAGGCATTGAAATGGAAGGATTTCCTGAAGATGTTTTCAATAAATATTTTCTACACACCCTCCAACATAATATTGAAAGGGACTTCCTTTCCCTCAGCAAAAAAGACAATTAATCTGTAAGAAATTATGAGGTAAACATCACAAGGCTTGCACGATAAGCCTCCAACTTTTTCATTACCCCTGAATGCAAGGATTTCTAATTCGTTTGTTGGATAAAACCTAGCCTTCAGAAAGTGCTGGTGATCCGTGACTTCGACAGCTATGTGGAAATTATTGGATGTGTCCTCTAGGTTGAAATAAAGATCAGATAATCTCAGGGGTTTCATGGGGATAAGAAGCTAAAGGTTGACTTCAACACTATCGGTGTAATGGATAAATCCAACGATGCTAAGATGATCCAACACTCCACATTCCAAAGGAGTGGAAATAAGCACCCCAAAAATTGCCTGAAAGGGACAAGGAAATGATTTAGGTGTGGATGATAAGGGAACCTAGCTATTAACTACTGACAAGAGAAACCCGTTGATGCAAAATAGGAGAGAAAAACTCTGTTAGAACCTCAATGCATTGTTCATTTCTACAACCGCAAAAAACCTGATCATCTTGAAAATCATTGCCCTATGCCAAGGGTTTTCATTGGCAACCAACAACCTCTAATGAAACAAGAGTGATATTTTTCCATCAAAACTGTCGATTTGAACCCCGAAAAAAAGTGGTGATGGGTAATCTAGTTATTCATTCAAGAATAGTGAACATACTTTTTGATTCAGATTCTACACATTCTTTTTTATCCCAAATGTTTAGTAGAATAGTCCCAACACCACCACAAATCATGGAAGTAAAGACATCAGTAAGTACAGAAAAAGCGGAAATCCTTGTATCCCTAGAATATAACTCCTCCAATGTTATAATCTATGGATTGAATTTCCCAGTGATCATTATCATACTCCCTATGGTGGAATTAGATTCAATTATTTGAATGGATTGGATTTCTTTTTATAGAGCCAACTTAAATTGTTATAAGAGGGAAATCACTCCCCATGTAGAGATTCACCCCCCTAATTCTATACAAGTGCAAGGAGGAAGATGAATCTTATTTAGCTCCATCATATAATGTGTGGATATTACTGCCCTATGAGAACACAAATCCGACTCAGATGATTGATTCTAAGGAGGAAACCATCCTTGAAGAGATGCCTATTTTGAGGGAATTTACAGAAGTGTTTAATGAGGAATTTCATGGTCTTCTTCTTAGAAGAGATGTTGAATTCCCAATTGATCTTATACCTGGGTCATTTTCAATATCCACAACTCCGTATTGAATAGGTGTTGTGGAGCTTCAAGAGCTAAAGAAACATCTATAAGAGAATCTGGATAAATGTTTTATACGCCCATGTGCTTCACCATGGGGTGCAGTAGTCCTCTTTGTCATGAAGAAGGATGGGTCAATGCACCTTTGCATCGATTATCATGAGTTTATCAAAATCATGATAAAAAATAAGTATCATCTCCCAAAAATTGATGACTTGTTCAATCTACTTCATAGAGCACAATACATCTCCAAGGCTGATTTGTGGTCATGATATTATCAAGTATGTGTGAATATGGAAGATTTCCGCAAGAGTACTTTTCTTAAAAGATTCAGGCACTATGAATTCATATAAATGCCTTTCAGACTCACTAATTCTCTAGAAATATTCATGTACATGATGAATTGAGTCTTTAGGAATTACCTTGACAATTTTCTATTAATCTTTATAGATGATATTATGATATATTCTAAAACCATGGAGGATCCTCAGGGTCATCTAAGTACTGTACTAGAGACCTTGCGGAATGAAACTCTCTATGAAAAGTACAACAAGTGTGAGTTCTGGTTTAAGGAGGTCTCATTCTTGGGCCATATCATCAAAAGAATTGTGATATCTATAGATCCCTCCAAAACAGATGCTATTGAGGGATGGATGAGGCCAAAATTAGTAATAGATATCCATAGATTTTTGGGGTATCTGGATATTATCGACGATTTGTGAGAAATTTCTTATGATTGTCCAACCCTCTTACAAACTAACTGGGAAGGGAGTAAATTTTTCATGGAGTGTTGAATGCGAAGAAAGATTTAAAAAGTTTAAAAGGAGTTTTATCACAATGCTCATACTCACATTACCCACATGTGGAGAACTTTTTGTGGTATTCAGTTATGCTTCGTAGAATTTCTTAGGCTGTGTGTTGATGCAAAATGACAAAGTCATTGCCTATACTTCAAGGCAATTGAATGTTCATGAGATGAATAATCCAACACATGATTTGGAGTTGGCTATGGTGATCTTCGCTTTTAAAAATTTGATGGAATTACCTATTTGGGGAGAGGTTTAAAATATATGTAGACCACAAATGACTCAAGTATATATTCACATAGAAATGGTCGAACATGTGCTAATTAAGATGGTTGGAGCTGATCAAAGACTATGAATGCTCAATCCATTACCACCCTGGGAAAGAAAACAAGGTGGAAGATTCTCTAAGTACAAAGGACCTAGTAGTTCTATCATTGATGAGAATTGATAAGGATCCATTCTTCTTATATTTGATGAAGATGGATATGGGGATAATAAAGAAGGGACCATCATCAATAATTTCAGAAATTATTGCTCAACCGTCTCTCTTGGAAAGGTTAAAGGATGCTCAAAAGGATGATGTGGGAATTAAGAAGAAAGTGGAAGCTATTAGAAAAGGGAAATCCTTGGATTTCAATGTTAATAATGGAGAAATTGTGAGATTTGGGGAATGACTATTTGTTCAATCATGTCCAGAGCGGAATAAGGAGCTTTTGAATGATGCACATATATCAAAATTTCACTATTCACCTAGGAATCACAAAGATGTATCAAGATCCGTGAGATCATTATTATTGGAATAATATGAATAAGGAGATCGCTGAGTATATATCAAAGTGCTCGGTCTGTCATCAAGTGATGGAAGAGAGGTAGAAGTATAAGGGCACGATGAGACCATTACCCATACCAGCATAGAAATGAGAGAATATCACCATGGACTTTGTCACCAGACTTCAGAAGACATCTAAAGTGAACAATGCAATCTGGGTTGTTGTGGATCATCTTACAATGTCTTCACACATTATTGCAATTTGGGAGGATTTCTCATTGGATCAGCTAGCATGGATATATATCCGAGAAGTGTTAAGGCTGCATGGTGTATCACTATTTATTCTATCCGATATGATCCAATATTCCCCTATATGTTTTGGATGATTCTTCAACATGATCTAGATAATGAATTGAACATCAGTACGGCTTGTCATCCTCAAACTGATGTCCAATCTGATCATACTATCCAAACACTCGAGGACATGTTGATAGTGTGTTTTATGGACATCAAAGGAGGGTGGGACCAATATCTTCCACCTGTTGAGTTCGCGTACAAAAATAGTTTCCACTCTAGAATCTGAATGTAACCTCATGAAGCCCTATATGGGAAGAGGTGAAGAAAAAAAGTATGATGGGATGAAGTCGGTGAGTGTATGCTGTTAGGACCAGAAATGGTTGAAGAAATTTTGGGGAATGTAAAAACCGTTCAGAAAAATATCAAGACATCCAAGATTAGATAGTAGAGTTATGCACATAACTATAGATGAGACCTTGATTTTAAAGTTAGAGACATGGTATTTCTATGCATATATCTAAGGAATAAGGTCATGAGGTTTGTAAGGAACAAGAAGATAACTCCTAGGTACATTGGACCCTTCTAGATTCATGATCATGTTGGTGTTGTGGCCTATCGACTAGAAAATCCACCTAACATAGCCAAAGTACATGATGTCTTTCATGTATCCCTCTTAAAAAAGTACATACTAGAACCTTCATGTGTACTCTCTTCATAGGTAGTACAACTAGAGGATGATTATTCTAAAGAGGAACAAACCGTGAAGATCTTAGAGCGTAGAGAAAAAGTTCTATGAAATTAGACAATTCCCCTCATCAAGGTGTTGTGAAAAAACCAGAAGTTTGAAGAAGTGACGTGGAAATCAGAAAAAGTGATGAAGTAGTTTTACCCACATTTGTTTTATAATGATAAAAGTAAATTGCGAGGGTGAAATTTCTTAATGGGGGAAGATTGTAACGACCCAAACTTTCATTAATGAAAATTCCTCTTGATCTAATTAAATGTCTAATTATGGTTATATAAAATGTGAACTTCATAGGATTTATGTTTCTTTTTTCTAAAATACCTTTATGAATTGTGATCATAGCTAATATAGACATTGAACAGTGATCACATGATTTTTATAAATATAGGACTTTAAAAAAAATCCAATTTACATAGACAAATGAAGCGATGGCCTCATCAAGTAGACTTTCCCCATCCGAATCCCATTTGTTAGAGCTCTCAATGAATGTGGTTTCATTGGGATTCTCTATTGACCATGCACAAGCTGAGCATGAACACGTTATGCTTGAGTGGAACCGACTACGAGAGAAGTGGAAGTTAATAGAGATTACCACCTGAAGGATCTTATATGAGCCACCCCAAGTGTTTGTCACCATCAAAAACCTTAATCTTTGTTATTATGCGGTTGTTATAAGGGGTTATGTAACAAGACCCTAGAAATATGACTATTTACATTATTTTTGTATAAATAACATGCATTCATATAATTGTTGTTACTTTATAAATAGTTTTTAAAGCAACAATAGTAGTTATAGTTAATATTCAACTATGAAATATATTTTGATAAATTATGGAATTTTTGAATTAAATAATATTTTAATATAATATTATTATTTTTAAATTACTTTTTAGTAAAAATGATCATATAATTTTGTGAATGCAATTGTAATTTTTATTATGGTTTAAAAAATGTTTTTATCAAAACCCATGAATTTTCAGTAAATGTTTTTTATTGTTTTAAAATAAAGAATTCAAATATTTATAATAATATTTAGATAAAATGAATATTATTTTCAGAATCAGGACATCAATATTATCCAACAATAACATTTTTATAATTTTCAGATACATTTGAATGTTTGGGTAAAAATTAAATATTTTCTAAATATATATTGTGTTTTATGACATCATAATGACCCCATAGTGATGTAATAAAATTCTATAAACATTATTTTCACACAATATATGTTTTAGAAGTAAAATAATCTGATTTTAGATTTTTTAGATTTATTTACAAAGATTTAGTGGACTCTCCAAGACTTATAACTTTTTTTCACTTTTTAAATTGTTTTTCTTGAGAGTGTGACTCACCTCAATTAAGAAACCGTATTTTTTTAAGACGTCCGGCCATTGGCCTTATAAAATATTTTTTCCACATCCCTATTGGAAAAAACCATTTGCAAAAACTATTGGCTGGTTTGTGGTATTGATTAGTTTAATGTGAGGTGTCCAAAACCTAAATAATAAACAATTCCATCTCGTTTCCTATAAAACCCACCCATGCTCCCACTTCTTCTTCACTGAAATCCTTTTGAGATCAACCATCCCCTTTACTTCTCTATATAGAATCCACCCATGGTGCCCCATGCTCCCAATAATCATCTCTCAAACCTCTCCCAAGCCTTTGGGATTACACTTCAATGTAAGGGATTTCTTCATTTCTCAATTTTGTCCAATTTTATTTAAGTTTTAATTCCCTTTTGTTTTCAATTAAAAATATTCGGGTATGATTTCGCTCCTCCACCATACGATCCTCTATATGTTTGGATGATGGGAGATGCCTTTCTCTCTCATTAATGACTTTCATTTACACCTGTTACAATACCGAAATTCTGTGAGGATTTCTCTCTCATCATTTACACTCATGTAATTCTTTTTTAATATGCATATAAATTCCATTACATTTGCTGGGACATGTTTCTATATGACCCCATTACTGTTCATTTCATGTAAATTTTATGATACCCCCTTTCTCTCTCATCAAATTGTTATTTATGAGTTCTTATTTCACGCCGTTATGCTGCTGAATTTTCACTACGGTTTTCCATGACAATGTCATTGTGTAGTTAATTCCATGCCAATTTCTCTATCAAGGGTATTAACCGTTATGAACATTTTCATATTGATTATAAAGATTAATATATGTATTCTACATCCCTTTATTTTGAAATAAATTATGATGAATTATTCCACGTTGTATGATCCATGTGGAACACTTATGCATGAAATGAAATGTTTAAGAATGGTGCATCCTGATAGAGCTCCAATGCATTGTTTAAAGTATAGTATCATGACACGTCATGTGCAATGGGTTTTGAATCATGCTAATTGATGTTCTATGAGGTTTTACTCAGGCTTCATGTGCAATGAGGGTTTACTCATGCTCCTTGTGCAATGAGTAATGGCTCATGCTATTTCCATGTAAAGTGTTATAGCCACATTTCCATGTTATGATTACCATGCTTTATCATTACTTTATGGTCATCTTTCTATTGTGTTCCATTGATATTCCTATTGTATAACTTGTATTGAATTCCTCATTTTATTCAATGTTTATTCCATTACGGGGCTTTAAATCTCACCCTTTTCTTATGCATTTCCACTGGTTATCAAATGCAATGCTAAGTACGAGGGAATGCAGTGGTCATGTAAAATATGTTTTCAATAAAGATTTTGTGTGTTTTATATTCTAAGCTATTATGTAATGTTCATAATCCCAATAGACACTAGAACTCTTGAAATTCGATGTTACATCAAGTGGATATTTTATGTAATAAATCAGGTTTAAGTGTATAATAAAATGCAGGGTTGTTATATGAACTATTCCACTGGTGAAATGTCTTTTACAACATGTGAATATCAATGACAGCTCGTAAGAGAATTAGTTTCAGATGTAGTCATAGTACCCAATACGTGGTATGTATATTTTACTATTCAGGTAGAAAAACATTGAATTTTGTGAGAATATAAAAACACTAAAATCCATGGTTTGTCCCTTAGTATATTTCTATATATTAATGCGTGTTCACTTTTAGATTTGTTGTGGTGTTATGGGTATCAAATGATCCCATAATTTGTCTGTTAAAATTATTATATAGATATAAAACAATAGACACATATGTTTTTATAAATAATTTATTTATCTTTTTTTGGTGCCTTTGATTGGAGATATGATGCCACCATTAAATCTAGATCTTGGTCTTTACCTTATGAATAATATAATGTTATTTTTCATCAAACCACAAGTTGTTTCACAATCATAGGATTATAATGGAATATAAAAATTAATTAAATTAAAAAAAATTAATTTAATTTTTGAATAAGGATTAATTTAGTATCTAAATATATTAAACACTATACTGGGAATTTTATCTAGGGTTAGTCGTATAACACAAGATATTCATAGATCCACCAGTGAGAGGATATTCAATCGAAAAAATGGGGGGATTGTGGATGGATTGTTGGATTAATCATGACTCATTAATGTCATTAACCTAAAACCCATGGAATTATTACAATCTAATGACCAATTCAAGGATGATTTCATTTTCTTAGATTCATTCCTTGTAATAATATATTTGTGGCTTGAATTATTTATCTTCAGTGAATTTTCATTCATCTTTGTTAAAGGATGACCTTATTGAATAATTTAATAGTTTTCATCAACATTCGATGTTCATTGAGATGGATATTACACATGGATTTTGATTCTCAAGCTCATGATCCATGGTTGGGAGTATTATATCCACCATTGTAATCAATAAATTTATTGTTCCTTTTCCCATCATTCTTCACGTATTCATAAATAAACGCGGAAAGAATATTATTTAACGACAACTATAGTTTAAGAGGTGAATGGACCCCAATTTATTTTATTTTATGAAATATATTATCTATATTGTGGATTCATAAAGAGGTAATTATTTTTAGAAGATCATAGATTTATGATTGAATGTTGATCCTTTATATGTCTATAAAGAAGTGACATACTTCACATGAGTCGATAAAAACACCAATTTCATTACAATGGTGGTCCAGAACCAATGATCGAGGGGTTTCCGTTGATTTATAACAAAGGGAAAAGAAATTCTATTATATTTTCAACAAAATCAATTGATGTGTGATTATTTCGGTAGATGATGACCCTTCTATGAAATACCAGACTACATACCTTGTTTCCTAGAGGAAGACATTTTTTATTTCCCTCATTCAACAATATATAATGTTTTATGATGTGTTAATTAGAATATACTTATTTAAAATATTTCTATACTATATAACCATACCTGGAAAACCATTCCATGTATGGGGAGTACACACCTAGGACCCCAGGTGGTGTAACACATCATGTCCCATAGTTGGAAAACCATGAATATATATTTTAAAAAACCATGTTTTACAGCCAAACACATCCTAAATTACATCAAATTAGTACAACCTAGGTTATATATTTTAAATTTTATATACAGATTATATCCATATGGACCATGATTTGGAACCTCAATTCGGTATTTCCTATTGTAAATCCTCCATTGACGTGATAGTGGAATTTTTTCTAACAATTGGGATATGATAGGATTTGGTTAGATGACATCACTAATTATATCATAGTAAGTTGATGTCAAAAAATGGGTGTGATATTTGGAATGAAATAGATAATTTAATCCCACATGAAAACATGAATTTAATAGGATATTTATCCCCCACATCCTTGATAGATAAAGGTCTCCCCTCATACCCACTAATGGTATCAGTCTCCTATCAATAGAGTTGGAACCCAATAGTATGATTTATGATAAGGAATTAGTTCTTGAATAGGTTCAATACCCCTCAACAATGTCATTCATGATGTGTGGCATGATCCCCCTTCTACGTAACTAGTGATGTCATGTATGGCTATTATCATTGTAATTATAGTGACTATTGGAGTTTTGTAGAAACTAAATATCCTTAACTACCTATGAAGTTATATATTTTCCTATATGTCTTCATTTGGATAATTAATTGATCTTATCATCTATTTTTTTAGTTTCCACTACCTTGGGTGGGTGATGAGAATACTTTTTTTATCCCTAATTATTCCCTTTATATTTTTCAGGCCTCCCACTTTGTATATATATACTTCTCATTTTATGGTATTTCTCCATATGCGTTTTGTCTTATTTAATTTATTGAAAGTTATATGAATTTGGATAGCCAGGTGTTGGCATAGAATTTCAGTGCAAGGTAAAGATGATTTCAAGTGGTTATTAGTTTTGGAGATTATGAGAGGGACTCTTCTTCATCATCAGTTGTATGCTTGTGACTCCCTTGGTTTATAGTAGTCATGTAAAATTCACCTTCTTACTCTTGTAATATTATATATTTTTGATAAATATTTTTTATTAACTATTATCAAACACATTTTATTCTCCATAGATTTGCATTGTTATATTATATTTTTTGGTTATGATGTGCATGGATGAGTCTTTATGTACACATTAATTTGGATAAGGCCTCCCATACATGTTATATGCCTACTTAGTTCTAGTCTATAACACATGGCATATTAATGGTAGGATTTTCGTGTAACTATAGGCTTACTGCCAATCATGGTGGTGCTCTGGGGGGTTGGTATATCTCATTAATAATATATTTAAAATATATATATATATCAAATATATATATTCAAACACACACACACACTCCCATATAAATATGCATTAATTGGACATATACACACATGTATGAATATATTAAAAAGAAAATATAGAATTATAGATACATGTGTATTGAACATAAAAACTATTATATTATATATATAAAATATGAAAATATATGTATATATGTAGACACAATAAAAAATACAAATATATTAATATATATACTTACTAACCATAAACAAAAGCATAAAAGAATAATATAGATATTATATACATAATATATATTTATATATATAATGAATATATTGTGTTGAAAATATTTAAATATAAACATTATGAATATATAAATATTTCAATGTTAATATATATATATATATAATTGACATATACTGGCATGTAAATATATATATATATATATATTATTCTTAAAATTTATATAACATACATGAAAAATCACATACTCAAAGAATATTTATACATATGTATAAATATAAATATATATGATTATGTGTATATATGAGTATTTATCTATATGTATATATATTTATATATATAAAAAATGAATATATATATACGATAATATATAATGAATAATCCTAATGTAAAATCATTAATAATAGTTAATGTCTAACATGAGTTCATGATTTTAATTAAGCAATACATCAATGGAATTAGTTAACTAATACTAATCACGAACTGGGGATTTAATGTTAATTAGAAGATTAATATAGAGTATTGGGGAGGAAATTTATTAAAATATATTGTAATCTACTATAAAGTAATAATGTTTGAATAAGTAGAAGCCCTTTAAGGGATAAATTATGTTATCATTTCACGAAACTATTACAGAAAAGCAATAAATGGTCCTTTTTCTAAGTACATATTATTTCTATGAAAATTCACCAATCTGATTTATTCTAAAAACATCGAGAAAGTAATTTTATTAATAATTTCATTTCTAGGGTGTTGTATATATATAATAAAGTTCCATGGATTGGATATGTCCCACTAAGAGGGCGGGGAATTAGTGGTACACCATTTTTAAATATTTGTTTACTTTTATTCAACCCATTTGTCTGATTAAATACATGACCCATCGAACATGATCCTCAGCTTCATATTGAATGAATAAAAACAATGAAAGCATAAAAAGGAAGGATTTACAAGGTTTAATACAAATACCTCCTCCATGTGATTTTGGTCAGATACCCCAACATGTAATCTCGGCTATAATAGAATATAAATTCAACAATAACTGGTTTCACACCCCATTTTCAAGCGGGTTATACCCCAAACATCAATAAACCAAAACTAATTTTTTAAACCATCCCTGAAACCACCTTATTAATAGTGATTGGTTAGACCTCCCAATCATATTCTGACAACAATCAGTTAGACCCCCACTATTAAAAATTTAATCATAACATGTCTCAATCCAATATAGAATCATATATTGAAGATCAAACTCAATGATATTGTTGTATCATGGTAGCTAATAAAAAAGATCAAGTACATTTTCAATGATTCATGTGTCGCTCAATAAATTTTTGATCATAGTATATAATCAGTTGTCTTGGTGAAACATTTCATGAGAAATAATACTTCATTTTACTAAAGACACGACCTCACTAGTTAATGAAATCCCAGTTATGAATTCCTTTTAAAATATTGACTATTATTCCCGAAAATATGTAGTATCAATAAAATGAACACTATACATGCATGGTATATTTTATCTGGATTTATCTGACCATCGCTCATAAAATAATTCTTCATTCTTATGTTAAAAATGCACATTTTACCATGCTTTCACCTAATACACTTCATTACTATTTATGATTTTTGGATACTATTTAATCACATAACAACATTAATTCCATTGAAATAGTATTCCTTAATGTATGATGATCCAAAATATTTTAATATCCCCTTACATAGTTATATCTCCCAAATGTATCACATAGTGTCTTAAAGTAATATAGGATATTCGTATTTGTAATTTTAGTTACATGCATATAAATTATCACATGCATGTATTGCATAATATTATATTACAAGATAGATATATCCACTTTTCCCCACAACTAATCCAGAATAATTCATTATATTAATGAATTCTTAGTCATGAACTACTAATAGTTGTCCTCTTCTCATAAACCAACTTCATGTAAATGGATCACATGAACAATATCACAACATCTTCATATAATAAAATGTTCTATTTCTATAGTTCTTCATAAAGAAGTACACACATGTTTTGTTTTATTTTCTCCTTCATGTAATAGTGTGATGGTTTCCACACATTTGCAGAATATCAAACCATCTTCATCTGATCATGAATCCATTAAAATGAATAGCCTGAATGCATGGATCCTGCATCATATATATAGATAATTTCATTTATCTATATTAAACATTATATGATCTTATATATGCACTCATATAATCTTATAAAAATTATATCATCACGATGTGTATATTGATGAATACCCATCGCCTCAGGGAATTCAAAAATCATGGGAAACCCTTCATTCCACCAAATTAATATTATTATATGATCACTACCCATGTTCACATGATTATTTAAATCTCCATATTCATTAAAATATTTTGATAGAAACTATTTTTCTACATATTTATATTCATTAAAATATAAAAATATATATTGTCACAACTGTCGTTTTCATATTTTTTAATTTATTATTAATTTATTATTGGGAATCAGATAGTTCGGGTCATGGACCGACATAAAATTTTAGTGCTCTTAATTAGAAACAAATGTTTGGCCTTTGGCTGCATCTAGTGCCCTGTGGTCGAAGCTATATAGCCTCGCCTTGGTCACTGTTCAACCTTTCCCAGATAAATTAATTAAATAAAATGGATTGATAATAAATAAATAAAGATTAAAAGTGTGATGCAATAAAAGAAAAATAAAATAATGTTTTTAGATAGAAATAAAAACAATGTTAATCATGAATAATATTTTTATTATTATTGGTATTATCATAATAAATATAACTTTTTATTTTATCTTAGTACCATCAACTATGTTTTTTTATTTTATTATTATTCATATCATTATTCTTATTTTAGTTTATTATTACTATTATTATTATTATTGTCATTATTATGAGTGTTTTGGGATTTGAATCACCTGATATACGGGTAGGGCATGGTTCTGAAACTGCGTGGTCTGTTCGGCTTATAAAATGAGTTTAAACATAATGGGATGATGAAATAATAATGAATAATGAAATAGAAATGAAACAGAAATAAGAATATTAATAAACATTAATAAATTCCTTTAATGATAATAATAATATTATAATTATTTGAGAATATTAATAATTTTTATTAAGTCATATAATTATTATAAATATTATAGATGATTATTAAGTTATTTTATTTATTATTAATACTTTTTCTTTAGTTTATTAGTTATATTATTATTAATTTAATTATATTTTTCTTTTCTTTTTTATCTTGTTTTTTATTTTATTCGACTTTGTTTATTTATTTATTTTGTCCCATTTAGGGTTGTGAGTCCTCCCCTCTTTCCCCATGTATGTTGTCATGACCCCCCACCGTTTCCACCTTAACAGGATGCCGCCCAGCTTCAAAGTCGACACCCCCTGCGCACTGCACCCTCCAACACTGGACCACCCACCACCCCTGCCTCCTGAATGTAATTCCACCAAACCACACCTTATCAATCTATTAACCTGCCACACCCCCACCTGGTTCATGCCTGCCTCCACCACCAATCCGATCTCTCGGCCAAGACCTCCGTTGGCCTCATCGTCGCAGCCATGGCCAACCGCCGACCTCCCCTGCTCCTTCTGTGGACAGCCTTTGGAACCCCCTGCTCCCTGGCGTAGCAACGCACCACTCCCTCATGCCATCACGCAACTACCTTTCGACGGTGCCCTAGCCGGTGTGAAACCCCATGCTGTCGCGCCCCTATTATAATGCGGCTGAACATCCGACAACCCCCACCCTTTTTTTCGGAACCACGCAAGCTCCGACAACCTCCTCCAAGCTTCGGTTGGCCTCCCACACCCTTATCGTATGTGCATTTCCCTTCAACTGCTTGTTATTCAATTTTTGGTGGTGATGCCGATTGGATTTAGCTTTCCATTAGCACGTTTTTTTGACATCTTTGACCCAATACCTTTTCTTAAGGTCCGGTATAGATACCTTGCAGTTAAATCGAAATACAGCGGGGGTTTTACATCGATTTGTGAAGTTATTCCTACATTTAGGTAGGTGATTCCACATTTAAATATTATTTAACAAATTTTCATTCTTGTTTGATTAGACTTCTATGTTCTTTAATTTATTTATATAGTGAATATTTGGTTTTGTTGAAGTTTATCATGCATCATATTTGGTTAGTATCATTCCCATATGGTATTGATTCATTTTTCTTGAAGATTATGTTTAGTCAATTGTTTGCAATTGAATGAATAGTGTAGTTAATTAATAATTTGTGCAAGTTTTGTGAATTGCATTTTGGCATGGTATTTTGTGTGTTTGGTAGTGAAGACGTTGTGTGCGTTGAGTAGTAATGCTAATTTATTTATTTTTTAAACTATCATATAAATTTTTATTAATGATTTATTTAGTTTTATGAATGGTGAAAAAGCATGCTATTATTGGAGTAGAGTTTTTCAAAAATGCTTATATTGACATGCCACACTTTTGAAATTTTGTTGGAGGGCTTGTAATGTTAAAATACATTTTGGGTGTGTAAATGGTTATTTTGATATGTATAGTGTTGGTTTGGATTGCTTGTGTGCTTAGGCATGACTTATGGATTGATTATGTGGTGTGAAAATATATTTTATAAGTGTTTGACATACATATATGATGGGGTGAATTTTTGAAAGGAAAAGTTTTTATGTTTTGTTTATTCCTTATGTGGAAAGTGAAAGATGAGATTTCAAATGGATTTCAATATGAAATCGATTTGTTTGATAAATCTTGTAATGGGTTGCTTCAACCATAGAATGGTTTCTTTTCATTATGCAGTTGGCTTATTTTATTTTATGAATATTTAGATTGAGTTTCAAAAACATTCTGGTGTGCGTATTATTTCAATGTGGAATATGTGTGTGTGCAAGTGTGGTATTTGGTATGAACAATGCCTTGTTTTTTTATCTGAATGTGATATGTGACATGATATGCGAACTTGGAATTTAAATGATCACCAAGAGGGAAGGCTGGGGTATTAGGTGAGGGAAACTAGGACTAGTGGGCTAGTGTTCCTGAGGTTACTTAACCCAGTATCACTGGAAGGACTTATGATTGCATCACTAACTAAACATATGAATGACTGAGAGTCATGGTCTTCTATTCCACATTTTCTGAGGGTTGTGGCCTTCTAATCCACTTTTTCTGAGTGTCGTGGCCTTCTAAGTCACATTTCACTGAGACACGACGTTCTAGGTTCCCACCAGTTGCTAGTACCTATAGGACCTCTCCCACTTTTTGAGCTCCGAGACTGAATTACACTAACCATCGACATACGAGGAAACATCAGTTTCGTCATCATGGTTTGGGTTTTCGTAAAGGTTTGGGTTTTTCTTAAAGGAAAGGGTGTACTCTTAATTTTATTTGTTTTCTTAGAATCTGTATTTATTGATATTGTTTCGGTAAAGTTTTCATGATTTTTTGTCTCTTTATTTATTAAACCTACAAGTGTATTTTTCATTTAATATTTGTATGTGTAATATTTTTATTAGGGGACTTCCTGCTGGGAATTTCCCTGACACCCTGCATACACCTTTGGGTTATGTAGACCTTGTCTCTTCTGTATTCTAGGTTGTGACATTGCGCATAGTGACGGTGGTTCAGGTATCAGTTGGTCTTCTTATGCAGAGTAGTGTTGATGTGGCATCTCTTATTTCTAGGAGGTTTGAGTCGGAGTTTTAGTTTCCACTATTGTCTTATCTTTTTAGATATTAGTTCGAGTTGTAAACCATAATGTTTATTTATTGTTTAAGTGAATGTCTAGTTGTCTGTTTCCAGTTTTAGTTCATCTATCCTATTAGTTATTTATATGTATTTTATAGGAAAAATCGTTGCCAACTGCCTCATTATTGTGGCCGGTACTAGTTGCCAGACCGTGGGGATCCGGAATGCCCTTCGGGCCAGGTTGCAGACCGGGTCAGGCACCAGTTCAGATCAAGACCCAGTCTTGTTCATCAGAAAATGTTATTAGATTCAGGTTTTCCATCTTGGGTTGTGTTATTTTGGGATCGAGTCAGGGTAGAACAATTTTAATGGTGTCATAACATGACTTTCTAGCTACAAGCATGGTGCCTGGCCAACACACCTCGTGGTTGTACTCGAGTTACCAATGTAAGTTGAGGTTTGTCTAAATCGTTGGACCACATGGTTAATCTTGTTTAGGGGAAATTAAAAGTGATTAAGTTAAGTTGTCCTAGTGAGCTCATATGTTCTGGCAAGCCATGTGGATCCGGGGACACTATCTATGGATACACTCTGTTCCGATGACATGATTGGCATATGGACGCCAACCATGTGTCCCAATAGCTCGCTAAAACTATTATCCTCTTGCATCTTTACTCGTTTCTTTGTATTGAATTCCTTGAAATATGTTTTTTAAGTAAAAATGATTTGGTCTTGGAAAATTTCTTGAAATTACATGATTTAAAAAAAATGATTATTAGGTTTGAAAAGTGTGGGTTGAATGTTTTGATTTTGAAAAAATTGAAGGGTTTGGTTTTGATCCTTTGTGCTCTCATGGGAAACCACATGCATGGGTATATATGGAAAGTGAAATGGTTAATGTAACAAGTAGATGAGTGTCGAGATATACATGAGAAGGGTGTTAGTGTGGGACAGGAACATGCATGTGTGATGTCCATGGGACACCATTGGTGTTTGTGCAACCCATCAGCTTTGTATATTTTCAAAAAGTTCTATTAAAAGAAAATCTTGTGTATTAATAAATTGTGATTCTATGGTGTGTCCCTGTGTTTTTGAAATGTTGGATGAGAGGCATTTCGAGCCAAGAATCCTTTTTTATTGATATGTGTATTTATTTTAAATTCTTATTTTTTAGTTGGTGTGCAAGTGTGTGGTTAATGGAATCATTTAAGAAGTGCTTTAGGAAGCTCTTGTATCAGTTATCTCAGCCTGTTTAGTGTTTTCTTATTGTATGTATGGGTCATTAGGCTAGTTTGATTGAGTCTGTTGTTTCCATTCTTGACTGGTGCACACCCCCTTTGGAGAATTAACATGCGATTGAAGTGTGGCCACAGAAAATTCACCGTTGGCTGGCCCTCCAGTTGATCAAAGGACTCTCAATATTAACTCTATAATTGAAATCACCTCTCCTTTTTTACAACTAAGAGGATCCTATCATAGCGGGATGCTAGATGCGAGGGGAGTTGAATGGAGGTTTTGTCCCTTTGAGTTGTCTGAGTCATCGGGTATGAAATTTGACATCGTTGCATTTTATGGATTCAACTGGAAGTGGTGAATGAAATTCCTACAGGGAAGGTTGAAAGAGATTTAGAGTTATTAGTGGTTACAGATGTAATTAATGTTTTGTAGTGTTTTCATTGGCTGAAAGGGTAATGTTTGGTGACCTCTTGTAGTGTGATTTCTCTTCGAGGTGCAAATGTGGAAGCAACCTGGAGTTGTTGGTGAGAGATGTTATTTTAGATGGGCTTTGGTCATTCATTGGTTTTTATTAAGAAAAAGGTTGTGTTAGGACACTAGTGTGGAAGACCTAACCCATGGGGTTGATACGGTCTATTTCATGAATCTTGTGGTGTTTAAGATTCAGTTTGAAGTCCTTCTCTGTATAATGTTTTTCTCGGTAGAAAATGTCATGTTCATTTGAGGATTTGTGGTGTTGTGTTCTCATTCAGTGTGACAAAGGGTGATTCACATAGACCATTTCAGATATTGTGTTGGTGAATGTTCTGTGTATGACTAGTTGGATGTCATAATGTGTTGTGTTTGCTTGTGTTGTCTCTGTTGCAGTGTGGTTGCATGTGACACCAAAAGGAGAAGCTCAGTTTTGGAGTTTTCAATACCTGACTGCGAGGCAGGATATAATTCAAGCATCAGGACTCCATCCAAGGCATCAGAGATAAGATGGCGCATGGTCAGGAACCCCATGACTATATGGGACCACAACCTTATTTATGTCATTAGTGTTGAAAATAAAATAAACCTAAATTGTAATCTATGTTCGTTCTATTTTGAATGAATCGTCTGGTTGTTTATGGTTTCCGTGACAATGTGGAGGCATGTTCGTCTCGTTACCTTAAAGTCTTGGGGGGTTGCATCCCGTTGGATGTAATCACTTTTAGTTGTCCTTGGGAGTATGATGGGTAAATCAGTCCCAAATTTGAGTAATGATCATCCCGATATGTGGATATGATGGTCGGGTCTTAGGTCATGGTTTTTACGACTCAGTGGTTGGTCCCCCTCCCTCCCCGCACCTTGTGGTGCGGTTTTTGGTCACTGTTGGGAAATTTTCAATGTTATGTATTTTCTGTTAGTTCTAATGGTGGGGAGACCCACGTTGGGTCTCACACGAATGTCTCTGGAATGAATTGATATTAGAATTTTCATTAATTATGGGAACTCCACTCAGACCTCCCCGTGTTGGTTTTCCAGTCTCGTCTTGGGTGTTGGTAGGTTCTTAATGGCGGGGAGCCGCTTTGAATTCCCCTTGTCGACCTTTTGGTTCTGTTAGTAATGATGGCGTGGTGATAAGTGATAAGAGTGTTCATTGGATGTGCTTGAACTTGTGTTTTCATTCAAGTCAAATGACTTGGTATTCATTCATTAGTGCTCGAGGTGTTTTGGTTTGGGAAGTTGGTTTCTGTGGGTGTTGGAGTTCCATTACATGATCAATCACCTGGAGGTGTTCTTTCACTTTGGGGCGGGCAACACATATCAGAATTCCTTTTGTGAGTTTCTAGAGGTTG
The DNA here is from genome assembly GCA_963277665.1 of Viscum album. NCBI lineage: Eukaryota > Viridiplantae > Streptophyta > Magnoliopsida > Santalales > Viscaceae > Viscum > Viscum album. Next base: position 1,305,111,164 of record OY728128.1, read on the forward strand.
TCCATTAAATCACTTTCTCTAAGAAAAGAGCGTTCGCCACTTTTCATGTGATGTTTGTGGGGATTCCCTTTGAACTTTATGGGGGTGTTGTTTTCTATTTGGGGGTTCGATCCTAGTTGTGGCATTCCGGGGACTGAATTCTATATGGTGGGGGGAATTGTCACACCCTCCATTGTCATAATATTTATATTATTATTTTTTTTATTGGTCATCAGATAATTCGGGTCATGGCCCGACATGTCATTTTTGAGCTCTTATTTAGAAACAAATGTTTCGCCCATTGTTGCGTCCAGTGCCCCGTGGTTGAAGCCGTACAGCCTTTCCTTGGTCACTGTTCGACCACACCTAGTTAAATTAATTAAATAAAATGGATTGATAATAAATATATAATGATTAAATGTGTGTTGCAATAATCAATTATAAAATATGGGCTTTGATATAGTTATAATAACAATGTTAATAAGGAACATTATTATTATTATTATTATCATAATAAATATAAAATTTTATTTTATCTTAGTACCATCAATTGTGTTTTATTATTTTATTATTATTCTCATCAATATTAATATTTTAGTTTTTTATTATAATTATAATTATCATTATTATGAGTGTTTTTGGTTTCGCATCACCAGACCTATGGGTAGGGCATTGTTCTAAGACCGTGCGGTCTGTCTGGCTTCCAAAATGAGTTAAAACATAATTGGATGATGAAACAATAATGAATAATGAAATTGAAATGAAACGAAAATAATAAATTCATTAAACTTTAAAAAATTTCTTTAATGATTATAATAATAATATTATTATTTGAGGATATTAATAATTATTATTTAGTTTTATTATTATTATAAATATTATTGATGATGATTAGGTTATTTTATTTATTATTAATACTTTTTTCTATATTTTATTAGTTGTATTATTATTATTATTTTAATTGTCTATTTATTTTCTTTTTATCTTGTTTTTTTAATTTTATTCTACTTTACTTTTTTATTTTTTTATTTTGTTCCCTTTAGGGTTGCACCTCCTCCCATCTTTCCCCATGTATCTCATCGTAACCCCCCACCCTTTCCGCCTTAACATGCCACTACTCAGCTCCCAAGCCAACCCCCCTGCGTACTGCACCCTCCCATGCCGGACCACCCACCACCCCTACCTCCTGATCGAAATCCTGCCAAACCTCCCCTTCTCTCTCTATGAACCCGCGACACCCCCATTAGGTTCGTGCCTGCCTCCACGTCTAATACGATCTCTCGACCAACACCTCCATCGACCTCCTCGTCACATCCTAGGCTAGCCACCGGCCTCCCCTGCTCCTTCAGTTGACTGCCTCTGGAACCCCCTACTACCTTGCACCACAATGCACCACTCCCTCACGCCGTCACACTGTTGCCTTCCAACGGAGCCCTATCCTGTGTGAAGCCCCATGCCTGCGTAACCATATTATGATGCGGCTAAACATCTGACAACCCCCACCCTTTTTTCGGCACTGTGCATGCTCCGACAGCCTCCTTGAAGATCCGACTGGCCTCTCACACCCTTTCTGTATGTGTTTTTCCCTTCAACCACTTGTTATTAAAATTTTGGTGGTGATTATGATAGGATTAGGCTTTATGTTAGAATGATTTTTGACATCTTTGACCCAATATCTTTTTTAAAGTCTATTATAGATCCCTTGTAGTGAAATAGACATGCGGTGGGGGTTTTACATCAATTTGCGAGGTTATTCCATTGAGGTAGGTGATTCCACTTTTAAATATTATTTAAATTTTTTTCATTATTTTATGATTAATCATCTATGTTGATTAATTTATTTATATGGTGCAAATTTGGTTTTTCTTTGGAATTTAGCATCATCGGATTTGGCTTGTAGCTTTCCCATATGGTATGGATGCGTTTTTCTGGATGTTTATGTTTAGTAAATTGTTTGCATTTGAATAAATTGTGTAGAAGATTGTTAATCTGTGTAAGTGTTGTGAATTACATTTGACATGGTATTTTGTGTGTTTGGTAGTGAAGACATTTTGTGCGTTGAGTAGGTAAAACTAATTGATTTTTTAAACTATCTTATAAATTTTAATTTATGATTTATTGAGTTTTATGTATGGTGAAAAATCATGCTATAATTGTAGTATATTTTTTCAAAAATGTTTATATAGACATGCCACACTTTTGAAATTCAGTTTGAGGGCATGTGGTGTTGAAATATGTTTTGGGTGTGTAAATTGTGATTTTGATATGTGTAGTGTTGGTTTTGATTTCATGTGTTCTTAAGCATGTCTTATGGTTTGATTGTGTGGTGAAAAAATATATTGTAGAAGTGTTTGACATACATATATGATGGGGTGAATTTTTGAAAGGAAAAATGGATATGTTTTGTTTATGGCTTCTATGGAATGTGCAATAAGTGATTTAAAAGGGATTTTAATATGAAATCGATTTTTCAGATAAATCTTCTAATGGTTTTCTTAAATCATAAAATGGTTTCTTTTAATTATGAAGTTTGAATATTTTATTTTATGAATTTTTAGATTTAGTTTCAAAAACTTTCTCATGTGCGTATTATTTGAATGTGGAATATGTGTGTGTGAAAGTGTGGTATTCGGTATGGAAAATGCTTCATTTTTTTGTTTATATGAATGTGATATTTGACATGTTATGCTAACTTGGAATTTAATTGATCACAAAGAGGGACTCCTGGGGTATTAGGTGGGGGAAACTAGGACTAGTGTGCTAGTATTTCGGAGTTGACTCGACCCAGTTTCACTAGAAGGACTGACGATTGCAACACTAACTAAACATATGAATGATTGAGGGTCGTGGTCTTCTAAGACACGTTTTCTAAGGTTCGTGGCTTTCTATGACACGTTTGATGAGGGTCGTGGCCTTCTAAGCCACGTTTCACCGAGACACAATGTTCTAGGATCTCATCGGTTGCTAGTACCTATAGGGCCTCTTCCACTTTTTGTGCTCCTAGACTGAATTACACTCACTATCGGCATATGGTGTACCTTCAGGTTTTTCTTCAAGGTTTGGGTTTTTTTAAAGGATTGGGGTTTTCTTAATGGTAAGGGTGTACTTCTAATTTAAGTTGATTTCTTCGAAGATGTTTTTATTGATGTTTTTTCATTAATGTGTTCAATATTTTGTGTCCATTCATTTATTAAACCTGCAAGTGTATTTGTCATTTAATATTTATACGTGGAACATTTTTATTGGGTGAATTCCTATTGGGCCTTTCGCTCACACCCTACATACACCTTTGGGTATATGTAGAACTTGTCTCTTATGTATTCTAGGTTGTGACATTATGCTCAACGATGGTGGTTCAAGTTGCAGTTTGTCTTCTCATGCGGAGTGATGTGGATGTGGCCTCTATTTTTTCCAGGAGGATTGAGTAGGAGTTTTATTTTTCGTTGTTGTCTTTTATTTTTAGTTATTAGTTAGAGTTGTATACCTTAATGATTATTAATGTTTTAAGGGCATGTTCTGTTATCTGTTTCCAATTTCAGTTCATTTATCCTATTAGTTTTTTATATGCCTTTTTTTGGAAAAATCATTCCCAACTGCCTCATTATTGTGCCTGACACTAGTTTCCAGCCCGTAGGGATCGAGAATGCTCTTCGATCCATGTCACGAACCGGGTCGAGCACTAGGTAGGATGAAGACCCGACCGGTTTTGTTACAATGATGAATGTGAATTTGATCAATAAAAATTATCACGACAATAAAAATAGGTTTGAAGGCTTTAGCTCGACCAAATAGAGATGCGACCTACAAAAAAATATTGTACAACTTTTTAGCCCTTCAGATTAATGAAGAAGACATCACTTAGTGAAGACTGAATGTATCTTGATAATCTCATCAGTTGGATGGGGAAATCATCATAAGATTTAATGAGGTTTAATAGTGAAATACGGCAGTGATTCCCACATTGATTATTCCATCATAAGAATAATAAATTTAACAAAAAAAGGTCTTCATTGGATAGAAAGTAATGATTATTGGGGTTTGATCCCAACTCCCGAAGGCATCACCGCATGTAGGCATTCTCCAGTGGTGTTATGAAGCCCTTCACTGTGGATCACCTCCATTAACATTAACCTAAATATAGATGTACTATTTCTAGACACATCCTTATTCACCCATGAAGTCTATATTGGGTTCAAAAATACACATTTTCATTGGATACAACTTCCATGATTGGATTTTATGGATGGAAATTTTTTATTACTCTCAAATAAATGAGTAATCCAATTCTAATCCATAATAAAAACTACCAACCCACTAAAATATCATCAACATCTAAACTCAAATTATTTTATAAATAAATGATCAAATCTAACATCACATTACCTTGATCAGGAAATTTTCCACCTTTTATATGTTCTTATTTAATTAAAAATATATTTTTATGATTATTATTTGTGTTTAATGCAAACTGCAGAACATGTACACGTTGTTTATCTAAATTACATGTCATTTACTTGGTACTGGTTGCATGTTAGGGATTGGGAGATCATGTCGTGAAAGTGATGATCATACTATGAGATGGTACATATAGTTTAACTTAGGTACAAATCATTTAGGGATTAAATAACATATTTTTGACTAGAGGTGATGATTTTTTTTGTCGTATTTATCTTTCATGGTCAACATTGTGTGGCCCTTTGGTACACGTCATGACTCGACCGATGACCATCCATATGTAATGTGTTTTGCAGGTAACTTTCTCCTTTTCGTTCTTGACCTCTTGGATCTCAACCCTACACTCCCCTAGGAAGGTTTCATAGGCCCCCCGCGTTTTGGTTCAATCTGATTTCCTATAGATCTTGGTTGAATCTGTTTTGTGGTTCTCAAGTATGGGTTCTCTCTTGTTCTTCATGTTTCTCTCCTTCTCTCTTCTTGATTATTCAATGGATAATCACGGGATTGATTGATATATGTCATTTGTTGTTGGATATTGATTCTAGGTTGAGTTTCAAGATATCCTTCAAATTCGTTCTCATTAATGGGTGTTGGGGTGAGTGTTGTTCTTTGGAAAAGAGGTAGGTTGTACCATCCAAGTTTACAGTATTAATAACCATTGTATTTACTTCATAATTTCAATAACTTATTTAAATTCTATTCCATGAATTTCTTTCAATTTATTGAGTGAATTACAATTCAAATTAATTGGATGGTTTGAAATGGTTTTAGCATAGAAATATGGAAAACCCCCATTTCCATTGAATTGGGGTGGGTCTATGGAAAATTATATAATTTAAATTGATGAATTTAACTTGTAGATTTGATGGAAATATTTTCAATTGAAATGTTGAATTTAATTATATAATGTAATTTTAAAAAGTATAGAATCGGTTTTGAATGAATTTAAACTATTTGAATGGCTTAAAAAGATTTTAAAAAGACCCATTGTCTTTATCTTGTTTAAAAGATTTATTTTTGTAAAAACTATTTTTGTTTTAAATGGAAAGAAATTGATAATTTTGAAATAGAAGAATGATATTCATCTTATTTTTAATCAGTCTAAAAATAGATCCCCTTCATGTAAGATCTCATACATGCCTTAGTTAGTTATTTAGTGTTTTGGATGCACTATAATATATTACACCATTCTAAAGTATACATTCAACGGGTATGATCTGCAACTAGTTGGTGATGAGTCTCCCATTTCTAGTGTCATTGGGACATGTGTATACACATTTTTATGAGTTCACATAGAGAGTGCGAAATATTATATCTGGTTAATAATTTCATACCTTTTGAAATATGACAATGTTTCTCACTTGTTTATTTATATTTGATATATAAATGTATACCAAACATAGTTTGAACTGTTACATGCCTACTAAATTTATATATACTGTTTTATATAAATGTTTTACTTAATCCATTTTTTTAAAATATTTCATATCTTTTAATGTAATTCATGTTATTTAAATGTATTTTCCATCTCATAGAATATGTATATCTTGTTTTGTTTAAATATTCCTTTAAATTTTCCAAACCTGTTTGTTCTGAAAAATTTAATGCATTGGATTAGATAATATATATTTGTCATCTGTTATGGAAACTTTGGTGGTATCCTAATGAGAATTGGATCCTCATTATTTTTTTTCCTTCACATGTTTGTAGATACTAATCTCCCATTCTTGAGCAATTGGAAGGGATCTCTTGGAAGTGGATCCAGTAGTTCAGATATGGACATGGTGAGTTTTTTCCCCAGAGACCATGGACATATTTTGTGGTTTCATAGTTTGGTTTGTACTACTTTAGCATTTATTAATCATTATATTTTCATAGTCTTTACACCCTATGGTGTTTTCTTGTTGATATGCATAATTTATTTTATCATTTGATTCCATATTATTGTGGAAAAAATCATTACGCCTTGAATGTTGTACAATGCCTGGCACTAGTCGCTAGCCCGTGGGGATCAGGAAATCCCTTCAGGTCATGTTAGTACCAGATCGATTATTAAGTATCCTGGGTACCTGGGATGGTTCATGACAAATTGGTATGAGATGGAGGTTTTTTAACTTCTGTATAGAAGTCAGTATGCAGTTTTTAAATCATTTCAGGACATAAGATGTTGTTTCAATGGAGTTCATGACCATCACTCACCGCAATTAACCTTATGTCCCCAAGGGGGTTAAGGAAATAATTATGGTGTATTTGTTCTAGTATTTTCCCTACTTGTATTTGGATAAGGAGAAATTCAAATCATGCTTATCCCTTTTGTTGAGAATAATTTCTCTTTCTACTAATTTTCCATGCAAATTTAATGTCTTATTTTATCTAATGATGTTTTATAGAATTAAACCTATGAGAAGACGTGAAAATTAAATATAGAAAAGGCTGCTGCATAACCTCAGTAAAAAATTCCATTTGTTGATCCAAATTAAATTGAGGTGATTGTACGCACTGTCCTGTCTCAGATAATGGCACCACATTGAGTTCCCACTCTTTCCCTAGTAGTCGTTCCTCAGGGGTATGATCTTCAGAATCATTTTCAGGAGGTCCATCTCCAGAATCTAGTAGTCTTTAAAGGCTCCACTGATCTTTAACATGATGAGGAATGGTTAGGCAAGATATAATATTTGTTTGAGTTCATGTATATGCCGGAAGTGATCATGGTGAAGTGTGCCACCGTAATGATGGAGGTATTGAGTATGAGGTAGTGGGAATTGATAGTGATGGTAGTACAGAAAGAGGGATTATTGTTGAAATAAGTCAATTTTATTTTCACCAACTGATTCAATCCAGAGTCGATGGTGTTTTCTAAGGACGTTGGGGTTTTAAATCTTGAGAAGGACAACAAAACAATTGACGAGTATTCAAATATCTTTGCGGAGCTGGTGTAGTTTGATCCTGAAATGGAATCTTATGGGAGGATTATGGATCGATGGTTCAAGTTGGGACTTATTTTAGATATATGTGCTATGGTTTTCATACTATATAAACCCACTAAAATTAACGTGCTAGATAGGGTGACGATGGTTGGGATGGACTTTATTGGAAAATTAGGGTTGGTTGGATTTCTTTTTTCTCCTAGTGGAAGCAATGGTTCCTTCAAAAGAAAATAGAAGCATGATAACCCTCATAGATGTTCTCTATGACAAAGTCATTCCATGTAACATCCGAGGTGAATAAAGAGTAAGGAATATACATATTTATTAATATTTGTGATTGGAATATTAATTTTACTTTAATGGTGTTGCTATGTTTGATGTCGTACCTGATACACAACTACGTGTTTCTCTAAATTAATATCATGAACACAAGGCTGAGTCATACTCAAAAATAATAATATAATATTATTTTAAATCTTGGTTAATGTATTGCTATTTTATTGCTGGGAATGAAAATAAAAAACTAAATTATAATAATACTTGTTTGTAAAATTTCATTACATTCATCAAATAAATTTCATATGCCTAAAATAATAATGGATCTAATTTTAAGCATGAAATACTCTAATATTATTTAAATGTTCAACATACTACCATTGTATGGAGAAACCTTTTTAAATATAGTTTTTTCAGTTTTAAATGTTCTATTTGAAAAAAAAATTATTCTTTAGATTCAAGACATCAACATTTATTTTGGATGAATATTTGTTATTGTTTAGATAATGATCATTTTTATGAATAGTGAAAAATACTACATTTTAATTCAAAACTGCCTTTTAATCTAATTTATTTATATTGTTATATTGTCCATTTTATTGGATTTATAATTTAAATGTATTATATTTTAACCATTTAATCCAATGTTGGTCATTGTAAATAATTTCACTTTGAAAATAGACATAAACAAATGCCAATATTTTGATAGTTATTATTTCTTAAAAAACGGTTTCATGTTTTGACAACATAAATTAATTTTAATTTAATTATTGAAAAATTTATGTTTTGATTTTGTTAAAATATTCATCATTTTTGAATTATTAATATCAAAATTAACATTGGGTGAATTTTTGGTATTTTTCTAAAATCATTAATGGAAAATAGGGTAATTCTAGGTAAAAATAATATTATGATAATATAAAATTACCTTAACTATTGTTCTAACCTTAACTGGTGAGTAATGTCTGACCATGAAAATCCTTGGTTGTTTCTTTAGTCCTTTGAAAGCCACTTGGTCTAGATAATGACATTAAATGTTTTTTGTTAAAGTAAAAAAATCATAAACATGAATCTTTTTACTAAAAAAAGTTTATATGGGGATATATAATTGATCTTTTAGACTATAAATATTATTAGGAAATATAATAAAATTTACAACGTCATATTATTTTATTTATAATATTTAAACCTTAAATAAATAATGTTAATTATGAAACAGTGGTAATGCAGTAATTGCTTCATTAATAAAGGATTCAAATCAATGATATTATAAATATTAAAATAAATTTATTTTGAAATTTTTTATGGCATCCAAGAATTTTACAGATTATGATGACATGTAATGTTGAAATTAATGATGACTTTTTAAAATAATTATATTGTTGTAGAATTTTTTAAATGTCGTGATATTAATAGTATGAAAATTGACACAAAAAAGTTTTTAAATCAATCAATATTTTATTAAATGATAAAATTGTCCTAAAAATAAAAAATTCATCCAAATGAAATATGTGATGTCACAAATGTCATTAATTAACCATTTCTCATCTCTAAGAATTTTATATTAAATATATTAACCATATAGTATGGATATATATAAGGGCATGGTAAACGTTAAATAAGTTAAGAAATGGATAAATAAGAAAGATAAGGGTTTCAAAATATCCAAAACATGTCCAATTATTTTTGGATAAATTTATTTTGTATTATATTTACCTTATAATCTAATTAAATAAGATGTTGAACTTTTAAAACCAATCGTATATTGATAAAAAAAATAATATTATAAAACATTCCTAAGGAGCCCCCCATCTCCCTTATAAAAGTATATCATCTATAACCCATTAAATACTCCACTATAGCTAATTGGATCTACATACTCTACCTATATAATCTCCATATATCCCTATCTTACTCCTAGAATCCATGCTTTAGGCATATGTCACTTCAAGGATGCTTTTTGGTTAAAACCAAAGGGCGTTACCCGATTTAAAAGCAACGTTTTCGCTCAAGTTCTCATCTTTTATTTTAATTATTCACTCTCTATTACCTTAATATTATTTTTTTACATAACAAAACCAGAATCCTAAATATACTAGGTTGTTTTTATTAGATGTATTTTAACTAAAATTACACACACCGCCATCTAATGGATATGAACATATTGTTTCTGTGTACGACGAATTGCGACCTCACGAAACGATGAGTGTCCGATTATCTCCTACCACCTCTCGTTCGTTACATTATTATGGAACTATATTTTTATGTGACATATATTATATTTATATTTTCTCTATTTTTTTTGTATTTTTCATTTATACGATACCTTTATGGTTTCAATAATGGGTAAATATGATAATTTCATTTGAGGAAGCTAGATTACCGTCCCCTCAAAGTGATATGAGTATTTACTATCATACATTGTAGTTACAAAGTATGGAGTTACTGAAATTCTATATTACATTATACTAGAATTATAATATACCTATTTATCATTAGGTTTTCATTCCATTAAATATGAAATAGAAATGAAGGAAGCATTAATGCGTACATACGGCTTATTGTGTCCATGATCAGTGCATTCCATTTATTATCACCAAATGTTATGTACTATTATAAATACATATATATACATGGTATATATATGATATATATGATATCTAATTCATGTATATCATTCTAGATATAATGGAATTTTTACCACATGGAAATTTTTTAATTATAAGTACATTTTTACTCAAATAACAAATATCGATAAAACTACTGTTATTAACATAAATGATTATGTAATAATGTGGTAATAAGTAGTATAAAAGGTATAATAAACATGAAAAAGGATATTAAACAAGTAGAAATTGACTTTATTATTCTATTCAGGATATAAAAGAAAGAACAAGTCAAGTCAGACATGAGGTAAGGGACTTCATCTCAATCTCCTATCATTAAGGCATATTTTGATTTCTACACGAATTTATTTCATAAGGTGTATAAAACCCGTTGAATTTTAATTTCATTCTAATGGACTTTTTTACGTAGAATTTTACAAAACAAAAATTTTAATATTTATTTTTAACGTACGTTGTGACCATGACCTTTTCCTCCGCTACGAGCTTTATTTGATATTTAGATTCCTTAAGAAGTTGTAATAAATTTAAAAGGAAAATAAATACCATATACCCTTTTATGTATTTTGGTATTGAAAATGGTTTATATAATTTATTGGTTATTTAAATATATTTAAATGATATATTTTGATTGAAACGTGGAAATATTTTCTTTCTTTTATGTATGTTTTATGTGTTTTGAATTTGTTATGGTTCTTGGATATTATTTACTTATACGGGTGGTTCTGTGATAAACCTAGTGTGGGAGAGCACGAGATAGTGCTCTAATGAATTGGGTAATGTGAAAGAAGTAATGATTAATGTTTCTCCTATGAAATTTAGGGAATATACTATGATGGTACTTCCAAATGTTACTCCCTATGTAGCTGTGAAAGCTACAACATATGTATGTTATGGATGCCACAATTTAGCTTTATGATTAATGATTTCCATAATATTATTCATAAATCATATCATTTTGTTTTGTATGTTAAATATTGAAACATATGATTTCATACATTTTTATGTATTGATGGACTAATGTTTTATTTACTTATTTTAAAACCCTTACTAAGCTTTTTATGCTCATCCCATGTATTTGAAATGTTTTTAACATGATATAAGGAAGAGTAAAATAAAATATGAAGTAAAAATAATTTTTATCAATAAAATAACTCTTCCTTTCTTTGAAGAGTTTTTATATTATATAAAATGTATAATGAGTAGAAGTGTCTACTTTGTAACAATTGAGAAGTAATTTAATAGTTATGGACTAATTCTCTAAAATTCTAAACCAGAAAAGATACTTAATGTGAATTATTAACTTAATTCATGATTACGTAATATTTAAGGTTGGGTCCTTATATTCCAGACCTCGTATAGCTCCCAATGTATGGTCATTGACTTGATTCCAGTGTGGAATGTGAGTATATTATAGGAGTGTTTACGATGAGGCACCCATGAACTATATCTCATGCATACATTCAAGGTACATTCAGAGGTTCTTCCATCACTCATCAACTACATGTAGTGGGAAAGGACCATATGCTCCTCCAAAAACTATGTGGAAATTAAATTCTTCAATGAAAAAATGGTTCTGACCACAAGCATACCAGATGAACCTTCCATACAAAGTGAATGAGTATTTTGAAGAATCATTCACAGGACCAGTGATTGTGAGAGGTAAAATTACTATAGAAACATTATTACTTATTGATCTTTTTTATACTGATGCATCACACTCTTTTATTTATACACATATTGTAAACCTTATTAATCTTTCTATGGATAAACTATGTTGCGCAATGGATATTACAACTCCCATTGGTATGAAAAGAGAGAAGGGTCTCTGAAGTCCTTCCTGTGCCTTCTCTATATCATAAGTCTAGCTATCATAGAATATTTGGGTTCATGATAAGAAATGTCATAACATCATATTTAGGAGGGATTGGCTCATTTCCCTGAAATACCGAATTGATTTCTATCATTGACGTGTCTACCTTACTACACCTAGTGGTGTTCCTTTGATTATTCATGGAGAATATGACCCAAGGATCATCATAGCAAAGCCTTCTTATACATAGTTGGGCAAAGTTATTTCAGTGTTTTCTTTTGACATGGAGTGAGATTCAATGGATGTAGATCTTCCTCCATCAATCACTGAGTTTTACTATGTGTTCCCTTAATTTTTCTCTAGTCTTCCACAGGTGAATGAGGATGAATTTTATATTGACATAATTCTTGGAACTCAACCAGTATCTATCCCCTCTTACCAAATAACTCCTACTGAGATGAAATAGCTGATGTACCCATTGGGTGATCTTATTGTGAAAGGATTTATTCATCCAATCATGTCACTTTGGCCATCGCCAGTTCACTTTTTTTAGAACACTGGTGGCTCTCATTACATATGTTTTGATTATCTAAATCTCAATCAACTTATTGTAATGAACAAATATATGATTCCATGTATTTATTATCAATTTTACCAGATGAAAGGATAGATGTGGTTTTTAACGATTGACTATCGATTTGGTTAACATCAATCAAGAATAAAGAATCTTAATTTTATAAAACAACCTTTTGGAACATTTACGGTCTCGTTGAGATACTTTTTGTGCCCTATGGACTAACAAATACTCATGCAGTTATCATAGATTTGATAAAAAAAATATTTTCTATGAGTATCTGGGTAGGTTTTTGGTAGTCTTTGTGCATGCAATTATTGTTTAATCCATGTCCATGGAGGATCATGTGCAATATATGGTAATATTTACGAATCTCTTAATAAATAGGAACATATATGCCAAACTTTCAAAGTTCGATTTCTATAGTTGTGATGTGAAATTTTTGGGATGTGTGGTGTCTGAATAGGGTTTATTAGTTGATACTCATAAGGTGACAACTATTATGATGTTGTAGAAACCACATAATGTCTTTAAGATCTAGAGATACATGGTATTATCTTGATATTAACGTAGTTTCATGAATGACTTATCGATGTTGGATTCTATAATGACTACTTTGACTATGAAGGTAATGAAGTATGCATGGAATTATTAATGTCAGTGTTCTTTTGTTGAGATGAAACGTCTGTTGATTATTACACTAGTGTTGAATCTTCCAAAATATGGTTAGCGGTATGCGGTCTTCTGTGATGCATCAGGTTTTGTCAAGGGAAACGTTCTTATATAGGGTGATTATATTGTTGCATATCGAACTCATCATCACGAGACACGTGTGATGAATAATCCTACCCATGGATTTGGACATGTAAATTTCATGCCTTCTCTTAAGAGTTGATAGCACTAACTTTTTGGTGAAAGGATTATAGTGTATTCAATCCACAAAATAATGAATTATATATTCTCCCAAAAAGATTTGAATCTTCGGCAAAGGAAATGGGTAGAGTACCTAATGTAATCTGACGTTGGCATCTCATATTCATTGGGAAAAGGTAATGTAATTCCTAACTCTTCGAGCCCGAAACGTCCAACCTAGTAAGTGAAATATTCTTCAGAAGAAATGAAATTAATGGCTCTTTTTGTACAATTGCATATTTGAGTTTTTGAGAATGGGGCTGATGTTTCTTTAGCCACACTTGTGACTAACATCTACCAAATATCAAGATGATTCATCATGGTCGAGAACCTGAGGATGAGTTCCATTATATTAAAGAATCCCTTTATGGTGGGGAGACAATATCTCATTGGTCGTTCTCCAGAGGGGGTGTTTTCTGCTATCAAAACTACTCCCTTGTTTTGTAATAGGATAGAATGCCGGTGATGGGGGGATTTCAATAATTCATTATGGGGTGGGCACCCACGAAGCACTAATATGATCTGTGACTTGAGGATGAAATTCTTGTCTCCATCTATGAGATAGGACATTTGTATATCTGTCTCTCATTGCAATATGTACCAATAGGTGAATATCGAGCACCCAAACCCTTCATGTTTTACTCAACCACTTACATTCCCTACGTGGAAGTGGGATGAGATATCTATTTACTTTGGGGTTGGGTTTAATCATATCCAGAGAACGAAGAATGTGATATGGGTTTTGATCGATGGTCTAATGATGTTGGTTCACTTTTTACCTGTTCATGATATGACAAAAGATTAGGAGTTCCGAAATATCTATGTGAATGAGGTTGTTCCCTTGGACAGAGTTCCATCTACTATAGTATCTAATAGATATATCTGGTTCCCTTCTCTCTTTTGGATAGGCCTTCAGGGGGCACATGGATATCAGGTTCATTTGAGAATAGCCTACAATCTGCACTATGATGGCAAAAAAGAAAGAGTTATACATATTCATGGGGATATAAATTGTTCCTATGTTATTGACATCAGTGGGGTTTTGGATGATCCCATGGGGTGGGTGGAGTTCTTTTTTGACAATAGTTACCATTCCACTATCATAATGGGACATTTTCTGGCCTTTTATATTCTTCCATGTAATTCTCAGTTGTGTTTGTTGGAGGTCAGTGATTGTTATTTTGTTGGACCAAGGATTGTGCATGAGATGACAGAAAAAAATCAACTGATTTTTTAGAGGATGATGAAAGAAAAAATGATGATATAAGTCTTATAATTATTGATGTCATTGACAATTATAATTTTTAGTTCGTGACAAGGTTATACTGAAAGCATCACTGAGATTGGGTTATCGATGGCTTGGGATATAATGAATGATTTATCACCACATTTTGGGAAATTTTGAGGTAGTTGCGCAGGTGGGGAATGTTGTTTACAATTTTTTACTTACATCATAGCTGACAATTATACATAACATGTTCCATGTATCGCATATGAGAATGTTTCTACATAATCCATCTCACATTTTGAGCTAGAGTGATATTGAGATTGAGACTGATTTATCATTGAATAAGTAGCCAGTCCAGATAGATTGTTATAATGAAATTGTAATTTAAGGTAAAGAAATTCCTTTGGTTCATTTACTGTGGATTAATTGCTCTGATAGTCACATGACATGGGAACATGGGGCCCTGATGAGAGAGTAGTATCCACATCTCATTGTCATGAAAGCATTCTCATTAGAAATATGGGGATGAAATTTATTATGGTGGTGAGTTTGTAACACCACATTACCATAATAATGTAATTTTCCACCTTTAATGAGTTCTTGTTCTGTAAAAAATACATTTATGTGTTTTTATGGGTTTACTACTGACTGAAAAATATGTACACACCGTGTATCAAAATTATATGTCGTGCACTTGGTGTTGGTTCCATGTTGTGGACTAAGAGATCATGCTCGGAATGGCGAGATCATGTCGTGATATTTTAAACTGTCTGAACATGAGGAAGATTTCATCTATTGATTAAATAGCTGGTTTTCAACCCTAGGCTATGGGTTTTCGGTGTACTTATCCAGTGTGGCCTATGTGTCGTGACCCCGTGGTACATGTTGTTACATAGACCACGCCCATCGTTAAGTAATGAATTCGGTAGTGTGGCTCTATCGTTTTCATTTTAGAACTCTTGGATTTTGAACCTAGTTTCTCCCTAGTCCATTTTTAGAGGCACCCCACCTTCCAATCCAATCATATCATCTTTGAATCATTATTGCATCTGCAGTGTGATTTTTTGGTTGGGGTTCTCCCTTTTTCTTCATGTTTCTCTCCATCTCTCTTAATTATTTAATAGATAATATAATAATTGGTGGATCTATTCCATTTGGTGTAGGAAGCTTCTTCAGGATTGAGTTTCAAGAAATTTTTCACCTTCGTTCTCACTAATAGATTTCATTATGAGTTTTGTTCTTCAGGGAAGAGGTAGGTGGTTCGATCGTGATTTTCTAAAATTCATTACCATCATTTTTCAAGATTTATATAAATCACTCAATAAAATTAAATATCATAATAATGATTTCAATTGAATGAATGAAATCTAAATCCAATGAAATGGATTATTTGATATTATTTTGGAACAAAAATTAGGAAAACACTGAGTCCCATTGAATTGGGGTGGGGTTGTTAAAATATATTTGATTTAAATTGTTTAATATAAATGTTTCTTTTGATAGAAATATTTTTCAATTGAATTTTTGAATTTAATTTAAATAAGTAAATTTGAAAATTATGGAATTGTTTTTGAATTAATTTCAACCTTGGGAGTAGATTAAAATTATTTGATATAAATCCAGTGGTTTTATCTTGTGAAGAAATCATGTTTTTGAATAAAACCTTTTTTGATTTTAAATTGAATGAATTGGGAATTTTTGAAACGGATGAATGGAATAGTTCGTGTTTTTCCTAATTCTTTAAATAGTTCTCCAATATTTTAAGAGATCATGCAATCCATAGGTAATTAGTGAGTTATTTGGATACACTCCAAGCTATTATAAAATTATAAAACATACACGTAACAGGGCCATATCCTCAGTTGGTTAGTGATGAGTCTACATTGGATAATGTCATAAGAATGTGTGTATACAAATTTATCTGAGATTACATAGAGAGTGTGGAATCCAATAGCTAGATAATATTATCACAACTTTTGGAAGATGTCAATGTTGATCGGTTGTTTGTTTATATTTGAGATATAAATGAATGCCATTGTTTAATGGAACTGATTTTCATGCAAACTGAATTTATAAAAATAGTTTTATATAAATGTTTTTATTTGAGATTGTTTTAGAAATATTCAATCTCTTGACATGTAAAGCCTTTTCTTTGAATGTATTATCAATCAATTTGAAAATGTATAGCATGTTTTGTTTAAATGTGGATTTTTATTATCCTAATACGTTTGTTATGAAAAATTGAAATCATTTCTTTGGAAAATCGTTATTTGGAATGTGTTATGAAATATTTGGTGGTATACTACTATGATAGGGCTCACAATGAACTTTATTCCTTTAGGGTTTTCAAACATTTTTCTTCCAGGCTCGAGCAAAGAGATGGGATCTCATGGAGGTAGATCTAGAAGTTGAGATTTGGACTTGGTGAGTTGATTCCTTAGGGACAATGGGGATGTGTTCTTTTTTAGTACATTTCATTATACCAAATTGGATTGTATAGCTAATTTTATTTCTAGTACCTTTACTCCCTGTGGATTTTTCTTATTGATTTTAATATTTTTTTTTCATTCACAAAATCATTCTCATGGAAAAAATCGTCCCCCCTAGTATGTTGTACGATATCATGTGCTAGTCACCAGCCCATGGGGGTCAGGAACTCACTTCCAGTCTTGTTATTACCAGATCAGTTTTCACGTTACTAGGGTACTTGATCTGGTTCATTAAATGTTACTAAAACGATTTCATGACTATGAAAATAAGATATTTTCCACAGTCATCACAATTAAAACTATAACATATATTGATCTCTTCTCAAAAATTCTTATTGAAACCAAATGAAATTCACCTATATGGAACATCATTCCAAAATTTTAATTTTTCTGAATACTTATATCTGATAATAAATTATTTTATATATTACCCTTATTAAAAATGAATACAATGGTTTATATGTGTTCTTAAAACATACAACTTCTTCTCAACACTTTCTTCTTCTTAAAGAATGAAATAACACGAAATAAAAGCAATGAGATTATATTTAATAAATATTTGTATATTTCTAAAATCATGTTGTAAAAAAATATTAATGTCACCTAAACATAATGTATATTAAAAATCTATAATCTGAAACCATTCTTAAACTGCTTTCAAAAACATCATTCTAGGGGATATTTGAGAATGATTTTTATGTGATTTCTTATAAACATATTAGCAATAATATTGAAAAGTTTATGTGAATGAAACATATAGCTCCCCTAAAAGATCAATTCATTTATTCTAACCCACAAGGGATTCATTAATTTTAATCAATTCAATATATGTTTGTAAAAAATAATTTATAAAATAGAATAAGGAGGGAAAAATTAGTTTCCCAAATATAGAACATATTCTAAAAGATTCTTCTCAACATTTCATTTTTTCTATTTATATTGACAAAAAAATTTAATTGGTTCCCATTTTTACCCTATGATATTAAGATTTTCATTAAATTATTTTTTCATTACAAATTCTTACACATTTTGACTTAATATATTTCAATTCATCATTTGTAGAAGACTTATCATCATCATTAAATTCTTCAATTGTCACCAATTTATTTTCTTCTTCACTGATAATTTTCTCATATATTTTATCTTGTTTCATACTCCAACACCATTCATTGGGTAGTTTAGAAATCCATACTATATAACTTCCCTTCCAATTTTCTTTTTGTGGAATCTCAGATGGAAAAAATGTCTATAATTTTCATTTTTTGTCCTTCTTGGAAAAATATACCACAAACATTATTATATAATTCATATAATTTTCCTGTTAATAATTTTAAAGAAGTATTATATATAGGATTATCTTACTATGAACCGATATCACCTACCATCATTTGTATTAACATGTCATATCGACATGAATAAGATTAATGAAAAAAACTCACCAAGGCCAATAGTGGAATCTGATCCATGATCTTCCATACTAATAATAATTTTTTTTAGGATTAATTTGATTATTTTTCACATATTTTGTATATATCTAAATTAGATGATTAATTATGTCTAAATATGAAGAGTCATCTATTTTTGATGATATTTACTCAATTTGTTTTTGGTATACTTGGATCCAGTCTTTACTTCCAGTACTACATTATAAGATAAAAAAATTTAAAACAAAAATAATTGTTTTTGAACCATCCTTTTTCTATAGATCTTTCATCTCAATAGCATTAGATGATTCTAAAATAATCTCAAAATCTATGGTGATGTATTAATTAATCTCACTAGACTATTATTTATCTATATGGATCATTGATTTTGTTTCAGAAAACACATCCTCTTTCTTCAAAATTCATTCTTCAAGTCATTCCTCATCTTCTCAAATTAAAAAATTTTCAATCGATTCATTTTTTTCATCATAAAGTGTCAATTCATCCTTCTCACGATATTCCATTCCTATAGATTTTGTATTTCCATATTTGTCATATATCTTAATCTTATTTTATATTATTTCATTATGATGGAAATATTCTTCCTTGAAAAACTTTTTTTTCTAATAGTTGATCATATAACACTTATTGAACATTTTTTTCTTTTCCGCCGCGAGTTCCATTATATCCACTCGTGTGGATTATGGATGTTATTTTAAATTTATTTTATAATTAAGTTAATAAATATCATTATTCACATTAAAATAATTCTATAGGTTTCTTGTATTTACAAATTAATACATATATGATTCTTTGAATGTATTTGATCATCAGACACTCTACATGTTGAAAAAAATTCATCTGTTTCTCTACCCATCATATTTCTTGTCATATAAGTAAAAATATACTTATAATTATTAAACTTACTTTTTAGGATATATTATCATATTCATATGATTCTACGTCATCATTGTTATTCCTTGGGAAATATCCCTCAAAATGGCCATCATTAGGACAATTACAACACTATAGTGCTTATTTTCAATTTCCATTCCAATTGATCCATTTGAAAATTATTATAAATTGGTCCATCATTTGATTGACGTCCTCTTAAACTTCTTCATAATCAAAATCACCTTATTATTTTTCATTTTTCATTCTATTTTTAACATTTCCCATAGCTTTAAAGGTCCTCTCATCCTTTCATTTTCATTGAATGTTTGATATTATTCCATTTAATTTGTTATGAGAATATGAGGATGTTGATACAATGATAGAACATCTATATATTTCAGAGATAAAATATTTAAGCTACAAATTTGTGGGAAATTTCTCATAAGATTATTCATAATAGTTGAATCATCCAAATTCTCACCAAAACATATGAAATTGATGCAAATGTCATTTAATCTTGTAAATTAGTCATTAATAGTTTCATCATTAGTCATTCTATGTCCATAAAACGTGATTCTTTTGATATAGAACACCGATTCCATAACATTAAAATTTCTTTCATAACTACTTCTAAGTTTATCCCAAATCTCATTTGTAATTTTGAGACCCATTGATTTAGTGTATACTATTTCTGATAAATCATTCAATGCTACATTCTAATTCATTACATCAACATCATAATTTCCCTTATTAGCACGATTCATAGAAAATTCCTCATCTATTAGTTGTAAACCAATTTTTAAAGCATCTATAAATTCTAGAACAAGTCATAGAAGGTATTGAATTATCATATTCTTCTGGATATTTTTGTGCATTCCATAAAGAATATAAATTCATTTGATATTCATTTATTTATTATTATCTATTTCTCTAATTTTTTTTGGGATGGACATATGGGAAATTTCTCAAATACCAATTATAGAATTCCTAGATCATTTAAGTACCATTGATATGGGGATCAATAATTGGTAAATAGTTTTTGCAAATTATTTTACTTTTGATTAAACCTGTATGATTGAATAATGTGTCAATCCATTTTCTTTAATACTCATCCTCACTGTAAAAGAACTAATAACAATGAAAAAACAACACACATGTACTGAAAATGTTCAGTATAAATACCTACTCATTTTTTGTTAGTTGAACCCCAAGACAGATTCTCCACTCTAGAAGACGGTGATTAAGATAGTTTCATTTTAGAAAACCCATTTAGAAGCTATTTATACCCCCCAATAAATTCATCATTCACTATTTAGTGAGACCCCCTACTTCTCCTTATTTATATTTATTGGATATACCATCAAATAAAAATTTTATAGAACGACGTTTGAACTCCTAGATGTGTCCTTATTCATCACATAGTCCGATCCAAAAGTGAAATATCTATTGAAGAGACTCATGAATTATAACGTTGGATGACACTGACTTGTCTGAAAATTCAGGTAACATATCAGAGATGCCATTATTGCTCAAAAATTCTCTACTCCTAATATATATTCATATTCCTTAGTGAAAAACTACTCCATAATGAATTTATAAATATATATAAGACACAACATTACATAATATTAAAAACTCATATAAATTACACCTGAAGGGATGATTGAAATTATTTCAAATATTTAGTCTCAAAAAACTATAAACTATACATGCTATGAATATTTCATGTGGATTTGATAGGGGTTCATGAATGACACTATCTTCTGGCATATTTTAACAATACATGGTTTAAAGTATATGAACAATATAAAATTCTTCACTATAATGGTATTTTAATACATTTTAGTCACATAACAATACTACATCCTTTGAAATATAATTAAGGAATTTTCCCATATCAATAGTATCATACTATTCCTTAATTATGTTATATCTCACAACCATTTATCATAGTGTCTTCATGCAATAAAAACAAGGTTTTTTGTTTCAGTAAATATCAACAATGTAAATAATCACTTGCGTGTGTCACATAAAATCATATTAAATGTTATTGAAACCTTCCTTCTCATGAAACTAATCACGTTTAGAAAATTCTCTTTAGGGATTAATTTTAATTACCTAATATCATTGTTCCTCTTCTCAGGAACCAGGTTCATGTAAATGGATCATGTGAATACTATCTCAAGATACTCATAAAATAGAATACATTTTGTATCATACTTCTTCATGTAGTGGTATTAAAATGTTATCTTCTCTTTCATTATTCTCATGATAGTGTGATGATTTACAATGTTTTATAGAATCTCAACACATCTTCATGAGACCATAAAGGATTTAAAATGCATACCGTGAATTCATGTTCCTCAATTGGAGAATATAGAACATTTCATTGAAATATTTTGATCTCTCAGGGATCATGGATATGTGATCATGTCATCACTTAAAAATTATCTCTTTGATATGTAGTAATATAAATATTCCATCCTACGTAGTGCTTCTAAAAAACAAGGAAATCCACATCTTTAACTAAATTGTTTTTTATCATGTCACTACTTTTGGTCACACAAATACAAAAATAACCTTTTTAATAAAAATATTTTTCTCCAAAAATTATATATATAGTTTCATATTTGTTAAAAAATGAAAATAATTTTCATGACACTTCTATCACTTCCAAATAATATGGTAGAATTTTTTTTGAAGGATTTAGATCGATCAAACATATGTGAAGCTTACAAAAAAACATCTGACGCATGTAGAGGCCTTTGAATGAAGATATAATACAATTATTAATGAATATAAAATGGATCTAGATGAAAATTTTTATGGATTGTTTTTTTAAATATCATTTATTACAGTTGAATTGTGACCCATAGTAGAGAGTCCCACAACAATTATTCCCCTAAATGATTCATTCCTTTGAAAAAAGGTACAAACTCTTCTAGGTAGGTGATATTATCAGGGTATGGTATTGAATACAGCTAGAACCACACTATGTAAGAATTCACCACAAACATCATTCTTCTCCACTTGATGGATTTCCTCTTCTCACTTAAAACTATCACTGGGTATATTATGCACCCCCACAATCCTCTGCCACCCGTTCCAGCTGGTTAAGGGATGATTTTACACCTTTATTGCAGCTTTATCTCCTAGGATGTCTAGAATGTTCGGAAATTTTTTGTTACTATGAAATAAATGATTTTTTGAATTCGATGACCTAATTATCACCACCAACAATATAAAAATGGTATTGTAAATGTGTCATCTTAACACAACCAACACATGAATTTTAACTTAAGATCAATTCCTTAATCATCACAATTGAATCCACAAAAAATCATATTTCTTCCCATAAATACATTTTGATAACAATTGAAAATCACACAAAGGGAACTTCATATATTAAAAATTTTATAAAATTCATTCACATAATTCTCATTGATGGACAATAATTATCTGATTTTTTTTATTATGAATATCATATCACAAATGTATAAGAATAAAAATATTATATTTCAATAAGTATCTATATTTAAAGACAGTGTGTTCTCATATTGGTAATAAATAATTCAAATTGATCAAACATAATCATCAATTCAGGTCTCATAAACAAAAATATATTTATTTAGTATAAAACATTCCTTATTTATCGTGTACACCATTCAATCTCTACCTTTGTTAATATATACATGGTTCTAATATAAAGATATATATGTATATATATATCCTCTTAAAAAATTATATTTATGAATTTAAATTTCAAATATATTTTATGGATCAACTATTTGTGTTCATCTGCTACTAAGATCACTACCTTATCATCCACATCAATTAATTAAGTGAATAGAATTCACCAGTGTCATTTTATTCCATTTTTATATAACCTATAGTGATGATTATCATATTATATATTTAGAACTATCTGTTGGTATCCTTCATGGTAATGAATAACCAGTTCATGAAAAAAATTGTTTCTTATGGAAGATGCTTTATGTTCAATTTCATTAACTTACCAATTAAATGATTTCCTTTACCAATCACATTCATAAAAATTTCAATATAATTAGCTTCCTTACAGACCAAAAATATCTAGTTTTTAAATTATATTATATAGGTTTACATAATCCTATATTTATTTGATTATGTAATATATTTCATTAAGTGTTTAATCATATTGGGTTGATATATCAAAATAATTAATGCAATATTTTATCATATTGAAACATATAGAGATGGTTCATTTGTATATTACAAAATATTTCCTCCATTGGTACTTCCTCATGACTAATTCTTCGTCAAAACTCATTTAAAATCTCATGAATATTAATTTCGGCTACGTTTCTAGGAATGCCTTTATTCAATAATATCCTCTGTTTAATATAATGTTCTTCATGGTTGTATTATAAATGAAATATTTCATTTCTTGATCTCTATATCCATGAGGACACAATTAACCATTTATGATTGCTCCTTTATTATGTTTTATTTTTGATCTTAATATTTGTTATCAATCCAAAAACACAAATATTGATTTCAAAAAGCATCTGATTACTCTATGATTCATGTCGTATATTTAAATAATATTTTTATTTTTCATTTATTAACTAGTTTCTCAATAAAAAATGATATTTTATCTCAAAAAATCCAAGGAACTCTTATAGTGACCTACACATTTAATATTTAGATATTACATATTATTAAAAAAATCATTATTATACAAAAAATGATCGATTCCAGAATCATATAGCTCCGGTATATTTGGAAACACGTATATGTAAATAACTTGTTTATTAGTGAACCACATAATCATCCATTATGTTTTTCATACCATGAAAAATTATTTAAGATATCATACATAATACCCATCTCCATAACCAGGGATAAGGGAGGATATGAAAGACTGAGATCAAATTATTAGTAAGGGTGAACAAGAGTTATAGAAAAGTAACTTGAGAATAAGGGTTTTATAACATTATAATTACATTTGATAATCGAATCAATCTTATAATATTTCATAAAATTGTGTCAAAAATGTAATCATGGTAGTTCATAAGAATATAATCATAAAGGATTAAAAATCATAATACAAGAAAAAATAACATTTCAATAATATATAGATTAATGTAATACACATCGTCATATATAATCATTTCCATAATAGTCAAGGATTATGACCTATGATATCCTAATTGAAGGAGTTCACTCTGTAAACCATCAAGGTATTCATGGTTCCCTCCCAAGACTATCAGAGAAGATAGATTCTCTTAATGAATGGGGTTTAGTACCCACTGCCACTAATTTTATCTCAAGGGATATCAATGTTTACACAATGCATTGGAGAAAAATATAATTCCAAGACCACCTATTAAGATGTGAAAATAATACATTTGGGTTCCGTTGGATAATAAAAAAATTAATCATATTATATCCCATTAAATTAAATGGATTTGAAAACAATTTTATCATAACTTAACTGATCTAAATAATGGGATTCAAAATAATTTCTTCTCCTCATGATATAATAACACCTTTAAAAGGACTCGGATTTATAAAAAGTATCATCATAACAATAAACAATCCAATAAATGAATGAGGAATGCATCATTTAATTATAACCCAATTAATGATTATGTAACATCAATTAATGTCACTATATATTGAAAATTATTTTTAAATATCTCTTCAAACATTTATTCAATAATATAACCTTTTCAATTTGAAATCGGTAATCTAAAATCATATTTTTTTTCTAAATTTTAATGAATTTTATTTCTTTTAATATAATGTTGCAAATTTTAAATGTAAATTTTAAATCAACGTGAAATCAAGATGGTGGAACATACAATTCATTTTATAAAAGTAAAACAAATCCTTTCCCATTTGAAGTTAAAAATTATAATTAACTCATTTGAAAGAAGAAAATGTTTTTATTAAAATATTACTTTAAATATTCTAACATGCATAAAAATTACATTAATCAATAATTATATAATAGTCAAAATATATCTAAAATATTATCTAGAACCATGGAAATTGGGGTGATATAATTTTCCAGTGAAAATAGATATAATGTTAAGTTATCCTTAAAAACATTATTTTTAACAATTTAGTATGATAATGGAGAAAATTTTATTTAAAACTATATTTTTAATAAATAAATAGATGATAACAAATAACACGTGTTTATAAAAATATTAATGATAATAATTCATCATTTTAACCATAATAATTAACAATTCTGATAGACAATGAGATTGTAACATAATATACTTATCAATTTTTTTTAAATGTGAATCATTAAACCCCTAAGAGAATGGAATCCATATAGTCATTTATTTCAATTAAATTTTATTAGATGAATAATAATTGAAATTCATGAACATTATATACAGTAGAAAAAAATTGTGTTATGAATATGGAATGTGTCCTACCTTAATAAAAGTAAGATGAAAATCTATTACAGCATTCTTAAATTTTAAAACATTTGAACCATTAAAGAATAGCATCAAATGAACACTAAATATTATAATAAAAATATTATTAATTATATAACATTTCAAAGGGTAATTATATACATGACACGAAATATTTAATTGGTGGAAAATGCATATGCCTCCATGAAATAAATAAGAGGCTAGAAATCACATACCACAAGTCTCAAATTTCATCTATCATGTTCAGAAATATTTTATAATAAATATATATTTGTTTTAAATATATTCAAAAATTATAATTATATTTATCAAAACATATATTATTTAAATATAACTACTTATCACTTTTTTTGTAAATTCCTTCTCAAAAAATAACTTCAATAAATAACGGCTTCATTTTTTCATCTAATATTTTAGATTTTTATATTTTATCCATTTTAATTGATAATTATACTATGAATTATATAATTTTAACCATTATTTAATATTCATATTATTTAATATATAATTTGGTAGATTAATCAATAAAATTTATATATAGAAAATTAATTACATCATTCATTTAAATTGTAGTTCGTACATACACATGAAAATTGATTCCATTTTCTCAATGGATGAAAAAATAGAAATATAAATAATAGTTCATCATTAAATACAAATATTTTTTTCCTATATATCATATATAGTCATTGAACATATCATTATCACCATCGATGTCTATATAAAATGAAAAATCTAACTCATCGCTCTGTTGATGTGGCATTCCACATGTATACATGAGAAACATTAATGATTTACAATGGATGGGACAATACAAAGTTAAAGGTTATATTATAATTAAAATAATATAAATATTTCATAAATATAATATATAAAAATTAAATGTATAATTATATCCATCCCAAAGAGGAGGTCATGGAAAATAAATTACATCGGTTTGCAATGCAATAGTCCATCGTACACATGATTGATGATTTTATTATATATTTAATATAACAGATGATGGATATTAGATATTATAGTATCATAATGACATTTAAATATATGTTTGATTATTAATTAATGATACTATCCAAGTTTATGAATATTTTAGGTAGTTGTAAGAAGATTTAAAACACACACTCTCTATTAAGAGTTATACATCTTCTTCAAACAACATCCGTATGGTTTCACCAAAATAAATTATTGGAGGGTTTCCAAATAACAATTATACATCTAGGTATACTTTATGTATGTATGGAAGATATTTTGTATCTTTTTTGCCGAATCAAAATCATTTTTAAGGCTGAAGATGAGAGGAATGTGGGTGTCCTTTTATAAGTGTAGTAGAGGACATAATTGGAATTGTTGAGAATAATTGTTGTACCCAAGTTTTAAACATGAATAAAAAACCAAAATTATTCTTTATTGAAACTAAGATGATATATGGTATAAATATTACCAAAAAATGGAATGTAAAAATATTTTTTTTTTCATTTTATGTATTATAATTTTACAAAAATCCCATGTAAAATCATTTTAAGAATAAATATATTAATTAATTTTTTTAGTTTTTTATTATTAATTATGACATAAAAATTAATTTAAATGATCATATAATATTAATTATGTTGATTAAAAATATGGGATCCATGTTTAAATATTAAAATCACACAAAATTAGGAGAATAATTTAAAATTGAACGCATAAATGTGATGAAAAACAGTCATCTAAATAAAATATATTCATATGAATTATTATTTTTTATATAGAAGTTGAACCTAAAATTTATTTTAAGAACCTAAATTTGATTAATAATAATATAATTGATCAAATTTAAATCGTAAAACCATATTAATTTGAAATATAACTTCTAAAATTATTAATGAAAAGATATGTTTTTATAAAAATCAGTATTTTCTCTATTCATTAAAAAATTATTTTCTAGAAATTTCTCAAAAAATCACTATAAGAAAATTTTTACATTTTTATTACAATAGTTATGATTATATTCTAAAATAAATATTCTAACTGTGGAAAAATTAACTTTAATTTTTTTTAAAAAAAATCGATGAAAGAAATTTATTCGAAAAAATTATTGTTTATCAACATAAAGGAAGAACTCTTAATTATGTACATTTTAATCAATTTTTTATTCATATTAAATGAAAAGTAATCGTAATTTTCAAAATATGATTTTTCTTATTAAGACCATAAAATTTTATGGCTAAGTTATAAAAAATAATTTTTAAATAACATTATTAATAGTATATTTTATTTTGATGAAACTTAGTGATGCATATAACCCATGATATAGATGAAAAAAATTCAATTTGATATATATATATATATATATATATATATATATTACATAAAATCATAGGGTGTTAATTTATAACCTTAAGTATTGAAAATATACATTGAAATTCCATCACATTGATAAAAAAAGGTTTATTTGAACTCATCATAGCATCTAGTAAAAATGTAACAGCTTCTAGTTAGTGATTTTGCTACCAAAAATTGTTTAGTGACTGATCCTGTTTTTTTCTCTTTATTTTTATTGTACAAAATCTATATAGTTTTTTATTTTAAAATAAATACCACGATCCCATGGTTTGATTTCTAAGTGGGTTACATATGACGGATCAATTATTTCCTTTCACTAGAGAGATACAGGGAACATATCGCATACTTGAGATATGTTTATTGGAAGAACCAAGAAATAAGGCACATACCTAATTGGTAATGAATCATGATAGGGCCAATATATCGTGGATTCATCATTCATTTATTCTATAATGTCATAGACATATTTCATGTGTAAATTTTTGTGAAAAACTAATCACCAACTTCCATCTCCATATCACACTGATGATTATCATCATAACATTTATATCGAATCTAAGATTCCTCAGTGTGATTTTGAATGGATATGGATTTCTCTACAAATTACTCATTATGATCATGACTGAATAGATATATTTATCAAACATCATCCCTTCATGTGAAGGTTCACTAATGCAAACAAGGCTTTTATCACTGCAAGAAACCACTTTTAACGGCTCCCAGAAATAGATGTTAATTGTGGAAAATAATAAGGGGGGCCAACTTAATTGTAATAAAAAAGCATTGATAATAGGGAAACATTATCTGCATTAAAAAAGCAATGATAAAGATTTTGTTTCATTTGTTTGCTGTTAATTTAACAGAACACCCAACCCCTTCACACCTACACACAAACAAAAGCTGTACACAAACAACACCTGAACAAAACATCACAAAACCTAACATTCAAACATAATAGATACACAAAATAGCACCTAAAAACAAGAAATTCATAGAAGAATGAAACAGTTCACACATGAGTTTTGAAAACAATTCTATATACATTAACATTTCATCTTGGATACAAAATAAAAACTACTATATACAATTAAAACAATGTTTAAAATTGTTACAATTAAATTATCCTATACACAGTTAAAAACATTATTGTTTCATCCTTTTTACATCAGTGATCCCCTCTTAAAAATTGACTTCCGTGGTATTAGTTTCTAAACAACATATCATAACTAATGAAAAAAAATTACACCAATATTAGAATACAAATATTATGTTAGTAATACAATAAAGACATAAAAAAACATTAATATGAAATAATACATTAATAAAATGTACTTTCTTTACAAAAAAGTGACATTTAAAGTTATACCGGTCTCACCGTGCATCATATTTTGGTTGGGTTGATTCCTACACTTCAAAAATGAGCCATTGATCATTTTTTTAAATATTAAAATAACTTGTTTGGGTTTTCACGATTTTGAACATATCACTTTTTTTTGAGTATGTTAGGACTTTTTACGAATCTAATGTTTGGGTACTTTCATCCCCATTTATAGGTGAAAAACAAAGTTTACAACATCAATATGTTGATTATTTACATTTTTATTTTATAGTTTATTTGATTTCTACCTCCGGTGGCACACTTGGGTATGATATATAGCTATAATGTGGATTTTAACTCTTGGCCCAGTATGGAAAGG
The DNA here is from genome assembly GCA_963277665.1 of Viscum album. Lineage (NCBI taxonomy): Eukaryota > Viridiplantae > Streptophyta > Magnoliopsida > Santalales > Viscaceae > Viscum > Viscum album. The sequence continues at coordinate 1,305,141,218 of OY728128.1, forward strand.
AAGGTTTGATTACACATAATGATAGTAACTTAGTCTAATATGATTTATGATTTCTTATGATATTCAATGGGAACCTGGATGGAGATAAGAGGTGTTGTACTATTGAATGTCTTTGCAGAAAGTCTAAAAATTGTTATCTTATGTACCCTTTTTTGGTGGAATTTTACTCAGACGACCAAAAAATGTGGTTACAATGAGATTTTAATGTGAATTTATATGAATCTGATATATGGTCCTGACCCTAATAATGGTAGAAATAGTTGATGAATCAGGTGAGTTGTTTAAAGTGTCAAATAATAAAATAAATAGTGTTTTTTTGTATAGCCTCTTCAGCGGAATTATACTCAGCTAACCTAAATTGATACTTGAGATTTGATGCCTAACCTTATCATTTGGTAGGAAAGGGTCATTGGGGCCAGATTATATGTGACACTTGAAGCTAATGTTGGTAGTTAAGGTTCAATAAGAATAGATGATACATGATACCCGACCATGATATGGGTAGGTAAGCGGCCTTGAGACTAGATGTTGTGTGACATGGTGTGGTAAGGGAGTGTCACACTGGTGAGATGTGTTACCTATTACAAACTATTCTATTATAAATATATGAATATATACAATAATATGGATGTTTGACAATAATTATTAGTATTTAGTGTGATCCCACCTAGACAGGATTCAGTGGAGTGTCAAGAGGGTGGAAATATAGTGTTGCTTAAGTGTTCATGGGAATAGGCCCCTGAGAGTTGGGATGAGTCCCCAAAGGGTCAATATGATCTTGATCTCTAGGTAAAGTATTTAGTATAGGTGATAAATATGTAGATAAAATAATTTGGTGCTTGTATTGATGAGAAGCTCAAGGTGATACCAGTTCAATTCATATAGGGAATCGATAGGGGATCCCATGGAGATGATCCATCTATGTCTTAAGGACTCCAAAGTTCTAGTCTCAGCACCCATCACTATTTTAGAATGATGGAGGATCTTTAAAAATAGAGACCTTGATAGAGTTTCTACAAAATATCTTTGACCACCTTAAGGCACCCAATTTCACAGGGAGAGGTTGGTGACATACTTTCTTAGTGGAAAGACACAATTCTTGTGGGATGTATATGTATAGGCATGAAGACACAAGGGACTATATTATAAGGATTTTGAGGAAATATATTTCGATCACATCATCCAGAGACACGGAGGGTAGATAGATATTGTGAGTTCCTGAACCTCTAGTAGGGGGGATTCTTTTATCATGTAATATGCACTGAATTTCACTAACATGTCATGATTTTCACTGGATATGGGGGAGATGACATCACTAGGTTGAATAATTTTGAGGGTCTCTTATGACACACAATCAGGGTGCAGGTCAACATCTTCAGAATAACATCCATCTGAGAGGTAGTCAATTAGGCACTAATAGCAGAGGGAAACATGAAATAATGGTATTATTCAAGTTGGGATAAATGTTTAAGTGAGTTGATCAATGATGCTTCTGGAAATATAGAGAGAGGCTGTGAAGAGTTTTAGTAGGGAAGTCATGCCAGAGTATCAGGAAAATTTCAGAGGAGTGGGTTTAAAGTATTTTTATACGAGATTATAAATCCATGGCATCTTCATACCCAATGTTAGAAGGTTCTGAAAGAGTTTCATACTTGTGACTAGATGAGCCATTTGGAGTTGTTCTATAGGAATATTTATCGGACATATGGGAGCCAAGGAATAATGCAGGCTCAGGGATATGAGGATAGACTGAGAGTAGTACCAGTAGTGGATTTTTTTGATTTAACAACACATGGAGGTCATGTAAATGATAAAAGGGCCAAGCAGTGGGATTAGTGGATTGTGGCTTATGGAGCTCTACATGGAAGCCAAAACTTTGGTAGTCCAGCATCTGGATAGAATCACAGTATCATGTTGTTAGGACCAGAGTATGAAGGTGATCTAATGATAGTTAGTGGTATGTTGTGGGTGTGACCACAATTTTCTTCCATTTTAGATTTGGCTGGTTTTGGTTCTTGATGTGAACATGTATGTTATTGAACTAACTAGGCACTAGTTACTAGGATTCTATCAATTATGATGTGATATGTTTATATATATATATATTCGTTGTGATGGATTGAGATTTATGTTGGAATTGAAGTGATGCATATTTGTATGTGAGGTGTGTATGCATCTGGGCAATGTTGTGATACAAGTTCTATATGAGATGTATAGGAACTATGATTTTAATGGGCATGCATATGTATATATGAAGAGGGTTTACTTGAGAAATTTTTGAGATGCAATATTGAGGGGATTCTGATTAGATGGATGATCTTATGAGTGTTGTGTATGGAATAAGTACATACAGGAAGTGGATGTGATACAGGACTTGATGGCTGTTAAATATGACATGGGTATTATTTGGGAACCCGATGAGGTGCAATAATGATGATTTTTTGTTGGAGGACTTCTGAGTCCAAGGATAGTTGGTGGACCATTGAGACATTTGAGTTTTGGGTGAAAAAGTGACCGGGTATGTATCTCCTAAGGTGGGGAGTTCCGTGAGGGGAGTTGACCTATTAAATAATGACTATGGTAGAACAAGTTGATTTTGATTCTATGAGTATATGTGGTACCATATATGGTTAATTCTTGATAGATTAGAGATGATCTATTTTAATATAGGGAGATTGTAATGTCTTGGGTTTTTTTAGCTGGTCGAAAATTCCCAACCTGTTTGAACTTTTCATGGTGGGTGAGCGAGCCATCATTTTTTTGATATTTGGAACCAAATTCCGAGAGTTTGATTGACCTAATTCCTTGCCTTTATATGGATTTTAGGGCTTAGAATGTGCCTTGGGGTTTTGGGTAAAGTGGGGCCTGAGAACTCCATTTTAGGAAATCATATTCATAGGCACATAGTTTGAAAAAACCATATAGTCTCCCATAAGAAACAATGCGGGACACCATAGACTGTTGAAACGGTTTGGAAAACTATGTAGGTGGGGTTTAACAGCTGTGTGAAACCTCTCCAGTTTTTAATCAAGGTTATTCACATAGTTTTGTCAATGTTTTGGAAATTGTGTGCCTAATAGTTCATAGGGTGGTGCTTAAATAGTGGGAATCGTATGGTTGGAACATGGTTATTCCAACTATGTATCCAAACCACGTGGCCCATTAAAAAGTGTGAAATTAATTTTTTCCATTGAATCACTATTTCATTTATTCTCCTTCCTTCCCTCCCATTTATAGTGTGCAATAGATGGAGTTACTCCATATTCAATCTCCGTATGCTTTGAGGGAAATCCATCATCCAGACATTGATCTTTGATCTATTTTTGGATACCGATTCATCCCAAAAATACTAGCAGTTTTCTAGAATCTCTTTTCTATCTACCTCTCCATGAGGAATGCTAAATCCATCCATGCCCTTTTATCCTATTTTTATGTCATTCTTCTAAAACACCATTTTTATTCGATTCAGATCGATTTAGAAGATGATATAAAATGACTGACTGCATACTATTAAAAGGTTATTGGTTCCTAAATTTCTCCTTGATTTTGTTAGAGTTGTGGGTGTGCATTCATATACATTGTCTGGGTTTTTTGAATGATAACCTAATTATTTTAATACATTCTTATTAAATTTTTCTAAGGATTATATGAGATTCCTATGTTCATTCTGTTGCTCCACTACAATTTGTTATGTCAGTTATGAGTTGTGGAATAACATGTAAGGTGTATCCTGAGTACAACTTTGAATTAAATAAAACATTTATATTGTCTACTAGAATCCATGGGGATGTAATGGTCTTGGCATTAGGATTGAGGTGGGGGCAGATAGTCTAGATTGAGGTAGTTGGGTTCGTCCGGTGGGGCTTGGCTCAGATACTTGGAGTGATGATGATCACAAGGATGAGGTGACATGGTCGTTGGGAATTGAGGTGATGAAGTTGTCAGGATGAGTTCATGGATCTTGAGACAAGAGATGGTGTTGAACATCATGATTTTAGGTACATGGTCATGGGGGCACGATGCGTCAGATTATGTGGCTTAGGTTTTTTGGTGGCTTCTGCACATCCTTTTTTGTTTGTTGCATTGTTGGAGTGGTGTTCACATAGACTCGACTAAGAAAAAGTGGTGTTGACCACTCATTGTGGGTAGAGGCCCCCATTTACTATGATGTTAGGTGATGGTGTTGACCATCAATCATCACTTTAGTCTGTTTCTAAAAATAATCTCAATTTTAAATAAAAATATTCACTTTTAGTCATACCAGTCGCATTGTGTGTTCAATTGAACTGTGTTTGATTCTTATAGGTCACAAATGACATATGAATCATTTTTATTAAGTATAAAAACAATCCAAATCGGTTTAATTATTTCTCAGTATGCCACATGAACATTATACAGAAACTAAAGTTAGTTTTAAAGAAATATAGACACTTCGCGTCATACAGGTCACATCGTGTGTCATATTGTGGTTGGATTGATTCCAACACATTTCACATGACTTATGGATCGAGTCTTTAAATTATCAAAACAACTGAATGAATTTTCTAAATTTTGAATAAACCATCAAATCTGATATCTACTATAATGACCTAAAAATTTCACACATTGATATCACATTTGATTATATTAATATTACTCACATAAAAGAAATAATTAAACACAAATATGAAACAACATATTAATTATATGCACAATGATTTTAAAGTGAAAACATCTATATTACCTCTGTTATTGAGGGGATACAATATCATGTATCTTCATATAATTGAATGTCACAGTGACTGAAATCTTCTAAAATAAATGAAACTTGAATGGAATAATGAAAATCAAATCAAAGATTCATTATATATTTTTTATTTATAATATAGATATTATATCATACAAATACCTTTTCATCTTTCGATTAGGTTTCTTTGGTCTATGTATAGTCTAATAACAAAACTATTCATTCTTTGTGCTCTTCAAAAATGTTGGTTAACTACCGCTTAGCATAGAATTGTATTTGAACTTCTGATCAGGCGTACCCAAGATGCTCTAATCTGAAACCATCTCTATGATATCATCATTTAGCGTTCTCTTTTCCTTCACATCCTACATCCATTTACCTAGTAAATGTGTGTACGGAGGGTGGGATAAAATGAAGGCCGAATGATGATATCATAGATATGGTGTGGGATGAAGGCATCATGGGGAAGTTGAATCATATGTTATGATCAAATGCTATGCTAAGAGGGAGTTATCAAACAGTAGTAAGGAATCTATAGTTTTGTTATTAAATTTTAGAATGATTCTCAAGAAATGTTATTCCAACCCACTACATTAGTAGAAACACACACATAAATGACCAAAATAAATAATATAAATGATCCATGCCATGATAATATAGGTCTAGTGTTTTGGAAACATGGAAACATAAAGAACTAGTGTATAAGAATCTCTCATTATGTGATTCCTTACTAGAAAGAAAAATCATTTCTAAAACCATTCTTCATAACCTAATGATATGAAACATAAGAAAGGGTGATCATAGATGCTCAATAATTATAATAAAGGGAGATATCTTTGATCATATTAATATAACATAAGTAGTAGGAATTCACTTTCATCCTATTTGTGTACAATCTTCAATCAGGTAGGTTTCCCATTCATTCCTAAACACATATATATCATCTTGTGAATTTGAGTTTTTTCAACAGTCATTGTATTACAAAAAAATCTAAATACATAAAGGATTAATAAATATTTTAAATGAACTAGTAATTATTTTTTAAAATACCCTTTTAGGGAAGCTAGTTTGTTTACAAAATACGATCTATTTAATAAATTTACAAACATAATAACCAATTCCCTTTACATTTGTTTGTTTTGGACACTGCGAAATCATCGAGAAGAATATATAATTGGTTTTTATATGTGTTTGGATAGTGAAATATAATTATATATACCATGATACATGTCCATTTTGTGATCACTTGGGTGTTCTTGTGCTTAGGCCACAGATTCATTCCATTATAGAGATGATATTGATGTACCACACTATCATTACAGAATCCTCATTAAAAGATAGTATAAAGTATATAACTAGATTTTTTGTTCTAAAATGTTGGATCTATTTTATTAAAAATTGACAAATTCCATATTACGTGGTTGGTTTGTTGGATATCCATGCATTGAATCCCGAATATAAATATTTGGAGTATCAAAATTTACCACAATGACCGTCTAATGATTCCAAAAAACACAAAAAGGAATAAGAAAAGTATGGAAAAAATATAGTTTATTTCATTAAATTTTAGTGTTTAACCCCTACATAAATTGTATTAAATGGATTATGTCAACCATAATTTTTTTTTCAAATGATTTTTTAGGGATGAAATTATTTCAACCTTTTTATCATCATATATTTCTTCATTTGAAGAGGTAATGTGAGGACTAATGAGCCCAAATTTTTGTCCACGGGGAAATCCTTTCAAATTTGTTCATATATATTCCCATGAAAAATATGAAATTTATTTTTTCATAATTATCGTAGTATATCAGATTTTGTAAAATGAAATCATGAAAACAAACCACATGTATACATTTACAATAGAGGTTCTTAGACATTCATACATGAGGATTTCATCTACATTGTCAGCACTAATATAAACAAATTCTTCCCATCCATACATATTTGTTTCAAAATACACTATATGAGAATTTTCGTCTATCAAATTTTTACCCACATGAACCTACCATGATATTAAATGTGTATATAGAACGAGCGGGGTGAAGGTTCTCTCAGTAGATCGTTTCGATCGATTGGTTTATCCTTGATATATTTTTGAATAGATCATTCATTTCACCCCTTCCATTTTTCATTCTATAATAATATTCATCGATTTAGACCTTTTTTCACTAAATGTGAATAGTTTATCTTGAAAAAAATTGATAATGAATACCTCCTTGTCGACATATTTTTTTATAATATATGACTGCCATGCGATGAATGTTACAATAGCTTTTTTGACCATAAGAATTTCATCATCGTCATTTGGAACAGGTAGATCATAGATTGGTTCCTTAGCTAAGTTAATCAACACTGTTACGTGATCAGTTTAATGTGGTCTATTGTGTAATATTCCATTTTACATATTGAACATCGTAATCATCGGTACAAGGTGATAGGATGGAGTTGATAGATATAAATAAAAATAATTTTCTCCCAACAGAATATGAGTATGGGAAATGTTTCAGTGTCTATGTGATTCACGTTTCACAGAAAAAAAATATTAGAATAATGATTTCTTTATCTAAGTCAGGTTTTTGAGGGGAATGGCTCGCCTCAATGCTGGTGGGGATGAGGTGAGATCTTCATGCATAGGTTGTTGGTGAGTTCCTCCCCATATCCTACATTTTATCATCTCTATCTACAAAAATAATTTTTCATGAAGCATAGATTCTGTTTCCTCATCTTTTTTCCTTTCCTCTATTTGATCCTTCAATTGTTTTTCTATCTAAAAATTTGTTCAGGGTGTCACCCCAAAACCCACACCTCGAAAGCGTCCATACTGTTATAGATACTTGAAGCCCACTAAATGTATTACTGCATCTGGTATAAGTGTTGTAAATTCACGTGACTCTATCAAATATAAAATATAGGTAAATACGTATTCATTGTTATGTAATATTTATTTAAATAAAATCAAATTTATATTATTTCTTATTTACGCACGTTTCCCACACTTTTTGTTAGTTTTCATCTATCAGTATCCCCTCATTATCTACACGAGCCTCTTTCCAATACACATTGTGTTGGATAGAAGTGGCATTCGATCTATATTTAGAAATATACATATAAACATAGGATCATTGTTATAGTATTGTTTTATGTCACATAAAAGTATTAATGTTGATTTAAAATATGTACCAATTTTTTCTCAAGAAAAGTGCACTTGTATTACAGAAGGGGTACACTGGTTTGGTTTCCCGTTATTTATTTTCAGCACTCAGTTTCTTTTCCATAAATAAAAAATATGTCAATTAATGTGATGAATACTACCAACATAAAACCATGTATTACCATACACAATGTACATGGAATGTTTCCTCCACACATTGGATTCTAAACACATCCCAAGCTCTTTGGGATATCTAGTGAGCATAAAGAGGAGGCGGGTGCAGATTTTTATTCCCTTTAGCATTATTGAGATGATATTCCATTAATATTTTGTAGAAGCATCTATGAATCCTACATAAACCATTTATACTTATTCCATATATGAGTAATCTGCTGTAAATGAACTCTGCAATACATGATGAAGAGTATTTCATTGCTTTTTTATTTTATTATATTATAATAAATTAAAGAAATGTTATCATAATGTTACCATAATAACATCCCACATTACTGTCTTAAACATGGTGACAACATGGTTCCATGATTTTATATAAATCGGCACGTGTTCTCGAGGGAAGATTCCAATATTGATACTAAACATGGCTTCATTGGGGTTAACATGCTGGCCTCGCTAATTACATCACACCAAAAACATGATTTTGTTTTCTTCTTTATTAATAATTATGGATAACATTGTCAAAAAATAGTTATCTTGTTTTTTATGCCATCAGAGATTCATTTCCTACCATTCGGCACGTGTTGCACTAACATTGGAACTGGGACTAGTAGCGATAGGTTGAGAAAACTGTTGAACCTCGTCACTTGGACCCACAGAAATAGGTTGAGTAACCTATTTTTTCTCTACAGTGCGACTAGCATCAGCAGGTTGAGAGACCTGTTGTGCCTCGACATTAGGCGCATCAGTAGGTTCTGAATTCATTATCTTTAAAAGTGGATTAACATTTAATTAATATTCAATAAAACCAGCAGTGAACAGATAATAACATAATGTAACACAATTTATATTAAAATAAAAAAAATAACATGATTGTTGAAATATCTTTTTTAAATGTTGAAGATATTTAACCCCTCTTTCGAGAATGTAAATCCAAACATTGTAAACTCAAATAACATACAAAACTCAATCTATATTAGGACCACTACTAAATGATTACAATGTCCCAATGAAAGGGTCATTATTTATTGAAATTTCATCTAACTCATCAGTTTTTTGGTCGATAACATAACAATTTATAGGTTTTGATTTGCGGGGTCTGGAATGTAAAATACATGTATTGCATGTGATAACATTATAAATGGTACATCTTTTCCCCTACCTTACTAAAATCAACTTTCACGAATACAAATTAATATATTTTAATAGAACTCTTATTATCAACCCACTTGATTTAAAAAAATAGGCACTTGTATTTTAATATAATACAACTCCCTAAATTTGTATGATGATTCCAAAGTTTGACATATTCACATAAATTAGATTTATGTCCTTATCCCCAGAAATAAGAATTACATCATCCACAAGTGTAGCCCCACTAATCATCATGGTACTGTATTCACCATGTTTTTAGTATAGAATATATAACCATTAACTACATATGAATTGTAAGATAATACACACACACTTGGACCTCCAGCTATCCATCAAAGACATTCTGAAATTAGGTCCATATTTTCATCTATCTTCAAAATAATGTGGTCTTGAGACCATGCAATAAAATGTCTATTATGACTATCTGATATACATTTCTCAGTCCTAGATGGAGTCAAATGCATATGAATTTCCATGGGGGTTTAAACAAATCGGTCAACATAGATACAGTGATGAAAAACGTAATGCTGGGCGTGCTTCCGATCAATAATATTGATTGCGACAACCACTCTTCCAGAAATTACATATCCCTCAAGCCTTCTAGTGTGATGAGATTTTGGTAGGCCAATGTTTTCTGTAAAAGACAGGTATTCAGTATAAAATTCAAGTGCTTAAACATCAAAATATTTCTTCATAATACAACCATTCAACCAACATCTATTTTTGGAATAATTTTTCCAAATCTTCATTACCTTTCAATAGGGTACATCCATCTATATTATAAATTACCACATAGTCAAACATCTCTCACCAAATGAACAATCAAATGAACCATCATTACAATGACTGTCCGCAGGAAAACATTTAAATTAACATTATATGAAAGAAAATTTTCATTCCATTGTTCAAAATTTCATTGGGTCTATAACATTGCTGCAAATATATTATAAGAAGTAAACGATCTTTGATAATGTATGGTGGACATTATTTTAAAAAATGTAATTCAATTCTATAGGAATTATATCATTCATCAAAACTTGAATGTCATGTTGTTCCAAACCCTTTAACATTAAACCCATCGTTGTCACAATGTTCTAGATAGTTTATGATTACCCTTAAGGAACCATTACTTCATTCTAGAAGTTAAATTACTAATATCTCGCCTTTATCGAATTAGTGTAAGCATCAATAAGAAGAAATGTGTTTTTTCACCCTTAATAGGGTCCAACTCTTCTTATATTCCCATCTCAACCATGTCAAACCAAGCCATAATTCCTTCCTTTTTTATGGGTGAATTTAGTAATGGGTCGATGACACTATAACATACATTTTTTTCAACATGCATGTCATCAAGAAAATTTCTGACATACACACAATTCAAGTATGGTAATTCAAAAAAACTGATCTCCTTTTCCAATTGTTTTATTATAATGTTATTCAGAAATGGAATACAAAAAGAAATGTACACATATTTTACATTTTCAAACAATTGATCTCCTATTAGTAGAGACAGTTTTGTACATTCTTATGAACTTCCAACAACAAATTTCATCCAAGTTCTATATTATTTCATCGGGGTAGAAATATATAATGTCCTAGAAACATAGTTTTTGATGAATGTGTCATCCTTATGGATTGTTTACAATTTTCTCAAATGGTACATCCTTGAGTTCAATTAATTCTATATCCAAAAAAAATTCAATATGTAGGAAAGCCACATATCATCCAATGCAACATGGATCTAAAATTGAAATTTTTACTTTTGCAAGAATCATACAACGTAACACATAAATCCCACAATAATTTCAAAACCCTAATCAATGAGTCCAAATAAACAACAATACCATTACCCGGTTTCATTAGTCCAGATATAAGAATAAATAACTTGATGTATTTTCTTTTAATTCATAACTGTGGTGGTAAATTATAATTTACCAACATAAATGGACATGTACTATGATTGATGCTATAAAAACTAAAAGGATATACTCAATCTGTATATAATGAAAGACAATGGTTTCATGACTCGTTTACATATTCAGGATACTCATGATTGAATCTATTCCACTAGGGGGAGTCTCCCAGGTGACATAGTTTACCATCATTAATTATGGTATCTATATTCCATATAAATTGTCTCGTAGTATCCTCACTTCAATATAGGTGCCTAAACCATAGAATGATTGGAATGTAACATAAAGCACTCATAAGTCTGGAATCATCATTATTGTATTGAGAATCACCACACGTTTTGAATTCATTAAGTTATTTGTGATCATTGATAAATAGTACACAATCATTAGGATGTTGTGTATTATTTAAGAGATCATTCCCATCAATAATAACATTTTTTTGGCATCGTATGTTCAGATAGAGAGATTATTGTCTTATAGGAGGATACCATTAAAAATTGAAAGTAGTTCCATAAAACTAGAGTCACACCACCAATTTCCTACTTTCAAATTATACTACATCAATACGACTGGAAATGATGTATATTTAGTTAAACCAGCCTACAATGGCATCATTGATCAAATCATTAACCTCTATAATAAATTTGTGAAATCAAGAAGTTCATCAAAAACATTCCTTTTAATTTACTGAATACAATCTTAATCATCATTCATATATCTAATCACAGCATCCATACGATTGTCTTATTATTGACAGTTGTAATCATATCAGATGATCTATAAAATTATATGTTATCCTAGCCACAACCTACATTCATTTTTTAGCTGTGTTTATTATATCATGTATTAATTTGATCTATTCTGAGATAGATTCTATATTCTTCCAACATCTTTGAACTAATTTTCCTTGAATAAAAACAACATAAATATGGACAAAGGATTTGAGAAGGGTCATATGCATGATCATTTCCAAACTTGACAAACTCTTTCATGCCATCTTCATACTCTGTTGTCATTCAATTTAATTTCATCCATTCATTATTCATACTTTTCCTATTTGACACAGTAATATTTATATTTAACAAAATAATTACACAAGATGTTCAACTAGGTTCTTTATCAAACTATAATTAATGGATATTTCTATGGTAAAAAATACCCTTACATATCTTTGCATTACATAGGACCAATGTATATCACACCCATCTTCCCAACCACTTGATCATTAGAACTGGATAAGAGAATCCGTTTCACTAGAATGTTTTATTATCCCACATGTGATCTATATGCATTGTTGTAAACATGTTTTTTAGTGATTCTATAGAAACATAATGTATCGAGTCATGAACAATGTTACTAATCTAATAAATGGCATGATATTCAATATAGTGTTTTTGGGAATAAGGATTCATTACATGTGTTGTTATGGTTTTTTGACACAAGTGTCTATAAAGTGTACCATAGATTCCATTAGTGATGTGGATTTCTATGATAAAGTGGTCTTGCAGTAGTAAGAAACTGGTGGTTCTATTGAAATGGGTAAGGTTTGGATTGATATTCAATGGTGGAGGAACTCAAAAAATTGAAAAAAATGGAATACAATGTATGCCAACAACCCTTACACCATTCAAAAAACACCATCATGATTACAATTGCTACACCATACAAACCAAACCAATACAATTTCAGATTTTACAAAGATTCCCATATTTAATTATGTTTGTTAATTCAAGGGTCCTCACAGATGTTTTATCATCCTGTGGAATTCATTCATTATCTATGTATACGTAAATTACCAATTTTTATATTAAAATGTTCAACAAAAACAATCCAACATGAAATTCATTTAGTTATCAAAAAAAAAGTCCACCAATGACCACAATTTTCCGAGAGGTGTTTATCCCATACATTTTAGAACCCAACCATCAATATCAAATAGTAATAACTTCAAAAACAAGAGGAAAGTAATGAGTTAGTGGAGAAAAGTCACTACAAATGTGTCTTTCAATGCACGGTAGAGGGTTGTTCGCAGTAGAGGAGAGGCACATGACAATGTAGATATACAACTGAAAAAGAAAACATAAAATGAGAACCCAAAAGTCATACATATCCTAAATTGGTCTAGTGAGAGTTAGGAATGTGTCATGTTTAGTTAAACTGTTTAATTGTTCCATAGTGGGATTTTATTTTTCATCAATGATATCTGCATGCAGTTTATATATTTTTTGTGTATCTACTATTTTCATTGATGTTCAACCTATGAATAGAGCATGTATAGTTTTTAGGAGAAATATCATTTTTAATTTACTTTAATTTAAGTGTAAAATATTAAACATTAATTTTATTCTTTCCCTTGGGGATAATTTTTATATTTTCGGGATCATGAAAGTATCGTAGGTTAGTGGAACATCATATTAGATGTTGGTTATGATACTAGAATGGGCCGTATCATTACATTTCTTATTTTTACAGACCCTTGTCCATTTAAATATAGGATTTTGGGGGGGGGGGGGTCAGAAAGTTATATATTCCCAACTACATTGGAGTTTCTGTGGTGGTGGGTCTTAACAGTATCATATCTAATAGATTATATATATATATTGTACATTAGAGTTGCAATTGCTAAGGATTTTCTCATTTGTATAGTAGTAATTGTTGTTAAACCTATTGTGTGTAGTATAAATCAGAAACTAATAAGTGATTAAAAATTCTATGATAACTTTATAAACTATGGACTAATATTTAGGAAATATCTCACAATCCTCATTGAATCATAATTGGTTTGGATTCATTCATCAAATACAAGTGTTGTGGAATGTGTAAATGATATGCTTGGGGGGTTGAATTATGTGGATATATAGATGTAAATGATGATGTGACAATGTGTTGAAATATTCATTGTATATTGTTCACTAGAATGACGTTGATTTATGTAATTATATTTAGGTCAGTTATGTTATTCCATTATTATGTTCAATAAGATGAGGTGCATCAGGTATCCAAGCATTAAATGGACTTAATTAGAAAAGACATAAGTAAAAGGGAGAAGAGGACATGAATCACAACAAAACACATTGGTAATTTGGGAATAAATGTATCACGACACAACAAATAGGGCTATGCTACAATTTATCCCAAATGAAAAAGAACTATGACACAAAGGAGATAGCCACACCACAATTATTCCTTGTAAAAACACATCTAGGATCCACGTACACGTTCAAAAAATGAAATTATATAATCTAGGGGACATGCAATATGATTAATTGGTCATCATTACACCACATCCTCTATGTTATCACACACCAAATATCATCCTCTTATTCAGCCTAAAATCAGTGAAAAAGAGACACCTGAAAAATGTAAATAATTAGGATCATATTAGCTTTACCACATAGAAGACTGTATGACAATGAAATGAAACTAAAATAGATGGAATAAGAGAGATAAAATTATCCTTGGCTCTCCAGTACAAGTGATGAATGATGAAATTTCCAACGGGTGAGGGAGAACCCTTCAAGAGGAGAAGAGGGGGAGGGTGGCGTAGCACGGTGGGGTTCTAGATGAGAAAAGAAGAAAATGCAAAAAAACAAAAAAGGTTCAGAGGGAATTTTTTGTAAAACCTTACTTTTAAAAGGGGTTCAATGTTTTCCCATATGGTTTTCAAAACCATGTAAAAACTATACAGTCTTTACTATCCAGGATCTACCATTTCACATGGTTAATGCACGTGGTTTAAAAAAGAGCATGAAAGCCATGACAAATTCCTTAAAAAATTTATTAATTAAATTTTTATGGATTTCTAAGGCCCTTCAACTGATTTAAAAAAATAGTGTGCCTATGAAATCCAATCTTCCCTATTGTGGTGAATGGTTATCACTAAACATGTGAAATATATGTTCCCTAGGTCAATACCCCTGCATATCATAATTTAAACTCTTAAAGCATATGTGACTTATTTAATAACCTATGACACATCTTGACCCTTAAAATATATAACAAAACTGATTTAAGATATCCCAACATCCATGTTCTATATCCAAACCATATTTTTAAAAATGGTTTCTCCACCAATTAAAAAAATTTAAATCTTCTCCTAATAATTAAAAACATAATATGCTTGAGGAATTACAAAATCCCCACCATTGTGAATATCATACATAATATGTCATAGTGGTTATACTATAGAACTACCAAAATTAGTTATCTATTTGGACTCAAATAAATTCATTCAATTCTGGAAAACCATCTTTCTTTCAAATCATAGCCCCCAATATAAAAAACAATGCCACCTGACCATAAGCCATATATTATAACCATCACTCAGATGATGAGATGATATATACCTATGCATGCCTATCTAGAGAAATTATTGTGTCAACTTTATTCCAATAGCCTGGTCCAATACACTCCCCACAAAATTACCTAACTCATGAAATCCAATTTCGTTACATGGTGCCTCCCACCTTCAAAATATCTTAGATAAATCCATTTTCCTTTTTAATGACACACATTATGCCACATATTATGAAACATACCCAAAAACACATAATAATTATAATACAATTTCATTTTTCTCATTCTTTAAAAAATTTCTGAACGCCACAGACACACCTCCACTATCCAAGTACTACCTAAACACAAATATTTTATTTGTAAAGCATCAAATTTCTCTGAAAACATACCATCACAAACAAAAAAAAATCAATGAATATATAAAATCATTACATATAACATCACATGATAGTATAAGTTGAACATCCTCAAACTGAACCACCTCAAAAGGGTTGTTAGCCGCAAACATGTTATCTCACTTTCCAATATATATTACAAACATTGAAGGAATCCAAAAACCTACAAAGAATACACATCATAGTGTGAACCAAAAATCTAATGTCATTTTACAATAAAATCTCTAGGTATACTAACTAAATAATTCCTGACTTCCACCACAAATATTGATTTAATAACTAGAGCATGATTCCTTGCTCTCTGGGGGAATCCCATGCTCATATTAATATATCATGGTCTAATCTGACCCCTAATGTGATTCCATAGTCAAATATTAACATAATTAATGTATCCATTATGCTTTCACCTAAGAACAAGTGTGCAACCAATAGAATCATTCATAGACCAGATGATCTGTCTCCAACTCAAAATATCCTCTCAATCTCGGATAATCTCCAAACAAAAACAACCTATGGGATTTCAAAAGTCATTAAGATTTATAAAAATCACATGCGCACTAGTATCCAGTTCTTTCACAGTTATGAAAATACTATCTATGCACACCAACTGCCTATCTAATGCAGTGGAGTAAAAATTAATTAAATTAGAGACTCGGGGGGGGGGGGGATCATGCATTGTTGAGGAGGATGTCGGGATGTTCATTAAATGAGGGGGGCATGATGAAGAAGGTCACATGGACATCGAGACTACACAAGGAAGAGGAGGAGTGGGAGCCAGAGGAGGAGTAGGAGTAGGAGGCAGCAACAGCGGAGGATGATGAATTAGTGGCCCTTGGTGGAGGAGGTCGAGGAGTAAGAGGAGGTAGTGGTGGAGGATGGGGATGAGGATAAGGGTCACGGTAGAAGAGGGGTCATGGAATAGGAGGAAGATAAGTATTGGCGGGGAAGGCGGAGGAGGGTTTGTGGTGGAGGAGGGGTCAACGACTTAGGGTTCATCTTCCGCAAAGGCTTGAAAGGGTGCGATGAAGGGGGAGCTGGTTAGAGTTCGATTTTAAAAATCATTGCAACCATTATTAGCGCTAGTTAAAATCATTGATTAATTTATGTTTTATCAGTAATAAAATAAAAAGCGCTGATAATACAATCCTTTATTGGTGCTTTATTAGCGATGATAAATATAGTACTTTATCAATGCTAAAATTATAGCACTGATAAAGGTATAATTATAATAATTTATTTATATTCTTATATATTTATATAAAAATATATATAAGTTAAATATATATAAATTAATAATTATATATATATATTTAATATATGTATAAATATATGTATATAATTTATAATATATATATTAATAAAATTAATATTAAAAAAGTATTTTAAAATTATTTATATATATCATTAAAAATATAATAAATCATATTTATTATTTTTATATATTTAATTTAATTTTATAAGTATATTTTTTTAGAACATATATAGTTCATATGGGAACATTATGAATTAATCAATATACTACATCAATGGACAACAAGATATATTAATTTATAAATGAACATTCATTCATATGATACATAACATATATGCATGATCAATATATTCGTCGACCAAATTCATTGTAAAACAAATATATATTCACAAAATTAAATTATAAATATATATATTCAAATTTACTATATATTTATAAATAAAATAAATTGAATAAATATAATAGATATAACTAATAAAAGAAACACAATTAATTAATCCAATAAATCTAATAAATCTAATAAATCTAACAAATCTTTTATAAATATAATAAATCTAAAAAATTTATTTATTAATTAATGTAATTTATTATAATATTATAATTATATAATTATTTTTATTTATTTATTTATTTAATTATAAACAAATAAAAACTTTATGCAATTAAAATATTATATATATATATATATATTTGAATTATAAAAAATGTATATTAATTATAATCTTTTGTTTTTATTTAATGTATTCAAGTAAACATTATTTTTGAATATAAATATTATAATGTTATATAAATTAATAATAAAAACTTTTATTAATGCTAAACCAAGTGATAATAAATGTAACCTTTCTCATCCCTAAGAAAAGCGCCGATAAAGGGTACACCTGTATCTATCCATATATTAGTGCTGATAAAGAGAACATTTATCAGCGCTTTTAGCTAGCTCTAATAAAGGCCCACCCCATTATCATCTCTTTTTTCATAGAACATATAAAAGTCACCACTTCCCTTGCAATATTTTATGGCAGTGGTTGTACACATATTTCCCTACACGGTTTTATAAAGAGCCACTTGAATGGTTCATTGAAAGCTATTATTGTATGAAAACTATATTAGGGGATGGTATTGATCAATTTTTTTTAAAAATAAATATGACTAGATATTAGACTATCTAGTATGGTTTGAATTAGTATCTCAGTTTGAATATCTATATGGGGATGATATGAACAAATGAGACTTAACACTTTATTAAGAGCGTACAATAGTCTGGACCAGAACATTGAGGTAAAACACGTATCCCATTTAGGTTAAATATAATGATTTATTCCATGAAACCATAATTCTTCATTAATATACATACTAGGATGACAAAATAAAGAGAAATCGGATCTAATTGTTATTGTGTGCGCTAACATCATAATATTATCATCTAAAATCTATATAGAATTTTCCCCTCTAGATGATTTGTGGTTCGCAATGAAAAAAACCATGGTAATGGTTTCCCATTTCCATTATGGAATGGGTAGCGGTTATTACATCTATTTATAATTGTTCCCATCAACATTAATATGAAAATATATCATGAACCAATATAAAAACACTTCAATATCTATGTTCATGTCTTCCCACTATAAATAAAGTTTCATTTCCATATTTGTCTTCTTAAATCTATGATAAATACATAATGGTCAAATAAGATCTTCCTATAATTTGTAATTTATCAAATATAGTATGGATGGAACACATAAATAGTACCAAAACACTATAATTTCATCACAATTAATGATTATATTCGGAATATTTATCTAAATTTTCTATAGCTCTACAACATCCTTATACACCACTTTAATACTTATTATATATAGGATGAATATAAATTTTTTGAAAGATACAATTTTACCCTTCTATGAAGATTTGTAAATTCATCATTTTAAAATATTGAAATATTGGATCTATTGGGATGCGTATAATGTATAGCTGAACATTTAATTTTCCACCCAATGAATCATTATCATATATTTTCATTCCCTGTGTGTTAATGTATTGTTAAGTCTTAATCATTAATCACATCCAACCTTATTCTATAGGTCGTGTTAAAATATTTATAACTTAAAATATATGTAAATATATTACAATTATAATATATATGTCACAATTTTTTATAAATATAATTCCTCCATTTACTTAATGAATCAAATTTCATCAACTAACTCTAATTCATTATTATATAAATTTTACACAGGAACCTTCGATTTTCATGAGTCATAGGCTATCACAGTATTAAAATAAATGAGAAAAATTGTAAGAAACTACTTCGTTTGATCACTATATATTACAAACACTTCACTACTAATTTTTTTATAATAACATTTATATTGGAAAAATATATTCAGTTCCTCAAAATTATACTCACTTCCATGTTTACAATATAATTTGGGTCTCATCCATGTTAACAAAATGAGGGATTTAGAAATCATTAAATCCACTCTAAAAACTATCAATAATATAAAAAAATAGGCATTAATTTATTTAAGTCACAATATCGGGCCTTTGATAATTTTCAATAACATCTATCTTTTATGGAACAACTAATATGAACTCTCAAGAGATTATATTTATAAAATATGAATCCTTTTGTGGATATATTCTACACCTTGAAAATTTTTCAAACAACTTCTCCTTCCATAGGTATTTTAATACAATTCTCAACTAATATTAAATATATTAATTTCACTTATA
Organism: Viscum album; assembly: GCA_963277665.1. Lineage (NCBI taxonomy): Eukaryota > Viridiplantae > Streptophyta > Magnoliopsida > Santalales > Viscaceae > Viscum > Viscum album. The sequence goes on from OY728128.1 coordinate 1,305,161,019, forward strand.
ATAGGTAATATTATCATCAATTATGACGACCATAAACTGATTAAGGTAGTCTCTATAGACTCTTTAATAATTAAATGAATATAGTATGGGAGTTAGTATTTAGAAATCGAATCAAAATATATTAAAAGTGTATATATATTGTTTTTATGGTTTTCTTCATTCTATCCTCTTACATGGCCCTCAATTGGTGGTATCCAAAATGAATTCCACTCATTTAAATTTAATGATCTCCATAAAGTAATTCAATAAAATTATCAATTTGAGGAGGGTGATAGTTGTTATTGTTTTTGATGTTTTTAGCTCACAATAAAAAATGAATACACACATGAATAAAACTATATTCTACATAAATGGATATTTCTAACCCCTAGTCACACACTATGTTGAATAAATCCATTTTTAAGATTCTCTTGGTGATGATTATTAAATATGTGAAACTCAATCATGGCCATTCAATAGAGAGTATTTGATATTTTTTTGGCACTAAGTATGAGTTTTATTTAGAAAAATACATCACATTTATGTGGAATATTATATATCTCTTCCAAAAGATAATATAAAATATCCCACTAAATAGGTATATCATCGATGTTGAGTTTCTCACTGAATATCTCGGATAAAAAACTAATTTTTAATGGGAATAAAAATGAATAAAATCGATGTTATTTCCACCATTTTTTAATATTTACCATGTCTCTAATCAATGATTAAATTTTGGTTTTGAATATCAAACATAACATAAAATTTGTGGAAATTTTTGTTTGATTTATTTTTAGAAATACAATCTATGTCAAAGAAGACATATAATTCAACAATAGGGAGAAATATAATATGTAGGTATCCAAATCGAACAAAAATCAACTAGATAAAAATCATATAATTAATGTGTGAATTTCAAATGATTATGTGTCTTCACTGATAATTTAATATCTAAATATAGATCTTTTATTATGAGAACCTAATAAAAATCAAATAAAAATGAGTGGGTAGATCCAAAATCCAATAATACATTGATAGTTATAGACATGATGGTATGAATACATTTTACAAATTTGTTTTCATATAAACCATCATAAATAGTGATAGGTTGATATTTCCCATTGACTCTTGGTTTAAGATATTGAAAACATTTATCACCATAATTAACCATTTAACTTACATAATGTTTATCATATTTCCCACACTCTTTATGTTTAAATCATTACAGTGTAGGTGGTTCATTCTATATAACTTTTCCATTATTTAGTTCATTTTTGATCTTCATCATATTAATTTAGCATTTTATTTCCCAATGAAGATCCTTAAAACATATATAAAATTTAATAATCCCATTAAGAATATTACATAGATGATTACTTCTTCACATTAGTCATGATAGATGTATCATTATGTTATCATTATTTATTTTAGAGTTTCCACTGAATAACATATTTCATTTGTTAAAAAAACCAATGAAATTTGTGGGCCACTCCTATCTCTATTCCACCTTGATTTTACAATGAATTATTTCTTCGTATATAACCATTTAACACACTAAAATAACACAATAGAGACATTTTTTTAAGAAAAAGTATTCTATCAACATTTCATTAACATTAGACAATAATAACATAAGCCTACCCTACATGTTTTCTAAAATATTCTTAATAGGTACCAACATGTTCATTATCATCTTGTTTAATATCATGTAATTACCTATAAATTTTCCTAATAATATTACGATAGAATTAAATATTGAAAATAAATAAATTAAATTTATCCCACTCCATGGATTCAGTTTATTCATATTTCCCTGTATTCCTGACAAGGGTCCACTATTGATTTGAATCGTCTTTCAGAATATAGATAGCTAAATTGAGTTTTACATTTTCAAAATTGTGGATATTAGAAAATATATTATTAACAGTACTAATGAATATCTAAACAATGAGGGAAACATCATAACCCATAAAAATAATTTTGGAGTTACCTCATTAAGGACTTAGTAGGACATTTTTCTCTCCATTGCATGTTTGGATGTTCGACATTAATTATATCATTATTATGTTATTTAAACATAGTAACATGAAATATCATTCCAAACCCCATAAAAATATTTTTCTCATGAGTATAGTCATTACATTTTATATCACATTTATTATTATTATGATTCATTTGGGTTCCATCCATTGGAAAAAAAATGTTGGAATTTACAATCATTGTGAGAAACCACCTAATCAATAAAAATAAATGCCTAAATCATGAAAAATTCCATCAGATCTATTATATATTGGCCATTCTTCTTTATCATCTATTCAAATACATTCTTTGGAGTGTAAATTTTTTATGAGTAACACAATATATCCCCAAAGATTTTCAAATCAGATATGTAAAAACAAACATTATCATTCTCAAGGTAATAATCAAGAAAAGTCACAATGATCCAATTTCAGAATTAAAACCCCTAGTTAAAATAGTTATAGATTCTCATAGACATATATTATCTTTATAGGGAAGTGTTTTTATGAAAACCACATACTATATCCTTCACAAAAATACACTGATATTTTACATTACACAGACATACACATAGACCTACCCATAGGGTTCCCAGAAATATTTATGCGGCATAGTATTAAAATTTTCTCAAAATATTACATGAATACAAACTATAGTGACACACACATTTCAAACATAGATATTACAATTTTTAGATTAATTTTTATTATATAACATAATGACCCCTGTTAGAATATTATTGTTATATTTTCATTAGACCCATAGACATGTAAACAAATCATACATAATTGAATAGAATTATCTCATAATATGTTCTTCATAATTATAAACCTTATTTGATATATAATACTCATTTATATTCATCATAACTCGTGGAATGGAGTCCTAATAATGGTGTGAGCCCAGATGTTAATAATGATAAGGTTTGGGAGATATCAACATAACACGATCATATGAGTACGAAAACATGATAAAAAATTGAAAAACATAACCTATATATCGTAGATCATAACCATTATTCATACAATAAATTGTAGGAGTTGATAATATATCAATCATAATGGAATAAAAAAAATCCCTGATATAATTTCATTTCCATTAATTATTTTTTTGTTTGGTACATTAGCATTGAAAATAATTTCCTTACTAGTTAATGAGTAAATTTAAGGGTTTTATAGTGTAATTGGTTGACTACATAATCTATTATACTAGTCCTAGTACACACCCTAGGATATAATAGTTGAAATAATAACTTATCTATTTTTTTTATTCTAGTCCTGTTTGTCCTATTATATGTAAATCATTACCAAATTTATTTGATGGATTTATAATTCCATGCCCTCACATAATATTATAAAAATTAATAATATGTGGGAAAAAATAACACAAAACATTTATGATACCATAACTATTTAATGTTAAATGGTTTTTATAAACATTTCATCATATTATATCTAATTGAAAGGAAATAGTTTCCATGATCATTTCATCATCTCTAAATATGATAACCCACGGAAAATGATTAAGACTCATACATCTTTATTCATCTTAATATTAACCATTAAAAGAATGAATAAGTATTCCATAATTTTATTAAATAACTATTAAATATAATTTATAAATGCTAGATTTTGTATTAGGTGGAATCTATTTTTAATGAATGTTTGGAACATTTCTGGAGGAAAATACCATTTTTAAATTGAACTCTCTTGTTTATATTCGTGAAATTTATAGAATATTAAATATATTATTTTATTTATAAAAATAAGATTTAAATAATTAAGTGTTCATGATGGAGGAAAGTATTATTCATTTTATACATATTAAAACAAAGTTTCATTTCATATTTTCTATAGAAAATAAATATATGATATTTGCATAACTTAAATTAAATTATTTGGAAAATCTTTGGTGTAATGTTTATCATAGGTACACATGTATTCAAAAAAATAGTATTAAATATTTTTCTTGAAAACATTTATATACATCCTAGAAATAAAAAACATATTTTTGTCCAAAGAGAAAAATAATATCGGTGTATCCATACCATTTTATTTTGGAATCATGCATACAAATAGTGGATATTGAAATGAAAAATCTAAAATTTTAGAAATAACCACCAGAGTTGAAAATTCACGAGTTTCATAATAGATTATATAGCTTCTTAGGGTTTTCCTAAATATATTCTTATTATTTTTTGGTGTAAAATCAATACATTACACAAAAAAGTCAATAAAGTACGTAATTGATTGGTGTATTAGGAGAATAATTACACTATCTTATAATTTAGGGAATAATATTAACATATCTAATAAATACATTTCTATTTAGTACTCTTCAATAACATATCCAACTTTAATCCATTACTCATATCCATGAGAATGTAAATATAACGATGACTGACCTCTAATGATCATTAAGGGTAAAAAAGGGGCTTACATATGCATAATGGGAACCGATGTATACAATAACATGTTCATAACATTTTTAACCTTTCTATATATATAGAAGATCCTAATCTACAGTCACAGAATAAATATTTTTAGTTCATAAGAAACAGATTTTAAGGTAATAGATGAAAATGAGACATTATAGTACAAAAAACATAATAAGACATAAAATTGTGGCTTAAACATCGGTTAATAAAGATTATTATATGTGTAAGTTGAGAAACATTAACTCATAAAGTTATGTACTCAAAATATATCCCTGATATTAACTTATAAGCATTAAACTGGTTCTACGGATAACATCATTTTAATGATGGAAATGTCTACTCATAAAATGTGAACATGTAATATAGTTCACATATAACATTGTTTAATTTAATTTAGGTTAAATGATAACATTCTAAAAATGTAGTCATGCTTATTTATAACATTTTGTACATGTAATTGGGTTCATACATGAAATATTTATTCCAAAATTGTCAATATTTACCCAATATAACAGAGGGAGATATAGATCACACTCATCACATAACTAAAATCATATATATAGACGTGTAAAAAATTAGATAAATCATTTGTAATATCATAAACCATGAAATGAAATGGGTTTCATAAATATTATTTCATACATAAACTAGGGAAATGTGAGAGGTTTTATAATCATTTCACAAATTCAATATAGAATAACCTATGGAAATAAGGATGCTTTATAAACATTTCCTTATTTTAAAACTTATTGTTGATATTCTTGTTTCATAAACATCATTCCATCATAACTATAAACCATTTTGATAATTAATAATAATGGAATACTTGGAGAATATCCTTAGTAATATTTAGGTAACATCAACAGATGTAAATAAATATATGAAGGGATTTTAAACGATCATTGAAAATATGTTGAATAATAATAATATAACTTACACATTAAAATATAATTTTTTGAAAAGAAATTTTAAAATAATTTTATTTGATGAAATCAACGAAAGATTATACATTAATCTTCAAAGTAATGATTTTAAATTATTTTGGATATTTCTGTTCTAATCAAACTTGATAAAACTATCATTCATTTCCTATTATTGGTAATATGGAAACAACCATTATTCTGAAAAAGAAATGGAGACTCCTGTAAAAAATTTAAAAATCCATGAATTGGTAAAATTTTCACTAAGAAATAATTAGAGGAAAATTATAAAAATATTAATTACATTATTTTAAAACATAATTTTGGATGATAAAATAGTTTTTATCTAAAGTGACAAATAAAGCTAATTTTTATTTTAACAATATTTTGAACCCCTTTGATTATAGAGAAAAGATAATGAAGGAAAAAATGTATCATTGTTCTATAAATTAAACAGTTGAAATTAAATTATATTCATTATAAAAATAACAAAATATTTCATCCTTATAAACCAGATAACTAATAATCTCAATGAACGATGACATTGTAGCCTAAAATAATTATAAATTTGGAAACATCGAATCATAATCCACATGAAAGAATACAAATAAATTAAACATCTATTATAATAAATGTAAATAGATTCATGATATAAAAAATAAATTGGCTATTTTTACCCCATATAGAATAGGATAGGTTCATAGCACAACTTATGTCCGAATTAAGGATATTTGTGAAAAAAAATACATTATAGAATTTGTAACATTTGAATTTTGAACCAAATTAAAGGGATATCCTAAAATGGATATTTAATTCAAAAAAACATTAAGTATAAAAATAATAAAATAAATTCATGGTAATTTTATACACCTCGTAAAAGAAGCTTGTGATGAATATTCAATGTGTATCACCAAAATCTTAATGGGAGAGGGAAATATCTTACCGATTCAGTAATTACTTTTAATATATGCAATAATAATGGATAATATAAAATTAAAAAATATATATATTGAAAATAATTATATTTTGTATATTCCATGTCTATGGGGTATTATATATAACATAAAAAAGAAAAAACTGGTCAATTTTCATTTCCCCCTTTAATAGATGAAAGACTTGAAATCACTTACATTACATCTTGAATACCTATATACAAATTGAAACATACAATATAATAAAAATAATTTATTTATTAATATATAATATATCCATAATTATAAATTGTGGACAAAAGTTTATTTCTTCTAACCATTTATGGAAAATTCTTTTTTTATTTCACTTTTTGGGTAATAACTATATAGTTTATTGTATATTTATTATATATTAGTTTCACTCCCCTTAAGTCGAACACGGTTTCAACTTCTCAATAATAATAATCATAACATAATTATTATATTTGTAAATCAATAATTATTTAAATTGACATCATTACAAATGGTTGTGAAAAATTATGTTTTTAAGATCATGGAGATGTTTGGTCGAACAAACGCACGAGTAACATTTCCATTTATCAATGTTTATTATGGGTATGGGGAATGTAGTATTTTCTGTTTCCAAATATATAATAATATCATAAATAACATTTTATTTCTTTAAATATACTTTTAAATATCATTAATGTGTTTTGGGATGAAATTATATGGTTAGATCAATTCATGAAGGTCATAATACTCATGTACACGAATGAAATTGTAATATTTTACTGAGTGAAAAGGTATGAAAGAAATTATATATTATATATTCATAATGATATGTTTCTAATTAATAAAATAATAATTTAATTCATACAACACATATTATATAATGTCATCATTATTTTTCTTCAATGTAAAGAGTTAGTGAAAAACAAATAACATCACCTAGTGAGGAGGTAGACTACCATTTACTCATGTGATGATATTATATCTTCCATGTAATTGAATGTAAATTTGTATAAATTGAATAATAAATATATATATATATGTATAAATATGGTATATATATATTATATATACTTTATAAATATTATCATTTACAACAATGAAAGGTGTGATGGAAAAAATAATAAGACCAGTTCACGAGGCTGTGGAACTACTTTCCCACAAATGTTTATTCTATATACCATTTCATCGGTGTGTATAATCTCTTAGGTTATTTAAATATATTAAAAACATCTTACTATATTTAATATAATGGTTTTATTATATAATAATGTATTAATAATTATTTAATGACATGGATTGACAAATAAAATAAAAACACTCGTTGAATAATGTTATATCCTTTTAATGTAACCTCAATTGGATTTCACATAATTCATACATTTATAGATTTATTTATAAAATGTAAATTATAAATTGATAGGGAGCAATATGGAATGTTATTTGGGTAGTTATTTTCTATCATAATGATTTTGAGGTGTGTAGAGCAGAGGATATGAGTGGCCTTTTATATTCATATTTTGTGGCCCATTTGTAATTTTTAAAAAGAAGAGGGTGTAATCACATTTTTTCACTAAAATAAATGAAAAATAAGTTATTATATATAATAATAAATTATTGTATATAAATATGGCTATAAAATGTTTTTAGAAACATTTTAAGGAAATTTTAACTCGTATCATTTTACATTAAGGCTCGGTACACAATTATTATCTTAACTACATAAAATAAGTTTTCTATTATTTTATTATTCATAATGGTAAGAAAAATTACATTATTATATAGTATAAAATATGATGATTAAATATATGAAATAATATTATATAAATTTCATTCATAAATTTAAAAAAAATTTAATTTAAAAATAATCACGTAGACATGGTGGGAACACGATTTTTCCAAGAAAAAATCTCAATAAGTTTACTATGTTTTAATATCCAAATATAATATTTAAATTATTCAAATGAACTAAATGGGATTGATATATATTTATTGTGAATAATTTCAATTTAAAAACAATTTTAAATAAAATTTAATTTTATAAATAATTTAAAAGAACATACTCTTTTCAATTAAAAATCAGTATTATTCACTCTTCTGAGAAAAAATTAAAATATTTAGAAATTACCAAAAAAATCACTCTAAGATATTTTTTACATTGTGAATTAAATAAATAAAATTATTTTTTATTTTATTAAAGAAAATTAAATAACTGAATTTAAAATATGTTTAAAAAACATACATTATTATATATTAGAAAAATATTATTTTTAAAAATATAATTAGATATTTTTTTTATATTATCTAGAAAAATGAAAAAATGGATGTTAAATTTTTTATATAATAATACTATAAATAATTCATAAAATTATTCCCCAAAACTATTTTTTTGATTTATTATGGAAAAAATTGTTTTTTATAAATTTATTTCCCTTATATTTAGATTGGTTTTATTTCCATTTTCAATTAATTGGTCATAAAAAATTCCATCAACATTAATATGTAATGATTTTAGTTGAAAAAATTGGAAAATATTATTAGTGCCTGCAAATCCATGTTCTATTCGGTTATTATTATATTTAATATTTTTATTTTAATAGAATGACAAATTTTGATAAATCCCCTTTTTGTGTGTAATGCAAGCTAATATGAATATTTAATGTAACACAAGGTAAATGTAGTTCTCCATGTAATAGAATAAAAGATTTATTTGGTATGTAATGATGAATGTTAATGATAATTAATTTATCAGAGAATATATATATTACTAAATCTTTGGGAGTCATATTCAACCCCCATTAAAATTAATTTCTAAATGGAAATTTGAAATTTTGGTAATAAAAGCTATGATAAATTTTCCTCAATAAATTATTAGGTTATCACATTTGTTCGTAGTTCTTATATTATCTCCAAACAATCATTGACTAGGAATGTGGTATTTTTTATAGAAAATTCTATATTCAATATAGAATCTATACGTTTTGTTCATCATAAGAAATATCAGGCTCCATTATTATGAAATATGAATCAATTAATAGTAATAGACCATGAATATACAGCATATTCATAGATAAATTGATGAAATCATGAATTTTTTAGAGGTTTGGTTGAAGATCCAAACTATAGGATGCCTTCCTCCTATAATCAGGAATTTCAAGGGGTCTGAGATACCTCAGGCTATTCATTACATTGTTTCATATGAAAAATTTCATTACTTTGTTTTTCATTGATAAAATTCAACATCGTCTCTAAACCCACGAAATGAAGATGTATTATTTATGCATGGATCACTAACAGATCAAATTATCCACTATGTAATGATACATCATTCCATAAATATCTATTTAAAAAAATCATCAGTTATCCAATATATATAAATCATCATAATGTGAAGTAATAAACTGATATCTAAAAATAAATCCAATTTTCAACATAAAACATCAACTAAATTTTAAATATTATAACCAATTCAAAATAAAAAATTTATATGGGGTCAAGGAATTTCAAAACATTAATCCCCCAAAAATCATAATGTTTTTTTTGATTTTCACAAACCAAATATGTTAATTCCCTAGATATATATATTCTTAAATCATTTTAAAAATTATAATTATTATATATTTTTTATAAAATAATACTTACATATTCATTACATGAATAAAACCATATACTATTTAATATATTCCATAAATTCAATAATGTTGTAAAATCTATCAATAACAATATAAACAACTTTTTCCACAAATTATTAATTAGCTCCATGGTCATCAATAATACCCAATTTAGTTTATTCTTATTAATAATATATTTATCTAAACTAATCAACATTCAATAAATATAGGGAACATATTATATTTTATCTTCTATTAGAAAAATATCACCTTTCTTTTAAATCACTTTTGTAGGCCTTCAACAACATTGATAATTTTCTTTCAATTTGTAAAATAATATATATACTGTCTAATAAATATATATTTAATGATTCATAAAACCCAATACATGAATTTTAGTACATAAATACATGAATCATTCCACTTCCATCTCAAACCACTAACTAGGATTAATATTCTTATTTCATATTACTTATATCAATTCTTATGTTATTCATAGTATCCTCATGATCGACAAAAAATCCATTAATTAAGAAACATTGATGATTAAATTCATGAAAATTTACATTATGACAGTTATTTGTATAATTATCATACATCATAAATTTATGAAATTCAATCGTCGATGATACCTTCGGAAGACAATTAATTTCATCTATTGAGTAAATAGACAATTCATTTTTTCATCGAAATTACTTATTTGTTTCATTATTTTTCAAACGTAAAAATTATTATCATTCATCTAAGAAATCTAAAAGGGATATTTCTCATAAAATCATGAAATATAAGAAACTGAATATTCTTTTCGTCATTATCTCTTATACCCAAACTTTCATAAAACTCTATCATTCCAATATTTTTTGAGTCTGAGAGTTAGTTATGGGGATTACTGTTAATAATCATCTTGGATAACGGATTAGGCATAATCACAACATCCATTACTCCAGTCATCATCCAATTTAACTTCACATAATGAATATATCTATGGTATTCTATTCAAATTGTTTTTCTTCTAATTACAACTAATGATTAAAACAAAAATCATTTTGTTTAGTCCATGTTAAACATAATGGAAACCCATATAGTATAAAAAATAATTATACGTTGTCTAAATGAAGACACATTTTTATATACAAGTCACCTTAAGTTTAATATAGGTATTCCATGACCATAATTAATTTAAATCTGTCATGATTATTTATATAAAGGTTGTGATTTTATAATGAATATATTTTGTTGGTGTAAAACCATGCCTGTAGTAAGGCTTGTTGTTGTGCACAATATGATAATGGAGTCAAGCTCAATGCAATAATTTTTTATCTATTACCCCTAGGAAGATAAAATAAAATCCTTTGAAACACCCATATATTATTCATTTCTTTGTCATGGATCTTTATGATTTGTGTTCTGGTTGAGACATAGGTATAATTTTCAGATTTTAAAACATTCAGATGAGTTTTTCCCTATTTATGGTTTGCACATGGTTTGGGAAATCATGTGGAAATTGTGAGGTTCTGTTCCGGGAACAAAATAGACGCACTCAACACTGTTGGAACATGCTTCAGAAAACCATGTAATCACCCCATGCGATAACTCCCCCCCTCCCTCTAGTGGGGTGAGCATGGATGAAAGAGGACTTGGAAGATAGTGTGACTAAACCGTGCATCCTGATGTGCATCATAAAATAATAAAAATAAAAGGAAAAATAAAATTAAAATAAAATAAAACTAAAAACATTTTTAATAATAATGATGATAAAATGAAAATATTATGATGATGTTGATGATGATGATTATTATTATTATTAAGTTTATTATTATTTTTATGTTTTTTTATTAATTTATATTGGTTATTTTTTTAAACCCCTAAATTAGGGGTTTCCCTCTTCCTCCTCCACTCCCCTTCACTTTTCACCACATACCCTCTCATGTAGGTCCTACCGACACCCCCTCCCCCTCCAAGACCCCACCGCTAACAACCTCCTCTCAGGTCGTCAATCCATCTGGTAGCTGCACCTCCCTATATACCACCACCTTGTGGGGCCCCATCCTTGAAGGGGTCTCCTTAACATGCATGAGTACCCCAACTGAACCCTCCTCAGGTGGGCCTCCCTTGAAAGGATACACCCTACTATGATAATGGATACTCTGTCATGCGACTGTCTCCCCCTCCAGTGATATTACCCTCATTTACCCTTTTATTTTAAGGTTTCTCTTAGAGGATTTATTGAATGGACAAAACGTAATTTATTGGGGTGATTTATTGCTTGGTTTTTTTGGAATTTTAGGGTTTTTGGTTGGTCAGTGGGACCATATTCCTCCACCCAATTGAGCCCCATCAAATCCTCACTTTTTTAATGTAGGGGTTTTCATGTTACTCCTTCCCAATTCATTTTTTATTCTTATAATGTTAAATAAATTTTTGAACATGAATCACACCTCTATTGAATATTTTTACACCCTATAATGATTTTTTGGAAGTGGTAGGTTTTTCAAAAAATAGTATTCCATTAGATTATTTTAATATTCTTATGTGTTTTTGCACCCATTATATTTGGTAAAATGTTTCGTGTTCATTAAAAGTGACATCAAGACTTGTTATAGAATTTTTCTTATGTATTGTTTTGGAAAACACTTTTTAATTTATGAATTTGGATTAATGAGTTATTATATGTCTTCAATTAATGTTTAAATATTTTTTTATCATCTACGATACAACTAATTATATTATTTTATATATCCATCTTCTTAGAATTTATTAAAAATAGGTTTCAAAGTGGTTATTTGTATATGAAATTTTGATTTCACGTGAAATGGGTTTGATTAAATACAAATAGATTTTTTATATAGATAATGGATGTTTTGTGGTTTTGGACCTTTGAAATATTTACTAAAAATTATTCAATTATGGAGTGGGCATTTCTTTTTCTGAATTGGTAATTTATATGTCATATCGGTTTGGATGGAAAATATGCGGTGTTCTGTTAAAATTGTCTTTATTTGTTATCATGGACTCTTGGGAAGTTCCATTTGATGTTGGAATATGCATGTGTGCAAGGATTTCCCAAATAGATATTATTTTAAATGAATATGGTAATTTAAAATAGTTTTTTCCTTCAACATTTGTTTCTCAAATGGTCTGGTTTCCATTGCGAAATTTAAAAAAATGGTTTCAAATGTAATCTTCACAAAGAATATCATTTGGAAGATGGAGTATGTTTTTTAAATCATTGACATAAGGGCCAGTTTGGCACATTCTCTAAAGTTTCATGTTTTCCAAATTTTTTTGAAAAGATTGTTTGGTTGGTCCAAGAAGAAATTTGCATTCCTCAAGGTTTTAGAAGTATTTGGGTAATATTATTGGTAAATTAAATTTTGTAGGTAAACATAAAGGAATGTCTGGTGTTATACTTTTAAATTTGATAGTTTGTGTTGATTTTAGAATGTAATATTATTTGGTATATGTGACTACTCAGATGGGATTTTAAATTTTCATATGAAATGTTTTGGTTATTCATACTTTATGAATCCCTGTTGGGAACTTTCGATGTAGTGATTTATATATATACATATATAGCACCACTATAGGAGGGATATTCGTTTAAGGTGTATTCTTTAGGGTGTTCATGTTTGTTTTGGAATGTGTAGTGAACAACGGTAAGGTGAGTCACACGTGTGAGGTCCTCCTACATACACAACTTATTTATATTTTCCATGGGTTCATGTGTGTCTTTTAGAGGTTCATGTGATAGTTACTAATCAACACCGATTAGATGGGTTGTTACCCCCACTATATTTTAGATATGCTAGGTGGGATGTTCCACTCGGTTGGATAGTTGAGGGGGGATAGTTCGTTATTGACATAGGTGCTTCACTATATGATGGCTAGTGGATCCAAACTGAGATGTCTAGGGCTACTCTAAGGATGTTTATGATAGACCATGGTTAATTAAAATAACTTCTTATTTATATCATTCTTCAGTTATTTTTCTATTTAAACTCCTTGTTCATTTTTAGTATCAATATAGTATTATCAAGGTTTGAATTTTGTTATTATGTTGTATTTTGTTTGGAAAATGAATGGTGGTTTTTTGTTGGATTATAGAACGGGAAAGCAGTGTTCTTTTATTAGAATTTGAAAACCCTTTTTTAATAAATAAAATTGAAACTAGTGTTAATGGAATGTTTTCAGCAAATGAAATTACATGAATTTCATGGTTTATCTGTGGAATTCTTACTGACCATATCTATTAACATGACTACTTTATCATTTTAGTTTTAGGATCTTTTAATTGCACATTGCCTTTAGAGAGAGAGCGTCATTTTGTGTTTTGAGGTAAACCATGAGGTCAAATGAAGGTGTGTGTGGTATTATATTTATTTTCATCAATGAAAATTTACATTTATAATCATGTTTGACATTTTTTAATTTATTTGATTATCATTCATTCAAGGGACAAATCATTCCAAACAGTTTTATGATGATGCCCAATACTTGTTACCACCTTGTGGGGATCAGCAACACCCATCAGGTCATGCTGTGAGCCATCCATGGTGACCGGTTCTAGGTTGACCTAGGCTGGTTTATTAAAAAATATTGTCAGATTGAGTCCCTTGGTATTTAGGTGTCCAATAGTTGGATAATTGAATTTTCTGGGCTCCAGATGTAAGTCATGGGCTGGTGCATAATAAACACCACTCGAGATTAATATCCTCTTTGTTAATTTTTCATACATGGGTCTTGACTCTACTATATCATCAGGTTAATAATCAATAATATTTCCTCATTCTTTTTGTTCAGACTATGTTGTACTCTAGTTGGTTCCGGCTCGCGTGAATGTAATTTTTTAATGGAACCTACTTTTGAATGAAAATGATTTCATTATAGTGGGTTCAAATCAGTAAGAAGGCATTTAAAATGAAAATGGATTTTGAAAAGGAAACTATTTTATTCCATGTTCTATTGATATTTTAAAAAAAATTGATGATATCTTTCAGTTTGAAAATTTAGTGCATGTTTGAAATTACTAATTAAAAGAGATATGTGACCATTAGTACTCTCTATGGAAGGTCACATGTGCGTAGTGCATATAAAAAAAGTTTTTGGGCATGTTCACAGTTATTGTGAGTGGAATGGATGGACACAAATGTGATGGTTCACATGATTCCAGGAGTAAGGGTTTGGAATATGATTGTTTTGGAAATCAACTTTCATTTTAGAGTGTGGGTATTATTTTTTGGTATTGTATTTATCTTTTAAAACAGACGTTTTGAAATTTCATTTAAAATGAGGGTTTTAAAAGGGGTGTTTTTATAGTATTTTCATTGTTTTGTAATCTGATTCAGTTGTTATTGGCTCATGGTGTTGCCTTTTATAGTGATCTGGTATGATATTGGTTTTGATTTTTTTCTTATGTGTTGTAAGAGAATGCCACCCTGAATAGTCCCCAATTTTTCTGATGTCTCATTCTTGATTTCTGAATGTTCTAAAATGTTGGATGTCATTCGCTGTGATCAAAATTTGTTGGAGGTGGTGGAGTGGATTGAAGAGGTTGTGCATTTCTATAGGGTATTGGGATCTCTTGAAACTGTTAGAGTGCATGTAGTAATGGGTCTATTTAAAGGTCTTCATATAGATGAATGTGAGTTATTTTCCATATTCTCAATGTAAGTTGGGATGATGTGGGATGTCATTAAATTTTTCTTCATCTGATGGATCAAACCTAATGAGGTAAAGATGAATAAAAGTGAAGAGCTCATGCATATTCAATAAGGCCAACACACGGTGATGTCAAATGTTTACCATTTCAAGGAGATCCATTCCATTTATACGAAGGTGGTATTGCATGATCTGATGAAGAATTCTGTTTTCCTTGAGGTTCATAATCGATAGGTCATGGATTGATCCATATATTCTACGAACAATTATTTCAAGAAGATAGTAGATGTAGTGTTCAAAGATGAGTTGGATTTCGGAGCATTGGAGGTTGTCTATCTAGAGTATCTTGTTGTTCATGAAGGTTCCCCTTCAGAAAAGAATTAAATACCTCATGGACCTATTTCTTAGTAGTATCCATCAATGGTTCAAGTTTATAGTAAATCTTTCAAACATTGTGTGTTACACCATTGTTTCTAGTTCGGGAAATCAAAGCCATTATATCCCATTCCTCTGAAGACTTGTCGTCTTTCGGGTTTTTTCGGTTTCCTGGAGAAGTTCTGTTGGAAGCATTTCTCAATGAAGGGGTTATGATCTAGGTATTTTTGAACCTAACTACGTGCTAAGGGATGCTTCAGCAATCAGGTCCCTTGCCACAAATCTTGGGGTGAATCTCAGACACATTCAAGGTTTCCAGGGATATGTTAGACCCTGTACCAGTTCCTTATCATTCCTTTTGGAACAAACACATTTATGATTTCCTTATTCTTGTTATATAGCTATTTTATGTTAATCTCTTATTGTAATTGTGTGATGAACACCCTCTATCACAACCAGATAGGTTGAATATATTATACATATTGTTTTCTGAATCGTTCATTTTTCATGAAGAGTGTTTGGCCTTTATATATTATGTTTCAATTTACTGATGATCATTTGTACGTGTTTGGGTTTTGTGAGATAGGGGAATGGTGTTTCTATTTCATTATGTAGTTGGAGTTTTTTCATGAGTTTTTCACTAATATTAGTGGTTTAGTTTTTGTGTTAAAAGATTATAGTTTTTGATGTGGTGTTTTTTACTCTCTCTATGGAAGTTGTTATGTATTGGTATGAAGTTACTTTATTGACCCCCCTAGGGTGTAGTGTTTAGGTTTTAATGATTATTCTAGTTGTTTTATTGTCGTTGGGAGAAGAATATCATGATCTCACATTTATTTATGTTGTGTGTTCTTATTTATCGTCCGACTGTTACTTGTGGAGTGAACAATCACCCTGAGGTTCTTTATTTCTCTCTTGGTTCTGTTCAGGAATGAACTCAATAATTGGTTACCTTTTGACTTGGTGACACTATTGGGATAGATAATGTCTGTGGTGGGGAGATGTGTCACACCCTGACCATGTAAAAACCCATATTTTATTCATTTCATGGTCTTGGATAATTCCGGTTCTGGTTTTATTTGAGACCCAAGTAAAATTTTCGTAATTTAAAACATTCAAGTTTGTTTTTTGAATGTGCATAGTTTTCACACAGTTTGAGTAACCATGTTCCAACTATATGGTTTTGTTCTACAAAACGAGAATAGGTTCTTTACACTATTGGTACAAGGTTTTTTAAACCGCACACCAATCCCATTTAAGTTCCACCGCATCCCTCGAGTGGGGTGAAAACGATGGGCACACGACCTAGAAAACGGTGCCGCCAAACCGAGTTTCCTATTTTGAAATTATAAATAATAAATATAAAAGTAATATTAAAATTAAATGAGAAAAATTAAACTAAAATAATACTAAAATAATGCATAATAATAATTATAAAAAGAATTATAATAACAATTTAAATATTATGATGATGTTGATTATTATTATTATCATTATTATTTTGTTATTATATATAATAATTATTTTATATATGCCAAATTTTATTAAAACCCCAAATAGTAACTTCACTCTTCCTGTGCATCCCTTTCATGCATCACCCCCCCTACATTCCCCCTCCGCTGGCGCCCTCCTCTCTGTCTGGTGCTCTATCACGCCCAGTTTTTCATGTATTTTTTTGATCAGGTTCATTGGCAATCCTGATCCCTTTCCTTGGACTTGGGTGAGACTAATTTTGTGTTTTGATGTTTCATATATATCTAATCATCCATTTTTGGGTGAATCTATTCTATTTTTGAGACTTTTCTAGATAGGGTGGTTACTTCATGATTTGGACAACACCGTGAGCTCATTTTCATATTTAAAAAAAATTTGTTTCTCTCATAACTCCTTAATTTTTTAATATTTTTTACAAATTACACGTTTTATTTTTCCTCCCCTTCCCTATTCGAGGCTAAATACCATTTTGGACCCATTAAGAGTTAATAATCATTGTGAATTTGGAAATCTATTCCGGTATCGGGCAAGCCCATGGGTCCATTTCATGTTTAAAAAAATAATTGGTTTAATTTATATAATTTTTTATTTTTTGAAATTTTATTTCTTTTCCCATATCCCCCTCGAGACCAAGATACCTAGGTGCACCCCCATTTTCTATTTTCACCTTTTGGAGCTCATTTTAGCTGAGTATTAGAAAGAAACTTCTCAAGATTCCTGAAATACTCTAAATTTTCTAAGGTAAATTAACTATTTCGTAAATCCTACATCATTCACTCCTTTTACACCAAATAAATTTTCCATGGTTCTTCATGACCTTAGGATCATATATAGAACGTTCTAATCCATTAACATTTCCCTAATGGTGCATATCTAATGGAAGATGAAGAGTCATTTAGATTCCATGGTTAGAGTCTCTCTCCTTTCTTCTACCACTCTTCTCCTTCCATTTTCTTATTGTTTCCTCTTCTCCCCTGGCCATGCAAAACCAAGGGTACTGTTTTGGAATGACTTTTTATGGGGGTTTGGTTTATTTATGGTGAGTGTTCATAGGTCAATAGTGTTGGGAACCACGATGGGTGATTTCAGGTGTACGTTTCCTTTCCTCCATGAATTTGAGGTAGGATATCCCTTTCAAAAGAAATTAGAATTTACGTTTCATCATTATCATGCTTTTATAAACTTATTTATATGATATGTGATTCTGTTAGACATTGTTTTTAATTTTTTTGCATGAAAATGATTTTTATGCCATATTATGTTGAAAAAATAAGGTTATTTTGGTATAAATGTGCCCTCCTATTATTTGATAAATTATCCCATGAAATTTATCACATGTTTATGGTATTTTTAATATCTTTTACTATCTTGAAGAAATTTATTTAATGAAAACAATATTTTATCCCATTTGAAGTTCCTAAAATATGTTGTTTTGTTTATGAGTGCATGCCATGTGTTCGGTAAATTGCACATTTGTCTTTTATGTTTCTAGTGAAATTTAAAATGAATTTTTCGTATCTATAAATACATTATAAGCATGAAAATGTTATTTTGGGATTCTTTTCTACCTTTCCAATGTAGATTTGGTTTTACAAACATATCAGTTTTGGTTTAAGACTTGTTTTGGCATGAGTTACCGTAAAATGGACTGTTTGGAATAACTATAAAAATTTCAATGTTTTGAATATGTAACATTAGTGTGATTAGGGATTTATGAAAGTGGTTTTATTATTTAAATGGTGTGTATACACATGTTTATTAAAATTGAAATTTTTACCCTGGAAAAATGTTTCTTTTGAGAGACACTTAAGGGCCCATTAGGAAACATTGTGATAAATGGTGAAACTAATAGTTATGAAAACCTCATCTAGATGTTTCTCTTCAAAATGAATGTATATATATAATGGATGGGAATTTTTTAATGAGGAATCCATGTTATAAATTATGAGATTTCCTCGGATTGGACTATTTATGTTCTTTATTATTAATGTCATGTGATTGGTCCTTGGAGTGAATTATGGTGATGTCTATTGTGAATTATCATTATATATATGTTGTGATTGGATACTTGATTGGCATCGATTGGGACACCCTAATTTTATATACATTATACATGGGAACCAAGAATATTGGGAGAACATTCTATGAACTATTGCTACACTGGTTGTGGATGGACTGACCAATGTCCCATAGTAGGTGGATATATTTTGGGTTTATTACTATGGGATTGAGCCCCTCGGTCTATCATGAGTTTGGGTGGTCAGGCATTTTGGAGTCTTTATTTTCATCATTTGTGGAATGCCAATGAGGATGGAGTCTCATTTATTAGTATGTTCTAATTTTTTTCTTGATCTCCTTGGTTTTCCCATGTCTATTGGCCTTCAGTTTCTTGTAGGGATAAATATGATGCATGTATATATATTTGCATTGCCTTTGTTGTGTGATAACTATTATTCCTTCTTATTTATTGTTTTTCTTGGAACGTGGTGGTCTAGTTTTCATTAGGATTATGAAAATGAATTAAAATTGATGTATTTATCCTCTTGTACAAATCTAAAAATGTAAACATCACTTTCCCCTTGAAAATGATTTTGGTACGCTAGTTGAAATAATCTAGATTTTTAAAGGAATAAGGGAAATGGCATGTACTTTGCTTTTAGGTAACCTTGTATAAAACCATTCCATTATATATTCTAGTTCAAACTTGAAATTTAAGTTTATCTTATTTTAAATGATGTGCATTTGGAATTGATTATTGGACTAACATACTAAGTTCTAATACTCACGCCTATAGTTCTATTATATTTTTAGACCTTGTGCATGTTTCAGATTATGTTTGATCACACTAAGAGGCATGTTATTGTGTTGTTGGAGAGTGACTAGTGGGGTCACATGGTGTTAGTTGGTCATCATTTCTGGTTGGTTTAGTTGTATCGTTTAGTTGTTCACCATGTTTTGTGGTATACATGATGGATAATTCAGTTTCTTAATATAAATGTCTTTGGGATATCTATATCTCTTCGTGGAAATTTTTTATTTACAGGATTACTCATTCCATTGTCTACTATATTTATTCCCTTGGTGCTTGTTGCCATCTCGGGAGGATCATGAATGCCTCTTGGGACATGTCGTGGGATGACCTAGAAGACAGTTTCTGGGTTGACTTGGGCTGGTTCGTGACAAAATGGTAACAAAGGAGGATTGATCTTAGCATACCATTAATTATAGAGCTCACTTTTTTATTTAGGGATTTCATGGTATATGGAGTAATATTTTCGGGACTTTAGGGGTAGGATAGATAAGAGTTTTGTGAACACTTTCTCATTCCAATCCGTGGGTGGCCATGGGAAGTCCAGTTTTATTAGTGTCTTTCGTTCTGCTGATTATTTGGTGTTGGGATATGACAAGGGGAGTTATACCAATGATCTATATTAGCTCGCATGGCCTGTAAAGCCATGGGAAGCCCAAGGCATAGTCCTATGCAGACTCCTTGTGTTGGTGGTGTGTTTGTCATATGGCCGCCATCCATATGATCAAGTCACCCACCGACACAAGCTCCCTTTTGTGGGTCTCTTGGGACAATCGTGGATTATGATTTTTTTTAAAATCCTTCTGTGAGAATTGTAAAAATGTGTTTTAATGGAATGTTTATTTGAAAAAAGGGGAAATTGGTTTTATAAATTTAATATGATAATGGTTTTGGAATGATAAATTTGTTTTGAAACAAACCTTGGAGTAAAAGAGGAAATGATTTAGCATGATTGAATTTTCCTTAATCTAAACATAAGGTTTGTTGAAATTAAATTATTGGAAATATTGGAAATTTTTAAAGTAATTCCAAAACATTGGTTTAAATCGGGTGTTTTGGGATGTTGGTTAGTGTTTGAATATTATGAATTGGTTTTTTAAAGTTGGTTGTGGGCTTCTTGTGTTTTTATGGAAAGGGTTTTTGGCCTTTTTTGTTGTAAAATTATTAAAAGATTCCTTGCTGATTTTTTAAAAAAATTGAAAGGGGATATTTGGAGTAGAATGTTTGTCTTTGGATGTTCTATTAAATGAAATGGATTGTTTTTTTAATCCAATGGTTTTTGATAAATCATGGTTTGTCTTGTGATATCTAAAAATGGATTTTTATTTTGTGGTTAATGTTCTTTTAGAAGGTACATGATTATTTTGGTAATTGTGATGGTTTGTTTTATCCTTCGATGTTTTCATGGGTTCTCACATGCAATGTTTTGTGGATATGTGGATGAATGGTTGGTATGTCATGTTATTTGAGTTCCTGGGGTGGTACATTAATATTTATGTGAGTGAGACTTGATAAAACACCATTGGTGAATGCGAAAATACACCTAGTTAGTTTCTTTTTTTCAAATGTTTTATGGGCTGAAAAAAATTGTGGGGTTTGTGATGAACCGATGGTTATGTGGATGGTATATCCTATGTCTTAGATGTGTTTTCTATTCTGTTTTTTTCCTTATAAAAAAATTACATACTCTAGTTTCGTCTTATGATGGGATATTGTTGGTGGCTCAATTTTTGTGTAATGTTCAGTGGGTTTCTAATGATGTGTTGGATGTTATGATGTGGCCATAGATAGTACTCCAATGGCAATATTTCTAGTTGATCAACCTATGTATTTTTTTTAATGTTAAATCCACCTCTTAGAATGATACCTCAGCTCTTTTTTTGAAATAGAGAGTTTTTTTGGAACGAATTAATGTTTCATCCATTTATATTGATTCTATCGGTTGTAGTAGATGATCCAAGTAATGTTTAATTGGTTTGTTTGTGTGCCTAGTTTATTTTTCTCATTGTTTTGAGTTATAGTAAATATTTTTTTGTAACATTATCTTCTTATTTGTGTAAAATTTTGTAGTTGAGGAAGAGTGTTTCATGGTGTCTATTGATCTAATGTTTGTTCTTGTAAGGGTTATATGGCATTTTTTGGAACTAAGGGATGGAGTAAAATTTGGGGATTATAAAAGCCTCACTACGAGGCAAGAGATGTTTCATTTATCTGATCTTCAGCCATTGGTTTGGGAGTGAAGCTGTTGCGTAGTCTGTAGTACTAAGATTGTGGGAAGTATTGATAAACTCATTCCTCTACCATTTCAGTGAGGTATTTACTTTGTATCTTTATTCATTTAAGTGGCCCAAGTATTGGGTCCCCTTCCCTCCCCTACCTTATTGGTGGGTCTTTGGATCTGTTTAGAGAGTGTAGGCCCATTTCATTCTACCTCCATTTTAGAGTTGGTGTATTAAATGATCACGTTGTGTTCCTCTCTACATGGGTTGGTATGTTGTTCCAGGATATTTTTGTTCATCTTGTGTGAGTGAGTAATGATTTTAGCTCAATTTTAATTACTGTTTGTTGGTTTCTAGTTGGTTTCTAATGGTGGGGAGACCCACCATGGGTCTCATGGATTTTCATTATATGAACATGACTAGTGCTAGTTATTTCTTAATGGTGAGAAGTAAATTCCGAAATCCCATGGAATATTTGGATTTTTTGAGTTCTATTTTATTTTGGTAATTGTTTCATTCATTGGGATAATTCCAAACAATCTGGTTCTTAATTTTTTCGGAGGTTGTGGTTCGACAAATCAATTGATTCTCAGGTAGTTATTGTGAGTTGTTGTTTTTTTGAAGAAAGAAGCCTAATATCCATTAATTGTTAATGATATTTACTTTTAATGAGAGGCTAAATCATATTGATAATGAATTATTAGGTGTTTATCTTTTAGTTGGAATGTTCTATGTCTTTCATGGGGAAGAAAGCTTTAATGGTGGAGAGAATTGTCACACACTGTTTTTCATGTCTTTTTTTTGATCCGGTTCATTGGAAATTATGGTCTATTTCCTAGGTAATGGGTGAGAATAATTTTGAGTTTGAAGTGTCATATATATCTAATCATCAATCTTTGTGTGCCTATATTATTTCCTTTGGGTTTTTTTTGTTAAAAGTTTTGTTACTTTATTATTTGGGGAAAACAGTGCGCCCTTTTCTAGATTTAAAAACATATTTTCTTTCATTTATAACTCCTTCATTTTTTTATCATTTATGACTCTTTTTTATTACTATTTTTCATCGCATTAAAAATTCCAGCTTACAAATAATTTTGGATCAATAAAGAATTAATATGCATGGTGAAGTTGGGTTATATATTCCGGTATTGGGCCAGCCTCTGGGCCCATTTCCAGTTATAGAGACATAAATTATTTCTTTTGTTCTATTTTAATTTTATGACATTTTTCACCGATTATACCTCTATCTCTAGACCAATATACCAAGGCACACTCACATTGTCTATTTTCTCTTTTTTTCATCTCATCTTGGCTGTGTATTTGGGACAAATATCTCATGATTTCTGAAATCATCTAAATTTTCGAAGGTAAGTTTTCTTTATCATGAATACTTCATCATTTACAATTATTTCCCCAAATAAAATGTATCTTATTCTTCCGAACCTAAGGGGAATCTCCAAGATGTTATATTCCATTAACATTCCTCAAAGGGAGAAGATCTAAGGGAAAATGAAGAGTCCTGTAGTTTCCAAGGTGGGATTCGCTCTCCTTTCTTCTCCCTCTTCCTTCTCATTAAATTTTAGTTTGGTTTACTCTTCTCCCATGTTCATGTAAAACCTAGGTTACTGTTATTGAATAATTTTTTATGTGAGTTTGGTTCGTCTTGGGTTGGCATTCACAGGTCTAGAGTGTTGGGAACTGTAGTGGGTGATTTCGGGTGTGCATTTCTTTTCCACCACATATTTGAGGTATGATATACCTTGAACAAGCCCTTATCATTTATGATTCATCATTATCATTATACTATAACCTTATTTATATGATATGTGCTGCTGGGAAACCATGGTTTTAATTATTTTGTGCAAATGATGTTTTCTGCCTTATTCTTTTAAAAATATATAGTTGCTTTGGTATAAATGTGCACTCTTATTGTTTGATAAATTATTCAAGGATCTTTAGCCCTTGGTTTATGTTATTTTGAATATATTTCTATATGTTGAATAAATATATGTCATCAAAATGGTATTTTATCCTATTTCAATTGCTTAAAATAAGATTATTTGTCAAAGAGCTCATGCCATGTGTTCGGCAAATTTCTCGATTAGCTTTTATGTGTCTAGTGCAATTTAAATTGTTTTTTTTTGGATTTATAGATACATTGGTAGCATGATAAATTTTATGTTGGGATCATTTTATGGCTTTTCAATGATGATTTGGTTTCAAAAATAAATATTTTTTTGGTTTATAACTGGTTTTGGCCTGAGTTGGCAGAAAATGGTCATTTTTGAATCCTTATAAAATGGTTGTTTTTTGAATATGCAGCCTTAGTGTTTTAAGGGATTCATGAAAGTGGTTTTCTAATGTAATTGGTTTGTATACACCACTTTATTAAAAGTGAAATGTGTTCCTTGGGAGAAAATTTGTTTTGAGAAATGTTTAATAGGCCGTTTGCCAACTTTGAGAAAAATGGTGAAATTGTGAATTATGAAAACCACTTGTTGATGTTTTTCATTACATGCTTATATGTATACAATGGATGAGATTTACATACCAAGGAATCCATGTGATCTCTTATGAGAGTTCCTCAGGTTGGACTCTTTATATTATTTATGATTAATGGGATGATATTGGTCCTTGGAGTGGATCTAGGTGATGTCTATTTTGAATTATCATTATATATATGTTATGATTGGATGCTCGGATGGCATCGATTGGAACAACCCCTTATAAAATATATGAGATATGGGAACCTAGAATATTGAGAGAACATTCTATGAGTGATTTTTCTAGTGGTAGTGGATGAAATTAACACTAACCCATAGTAGGTGGATATATTTTTAGTTTATTACAAGGGGATTGGGCCCCTCAGTCCGTCCTGAGTTAGGGTGGTCGGGCATTTGGGCGTTTTTATTTTCATCATGTATGTAATTCAAAAGGGGGGGGGGAGTATCATTTATTAGTTTTTTTGTTCATGATCTCCTAGGTTCACCAACGTTTATTGGATTTCAGTTGCTTTTAGTGATGAATACGATGCCTATATATATATATATTTACATTTCCCTTATTGTGTGATTACTAGTATGCCTTATAGTGTATTGTTATTCATGGAATGGGGAGGTATGGTTTTGATAAGGTTTATGAAAATGGTTTTCAAATTAATGTGTCATATACTCTTGTTAAAATATGAAAATTTAAAAATATCTTTCCCCTGGAATATTCTATTGGAAATCTAGTTGAATGAATCTAGTATTGGAAAGGACATAGAGAAATAGATTGTAATTCGTTTTTGAGTATCCTTGAAGAAAACCATACTTTTTTATATTATAGTTGAGATTAGAAAATTATGTTTCTCTTCTTTTAATGGACTTGCATTTAGAATATATTATCGGGATTTACTACTATGTTTTAATACTCACACATATAGTTATTTTCAATTTTTATCTCTTTTTTAGGAATCAGCTTATGGTAGATCACATTGAGCGGCATGTTATTGTTTTGTTAAAGAGTGAGAAGTGGGGTCACTTGGGGTTTGTTGGTCATCAGTTCTGTAATGTTTAGTTGTATCATTTTGTTGTTCTTCTATTTTTGTTGTATACATGATGGCTAATGCAGATTTTTATATAAATTTGTTTGGGATGTCCATTTATCTTTGCTGATGTGTTATTTTTTATGTTTCCATGAAGTCATTCCCTTGTCTACTCTATTGATGCCCTCATTTCCTGTCTCCATCCCAGTAGGATCAGGAACACCTCTCAGGACTTGTTGTGGGTTGTTCTAGGTGACTAGTTCAGGGTCGACTTAGGCTGGTTCGTGACAAAATGGTAACAATGAAGGTTATTCCTTATCAGACGTTTCTTTATAGAGTTTCCATTGCTATTTGGGGATGTCACGGTAGATGGAGTAATATTGTTGGGGCTTGAAGGTTAATTTCAATAAGAGTGTCATGAACCCTTACTTGTTCCAATCCTTGGGTGGCCATGAGATGTTTGATTTTATTAGTGTCTTTGGATATATTGATTGTTTTTTGTTGTGATACGATAAGGGGAGTTGGACTAATGATCTCCGCTGGCTCGCAGGCCTTGGAAAGCCATGTGGAGCCCAAGGCATGTTCCTAAAAAGTCACTTTTTGTTGGTGTTGTCTTTGACATATCGCCGCAAACAATATGATCTAGTTACCCATGACACTAGTTCACTTTTTTGGGTCTCTTGGACCATTCATGAATTATGAAATTTTTATTCAATTTCCTTGTGTATGAGTGTTTTGAAAATGGGTTTTAAAGGAATGTTTAGAATTTGAAAAGTAGAAAATCATTTATAAAAAATTAATATTAGGAAGGTTTTTTAATCTATTGTAGTTTATGAAACAAATATTAGGGATAAATAGAAAATGATTTTGAGTGATTGAATTTTATATAATCTAAACATAAAGATTATGTAAATGAAAATATTGGAAAGTATGAAATATTTTAAAGAAAATTTGAACCATTTGTTGAAATGGAATGTTTTGGGATGTTTAAATGTTTTTGAATCTGATGAATTTGTTTTGGAAATATGGTTTTGAGTGGCTAGTGTTTTTCTGGAAAGGGGTCATGGCCTTTGTGGTTGTTGGATTATGAAAATAGACTTTATTGATTTTTTTAAATGGGAAGTCGCTAATTAAAATATAATGGATTTTTTGGAAGTTCTATTAAATGAAATGGATTGTTTTTTTAATCAAATGGTTCTTGATGAAGTGTGGCTTGTCTTGTTAAATTTGAAAATGGTTTTATATTTGGTTGTTAATCTGCCTTTGAAAGTTACATGATTATTCTTGTAATGATAATGTTTTATTTATTCCTTCGGTGTTTTCATAGGTTCTCACATGCATGTTTCTGTAGATACATGGATGAATGGATAATATTGAATGGTACTTTAGTGTCCGATGTGGCAGGTAAATGTTAATGTGAGTGAGACATGGTGAAACTCCATTGGTGAATGTTAAGAATCAACCATGATCATTTCATTTTTCAAAAGCTTTTTGTGCTGAATTTTTTTTTTGTGTTTGTTATGAACCGACGATTAGGTGGATGGTTTATTCTAGGTCTTAGATGTGTTTTCTATTTCATAATTCTTCCTTATGATCTATAAGAAAACTTATTGTTTTGTCAAGAGATGAAATATAGTTGGTGTCTCAGTTTTGTGTTAATTTGCAGTGGTTTTCTAAAGATGTGTTGGATTTTGTGTTATTGGTACGTATGGTTCAATGTTGGAAAGCATTCGAGTTGATCAAGCTAATGATTTTTTTCAAATGTTAAATCAACCTATTAGAATGATACATTATCCCATTTTTCTAAATAGACAGTTGTTTATGATCAATTTAATGTTCCTTCCCTATATAGTGATTCTCTCAGTTGTAGTATTTGTGCTCGGTGATGTTTAGTGGATGTATTTATATGACTTGTTCATTATGATCTCATTTGGAGTGAGGAAAAATAGTATCCTTTATCTCCATGTTCTTTTTTTGTTAGAAGTGTGTTTTTGAGGAAGATAGCTTCATGGGGTAACTTGATCGGTTGTTTCTTCCTGGGAGTGTCATGTGGTACTGTGTGTAACTAAGGCATGTTGTAAAATTTTGGGATTATTAAATCCTGACTGTGATGCAAGAGTTGTTTCATCCATCAGAGCTCGAGCCATAGGTTTTAGAGTGAAGCTCATGTGTATTCATAAGTCCAAGGATTGTTGGTATTATTTATAAACTCATACATATACCACTTAAGTGTGGTCGTTCCTTTGATTCTTTTTTGGTTTCAATGGACCAATGATTTGGTCCCCTTCCCTCCCCGCCCTAATTAGAGGGGGTTTGGATATTTGCAGAGAGTGTGGGCCTAGTTCTTTCTGCCTCCATTTGAGAGTGGGTGGCATAACTGCAAATGTTGTGTTCCTCTCAAATTGGGTTGGTAGTTTGTTGTAGAAAAGTTTTGGTGGGCTTCTGTGAGTGAGGCCTAATTCTATCTCATGTATTGTTCTTGTTTGTTCATTTCTAGTTGGTTTCTAATGGCGGGGAGACCCACAATGGGTCTCGTGGATATTATTACAATGATCATTTCTAATGATAGTTGTTTATTAATGGTGGGGAGCCGATTATGGAATCTCATGGAATATTTGGTTTTCGTGAGTGCTATTTGGTTTGGGTGGTCTTTGTGTTCATTGAGAGATATCCCAACAATCTGGTTCTTAATGTGTTTGGGGAGGTTGTGACTCGACCCATCGATTTATTCTTAGGAAGTGGTTGTGATTTGTTGTTTTTTAGGGAAATAGCTTAAGTTCATTTAATTTTGAATGATATTTCCTTGTATTTAGAGTCTGGATTATATTGATAAGGAATCCTTAGGTGTTGATCTTTCATTTGGAAAGCGATATGTATTTCTAGGGTTGGAAATCATTAATGGTGTGGAGAATTTTCACACCCAGTTTTTCTTGTCTTTGTTTGGATCCAGTTCATTGGAAATACTAATACTTTTCCTAGGTATTGGGTGAGACTAATCTTGAGTTTTGAATCATCGTCTATATCTAATAATCCAACTTTGGGTTCCTCGATTATTTTTTTTTGGAGTTTTTGTTGAAAGGGTGGTAAAAAATGATTGGGGCCAAACCATAAATCCATTTCAATATTTCAAAATATATTTTGTTTCTTTTAAAACTCCATCATTTTTTATCATTTATGACACATTCAACTTATTAATCCCCACTGACATATTAAAGCCTATATATCCTTTTGACCAATTAATTATTAATAAGCTTGGTGAATTTGGGTTATCTATTAAGGTATTCAGTCAGCCCGTGGGCCCATATCCAGTTTTAAAAAAACAATTTTTTCTTTTATATCATTTTCATTTTTTGACATTTCATGGTGATTCCACCTCTCACTGGAGTCCATGATACGTAATCACACCCACATCATCGATGTGCACTATTTGGAGATCATCTTACCGAGTATTATGAAGAATCCTCTCAAGATTACTGAAACAGGGCATATTTTCTAATGAAAATTTCCTCTTTCATAAATCCATAATATTTAAATATTTTTACTCCAAATATAATTTACCTGGTTTTTAGAGACCTAGGGACCATCTATAAGATGTTACAGCTCATTACCTTTTTTATATGGTGGTAAATATAAGGAAATATGAAGAGCCCTTTAGTTTCCAAGGTGGGATTTCCTCTCTTTTCATCTCCCTATACCTTCCCCTTCCATTTTATTTTGGTTTCATCTTCTCCCATGGACATGCATGACCAAGGGTACTGTCTTGGAATGATTTTTATGGGGTTTTTTTCTTTTAGGGTGGGTCTTTACATTTTTAGATTTTTGGGAAACACAGCGGGTGATTTCAGGTGTGTGCTTCCTTTTCGCAACTAATTTGATATAGGATATCCTTAAATGAAGCCTTTATCATTTATGTTTCATCATTATCATGTTGTTATAACCTTATTTATATTATATGTACTACTTTGAAACCGTGGTTTTTGATTTTTTGTGTGCAAATGATGTTTTACAACTTATTTTGTTAAAAAAATATTATTGTATTGGTATAAATGTCGACTCCTCTTGTTTGATAAATTATTACACGAGCTTTCAAACATTGTTTATGGTATTATGAATTTATTTCATAATCTTGAAGAAATTTATGGTGTGAAAATGTTTTTTATCCCTTTTCAAGTATATAAAATAATTTGTTTTGTTAAAAAGTGCATGCCATTTGTTTGGTAAATTGCCCGGTTAGATTTTATGTGTCTGGTGCAATTTTAAATGATTTTTTTTGGATTTATAAATATATTAGTATAGTGAAAAATGTTATTTTTGGATCCTTTTATGGATTACCATTGTGGATTTGGTTTTACTAATAAATGGGTTTAGGTTTAAAACAAGGTTTGGCCTATGTTTCTATAAGATGGAATGTTTGGCATCCTTATTAAAATGGTCATGTTATGAATATGAAACTGTAGTGTTTTAAGGGATTTATGAAAGTGATTTTCTACTATAAATTGTTCTTATACACCATATTACTAATATTTAAATTTGTACCATTGGAAAAAGTTTGTTTTGAGAAACTAGTAATGGCTCATTTCGCAACATTGTAAAAATGGTGAAATTGTATTTTATGAAACCCTCTTGTGGATGATCCTCATGACATGATTGTATGTATATAATGGATGTGATTTACTAACTGAGTAATCCGTGTGATCGATTATGAGAGTGCCTTGTGTTTGACTATTTATGTTCTTTTTGATTAATGGTATGATATCTGTCCTTGAAGTGACTCAGGGGGATATTTGTTCTAGATTTCCCTTATATATATATTAGGATTGGATGCTCAGATGGAATCGATTGGAACACACCTTTTTATATACATGGGACATGGGAACATAAAATATTGACAGAACATTCCATAAATTATTTCTACTCTATTTGTGGATGGAATGACCAATGTCCCATAGTTGGTGGATATATTTTGTGTTTATTACTATGGGATTGGGCCCCTCAGTCTGTCCTGAGTTAGGGAGTCCAGGCGTTTTGGTGTTTTAATTTTCATTATGGCTGTCTTGCCAACTGGGATGGAGCCTCATGTATTAGTATGTTCTGGTTTGTTCTTTATCACTTTGTTTCACCATGTCTAATGCATTTCAGTTGATGGTAGTGATGAATATGATGATTGAATATATATTTATATTTCCCTTGTTGTGTGATTAATATTATACCTTCTTATTTATTGTTTTTCATGGAATGTGGTGGTCTAGTTTTGAATTTTTTTTTTATGAATTTTTTTTTCAAATTAATGTGTTTTATCCTCTTGTCTATATCTGAAAATGTAAACATCACTTTCCCCTTTAATATTATATTGGCATGCTAGTAGAATGAATCTTGTTTGGGAACAGAATAAGGGAAATGGATTGTAATTTGTTTTTTAGTAACCATGTAGAAAAACGTAATTTAATATATTGTACATCAAACTTCAAATTGATTTTTCATTTATTTTAAATGAAGTGCATTATGGAATAGGTTATTGAGCTAGCCTACCGAGTTTTTATACTCACGAATATAGTTAATTTCTATTTAATCCCTTTTAGAGGTTTCAGCTTATATTTGATCGCATTGTGGGGAATGCGATTGTTTTGTTGGGTAGTGACCAGTTGGGTCACAGGGTGTTAGTTGGTCACCAATTCTGGACTGTTTATTTGTATCGTTCAATTGTTCTCCCAGTTTTGTTTTATTCATGATGGAAAATTAAATTTTATATACATATTTGTTTGGGAGGTCCATTTATCTTCACTATTGTTTTATTGTTTATGTTTGGAAGAAAATTTTCCCTATCTACTCTATTGATTCCCTCGGTGCTTGTCGACATCCCCAGAAGATTGAGAAGGCCTCTCATGACTTGTCGTAGGTTGGCCTGGTTGACTGGTTCAGGGTCGGCTCGGGCTGGTTCGTGACATGCTACATCTAGAGGAAGCACCTCCCTCTAACCCACCCTCACACAAAAAACCCTCCCACTCATGGCATCCTACTCACGTGTGGATTCCCCGGATGAACCATCCTCCGAGGGACCCCTCTTGTGTGGGGACACCTTTCTCTAGTAGAAGATCCTCCATCACATGGTCACCTCCCAATCTATTGATTATCCCCTCTATTCACCATCAATTTTAAGGTTCCTCATTGAAGTTATATTGATTGGACAAACCCTATTATCTAGGGTTGATTGTAGGATGGATTGTTCATGATGTTTAAGGTGTGTAGTTGGTTTGTGGGGCCTGATTTTTTCACCCATTGTGGCCTCGTCAGATCTACTCATGTTTATGTTATGTGTTCATTAAAAAAGAAATCAAGGATAGGTTTTAAATTTTTACTTTGAAATGTTTGGGTTTCTTAGATTTAATTTATCAATGTGGGTTATTATGCTATTTGTATACTTTAAATTTATGTTTATTTTTTTCCACTCACTGATACTTGTAGTTTGTTTATAATGGTGTTTTTGGGTTGGTATAATTTATTAAAAATATGTTTTAATTTGGTTATTTGTTTATGCCACTGTGAATTCATTATAAATGGGTTTGATTAAATGTCAATGGTGTTTTGATAAGAAAAATGGATGTTTTGGGTGGTTTTGGCCCTTGGAAGTTTTTATATAAAATAGATAGATTATAAATGGGTAATTTCTTGTGAGAATTGGTAAATTATATAGACTATTGGTTCAGTTGTAAAATATATGTCCATTTTTAAAATTGGTTATGGTTGTCTTAATAAACTCTATGGATGTTCAATGGGATGATTGAACATCCATGTATTCCCAAAGTGAATGTGTATATTGGCATTCAAATGAAGATATTAATTATTATTTTTTCTTCCTTCATCCATGTTTTCTAAAACGCAATTAGTTCCATTTTAAAATTAATAAAATGGTTTCAAATGGAATTTTGATATGTTTCTATCATGGGGTGTGGAAAAAATAATTATTCACTATGTTGAAATATAATATAGTGTTTAACATAGGTTGTCTCTAGTGGGAAGTGATCAACAATAGCGTTTTTCACTAAAAATAAGTGGATGAAGTGATGTTATTTTTGTAATTTTTTTTGAAAATACAAGAAATAAACTAAATAAATTAAATAAATTAAGTGAATGTTTTAAAACAAATTAACAAATGATGTGATTAAAATTAGTGATATTAAATAGTAATCTTGTTAGGGTTGGTTTTCCAATTGTAAATATATCATAGTTCACTTTACCCAATTCTCTTCTGCTAAATCATTATGAGTGAGATTCGAAAATCGTTTCTTCTCACTCCCATGGTCAAATAATAATGTGAGAATAATACTTATTAAAAATAAATATTGGTATAATATCATTCCAATGTGTTATATGGCTGTAGTGAATAACCCCAATTATATTAGGAAATTTCCAATCCGGTCTTGTTTATCCCTAGAAATCCAGAACATTCACTACTCCTCAGACACATACCAGTGATCACCAAGTACATCACCACTAAGTCCTTGTCTATTCCATCGTATGTAAAAAAGAACCTTGTTTAGGGATATATTGATCATTGAGTATGTAAAATATACTACAGAATCAAAAATCAGATACAATCGTACATGGTAACAAAAACAGTTATAAGAAGTTGAAACCGATTCTCAGAAGAGAAAAAAGGACATCAAAACATTAAGTGAAAGAACAAAATATTTAAAAACGGGTAAAAATACCCCTCCCCAATCAATAATAATATCTAACACACCATGGTATGTGTAACTGAGTTGAATGGGGAAGAAGAAGGCATTACAATGATAAAAAGAACAAATGAAAGAAAATCAAGAACAGAATGTTTGATCCTCCAGAATCAGTCCCATAGAAGTGTTCCTCTGTTATGTCCAACAAACGTCCGAACCAAGCCATGATCCATTATTATTAGATGTAGGAAATAGAGATTTCTATCTATCCTAAAAATATCAAATCCTTTGGATAATTGTAAGGGAATATGTGTTTTGATTAGTGAGTTTAACATCATCTGGCCGCCAAACACTATTTCTCCATCTTCACTTCGACGCTCCCAAATGATGCATTATAGGGCATTAAAATGTATGTAATTTAATGTGAACCGTTATTTGTATGTCTTCTATCGACACCAATTGAACTGAATTAATATGAATATGGTTAGAAGGGAGATATTTATGATGTAATGTAGTGATGTCTCTTCTGCCATTAGATGGAGTTCTCCACTTGATTAATTTTTATGTACCAATGGGGTTCGAATAGAAAATGGCCCAGTAGTCAAAATTGAATACCCATAACTATAGGAAGCCTAAAAATTATTCACTTTAATTGGACCAATATTATAAAATTTAATCCCGAAAATCAAAAACTATAAAAAGCATTCAATTTTACCTAATTATCCCATTTTCACATTTAATCCCAAAATACAACAAACACATTTAAATGATGAATATATACTCAAATTCAATAATTGAGAGGGATTAAAACATTGAGAAGTAGATTAATAATAATGAAAATATTAACCCTATAAATTCCCCCACACTAATCACTTGGACTCTTTCAAAAGTCAGAAAAAAATGAAATAAAAATAAATTCAAAACAAACATCAATGAGATCCACCAATTTAAAAAAATGAAACAAAATATATCATCCTATCCAGAAAATATTATTTCAAGTTCCTAATTTCAGATTATTAAATATATCTCGTATTAATTTCTCCTCCCATTCACACAAAACACTCACCTAGATTTTATTATCTCTCGTCAAACAAATTTCAAATTTTTAGCAATGTATTTCCCATCCAAACTAATACAATGGTCAACAAAGGCTTGATAAATTCCTATATCTCCAAACGATGTTAGTCAAAGACATATGTTTATCATGACGACTTTTCAAGGTTGTTCTGTGGATTTTGGTTTGCTGAATTAGATCAGAAAATTTTGAGGCTGAATGAAGAGGTCTTGGATCCATTTAATGTAAAATTGCTTTACTATACTTTTCACACAAGTATGGTCTCATATTCGCTCCCCTTAGTAGAAATTCAGCTCCATCGTCATGATAAATCGAAGGAAATTTCACACCATCTATAATTTAATCAGAAGAAATTCAAATCCTCAGAAATTTGATTTTTCATGAAATCTCCAAAAAAGTCACAACTTTATTTCTCTATTAGAAGCCCTAGAAAAGTATAGCTTCTCTCATCAGTAAATCTCTAGAAAAGGCACAGCTTTAAACACAATGATTTTTTTGACAACAGCAATAACATCTCTTCCTATTTTTCTTTTCAGCCAAAGTATCCCCAAATAAGGTATCACAATACAAGACATTTTCCCCCACAAATACGTTTAACTAGATCATGAAATTTTACTTCAATAGCAGGTTTGATAGGGAAAATTGACATGTAATGTGGATAACCAAACATGGTGTTCCATGATTCTAAGGGTTACAAGGATTAAATATACAAGGTAAGAAATAATGAAATGGATTATCTTGAAATGGGGGATTTAAAATAAAAGAAATTCCTTAATTATTTAAAACACATGTACCCCAAACCCTCAGGTTTTGAAAGGAATAAATCATATTCTATTTAAAAAATGTATGATGCCATTCTCTCATGAAGTAAGGTGAATGAAAAGAGTATGAAGAAAATGGTTCAAGAGCCTCACAAGAAATTGATTTGAAATATAAAGACAGTGAGATGTGACTTGTGATTTAAAATTCAGATTACTTTTCTTGAAATTCAGAATGATTAGAACTTGAAACAAACTCAATTTCAAAACTCATTTAAACTCAGTTTCTTTCTATAAATTGTTTCGCACAATGAAATGGGTTTCAAAATCTATGATGATAATAATTTAAGCTCAAAATTTTCACAAACACACTAAAATTTGAAAAAAAACACAATTGAAAATACTAAACTATAAAGGTTCCCTCACCCAAACATAAATGTTGTTGTGTTCACAATGCATTAAAATTGATTTAACATTTATGATTATTTTTAATTGAATCATAAAAATCCATAAAGTGTAATGGAAATGTATAACCTGACTTATTGGTATTGAAATTTGGATTTAATCTCATATGTTTTACGCACATAAAATCATACAAACAAAGGTAGATAATAAAACAAAATAAATTTATTAAATGTAATGAAAATAGAAATAGAATGAGAATAGAAGGATATATCTTGTTTTAATCCCCCAAGTGGGCCTTGGGTTTTGACTACCTCTAGATGGGAAATTTTAGTTTGTTATCCCCAATCCGATGGTGGGCGAAGTTTCTTAAATATGAACCACTAGAACTTCTTCCATACATCATGAACATCTTCTTTTTTTGTTGGCGACTTCATGGATATTATTAAACAAATCCACCCCTATGAAAATGATCTTAATCTTTCTTTGTGGGTGTTTGAAAAAGAATGATCCCTCCTCTTTATTGGTTTAAATGTTCAAAACCGCTTCTTCATTCTCTATTAGTACCTCATGGTATGATGTACCAAAAGAATAATCAATGGGATAATAATAAAGTAATTCAATTTGAATATAATTAAAGTATGACGAATTAAAATTAAATTCCTCTCTTTCAAATGAATTATCATGTGTCTATTTTTCTTTAAGAAAGACCACATTGAATTCACATTGAATTCCTTCCAATAAATGATCAGAATGTTTGGTGAGCTATTGGTTTTCCCCTTCTGGTGTATCTTCTTCTTTTTCCTCGTCCACTAAGGCAATAATTGTGTTGACTGAATCGGATAATTTCATGCAAGGGGAGGTGATACTCAATTTAGATTCTGTATAATCATAATCAATAGAGTTATGAAAAACATTATCTCCCTTATGTGGCTGGATGACAATTGCTTCTTCAGTATGAGGTTCTTATTGTAGTTTAATTTCATAAGATAGAGGTAGGTATTCGTGTTCCTCTATATTTTCTTAAAATTCCACCACTTTGGTGTTGTCATCCTTAAATGGTTATGGATATTCGACTTTGTAAGGAATATGTGGATCAAGAAGTTTTTCATAATCAGTCCAGAATCTATCTAGATCTTTTTGATCACCCACATGTAAGCTCAGTAGGTAATTCTTCCTTCTTTTCCTCCTCAGGTTCTTTCAAAGGTTTTGAGTTTTCTGTTAATGCACGTAGATATTCAAATGGAAGTTCAACTTTGGTCTCTAGTTTTTCAATGCCATTTCGATGTTCTTGCATCTGAACTATATCACAACCAGCCTAATCTACTTGTTAGAAATGTGGGTAGTTGTTCCATTTATTGATAACATGATCATTTGAAAACATCATGTTTTTTTGTTTTTTTCAAAAGTGTCAAATAAGTATAATGCAATTGTGGCACTACCACCATATAAAAAACACCAAGTATTGACCCATGCTTGTCTTGGGGTGTGTAAAAAACAATTATTTTTTTATGTTAATATATTATAGATTTGTTAACCTAGGATGCTATCAGTGAGGAGTTCTGAACTATTGTGTTTGTCACTTAAAATAATAGGAATAAGTGATGTTGTTTTTGAAATTGTTTGTTTTTCAAAATATAAGAAAGAAACTAAATAAAGTAAAGCGATTAAGTAAATTTTTTAATAAATTTACAAATAATGTGATTAAAATAAGTTATATGAAATGGTGATCAGGATAGGGTCAGTTTTCCAATTGAAATTCTATCATAGTTCACTTTACCCAATTCTCTTCTCCTAAATCTTTAATTGTGAGAATCCATAATCATTTCTTCTCAATCCCTTGGTCAAATAATAATGTGAAAATATAAAATTCTAAATACTCAGATTTTTCTACTATCCTTTTGATGTGTAATACAGTTGTAGCGAATACCCCCAATAATCATAGGCAATTCCCAATCAGATCTTGTTTATCCCAAGAAATCATGAACATTCACTGCACCTCATACACGTACTAGTGATCACCAAGTACTTCACCACTAAATCATGGTCTATTAAATCGAAAACATACCAGAACCTAGTGGCGTGAGATATTGATCATTGAACAAATAAAAATAAATAAGAGAATCTAAAATTAGATAGAATCGTACATGATAATAAAAAATGTTATATGAAACTGAAACTGATTCGCAGAAGAGAAAAAGGGATATTAAAACATTAAGTGCATAAAATCAATAATTACAAAAGGGTAATCCTACCCTTACCCAATCACTCATATGATCTAACCAACCATGGTATGGGTAACCAAGTTTAATGGGGATGAAGAAGGCATTACAAGGAAAAGAAGAACAAAATAATGAAAATCAAGAACAAAAATTTTGATCCTTGAGAGGTTTTCCTCTATTTTGTCGACCCAAATTCTGAACCGCTCCATGGTTTCTTATTATAGGATATAGGAAATTTAGTTTACTATCGATCCTAAAAATATCAAAGCATTTTCATACGTATAAATGATGATATGGCTTGATTAGTGAGTTTATCTTTTTCTGGCCACCAAACACTGTTCCACCCACTCCACTTGGATGCACCGAAATGATGCATGAATGAGATTTATAATTTATGAAATTTTTTGTGAAATGTTTTTTGGAAGTCATATGTCAACAATAGATGGAATCACTTCATTTTAATCTTGTTAGAAAGGATATATTTCAGATTTCATGTAGCAGTGTCTATTCTACCAGCCAGACCGAGTTGTCCACTTGATTGATTTTTTTTGTACCACTGGGTTTCGAAATGAGTATTTGTCCAAAAAGGAAAAATTGAAGAAAATGAAAATAAGAATCCTAAAAAAAGGATTCACTTAAATTTTACAAATATTATAAAATTTATGTCTGAAATAATGATGATATATAAAACTGTAAATTTTACAGAATTACACCATTTTCACATTTATGAAAAAAAAGATACAAATATAATCAAATTGAATAATTTGGATGGATTAAAACATTTAATAACATATTAATAATAATGAAAATATTAACCTTATCACTCTTCAATAAGAATCTTTTTTGGCCCTCATGGTATGTTTTGTTAATTGTTTGACATAATGGCCCTTTTCAAGCATTTTTTAATGTTTCTTATATTCCAAAAATGTTTAAAGGCGTGTTTGGTAACTCTTTGGGAATGTGATGTTCCTCTTATTTTTAGAAATTTTTGGGAAATATATTTTATAAATTAAATTTGTATGGTAAACATAGAAGGATCATTTGGAATTTTACTTTAAAAAAAGATGATTTTTGTAAATTTTAGAATGGAATGTGGTTTGGTAAATTTGAGCAACCAGTTGGTGTTTTAATGTTCCTCATAAAATGGTTTTGATATTAATATGTTGTGAAGACCCAAATTTAATTTTTGATGAAATAATGTGTGTGTATATATATATACAGGGAACCTCTATATGAGGGATATCCCTTTACAGGGTATTGTATAGGGTTTCCTTGTTTGGGGTAGGTAAGTGTGGTGACGATTAGTATGGTGAGTCAAACGTGTGAGGGAATCCTACTAAAAATATATATATATATACTCCATGGGTTCAAGGGAATATCTTAGTGAATTCAGTGATGGTTTCTTATGAACCCCGATTAGATGGGTTGGTAAACCCAGGATTGCAGATAAACCTGGTAGGATGTGCCACCAGATTGGATAGTTGAGGGCATATAGTTGGTTATAGGCTTTGGGACATTAGCATATGTCATTATGTGGTTTCAAAATGAGTATGTGTAGGTGAATTCTAATGATATTTTGTAATTCCCTTGGATAATTTCTATATCTTCTTATTTTTATCATTCTACACTTAGTTTTGTTTTTTCCATTCTTATTTATTTTTAGAACTTCCCACCTGTTATTTGGTTTGGGTTATGGTTATTGAATGATATTTTGTTTTGAAAATATATGGCTTTATGTGTTTAATTTTAAAATGGTAATGAAGTGTTTGTTTAATAAAATGTGAAAAAATTATAAATTTATTCCACACTATAGTTAATGGAATATTTCCATGAAAAGAAAATACATGTATTCTATGGTTTTTATTTTTCATTCATTCTATGAATCTCAACTCTAAAACATACATTATCTTTTCAGTTTTAGGCTCTCCTTGTTTCACAACTATATTATAGGGAGCATCGTATGTGTTTGGTGGTGAACCATGGGGTCACATGGGGTATGTGTTTCCTTTTAATTATTTTATTCCGTGAGTGTTTATTTTTTGTTTTTCAGTTTTATTATTTACATTTATATTTTTATCTTTTGTTCATGGGACATTTCATTCCAAACAATTTTATCTTGATTCCAAGAACTAGTTTTCAGCCTATGGGAATAGGGAATTCCCTATGGGACATCTCGTGGGTCAGCTCGGGTGACCAGTTTAGGGTTGACCCAGGCCCGTTTGGGATAAGGTACCTCTATTATACAGCCACATGAACATTTAGTATCATGATAGGTTTGTTATTTCATGGTAAACACTCACCTTATCAATTACCAAAACTCTAGGATATTTTTCTATTCATTGAAACATCATTAGAATTATAATTATAGATATCACTGGGAATAACCATAGATATATACCTAGGCATATCTCTGGAAATATCCCTAGGTATCTCCCTAATTATTTCTCAATAGAGTTTAAAAAATTTAAATAAAAAATTATTTTTATTCCAACTATAGAAACCGAGTATTAGTTTAATATAGATATTACAAAATTTTAGATGAATATTCATTTCATTAAATGAACAGATTCGAAATGTATATAATAATTTAATATATTTTGACACTTTTTACAGAATCATCTAATTTTTTGAAATATCCTCAACATCTTCCATAATGATGTTCCCCCTCATCACTATTAATAAACATACCTTACCAAAATCTTTTATTTTTATTCTGGTGAAATAACCATAATAATGGATGTGCTAAGAAATTATATATGGTCAATAAATGGAGGTATATAAGAAAATCATGGTAAGAAATATAAGTTGAAAAGAGATTAACATTGTAAAACCACTCCTTTCATATCACAAATAGTAATCTTATTCCATGGAAAAATTATTGGATGTTCATAAGACATGAATAATAATGGAATCAATAAACATGAGATATGATCTTATTAAATAGGCATGAGATATAATATTATGGAACAAATATTAAATTATATCATTTAAAACATGTATAGATTGATATTGCATCACTCATTGAGATAAGTACATGAAATAAAACCTTAAAATAATATTTTTCACAAGCAACACGACCCACAA
Organism: Viscum album; assembly: GCA_963277665.1. Classification (NCBI taxonomy): domain Eukaryota; kingdom Viridiplantae; phylum Streptophyta; class Magnoliopsida; order Santalales; family Viscaceae; genus Viscum; species Viscum album. The sequence continues at coordinate 1,305,202,200 of OY728128.1, forward strand.
ATAATATTTTTGTCTTGAATTAAATTTCCACGTGTACCAATATGAATATTAAATTAGGTTCACAAATTTAATCGTGAATATTTAATTTACCCCATTCATAATATTGTGAATATTTAATAATATTAATATATAAATTTCAGAGCATGTAATTATTTTCAAGAATTAAAAATTTAGTCATGATTTATCTATCTTATCTAAAGCATTGGATGAATATATAGGTAACAAACATCACATAGAAAGAAATATACGTCAGTGTATCATATTATCATGAAAAATTCATCATATCATAACACATGAAATGAAATTATTTTCACAAAATTTCATTATATCATAACATGTAGAGATTCGATTGTTTTCATAACTATTTTATCATTTCATCATAGTATAACCCATGGAAATCCTCATGATTAATAATCATTTCCCCATTGTACCATTGAAGAAAAAAATCTTCAATAGACAGCATACCATCACTAAGATAAACCATTCAAATAAAGATTAATAATTTTATCCATGGATCATATACCCAGGAAGGAATAATTAATTTTATCAGCTTTCATCTGATATGAAAATTTATTGTAATATATAATTTAAAATACATCCTATGGAAAACATACTTTCCATTTTTAGATACATATTTAAAAACATAAAACATTTTCTAAAGAAATTTTTTGACAATAACCTTGGATCATTATAAAGTAGTTACTATGTAGTTATTGTTCATGAAAATGGGGAATTATTTTCATGCTATAGAGGTTATAATAAATATTTCATCCACATTTATCGTAAAATTCAAATGCACATTGTATTCTAAAATGAAAGGATAATTCCATAATTTTTTTTTGTAAAATTTTAATAAATTGGTGAAAAGGTAATTAATAAATCCTTTGGATAAAATAAAAATCATTTCTAAAACACATTTTGGAATAATGGTTCTCGATAGAAAAATAGTTTTCAACATAAGAAATAAATGAAGTATAATTTTCATTAAATAATTATATTGTACATAATAGTACATAGAGATAGAAAAACGTGTTGAAAACTTTATTAACCATAAATAAAAAGAAGATATAAAAATTCATGAGTTTGATGAAATATGGATTGTAAGTTTCTTCATTGTGAATATGATTATAAATAATACCTTTAAATGATGAGATTTTAACATAAAATCATTTCCAAATTGGTAATTTTGAATCATAAGAGCCATTAAATAATAATAGTAAATGAAACATTAAATATCACAAAAATATTGATATTTGGGGTATATCATGTCAATTGGTTATTCTATACACCTCATAGATAAATATAGGTGTATAACATAGCATATACCCAAAATAAAGAAAGTTTAACAAAAAAAGACCATACTGTATTGATAAAATTGAAAAACATATACCCATAAAAGAGAGATCCTAAAATTGATATGTAAATCCAGAAAAATTAAATATTATAATTTTATAAGAAATTCATGTGCATAATATACACCATCGAAAATAAAATTGTGGTTAATATGGAATTCATATCAATGTAAAATTAACGTGGGGTGGAAATCCCGTACAAATTTAGTTAATTTTTTATTTAAAAGACAATATAATGAATAATATAAAATAAATAATTTAATATCATGAAAATAATGAGATTAGTGATATAAAATTACAAAGCATAAGTATATACAGAACATAAAATAACATAGTTCCGATTTTACATATGTCTCCCTGAAAGAAAAGAGAGACTAGAAATCCCTTAACATTAGTCTCAACTTCTTTCATACTCATTCAAACATCATGTATAATTAAAATAATTTTATGGTAATTCTATAATAGAATCATAATTATTTATATAATACAATATATCATTTAATTATGACTATTTAGTAACCACTTATTATCAATTATTTGTTAATATCATCTTTTGGGTAGTAACATCTTTATTTTTATAAATGTTTTTATTTCATACATTTTATCCTCTTATATTTATCATGGTTCTAAAGTATATTGAATAATAATGAATTAATAATTAAAATATTTATAAATAAATTATATATTTTTACAAATTTAAAAAATTATTTTGGGAAGTGTGTTATTTTATAATCATGGAGACAGTCACCGTATTTATGCATGAGTAACACATTCTATTTTTAACGATAATTGTTAAAATGATGTATAAGAAATATTATATTTATCAAATTATAGTAATATAACAAATAACATATAATTTTATTAAATATACATATAGATTCAATCCATGTGGTCTAGAAATTAAAATAATGTCTCATTACTTAATGAAAGAGATAGTCCACATGTACATTAAATCTGTTCTAATAATCAGTAACTGAAGAGGTAAGAAGTAAAAATGATATATTAATTATTAGTAATACTATATTTTTCATGAATATAATAATTATTTCATTTATATCACATATATTCATTAAATAATTCCATATTACTTTCAATATAAAGTGTTTTTGAAAAACGGATCACATCGCTTCATCAAGTGGTTGTCTATTGTGCAAAGGAGAAATATTGGTGTATACCATGTGGAAGGTAGAATATAAATAAGATATATAAACTATAAATAAAAGGGGGAATAATTATGTTATAAATATAATAGATACATTATAAATATCATCATACCCACTTATAAGAGGTTGTAATGGAAAAAATTATTGAAATCAGTTCGCAATGCGGTAGTTCTCCATTAACATGAATGATGACATTATTTCCAATTTGATGGATGTAGAAATTATTTTAGGTCATAACAGGATATAAATATATCTTAGTATATATACTTACTTACTTATATCATAATTTATTAATGATAATTTTAAGATATGGAGGAAAAAATTAAATACAAATGATCGTTGAATATTGTTACATCTTCTTCAGGTAACATCCATAGGATTGCAGCAAACACATTATTAGGTAGTATTCCTAGAAAAAAAATCCTTATATGATGATAATATAGAATTTTTTATTTTATTTTAGAATTTAATTTCCTATATAAATTTTTTTAATGCTTAAAAATTAGAAGATAGGGTTGTTTTTTTATTAGTGAGGTGGTGTCAACATTGTAATTAAAAAAACGTTTTCACCACAATTTTGGCTACCCATAAGGGTCTAAAATCATTAATTATAGTGGAATAGAAATTATATGGTCTTTATATAAATTTAAAATATATTTTGGACATATTTTTATGACCCTATAACCCTATACATTTTTGTTTACCCCCAGGAAAACACATTTTTACCTTATCCATGGAAAATAGTTATAACAATTTTTTATATTCATTATAGTCCTAAAATTTATTTGATATTTTTATGTAATATAAATTATTCTAATTCAAAATATGGAATAAATTTTCTCAAATTCAATTTATAGATGCATAAATACTTATTTTAATATTTAACCTGCAAATCCAATGAGAAATAAATTTTTCCATTAAAAATGTTCAAATGTTAAAACATTTTTATATAAAATTTTAATATGAAAATGATTAGAATGAAAAAAATTATAATAATCGATATATAACAAAACTAGTTTTAATTTCGAAGGAATTTTAAATATAAATTTTCTTTATAAATAATTTAAATAAAACATCCATTATCAATTAATATTAATAAATTGTCACTGTTCATCAAAAAAATTATACTTTGATAAAAAATAAAAATAATAAATCCCCTGATAATTTTGACATATTGATTTGAAAAATAAAAAATCACCTTTTCAAATAACTATTCCAAATTTTTAAAAACAATTATTAAAATATGTTTTCAAAATGGTGACAAAAATGATTTTTAGAATATATAATTTAAAATTATAATGTTTTTCTTCTTCATAAATATTATCTACAACAAATAATATTTTAATAATAAAAATTTTATCCTATATATGTTTTTTAAATTTCATTAAAATTTTTCACAAATTTTTTTTTTCTAATTTATTTATGTTAAAACTCTGTATCAAAAAAATATTTCTATTATTTTTTAGATAGTTTTTTGTTTTATTTTCAATTAATTAGTTATAAAATAATTTATATTTTATACATGTGTAAATAATTTAATTTCTTAACATTTTATGTCCCACCTAGAACCACCATTCAAAAGGGAATCTGATATCAATAATATTAATTAATAATATTATAATAATATATCACCTTTCTTTTAATGATGGTGTTACCTGTAATGTAATTTAATATGAGAGTTAAATAGAAAATCAGATAAACTTAATTATGGGTGTAACGAAAGATAAAATTAGTGTTTCAAGTAATAAAAAACATTGTACAATTTAATTTAATTTGATGGAAGGGTTTAAAAAAATATCTCGGTGTTATAAATACAGCATAATATTTCATCATGAGAGGCATAATCATAAAATATCCAAATAAATAATGAGATTAAAATATATAACCTCTATCCCTCTGAAAAAATTTGAATCATAAGACCCCTGGAATAAGGGAAATTATATTGATGTTATGGTTAAATAATTTTAATGATAATAATTATAAAATACATTCATGGGTAATATATACACCATAGAAAAAAATAATTTGTTAACATGAAATGTGTCTTATAAAAATAATGTTGAGATAGAAATCACATTCCACATTGGAAGAATTTGAATTGAAATACACATTAAAGAGTAAAATCAAATTAAAATATTAATATTATTAAAATATTTATATCAATGAAATAAAATGCCAATTCGGGATTTTATACACACACAACTAAAATAAGCGTGGAATTTGGAAAATGTCTCCCCGAAATAAATAAGTGATCTGAAATCCCTTTTTTGAATTTAGAAAATTTATGGTACAAATTTGAACCTCTATGGTAACAATTATTTTTTTATTATAAATATATTGATCAACAATATTAATTTTCATCATAAAATTCATAATTTACTTATAATATTGTATCCCTGTTATATTAATTTTTCTGTTAAAATCACCTTTTTACTAATAAATACATCATTATTTTTCTTGTATGTTTTGTTTTGGTAGACTTTTTTCATTTAAATTGATCATTATCCTATAAAAACCTGAATTTAAACCATTATATATATCTAATATATATTAAATATACTAATATTTATATTACAGAATAAATTTAGTGATACAAAATGAATTACACTGTTTATGGAAAAAATAGGTCGAACATATGGATGAAAACTCATTCCATTTAATAGAAGAACAAAATTAAATAAAGGTTAATATTATTTATCTTTAAAAATAATTTTTATTTATTATATATAATAAATATATAATTTTTTTTATTATCATCCATTTCTAAATTAATAATAAAATTGTATTTCTTCAGGGATGTGGTCGTCTACATGATTGCAGGAGAAATGTTATCGTTTACTGAAAAAATAAAAAGATATATTATAATAAAAGATTATAAATATCTCATCAACATAAAATTTGGATATGAAAGGCATTATTACCTCTTTTATTAAGATATGGTGACAGAAAGATAATTACAATAGTTCCTTAGGTGCTACTTCGTCGTACACATGATTGATTATTCCATTTTCAATTTCAAGGGGAGCATATAGATATATGTAATTACATATAAATAATAAAGTAGATGCACAACTGAGATAAATATATTATTATTTTATTAGTTAAGAATAATATTTTATAAATTTGTATAATTAAATAATACACAAATAACAGTTTAAGATTAATACATCTTTTTTAAACAACCTATTTAGGTTTTCACCGAAAAGATCAATAATTTGGTTTAATAATAAATATAAGGAAACTAGTATTTTTTGAGGTGACAAAGGAATTTGGATTTTAATTATCTAAGATAAAAGGATTTGAACAAGTTATAGGGATATTAGATTGGTTTCACTTTTATAATTCGGGAGATGACACACATTGAATTTTTTAAAAAGAAAAATATTTTCTCAAATGTTATTCTTATCAAAAGGATTAAAAAATGGATAATTATTGAACTCTAGAGACAATAAATAAGAAATATGATAATAAAATTGTAATTTAAAATATTTTTTGGTCATTTAACCCTTATCATTTTTTATTCCTTAATAAACATGTTTCCGTCATGACTATGGTAATAATTCTTTTTAATAATTTCATTATCCATTAAAACCAAATATTTAGTTTACTTTTTTATATAATATTAATTTTTCCAATACCAATAATGTAATATGTTTTTTAATTCATTTGAAAATTTAATAGAATTTAAAATAAATTTAAAATTTTAGGAAATTTTGTTTTCCAATGAAAATGTTTTCAAAAGTATAATAATTTTTTATATTAACATTTATCAAAATATTTATTAAAATTAATGAAATTTAATTAATCATATTACAATTCATATAATTTTATTTTTAAATTTTTTTACATATAAGGGGACTTGTAAATTTTTAAGGAATTTATAATATTAAAATTAGTATTTTAACTAGTCATTAAAAAATTTATATTTTCAAAAAATTCCTAAATATCACTCTAAATTAATTTTTTGATGTTTATTTAAAAAAATATTTTTATTAATAAAATAAATTATTTATAATTGGAAAACATAATATATTATCTTTTCAAAAATTGAAAAAAATACATTTTTTTGAAAAAATATTTCCAATTTATTTATTGAATTCACAAAAAATGAAGTATATTTTTTCAAAATGTTTTAATTTTATATAAACATTCTAATTAAATTGAAAAATATTTTTTTAATAATTATACAATCAATATTAATAGAAATTTTATAATGGTAATTTTGGAAAAATAATACAAATAGTATATTGGTTTCATTAAATCTTGGTTTTTTATTTACCAAATGATGTCTATGAAATGAAATATTTTTTAGAAAAAACTTATGCCATAAAATTTCATGTTGTTACAACTTATTTTGAATTCACTATTATTCATTAAATATTGAGTATTATTACAATATTTTTTATAAACTATAATATAAATTTTAGGTTCATAACATGGTTGGAATTTTTATTGAATCCCACGATGCTTTAGAAACACATAATAATATCAAAGGCTTTTCCCTTCCCACCATTAGATCAAAATCACATTATATTAATTTTTTGTATAGTTTCCACCAATATCCTTAAAGAAATAAAAATATATTTATATTGATAATTTTTGTCCACATCAACCTATTAAATCGTAAAAAAATTAGAAAGCACCCTCTTTTTATATTTTATTTTTGATTCAATGGACTAAAAATATCATTGTTCAGTAAATTAATTGAAGAATAACTTTAAAAAATTACATTTTTGAAAATTTATTTATATTTTTATGTATGAAACATATATTCCATATATTTAATTATGATATTTTATATTTTGAATCTAATTAAAAATATTACAATATCCAAACAATATTAAATGATTACAGATTAAATATAAAAACATGACATGACGTAGCATCGTTTTTATCAATTATTAATTACAAACATCTTGGTATACTTCGAACGATCTATAGTAGGAACATGATGATAATAAAAAAGTGAAATATTTTACCATACGTCCTTTTCCATTGACAATCATCAATTATTTTATATATAATACTATATAAGGTACTTTCGACATAAATTTTCTATCACTGAAATTTGGGGGTCTCTATTTAAATTACATTATAGACATCATTAAAGAATGAATTATATTCATCCCCTTGCTTAATCACTATATCATATATCATATCTGGTGAAATCAATATGATATTTATAAATTACATCTATTCTTAAACATTAATATATATGATCAAGAACGTGATCTAATGGATTTACTTTTTTCCTACCTCTAACAATATATTACCATGTGTATTGATTTTTGTTGATATTCCTGCCACCAATTGAAGATTCATTCAAGCAATATATCTTAATTTATTATTATGATACTCTTTAATTACATTTTAAAATGTATTTTTACTCTAACATTAACTAAAATAAAATCAATACATTAACTAATTATATCATTGAATGTTTATTGTTTCTATTACATATAAATTACTAAATCCTTCCCTTATTCATTTTTTGAATTTTATTGTTCTATAATTTTGAATTTCATTTCCCCAAAAAAATAGTAATTTTATACTTAATATTCTTTTTTATATATTTGTTTATTTTATTCTTGATCCCCTACCTCAGCCTCTTAAAAATATCTCTTATTTCACTATTAAGGAGTTATAGAGATTAAATATTGAATGTGTTATAAAATTCACTAATTTGGTGTCATTTCACAAATTAAACTTGCATATGGGATTACAAAAATTTAATGAGTTCATTACTGGATAAATTATAAAATTATTAATCTATAATATAGATAAAACATTATATTTAAATTTGTAATCTAAGGATCATTAAAATTTCTAAAATCCTCACACATTTTTTATTGCTTCTCCATATATTAATTACTTATTCCACACATACATTTTTTTCTATGAAACACAGTGATGGTTTCAATATATTTTATACAAAGTGACTCAAAATAACCTTTTAATGATATATATTTTTCTATATTCAGTTTATTATTGTATTGGAATGTTTTTATGATATAATTTATTTCATTATATATTTTTAATTAATCTGTTGTCTTCAATATGGATTTATAAATATATTGTTAAAATATATATTTTTCCATGTAATATATTTTTATATCAGCGTGATGTGATTCATATTATGTATCATTAAGGGAATATATCTATGTGCATGAATATTTTAATGTGTTTCCATCATATATTATATAAATGATATTAATTATGTGAATTTGATTTTAGATTTTCATACAAAAGTTTTAATAATTATCTTATGTTACCATAATTATCATGAATTGTGAGTTTTCATTCTATATTAATGATTAAATTAATTTACTTATGTGGGAATTTGAGAAAATATTTGGGGAATATTTTTGAAAAAGAAATGTTACATGGGGGTCTTATTATAAGTGACTAAAAGGGAACTATGTTTTATATAATGATTGGGGATGAAAAAATGGTAACCAAATGTTTATTTAGTAATAGGGAAAATACCACTATATAGTGGAATAATTGAATCTTGAGTGAAAATGAGGGGTCAATGTCTATATATAGGAATGTTAAATTTTTTAAAATTAAAGAGAGTAATATTGGATGATGTATATAAAAAAGGATGAAAATTTAAAAATAAAAAAACCAATCTAACAATATGAAAATATTAAACTATGAGGAGAGGGAAAAGAAATAGATATGTAAAAGTTAATGTAAAATATGGGGTAATAATGGATTTTTTTTTTCATATTTAACATATATAATTTTCGGATTGGATAAAATGTATCAATCTTTTAATCATCATCATCTAAACGGTTTATATATATTTACCATCCCTTAATATATAAATATGGTGCTAAAAATAATACAATAAAGAAAAATCTACATAAAATCTTATATGATTACATTTTGTTTTCGATAAACATAAAAATATATAACTAGAATTGATTTATGATGAAATAAATAGTCCTGAATGACAAAAAAGATTTGATTTAATCATTTAATAGATAATTTTTAACCATACACATAACACCATATATATATTGGTATTAAAAGTACATAGAATAAAAATGATAACCTTTATTTTATCTTAAAAATAATAATTTTCTATAATTAATTTTGTATGTAGGTGGATCTCCTTCCATAAATTCCAAGAACCTCAATATATTTGATGAATAACCTATAGTATAATACTTATATATGTCGTTATCTAAAAAAAACTTAATTTACCACCACTATATAATAGTATTTCATCATCCCTCAAATTTTTTTAATTCTGTTATAAAGTATAAATGATATTTTCAACACCATAAGATGATAGAAATGTTTATCAATGTTATTTATAGCACTAATAAAAGCACGATTTTACAAAGTGTGTTGGTACATTTATATTACAGTCTAAAAAAATTACATTAAGATACAAAAAAATCAAACATTTAATGAAATTTTAATCATAATTAAAATTAAAATATATGATAAATTTAAATCATAATTATTTAAATTCATTTTAATTAAAATCTTATATAATATTTGTTTTTAATATTACATTTTCTGACAAATTTAAAAATACAATTGTCACACCCTATTTTTCAGGTATTGGTTTTAATATGGTTCGTTAGAAATCATGAAATTTATATTAGGTTTTTGGTTTTATTATTGTTTATTTTTTATGTTCCATCTATATATATAATAATCCTAAAATGGGTTTCCCATAACATGTTTGGGGGTTTTTGAAGAAAAAGGTGGTTACATCATGATTTGGGACAAACCATGAACCCATTTACAGTTTTGAAAATAATTTATTTCATTTTATAAATCCTTTATTTTATTTAATTTTTCACTCATTATACTTCCCATATAAACTCCCCTGATCTATTCAACCCATCATATCCATTTTGACCCCATAGTAATATATAATCATGGTATATTTTGGATATTTAATTAGGTATTCGTCCAACTCGTGATCCCATTTCCAGTTTATAAAACAATACATAGTCACTTTTATATCTTATTCATTATTAATTGTTTTCATCATTTTCACCTCTCTATAATGATAAAAAACCCTAGAATCACCCCCCAAGTTCCATTTTTACATCATTGGATCTCATTTTCAATGGGTATTAGGGGGAAATTATAGAAGGTTTCATAAATCATCCATATTTGAAAAGGTAATTTGTTTCCTTCATAACACATTTATTTTTTTCTATTTTTACCCAAGTATTTTTTCCATTGTTCTGCATAAATAATTACACACCCCCATTTAGTTTCAAGTCATTACCATTCTTCTATATGTGTGGATATATTGGAATACAAAGAGTTCTCTAGTTTTTAAGTTGAGTTTCCAAATCATTTATCAACCTTTCTCCTTCTCCTTCCAATTATTCTTGGATATATCAAATCCCCAAGTTAGTAATGATAAGGGGTTATGTTATCAAGTTTTTTATGGGGTTTTTGATCATTTAGGGCAGATATTAATAGGTTTATGGTCTATAAACCGTAAGAAGTTTTTATCGGGTCGTTGATTCCATTCTACATTGGTTTTGAGGTAGGTACTCCAAAGCAGTTTCTCGTATAATTTATGTTTCATATATTTTTTACTTTTATCACATTATATGATTGTTTAGTGTTTCTTTACAACCTTTGGATAATCATTTTGGTGAAGAAAATGATTAATTTTTCATCGTTTTGTGTAAAATGGATTTTTTTAATAAACACACACATTGTTTGTTTGAATAAATGTTATGTTAGTTTTCACATTTGTTTTGAGATTTTTATGACCTTTTTTACTACGTTAATATGTTTTTGGAAGGAAAATTTGGATTTATTCCAATTTTAATGATAGATATATTTTGTTTTCTTAAATAGTACATGAGTCGTTTTCAAGAAAGTGGCGTTTTGATCTTATGAGATACTGTTGTTATAAATTGACTGGGATGACCTATGAAACAATTTCGCAGCATTTAAATCATTATTTTTGGGTTCCTTTTGTGGGTTCCAATATAGTTTTGGGTTTTAATATGTTGTGGGTATCAGTTTTTATGGTATTTTTTATGTGTTCGATGAAAATGGATTGTTTGCCAAATTTATAGAAATGGACAAGTTTTGAATGTGTAACCTGCTTTTTTATGGATTTATGTAAAATTTATATTTCTTTAAATTCTATTTTTACACATCTTTTTGAATATTGGAATTTTTTCATTGGATAAATGTGTTTTTTGAATAATGCTTAATGCCCCGGTTGGAATTTTTCTTATAAAAATGGTTTTCATATGTACATCATGTTATATATTTTAGAGAAATTTTAGGGTACATGAAATTTATTTAATAAATGGTGTAAGGGATGAAAAATCTATTTTATATAGTAATGGTTGGTGTTTGGACTTAAAAGAGCAATTTTGAATGGATTCTATGTGCAAAGACATGTTAATCATCTTGAAATTGTTTGATGAAAGATTTATGTAATTTAGTGATCCATGAATGAAATGTGAATCTTTTTAGTGGGATGTTTGTGTGTCTATGATTTTTGAATGAAATATTCATGTTCAGTTTGCATTTGATAAATTGTGGAACATAATTGAGCAGTAATGGGAGACCCTGGTATCCAGGTAGGCGGATGTGTACTAGTATGCTAGTGATCTGGAGCGGTTTATTCACTATTTCATATAGAAAGTTTAATGATTACAACACTAACTAAAATATGATGATGATGTTTGGGACCACTAGGTTATGTGTATTTTTTTCCTACTACTGACATGTGAATTATAATTGGTATTTTTTGTTAACTTTTCACCACGATGTGAGGTTCCTAGGGACCACAACAAACTAGTTTCGAAGGGTGTTCCCATGAATTGTGCTCATTGGCTACTTTTTTATAACTGTCATCATATAGTGTGTTTTGGATAATAAATTCAGAAGCGATTGTGTTTTATTTAAAAGTGTACATTCTCTAAAGAATCCCTCTTGATTTTTTTCATTTTGAAGTAGTATATCAATGTAAACTGTCTAGCATTCTTGGTTATAAAAATATAAATCTATTGTCTAGAAATTTCTATATAATGGAACCGGTTTTGGAAGACTTACTTTTATATATTTAATTTCAAACATGAAATTTATTTTTATTTTATGTGGTAGTGCATTGGGAATAGAATATCATGCTAGACTTGTATGTTTTATTACTCACACCTATAATTTTCATCAAATTTTATATCATGTGCTGGTTTCCACTTGAGAATGGATTAATTGAGTGACATGAGATTATTTTGTTGGAGACTAAGCATAAAGGTCATATGGAGGTAGTTTTTCATCAGGTCTGGTTGTTTTAGTTGTATCGTTCAGTTTTACATTCAGTTTTTTTGGGTAAACGATGTCTGATTAATTTTTATAAAATTGTGTATTGGGATTTCCAATCATTATGTTGCTTCCCTTATTTTCTATATTTGGATGATACAATTCCCTCATTCACACTATTAATTCCCTTAGTGCTTGTTACCTTCCCAATATGATTGGGAAATCCTTTTAGTAATTGTCACAACGTGGCCTGAGTGACTGGTAGAGGGTCGACTCAGGTTTGTTCGTGAAAAAAATGATATGAAAGGGAGGTCGGCTCATAGTGAACCATTTTTTTGAGTTCCCTTATTATTTTGGGTATGTGAAGGTATATTGATTTGTATTTTTTGTACTTGAGTGGTATGTGTGATAAGTGTGTTACAAAATCATTCTCATTATAATCCTTGGCATTCCCTGAGCATAATAGTTTTTTAGTGTCCTTGGTTCTTGATGAATGTTTTTTGTTGAGATATGACAATGGAGTTTGAATAATGGTGTTTGTGAGCTTGTAGGGCCTGGTAATCTACGTGGAGCTATGGAACAGTCTTTAAAAGGTTCTCTATGTTTGTGTGGTGTTTTCCATGTGGCCTCCAACCATATGGTCAAGTCAGGCACTGAAAATAGTTCCTTTTGGTGGGTCTGTTGGACCTTTCTAAAATTTAAATATTTTTTTGAAAATCATAGATTGTGAATTTTGGAAATAATTTTTCCAAATTTAATTTAATAAAGGGTTTGGAATGGTCAGGTTTTTAAAAAAAATATGGGAATAAGGTGAAAAAAATTTAACGGGTTTTTATTTTCCCTAATCAAAGCTTAAGGATTGCTGGAATAAAATGTTTTGAATGACTGAATCATTTTATGGTGATTATGAAAAATTTATAAAAATGGGGTGTTTTGGGTTGTTGTAAAGTGTTTGAATCATCTAAATTAGTTTTATAAATTTATTTTGTGTTGTTGGTTTCTTCCTAAAAAGTGTCTTTTTTCCATTTAGGCTTCAGATTATGAATGGAGACATTGATGAATTTTTTAAAATGTGAAGGGGTCATGTAGAGTAACTTGGTAGTTTTGAATGTTGTTAAAAAGAAAAAGGTGTAGGTTTATGGGAAAATGTTTCATGAAAAAGTGTAGTATATTATGTGAAATCTAAAAATCTTTTTTGACATGGTGGATAGTGTGCCTTTGGAAGGAACATGATTTTAGGACTGATATTGTTTGGTTTTAGCCTTTGGTGTTTTCATGGGTGATCACATTCATGGTTTTACAGATATATGGATGGATGGATAGTATGGAGTGGTGGTTGGGTGCTTTGTCTGACATTGAAATGTTCATGTCATTGATACATGATGAAACGTCATTTGTGAATGTGAAAATCCACCAAGATAGTTTTTTAATGCGTTTTGAGGTAAAAAACTATGGAATATTTTTATAAAGAAATGTTTATGTGGTTGGTTTTTTTGATTTCGTAGAAGTATTGTTAATTTGGTATGATTCCTTGTGATCTAGAATTCATAATCGTGTTGTGTCTTGAGATTGGATATTGTGTGTGGCTCAGTTTTGGATTAACTCTTAGTGGGCTTCAAAATGTGTGTTGGGTGTTGCGATGTGTCTAGAGATGGTTCTCTTTTGGAATGATTTCTAGTTGATCCTCCTATGAATTCGTTCAAAGGGTTAAATACACCTCTTTGAATGATATTTCTTACCGTTTTTTGGAATATAATGCCGTTTGGAATCAGATTACGGTGCCTTCCTATTACGGTTACTCTCCATATTGTGGAAATAGTGTTTAATGGTGTTGTTGTGTTTCTCCATGGTCATTGTCAATTCTTCTCCTCTTTCATAGTGATGGAGAATTATTGTGTGTATCCTTACATTTCTACTAGGTTGTGGTGAATTGTTTGAATAATTGAGATTCATGAAATTTTTTGATCCATATCTATTGACTACGACATAGCAGATTCTTCAAACATCAGGGATATAGGATCAGGCCTTGGAGTGAGGCTTTCCACAGAGTCCGGAAACCACCAGAGGTGTGGGGATATCAACATATCACTTTCCTCCACCATTATTCTAAGGTAGTTTCTATATATCTATTTTAGTTCCTCATCAATATGAATTTCCTCTCACCATATAGAGAGTGCTGGATTTACCCCTCACATAGTGCCTATGTTTGTTCCTTATTGGAGGTGGTTTTCCGATCAATTTCCCTCTTTGGACCAACTATGTGAATCATATGTGGTCTATTTTTTACCTATTTTTAACTGTAGAGTGTTGGCTAGTCATTATTTTCTTTTTTGGTTTTAGTGGACTATTGGTAGGGTCCCCCATTCCTGAGTGGTGGGGGTATGGATCTATACAAAAAATGTTGGCCTAGTTATTGTCCCCTCTGTTCGAGATTGGGTGGTTTGAATTTTCTTGATGTTTTCCTCTTATATTTTTTTAGGTTGTTGTGGGGGAGTTTTAGTGAGCCTATTTGGGAGATTCCTATTCTTACTGACTATTTAGTTTTCATTTGGTCGTTGCTACTCTGTTCTTAATTGTGGCGAGACCCACTATGGGTCATGTAAATGTTTATTTTACGGATTTTTCTGATGTTAATTGATCTTTAATGGAGAAGAGTCTGTTCTGGAATCCCCCTCCCAAATAATTGGATTTCTTGAGTTCTATTTGTTTAGAAGATCATTGGTTTTTTGGGATATGGTCTAACAATCTGGTTTTTGGATTTTTTGTGGATGTAGTGATTTGATCTTTTCGTTAATTATAGGGAAGTGGTTATGAGTTGTTTTTTTGGGAAGGAGACTTATTTTAAATTTTTGGTAAATGAGAATTACATTTCATGAGAGGCTTGATAATGTTGATGAGGAATCCTTAGGCACTGATTAATAATATAGAAATTTTTATTTATTTCTAGGAGTGTAAATCATTCATTATGAGGAGAATTATCACACCCAGTTTTTCATACCTTGGATTTTTTTAGGTTTGTTAGAAATACAAATTCATTTAAGGGGTTTTGGGTGAGATTAATGTTTGTTTTTAATTTTTCATATATGTCTAATTGTCCTAACATGGGATCCCCATAGCTTTTTTTGGTATTTTTGTAGAAAATTGTCGTTACTTCAATATTTGGTCCAAACTATAAGCTCATTTCACGTTTTAAAAAACCAAATTTGAATCATTTACAAATAATTCATTTTTTTGACAAAATTTACACCCCACTTGGACTCCCCTGACCTATTAAAACAATTATAAATAATAATAACCCTTATTAATTCATAATCAAGGTGGAAATTGAGTTTTTATTCAAGTATTGGGCGGGCCCATGAGCCCATTTAAAGTTTTAGAAAAATATAGTTTTTCTTTTATATCATATGAATTTTTTAATATTTTTCACTCATCCCACCTCTCACCCAATCCCCCAAACCAATACGCACCCTCGTATTCCATTTTAACTATTTGGACCTCATCCTCATTAGGGATTAGTGTGACCTTCCCAATGGTTTCTCAAATCATTCATACTAGGAGAGTTAATTTGATAATTTCATAAATCAATCATTTTTTCTATTTTCCCACAAATAATAATTTCCTTGTTTTTCCACCCATATGGGGCCTCTCCATTGTGTTTGAAACCATTATCTATCCTTTATGGGTGTGTATATAAAGTAATATGAAGAATTCTATAGTTATCAAGGTGAGTTTCCTTCCCCATTTTCAACCTTCCTCCTCCTCTTTCCATGTTTTCTTGGCTCCATCTTATCCCCTAGTCATGTATGTCCTAGGTATATCTTATCCAATGATTTTGGAAGTTTTCTATGTATGTATGATACTATTATTCATTGGTTTAGTGATTTTAAACCCTCGTAAGGTGTTATCAGGTGTGTGTTTCCATTCGGCCTTTGTATTGAGGTAGATTCCCCCATGAATATTACCTTAATATTAAAGATTCATATTTTTGATGTAGTTATCACCTTATATACATATTTAGTGTTGTTGTAAAACTTTGGGAAATTTTTTTTTGTGTGAAAAAATGGTAATTTTTCCCTCATTCTTTCTAAAATGGCGTTGTTTTGTATAAATGTGCACACTGCGTGATTAAATTAAATTTATGGTAGTTTCTTCATATGGTTTGTGATTTTTCTGACATATCATATCTACAATAATATGTTTTTTGAATGAAAATTTTTGTTTTATACAATTTTTAATGTTAAATTGTGTTTATTTTGTTAAATGATACATGCCTCATTTTTTGGAAAGTGTGATGTTGGATCTTGTGAGTTAAAGGTTTTGTAAATTGATTAGGTTGGCTTATGAAATATTTTGAAAGAATGTGAATAAATTTTTTTGGTTTTGTATGTGGGTTTCAATCTGGTTTTGTGTTTTTTAATGATGTGAGAATCAGTTTTTAGGGGATTTTGTCTTTTGTTCGATGTAAATGGACTGTTTGGCACCATTATAGAAAAGGATGGGTATTGAATGATTAACCAGAGTTTGTAAGGGGTCTATATATAGTTTCCATTTATTAAAATGGCGTTTTCACACATATTTATGAATAGGGGAATTGGTTCTATTGATAAATGTTGTTTTTTGTGAATGGTTAAAGGCCTATTTGAGAGTTTTCTTGTAAAAATGTTTTTCATTTGGATTTCTAGTTGTATCATTTGGAGGCATTTTATGTTGCATGAAATTATTCTATTAAATGGTTTTGGGGATGAAAAATATGGTTCAATATGGTAATGGTGGACGTTTTTCCTTAAAATATCCTTTTTGAATGGATTTTATGTGCAGAGCATCATTAAACTTCTTGAATTTTTTTTTTGTAAATTGTATGTGGTTTATAGTTCTATGAAAGAAATGTGAATCATGTATTCATGTTATTTGTGTTTGAATGTTTCTGGAATGAAATTTTAATATGAAATTTCATTTTTATAATGTGTTAATATTGATTGATATCTAAAGGGGAACCTAGTTATCCGGGTGGGTGGACATGTAGTAGCATACTAGTGACCCAGAGTGGTTTTTTCCATATTTCACATATAAAGTTGGATGATTAAAACACTAACTAAATTATAATGATTATGTTTCGGAAAAATATGTTATGAGTATTTTTTTCTTACTAGTGGTTCATCTATGACAGTAGATATTTTTTATTGTTACTTTTACACTGATATATGAGGTACCTAGGGCCCACAATGAACTTGTGCCTTGGGTTGTCCCCGTGACTTATGCTCACTAGCTATTTTGTACTCACCATAGGCATATGTTGTGTTTGGATAATAGTTTCAATAGCTTGTGTATATTATTTAATCGTGTTCTTTATTTAGAGCATCCTTCTTGAAAATTATTTTTATTTCGAAGTTGAATATCTTTGGAAATTGTTCTAGCATTATAGTGTACAAAACATGCAATCTTTTGTCTGATAATTTCCATATCATGGAACCTTATTTGGAAAACAAACAATTATATATTATATTTCAAACATTAAATTTTGTTTCATTTATTTTATGTGGATGTGAATTGGAAGTAGAATATTAGGAAAACCAACTGAATTTTGATACTCACACCTATAGTTATCTTCTGTTTTTAGCCATTGGGTAGGTATCAGCTTGATTTTGGTCCCCTTTAGTGAAATTTGGTAGTTGTGTTAGAGAATGAACATAGAGGTCACATGGTGTTAGTTTTTCATTAGTTATAGTGGGTGTAGTTGTATCGTTCCTTTGTACTTTTAGTTCTCAGGTATAAATGATATCAGTTGAATTTTTATATAAATGTGTAATGTGATGTCCATTCTTTCTTCTATTTCACATATTATTTATATTTGGGGGAAATTGTTCCCTTTTTAATCAATTGATTCCCTAAGTGCTTATCGATATCCCTGGAAGATCTCAAATGCCTTTTAGGACATGTCACAGGGAGGCCCTAGTGACCATTTTAGGGTCGAATTGTTCTGGTTCATGACAAACATGATGCCCTTGTATTCATTTGTCATTAGGGTATCCATTTAAAAGATCCTTATCATTAAACTTATTTTTAAACAAACCTACCTAGCTTGTGTTAAAGCGTAGTTTACAAGTAAAAACATAAACCATATTCCATTAATACTAAAATAATAAAACATAAAAATGATTAAATAATTAATTAATACTATGTACCATTTTATCTAAAAAAATACTAATTTGGGACACATAAGATTCATTTTAAAATATTGAATATTATTTATGAATCATTGAACAATTGTAAAGAGTAAATATGTGCATGTTTTCTTAGTTTTGTATATGAGAATAATATTTTGAACTAAAATCACAATTTTAAAATAAAAACATGCACATTAAGTTATAAATTGAACAATATGTCTTATTTATGCATGTAGTTATATCCTATATAAACAAATCCCTAATGAATCATTATCCAAAAATATAAATACAATATGAGTGCACATTCGTAATTTTTTGAGATTAATGCATGTCTTAAACTAAATTATCACTTCTATACAAATAATACCATCTTTTAATCATTCTAATCATTCCATATACATCATTTAAATGAGGTTAATTCCAATGTTTCACAAATTAATTTTTTTTATTTTACAAAATTTATAGGATTATATTTGTGTATTTTCATAATTTATAATAGGTGAACTACATATAAAACTAAAATGTATCATTCCAAATAAAAACACACACATTGAGTTATATAAATAACATCATAGGTACGATTTATGTATAGTTGATTCATATATGTAAAAAATTAATTTATGATTTCTTGCTGGCATTATTATGTTTATATGATTTTTTTATCAATTTTACATTGTTAATGCATGTTCTAAAATAAAAAGTTTGTTTTGATAAAAAAATTCACTTTATTTCATTCAATGAACATCATGAATCAGAATGATTTTAATTTTATTCTTACACATCAAAAATTATTTATTTAGAAATTTAGTAAATTTTTAATACAACCCATGAATGTTATATATCTATAGAATCTGTGACACATGTTTTGTGACTAAATATCAATTAAAATATATAACACACACAATGAGACATATTGGGAACACCATATAGCATATTAATGAGAATTTAATTCATAAATGAAAAAATTATATTATAGATCATTTTAAAAATGTATAATGACAATTAAATTTGATTTCATTGGGTTATAATGAGTAAATAATGTTTTGAACTAAAATGACATTTTAAAATAGAAAACATGTAAATCAAGTCATACCAGGAACATTATGTGGTTGATTATGATGTGGATAATTCATAGAAATATAAAAAATTTATATTAATTGTTTTCATTATATATTATAAAAAACGTTTTTTAATAGTTTTTTGTCATTGATTCTTTTTTGAATCTAAAATATCACATTAAAACTTACTGCACACACTATGAGTTATAATAGGGACACCATATATAAAATTTATGTTCTGTAATTTATATATATAACAAATGATATATGGTTATTCTTTAAAATTTAAAAGTATAATATAGTTATTTTTTGTTTTTATAGTTTGACACATATTTTAACTAAAATTTAACATTTTAAATGAAAACACACACATTGAATGATACCAAGAAATCCATTTGTCATATTGATTTGTAGTTGGTTCCTAAGATTCAAAATTGATTTATATATTTTATTAATATTTTATTGTGATTTTATTGTCTCACTAACATAGTTTTAATAATGTGAAATGTATATTGAAACGAAATGTTAATATGAAAATAAAAACATACACTTTTTCCCATTTCAAGTACACTATGTGTTTTGATTAACTCGTGGTTTATTAAAATACATATAAAATTAATTATAGATCATTTTTTGTTATTTTGAAGACAATTTTAATGCTTTTGTGAATTTTTTTAATGACCATCTATATTTTCAACTAAAATGTAAATTTTATTATGAAAACACTAAATTTTATTCATACGATGCATATAGCGTGACATATTAATATCTGATTAATTCATACATGATAAAAATTATTTATTTATCATTTCTTTAAATTACAAAAGTAGTAAAATAATTTTATCTTATTTTTGAGAATCTAGCTCTGGATTATAATTTATATGTTGGTTTTACTATGCAAAAACATTGAGTCGTTATGGGGATACCATATTTCAGATTGTTGTTTAGTTAATTCTGAAACATGAAAATGTAATTTGAATTAAAATATAAATTATCAATAATATATAAATATAACTAATCTACATATACTGTGTGTCAGATGTTGTTATTTAAGTTTCCCATTTAAACTGATAACAAGCACATTGATTCTTATCAGGCTCAACATTTATTGGATATGGGGGAGATCAATTCATATAAATAAAATAATAAATTTGGATCATTTCCTATATGTATCACGAAAATACTTGAATATTTCCATAGTTTGGATTATGTTATGTTCCTTTTCAACTAAATTTTTTCTTTTAAATAAAATCCCAATCATTTTTTCTGATTGAATGCACTATATGTCTGATTGACAAGTGATTAATTTATACACCTCATATCTGATAGAGGGATAAATTTTTAAAATTTACCATGAAAATTGAAGTGCGTAATAATTTTTTTTAATGGGAAACATACATTTTGCTATAAAATTACACTTTAAAAATAAAAGACACACTTTTAGTCACATCATTCACATATTGAGTCATATTCATAAGTGGTTGATTCCTACAAATTTAAAGGGATCTAAAAATAATTTTTCAAAATTATAAATATAATCCAAGCATATTTTACAAGTTTTCAGTATGCGACATGTGTTTGGAGCTGAAATGTTGATTTTAAATAAAAAAACAGTCTTTTAGTCATATCATCCTTACAATGTATAAAATTGAAATACCAATGATTCATATATATAAAAAATAATTTATGGGTCATTTTCATAAAGTTTTAATTACATAAAACTATATTTTTATTGTTCTTTGTGTATGTCAATCTTTTTAAAATAAAATAATAAATGTATTCTGATAATATGTACATTGTGTTATCACATATAAATCATATGATGGATTTATTGGTTCTTAATATGTATATTTCAAAAAATGAAAAATTTATTATTTTATTTATTCATTAATAAAATATAATAATATTTTATTAGTTTCTAGTTTGTTACGTATCTTGTCATGTAAAATGAAAATTTTAGATAAAATCATGAACTTCTAGACATCTATGTACAATAATGTATTAGATATATGGGTTTCTATCTCATAAAAATTATCATTTACATATGGAACATTTTTCAGAAATATTATGAAAATAGTAATATGATCCCATTAAATTAAATATCTGAAAAATTACTTGAACTAAAATATCACTTTTAATATGAGGACATATAATTATAGTCATACAATTAATAATTATTTTTATCAAGACATTCTCTTATTCCCCATATATCCAAATATTACCTGTGGATCATTTTGATTAGAAATCAAGACAATTAAAGGGAATTTTGACAGTTTTCAGTTACAAATGAACAATTGAAACTAAAATGACATATTTTATCTAAAAACATCTAATGTGTGTCATACCACCAACATTGTGAATTAGATTGGAATTTTGTTCATTCCAATACCACAAAAATGTCATTAATATTTTTTTATTACCTATAATGTAAATTTAATCCTATTTTCTAAATTCTTAGTATGTGGTTCTTATTTTGAACTACAATGAAAAATTTAAATAAAAAATCAAAATTTTAGTCATAATGATAAAATATTGTCATAGATTAATTTTATAGGGAATTTGACTCTTTGAAGATTAAATGTTGAGTATTTACCTAGAGTGGGAAGGTTATTTAACCATTTTTTATAATTAAAACATAATTTTTTCTCACTAGTATGTAATTCAATGTTATTAGAACCAAAAGTGAATTAATTGTATCACTATTGAACATAAAAAAGCAAATTAAAAAACATTTAATTTGATAAGAAAAATATTATATGATTTAATCATCCTTATTAATCACTTTTTGGAAAATTAGTTCTACTCTACAAATTTTTTATCTACTAAGAGATAAAAATATATCCATAAAATGATCAGGGTACTTCATGAAAACTAAAATCATCACCCAATTAGAATATAACCAGATAAAAACTGTATTATATTGGAATTAATCAATGTTATTACTCACTCTTGATGAATTCCTAACTAATATAGTTCACAATAATAAATATTTTAGAGGGGAAATGATATTACACTTCAGAAAGGATCATGAAATCAGAATGGATTCCATTTGATCTCTTTATATGTATATAATTAATAGAGAATGATCCTCATATTTTTATTTCTTCTATTCATACATTTCTTAAACCAATATATAGTTATAATCATATAAAATTAATAGGTAAAGAAACTCATCAAGATATCTAGAAAACAAAATTAAAAAATTGAAATCCTAATTGTAAAACACATGTTCATGACATCTGTAAACGTTTAGACACCATACATTTTACAAATCAGTTATAAAATCATCTATTTTTTTTCTATTTAATACATTGCCATCAAATAGTCATAGTAGTAATAAATGAATATAAATAACATTTAAAAATATATTTTAATTTAAATTACAATTTTCCACCTAAATACCACAATAGTGGTAAAATTTCAAATTTTATATTCATTATTATTGAATCCATATTATAAATATATGTATATATATCTAAATAAAAATACATTTATAGAAATTTATAGTATTCTTACACTAAAAGGCCATCCTTATACCGTCATTTTCATGATATTTAATCACCATAAAATAATATACAATTCCCATTAAAATATAATATAATACATATAATATGAATTTTATTTTTCAAATATTGATTATAGTGTAATAAAAATCTATAAAATACATCAATTTAGCTAAAATTTTAGGATATCCATGCTATATATATATATATGAAATAAATCATTTCGAAACCCAAACATAATATAATTATTTACAAATTCTTTAAAAAAAATTAAAAATTAAAAAAAATTAAAATATAAATTTTTACAATTTGATTATTGAGTATTACCTTAGTAGTATGGGTCTTAGGAAGAGTTTCTAAATTGTATTTTTAAAATGGTGTGACAAATTAGTCTACTGTTATTGTAAAAACATCGTTATCCAAATATTTTTTTCATTTGTTGTTTTGTAAGGAAAAATAATTTCATAAAATACCATAGGAATTTTTTATGCTGTAGTGATATATATGAAAATAGAAATTATATTTAATAGTAATTATCAATATATCCACATAATTTGATTAATTTATTTTTAAAATGTAACTCATATATAATTTCCTATCCTATTCTCCACGAAATTCATTATTTATAATTTCATTTTAACTATATAGAACAATCATGTTTTGAAAACCTTTTTTGTATATTTTTTCTTAAAATTTAATGTAGTTTATATCATTATCATTGAATATTATAACCATATGTGAATGTAATGATGTTAACTTTGTTAAATGAATTATTATGATAAATTTTATATCTAGGTGAATTTTAATATATTAGTTGATTCTTTTGAGTTTTATGACTCAATAATTTATTTCACCTTCCCATTCATCAACTATATCAACATTACTTGATTCATACATTTTTTCATTTTATTCACAGTTATTCATAATTATAATAATTTTTACATGACATACATCATTAACATCATGTATTTTTACAAGTTCAAACAATAATGATATGAAATCTCCATTTCAATGATCGGAAAAGTTACCATCCACATAATCAATTTGAATTGGTTTCTTTGTTCTTCTTTCACGAGGTACATGAATCCACACTCTCAAATAACCTTACATTGATTTGTGTTTGTAGAGTATCTCACATAATAATGAAAAATATTCCACTCGCAAGAAGTTATTGATGGTTATGGATTGTTATAATTAATTATCAATTTAACCATATAGTACATTTTTGAGTAAATGTATCATTATATATTTGAATAACATTTTAGATATATTTTTTAGAAAAAATAGATTAACAGTGATAAAGAGATCATTTGAGGGTAATGGATAACATAAAATATGGGGATTTTATTTCTATTAAGTCGTTTATATTTTATTTTTTCTTCAACTTGAACACTTCTAATAATCTTATTTAATAAATGATGCATCAATTATGTTTATACTTCAATTTCATCCAAAATGTATTCTATTTTATTATATGTATCTCCATGAGTATCTGATTTCATATAACATAATCGAGATGGGATAGTAAAACCTACAGCTATGATAATGAAATATTATTTTTAGTGTGATATGGCCACTAAATGTCTGTGTTAACTGGTTATAAACATGTTAACTATTGTATCAACACCAGAGAAATCATAAAAGATAGTATTTATTCTTTTAATATGATATCGATTTAATGAATAGTTTAAATGTAACAGTTACACAAGATTCTAATAATATTTAGGTGTATCCATGTACAATTTTTCCCATTTTATTAACACAAGACTCTATCCATATAATTTTATGTGGTATGTAATTGTGTCTAAGTTTTTATTCATCACTATGTATATAAATAATGGATCCTTTTTATGATGTTATTCCATATAACATATATATATTACATTAGATATATGGTAATGTATCATAGTATCCCTTATCTTTGTGTGTTGGAGGTGTTAGAGGTTCCATAATAATTCTTAGGGGGGATGTGGGGGTGTTGAGAAAATAATATCACATGTACATGATTCTATGGAATATAGCCTTAGACAATTCCAAATCAGTTGGGGATGTGGCATAAGGAGCCTAGTTGTGGAGTAGGGTGATGGGAGGAGTATTACACAACCACTTAAATTTTAGAAATGTTTTCAATATGGATGTTTGATAGAATGTGGGCCCTTCATTAGAGGATAACTGGATATCGAATGAATGTCTCAACTGTGGTCTAGGGGATCATGGAATTTTCGTAAAATATCAATCCAGAAGTGAAATGGAGGATACACTATATTATATCCTCCATCATGGGGAATAGGTTATGTGTAATGGACTTAGAAGCTATATCATAGTCCCTAACTATGTTTATTGGAACTACATCATAGGGGAATCATGTTCCCTCAGGTGGGTTTGACGAGGTAGGATTTGATGTGGTCCCATACATTACATGTGGTCCTCTCTATTTCAAACATTTCTATGTTGTGGGATTGAAGGGTATTCTATGGTATTCTAATTTTTAGTTGGCCAATATTTTAAAAAAACCCCTATGAACCCCTTTTGTCCCATGTTTTTCTATCAAACCCTAGACTCCCACATGTGATATTTTTTGAAAACTAAGTACGCTTTCAATTTTTTTAAACCCTAATTATATAGATAATTATGTGGAGATCCAACATTATCTATAAATAATTTATAGTGTTTTTATATAAATTTGATCTCATTTCCTCTTATTATATCTACCAATATAAAGGTTTTTATCTCCATCATTATAATCAAGATTATTTTGATATTTGTAGGGATGGTTGTTTCACAACGTCCTTAGAGGGATGTCTTTTTTCTTCGTGAGAGAGGTAATTTTAGATATGCATTGTGTATTGATTCAAATTTAAATAATGATGATTCCTTGAGGTAGGGGATTCCCTATATATCCTTTTAGGTTACCAATAAATTATAAATTCTTCAAGATTTGACTTCTTTTTTTGGTTGTAGAATTTACCGCAATTAAGGATAATTCATATTAATGAAATATAAGTTTATGATGAGAGATTCTATTTTTTCACTTTTATAAAAATTTTCCTCTGGATTTATTACATTGTTATCAATCCATGTTATTATTTTTAATCATGTTTTTAGGATTGGATTATTCATATAAAAATGATTAAATTGTTCTATCATTTTAAATATTGTTATTTTATGTTTGGATAATGAATATAAGGATCTATTTTTTATACCAATGTTCATATAATATGAAGGTAATACAAATGATGTGTGATGCATGTTTAGTGGATTTTTTTCAACCATATGGTAATTGAAATTAACAAATAACAGGAATATGTGTAATATTATGTGGATTAAAAATTCATGCCAAAATATAATTGTTCCTCTCATTGTGTTTTGGAACTATAATTGATGATTGAGATAATGATTAAATAATTTAATTGAAAGTTATAAAAGGTTTCCTTGGTTTCCTTTAGTTATAACTTGTAATAAATTGATATGTTTATTTTAGAGGGAATAAAAATTTATTCTTGATAGAGATAAATGTTTATGACTAAGTGGTCTATTTTTATTTAAAGTCTTAATTCATTGAGTTTTTTTATTTTATCTCATTTGAATATAAAGCTCATATTCCATGTTTTTATAGACTTATTTTCATACTAATATTATTAGTTATTTTCATACATATGAGTTTTGATGGATGTGATCCTTACTATATAATGTTATTTTATATTGGGATCATTGCTGGTGTGATGAAATATTCATGGAAGGTCAAATAGTTTTTTGTAATTGTTGATTCCTATGATGGTGACATGCATAATGATATGATTGATAGTGTTATAGATTGGTCTATAGTTTATTGAATGGGTTTGAATTTGAAATTAATCTTTTTTATTCGTAATGAGGATATGTGTTATTGTAATATCTTCATAGAGAATCCAGATAGACAAGTTTCTTGTCTATATGTATTCCTCTTCCTATATTCTTGATGTATCTTTTTAAGTTTGGCATTGAAAATTTTTAAGATAGGTTATGATGTTTCAGAAGATATGTGTAATTAAGGAATGGTAAAACAATAAATAATTTTATAAACCATGAGTTTGGTTATTATTGGAATAAAATCTTTTTTAAGATGGATAAATCATATACTCAGATGGATAATGCATAAAGGGCTTCTGTTTCACATTTAATGTTAGTAAAATGCATTCGAAAATAATTTAATTAATGGAAAATAACACAATTTTTATAATTTTTATTTAAAAATGAAATAATTAATTTAATTGAGTTCTTTTAATGTGGTTGTTATTAATGTTTATCTTTCTCTTAGGAGTTGAAACAAGGTGATGATGAAACAATAAATATAGTTGATCAAATGAATAGACTAATTAATATAGTGTGGATGTGAGGTATATTATATTCTACATGTTTATTGATTTATTTAGATTCCCAACCCATGTTTCTGGGGTAAATAACACTTAGTGGAATCTAGTAGGATGTTATCCATAATATCACGGTTTGAAAGGTGAGGAAATCTACCCCTCTTGCACATCTATCTTATCCTTATAACACTATGACCATATATGAATAGTGGTTAAAATTTCCGTAAATGTGTGCATAGGGAAGTGATTTATTGTGGTTATTTCAGACACATGTATCTCATGATATATTATTCAAAGGATTTATATATGCATGCTAGGAATACAATGTCGTGGCTCGATGTTTATTATGTGGTGTACGAATGTAATGGATCAATGTTATATATCTTATGTATGATAAATAAAAATCTAAATATGATGGCTCTCATAAACTTCATAGTTTCTATATGGAGAAGTGGAATCATATTTTTATAGGAATGTTTTTATGAGATTCATGTTATGATACTTTATCCCATTTGTTCTATATCTCGATTCTTTTAGAGATAAATCGACATAGACATACAATGTTGGGGAGTACTAGAACCCCAATGGGGAAGTGGAAAAGGGTACCTTCATTTAATATTTTATTATATGATATATTTTATGAGATTAATGGTGAAAATAGACATAGTTATGTTGGGAACATAGAATACATTTTTCAGGTGATGAGTTAGTAACAATTTTTGTTCTGTGGGATTCCGTATTCATTCTTCATATTTTCTATTTGAGGCACTAGGGTGATCCTACATGGAACACTTATGAATCTCACCAATATATATATCTATATATATATATTTTTTGGTTTAGTATGAGAATAACGAGGATTGGGATGGTAATTACTTTCTCATGGTTGTTTAGAATAATTTTGGGATACATACGCACTATCAAGTTTATCATTTTGTTAATTGTAGTTCCATTTAATTTTTATATTTTGTTTTTGAGATTTAATGTATGTACTTCGATTAATATTATAATTATCTATGAATGATTTAATTTTTTTAAAATTTTATTTCATATTTTCAGATGTTTCTATATCGTATGTTAATGCCCCCAATGTTATTGATTATTAAACCATTGGTTCTTGTATCAATCCCATTTCCTTTAAGAGGTGTTATTTGGGAGATCACTATCACCCTTATCAAATTTCAAGCTTATGTGGGGTACCCTTTTGGGGAGAGGTGTAATGACTATGTGGTATCACAAATTCATGTTGAGGGACAGAATGTATTTTGATGTTAGTAAAGAGTTAAATTGTATGATTTTATTGGGATATGATGATAGCTATATTTTGTGACTAATGTAAACAAGGAAGTCCAGATCAAACTTGGTTATTTAGGGACCATATGATCTTATTCACATAAATTTAATTATTCTATACATCATATGAATATTGATATTGTTTGTGGTATAGAGTTATTGGATGGATCCATGCATCAGTTTCATATCCCCTATTTCTTAAATGGAAATACCATATTATTATATGAATATTAAATTAAAATAGTGTAATGAATTATCTAACTAGAAATATTTCAAATTACATGTTTCTAAGTCTCTATAATTTTTTATTTTGTATGTATGGATTCTGGAAAACATCATGGTCACATTCATATATAAGATATTCATAAATATGTTCAATAATATTTCATAAGATTATAGGTCAATGATGATGAAACATAGATTAGGAAACACTAATATTTGTAGTTCTAGAGTACAAAAATACATGGGGTCTCTATATTTAACTCAATGACAAAATTCAAGTAAAATTATGTTGAGATATCAATCAGATTATTCATTTCTATAAAGAAGAACTAAGTTTCATTTTTAGTGATGATGATGTAAAATATTTTAAGGAATTGGTGGAACTTATTTTTTAAGGATTTTAAAGATATGGTGGTCCTATGGTAGATGTTTGGAGAACCAATATGTGTAGAGTTTCATTCTTCTAAGACAAACAGATCAAGTGACTAGGAATATATAAAACTTTGATATTTGAGTTTCACCATGATAAAGTTATATATATGATACAATACCCATCATGGAAATTGATTCATACATGTTTTCAGATAGTGTGGTCTTTTTTATAAATGTAGATGATTATTTTCATCCCAATATCCAATAACAGGTCACATGATACATAATAATGATGTATATGTAGGTTCTGGTGATATAAGTGGTTGTTTAGAGGAAGTTGGTTGGTATTGGATAATCAAGGGTGGGGAGTCATCATAATTTCAAATGAAGTAGATCTATGGTATGGGGTTCTTATTTACATACATAAAATATCATTTAAAAATATAGGGGATGGTCCTAGCCTTCAAAATATTGTTTCTCTAGTGGTGGTAGATCTGTGGTTTCACTTATGGTAAGATATTTTTCTTTATCATATTCAGGGAGATGTTATTAGGGAAAAGTGATTCAGGCCTCTCAGAATAATTGGAATCCTCTAGGGGTTCCAATTCATTTTCCTCCATTTGAGTAACGCTATCCAATGAATCAATAATAATATTTTGTAACTTGGGACCCTTGATAGAAGATGGGGTAGGCATATTATAGCCTCGAGGTGTTTTCTATCATTAGATAGAAGATCATGACCATAAGGATTTTCATCATTAGGGACATAGTGTTAGTAGAGAAGGACATGATCATCTTCTTACATTATAAATTCTAGCACTATGAGAGCTAAGAATTTTTCTAGTTACATTGTTCTTATATTCTACATGGTTGAATTTTTTCTTTTATTTATAAGAGACACACTCCTTATTTCATCAATAATGGTCCATGGGTTTGGACTTCTAGTGGATATACTTATTGTGCCCATGGTGTTGACTATGGAAGTCATATTTCAATATTTTTTGTATAAAATATTTAAATACTTTGTTCTCGATATGGCGAAGCTACACTCCTTAGTGGATAAGCTGATGAGGGTTTACAATGTTCTTAAGGAGTACCTCTGATGTATTTCATGAAGAGGTTGTGGTGTTACCCCCTTTATGGGATATCAAATAAGGTTTACATCTACAATTAAGAGATATATCTATATTAATGTCTCATAATTTTATATGGCATTCTATGTTCTGAGAGTTTGGAGTATATCATGATGATGTGTTGTAATATTCTAACTTTGGCCTACTGTATCACCATAGAAAAAATAAATTTTGATCATGAAGAAATAAGATGATTTTTTGTGTCTCTATATTGATTATCATCAATTTCACTAGGTAATGTGAGGACCCACTATCCTATTCTATTGATTGAGGATTCATTAGATTAGTTTAAAGGAATTAGTTTATCATAATAGATGGATATGGGGTCATGATATCATCAGATGAAGGTGAAAGATGATGATATTATGAAATCTATTTTCAGATGTCATCATAGGAATTATGAGTTTAGTGTGTTTTAGTTTCGTAACGTATCAATCGATCCACATTCATTGATTTTTTGAAGAAATTTTATGGAGATTTAATGGATTAGTTTATGTTGTTTCCCTTGAAAAATTCATCACATAATCTTCATTTGAGGAGGAGCATGAAAATCATATGCATGCCATTTTTGGAGTTCACTAACATCATATATTGTATGGTAAGTCTTTTGAAGTGTGAGTTCTGTGTTTTTAGAAATTAATTCATGTTGAATTTAATTTCCCATATGATGAGTATTTGTGGGTCATCCAAAGATTATTTTTTTATTTCTTGGTTATCCCCTTGACATTACTCTAATTTCATTTTCCATTAGACACGCAAGTTATTATTAGAGCTTCATAGACAATATCCATCAAAATTTAATTCCAACATTAGTCTTTAACTGAAATAATCTGGTGTTCTATTGGAATAACCAGTGATATTCGACTTTTGATTACATAAGTGTGACGCTTTTTAAGGTTCCAAACAACTGTTTTAATGTATATGGTGTTTTTTTCGAGTAATTCATTGATACTTTTCATTTTGGTTTGGTTGTTTTTTCTAATTATATTGAAGTGATTTGATTATTATTAGCCTCAGATGATATGTAAACATAAACATAACAATTCAAAACATGATCTCATGTTGGTTTAAGCCTTGTTTCCCTTGATGTTATAGTGACATTACCGCATTGAATGAAATTTGTTTCATTAAAAATCATAATATCATAAGTTTTGTCTTTTCATAGTTTGAATTAAACATTTTAAAATTATGGTTGATTGGTTTCTTATAGTATAATGACATTCTTATTCCAAATATATGATGAAAATATAATATAATTGATGATTCTAGGAGTAATAATTCACATAGGGATACCATGTGTGAATCTAGAGGTTTGATTAGAGCTATATATGTAATCTTAGTGATGCATCTTAATACGAGATTGGTTAATTTTAGTGGATTTATTTTATAGATGAAGGTGTATTCATCATTGGTGTGGAATGTAGAGGGGTCTACATAGGGGTGATTCTGAGGTGGAGGTATGGACAGATCGATCTATTTTTGATGATTCCTAGGAGGGTTGGTTTAAGGATCACAAAATTAGTATTTATTCCATTGGATGATTTTCATCACTATTGAAATGCCTGATATTGTTGAAATTTAGATCAATAGATCACCCTTGGCAGTAAATATTGGCATTCGAAATAATAGTCATTCTCGGAGTGTGATGTTTTAGTTGCATGTGGTTTTATGTATAGTTACATAGTTTACGTCTCTATATTTTTATTATTAGATTGAAAATTATAATAACAGTGATTCTTTTGGTGCACTCCAACCATTATAATTCCTCTTTAAAAGTTGGTAAACATATCAATTGACTTCATTAATAGTGTTCCTTGATCTCATCGAGTCTTTGATACTATATGGTATCTTTTGGATCATTTTATTAAATCCTCAAATATTATAGTTGTTATGGATTCTATCTTTAAGGACCGAGCATTATTAAATTATATAATATTTAATTTAATTCAACAAATCACTTAATTTAATATTGAGGTTTTTTTGTCGATAGAATTTTAGAGAATTGGGATATAATAAATACATAACATTACATATACATATATAGAAGATACCACAAAACGTGTATCCATTTCTTCCTAAATATAAAAATATTCAATTAGAACTTGATTTCCTTGAAAAATATTCATAACATTTAACCTAGAATCGTTATTTTTCTTACAGAACCTTATAACCAGTGAAAATTATTTCATTTTTCTCGGATCACAAATAGCACTGTAAGTTATATAGAAAGATGAAAATAAAACATTAGACAATGAATACTTGTAAACATGTGAAATAATTTTAAAAAAACCTATTTATGGCCCATATATTCATAATTTGTGAAACAGGAGTTTCCCAAAAAAATAATTAACATAAATATTACCAAAAAGGAATCTTGGGGCATTACTTAGTTATATTGTAACCCTCACGACTATCATACAACGTATCCCTCACGGCTACCTTATGGTGTAACCATCGTAGCTTCAGATGGAGTAACCATATGATGATCATCCAACTTACACTTACCTAATGCATTGGATGGAGATATAGGTCCCACCCTTCATTATAAACAATTCCAAATAACCAGATCATTATAATAAATCATGAGTAATTTCATAAATACATTGCTTATGAATTTTTTAAAACTCAATGATTAAAAGGTGTATTATATGAAAAGTCCCTTAAAATAAGATATAATTGATATGATGATCAATAAATTAAAAGAATATGAGTATACACTATATATAAAAATAATAAATCATAATATAAAATAAATTCATCACAAAAATGTTCTTAAAACCACAAAATTAATGTTGTAGAAGGATAACCTAAAGAATTGAAACTGGGTTAAGAATTACCTTACCTTAGGTTTTACTTACTTCAAACTTGTTTAAACCACATGTATAATTGAAAAAAAAATGTTATTAATATTTTATAGAAACGTTTTCATGTTCATAATACAATATATGATCATTTCATTAAATCATTTCACCATTTAATTGTTAGTATTTTCATTCTTCCATTGTTTTGTGTGCATTCATTTCATGATTCATGTGGCCAGTTTGTATTTTATTTAATTGTCATATGGAAATGAAATTATGGAAGTGGAATGAAATTGTATTCATATGTTTCATTGATATATAATGATTCAATAAATCATTTTTTATCATATATGATGATGGATCATTGAATAAAACATTTATGTTATTTGTTTAGATCTTTTTTTGTTCCATAATAATCATTAAATTTTTTCATTATATAATTTAATGTCATCCATGGAAGTCCATATCAGAACATAAAAATAGGTTAGAAACAACTCTTTACCTTCTATTTCAACCATTAAAAGGGTTTTAGGATAATATTTTATGGGATTAATTGAAATTGAAAACACATTGTCCACGATTATGGTAAATTGGAAAAACAGTGATGGTGTGTTTTTTAGAATAATTGTGGGAGGAGAAGAAGAAATATGGTGATTTTTTTTACATGAAAATGATAATATATTAAATATATAAGATTCTTGGGATTTCATACATCCAAGATAATTGGAGTGAAACAGAGTATACGAATATAATTAAATTGAAATTAAAACTCATTAAAATGAAAGTGGATTCTTACCTCTTGATCTCTTCTCCTTGAGATCCTCTTTAAGGCCTTTGATTTTAGCCTATTGGTGTGAAAAAATGGCCTTAGACGTGGGGAAGATCCATGTTGAGGGGATTTCTAAGAATGTGGAGAATTATCAAGGGTTGAGGGGTGTTTGCAGAAGAGGGGAATGAGTGTGGTATTTATAGTGGAGGAGCGGAGGGATTTAACTTTATTTTAATCATTATAATAATATATTTTTTCAAGAATATGAATAGTCTTGATTCATGTGACCCAAAATAGTAATAATTTCATGTGATTTTTAACAAAATTGGATTACATCTTCCTTTCATAACCAATGATATAGTAAATAAGTATTTATAATTTACCACAATTTATTGAATTTTACATTTCCTCAAATAATTCATGAATTTCTGAAAAATTCAACTAAATTCACCCTACCCATTTTTTGACGTGTAAAAATAAAAAAATGAAATCCATTTTTTTAAAATAATATTCTAAATATGATTAATTAATTTTTTAATTAAATTCACAATTTATTTAAAAATAATAATTTTAATCTATAACTCATTTTTTTGACACCTAGAAAAATTAAAAAATATCTCATTATCTTATAACCATAAGAAAATAAAATAAAAATATGACTTACTACTATTAAGGTTTATATTACTATAAATATTAATTTTCATAAGGGTATGTTACAATTCAATAAAAACTAGTTGGTTCTATCAGAATAAAAATAACCTATTGATCACAACAAGAGATTGCGATTTTTGGAAATTAAAATCATTGAAGCTGAAAAAATAAGTTTAAAGGCTAGTTATAACTATCTTCTTAAAATAATGTTTCATAAATTTTAATTTATTTTTTTAAAACATAGGTTTGTTACACTATCATAGTGAAGGTTTTATCAAAGACTTGTCTAGGTGAGGTGTTGATACCCAATGGAGCTCAAGGATGATAATATATTACCATGATCCTCGTTTTATCTCTATGGTATGGAATGTTATTCCTTATGAATTTGTCTCTAAGTTAATCAATAGTGCTTTTTTCATTAAAAAATGGGCGGTCTGCTACAACGTGTGATACATAAACTTAAAGTAATATTATACACTTGGTTCATATAATTTAATGTTTAGTGCAAGAGTTACAATGACTTTTCAGGTGTTTTTACAACAAAATATTCCACTACACCATCTTCATGATCCCATTTTAATATTTATATGGTATACAATTATATCCACTTTTAAATCAGAATATGATTGGTGAATCAAGAAATTCAACGACAATAGTAATGAAAATAAAAAAAGATATTTTTCAGATGATTCATGAGAATATTAATGTGTTAAAGGGTACTAAAAAGTATAGTACCCATCATAGGATGATACCATTTGAGTTTGAAGCTATAGATGATATATTATTGATGGCTATACCTTATGAGTTTCACCAAATTTTTGGTCACCAGAGAATTCAGTCTTTCTTATTTTTTGATCATTTTATGGTATTGGCTCCTGTTGGATCTATGAAATATCATATAAAAATTCACCCATTGATGATTTAGGTACATGATAGCTTACATTTTTCAAGAAATATTTATTAACCTTTTAAAAAGTCCCATATAATTTCATGTGGTGAGATTGACGTTATAGATTATGTGACCATCTTACAATGTAATGTAGTGATCTAAGACATCCCAGAAAATGTTTTGTGTGGGAGAAAATTTCATGAGTTCACGTATTTTGGTGGAATTATGGAATACTAGAGATCACATGGGAACACTAGTCATAGATAAAAACTAATTATCAAGATATTTTCCAAATTTTTACCTTGTTTTAGTGATCATGGTGACTGCATACTATTTTCATGTTTCTAAATTGTTTCCACATTAATGATTTCATGGTGAACATGCCATTATTTTAGCGGTATTTCAAGGAGAGTGTTTAGGATATGGTTTTTATATCTTGTTTTCATACATAATTCCTACATGTGATGTTGTTGAGATTTTATGTTGGTGAGATTTTATAGAGGTATATAATGGGGTTGTTGTTCAGATGATCCCCATTCTAATTCGTTCTTTATAGTATATGATTTATATTCATTGCGATGGGAATAGTTTGATAGGTAACTAATGTAAGATCCCAAATTACAATATCCCCTACCATAATGTATTTTAGGTTCAATAGGTTCCACGAGAAGGGTGAGGAGGAAGTGGGGGTGTTGATTTTAGAATAGAAGTCGATGGGGATTCTGTAGTCTGGTGTCTGAGGTTGCACTATAAGGGATATACCTAGGTTAAAGAGATTATAATTGTGGTGTAATGACTTAAGTGGAATATTTCAAAGACACTTCAATTTTTGTTTTCTATGAGAAATATATTATATATTTGTGGTTTCATTTACTTATAGTTTTAATGGATATAGGGGGTATATCATCTATGGTGTAGTGGATGGAGTGGTGATATAAATTTCTCAAGGTAGATACATTATATGGGTATAGGTTTTACCACAGAGACCTTCTTATTGATTAGGTTTTTAGTATTGACTAGGATTATATGACATAGTCCCTTTTTATTTTTAAAGTCTCTCTATCATGGATTTCATCATATTATATGGGAATAAGAACGTAAAGGAAGGTTGTGGAATGGTCCCTTGTGTTTTACCATATTACTCTCTAAATCAGCTAGTTCTATGGTGTGGTCTAGAGTGTTGTGTTGGGGACATCAAATTTTTAGGTGGCCTACAAATTTCTAAACATCCTATTAACCCACTACTCTTCTAAGTATCTCTCTCATACCCTAGTCCACAAAAATTATATTTTTATTGTATTTTGGTATATATTCAATTGATTTAAACATATTACATATACAGATCAATATATTGTTATCGATGGTGAGTTCATCATATTTTCTATTGGAATAGTAATTTTTTTAATAACTCCATTTTTTAAACATAATTTTTATAGATATCGATATTCAATGTTATAATAAATTTTCTGTTGATATTTGGTGGTTTGATGGTGCCACATAGTTCATAAAGGGATTTTGCTTCCTCAGACATGATTTGAACAAAGATATGTGTTATAGTTCTGTACTTATTTAAATAATAATGATACATTAGCATAGGGTATTCATTTATAATCCTTTTATATTATACGAAATCACAACTTTACCATGGTTTAGTTTTTTGGTGTTAGTAAAATTTGGCATACTCAAATAAAAATTTGAATAATGGAATAATGTTTTATTGTTAGTGATCATATGAGTTCTCAAACTGTGATAAATGGTAGCCTCATGATTTACTAGATAGTTTTATATCTATTATATGATTTTTATCATGTTTTTATTCTTTTTTTTTCTCATGATATAATGAATAAATTTATTACAGAATAAAAATTGTCATTTTCTATTGGATAAATAATTAAAATTTGAAAGTATTATGAAGGAGTTTTTCGATTAATTTTATGGAAATATGAGTAATACAATATTCATGTTTAGTTTATTTTTAAAACATAGGTTATTGGAAATGTGTAATTAACATGAATCTGGGGATTCTTTTTGAATATAATTATTTAAAATCACGTTATATCACAACTATTATTATAGAAATTTTTTGAAACTATCTGTATTGTAAGGGATAATGTATAAATAATTTAAAAATTGAAAATATCAAATTTTCGTATCATAGTCATATTAATAATAAATAATAAATCAATCTCTTAATTTAATATGTATCAAAACTAGATTTCTGATAATGATAAATTTGTGTAGAAATGTGAGGCTACTTTCATATGAAAGATACAGTCCTTGTCATTGGATCCAATTGATCCAATTTTCATATAATTTATGAATTTCTTATTATAAATTATAGTTACCTTATTGGACATTTTGGTTTTTTCATCCCTATGGGGTCAAATGGATGTGATCCTTACTATGTGATGTGTTATAAGCATTGTATGGATCTTGATTTCATAAGATAAAAGAGAGTAGGCCTCAAGGTTGTGGAATAATGTAATGCTTATGATAGTGAGATTCATGGAGAATATGTATAATAGTGTCAGAGATTAAACTAAAGATTATGGAACAATTTTAAGATAGGATTATCCATTATTATTATTAGAAAAATGATGAATTATTGTTAATTCCTGTAATTACAGAGGATTGATGAGTGTTTTGTTTATCTATGTTCATTTTTCCAATTACTATAGTTAACTAGTTATTCTAGTTTATGGATAATTTAATAGTACAATAAAATATTTTTCAAAGTGATTATGATTTTATATAATGGAAAAATAATAATTAATTTTTTAATCCATTTGTTTAGTTCTTGATGTAATGCAATAGATGATAATCTTGGAATCTATGTAATCGGATGGATTATGTAGATTGGTAAAGGACATCAAATTGGTTATTAATAGAATAAAATATTCAATAATGTTAATTAATCTATAATTTTTTATTTTACAAAAATAGGAATGTAGAAAATTTAATATGTAATTCAATGGAGTTAAATTTAATAATTTTGTGCTTATATTATATTAATTTCATAGTAGTGGTAGTTATTTTTTTTTGAGTTATGATAATTATAGTTGAGACTAATACTATGTTAATTCACATAGAGATGTTGTGATATGTATTATATAAAATATGATTTCTTAGTTTATATGATTACTCACCCATGTTGGTAAGGATAGCAGAACAAAATGGACTTAATGATGGTGATTTCCAAAACATTCAGGTTGGTGAGGTATAAATTACTGAGTAACCACTCTATATTTATCTGTACTCATTATAGTATTATTTGTTGTTATTTGAGGTGATTGACATTCCCATAAAAATGTAGGTAGCTTTTTGATTTATCATGGTTTTTACACACATAATTTTCAATTGGTATAGTATCCTTAGGATTATTATAGGTTTCAATTATATGGGTTGTAATGGATTGAGGTATATAATGCATTGTAGAGGATGTAATGTCTTGATGTACAATACCATATTTATGATACATGACAAACATTATATGTTGGATAATTGAAATAACATGGTTATAAAATAGAAATTTGGCATGGGATGTTGAAAGGATTTGATGAACAAGATTATTAATATGAAAGTTATTGTCTAGGTATTTTGAAGTTGGCTTCATTGAATGTGAGATGGACTAGGACATAATACATTAAGAAGGAGAAGAAAAATATTGGGTATATGTTAGTGGGGTTGAATCATTTTATAATATATTATATGATCTCTTAAATGTGATAAATAGTGATATATTCCCATGATGAAGCAAAAAAAGTTTTATAAATTTGTAGGCAATGAGTTAGCTTCACTTGGTGTTCACTGAGTTTTATTGTGCTTTCATTATCTTCTCCACGGGAGGCTCCATGGATGATCATTCTGAGTCTAAATATTATTCTCAAAATATAAACATATATATATATATATTTATACTATTTTTTATGTTATAAGGAACAATATAGAGATCATGGTAGATATTCCAAGCTCTTTGATGTTCAATATATATATTTGGGATTTTAAGACAATATCAAGTTTATCTATTTTGGTAAATGTAGTTCATTTTTAGTTATAAATGTTTTTTTATAAAATTATATGTTTATATATTGGATTAATTTTATCATTATTTGAGAGTAATTTTATTGGTTTACTTTTCCTATATCTATTTCTTAACATTTCGCATTGATGGTGATTACTCCAATTTGTATCTTTATTTTAACCTCAGTACTTTCCGACAACATGTGTCCTAATACATGTCAGAATTGGGTGGTCATTCCATCCATTCTCGCATTTCTAAACTAGGCACGGTATAATTTAGTGGTGGGGGTCATGAAAATAAATTTAAAAACTTATTTCAATACTTTTAAGTGATGTATTCCACATCCATGATTTATAAATTGTGTAAATTGTTCTTATGTCACATTTCCTATATTTAACACTCATTATATATGTTTTAAATTCATAATTTTAAATTAATGTTATCAATACCTAACAATTAACATAAAATATTACGAAGTATAATGTGTATAAAATGTTGGATCCTCACATTGACATATGAAATCATTCCAAATTTATTTTAATATCATGTGTGCATATATATGCAGTTTCTGTATATTTTCATTCCATTAAAAACCCCTAATATGATGCTACATAATTATTTTCAAAATTATCTCGAAGTCCTTCCCTCAAGAATTATTACAAATATCATTTGATTTTCTTTTAATATAAACACACTCTAATGAACATCAAATCACTATATCAATTTTTTTATTTTAAAAAAATTAGGTATATGATTTTGTTAACTATATCATGTCCAAGAATAGTTCCATTATCACATGGACAATATTTTTTTTAAAATAAATACAATATACATATGTATTCTGGTGGTGGAAAAAATGTCACTTATTAAAATTGAATTCTAGGGTGAAACGCTTGGTCTTATGAATTTTAGAAAACATCAACTTTTATGTCTTTAATTCTTCTATAAGTATTTTTTCGTAATAAAATCTATTTATGATTCTGAAAAATTTTGGAGGCATAGGTTACTCAACATCAACAATTATGTATATATAAATTATCCAATATGTTATAAATCGAGAAAGGTATCATTATCTTTTTGACAAACATGTTATTAATAAGATAAAAACCATCATCTAGTGGGGAAATTTTAATTTTGTTTATAAATATTAATTTCGTAGAACATAATATTATGATGCATTATACTATATATTGATGAAATTAAATTATTTTGAACTCTATTTTTCGATTACGTTATAGAGGGATTTATCCCCTTTATCATGTATCCAATACCAATCATTATGATCCCCGATAAAAATAAATATTACATTTATATATAAAACACTATGAGATTATGAATATTATTTAATTAAAGGGTTTTTGTCTATTGAATTTTCATTTTACAT
Organism: Viscum album; assembly: GCA_963277665.1. Lineage (NCBI taxonomy): Eukaryota > Viridiplantae > Streptophyta > Magnoliopsida > Santalales > Viscaceae > Viscum > Viscum album. The sequence goes on from OY728128.1 coordinate 1,305,243,593, forward strand.
GAAAATAGTTTTTTTCAATAATCGGAAAATCTGGAAATTTTTTTCCCAATGCATGACATAAATTATTTGTACTTCCTATTATTCCATTTTAATGTGGCTTCAATCTACCCTTATTTCTAAAAATTCACATTCATGAATATCAATTCATAGTATTTAAAAAATTTTTGTTATAAAACTATTTAAATTGAAAACATGATAGTTGGAATGTTCATTAATCTAAGTACCCAATTTTTTATTATTGAATGATATAACATATTTTCAAAAAATTTATTTATGTAACTTGTACCAGATACATGATTAACTTCAAGAAAAAGATAATAATTACTAATTTTCATCATTCTACATTCATAATTATCATTTCTATATAATAAATAAACATCAAGTACATAAAATCTATGTTGTAATATAGTTACATAAGTTCCCATGGATATCATTAATTATTTTTTCTCACATTGAACATATATTTCGAGAAAACTCATAAAAAATATGGTCTCAATAACATCCTATAAACTATCAATTATGAGATCTTGATATCTTTTTTTAATCATTTTATTGACAAAAATTCCTAACAATTACATTATGGGATTCATTTTATTGCATGATATATATGTATTATAATTTAAAATGTTGTCCTTATCATATTAAAATTAAGAAATTTAAATTAAATAATAATTTCATTAAAAAATTATTTCACAGATAAGACACATGTTGTGATGTGATTTTTGGAGAAAACTTATATCCCCATCTGATAAGTGGATCGTGTATAATTCAATAGCTTCATCAATAATATATCTCTCCAAAATAAAAACCTCTATAAATCATCCATTGTTTTAAAAACCCTTTCAAAATGATCATATATCATTCAATACGGTATATCCATCGATGGTGTATAAGAAACCATTTTTTAATCCTTCTAAAAAATTCAACAATCAAATCAAGGAATGACGGTGTGTATAAAATCTCATGTTCACTTAATATGATAAAAACAAACTTTTCCATTGTCAGAATCATATAAATTTCTATAAATTCCTACCAATGACATTAAAAATGTAAAAAATCCATATTAATGTATGTAATACCTTTTTTTTATAATGCAACATAATGCTAATAACATTAAAAAATTTCATAAAAATAAGAAATTAATTTTATTTTTGGCCTTTTAAATTAAAAATCATTCCGAAAATATTGTTGATATTTAATGAATACACCTCCGGGGATATTTATTTGTTTAGTATCTTATGAGACTTAATTTTCACTTACATGGATAGAGAATAAACTATTTGAGTAAATGATTATGAATTTCACCATTCATTGGTTCCAAATCATAATTTATCCTCATTTCATTGATAAATAATATAAGATTATGTAGAAATATTTTTTTAGGTGAATTCATTATAACTATAAAGATGCTATTAAATTATTAATTACTTATACATTTATGACATAAACAATAAAATATACACATAATTCATGTATACTAATTAAAAAACTTCTCTCTTTTCTCAGAAAATTTACATAAATAAATTACAATGATGATTTCAAATATTGACCATATTATTTATTTTCTAAATATATTGATCACATATTTTTTGAGATGGTGTTATACCTTCTTTTTAATTACTAATTTACTATCTCATCCTGGATTTTTATTTCTGTCATTGAGGTAATGTTTTGTAAGGTCACTGAAGCACAATTTTTGATGAATTATTAGACCTACTTTAGTGTATACTTTATTCCTAAATGTGACACCATATATTTCATTTAATGATATATTCCAAAACATTACCTCTAAAATAATAATAATTTATCATCATGCATGGCATGTATCTCAATGTGATATATTTATTTCAATAATAATTATAAATTAAAACACATAAATCAAATATTATTTTCATGTAATTAATAAATGGATCCAAATAAATGTTATTATCATTACCCCATTTTAATTTCATGATATTATATGAGACAATATAAATAAAATTTCCATCATAAATATCTATAATGGAATGTTATAATTGTCACATATGATTATCCATGTACAATGAGTTTTTCTTTTCTCACTAAAAGGATTCATTCTATCTATAGATTGAACTAGATAGAGGTTTCTCATATTGTTTATAAAATTCAGGATACTCTTGATGAACATGATTATAGTAATTCGACTACTTTGGTTGATGAACATTATTACCTGGATTTCAGGTATATCTATACGATGATAATTGTCTTGTAGTGTCTCCACTTCTATGTTGGAGAATAAAACAAGGAATGATTGGAATATACTATACAAAATTCAATGGAATTGATTTTTTTTTCTTATGTTGAGATGTACCACTCTTTGATAATTTTTAGGTGATTCCTGGTCCTTTTGAAACAATATAAAGTAATTGGGGTATGCATGTATTATTTCATAGATCATAAAAACTGAGAAGAAAATTTTCATAGCATCATATGTTAATGAAAGATGTATCTTTTATATCCATAAAAGATCAATCACGATAAAAAATAGTACAATAATGTTATTGTCAAAAAATCCACTTCCATAATTCTTGTATGATAACTTCAATGTGGTTGAAAATGATTCACATTTAGTAAAACTAGTATAAAATTGTGTATTTTATCAACTCCTTAACATCTCATTCAATGTTGGTTATGAATGATTTGTCCCTTAAACTATTATTTTCATTTCACAATGATGGTTTTCATCATCGTGTATAATTTTAATCATATATGAAACAAACTCATCATCAACATTTCTATTTATAATCTTATATGGAGATCCAAATACTACAATACTATCTCCATCACTTGTTATATTTATTTCTTCTCTATTACAAGTCTAACATTTAAATATTATATATCATTGATTAAAAGTCATATGTTACACTTACTTATTCATACCATGTCTACTATAATTTCAACAAAAACATTATAAAAGGATTTTATAAGGTTTATATGAATAATATTTTGAAAAAATGATGAAATATCTTAACCCCATCCTCATACATGTTGTCGCATTTTTTGGAATCCATCCATTTTCAATTCACATCCATTATATGTGATTCAATTATAATCATATTTAAAAATATATTACACATAAGGAATGATATTGAAATCCTAAAAAGCTACTCTTTATACACGAAAAACTCTACAAATAAAATTTTATATAAATTTTATTTACAACAACAATATTTTAAAAAAGATAAATATAAAAAATAATATGAATATAAAGTATAATAATAGTTAATTTTTTATTATAGGTTATCCAATATTAAAATCATTGTATTTTTAGAAATATATTCATCTAGGAAGGAAATCTACTCCATGTCATTATCATTGTGCATAATAAACCCCATGATTACTACAAGTGGATATGTATTAAGTTATATATAATAATATTTAACTATAAAAACATATACATAAAAATAAAATTTAAATTTAAAACTTATATAGACAAGAATGAAAAAAGATACATTATAATAAAAATTAAAATATATATATAATGAATAAACTAAAAAATATATAAAATTTTGATATAAAATATTAAAATAATTCTTAATATTTTATTATTACAATTAAAAAATATTAATAATGAATTAATAATAAATTATATATAATATATATAAATATTGAAAATGAATAAAAAGAATAATTATCTAAAATAAAATAAAATTAAAAAATAATAATAATTTAAACAATATAAATTAATAAAAATCATGCTTTTAAAGTTAAATGACTTACAAGAAATTAAAAAACATTAATAAAAAATTGTACAACGATTTAAATACACAATGCAAATAATAAATATAATCAGGTATAAATTTAATAAATTAAAATCATATAAAAAATATTAAATATTTGTTATCAAATATGAATAAATATATATTAAAATGAATATGTTAAAAAATTATATATAAAAATAAAAAAATGAATAAATTAAAAAATATTAAAATATATTAAGTATTAAAAATGAATGTATAAAAAAATGAATTAATATTAAAAATATTAAAAAAATTATTACAAATGAATTGATGTAACTTATATTTATAATTAGGTCAATACATTTAATTATATAAAATAAATAAATATAAAAAATGATGAATAATGGATTAAAAATTCAAAATATTAAATATTACATTTTAAAATAGATAATTATAGTAAACTACTCATTAATAACCAATAAATACTAATTTTACAAGGATCAAAAGAAAAATATATACACAAAAAATGAATTAATATTAAGTATTAAATTAAAAAAATATTAACTACATTGAATATTAATTTTCTAAAAATGTATATTTAAGCATAATAAATTAATACCTTGAAAAAGTCTTAAATATATAATTATTAAAAATTAAAATATATCAGAAAATATTAAAAATGGATTAATATTAAAAATATTAAATTTTATTCAATGAATAAATATTAATAATTAATGAAACATAAGATTACTAATTGAATATAAATTAATTATACAAATATTTAAATATTAAATTAATTAAATTATAATGAAAAAAATTCATTTTATATTTTAGAAACATATAATTTTATTAATAATTTTAAAAAATATAACTTAATATTTAAAAATGAATAAATTAAAAAATATTTATTGTGTATATTTTTATATTTAAATATAAAATTTCATTAATGTCATTTCATAAAAAAATATTTACCAATAATTATTTGTAATTATATATTTTTGTACATATATATATACATACTACATTGTGTAAATTCACATTAAAAAAAATAAAATAGATTTCTCGGTTATACAATGACATATTCATATATATATTCACAAACATACTATAATGACCTATCTTGTCCAGACGGTACGTACCATTTTTCCAATTTGAATTCATTTCATTAGCACTTTAATGGTTTAGTACTGCTAATGGATCGTCTTTAGAGCATCTTCGACTTGTTCCAAGTCATTAGTACTTGAAAAATAAGAAAAATGCTCGGCCAGAAAATTTTAAAAAACTATTGGTGTGGAAGAACCCAATAGTGTAATAATTCTAAGATTTTGGGCAGATCCTTTTAGCAGAGTCAGACACATTGTGTGCCTAACCATGCGGTGTACCCCCTTATAATAGTGACTTGTGCATAGTTGTGCAGTATTTGGCAACTATGCACCTAAACCATCTATCCCGTTATTTTGTGGTGAAAAGTAGAAAATTCATCCCACATAAAAAACATTAACCTATTTCTTATTACATGTTCTTCCTCTAGTGGACTAGTACAACTTTTCAATTCTGTTGATATCAAGATCCTCTCAACCTATTCATTAAGATAACTCCCTCAACTCATGTCCAATCATGCATCCGTTTGAATCATTGAATCTATCTCAGTAAGAAACTGTAGTCTCTTTCCACCAATCTATGTGTATTTAAGGATCCATCAAAATAATTAGGTGAAATATCAATTTCCCTATTACAATGGTGTTGTATTATTTCTTATATATCATACAACAAAATTTTAATCTTAGGTTCATATCAAGTGAGGAGTGATCTATGGCCTTGAGGAAAATGTTTACGTCATTTTACTTGGAATTTATTTTCATCATAGCTACACCATTTTTCCAGATACCAGCTATTGTGATCATCCCCTTTTATATTTTTCCATAATATAAATTTTATTATTTTACAATGATACATATTCATTGACCCTTTTTTGTAATGTAGATGTTGTTGGATCCATTTATGGATTCCCCCTTTGGTATTCCATTACAAATTTTCTATAACGGTTAATTTTTTAAATGACTGAATCCTCTTTTGGGAATTCATCTTAGATAATTGTTTGAATTTTCATTTGTGAGTTATTGTTAAAAGGGACCAAAACACATATTATGTGTTTATGTCTTCCTTTTATTTATTTTGATATGTATTAAATTTCCATATTTAACCAAGGAGACAGTCTAAATGACAACTTAAGGTTTATTAATTGAAATTACATGATTAATTTCTTAAATTGGTATCTTTATTAATGGATGCCATATTCTTGATGTTTTAACTTTTAATAAATGAATAAATATATTTTAGTGAAATTCATTTTATGTAATTTCTTTTACATGGTGGATTTTTTTCCCTCTAATGAACTTAGAAAATTAAATGTAATGATCTATTGTATATTGGGTTAAATTACCCTTATATAATTAATTGAAATTTTTATTGTAGAACATGAATAATTAAATTCATAAGATTTTATGTATTTTTTATTATACTATAATTTATTATCCCTTATTATAAATATGGTTTGATAGAATGGGAACTGTTGACAATGAAAATATCACTATCTCCTATATTGATTTTTATGTATGATTTCTCACACCATTGGATTTATTAATATGTTGGTATCAATATACCACATTCCTTTTCTTGTGTGATTATATAAAGGATGAATAACTATCACATGTTTCTGGAATAACATCTCACACTCCTTTTAAGATGTTGGGCATGTATTTTATTTCATTTGCAAATAGGGTCATTATATTGGTCATGGCTATCTTAATTATTCCTCATTCTAGCTAGAAACTATTATTTAAGATATATGGAAAATAAAATCCCCATAGACATTTTTCATATATTTGGATTATATGTATATAATTAAATTACATATATATTCTTACTATATTTATATAGTAACATATAAGACATCCATAGCAGCGACATGCCGAAACAGGTAGTACCTCTAGGTGTTATATACGACCTTGATTGGGATGGTTATTTATATGAAATTTTTTTATTATTAATTTTATAACTATACCCTATTTATGTAACAACTGAATATTTTGTGAAATATTTTTTTGAAATAATTTTATCATTTCGATAATTTTCATTTCAAAAAATACTTAATAAAGAATTCATTATAAGTAAAACACAATGTTGGGATTGAGTTAAATCAAACACCATATAGAGATTCCCTATGTACAAAAATTATATTATGCTACATTATACACAAAACTATTGTTTGAATTTTTTACACAATGCCGAGTTCCATTTATAGATAGCGTTACAGATAATACCAAGGATTTCTAAAAAATTTTAAATTATTTAATTATTACTATTTAATATAATAACATATAACCTAGACATTATATTATCGGTTATGAAATGTATTAACTAAATATAAGTTTTATCATATTAATTAATTTCTTAAAAATTAATAACAAATGAAAATATATAGCAATATATTATAAAGGTGATAATTTTATATTCATGCTACTAAAGATATTTTTCAATACAAATTAAATTAATTATAATAATTGAATTATATTAGTTAAATATATATTTTATATATTCAATAAAATATATTTTTTATTCATCCAATTTAGTTTATAGGCATAAGATATAAATAAATCAAATTTAATGCATAAAACCCGATATTTATTAAATGAGTAATTTTACCGCCTTTTAACAGAGATCAAATTTTAAATCCAGTTTTTGAAACATTTAAAAATTATTTTTGAAAAAATAAGAATTTTATTTCAAATTGGAATATAAAAATTTATTTGGATTATTTTATTATATGTTTCATTTTTTATGAATTTTTTAAAATAATTAATTTTAACTGAAAACTCCATTCTTCAACAAAATAACATGGAGTGTTAAACTTTACAATTGATTGTTTTAATGTAAAAATAGATCAAAATTTCATCATTTAATCTAATATAGGTCATTATAATTAATTTTACGTTGAATCTATATATAAATCATTTTCAATGTTATTAATTTTTTAACATTAATAACCTATTTTATCTCCCAATAAATATTATTAGTTTTAAATTAATTACTGAAATTTCTATGTTTGGAATTTTGAGAAATATATTACATTTTTTGTATCATATTGTTCATATTATGTAAATTTGTTTCTTTTATTTTTGGTATTTATGAATATAAACGTTAGTAATATTTTATCAACATGGTACAAGACATATGATGTAATTACGGGTACCTAACTAGTATTATCAATAACTGAAAATTCCCCAAAACAATTCCTAATTTCATTTGATGATTATTTTTCAACCAGAAAAATAATTGGGACTGAATTATAACGTTTTTATGAAACATTGATGAGAGTAATATATTTATTATATTTTATTCATATTAATGTTAAAGATGTAGTATTCATCTTTTCAATAACTACATAATTTTTTAAATAGCTTTATAATGATTATAAAATTGACTATAAATTATAATTTGAAATTAAAATTTATTTTCTTAATAATGGTAATATATATTTATCTTTTATGAAATAAATAAATATCATGAATGCTTCTACAATGATGACACAATAATTGATTAATTAATAAAAATATAAACTATATATTATTCAAAATGATAATATAAATATAATTTGATATATTTATTTCAAGAATAAAATTTTAAGGAATAATTTTACATGTTAATTAATATATTATATAGTTTTTCTGAAGATATCATGTTTTAATTATATTTAAAATAATTCAATTTTTGAATTTTATCAAAATCTAGAGTAATTATATTTTATTTGTTTAATATATTATAAAATTATTTAAAATAATAAAAATATTAAATAAGAACAATTTGATGTGATATCATGAAAAATATCATAACCTACCCAATTATTTTAAATTTTAAACTTTATATATAACATTTATATTCCCTCAAAAATAAAAAACTTCTTATCATTGCCAAAATTAAAATAGGTTATATAAGGGTTAATAAAAATGATAAGGTTTAAAATTACAAAAAAACCAACATATGAATAATTGTTTTAATAAGATTAAAATATTATATCATCTTTTATTGGAATACATTTCATTTCAAATTCATTTTTATTTATATTGATATAATTATAAATTAATTGCTTTATAAATTTGAAAAATTTCCATCACCTAAATTTTAAAAAGAAACCACCTCAATCACTTTTTCAATTCATTTTTTGTCTAGTGAAGACTAAAACCACTCAAAATCATCCTCATTCACATCTCTATACACATTCTAGTGTTTTGGTAATCCATAGGGACAAAATCTAGAGTCCATTATAGGATATTTAAACCATCCATTCCAAAGAAGAGGTTATCGCTCAAAATATTACTCTCTTTTACTAATATTCTATACCTCCACAAAATCTATGATATAAATCATATTGTAATAAATTTATTATCCTAAATATGATTAAATATTATTATTATTACTAATAGAACTCTGTAACGACCATTTCCCATCAAATAAAATAATTAATGTATTGCTTATTAAAACGTAAGGCCTACCGACTCAATATAGCACTACAATTCATTTTCCATCTAATCTTTTGTGACTGAGAATTATGATAAGATTTGAATATATATATGTTATTTTTTATATAAATAAAATTTTTAACAATAATATCATTTCTAGCACTTCTAGCATCAATCTAATTTTTTGGAAAATGAGAATGTTTCTCATGCATACGAATGGCTTAACATCCCCAAGTTGAGATGTTGATAGTTTTTCACCAATATTTAACATTGATGGAAATAATGATGAAATTTTTAATATATATCTAATATATAAAATGAAAATATTCAAATGATAATTTATCATATAATTTTATTTATTTTGACTCTATAAGAAAATTAAAACAATGTTCTTGTATACCTACGACCTACAATCTCAATGAACGATGTATTTTATTTTATCTCTCTATCATTTATGAATCACTATGAATAATTATTTACTGACTATATATATATTACATTTATAACATTATTATCATTCAATATATGTTGAAATCGTGATCTATGTAATAGGACCAAGGTTAACAAGACCAACCATTACTGAAAGAGAATTTGGATATAATTCAAAGGGTAACATTAACACAAAATTATTAATAAATAGGTAATATTAAGTCAATAGTAAATAATATATTGAATATATGTATATATATACAAATATATTTATATGATTCAATAAGAGACATATGATAAACTTATATTTATTATATAGGAGGTTTTATCTTGTGTTAAATAAGTTAATACTTAAGGTAGGGGAATATCATCTTATATTTTTTACTGAGATACATTCCATATTCCCCAAATTCTTATTTTTTGTGGTGTATATACTGGCCTATCAAATTATATTTCATTAATTTTTTTAATTTTATTATATTAAATCTTCAATTGATGTTATTATTTCATGGGGCTCATAATTCTAATGTTACCCAAGTTGTAATGGATTTTTATCACCCCATTATTTCGGTATGATAGATTCCATATAAACTACTTGTTTATTCAGCATGGTATATACTGCCCCTAAATGAATTTTATGGGTCTTGACAAGATGATAATTGTATTTTCATATCTATATTATTTTATTTCTTTCATATGGAATACAATTCTACTGACTATAATGTGATGAGTATTCACTTCAAAATATCTTCATGATTTGGGATGTGTTATGTCTTATGTCTCTATTTGGGTATATATATATATTCAATTTCTATGATTTATAATAAGGTATTAAAAAAATGTTTTATCTTTTCTCCTATGGATGAATAATGTTATGATTTCTTATTTTTTCTTTTTACTACAAGGTTTAAGAGGACTCTTATTTTCAATTTCCAAATTATGTACTTCGTGATATTTCTAGAAAAAAGATTGAAATGAATGTTTTTTAACATATATAGAATGAACAGAATTTTACACAGTCATGAGACCATAATGTTGTGAGTATTACATAATAAGTTTATTGGGTTATTTTAAATGCATATTATTTCCTAAAAAATTAGACAACATTTTATGAAAAGAATATGTTTTCAATGTAGAATGGATATTTTTCTCAAGAGTTGTTTCCATGTGTTCTCTCAAAAATTATTTCCCATCTAAGAGGAGATTATTTTTATATTACCGTTTTTTAATAGGTATATGATTATATTTTACAATTATTAATATTTATATGAATGTTTTATGTTTATAAAGAAATGATATTTCTTAAACCCAATTATTTTAAATTAGTTATGATATGATTGAATGAGGTTTATGAAACCAAATTCATTCAATGGTTTTCGATATAATGAATGATTAAAATTATTGTGGAAAAATTATGTATGTTTTTAATAATTGGATGTTTTAGAACCATATATCCCTCTATATTATTTTGTAAAGATTTATATCCCATGTGATATAAACTTTTGGAAGAGGGATTGAACTCAGATATGTAATAGATGTTTTCCTATATAATGATCATTTAAATGATCCCTAACTAATATGAAAATTATTTTATATTATTATATTTATTCCCCAATATGTTTTCTTATGATATTATCTCATGGTTTATTTTCATGGATTTCTTGTGAACATCAATTATTTATTCCACTTCATGACATCATGATCTTATATATAAAACATTATTTTTTCCAATGATATGTTTATGTACATATGCATTATGACTATTTTAGGAATGATATCTCCCTTATTTACCCTTACTAATTATCTGAAATCACCATTTTCATTAGATTTATTTCCCAATGCTGTAAAAATGTATTAATTAGGAACACCAAAGGGGGAGATCATTAGGGGATATGTTGAAGGACTTTCACCAAATTAAAATAATGTGTTCCAAGTCTCCAAAGGTACTAAAACATTTTAGTACTCATGAATGAGTTTCATTAATTTAATGAATATTCAAATAATAAGATTTAATTTCCATGTATGTTAAGACTCATTCATTATAGTTGGAATCATAGTAATGGTTTATACCTCCTAAATAAAATGGAATGAAAAAAATCATACTGTGATTTCTAGGAATATTTATTTGGATATTTATAGAGATGTATGTAATGATAAGCCTAATGTTTCATAGATTTTAAAGTATGATCCATTATTTATGTATCCTATATGAAGGTTTCTTCATTATTTGTTATGTATTATGATATGTGTTACTCAAACGCTTCTTCCAGGTCTAATTCAATAGTGTTAAATAGAAGCAACATGGTTAAAATTGAATTTTTCAGAAGTGGAATCTATGGGAATTATGAAAATAGATATACTAATTTGAAATCACATAATTTATATGAGGAAGATGGTATGAGTATTGGTTATAATTGAAAAGACACTAACACTAGTTTATTAGTGCCGATGACTTAATATATTGTATTGAAATATATACATGTCATGAATCCCAAAGGACTGAATAGTATAGTTATTTAGAAATATTGAATATATACATATATTGTTTTATTAAAACATAAAAGGAAAAATATCATTTCAAATATATTAGAAACTCCCATAACTCCATGATTATCCCTACATGTTATTCATAATATACATCTCTACATCCTTGGGAAAAATAATCATAAGAATGGACTGATCTCTGACTCTCATTAAGAGATTCAATTCATTGTATGATAAAAATAATCTATTATTCAAGGTGAATAAATAAAAACATATTCTATTAAAACAAAATCTAGAAGATAATATAGTAGGAATAAAAATTGATTAAATAAATCTACTTGAATGTTCATATGAGAATGAAATATAAAAATCTACATTATAATAGTCAGATAATCACACTAAATATCAAATACAATTTTCATCAATACGGAAATCATTAGGTGGGATATTATATAAATACCATCCACCCTTTGGCCAAGACACAATTCATAATCGGGTGAGATGTTATCCCATACCCAAACATGTGTTTCTCATGAGAACTACAAATGCAATGATGGTCAATTGAGGTCCCCAACCAAAACTAATATGATTAATGCATAATTAATATAAATGGTTAAAAACCTAATCTATGTATATTTTCATATTGAAATTAACATTTTGAATGAATATAAATTTCCCCAATTAGCAGAAATAATAACTAATCATTCGGTACAATTTATTGAATGGAATCATTATAGCACATATATAGTCAATATAATCAATTAGAATTAAATATAATATTTTAGTTTATACAATAAAATAATAATCCCAATTAAATATATGAATCAACACAGGTGCTAATATAGATGAAAATATTCTTTTAAAATCATTGTTGAATTCCTCATAGAAAAAATTTATTTTTTCTTTTTAAAGAAGAGTTATTTTTGAAGAAACATTATATAAAACCATAAAATAACGGATAAATTTTTTTACTGAAAAAATGTGAAATTTTAATTTTTTTCTATAAATTATTTTTAGATGGTACTTGAAAAATGGTTTAGAAATCAGATGTCCCCTATAATATGGATTTCATGTCAGGAAGAATATAAAATTTATCCTTATAAAAAACAAGTATCTCACACAAATGTTTTTGCATGGATCTATATATATGAGGTTATAACATATAAACATAATATAGAATAAGTAAAAATATAATTAATATTTAAATTGGGGTAAATAATGTGAAAAAATTACCCAATGGAAAAAATGATGGATCAGGGAGAATCCCTATCTTACATCTTAATAGGTTCTGCACTAGACCTTAATGTCCAAGATAATAAAATTATATGCTTTATTTAATTAATTCATAACATTATATACATTTAATTGATTTAGTATAATTTTAAAAAAATCAATAATAAAAATTTGGATGAGATGTAAGATAATTTTTTTTTCAGTGGAGCATTCGTTTCCTTGGTTTTCATGATTGGTATACATGTATATGAGAATGGATGATCATTCTGAATCAGTATAATTCACTAGAATTAAATTTATATGATATTAATGAATATTAAATAAGTTAATATGGTTATATATATCATTTTTATATAGTATTAGGTTAAATCATTATAAAGTACATTTACTGATATTCGTTTACATTTTTATGACACTTATTGATCATAATAAAAAAAAATTATTTTATCATTTATAATTATGTAAATATTTTTACATAAAGAGAAAAATAATGGTTGAGTTACATATATTATTTTTTTTTCTCCATAAAATTTTATCCTTACCATCCTTGAAAGGTAAATTGAAGAAGGAAACTATTTTGTCCACGATGGTTGCAAATCAGCACCTCACGAGTGATGATTTCGTTTAAAAAAAGAGAGAGAATGGATTTCGATTAAATATATTAGAATAATAAGATATCATTAAATTATATAGACGGTAATATATTTATAATTATCATTTGTAAAGTGGTGGTGAGAAGTGAATAATAAAATAAATGAACATGAACTGAAATTAAAAGGAAAAGGCAGAGGATTTTACCACTTGAATAGTCTTCATTGAGAACCTCTTTACATGGATTGTTTTTTTGGAAATTGATGAGACCAAGACATCTGGAACATGGGGGAGAGGACATGGGAGAATATTGGGTATATTTGTGACAATAATCGAAGGTTAATAGGTATGAGGAGAGGTGGTGGTGAGGGGTGGTAATTATAGTGGAGTTGAGTGCTGTTTTTTGAATATTTAATTAATTTGTTTAATATTTTTGATCATGACACTGAATAATTTGAGAATTAACATCAAATATATTAAAATATGAGGGAAATTTTGATAATATGGTTCTTATATAATTCGTAATTCAAGGAATACTATATTTAACTTATAATGTATTTATATCAGAAATTATTGTATTATAATATTCTCAAAAAGATCGTGTATTTTTGAAAAATCCTAACAATTCATCTTCACCAAATTTCAATTTGTAGATTAAAAATGGCCTACAATTTATAAAAATAATTTTTTAATTATTATAAATTTATTTTTATTAAAAACCTTTACTTACAGAAAAAATATATTTTTTAAATTTATAACTGAATTTAGAAAACATTCATAAATTAAATAATCCCTAATAAATTTATTTGAAATAATAAAACATATAAATATTAATTTATGAATTTATTTATTTAAATAAATTTTCTTTTAAACCATTTTAATATGTAAAAAATTGTAATTAAATATAAATGACTAAAAATAATTCAAGTAATTAAGTAATAATTTTCTATATACTCAATTTCTTACACTATGATATATTTATCTAATAATTTCATTCATTATATTACACAAAAACTATACATTCATGGTTTTGTATACTATTTATTAGGAATATGTAATATTCACAAGACTCATATTATTATTTCTAAGGTTTAGTTACATTTCATTGGTATATTGTCCTTAACAGCTATAAATGCCTCTTATTTCATCCATTATTCATTTATAAAGTGTTTATTTTATTATATAAGTGAATTATGTGATCTATACTATATGTAATAAAAATAAGAAGTGAATTCTTATTAATGTAATATGGGGTCGTTATATTATCCCCTCATATAAAAATTGTGTCATTCAAATTTCTAGAATGCCGCCTCATAAACAGATTTGGGTAGTTCTTCATATTATGTTCCTAATTCTCCCACATCACTCCTCAATTTTATGATTTTTGAAAAGCTCCATTTCCATATATTTCGGCGAATTCATCAACACATGTTCTTTACTATCCAAAATATAGATAGGATCATAACAGTAAGATTAGTCATTTTCCAATTATATTCCTGCAGATGCGAGTACATGTGTTTGTTTTGCAATGTACTTCTGTAGAAAGAAAATGAAGAACACATTGTGTACCTTATAAAGACTATGTAGTATTTCATGAAGATAAAAAAACTCCAATTATCTATAAGATATAAAAATAAATAATGTACCTCGTTCTCAATTTTACCTTTCTTCCAAAATATTGTAACGCACTTCCAAGGATACACTTTCAAGAAAACATGATCTTCCAAATAAAGATTCAAATAATTTCTTTGAATTTTGTCAAATACATTCTCCCAACATTGAGATCCTTCTCTATGGCTTTGAATATTCTCTAAATTATTTATTGTTTCTCCAGAATCTTTTCTCCCACAAGTATCCTTTCACCAACTACATCATAACATGTTGGTGTACGAAATCTCTTTAATTATATTACTTCATATGGTGCCATTTTAATTATAGAATGGAATCTATTATTGTATATAAATTTATCCGACAATAAATACTAATCCCACAAACACTAGAAATAAATTTATCATGATCTCAACATTTCTTATATTGTTTGGATCATATATTCTGAATGCCCATCAGCTTGAGGATGATAAGAATTACTGAAATGAATCTTAGTATCCAAATAATTATGGAGACATTTCTATAATTTCGATAGAAATTGTGATTAATGACCAGAGAAAATTAAAATAAGTTCTCCATTAAGTCATTCAACATCATTAATATATATTCATGAAAGATGCTCCAAAAAAAAATCCTATATTGTATTGGTGAAATGTGTAGATTTGGAAATTCTATCACCAATAACACATATTGCCTCATTCTTTCGTGGAGTTCTTGGTAATACATTGAAAAAAAGTGATGTCAGACAATTTCTATAATGGAATATTCAGGGGTTTCATGACACCTATAGGATGTTGTCTTTCATCCTTCACTTATTGACATTCTAAACATCTTGATTCATAATCAACAGTTTCTCACTTCATATTACCCAACCAACAATGTTCCATTAGATATCATTACAACTTAGTGATACTAGTGTGAATTAATAAATATTATTTATGGGAATCATCCAATAACTCCCATTTTATCTTTTTTATTAAGAGGACACATAGCCTCATCCAAAACATTAAAATTTCACCCTCAATCATGATGTTTGTAAATATCCCATCATTCACGACATTAACTTTTTTGAGTATTATCATCATTACAATGAGAATATTTAATTAATTACAACAAAGAGGGTTGGGAGAATAGTTGAAAAATTAATAAAATTTCACCTTCCTTTATAATTCCTATATCCATATTTCTAGATCTATGTACACATGATCTATAATAATCCATATCTTATTTGTAACCCCATGATCAATCATACTCGAAGAATAATGCTCCATATTTTCCTTCCCTCGGTGGTAGGGTATTGAACACTAATTATAAAATTGTATCTAGTGCCATCACATTCTCCTCATGTTGAGTTATTTTTCTGCCAAGATAAATTTCAAACTATTATGATCTGTATATATCTCAAATCATTCACAGTTGATATAGTTTCTATATATATTCATAGAAAAAATAACAACTGCATCCTCAAGAAAAAAAGTTGTATAGTTTCGTTATTGAGTTAATAACAACATTTATTAATAACAAAGAACACATTAATTCTTCTTAATGACATAGCATACTCCTTCCTTTGATGAATCACAATAGATCACAAACCCACATTTTCCATTGGTAGATTCAAGATCATATGATTTTTTTAATTTTCAAATTAGCTCTTCAAAAATTCATCACGTTATTTTTTCCATACAAAGTTAAGCCCTTTATGAGTAAGAAAGGTTAACGTGTTAGATAATCAGGTGAATTTATAAACAATGAATCCGTAATAAATAGCTAGACCAACAATCCTACATAGGTTAGTTATATTCATTGGTATAGGATATTCATGAATCCCCTTTGTTTTTTTAGGATCAACAATGATTCCATCATTATAGTGAATATGGACAAGAAAGGGAATTATTTGATGAATGAACTCAAACGTTCTAAATATTCCATATAACTCATTTTTTATAACAATATTTAAAATAATATGCAATTAATTTTCATGATCATTTTTGCCTTTAGAGTGTACCAAGATATCATCAATAAATACCAAAAAAATATTTTTCACAATATTCCATGAAAAATCTATTCATTTTTTACATTAAAATTAATTTTCCCTAAGTCTGTCCCAAAGGAATTATTGTATACACATAATACCATTACCTAGTTCAAAATGATATCTATAGGATATCTTACTTCCTCAAATGAAACTGATGATATCTATATTGAAGATAAATCGTCAAAAAAGATCATGCTCTGTGAAGTTCATCAAATAAATCATAAATGAGATGGAGAGGATACTTGTTATTCATTTTAGTAGCATTGATTTCTTTATAGCTAATACATAGACCCCTAAATCCATCTGAACTATTGATAAAGAGAACAAGGTCTCTCCATAGAGAAACAACAAGGTTAATATATCCTTTATCACTCAATTCCTCTTGTATCTTTTTTAAGCTCCACTAATTATGCGGAGAACATTATATATGGATTATTGAATATTGGCCTCGAACCATGAATTAAATTAACATAGAACTCAATTTCACACTGTAGAAGTTGTCTAGGTAAATCCTATAGAAATACATCAATGTATTCTCATAAATTCGTTACATACTCAATTTGAGGATTTAATTCCACACTTTTAGATATTGTTTTCTCTTTGTCCCCAATAATTCCATTCATAAGAGAAACTGGGGGTGGATCTAGGTATGAATCAAATCGAGATTTTTCTTCACTAATGATAAGGGACTCTACACCATTCTAAATATTTTTTACAACCTTCTTCTTTCAATAGATATTCACATCCTAATTTGAAATCCAATACTTATTACGAATTATATAAAAATTAGTCATA
The DNA here is from genome assembly GCA_963277665.1 of Viscum album. Lineage (NCBI taxonomy): Eukaryota > Viridiplantae > Streptophyta > Magnoliopsida > Santalales > Viscaceae > Viscum > Viscum album. The sequence continues at coordinate 1,305,261,985 of OY728128.1, forward strand.
GGTTTAATGATATTATCAACAACTAAATCACATTTATGTGATTTGAAGGGGACATATTTACACATCATGGTTGCAATGATACTTCCCTGAGGTGTTTTTAGTAAATATCAATTTCTTAAATAAAATTCAAAATATATAATTTTAATTGAAAATTTGAGTGATATAATATAATGTGATGAACTATATTTAAATAAACAATTTCCTATGTTTTATGAAATTATTAATCTACCTACCACCATGATATTTGAGACTCCAACCTCATCAGTTGGGACCACATAAGAATGGTCTTTCTCCCTTTGATTTCATTTGGGAATGTTTATGTGATGTCAAGGACATTCATGTATATAATTTCTATTCTATTTTCAATTATACAATTGAGCATCAGCATATTCTTTCTTTCCTTTAAAATCATGGGCTTGGTGGACTTATTGTCTATACATGTTACATACTCTAATTTATTCTATATAAAATGAGGTGTTTCTTCCCACAATTTCTGCAGCGTGGAACATCAACTCTTCCCTTCATCCTTATTTTCTTATTTTATATTTTTAGAGTGATATTCCTCTATATTCTTCTCTATCATTACATTAAATTCATATTACATATGTAATTAATTTTGTGACTTGGGAGAAAATGATACTATATATTAGAATGATGAGAAATTTTGCGAGATCAATCCTCTAAGGGAGAATGTCTTTAAAAAATAAAATAATCTATTGATCATGATCCATTGAATGCATATGTATTTTTTGGAATTACTTTATTACATTTTAATGATGGATTTGTACATTAAAACATTTTCAATCTCATTCAATCTTATACTCAATAATTTCCTATCCATTTCTGCTCACTATTCGTGAGGGAAATATTTTTCTAGGAAAATTTCCTTAATATATATCCATTACATGTTTTTATTTTTTTGTCCTTAATTTTTTGAATTAGTAAAACAATTGATCTTTATCTCCCAATAGATGAAAAAATTCCATGAAAATCTTCTCCCTTTCATTACCCCCAATGAATATACAATATTCTCTATGGAACTTGTCTACTACTCCACTGAATATGGGATTGTGTTCCCATTGAAATATGGAGGCAATTTTCTTATAAAGTGGTATAACATTTCTCTTCCATGTTGTGTTTCAGGAAGCTATATATAGGTTTGGTTATTGGTCATAACTTGAGTCAGTGGTCCTAGTATAGTTTTAATTTTCGTAGCATGAGTTGCAGCTCTAATACCAACTTTATTGTCTTTCATGGGAGGGAAATTCTTACATGGGATATGTCTGTTGATACAGTTTCCATTATGTCCACTAATCCTGGGTACTGTATCTAGAATATTCACCAAATACCCCTTTGGGGGAAAAATGGGCTTTCAAGCCTAGTATCTAAGACACATGGCCCCTGACCTTCAGGCTATGTAATGGGGCTTCCTCTACTGAAAATAGGTATATTCTTTAATAATTTGATCGAGCTTTAGACCCAATCCATAAAAAGTCATAACCCATTCAATAATATATGGTAGTGGATATCATAAAATATTAATCCCTTTTATACATAACAATTAACAAGGGTGTTGAAATAGATTAAAATACTCATATAGAATCACTGAGGAATTATTGATAGAAATGCTATATTTAAATTGAAAATAAGAATTCTTTTGGAAAACCATTCTATAAAACTAGAAAATAACTAAGATAGTTTCTCATAAAAAAATATTGATCTTTGAAAATAAAGGATTCTTGAGAAGGAGTTTTTGTGGCACTTTAAAAATGTGTCAGAAAATAATTTATTCCCCTTATTCCAGCTTGCGTATAGGGAATAATTGAAAAGATAATCTTGTATAATAAAGTATTGCCCATTAAGGAAAGATGAACTAATCTGGATATATGATTATGATATAAATGCACTTAATATAGACTAATTACACAAAAATTAAATAATCCTTATATTTTGGTAATGATTTTGAATGAATAACCTGATAGAACAAATTATGGTGGGGGTATAATCCCTTACCTTATGTCTGAATACATTCTGCACATGACCTTAATGTCCTAGATAAGAAAATTAAAACTATTATTTAATTTATTTAGAACCATTTAAACATGTATTAGATTTATTATAATTTTATTTAGTTCCATTGTGGACTTTTTGATTAGTTATGTATACAATTTTATTGTTCGGGAGTGTTAATTTCATTTGTTTTCAAGATCATTATACTTGTATATGAGTAATGATTTTCATGAAAAATGGGTATAAAACTCAATAATTGAATTTATATGATTTTAATGAACATATAAAATAATTAATGGTTATATATATCATTTTTATCTATGGTATGAGTATATATCATTAGATAATACATTTAGTGATAATCTTTTATATTATTACAAAAGTTAATGGTGATAACAAACTCATTTTGATTGATTATTTTGTATTATGTAAACATGTTACATATATAACATAATAAAGGTTTAAATAAATAACTTATAATCTGGTTTAACTATAAAAATGGTTTCATTACCATCCATTAATGATAAATTAAAGAAGAGACATTTTTTCCCACAAAGGTTGTAAATCAGCACCACACAAGAAGATGATTTCATTTTTTAAATAAAATAGATAGAAAAAAATGTTTTATAAAGGATATTCCATTATAATGATAGAAAAATATTATTATATGATTCTGGAGATGTCATGATATTTTTTATACAGAAGTGCATGAAAAAATAATTAATGAAATGAACTTGAATATAAATTAAATGGAAGAGGAAGATGATTTCACCTCTTGAATACTCCTCTTTGAGAATATTTAAAATGGATTGGTTTTGGTATTTTTATGGGACTAAGATCTAGAATACATGAGGAGAGTCGTGGAGATAATATTGTGTAGAAATACGATGAGGCTCAAAGGCATAGAGGTGTGACAATAAGTGGTGGTATTTAAAGTGGATGAGAGGGGTGATATTTGACTATTGAATTCATTTTAATATTATATTCGATCGAGTATATGAATATTTTTGTATTTATAATAGAAAACATTAAAATAATAATGCTATGTTAAATATTATGGTTCTTACATAAATCATGACTCTAGGAATTGTGTATTTAACTTATAATATATTTATACTGGATATTACAATATTATATTATTCAACAAATATTCTACTATTTTAGAAAAATCTGAAAATTTCACATTAACCATTTTTCAATAAGTACATTTATAAAATTTACAAATTTTATTATTTATAATATTGTAATTAAATATTCATGATTTAAAAAGGTACTAACAACTAATTAATAATTTTTAAAATATTAATGTTCTTACAAAATTATATAATAATATCATATTTTCATTTATAAGATGCCTAAATATTCTGTATACGCTTTTGGGAGAGTTTACTATTCATGTTTTTAGGTTTACTATTCGTAATGTTCAAATAACTATTCCAGAGAAGATGTTATTATTTCATTGGTATAAATTTCATTACTTCTAAAAATACCTCTTATATCATTAATTCTTATTTTATAAAGTTTATATTGTGTTCTATATGTGATTTTTTTAACTAGAATATATCAAATATACATAAGAAATTAAATATCATTTATATAATTATGGGTCATTATTATACTACTAAGGATAAAGTGAATGAAAATGAGAAGTGAAAGATATGAGATGTTCTAACATAACTATTTAAATTAAACATAAGAAAAATGATTATATTTAGGGTGAGGAGCCTTAATAAATTATTAATATTTAATATTCTAGTAACAATGTATTATGAAATAATATTAATAAGTCTAAGAAGTGTTTTATGAATAATGTACAGTGATTGATGTGTTTATGAAATGGAACTGAAGAAAAATTTTGTAGAATTAATTTTAGGGTATTATAATAGAAGTGAAAATATAATTATTGCTCTAACATTTTTTTATATATGAATTTAATATCATGAGTTTGATGGTTTTTGTAATCATGAATTGTGATTACGGTCAAAAGGTGATATTTTTGGAAACAAAATAATTAAGGGGAGGAAAACACATAATTTGTCCATGATGATGACATTATGATATTTGGATAAATATATATTGGATATGAATAAGTAATTTCGATGGTACATATTTTTATAGAACTGATTAAGTATTTTTTTTCAAATTTGGTTTATGTTATCATCGATGAAGTTCACAACTTTTTGTACTTAATGAATATATACAGTAAAATTAGAACAAGGAAACATGCATTTTTTCTATAAGAATGTAGGGTGATTCATATTATTACAATGTTTAAATAGATTATATGATGAATTTATTCGTAGTATAATGTATTTATACTGTATGTTACAATATTATTCTATTCAACAAGCAGGTAGAGTAATTCGTATTATTAAAATGTTTCAAGAGGTTATATGATGAAGGTATTCTTATGATTGGAATGTGACAAACAAGATCTACCTTATGATATATGGGACATAAATTTTAATCTGATTTATTGAAATTTATTGTAATATTTTATTAAAATATTAGAAATGATTTTTGGGTTAACTATTTATTTGATGATTATGTAAAAACAACGATGATTTTTGTGTGATTAAACTATTTTAACACAAAATAATGATTTAGGCATATTTGATTACTCCTGTTAACCACTTGTTGTGAAATGATAGATGGGATGACCTTTCATTATATCTATTGACATCATGATCAACTAATTATTTATGAATGAAAAAAATAGATCATCATTTCATGAAAAGGTTGTTAAATTGAAATTGATCAAGGAACGAGAAAGGATTATATTGTGTTCATATCATGTAATTGTAAATTCTCATGAAAATTAAATAGCCTTATGGAAGGGATCTTGAAACCAAAATTGTTATCCTAATTCATTTTTCATATGAATAAAATTGTCCCTTATATCATGAAGATTTATGGATTTACGATTCTTTATATTCTCTACACCTTGTACGTTTTGAATTTACATCAGTTGTCGGTGGTTAGATTTCTTTTCCATTCCTTGTTTTCATATCCAACTTATTTTCATATATGTGGAAACCTTATTATGATTTATATTCGGTAAACATTATGTTTCCAAAATTTCCTTTTTAAAAGGATATTTTTTTATTCATTTTTATGATGTTTGTTTCTATAGTGTTATTTTCATGTATTAATCTATTAATAATCCAAATGAATTTTGGGGGAAAAATACATTTAATGTGTGTTGGAATTCAACAACCTAATATTATCTGAAATATTTTTTCAGATTAATTAATTTTTTAAATAACTATAATTTCCCACAATACTGAATAAAACCTCATTATATAAAAACACTATGTTTTTCTTCCGATATATGAAACACCAATTTGCGATTTAACTACACACAACAATTAGATACTCTTTCCATATATGTAACAGTAATATTTGATTATGTTACACAAAACTGAGTTATTTTGATTTCATAAAGAATGGGAAATACCCATTTTTACTGAAAAAAAGATAATTATTATAAACATTATTATTTAATATAATAATTTATTTTCTAGCCTCTAATATTTTATTGAAAATAAAAATAAAAACGTTTCAAAATTTTTCATGTTTTAATATTCGGAACATGTTCTCTCTCCATTTCAATGTGATTAATTTAAAATTAATTACTACAAATTCCTTGATTTTATATTTGAAAAATGGATTTCATATTTGGATTTTAGGAGTCCAGATTATGTAAATAGTTCTCATTATTTTTGGGCTTTTTTAATTATAACATATCTAATTTTTTATTAATATAGTAAAAGGTAAATCAAAAAATTATCTCTAAAAAAATAATATTAATAATATAAAATTAACCAAAATAAATTCCTAAATTCATAGGATAGTGGGATTCAACAAAAATCATTATTAAGAAAAAAATTATAACCCTTTAAGCAATGTGTATAAGAATAAGGGGTTAATAATATTTTAATTAAACATTAGTTACAGATTCCATAATCATATATTAAAAAACTATATAATTTATAATATATGTTTATACATAAGATAAATTAGACTACATATTGTAATTTGATTGATATTTTTTGTTATGATCATGGAATTTAATTTTTAATTTTTCTGATATAAATAAACACCCTGATGGATTATATAATGATGATGAAGAAATTGATTAATTGATTGATATACCAAATAAATGATATTAAAATTATTAATATAAATATAATTTTCTATATTTAATTCCATCCAAATAATTTTTTGGATGGAATTAACATGTTAAGGACGAGTTTATATAGTTATATTGATGATATCAGTTTATTGTGAATAATATAAAAATATAAATATTGAATAGTTTCAAAATTGACTGTAATTATATTTAAGGAATGTAATATTTTGTTAATATATTTTTAAAAATAAAGACATTATATAATTAAAATGGGTTGAGATATGACATAAAATATATTATATTCGCCATTTCATGTATAATTAATATTTTATTTGTAAAAAATCCATTCTCATAACATTAAAATATTTGTTATCATTGTTTAAATTAAATTATGATAGATAAGTGTTAATTAAAAATATATGGTTTCAAATTACATGGAAACCTATCTAAACATTATTGGTGGATTATGTTAAAAAATTACCCCACCACAGATTCAAATACCAATAACATTAAAGGGATTTTTATTGATATTTATTTTATTATAAATTTATATGTTTTAAAATTCCAAAAGTTCCCACACCTCAATTATAAAAGGGAACCACCTATATCAGTTATTAAATTCAAGATAATTTTTCTAGCTCGAACAACCTCTGAAGTGTTAAATTATTCAAATCCATACCACATTATAGACTTAACTTTCAACCCAACACAACAACTCTACAATCCTTTTAAGGAGATCAAGATATTTATTTTTGAAGAAGAGTTAATTTCTCTAACCGATCATTCTCATTTTATACACTATTATAACACATCTAAATATATGAAATATATCATGAGAAATAGCATCATACTAATAAATATTATAAAATTTAATTTTTATTATTAAATCTCTATTGTGCATCACCTTCCCAATCAAACAATAGAAAGATATATATCTATTGTGCATACACAAGACTTGCCATCCCCACATAGCGATAAAATTCATTTTCCATCCCCAAAATTTATGATTTAGAATTATTAATGGTTTAATATATCCATATTATATTTATTGTTAAATTATACTTCTATAATGATAAAATATTTTATTCCTTTTTACCACAAACATAAATTTACAGAAAATGATAATAGCACTCAATCATATATATGGCATACCATCTCTACAATGCGATTTAATTTCATCTTCACTTATATTTCACATGGATGGATATTTTTTTGATATTTACTAATATATCTGATATATAAGAACAAAAAATGATTTTGTAATGATAATATATCACATAATCTTCTTTCATTTAACCAAACAAGAAAATGAAAGATCTTTCTTGCATATATACACCACACATTCTACATGATCATTGTATTTTATATTATATCTATAAATTTTATGAATCACTATGAATAAATATATATTCTGTATATATAAATATTATATTTTTTTCATCATTATAAATCTTGATATCATGAAATCATGATCTTTGTGTGAGAATAATGGATAACGAGTCAAAAGTTGAATGAAAACAAAGTGGAAATTAAATAAAATACAAAATTAACAAGAAATTATTAATAAATGGGTAATATTATGTCACAATTAAATAATATATGGATAATAGTTATATATATTACTATGATTTTTTGGTATACATAGAAAAATTTATAATTATTATATTTTGTGTTTTTTTATTTGAAAATGAAGTCAACACATAAGGTAAGGTATTTTCATCAAAAAAAAATATTTCTTTGAGATACAAGCCATATTAACCACTATCTTATTTTGTGTGGGGTATATAATGAAGAATGACTTGTTATATAATTAAATTTTTTATTTTATTTTATTTTTGCATTAATTCATTTAATTTTTTAATGGGGATCGTAATTCAAAAGTAAGACAAGTTGTAAGGGATTTCTGTCTCACCTTTATTTCTCTAAGACAAATGGCATATACACTACTTGTTTATTCTAAGTGGAGTAAATAAATCCCAGGAATATATTTTCTCGGTAATATTTAGAAGAATATTGTAATTTTATATCCAAATAATTTTATTTATATCAAGGGGAATTTGGTCTCACAAATTATAATGTTATGAGTATTTATTTAATAGTTTATTCAATATTTGGGATTGTTCATTTTTATGTCTTGGTTGTGGATTATTTTTCATTCGTACCCATGTTTTGTAAAAATGTTTTTTAATTATTTTATGTATTTTTATTTTTATTTTATCCCATTAATTAGTTTTTACTACACTATCTAAAAGAATTTATTTTCTTCCAATTGAATAATTTATTTAAATTTACGACAAAACGTCGAATGAAATGTTATTTATAACATATATAAGAAGAATATAATTTTCTAACATGTTGAAAAATTATTTTTTTCATTTTTTCAAATAAATTATACTAGGGTTATTTTAAATGATATATTTTCCTCTAAAATATCTAGTCATTTTAAAGAAAAAATGTTATTAATGTGGAATGAATATTTTCCACTCGAGTTTGATTCAAGTGATCGTTAAATATTATTTTCAAAATATGATAACACTATTTGATCTTAGAGAATATTTTACTGGGAATATGATTCAATTATACTGATATTATTCTTTTTATTAATTTTATTTGTTTATGAATTAATGGTATTTATGAATCCCATTTATCTTCCATGGGTTATGATATGATGGAATGAAGTTTATTCAATCCAATTCATTTAGTGGGTTATGATGTGATAGATATTTTCTGTTATTCTGGAACAAATATTTATGGGTTTCATTATGTGATAGTTGGGACCTATATCTCCCTTGAATTCATTAGGTACTGATTTATATCTCATGAAATAGACATGGACAGAATAGGTAGCTTCCATGTTTTTGTAAAGGGTTATAACAACTATGATGGAATTGGAAATGAACCCTAATTAATATTTAAAAAAAATTATGGACATTTTTATCCCACAATATCCTTCCTTATGTTATGGTCTCATGGATTATTGTATATTATTTTTTATGAACATATATGATTTATTAAATGAAAATATATCATGATCTTTGATATGAATGATAAAAATTTCAAATTTATTATGTCTATGTAGTTATTATTTATGACTTGGATATGAATGACATATCGCTTTTTTACATATACTAAGCATATGATATCACGATTTTCATGTATTATGTTTCGCCATTTTTTTAATAATGGTAATAAGTATAATTAAAAAAGGTGGAGATCATTATAAAATATTGTAAAGATCATTCCCCAAATTTGATGTCTGTGGTTCTGGTTTTCAAGGGACATAAACTATTACCGTAATTTTTAAGGGTTTATATAATGTATTTAATAGTCATATAAATAGATATAATATCCATATTCATTAATCCTGGTTCATTGGAGTTTATTTAGTATCAATACTCAGATTACATGTAGACACTGTTGGCGGTGTCCAGTATAGAAATTTCTCTCACACACCACTCAATATGAATTTGGTAACTGAAAAGATTATCTTTGTTTACTTATTACTAAGGGGATAACCATTATAAAATTTACTGATATTCTTACCTATTTGTAGATATAAGGATCATAGGACTAAGAATTAACATGAGATTATAGTGGTGCAACTTTCTATTATTTTAGTAATTTTTTTATTGGATGGTTGTATTCATGTTCTCACGTCCCCTTTTATATCATTATAACTTCATGAATAAATGTATTGACACTACCATGGTGGAATTATATTGTAATTTGTTATTTAGTTATTCACGCTTCTATAGTTTAATTACTATATTTGATTATATCATTATTTCACTTTTGTTTTTAATTGTTTTTTCTATGATTCCTCTCGGAAAATATTGTATAACCTTAACATTGTATCACATTTACACCCTAATTTCATGTCAATTTTTTGTAGTATAGTGGGAGGCATTCCTGAGGATATGTTTCCCACTGGCCAAGGACACAGTTTATGTGGACCCTAATTTGGGATATTTGAAGGCAGTGTCATAAGATTCTTTTCTTTTGTCTTACTATTTGGGAATTAGATATGACACAAAAATTAAATGGAAATTGGAAATGAACATGTTCTTGGACATATCTATCCCATGAATAGAAGAATCAAAAATTATCTATGATGGGTAGTTTTTTTATTTTTCCATTGATTGTTGAAATGACATCACCAATGGATGACACGCTTGTTCTATTGTGTTATTCATATTGGTATGACTAAAATTATGATTCCATATTCCTATACATGATTAAATGAATGATTTTCATTAGTACATGCATAATCATATGATCAATATGATTAATATTCCATGCATTTTTCCATTTTATGTATATTTTCAGCATGAATTTTTCCATTTCAATTTAACTATAAATTAATATGTATTGAATTGGGTTGAAACATATATAAGGGATTAAAAAAACATAATTGATACTTAATGTTCCAATAATAACCAAATAGTGATTTCTTGAATATTTTATTGAATAATGTATATGTAGTAATTTATAGAATTTTGATCAGTGAACCATCAGACACATGATATTGAACACGTTATTTTATGGGTTAAGGGAATTCCATATTTTGGTTCAGAAGAAGTATATTCCCTTATCGATTAAGAAATGAAAATTCACATTATTCAACCATAAAAGTGCATTATATAATTAAATAATCATAATTTTAATATCAATATGACTTTTATAGTGTAATTAATTATTCCATACATGTGACACATAGACTCACACCTAAAACTGACCATAGTAGGGGGGTAGTGGTATCACTAACATTCATATGGCTTTTTATGTCATCCTTTAACATATTGGACTGGCATGTTGAGTAGGGAGAGATATATGTTCATTATTTTAGAAAGGCATTATACATATCTTAGTTTTCATCTTCAATCTACTAAATTTCTTAAATCTATTTTGAGGGGTGTATTTGACATTGTAGAATTATTATTACATGTTATTCAAAGGTTTCATTCCCTAATGGAGGTGATGACCATGTTTCTAAGTTGGCAGATTGTGAACTGCCACAATTTCCTCCTACAGTTCCACCAATATCATCTTTTTATTATATATATTGGAACTAAAACCCAGTTCTGAGAGGGATTCATATGTTTGTTTCAGTCTATGCATGATCTAGTTTGACGTACTATAAATATGGAAGAGTTAACTGGGGAAGATTAGTAGAATCTTCCTCCCACGTTTTCTAGGGATGATAGAACACATAGTTCCATGTCATTTATGAAATCAATTTGTTATATATTTGAGTATATAAATACCCCTGCATAGATATGTGTCAAGTAATCAACCTATATGTTATGTGATTATGCTTAATAGTGGTGGGAAGTTATCTATAAAGTGGATCAGAATATATATATGGTCACAGATAATTTCAAGATTATCATTAAGGACTACTTTTATTCCAAAACATTATGGGATGGCATATGTATAAAAGTCAAAAAACCAACTTTAGAGAGAATTCTAGTTATGAAGTATTTGTCTTATTTTACTGAGCTTCATATGTTCTCTCATAGTATAATGAGTGAGGGTTTTTTATGACTGCTAGGTTAATTGAGGATGGGATAATGTTCTCCATCCAATCACCTGTCAATGTATTTAGGATGATGACTATTTTAAAAAAATTCAACCAAACTCTTATTTTAGAGAGAAACATGAGTGATGTTAATGTTGTGATTCAGAGTGTTTCAAAACCTATAGCTTATAGTTGTTCTTTTTTTTGTTAAAATAGTATTTATGAGGGGGATAAAGGTAGTATAATTTGTTATTCCCCATATTGTTTTGTGATCTATCATTAGTGTGGGAGGTTGGGGCATAAATAATCATTGTCCCGACAAGGGTTAGTGATGTATAATTCCTATGACTGGATTGGGTATATCCAACACTTCATCAAAATGTTCCTATCAGTACATAGATACTGTGGATGTACTCAATATCCTAAAATATATGAAGTTCACAATAAGAATATGAATTCAATACTATATGCCAATTAGGTTGAGGTGGCGATTGAAGAAGAGGTAACCAGAATTATGAATCTCAATGGCTGAATAACATGCTTGCATAGGAATGTTAGGATGTGACTTAGGTCCATGGTACATTCAAGTTACATGCAGTCTAGTAAACATCATAACAATATAGTGATGGCCCATTTACTGTTTGAGGTACTAATCTTGTAGTTGTATCTTTTGTGTCTTCATTATTTTACGTTGTTGTCTCTCGCTCATTTAAATCTTGGAAAACCGTTGAGAATATACAAATCACGATAAAAAAAATTCATTGAATTATGATGTTTGATACCTTGTTAGGTATCTGAAAAAAGAAAAATTTTCATTTTATAAATTTTACTCTTCATAAATGCAGTTTGATTTTCATAGGGTTTATTTTCTTCCATGACCTGACATGATTTTACATAAAAATTGGGATGGGCAAGTTAGCTCCTTATATATCCCAAATTTTTTTCTATAAATAGAGTATAGAATTTTCATCATTGTAGAGCAGTAGAAATGTGCATATGGGAGAATGTGATATCCATGCTACACGACCATGTCCTGAGTAGCAATGGATAAGTAATGTGATAGATTAAAAAGATAGTATTTTCCTAGATGAATATAGGTTGTGAACCACTATTATTACTCATCTCATATGGAGTTTCATGGAATTAATTCCTAATGACATCAATGGCCTAACTCCAGTGTGATATGGATAATTCACCACTGATATAGTGTTAGGAGAAACATAAGTAACCTTTTCTCCGTATAGAATAGAACATAAGGGGCTTATAGAGCTCAAGTATAAGATGGTAGATATGTTGGACAACGGATTTTTGCACACCAAGAAATCTACATGGGATTTAATGGTCCATTTCTAAAGAGGATGGAGGGTACTGTCATACACTTTGTAGATTACCATAAAATGTACCTGCTCATAGTCAAAAATTGATATCCACTGGGCATACATAATGAGACCCTAGAATAGCTCTGAGGAGAGAGATATTTTTTAAATATAAATTTCAGGTTGATCTCTAATCCGGTGTATGTTAATAATTATTTCATATGTAACATGGATTCTAGGAGCCTTTATGGTGTATAAGAGTATCTAGGTATGTCATTTGGAATCAAAAAAGAACCTGCATTCATTATTGATATTATATATTAGGTTTTCCACCTCTATCATGATTCAATAATGGTATTATTTTTTATGATATCAGGGTGTGTTCATGCTCTAGACATGACCATTCCCATCATCTTGGGATCTTAATAAATTAAATAAGAGATCATCATATATATTCTAAGATCTATAAATTTAAAATTTGAGGCTAAAAATTATACTTCATGTGTAAAATTATCTCAGAGTCAAGAGTTTCAGTAGACCCAAATAAAGTGATAGGTGTAGTTTCATGGGAAAATTCAAATAAAACCTTTGAAATATGATGTTTCTTATAGCTTTCCAAATGTTATAGTGGATTCCTCCTTAATTTCATATGTATTATTTCACCACTTAAAATATTGACAATGAATGGTGTGAAATTAATATGATAAGAAGCCTATTAAGTAGCATTTTAGGATTTGAAGGTTTGTTTGACATAAGATCCAATACTAATTCATTCATTTCCAGAAATACCTATAAAATATAATGTGACATATCATGTATCAATATTGGAGCTATTATGGTGATGTATGATCTATTCATTGTGTACAGGTCTCGTTAGTTCGGGCATCACTAGTGTAATTCTAGGCACAATATATTGATCTTGGTGATGTTGTGCATTGGTATGATCATGGATACACTATATACTAAGATAGTGTCTTGTGTTATTCATTGACCACAAAAAATCTCAGCCACATGTTTATATTGTGGGATCTCAATATCACATAGTATAGGCGGGAAGAGTACCAATAGTTAATCGATATCAAGAATTCCTACATTCTTTGTAAAGGTTATTCTCTAGAAAAATCAATAAGACAGAAGACATAGACACAGTTGGTCTAGGAGTCCTGTGATTAATGTAACATTATGACCATATTCTCAGAGACTCACATAGAGGTTCAATAGAGAAATGGTAATAATATCCTCTTGTACTTATCAGTGTCTTCTACTCACCTATAATAGGTTAGAATGAGAGAGTTATATGATCCAAGTGACCATATCCTAAGGGAAATCATTTCAGATGTTGATATTTCATCATGTGGGATTCTGGTTCTAATTATACCTTAATATTAATTGCATTTGTATGAGTCATAGAAAAAATAATAGTGGAGATGATGTAGTAGTTACATACTAGATTAGGGTAAGTTTATCCAAGTGTCCACAAAATGTATCAGGATTTAAGGCACCAGTATTGGTGGCCTAATATGAACTGAGAGATTTTTCTCCATATCGCACTCTGTCCCACCTATTGTAAGTGATTGTAGTGCATAAGTGTTAGGAATCGATTTTACATCCCTTTTCCATTCATGAATGAATATATTATGTTGTTTCTATGGATTTTGTTACCGATCTACCTAGATCACCTCATAGAAATGATACTGCGTGCGATTCTTTTGACCGTTTGGTGAAGGCCACAAACTTCATAACTATTTGATTGACCTTCATGGAAGAAGAACAAGGTTATCAATAAATAATAATGGTTATAAGTCTTCATGGAGCTCCTCCTTCTATCATTACTAACAAAGAATCTCTTTTTACATCATAGTTCTGATGGGGTTATCAAAAGGCCTTGGCTACATAATTCATTATGGGCATGGCCTATCACCCACAGACCGATGGATTGATAAATAGATCATGTCAGGTGCTAGATGAAATGAGAAATGCGTTCTTCCATGACATTGGGGGATAATGACAAAAAAAATTCCCACATTTTTTTATAGAGTAATAGATTTTAGGATAACATTGAGATGACATCTTATGAAGATTTATATGGTAGGATTTTGTCGCTCACATCTGTGTCATCTAGAGGTGGTGGAGGTGGTTATGCATGGACCAATATTGTGTAAGAGACTATAGAGAAGGTCTATCTGATCAGAAGCACATCATGATCGCCCAGTAATGAGTGTAGCTATCTTCAAACAGATTTCGTTGACCACTTGATTTCCAATAAGGTGGCCAAGTTTTCATTCGTGTCTAACCAAGAGTAGGGAATATATTTATTCAGAACCATGGTAATATCTCATTGATGTTCATTGAAATATTAGAGGTTTTGAAATTGATCAAACATGTGGATTAACATATTGAACATCATTATTGAAACCTATTAATGCATGGTTTCTTTCATGTTTCTCATCATTACTAGTTCTATCTAGACCTTTGACATGTATTTCAGCCTATTGAGGATGAATTGGATGCATATTCATCTGTAAAGGAGTATATTATTCATATTGCAGACTTAATAAGGGAGACACCCTGAGGTAGGATTGCTACATCGGTATGGGTTCTATAGAAAAATGACTAAGTATAGGACATGATATGGGAATAAGAAGCTAATATATGTAGTTAGTGACTAGAACAATTAACTGAAAATAACTTATTACCTTTAGAAGTAAAACACGACGACGAGTTCCATTAAATAGTGTAGTTTTTAATGGACCATATTTTCAGGAAGGTAAAGATGATTTTCATTTCAATTTGATTTATTTTCTTAATCATAGTAAACATGAACTATAATATAACTGAGATACCAAGAGTAATAAGGATTTTTTAGATCCTAAAGCTTCATAAAAAATGGAAAAATTCTTGGTGACATGGTTTGATGAATAATTGTCCCCCAACCCACATAGTTTTTCAGAAACCATGCTATTATACACTATGAATATATGTAGGACACCATGTTTTTTTAAAAACCATGAGATCCAATACACAAGACCATGTGATTCTACTTAAATTTTTGAAAGATACATTTTCCACCATTTGATAATTATTAGATAAACTGTTCCCCTAACCTTATAGTGTACCCATTTTATAATAGTGAATTTTACTTTTTTTAATAATTTTTTTCAAACCGTTAATCTATACAGCATGACTATATAATATTTGGTGAAATGTCCAAAATATCCCTAAATTAACCCTTTAACATATTTTTTAATTCCCATTATTTTTCCATCTAACCAACACCCCTTATCAACTATATTGAACTTTTGAACCTCTCATTCAAGGCATTGAGAAAACTCCCTCACCAAAAGTATGATACTAGATCTATCAAAAGCATTTCACATATTCCGGTAATATGCTCTTTTCTATTACCTCGATAAATGTTTTTTTCTAGATCAATCATCTAATATAGGTGATATAAATATTCCATAATCTATCACGACCCACATTCAGCAAGACGATGGAAGGGGCGGCAAAGGCCCTCGCCCTTCCTTCTTCAATTCGAAGATGAGATAATGACCCCCGAGTCCCACCTCCAGTCAGCCCCGGAGTGGCTACTAGCACCAAGGGTGTAACATTTTCAAAATATTGGAGGCATTACTCTTTTTACTTAACCAAGATTGGGTGAATGAATGAGTCAGCACCAAACACCACCAAGTATAGAAAACTCAAAAGGAAACCATACTACATGAATGTTTTAATAATAAAACTGAACAAGGTACAATAACTCCAAAGTACAAACCAACAGTAAAAGAAAAGGTGAAGCAGAAAAAAACAGCGACCAACAGAAACTCCAACGTCCAGACTGGTAATGTCCCGCACGGCCTCCGATGTCCTCCTAACAACTAGAAAGTAAACATAGGGTGAGTATACAAAGCATACTCAGTAGGAAAAACCTATAGCTCTCATGCACAAGTGGGGAGAAGTACTATAGTCCCGTGAGAATCAGAGAAACCAACATCTATCAAGGAGTCCATCCATCCCACATCATCGGCCAAACTCACCAAACAACACTAGTAGTAAGGTAATAGTAAAAGGACAAAACATTTGGGTACCCCGCACCACCATTTCCCCTTCCAGCTTTCTAGTCATTCCTAATGGAAAATGTCCTGATGCTACCATGCTCTTCCAGCCCGCACACACCTGAGCCTCACAGCCATCCATCCCTGCCCGCAAACATGTAGGCCTCATCCCGAAGACACTTGGGAAAACAAACCATAAACAGAACCCCTACCCGAAAACACTTGGGCTAACAACACAACAATCAAAACCTTTCCAAATAATCCTAGGTGTAAGGCCGCCTCCAGCCATCACAGCCAAGGAAAGATGAAGTAGGATGGAGAGTAACTAGGGTGAATCACCCTTCCCCATAAAATGAGGTGTCTGAATCTATGTTCCAAACGTGGGTGGGGTGTGACTAAACACAAAACATACAATTATACATATATATACCAACATACAGCCCATCCTATGGCTCCTCAAACAGATACATGTAGGTTCACAGGCACAGCTGCCTTAGAAAATAGGCACACAACAAATAGTTCCCAGTTCCTTTTTTCATGTAATCATTCATAACAGTTCTGTATGAGTTAATCCCTTCACTAATGGGCAGCTAACAGTCACATTAACAGATGAAGCAACAAAATTGGTAGAAAATAAAAACGTCAGGTAAAATTAAGCATTCACACCTGGATCGCTTGTGAAGTCACAATAACTAGGGATCAAGTGAGATCCTTCAATGTACTAGAAAGAAAACAACCCCGAGACACATCCAAACATCGCCAAACTCTAGAAGCAAACGGTTTCCCAATAATAGAGTATTCCATTCCAATTCGTGATATATGCAGAGTAACCCCCATAACCTCAGATTCACAACCAGCGAAGTATAACTACAGGGGATCCCATCCAAGAAAACCATAAAGTCACCAGTAATCAGCCCGTTAATAAAAAACAACCAAACCCCTACCCCCCAACACAAGGTAGGGCCACATAGGTATTTTCATACTTAAAAAATTTAACACACTCGATGGTTTCAATTCCACTGTGATTTAACCACGGTTATCATAGAAAAGTTTGAATCTTGGTGCTTTCAATTTATTTAACCCAGTAAACGTAATTAACCAATTCCATGTTACGGTTATCTAAATATCTAAGAACACCGAGGTTCATTAGTGCATAGGGAACGACCACCAGCGGCCATGATTTTCAGTGAGAATAGTCCCATATAATTCACAATACATATCAAAAATAAAATATCAGAACAGGTTATCGATCACACCCCCCCCCCTTTTCATTTTTTAAAGGCTCATTCATTATCTACTTTAAGTTGGGTTTATTCAATTTCCACAGAGGAAAAGGCATGCCCAACCATCATGATACACAAAAATGAGAGACAAAAGGAGATAATCCCTACCAGACAGATCAAGGATCGTTGTTACGTCCTCGCGTGAGTGGTAGGAACTCCAAGGAATGAGATCAAGGAAAATTTCGCAGGGTTACAACTCATCGGGGGGAAGGGTACTCCGAGTGAATGGTGATAAAGAAAATGAAACGTAGGGATAAGACTTTAGGTTTTAAAGGCCAAGATACATCATTCCTAAGACGGTAATGATACAGAAATAAAAAATCGAAACTGCGTAAGAAGCGGGATCGTGGGTTGACCAGGCGGCTAGGTCACCCCACACACCACTTAAAAGGTCCCCGCCTTTCGGGGCATTTTAAACAGATGCACACCTCATGGTTTTTCATTTAAGGAGGTTATCTCACCAATCATTTAATTTAAACGCCATTAAGGGAATTAATGGGCTCTAAAATAGACTTAAAGGGGTCAAAACATGGTTAAAAAACCAATTTGCACAAAAAGGAGGCTCAATTGGAAAACCCGTGGGGGTAGGCGAGAGCTACCAGTAGCCGGGAGCCACCGGTGGCTGAGAGCCACTGGTGGCTGAGAGACACCGGTCGCCGAGGGCCACCGGTAGCCGAGGGCCACCGGTAGCCGAGGGCTACCGGTAGCCCAAGATCACGGGTAGGCTAGGTCTACCGGTAGGCTGAGGCTACCGGTAGGCCAAGGAGACCGCTAGGAGTCACTGAGAAGCTGGGATGGCCTTCCAGTCCACCCATACCACCTCAAACATCAAATTTTTACCAAGTAATGGACCCAAAAACCCGGGCCATTACATCAGATACTTCTCAAACTATTATCATCCCCAAGAATATAAGAACAACCCAGAAAGGTGAAAAGTGGGGTCCAAACAACCACCATCTAATGATAATTCTCAGGGGGAAACCCTTGAGTTGTTCGAAAGCTGGAACAGAACCCTCCCCTACATCCAGGAATACTCCCCCAAGATTTATCAACCACTAATATTCACAAAAATCACAAGGATCACACTATCCAACACAATAGTTAGGAGTCCCCTACTACATGTCAGGATATTATCCACTTTGGGCGGCACTGACTCGCTCACACGGGTTTAATCGCATCTACATTAATGCTTCTTTATTAGCAGTCAAGTTTTCCCATCATCACACATTCGGACACACACACACACAGGGAACATGGAACAGATCATCTAATAACTAAGAAAAACAATCATTTCATATATTAAATCCCAAGGTACAATATCTCAAGGATCAGAAAAAAACAACATGGAAGTCAAAACAACTCTGGGTACTGAACGTGTAACTGGGCCTCCCACTCCCATGTGATCTCTTCGAGGCCACCATGCCTACTCAACACACGAACCAAGGGCAAGGTTCGTCCACGAAGCACATTCTATTTATGATCCTCAATCTTGATTTTTCGTTATATGAAGGTCCCATTGTCTTCCACATATAACTCTCCCCAATCGATGACGTGGGAGTCTTCATGTAGATATCGTCAAAGGTGGGAGATGTGAAAGATGTTTTGAACTTTCTCCAACTGAGGTGGCAATGCCAGCTGATACGACACCTCACCAACTCGTCCCAACAACTCGAAAGGACCGATGAACCTTGGGGAGAGCTTACTCTCCTTCCCAAACCTTCGCTACCCACGTCAAGGTGGGACCTTCAAGAAAACATGATTCCCAACCTCTAACTCCATGGTCATCCTCCTATGATCGGTATATGACTTCTGCTGGTCCTGGGCTGCCTTCATCCTCTTACGCACAAGTTGAACCTTCTAAGTGGTTCCCTACACCACTTTTGGCCCAAGAACAGCTACATCCCCAATATCTTCCCAGAAAATGGGTGAACGACACTGCCTTCCATACAAGGCCACAAATAGTGTAATACCAATAGTGGAGTGGAATGTGTTGTCATAAGAAAACTCCACTAGAGGCATGTGTCATATCTATGATCCCCCAAAATCAAGAACACATGCCTGCAGCATGTCTTCAAAATTCTGGATCATTCTTTCTGTTTTCCCATATGTCTTAGGGTGGAAAGCAGTGCTAAGGCGTAGGTGGGTGCCAAAGGCATGCTATAATCCCCTCTATACTCGTGAGGTAAACTACGCTTCTCGATCAGAGACAATAGATCTCAGGTTCCCGTGTAATCTCACCCCCTCAGGGACGTGCCTCTACGATAAGGTGGTCACCGGGCTCGACTCCATTATCTCCAAGAAGTGTGGTGATTTTTTCAACCGATCTTCCACTACCTAGATGGAATCATAGCCTCCCCGAGCCCATGGGTAGCCCTATTTCTAAGTCCTTAGATATGTCATCCCACTTCCACTCTGGAACACCTAATGATTGTAATGGCCCTCCAAGAAAACAGTGTTCACTGTTTACTTGCTCACACACGAGGCACATCGCCACAAACTCTACCACTGCCCGCTTTACCCCAGGCCACCAAAACTGTCTCCTCACACCTTGGTACATCATTGAGACCCCAGAATTTACCGCTATTATCGAGCGATGGAACTAACGTAGAACACCTTTACACATCATCTCTGGAACTAAAAGCCTTCCACGGAAAAGAATCGGATGCTGACCATCCTCCAACTATCCCTCAAGGGCATTTCCCTAATAAACAAGATCCCACATCACTTCCACCTCCGAGTCCCCCCACTGAGACTCTTCCACCTTCACCACTAAGGAGTGAACTACAGTCATACGAAATAGAGATCCTCTCCCACCTTACACCCTTGCATCCAAATACAAGGCCGGTAACTCTTCCATCGCTCTCCAAGAATCTTCATATTCCTAAACTACTTCCTTCAGTGATTTCCTGCATAGAGAATCAGCCAAAACATTGCCCTTTCCCTCAGTATAAGTGATATCAATGTCGTAATCTTGGAGGAACTCAACCAATATCCTCTGCCTCATGATCAGATCTCGCTGGGAAAAGATATAACGCATGCTCTTTTGATCTGAGAAGACCACAAAGCACTCTACGATGAGACAATTCTGCCACAACTTCAATGAAGACACCACAGCCACATGTTCTAGATCGTGGGTCGTATAGTTACGTTCATGATGACATAACTGCCTAGACCCATAGGTGATCACTCCTTGCTGCTGCATCAGAAGACATCCCAACCCAAGGCTAGAAGCATCATAGAAAACTTCAAACAACTCCCCTTCCTCTGGTAATCTCAGTACTAGAGCACTAAAAAGCTTCTCCATTAGGTATCCAAAAGATGTTTGGCACTGGTCGCTCCATAGGACGGACTGGTCTTTCCTACTCAAAGATGTCAACAGAGTTGAAACGCGAGAGAAGTTAGACACAAACGTCCGGTAATAGCCTGCCAAACCCAGGAAACTACAAACTTTAGCCACGTTCTTGGGTGCTTCCCCTGAAATGACTGCCTCGACCTTTGACAGATCTACTGTTATTCCCCTCTGAGACACTACATGTCCAATGAAATGTACCTCTTGGGTCAAGAACTTTCACGTAGACAGTTTCCCATAAATATGGCAGTGTCGAAGGACTCCCAAATCTTCCCTATGATGTTCAACATGATCTTTCATTGATCTTGAGTAGATAAGGATGTAATTGATGAACACCACAATGAACTGGTCCAGATACTCTTAGAAAACAGAGTTCATGAGTTTCATGAATGTAGCTGGTGCGTTCGTAACACCAAACGGAATGACCACAAACTAAAAGTGGCCATATCTGCACCTGAAATTCATCTTCGAGATATCACTTTCCTTCACTCTCAACTGGTGGTTTCCAAACTGTAGATCGATCATAGAGAACCAACCTACACCCATCAGTTGGTCGAAGAGATCGTCTATCCTCGGAAGGGGGTAACGATACTTGATCATCACCTGATTCAACCTTCGGTAGTCTATGCATAGTCATAGACTACCATCTTCCTACTTTAAGAACAAAACTGGAGCACCCCACAATGACATGATGGGTCAAACAAAGCCCTTATCCATCAGATCGTCAATCAGAATCTTCATCTCCCACAAATCATAAGGTGCCATCCGATAAGGATCCATGGATATTGGGTGGGAACCAGGCTACAAGTCTATCAAAAACTCAACGTCACGTTGAGGGGGGTAGAGTCACAACCTTATCAGGAAAGATATCAGGGAATTATTTTATGACCTCTAGGAAATCAATCATTCTTGCGTCCACTGACTCTAATAACATCTCGTTCAGCATAGATAGGAGTGGCTTCACATGTTGACTCCCCTCTTGATAACTACACTACCCAACAAAATCCACATGCTGTCCATCCTTGTTGGAGAATTCAATCCTTCTCCGATAGTAGTTGATGATGGAATGCATAGAGAATAACCAGTAGATGCCTAGAATGACATAGTATTGATGCATCTGTAATGAAAGAAGGTCTCCACAGGACTGATGTAGTCCCAAAATCAGTCTACACCCCCAGAAGAAGTAAGATGCACTGTTCTGTCTCCGAAATAGTGTTCTCAACACTAGGGGCACAAATATTCTATCGGTATCCGGACCCAGAGCATGGGTAAATTCATGTGTAAAGAAGGAGTGAGAATCTCCCAAATCAAACAGGGCAGAAAAAGGAGTGCTGGATAAACTGATCGTACCTCGAATGACCTCTGGTCCTATTGGAGCTACTAACTCTGTGGCGTGAAACTGTCCGCACCCAGCTCCTCTGCCTTGCTGTTATCGAACACCTCCCCGACCACACCCGGGTCGAGGTCCCTGAGGAGAACCCTGGTGTCGATCTCCTCCTACATGGTCATCCGTCGGTGGGCCAAGGGCCTGCTGCTGCTACAGGAAAGGCCTTGCCAGTAATGGATGCTGCTGAGGTGGTTGCTGAAACTGCCCACTTCTACTATGTGGATCTCGAGTCAGACACCTGCTATGGACGTGTCCGAAAACATTGCAAGAGAATCACTTCTGTCCCAGCCCTATGAAAAAGGGATGAGAGCCAGATGCTCGTGACTAGAACTGATGAGACATAAACCCTGCTTGTGGAAACCTGAAAGACCCTTTCGCTGGAGACCTACTGCTCACCACCTTCCCCTTTGATGAACTCAGCTAGTTCCCTTATCGTGGTGTGGTTCCATTCGAGTGCATCATCTCTACTATCTCGGCCTTCTTCTGTACTTCTAGGTACGTCAGAAGAGTGAAGGGAGTGACATCGTACTGAAGTGAAGGACGTAGTTACTCCTCTAACCGTCTTGCCCGAGACTCCCCATCTGTAAAAAGATCTCGGGAAAAGCGCAAGAGATCTTTGAACTTGATGCACATCTACCTCACTGATATGCTTCCCTACTGAAGGGAGATAAAATCCTGTCTCTTCTCAGCATTCATTGTAGAGAAGAGGAACTTATCACGAAATTCCTTCTCGAAACTGGCCCATGAAACCTTTGCCTCTATCTTCTCTCCCAGGAAAAGCGTCCACCACTGGCACACTACTCATCTCAACTGACTGACAGCCAACATAACACAGTACTCCCTTGGAGCACGGTTTAAAGAGAAGGTCATGGCTAGCTCCTTGAGCCATCCCTCCATTACTGAGTCAGAAACTCTACCCCCGTACTTCTCGAGGGTTTGTCCCTAGAAGGAGCGTAGAGTCCTCTGCCACAAGTCGTCCTCCTTATCTCAGTCAACCCTTTGCAAGTCAACTACCTCAATCCACTGGGCCTCAACTGACTGGGTCGCTCATGAATAACGTCTGGGGTGACATAACTACAAGGTAAACAAAGATTTCTTACACCTGATTAGAAAGGGAATTATTATTATTATTATTATTATCAAATATTCTCCCCATGAATCCCCAAATCAAATAAAAACACAATCTGTATGATGCATGTAACTTTTCAAGGGTCTCTACCCGGAAATAAATGTAGTCTCACTTGGTCTTTTGATAGGATCAGAGTCCTTGCATTTGATCAATGGGGCCCCTAAAATCCCTTGTCCTAGCCGATCCAACCGGGCCTATTTAACGAACTAAGATCACCTAACATCGTTTCCCTACCATCCCATGCCATCCTAACTATGCCAAACCCCAGACACCATCTTATACCTCAACCCTTCCTCTGATACCATTCTATCATGACCCACCTTCGGAAAGATGATGGAAGGGGTGGCAAAGGCCCCAGCCCATCCTTCTTCAAGTCGAAGATGAGACAATGACCCCCCTGAGTCCCGTCTCTTGTAGGCCCTGTAGTGGCAACTAGCACCAATGGTGTATCATTTTCACAATATGAGAGGAATTACACTTTTTAGTTAACCAATATTGGGAGAAATAATGAGTCAACACAAAAGCCCACCAAGTATAGAAAACTCAAATGAAAACCAAACTACGTGCATGTTTTAATACTAAAACTGAACAAGGAACAAGAACTCGAAAGTAAAAACCAACAGGAAAAGAAAAGGCGAAGCAGAAAACAACAAAGACAAACTACAACTCCAACATCTAGACTACTAAGGTCCTACACGGCCTCTGAAGTCCTCCAGACAACGTGAAAGTAAATGTATGGTGAGCATACAAAGCATACTCAGTAGGAAAAACCTATAGCTCTCGTGCACTAGTGGGGATAATTACTAAAGTCTCATGAGATGTAGATAAACCAAAATCTATCAAGGAGTCTCCGACATCTAACGGTAGCTGAGATCCACCAGTAGCTGAGAGCCACAGGTAGACTAGATCCACTGGTAGTAGATAGCCACTAGTAGCCGAGAGCCACCATTAGCCGAGATCCACCGGTATACGAGAGCCACTAGTAGCTGAAAGCTGCCAGTAGTCGAGAGCACCGGTAGGCTAGAGCTACCGGTCCCTCAAGGTCACCGGTAGGCTAGGTCTACCGGTAGGATGTGGCTACCAGTAGGCCAAGTCTACCGCTATGAATCACTGAAAAGCTGGGATGGCCTTCCAGACCACCCAAAACACCTCAAACATCAAATTTTTACCACATAATGGACCCCAATAACCCAAGCCATTACATGTTATCATGGTATTATAATATATCTAATATATCATTCTACCTACATCAAATATGCGAATGATATCAAACATGGACATGTATACAGACTTGAGGTAGGTGGTCAAGACAATTTCCATTTGAGTTTTTTGTCCTCATAGCTACATCATTGTGCAACATGCTCGTTATTATTGATCATCCAATTTTATTTGGTTCCCCAATATCAAATTGATCCTTAGACCATGATACCACTACTACAAAAATACTCTTTACTGGTGGTTTTGAATCACTGTTATAGGTCTCCAAACCATTTTTATAGCCTTTACAAATGGTTTGGAGGACCATTTTCTAGTTTGGAATTGGGATAAGTCTGTTTCATTAGTTTTGTCACCCCATTATTATAGGTAATTCAATAAATAAAACCCAGCATGGTTTTGATCTTAGAACCACCCATTTTTAATCCAACGACCAAACCACTAACCTAACACGACTTTTGTGAATATAATATCATATATATATATATGTGTGTGTGTGTGTGTGTGTATACTCATAAGTATTTTCAATTTTTATTTATTTAATATCATTTTACCAAAGATTACTAAAAAATATGGGTACCTATACCAATGGTTCTTATAACAGTTTTTATAGACATATACTAACAGTTTTGAGAACAGTTGGTTAAGGTAATTTGATATTTTGAGCTATGCCAGCAGTTTTGGCCCAAAACGTTTGTATATGTATTATTAGTTGACCTATAACATCGGTTTTGAAGAAAAAATTTTTGTAGTGTGGCTAAAAGATACCTATAACAATGGTTTCCTCAAAACAATTAGTATATGTCTCTCTATGGAACGTATGTCAATGATTTTGAACAAACCATTGGTATAGGTTTTATTTCTAGTAGTGTAAATGTTTGTTGATACTTTTTTGAGAATTAGAATTTGTGGACTCCATTTATTGACACCACCAAGGGTGTGCCAAGTAAAATTTTCCTTTATTGTTAATGGTCAAAATGGAAAAATCTAATTTATTGCATTCAACATGGTTCTTTGTATGAATTATTAATATTTTTTAATTGTTATAAGAGGCCAAAAAACCACCATGGTGTTTGAAGCAATCTATTTTTTAAATTTCCCTTGTAGGTAGCTTCCATATATAACCAAGAAACCTATCTAAATTACCACTTATATTTTTTAAATGAAATTCTAATTTGTAATATAAATGGTTCTGTTTTATAAAGAAAGGAATATTCATGATGGTTTTTCTTTTAAAAAAATGAATTAAAATGGATTTTGTGAAATGGATTATATAAAATGGCATTAAATGGTGTGTTGATTTCCCTCTAATGAGTTGAATAATTGAAATACAATGATAGATTAATTTCCATGATTAATTCTCCATATGAAATGTACTACCTTCAATATAATGGAACCCATATAATTAAATTCATAAGAGGTTATGCATTGAATATTATATTATAAATGATTATTCCTTGTCATGGCTATTGTATGATGATAAAGGAATAGTGGAGCGTGATAGAATCACACACCCTTACATGTGGTGTTTATCATGAAGACTCACACCATATACTCTATTAGTACATTCAGCTTTACACACCATATTTTATTGTTTGAGTGATGACATGATGGATCCCTCACCATATGGAGTGTTGTGCATGACATCTCACACTCTTATTGGGATATAGGTCACATACCTTATTTCCCAACCCTCTAGGCTTATTAGATTGATCATATATGTATGAGTTACACCCTGGTCGAAGTAGCATGTAGTATTCCATGTATATAACCACTTACAGTCAGATATAATTTGATCATATAAGTCGATGATATATATATAGTTAAAAATATATATATTATTACTATATATATGGTGTCAAATCAGATATATATTCTACCCATGATACAAATCAAGTAGACATTCCATGTGAACTATAGGAACCTGAGCAGCTTGGTTATTTATTTCTGCATCATTTTCCTATTATATTTAACCATACATAATGTTTAGTAATGAGAACTTTTGAGATTACACATTGACACAGTTGGTGGTGTCCTACTGAGATTTTCATCACACACCCTACTTGGGCGGCCATTAGTACTAGAGAAAATTAGATGTCTTTAGTTATTGATAATGGAAAGCAATTTTCTTAAAGTTGTTGATATGCTTACCAATAATGAGAGCTTTTGAGTATTGGATAGAGAATTCGCTCGAGGTTATAGTGGAGGTGAATTGTTCCAATTTTTGAATAGAATGATTGCATTTTACTTACCATATCCCCTTTTGGTTCATTATCATTCCACACATCTATGTGTTGAAATTCCCATAGATTATTTATATTATTATCAATTTTTTGTTTATTTTTCTAATATGTGGTTTAATTAATATAAATTTTCATTATTTACTTTTTTCGTTGTCTATTATATGTTGTATCAACTATAATACTTTGATAGGAGGGTATAGTATTTCAACGATACCACCGTTTATCCCTCACTACTTGTCGGTGACCTCTTACGTATGGATATGTGTGCCTGGGCCATGGGACCCACCAGGTCGAGACATGGTTTATGTGGTCCCCATGTCAGGATGTTGCACATACACATGGAACATGAAAATATAGAGGGAGATAGGGAGATATAAATACATTAAGGCATATGCAAACATATAGATACATAAAAATACTAATACATAGACAAACATATATATAATTATACATGCATACACGTATACATGCACATACATATACATAAAAACACTTAAATATTCACATATATACAGTAACATACACATACATAAATATAAATATTTAATCATACACATAAAACATAAAAAAATAGATACTACTTTTCTATGCATCAACATATAGACACATACAACACACACACACACACACACACACATATATATATCCAAATACATATAGATATACATACGTATACACATAAACATAAAAATGCATACATAGACATACCTGCACATGAACATGCATAGACGAAAACACACTTACATGGACACACATATATAAGTCCACACATATGCACATAAAAAATATGTACATATATATATACACATTTAACCATTTATACACATATACATAATAGATACATTCATTTAAACCGCATACATATATGTACAAATATAGATATACACATACAAACACTATCATGTATATAAGTAAACCTACATACAATAACATATTCATATATACAGAAAAATAAACAAATATTCATATATACCCAAACATCAAAAAATACACATTCCAACACATACATAAGATATATGTGTATATATTAAATTATTTAATACGAATAAATGTATATAAATTAAAATATGAAAAATATTTGATATTTGATATGTTTATTTATATTTATTATTGCACTATAATTTAATATACACATACATATATATTTATAATTATATGTTTAATTATACATAATTATTGAAGAATAAACAAAATTTTAGATATTTTAAATTATATAAATACAATGTATGAATATAATAATATATTCACATAATCCCCAACATGGTTTTTTGGGGTTCTCCCATGAATCATTAGTGGTTGTGGTTCAATTCCCAACCACATTGTGTACCTCCCATGATTATTTGGGAGGGGACATTCTTCTCACCATGTGATTAGACATATTTGAGATGACATCATCACGATGTTGTGGGAGATGCGTGGGATGAATGTTGGTGGGGGTATTGGGGATGAGGGTTTTGGGAAATGAAGATGGAAACCTCTAATAGAATAGGAACATAGAGATATATGTGGGGATCATTGAATGGTTTGGTGGTGGCCACTTGTGGTACTTGCAACGAGATTCACATGATAGGTCATCTGAGGGATAGACCGAAAGAAATATGGGTTAGGGACCAAAGTGAAATGTTACATTTTTCATTCCCACTAAAACATAGAGTCAATATAATTCTTTAATTACGTGTATTTTATAGCTATATGTACCGATCAACCAAAAAACCATGTAGTGGGATACCTCTTATTTTGGATAAAAATAGTGTTTTCCTATATAAAAACGTAGGATTGACCCTCCAACATATTCAAAAATAGAATATATATATATATATATTATTTAGAAATATAATATATAAAATAAAATAAATATATTTAATTGTATCTTTAATTTTATTAAAATATTTCATAATATTTATTCTATTTATATGAGTATTTTTAAAATATGTATATATATATATATATCATTTAATACTTTTATTGGTTAATATAAATTTTGTAATTTATTAAATATAGTACTATTAAATTGATATAAAATTTCATTTTATAATACATTTAAAAGTATTATTTTATTTAAATATATGTAATTATTTTTATAGAAATTATATTTAAATATATTTATATATATGTTGTTTGGGGAGTTTCCCCACCTGGGTTCGAGGCCCAAGGAGAGTTTGATTCTATTATTATATTCCAATAGGTAGGATTTAAAAATATTCTAATATATATATATTATAATAAATATCTATATAAGATTTATATATATATATACTCATTATTGTGAACATCAAATTTAAAAATAAATAAGTATATATAAAAATTTAATTATTCAGGTTTTTTATTATAAATTCGATAGCACTATGAAAGGGGATCCATTTATGAGAACTAATTAAAGTTAGAATAAATAGACATATTTAGCATCACCAAAAGAAGTACTCATTAATTGTGTCATTTTATCATCACATTTTCAAAATTGATAAGGGTTAGATTTATTTGTTCTATTTGTTAGAATAGGTAAATAGGTCATGTTTACAATAAATATATTTTATAATTGATCTAAAAACTAAGGAATAAATTTGTATATATAGTATCTAGTGGCCGGTATTTGAGAGTATGTTTTTAAGAAATGAATTAGAGGAAGGAGGAACTTCTGAGTGATGCTGAAAAAATGAATAATTGTTTGCTGACAATACTTTTCTAGAATGATATTTTCATCTATTCTATGAGAATATTGGTGGTGTAGCTCAAATGGTTGTTTTATATTTATAAAAATGTTCATAAAGTTATAATTTTAATTCCATTCAAACCTAAAATCGGTAGTATCTGACTTTTTATTAAAATCACAAGAATAAGTAAATATCATGAACATTAAAGTATAAGGGAGATCCTTTGTGGGAGGATATTTTAATGTTGATATTTCCATGGACCATGGTTAATGAGGTGTTGATATTGATCTCATTATTGACAAGATGAATTAGAAAAGCACTTGGTGATTTCCACGTTGAAAAATAAACCATCCAAAAGTAGCCATTGATGATGAAAAGATGGTTTTTTATTTACTGACTAATATGAATTTGACTATATCAATATATGTTTGATGTAAATGTGATGAAAAGAGATCCAAAGATGTTTTGGAAATCCAATTAAGTGTATTTTTTGAGGTTTGGTCCATATAAATCACCCATCACTAACATACTTTTTGGATGGGCCTATAGATTTATATGTTTATGATAGTTTCATGATATTAGGTAGTGGTGTTAATTTTGAACCACATAGTAGAACTCTAGAGGGAAATTTTTATAAAAATAATTTGTACTTAAAAATATATATTTTTTTCATTTTGGAATTAGTTAGTTAAATTTATTATAAATTAATAATCAAATAAGTAGTATTTATCAAAATTATTGAATCTATATAGATGGAATTGTTTCATAATAGATCGAATGCTAACTTGACCATTAGTAAAAGTAATCTTGAAATTAGAATAACAACCCCAACAATGAATGCATAAATTAATATTTAGGTTTCTCATAAGTGGAAAATATGATATAATTATATTATAAAACATTTAAATAATGTTTTGAAATTGATACATTAAGTGTTGGTATTTTAATGAAATATAAATTAATATTTTCAATTTTATAATTTATATAATGATATAAAAGAGAATTTATTTTCATAAAATAGAATCTTAAAATAACATTTTTTATTATATTTAATATAAAATTTTATAAGACAATATTTTTTTCCAAGTGTTATAAAATATGTTATAATATCAATTTTTTTTAATAAATGTTTCTTTAATTTAAAATAAATTTTTTAATATATAGAATAAAATTCATGAAATTTATTTAAAATTTTAAATGTACAATATGAAAAATACTTTGGGTAATTTTTTAGAATTCATACAAAAATAGTTTAATTTCTAGTGAATTGTGAAACACAATTATTTATGGTATTAAACATTATAAGTTACACAAATGAATTTTTCTTTCATTGAACATGTAATCAATAATTATTTCCTACTGAAATTAAAATGTTACTTTATATAGTCACATGAATCAATAATATTGATATACGTGATCAAAATAATAAAAAACGAAAAAAAATATAAAAAAACCCACTCTTCTACATATAAAATGAATCCATCAGCACCCCTTCTCCTTAAACCATTAAATATTATTATTATTTTTAATTCATCTCAATACGAATACCATACCTCTTTTATACATCCATGAACTATTAGCCTCAACGAATTACCAAAACCAAGTTCCCTAATGATGTAATCAATGAGAAGATATCCATGATGTAAAATGCTCCATTTCCCTATTAAATTAAATCTTAGTAATGGAGCTTCCACTGCTCCACCGAAGAGGAAACACAGGAAAGACTACTCCAACACACCAAGGACCATTGGAACCAGGTCATCTGCCAAAAATTTAAAGCTGAAAGAATCGGAACAAAAGAAGGGACGACAGAGCAAGGAGCCCATGTCCCCAGCGAAACTACGACTGAGGGAGGAATATATACAAATGCTAAGTCAATATGCTTCACAATCTGAATGGGAGTCGGTAGACCCGGATGAGTTCTCAGAAGGTGGCGGTGATGATGTGTTTGACGTGCTCTAGTTCATGAGGCTGTGAGGCTTTGAGGTTTGCTGTTTTATTTCCTATTCTCCCTGCGTCTGTACTATCTTTTTTATTAATAATTTTCTACGGGGCTGGGCATTCGACCTAGACCTGCACCTTCCTGGTTAAATCTTATTTCACTATTACCCTCAAACACCCATTCCAAAGTGACATGATTATTCCATTATCATATATATACTATAATTTTATTATGTTAGTGGATTATATATCATCAATATTTTCCTCGAGTCCACTTATTCAAAAAATATAAAACATTTCCCAAGACATGTCGATTCACTACATTTGTACACTATGATTATACAATTTACATTTCCACATCCAATTATATTAGTAAATAAATTAATATTGTTATAATATAATTTAATATTTTTTATTATAACATATTTTATTTTCTAGAACCAATTTTTTGACATAATACTAAATAAAATGAATGTAGCTTATGATGGTCAGAAAAACTACCCAAACTAGACCAAAATATTATCATTAATGTTTTATCTAATGAATCATCCTAGTTATAGAAAAAAATGATTGATGAGATAATTTAAATATATGGAATAATTGTAATATTAAGTAATTCCTCTTTTTTATTTTAACTTCCACTTGAAAATAATTACCATAATTATACTCAAGTGAAATGACCGTAAAACCATCAAACGAACACGTACGGAATGATGAAATTATACTCTAAAACTCATAAAAATTTATATAAAAGAACATAATAAAATTATAATAAATAAATTAAAAGAATAATATTTTCTATTTATAGTTATAAATTAATCTAAATATATTATCTAGTATATTATGTTCAAGTTAATAGTGTTTACATGCAAGTATTTTGAGAATTTTTAACCCAATTTCTATTCTTTAGGTTAACCTTCTACATAATTTATTTTATCATACTAAAATTAATTGGTTATATGAATTTTTATTATATTATGTTATATTTTTTTTATTTATAGTTAATATATATTCCATTTATTTAATTATTTCTCATATAAAGTATACGATAATTCATAGGGACATTACAATAAAAATCATCTTTTATTTATCTTTAAAAAAATGATTTTTAAAATATACATCATGAATGGAAGGTAACTCATTCGGTAATCATTAATGATTCCATGATTCCATTACATGTTAAAATTTTCATTTCAATATAAATTTTTTCATTTAGGAGTATGTGGATTTGTAAAAAAAATTTGATTTCAAAATTTAAATACAATTTTCCTCAAGGATATTTTTTAGAAATGATTTTTTTGTTATTTTAATGTTATGGCTAATGGGTATTTTTTAAGATGATGAGTGGTTTAGTGAAATAAAATGGGTGGGTGATACTCTTATATCTCTCTAATTTATTGTGTAAGTGGATGGTGTTAAACTATTATATTCCTTCGATGAGATTATGGGAATATACTACCAAGATTATCCCATGTATAACCATGATTGTTACTCCCTGTGTAACTGAGAGAGCTAATTTATATGTTAATTATATGTAAAAATTATTGAATAAATCACATTTTTTTGTGATTCATTAGGTTTTAAAAGTGCAAAATATTTTCAAATGGTATGATATTGTGATTATGTATTATGTGTAGAAGTTAAAATTTTGTGAAAATCCTTTCATTCGTGGACTAATGGTTTCATTCATCAATTATATGTTTGATACTAAAAATTTAATTCACATACTAATATTTTAAATGTATTTATCTAGGATAATGAATCTGTAAATTAAATGAATAATTTATGTTTAATGTCAGGATGTTTTTTTAGATAAAAATTTTTTTTTGTCCTAAATGTATCATATTGTAAAAAAATGGATATAAAGTATATTAATCCTCATTGTTATATAAGTTTTCCTATGTATAAGGTAATATAATAATTATCTATAAATATAGACCTAAAATTTCATTTCGAATGTATTAATTTGAAATCAACTTATGTTAAATAGATTATATAATGAGAATGGTCGGGTCCATACAATTGATATCAAATAATTAAATAGATAAAATTCAGGGTTAAGATAATATTAATTGAATAGCAAAAAATTATTTTCAATTTATTTCGTAGTTGAAATGAAATAGAATATAGTGAATACTATGTTTCTTTATCTATTATAGTTCTATTCAAAAGGTTGTTCCTTATAATAATTAGGGAATCAGAATCAACATGGAATGGTGGGAATTGGACTAGGGAATTTTGTTATAGTAATAGATCATCTAAAGTAAGATATAAATGGTGGGGGAATTGATGCCTGATATTATATCGATCAAATGTGGTGTAATATTCCAGTGGTGTGACATTTTCTAAGTCAATAACCTAATGTATTTAGTTTATCTTCGCTCCCAATGTTACCTAAAGATTGGATAAAATCCCTAAAAAAAATTATTGATGTATTCAGGAGTTTGGGAATTAAAAAGGTCTCATTTTTATTTCATGTTTTGTATGTAAAGAAGACCATTTATATTTAATGGTCAAGAATAATATTAATATCACGAAGATTAATTCTTTGGAATTGGATGAATTCAAAAAAAATAATTGAAAAATATTTTAATAGAAAAATTAACTTAGGATGGAAACAAATTCATTGAATTGAGGTAGGTTATAGATTCTATGGCTTCATAAGAAGAAAAATTCAATCGATTGGAATGGTACAATCAAATTTTTTAGGGGATCATGATAGTAAACTAAATATGTTTTACTCCGTATTGAATCTAACATATCGAAGGGAATTGGATTCTAATTAATTAAAAATTTAGGAAAAAAATTTTCATTATGTGGAGAAGGTGAAAATGATGTTTTTTATGATTTTGTGTTCATTGAAATCAAACAAATAAAATATGTCATGTAGAAGGAAAAAAAATGAAAAAATAAATCCTAGATTTATTATGGTAACAATGTCAAGTTTATGAATTGATATAATTGGGGTAAAACTAAATTATGGTGACTTTATAATTATTTTTATTGTTTCTTATGTGAAATACATTGTAATATTTATAATATATATAATGAAAATTATTACGGAAATGGGAATAGAAATTAAAATCTATAGAGAGTAAAAAAAATTAAATTTAATGAGATTATTCATTATGGAAACATGTGTCCAAAGAGATACCCATGTGATGGGAAAAACTGGAATATAAGAAGATAGGTGTGGTGATATACATTGAAACTATTTCCAAAAAAGTTATCTTGTCTAATGAAGTGATTTCAGGTACACTATAGTTTTATTCTAATTATGTGAATGTTTTTTTGATAAAAGGTTTAAATATTGTTTCATTTCATTGAAATTATAAAGTAAAATGGAAATCTCACCTCCAGAAATGAATCCATAAAAAAGGATAAAAACATATCAGAGAATATTATGGCATAATTAATTTATAATAATCATCCTCTCAATGTTTATGGAATGAATTTACAAGAAAAACATGTTGTATTTCCCCTGGTTTAATATTATTTTATTCAGGTTATTAAATGGATTCCTATTTTATATGCAGAGATTGACTGTAGGGAAAAAGAATTTTTTTAGAATGTGTTTTGGTTTTTATACAATAATGAACCTATACCATTAATAAAAAATCCGAAATCAGAGACAATGTTAAATGATGGA
Organism: Viscum album; assembly: GCA_963277665.1. Classification (NCBI taxonomy): domain Eukaryota; kingdom Viridiplantae; phylum Streptophyta; class Magnoliopsida; order Santalales; family Viscaceae; genus Viscum; species Viscum album. Next base: position 1,305,297,863 of record OY728128.1, read on the forward strand.
AATAAATTTTATATAGTATATATATTGAAAACATTGAAATAATTTAGATTAATGATTTTCTTGTAGTAAATAATAATCTAGATATCTTTCAGGTTTTATTTCCTATTATTATACTAGAGAAATATGTTAATATTTGTTTTGATTTAGTCCCTAAATATAAAACCATTTCAATAGTCCCCTATTAAATAGTTTAAGTATTACTAATAGAATAAAAAAAGGATTTGTATGGGTTTCTAGATAAAATATTCATTCAATTTAGTACATCACCTTGGGGTTTGCCTATTATTTTTTAGGAAGTAATATTTTTCTATGAAGAAATGTATTGATTTTATGTAATTGAATGACATCAATGTTAAGAAGAAATGTCATTTTCCTCATATCAATGACTTGTTTCATCAGGTCCAAGGTGCTCATCATTTTCCATTGTTGACATAGCATCTGGTTACTATCCACTTAAGGTAAATATAGAAGACTTTACAAAAATAGGATTCTATATTAGATATGTGCATTTTGAGTTTGTAGTTATTTCCTTTGTATTGAGCAATTATCATGATGTATTTATGGATCTGATGAGCATGATCATCTATTAATATTTGGATTAGATTGTTTTCATTTTTATTATAGAAATTTTTTCAGTAAAATGTTTTTAAGAATCATGAAAAACACTGTAGAATTATTTTGAAAACTGTTATTGAAAATAATGCAAACCATAAATTTTGAAAATATTATATTAGTAACAATATATTTGATTCTATGGAATATTGAAAATAAATATGTCATAAACATTTATCATTCCAAAATAAAATGTTGTTAATGAATGGATAATACATAAAAATGTTACTAATATTAATTTTTTTCTTGGATTACTGGGCTTTTATAAATGATTGTTTAAAACAATTTCATGATTATATTTCCCACTAACTATATTTTCACAAATATGGGTTAAATTTATTTCCATAGAATAATTGTAATTTCTTATGAACTAAAAAAAGGAAAGGTGAATTCTATAGTTACGTCCATGTCTTCTAGAAATTTTAATTTTGTCGTCAATTGTAATTATTCATTAAGGGGACTTGATTGTCTTCAGATTCTTAATATTCGTGTGTCAAAGAAATAATATCTATTAGATAGAATTAATTAATTATAAGAGGAAGATCGTGAGTTATAAAAGATGTTATACTTTTTAAGAGGGTATGTTCCTATAATTCAAAATTTATAATGATTATTTTTTGATATTTTGGTTGATATATTGTGTTCCATGTGATTCAAAGATTAATAAATTGTTATTAAATAAAGCACATAGTTTTCTATTTTTAGTTCATCATAGAATCTATAATATTTACATTGACCTTCATGATAATTATTGTACGAATGTAATGAAATGCTATATTACTGACTTTTCAATTATATGTTTGAAATTTAAATAGGTTAATGTGTATTTTAATTTACTAATGTTGCCTCATCATCATTTACCATTGCTAGAGTGGAAACTGTAAAATATATCCATGTATTTTAGAGTGATATTACGAAAAACATATTTATGCCAAAATAAAATTCATATTATTTATGATAGACTAACTAAATAGTCACATTTTTTTCTATTTTTTACACTTTTAATATATATCAACATTATTAGTTGTATTTTCATGAAATAGTTTTCTTACATAGAGTGAATCTCTCCTATGTATCGAATTATGATCCCAGATTCACATCTATCATTTGGAAAGGCCATCATAACTCATTTGGAACTGAATTCAATTTTAGAACTACTTTACATCATCAATATCGTGGAGAGTCAAAGTGAAAATTTTAGACCATAGATGATTTTATTGGATCATATTTAATGGATTACAAGGAATTTTCTTATAATCATTTTTCTTAGTTTGACTTTTCATATAATAATTGTTTTAATTATTGTTTACAGATGGAACATTTTGATATACTATATAGAAATATTTGTTAAAATATATAATTTTGAGATGAAGATGGTAAATTAATGTTGATTAAACTATAATGGGTATATAAAACTATAATGTAATATTGGTTGATTCAGCGACACTTGAGGATTTCTCAGAGCAAGAAGAAAACTTATGTCAATAACCGGTGAAAATATATTTCTCTTTAGGTATGTGATAACATCTTAATCCATGATTTTACATGGAAAATATTGATAAATTTTCTTAGTAATGTTAATCTGAGTCCATGGCTCATTGGACCCTATGAAATCCACATAAAGATGGATAAAATTCCTACAAAGTGTATTTTCCTCAAAGTTTGTCCTAGGAACCTAATTTTTTTCAAGTTTATATGGCATGAAACAATGTTTGTGATTCAAATAATGTTATAAGGCTTAATATTATTCATTTAGAAGATAACCAAATTTAGGTTTGGTGGAGAAAAAAAATTATTGAAGAAGAAACATGGGAATTTGAAAATGATAATAGGGAATAGTATCCTTGTATTTTTAATATTTGAATAAAATTTTAATGATGAAATTAACACGGGGATGAATTTTTTAAATCAGCTTCTGAAAAAAATATTTTTTTACATTTAGAAATTAAATAGTTAAATATATTATATATGTATTTTTAAATATAAGGTATTTATATAAAATAACTAATCTATACAAAAGGAATAGTTACTTGATTGTTGGAATCTTAATGTGACTATTTGAAATAGTAATCTAGACATTAGAATAATAAAATCACCAATGAATCTATTAAAAAATTTAGGATTCTCATAACTGAAAATTTGATATAATTATATCATAGAATAATTAAGAATATTTTTTAATATTATTAATTATGTAATGGTATATTTGTGAATCATAATTTTTATTAAAATGTTGATATTAATATAAAAATAGTAAATAAAATTCACTTTAACAAAATTGATTCATAAATTTATATTTTTATGTATATTAATTATAAGATAATTTTATGACTATGTAACCAATTTTTCTAAGTGTCAAAAAATTGATTATAAAATTAAAACTAGATTTTTTGTATTAATAATGATTTTTGTTAAATATAAAATTTAACACACACACACACACATATATATATATATATATATATATTCATAAAATTGAGTCCATTTTTGAAATTTACACATCAATAATTTTTTGTTAATGTTTTTAGTTATTTATGAAAAAGTGAAATTATTATTAAATATTGAAATACTGTAATTTACAGTATTTCAAATTATATGTTAAATACAGGGAATTTTTAGTCATTTTGTATATAATACCCAAATATTTTATGCTCAAAAGATATATTTACCATAATTATTCACATGAATTAACATTATTTATATTGATGAGAAAAAATAATATACAAATGAATAAAATGAATAAAAATCTACCTTGTCTTGTCACTCTAAATACGACCACTTATCCTCACACCTCCAAAAATAGGTATATTTTCTAAATTAAGCCAAATTTTTTTAATAATCCCTTTTCACATGATAAATAACTATTTTATTCTCGAAATTACCAAAACCAATTTCATTAAGTATGTTCACAATTATACGGTATTCAAGAGGAAAAATCTTCTTTTTTCAATAATGAATTAGTTCAACCTACTACCATATCTTTTCATCCCAAATAAAAAGTTATAGGAAAAATCCAGTATTATACATATACATTAATTTTATTTTCGGAATTCAATATCCTTCATAAAACACTTTTTCTTAAACTATTTTAAAAAAAAATGAAATCATCATCTAGGACCCGTCAATTCATCACCTTCATAGACAATGATTTTTCATTTTCCGTTGCCACAATCAATGCTAGTCATAAACCTAAAAACATGAAAAAAATTTATTATTAAATTTTTTTTATACACTTTTTAAACATATAGGGAAATTTATTATATAATATTAAATAAAAAGATAATAGTTTGTGATGGTGAGAAAACCTGCAAAAAACTATCCCACCAATTATCATTAATCATTTATCTAAAAAATCATCTTTATATCTGAAAAAAAGATATATGAGACCATTTTAACTTATAGAATCATATTAATAAAATTTCATTTCACTTATGTGGTTTTTCTATCATTTTAAATGAACTATAATATTTATACTTAATGGAAATTTCCATAAAACGATGAAAAAAACCTTTCCTAAAAAACCCAATAGAACATTAGAATTCTTCTAATTTTCCTTAAAAAATGTTAATATTATCAAAAATAATTTAAAAGATTAATGAGTTCAAGATTATGTAATTAATGATTCTTATTTTATTATCAAAGACATTAAGTAGTAGTGTAAAATGATTTTGGACATAATGTAAGGGAATTCATAACCAAATTTCTATTCTTTTGGATTACATTATACTAAAATTAATTATTCATCCTATTTTTTTTTTGTGAAAATACATTTCATTTTATAGTTTTTTATTAATAATTATTATATATAATATACATTGTCTAATAATTCGATTAATTATCACTTCAATGTTACGATATTTATAAGGGACAATCCTTAAAAAAATAATTTTTTTGTCCTTTTTTACAATGAATAATATAGAACTATTGAATGAATTCACGTAAATGATTTATAATTTGTTAATTAACAAAATATTCTTTTACAATTTTAAAATTTTGTTTTAAACATTATTTATAAGTATATGGATTTTTAAAAATGAACAATCATTTCAAAATGGAAATTTTATATTCCCCAAGAATTTTTATTTTATGCAAGGAATATATGTTATGATTATGTTATAGTAACTTGGTATTACTTATGAGGATGGTTTCCTCCATGATAAACTGAGGAATGGTGTACCCATTTTTTATATTCTACGCAATGGGTGAAAGGATGGATATTACCAGTTAGGTTTTCTCTAAGAGGTTGTGGGAATATATTGTGATGTTTATTCTAAGTGTAACCATTATGGTTACTCCATGTGTATCCAGTGTAGCTACATTATATTTAATATTTATATGATAATGATTCCACAAGTAAAAATTATGATTTATATATGACATTTATGGTTTTATGGAAATATTATTATTTCATAAGGTAAGATTAAGATATTATTTTTTATATGTAAAAGTTATAATTCATTGAAAATGATTTCATTAATGGAATAATAGTTTCTATTTTCTTTTATCTATCACTCAAAATTCTTTTTTGATCATCCCATAATTTTAAAAATCATACGGTTTTTTGATTTTTAATGTAAAGGAATAATTAAATTTTAATTTAGTGATGTTTTGTTAAATAAATAAATAATTTAATATTCTAAATGTATCATATTGTGAAAAAATTTGATATCATGTAGAATTATCTAATTTGAATATAAGAGTCTCCATATATGTTATTATGCCCTAATTCTAAAAAAATATAAGCCATAAAGATAATTTTGAATGTATGATAGTGTGTTTTAATTTAATTATCTAAATTAGGTAATGATTATGGTCGGTTCCTTATAGTTGTCATCACATATTATAAAAAATATATCTTTGTTATGAAAACATAATCCTAGATAATTTTTTATTAGGATTTTGGGAAATAATATTAGTTTGTATGGGATGCTCCCCATATTATCAATAATTTTTAATATGGAATCCAAAATGGGATAAATTGTTGGTCCTAGAATGTCTTGGATATCGTAATTGGATCCTGAAAAGTGGAATCAAATCTAGTGTGTATCCCATGTTTCGTGCATGAATTATATCACAAAAATACTTTTAGAATAATTATGGTCAATAAATTATGGAATATGGATCCATGGTTCCATGGGATGGATGTATTATTTATATTAGTTTTCATGTAGTGATATCGTATGATGAGAAAAAAATGTTGCTTTAATATTTGATTTGGTTTATTATTTTTTATGTGGAGTCCTTGATGTGTGGTCTTTGATTGAATGGAGGTATTTTGGTGTGAAAATAAAATATAAAATAAATTTTCAAAAGTTTTAGTGGATGTAATATATGATTTTATATTTTAATCCTCCAATAATATTTTTTTAGTATGGATCCCTATAAGGGATAATGTCCTAGACCTAGTTGTTATGGGTGGGAGGAACTGAATTTTGAAAATACGATCTCAAGAAAATTATCTAATAACGTTTCTTCATCAACCTTATTCCACACCACCCCACCGTGTCTTGATGATATATTATTATCTCATTTATTGATCATTTATATCTATTAATGAGTTTATGATAATAAATTTTTAATACATGACATGATTTGTTATGTCATCTGAATCCTTGGATAAATTCCATTATCTAACGTAATTTACAATAATAATATTTAAAAATTTACCCCTTTAATAAATTATTTATTTTTTAACATAAAGAGATATAACAAAATTAAAAAGGGCGATTATTTAGGATTGGGATCATCTATATTTCATATTTAAAACAATTTTTTTTTCATAAATACAAAATTGACCTTTCTTAATATGTTAATCAGGTCATAGATTACCCTATATTTTGTGGACTATTTAATTAGTGGATCAATGGTCCCCATAAATAAATTGGATGGTATTAAATTATAAATTTATATGGTAATTGTGACATTTATAAATATAGTAAATATTCAAACCACTTGTTATATACTTCCTTAAAATGATTTTGCTACCATGGAAAGTTTTCATATTTCCTCAACTATATTCCCCGATCACTATTTCCCAGTGAATAAGATTGAGGAGTTATGTATATATCGTAGGAAGAAAATTAACATCTAATGGTTCATTGCATAAATATTTCAAAAAACACATACACTAACAATAAATTGAACTAAATAAGGTAGATCTTTAATAAAAATATCCCATTAATTCCCACATATGTCATACATATGAACTAGACTACAATTACAAAATCAAGTGTGTATTCCTGATCATTACAATTCAAATATAAACTAAAAAAATGTGTCTAAATAAATTTTCACATCCCCAAATGAAATTGTTTATCTATTAATATGTATCCTAATAGCATTTATGTTTCTTCAGATACTTTTTTCATTCACATGAAACGTTATTATATTTATTCATACATAATAGGAGTATATGAATTTTGATTGAGAATAAATACTTAGTAGAAAAGTCTCTATCCCAAATAACTATGTTATTAAATATGATATTATAGAAATAGTATAAATCTATAAATGATTTATCATAATAATTTTCATCAATAAACTATTTTTTATGTGTTAAAATATACAATGACATAACATCATTCATACTTCATTAAATCCTACACAACAATTTTCCTTTAATTTAATATTGTTAGAGAATACATGGATCAAATCATCTCAATTTCGAAAAGAAATTAATCCCATGTAATACCAAAACCAACACAAGGTGTATCCAAATAAATTTCTATCATTTTAACTTTTATCTTATCTCATCAAATCCTATCTTTATATATAAAATTATAAATTTATAGAACATTACAAAATGAAAGAGATAAAAAGGAAAATACGATATATCATGTTATTTTTATCACAAATTATAACAATTTCTGAAAAAATACCTATCAAAATAAACATATTTAATAATAAAAAAAGATAAAATTTTACATTATTTGTTTATCACATTATCACATTAATACATTAAATGCAAGAATCATATTTCATTCTAAAATTACCATATTCGTTATCTCAATCAAAAATGTAAAATAGATCATTAATATATATCTATTATAATTTTTCATCATCACATGAATCATTAAAACACAATTTTTTTCAAAAATACCACAAATAATATTCAAATTAGTCGATAAAATGGCCCCTAAACTCAATGCTAAAATATTGATCTTATTAAGTGTTTTTTCACAATTAGGATGAAACTTTTATGAGAATATTATAATAATAAATAGAAAATTAAACTTAAAATACACATAAGATAAAAAAATACATCTCAATAAAAAAATATATACATATAAATTCCTTTCATGAATTTATATAACCATGAACAAAAACTTTTCACATCATTACAATTTGAAAAGTTAAAAATATTATTCTATTCCCATTACATAAAACACACCATTTAATTTCACATTCATTAAAAAATTTATACAATCATATTCTTCCTAAATAATTCACATAAAACATTTATTTCTATTATTTAATTATTGAAACACTATAATATTTTTTCTGTCAACATAAAAATTATGTAAAATTATTTTATACGATTAAAACTTATTTTCTCAGCCAACTAATCAGAAGAACTATTAAATCACAACATTAATAGAAAAATAATATTAAATGACAAATTAAAATAAATATTAGAGATAATTGGTTTCCTACCTCACACTAAGGAAGAAATATGATAAATTAACAATTTCTGAACACCTCGTATTATAAAAACAAATCTATAGATAATTGAACTAAAAGAAATGAATGTGACATAGAATGTGGAAGTCACTAGACCATATCACTATCTTGAAAAGCTATAATGATCTAAAATAATAAACCATGACCAATAATATTTAATAGATAGATCATTATACTTACCAAAGATATTTTAAAATTCATCATAAGAAGGCATTGAAAGATATTGATAGTTTAAAGAGACATAATTCCATTAGAGTGTCGCCATAGTATGAATAAATTACATATTTAATTAAATATGAATGACTATAAATTTATAAAAAATCAACAATTATAATCTAATGTTTCCAAATATTTATAGTTTTTTGGGGGTAAACTATATTTATGGTGTACCTATGATGTCTTGTTTTGTGAAATAGGCCTTCTAGAATTCAAACCTAAGGTACTACCTTAGCATAACACTCTATTTGTTTTCTATCTAAGGTATATTGGAATTTTGTATTGAAAAATTATTTCAATTTGCCCCGCCACCACTCCTAAAACCCCATGAACCTACTAAGTCAAATTTAAATAAAAATATTTTATCACACAAAACAATTGAAACAACCTTAATGTCTATGGGTTATATATTCAATCCCTAAAAGGTATTCTAATTTTAATGTAACTTCATGTATAATTTACATTAAATATATTGTTTAATTCAATGTAATTTTTCATTCCTACCAAAAAAATATTTTATTGAATGTTTCCAGGATTCAATATAATATGTACTTGTGGCATGAGTGGTTCATTCCATCTTTCCACACACATACCAACTATTTTCACTAATCTATCCATAAAATATGGTTTTGACTATATCTCCACATCATTATATCAAATCACATAAGTGGTTATGCTTCTAATTTTAATATACATGAGACAAGAAATACATCATGTATATAATTATACATTATAAGAAGAAGAACACAATAGGTATCCACCTCAATCAGCTTTTGAATTTGAAATGAAAATACCTACCATAGATCCAAATTTGCATTTATATAAATTCTATAATGTACTAAATTGGGTGATACATGAACAAATTAATTATCCTCAATATCAAAATGAATATGAAAATATGTGGGATATTCATATAAAATAAAAATAATTTAAGATATTACTCTAGAGACGCAGACATTTCTCAAATTCATATTACATCTTATTTAATGAATTTTTAATACATAATGTTTTGATATGTGGTAGGATCATATAGGTTTATTTAAAATGAAAGCATGGACACATAAAAAACATTTTAATATGAGATTTTTTTCATATTAATCCATGATCATAATAATTATCAACCTTATTAGAAATATAATAACTATAACCATTATTAATAAAAAATTAAAAGTAACCATAAGAATGTGTGAGCATAGACGGTTAGTATTGGTAAATAAGTAAGATTTCAATGATCTATTATGAATAGTATTGGACTATGGGTATGATAAAAGGAGCCGTTAATCTTAAAATTCATACCCATCATATAGTAGATCATAATCATGAACCATTTCATAAATATTGGTCTTACATGATACATGAGTTTTAAAGGAATCAGAGAATATGATCCATGAGAGCATAATAATGGCATTCATCATTAGGTTTTGGAATATTAATAATTATAAATAATCATTTATTTAGTGAGGGAACACATCCAAGACTATCATTGTAGATTGTTTTCACTCCCCATTCCATCATATCCTCAATAAAGTATCACTCCCTAGACTATAATAGAAGACATATTTCCATACATAATCATGTTCACTCCAAATTAGATTCCTCATTATCATAGGAGTTATCCATAATTACCGAATTTATTTGAGGGATATTTAATTCTATTACCTCCTAAAAAATAATTATAATCCATTCAAATGTGTTCAATAATATTATAAATCTTTATTTAGATATCATAACCTATGAAATAGATACATGTTTCACAAGAATTTTCATATTATATTAATTCATATCCCATAAAGAATGGTCATTTTTCCTAAATTTTTTTATCATCATATTAAACCATATAGAGGAAGAATAGTTATGTTATACTTGAATTATAACCCTAAAAATTGTTAGGTAACATATAAGGATGATATCATATTTTATACATGTTATTCTATGATCATTGTAATATTTCATTATGAAAATACCATTTAAATTTGAATTCACTTACTATAAATCTAAAAATTTGAAGAATATAATGGGAATGAATTTATTTAAAAAAACCAACAAAAGTTTAAATGATTAATTTAATAATTATTTAGTAATAATTATGGAAAAATCTATTTATGTAATGTACGCAAACAGAAATACTCTTTTCACATACTTGGTTAAATGTCAAATAAAAACATCCAGAAAATTGAAAAATGATTTAACATAGAAAATATATGAAAATATACTTTTTTTAAAAAGCATTTCATAAATCACTTGAAATTATTAATAGGAGTCTTGAAAATACATTAATATTTTCAATAAGAAAATTAAATTATTTTTGAAAGAATGTTAATTAATCTCAACTATCCTTAAAAACATTCATTCATTATCTTGAGTTCATAAAGGGAAATTGAAAGAAAGCATAAAATCAGAAAAAATTACCGAAATTGAAAGATTAAATTGAATTAATATGATATATTACATAATATATGATCATTGTAAAATTTATCATAAACAATCCTGATAAAATATTATATTGTAAAAATAATATGTTTCCATTTTTAAAGCATCTAAATCAAAATCCCCAAGAAATAATAAATTCAAATGAAACATTAAATATATTATAAATAAATAGAATAATTATATAACATGTCAATGGAGTAGTATATACACTCCATAAAACAAAAAATTGGTTAATATGGAATATGTCACCTACAAATAATAGTGACATGAAAATCCATCACCTCACGATTGAATTTCATCAATAGTGATCAATCCTGGTGTATAATAAATTTTAATTTCTTATCATTATTTTTAAATATATTTAAGAAATGAAAATATCATATATCATTCACTTATGATATTTTATCAACCATTTTTTAACAATTCATTACTAATATCATCATTTCCATATATTAACAATTTAATTTTTCATCCTACTTTAGGTTTAGAGTTTTTAATCATTGTACATTGATCATCATTTCATAATATTCAAAATGTTAAAAATTATATCAATATAATATATATTAATTATTTATATATTTAGTGTTTTTTAAAAAAGTTAATTATTGAAAAATGAATTACACCATTAATGGATATGTAAAATGATTTATAAACTTGAACATACATTTCCCTATTAGAATGCAATAAATTTAAAAAATAGTAATTAAATATTATGGAAGTATTATATAATTTATATAATATAAATTAAAAAATGTTGTATTTCCTACCATCCATGTAATTATTAAATAAAAACGAATCACATTACTTCGTAGAGGTTACAATCTATACTTATACAGGGGTGATGTTATCATTTTCCATCATATTGGAAGTTAAAAATTTAGATTTTATATTATAATTATATAATAATAATCCTTTTAAATATATCATATATATAAATTTATATCATCATAATTACCATCAATTAATTATGGTGATGGAAGATTTATTTTATCATTATGTGTTTGCTTTAATCAATATGTATGAAAGATAAATACATTAAATTCCAATTTGATAGAGTAGTGGGTGGGTATTGAAGGTTTCATAGTCATGATGAAGATTCTTTGTTTTTATGATTCATAATTAATTAACTTGTGATTAATCAAAAACATTTTTAAGTGGTATATAAATAAATAAATATAAATAGGTTTGGGAAAATGATTACCTCTTCTTTAGAATCCTACTTTAGATAAATTAAAAATAACCATTAAAATGGTAATTAAAAATGGTTCGTACATATTATTCATTGTTGAGGATGTTCAATAGGGAATTAGGGGATTTGGTTGAGATATATAAAATACTTTAGTGTAATAAAGAGAATTTATTGGTGTCCATTAATTACTTGAGTATACAATGAATATAGAAATTGTTAACAATTAAAAATATAATAAGGTCATAATCAAGATAAATACGTCCAAATGGCTAGATATTAATATTTAGAACTACATATGTGAAAAATAGTGCAGAAAATATTATTTATACAATTTTAATTATGAAACATACCATTATAATTTGTTTTAACCCAATAGTAATATAATTTTACCTTTTTTGTGCAAAGATGTTAAAAAAATCTAAAATTAGTTCTGACAATTTTTTTGGTTACTCATATTAAATAATACTAATTAATCTAAATCAACATATTGAATCCATTTTATAAAATATTATTCTCAATAGTGGTAGAATTAAATTTAATTTTGAACCTCAAAAACATGATGAAAATAAGTTTTTTTAGAAAAAAATATTTTCTTAAATATTAAAAGTTTTATATGAAAATAAAACATAAAATTTATTCCAATTATTTTTATGTATTATTATTAATAAAAATGAACTGATTGTATTTTAAAAAATTTTGAAATAAAACAATTCAATTTAAATTCTCTAAATTAAAAGGCAGTTTTGAATAAAAACATGTGTTAAAAATAGTAATGGAAAAAATAAATAATTTCCCATTATTAAAATAATACCACTCTTTGATAATTTTTAATCATTATTTAAAAACCCATATTTCTAATACTAATTATAAAAAGGTGGCCAATATTAGTTCTAATTTTTTTCTCAAAAAGAAACAAAACCCCTTTTGAAGAAATTGTTAAGTATATAACCACTTTACTAAAATTTTTTACTCATTTCTATATTCAATTTCATTATCAAAACCAATGAATAAAACTTTTAAAAAATATTTTATTCAAATTCATTACTATAATTTAATAGATAGGATATAATGGTATACCATAGTACAGTTCATTCCGGCCAAGGGTTGAATATATCTCAAGCTGTCAATGAAATATAAATGTTTTTGAAGGGAAATATATCATTAAATCCCGGGGTTTTATTATTCCAAAATAATAATTATAAATTAATTATTTTTAAATATTTTTCATTTTTTGATAACTTTCATTGTTTGAATAAATGAGTTTCAACGAACCAAGATATAAAATAAAATATTATTATTTAGATTTAAAGGTATACCCAAGTTGTTGAATAAATGGGCCTGAGTAGTAATATATAAATTAAGAAAAATACATAGAATAAATTTTTTCATATCAATTGATTAGATATAAAATTGGGATAAATAAAAATAAATTTTATTTGAAAATAAAAGTGATGATTTTTTAAAATATTTATGTTTTAAATGTTCCAGTATCTTAATTAATTAAATTAATACTTATTGGTGACCTATTTTTATATAAGGTATATATTATATTAATTATCAAAATAATAATAATTCAAAAAAAATTATATGAATCATATAAAATTTAAGCATTTTTTATACCAAAAACTGTATTTTCTTCTAAGATAAAATTTTTATGAAATTTTTGAACATAAATAAAATAAAATTTCCATAATTTATATGTTTTTATTTTCATAAAATTAGTTAAATATTTATAATCATGAGGTTGAAATATATTTAAAATTCCCCTTGTATTTTCTTAACTAGAATAGTTATAGTTTTAAAATGTATCACTAAGTAGTGGGTAGATATCGAAAATCTAGATTATTAATGAGGGATAAGTCTATATTTTTTTTCAAATTTAATCTTATTATATGATTGGAATTTTTCCTTTATCACAAATATCTTGAAATTATGTTATTAATAGAAAATTGTTGATGAAAATGAAAAATATATTACTTAAATCAAAGAACGTTTCAAAATATATGCCTATTAGTTTTAGATAAACTTTATTTATTAATAAAGAAATAAACAATTCTTATGAATAAATATTAATAGTTATTTTGAGCGTAGTTAAATTATATTCATGAATTAAATTTATTTATAATTATTAAATATTAAATATTTTCATTAAATTCATACATAATACCAAAATTGGTTTTATTAAATTATTATCAAAATTTAATTAAATAATTTTTTAAATTTTAAATTTATTATATTTTGAGAAATTTATATTTTTGAAAAACATTATTGGTGAATATAAAATATAAAATTTGTGTAAAAATAATATATTCTAATTAAAACTTTTTAATTATTTATTTTAATTCAATGTAAAATATATTTCCAAAATTACCAATAATAGTATTAAATCAATTTAATATTATATTAAATTATATAACCCTTATAAAAATCATGAAATATGAATATTTTGATATTATATGGTTGAAAATGTTAAAAATTGGCCGTTAATGTTAATTTTTGACCTAATAAATACATAATGAGAACCTAATATATTTAAAAAGTTATTATAGTAATTGAAATTTAAATTGGTTAACGTAGGGATAATAAAAATAATAAGCATTAAAATTAGACTAAAACGTGTATAAATTTTATTAATTTATTTAATTACAACCCTATCCTACTATCGCATCAAATATATTTACATATGGAAGAGTATTTATTGATAATGAATTTATATTAATTAAATCATTTGATAAATTACAAAAAATCACCTAACATGAATTATAAAAGGGTCCTCCTCCCTCATTTCATTAAATAATATTGAGATTTCTCCCACAAAAAAACTAATCAAAATATTATTATCAACTTCCATATTTACATTATATATTCTCTATTCCCACCAAAAGGCTAACCCAGTATCCCCTTATAGAAAATCTAATAGATTACTTTCAAAGAATAATTAATTTCTTTAACTATTGGCATTTTTCCTATTATTATTTACCAACAATAAATTAAAGGTAAATATCATCAAATAATATCTTTTTTATGATAAATTTAATTAAATTTTATTATTTTTATTAAAAGGAAATTTTACAACCTCATTATCATCAAATGACAAGTGAAAGTATCGCTTATGCGTATCCACGACTCACCATCTCCATGAACAGTGTAATTAATTTTTCTATATATTTGTATTGGGAATTTAACAAAATATTTATAATGATTATATATAATATATCTATCGTGATTAATATTTTGGATGGGATTTAACCATGATTTATATAAAAAATGGAGGTACTGAATTTAAATACTCATAATAAATAAATAGTTGACATCTGGAAATGATAATTTTAATATGATATGATCAATAACATGGTGGGAAAAAACGTTTTAAAGGGATAAATTATTTTATTATAATTATTTAAACGACTCTACTATAAAATTGTAATATTTTTAAATTTATTATATAAAATTTTAGAGTGATTTATAAATGAGGTAAACTAAATATAAGGGTTTTTTGTTACGATCTCATTCATTATGTGGACTATTTAGTTTTATGTTTCCAATGTTGAAATATAATTTTTAATTCTCATAAAACTGAATAAATTTCTTAAATTTTGGTTATTTATTTAATATACTTGTGCTTATTTAATTTTTTTCATCTTTTCTACTGAAGAGAAAAAAGATTTATAGAATGGTATTCAATTTTCTCTTTAGATAAAAATACATATTATTACTTATAAAGATTTTCTAAAAAATATATGGTTAATGTTTTTTCTATTTTCTAATTATATTTTATTTTAAATTTTCATTATTTGGGTATTTTTTAAAATATTTTGAAATTAATCATTGATTTATTTTCAAATGAGGTAAATTGTGACTTTTCTAAAGAGGATTTAGAGGGAATGTTCTCTAACATATAAAAAATGAATAGATTTTACTACTATGTTGACTAATATATTCTTAGATGATTCCATTACATGTTTAAAATTTTGTATTTAGATTATATTTTTCCCTTTAAAATTGTGTAGTATTTTTTGGATATGTTACTTCTAATGTGAAATGGTACTTTACCCAAAAAAATTAAATGCCCATTGAATTTAATTTCAGTTCATTGATTAAAAATTATTCTTTTCAAATATTATTTACTAGGGTTATGATCAAATGATACAATCCTTTTAATTTTCTTATTGTTTTGTACTTATTATCCGAATATTTATTAGAAACCCTATCCGTTTTAATGGGTTATTTGATGATTGAATTTTTATGAAACAAATTTATTTTAATGGTTTTTAATATGATTAATAATTCACAATCATGTGTAATATATTTGTTTTATTTGATGTAGGTGTTAGGGGACATCAATCACTTCCTCCAATAAATTTTCTAGATATTTATTTCTCATGTCATTAAATGGTCCAGATTATAGAGTAAACCTATCTCTGTAAGAGGCAACTTTCCTTATGATAGTCTTGAAAGTGAAACTTTACAACTATGATGGTCTCTTTTGGGAACCCATTAAAAATGATAATAGTTTTCATTTTCCATCAATACTAAGTAAATTATTTTATACTCTTATGCGCATTCCATAAACTATTGGTTTTTGAATAAGTATAAATTTCATGGTTAATGTTCTTTGATTTCCTTATGAATAAATCCTTATAAACTACCAAAATTTATTACTTGCATTTTTTTATTATATTTGATATGTTGAGAATAATTTTCAAAAATTATGATCAGGTTCTTATACCCTTATTCTCATGTTATTTTTATATTATCATTTATATCCCCTTTCTTACCCATACTGATCATCTGGACTCACAAATTTTTTGGGGATTTATCTCCCTATATCATGAAAATATTTATTATGTATAATATGTATATGAATGGTTATAGTAATAATGATATATTTTATAGATGATATATTTATTTTATGTACTTTTTATTTTTCTTCATAAATAAAAATATTCGATAACAAACTTATTCTCACATGGATCAAATTGTTAATCAATGAATATTCATTCATTAAGATGTAATATTTATATATGAAAAGTATGTTTAAATATTGATGTTATTTGTCGATAGATTACTAAACCATAAAAATTGGTATTAGACATAAGGATTATTATATGTATAGTATATAATACAAATATCTTGGTAATGATCATTAATGGCCTAGGATAAATCTGACATGTGTTAGAATATGGTCTCATTATTTAGACATCTTATAATTTTTTTCATTATTATGTGGTTTTCAACTATGATTATTGTTTTTCACAATATGTTTCTTTTAGTAAATGGATGTAAGTAGATGTAATCATATTAATACTGAAATTTATTTACAATGAAATAATTTACCAACCAAAAAACTAAATTTAATGTGACTAGGAAGGAAAACAAAGTGTTATTTTTCTCACACTATATTCTCATGATTTAAATCATGATGTGATTTCAATCTTGAAAAATATGGAAACATGTTTTGTAGACTTCATCATGAGGAAAAAACCAATATATTTTGGTGGATCCAATAATATGGCAGTCTCTAATAAAATTATAGGTACCATTAAAAATATATTTTCAATTCCTTAGTGATCAGAACATCATAATGTTATTTTGGATATTTAAAATTTTTTAGGGGGAGTAGATTAGTTGTGGACACATTCTAATAACTCAATCAAATAAACTGAAATTGAATCTATGGATTTCAAATATCATAAATGTATAATATTTATCAAACAATTCCCTCCTATTATTCATATGAAAATTGATATAGAATTTATTGAGTTAATGTATAAGGGTAATGATTCTACTCATACATATGAGGAAAATTATTTAAGACATTTGAGGTATACATGTACTACAATCATCTAACTTGAACATAAGGGTGATTTTATCATTAGTGTCTTAAAAACATGCCTCTGAAGGGAGTTATCCATAATTGAAATATGTAGCTATAAAGAAATTGTTTGATGTTTTCACAAGGTGGAGAGAGATTAGATTTACCCATAATTCTCATTGTTTTGATATGAAAATACAAATTTTATGGAAATTAAATTAAAAAAACCATTGAGAAAAGAATATTATTCTTTCATTATACTAAATGATTAGATGATAAAACCAAAGAAATTTACATAAGGGAACTCATAATAGTTTCATATGTAGAAAGGATGGCCATTAAGAAGTATAATTAAAATGTTATTGAAAGAAGATAACCAATAACGAGGATTGAGATAAAGCTCCACATGATGAACTACCCTCACTCCAATATTAATCATTTACATAGTATGGGAATTATTCCATCGAGTTCCTAAATTTTATGGTTAATGATTGTGATCAATGATAAAATAATCTTAATTCTATATAAAATGATAACTCTCACACTATCTCAATTTATGATGAGTGGTATAATAACAATGTTCTGAAATATACATGTACCATAAACTATATAATTTAAAAGGTATTATTTTATTATGTATATACCTAATCGTTTAAATGTAAAAACTTTTCAAAGGGTCTCAATGTATCACTTGAATAATTATATTTTGAGTCACCTAGTAAATACCCATAATGGTATGATAACCACATATCTAGTATATGATTATTCTCCAATAGTATTTTATTGGAATGTGTTTCCTTAAAACCATTTAATTATTTATATTATTTAATTATATTTAATATGATGAATAGATTATAATTAATTACATAAATTTCACATAAAGTTTAAAGGGGACTGATGATTTATATTTAGAACTAAGCTCTGATCACATATATATGTGATGAAAAACTAATCTTCTGATGAAAATTTTATCCATTGTATGGGTCATGATTCATATTCAATTTTTTTTACGGTAGCTGTGTGTGGAGAAACTCAACATTTAATATTAGAATATTTTTTTTATTATATAGATGTATTTATGTGATAGTTTCCTAGTCAACCATTAAATCATGGATTTTATTTTTCAATATAAATCATATCGAGTGATACACCAATTTCCATGATTACATATATAGAGGCCATGACTGTGTAACATGAATTAAATAATCAAATATAATGGAATCATAATGAGAGATAAATTTTGAAAATTGAATCACCATACGGTGCAAATGATCTATTTTTTTATGTTTAATGATAGATCAATACATATTTTTATTGAATAGAGAAAACAGAAAAGGATAACTATGAATAAAATGTATCATATACCATGTATTGATGGACTTTTTGATCAACTATGTATAGTTAAATAATTTTACCTAATTTATATTCATTCCGGTTATCATAATTGAATATCAAGGAGTATGATATTTAATTAGAAACAAGTTGTACAATGTATGGACAATATTAATTTATTGTGATCAATTTTGGAGTCAATAATTTCTATTTTATCTTCATGGATTTATCCCATTGGATATTTAGATATTAATTTGATATGTTATTGATATTATATTTGATGATATAATTATATATATAAATGTCTTGAAAAATTAGGAATATCGTTTAGAAATTTCGTTGAGTACTCCAGGGAATGATAATCTTCATGAAAAATTTACCAAATGTGAATTTTGTCTCCAGAAATCTTCATTCATTTTCTATCTAATCATAGGTGATTGTATATTAGTAGAACCTTAAAAGATATTATTTATCTAACATTGTCATGGAATATCCACTATGACTGAGATACATTGATTTCATGGATATTATGGATATCATCATTGAAGTTTGTTGAAATATACATGGTTCTAAAATCCACTCACTATGTTACCACATAAGGGATGCATGTTCATTTGGATGGATGAATGTGAGTAATGTTTTATAGAACTATATTGATGGATATTAAACAACTAATTGGTTAATATACCCTAAAATTGAGAAGGGTATGAAATTTATAATGAAGCATTAATGAATAGATTGGGATGACTCATCGTGAACAATGATATATTTTATGAATAAATGTCATGAAACTAGAATATCAATTAGAAAATTACCAAACTAATTATTTGGAGTTTGCTGGGATAATTTTTTCACTAAATATTTGAACGAATTATCTATATGGAGATAATTAAAAATATTTTTTATAATTATTTTTACAATATTTACATTTTAAAACATCACTATGTGATGTTTTTTTCATTGTTCATAAACATTGATAATTTTTCATTTTATATGTTTCTAGAAAAATCAGTAAAAAAAATTTTATTTAATTTATTGAAATATTTCCTAATAACAAGTTAGAGATTATTAACAATATAATTAATTAGTGACATTTATACGTTTTTTTATTTACAAACACCATTTTTAACAATTTTTTTTTCAAATACTGATAAGTTATTTATTAATTAGCTATGAATTCTATATGGGAGTTTTTAAAAAATTAATTATATAATATTGTTAATATATATTTTTGTAATTTCTTTATCAACGACGTAATATTTTCCTCCCTCCAAAAAAAATCACACATTCAAACAGTATTCAATTTTCATATATCACATAACATCACAATGTCATCACCCACTCTTCTCAACCATACCGGTCTTATCTTGCCCTAATGGTAATGGAAGCTAAGAATGTTCAACAAAAATTCCCCAATAGAACCAACACACATATATGATTCTTAATATAGATTTACACTATCCTATATATGTACTTATATTTAGATAATAAATTTTTTAAAAATTAATATTATACATATAAATATTATTATTATTATACACAATTATTAAGCCAAAGCAACGATTAATATCTCAGCCACATCAGTTTTCTAATCTCGAACAGGCTATAAATCATTTTATTAAATAGCTAATATGCTTATATATGTATATATGATTATGTGTATGTATATATATATATGTTATATATATATATATATCAATTTGTATTATATATTTTTGTTGTTTTGTTTGTGTATTTGTCTATATATATATATACATATATACATACATTCATACATATGGTTTATTTTTTGTGAGATTAAAGACATACACATATTGGTATAAATATATATGAATGTTTTCATATAGTTGTTTATTTATATAAATTTTTATATATGTTTATATATATATGTCTTATATATATTGTGAAATTTAAATATAAGTTAATGTATTCTTATATAAATACAAATTTATATATATAAATATATATAATTAGAATTATAAATTATTTTATATATTAAATTAATGATACAATATATATATATATATATAATTATCCATTTTTTAAAACATTTTAACAATATCACAAAATTGTATATATTTTTCTTAAAAGCGATGCTACATTGAAAAAGCATATATTTGTATATATAAATATATATATGTGTGTGTGTGTGTTTGTGTGCTTATATATGTATATATACATATATTTCTTTACACTAAGATACTACTATTGAGCTACTCTTATAGGAATATATATTCATATATCTTTGTTTTTATTTTTATATGAATAATACTAAGATATTGAAATATATGTTAAGTTTTTTATATGAATTTAAATTTATATATATATATATATATTACTATATATATATGTGAATATTAATACAATTATACTTATATATAATTATCCATTGTTATAAAATCATTAAAAATATCACTAAAATTGCATTGTTTCATTAAAAACGTCACTAAATTATCCCTGTTTTCTAAAAAAATCCCATTTTGAAATACAAATAAATTTTTAAAGACAATAAAATAGAGATGTTTTAATAAATATTTCTACAAATAAATAATTAGTGATATTTTTTTGGAAATTTCTACTAAATTATATATGTTTTCTCATAACATGGTTATTTTTTAAATTTAACAATGATTTTAAGTGTAACGACTTAGGTATTTCTAGAATAAATTTTTTTATTTCTATTAATACTTGTGAATATCATATTGATTTTATATTAATGTTAATATTTTTCTAAGAGTGTACAAAACTCACAAAAATGGGTTTCTCTAAAATCTTACGTTGCACACAACATTTAGTTATACCGAAGAATAATACAATGATATTATTATTATTTTAAATGGTATTTAACACCTAGACGATGAAATGAAAATAATGAATAGTATCAAATGAATTTTGAAATTTGGTTTACTCATGTTTAGATAATGAATCATTGGATAAAAAAATTATTAGAAATGGAAATAACATTCAATTGAATACAAAGGATCTATTTTTATGAAAATCTATTTAAAAAGAGAATAATTATGTTTATAAAATCAAATCACATTTTATAGTTTTTTATTTAATGAAATATATATGTAATAAATTAAATATAATGTTTTTAAATTAATCTTAAATGTTATCCAAATATTATATAGTAATTAATTTTTCTTTTTCGTATATATGAATTATTTTTCTAAAAATGCGGTTTTACCGTCTTTTGATGGAGAACGACATTTAAAGCAAGTTTTTGAAAAATATATATATTATATTTAACAAATTAAACATTTTATTTAGAATGAGGACATAAAATTTTACATTTTATACATTTTTCATATTTCTAGGATAACTATAACATTTTTATGAATAGTTAAAATAAGTTAAATTTTAATTGAAAACAAATTTTTTATTTAAGATAATTTATATTGTTAAATCAAAATATTTAATTATTTTCAATTATAAGTGAAATATATTTTTTTCATTTAATACAATTATGTTCACTATATGTAATTTCACATTGAAATTGGAGATATACAGCTATTAATATTTTGATAGTTATTATTTTTTGAAAACCCGCTTTCTAGTTACGAAAATAGAAATTAATTTTAAATTAATTAATTCCAATTATATGTTTTTAATTTAGAAAAATGGATTCTAGATTTTGATTTATAAGGTTTAAATTATTTAAATTGGTACCTTTTTTTCATAGACATTATGAATAGTAACGTTTTTTATTTATTTAATTTACCATGGTAAAAGGATAAATCAAGAAAAGAAGAGTAAAAAAATAATATTATTATATTATTATACTACTATAAAACATTTCATAATCCTATTGGATGAGTTATTACTGAAAAGTTTAATCCTTGGGTCTATTTTTTGATCACATGGATCCACATGGGAGTGATAATGACATGTTATATTAATTAATTTAAAGTAAAGAGTAATATAAACTAAACCTATATCTTTTACTAAAACAATTTTTATATGAGGATATATAATTGTTATATTCTACTAAAAATATTTATTAGTAATCCTAAACAATTTCCTTCATCATTATATTTTATTAATAATTTTTAGACATTAAATTAGTAAATTTATATATAACATAATGATAATGTAATTATTAACATATTATTGAATGATTCAAATAAATCAAATTCAAAATATTAAAATATAAGTAATATGATTATTTTGATGACATAAGTCAATTTTATGTATGATTATGATATATTTTCATTGATTTAGTCAATTTATTTCAATGTAATCAAGTTGTTATGACTTTAATAAAAATCAATTAATAAATAGTATCAAAATTGACACAAATGAGTTTTCAAAACAAATACTATTCCAGTCAATGATATAATAGTAAAAAAAAATATTCAAATATGAACTTATATAATCTAACCAATGTCATTATTTATCCTCTTGGGGTTCTAATGTCTTATTATTGTAACTGTAGTAACCATAAATTATTAAAATTCAAGAAGACATGGTAAAACTTAATGTGTTTAAGTAAGGGATAAATGAAAATGATAAGGTTAAATTTGTGACCTATACTTGTCTAAATTCTATTGGTTGAGATTTTTTATACCCACATGAATTTTAGAGTTCAAATAATTTACATTGGGACCATTTGAAACCGAAAATACTATTATAATAATATAATATTTCAATATATTACAAAAAGTACCCCTACTCCATCTTATAAAAGGACACAACATCTACCAATATACTCACAACTCTCAAGTCCAATATATATTTGAAAATATATTCACAGACGATTCCAATATCCATCCTTTCCTTCTATAATACCTTCATTGGGAAGATGAAATTCATGAAAGTGGTTTGGCTCAAATAATATGAAGATTCTCGATTTAGAGGTAACATCTTCTCTGAAGTTATTATCATTTATTTTCCATCTCTACTCCCTATGATATTTTTATTCATTGATCCAATAAATACACCAGTATCCAAAATTAACTATTATGTTGTTATGAGAATTTTCCTAAATACACTTACATACACCTCCATCTAATTGATCTGAATATACAGTTTTTGTGTACAACGAACTACCGCCTCACGAAATGATTATTGTTGTATATTTCCAATAAAAATGCTCATGGCTGATTTTATGATGGAACTACATTCATATAAGATATATATTATATTTATATTTTCTCTATGATTCTGTAATTTTTATTTATAACATACGTTTATCATTTCTATGATGTGTAAAAATAATAATTTCATTTAAAGAACTGCGGACTACCACCCCCTCAATGAGATATACTCTTTAATGTTATACATGGAATGTATAAAGGATGGTATTGTTAAACATTTTATACATACATGAAATAAATTTAATATTAGTAGTACAATATACATTTATACCATGTTATTATTATTCTTTTAGTGAACAAAATATGTGAATGTAGTGTTCATGCATACCTACGGCTTGCCGTCTACATTAATGGTGAATTTCATTTCATATCTCAAAATGTTATGTAATATAATAAATACATAAATAAAATATATATATATGATATTGAAATCATGAATACAATTCTAGATAAATTAGATTTTGACCACATGGACAATTCATAATTATGACAAGTTATTTTTTTACTCAAGTACTGAATATCAACAAAATGAATAATATAAACATGAATAATTATATGATTGATATCAAAAAGTATTTAGTGATATAAAAGAAATAATAAAATTGAAAAAGGTTCTAAATAAAGTATAAATCAGCATACGATTATTATTCTAGAAGAATAAGGAACATATATGACAAGTCAAACACAATTTAAGGGACTTCATCTCAATCTCCTTTCATTGAGGTATATTTTTATAATATACCCCACCTTATTTTATAAGGTTTATAATAATACCCTTTTCATTATAATTTAATTCAATAGGAATATTTTTTCTATTAATTGCATTCCTAAAGGACAAAAGGAATGTTTTTAACGTATTCGGTGAAAACAACCTCTCCTCTTCCATAACCATTATATGATATTTGGATTTCTCTATTATCCCTAATGAATTCAAAAGAAAAAGAAATCCCTTATTTACTTTTTGGTTTTTTTTGAATTGAAAATGGTTATAGAAATGAATTGAGTATTCCAATATCTTGAAATAATTTCTTATGATTTCAAATGAAATATTATTAGTGAAATGTTGATATTTGGAATATTTTATGTGTTATGATTATATAATGGTACTTGGACATTTGACGGATGGTTATGTGTTAAACCATTAAAGAGTGGTTATGTGATAGTCCAAATACCGGATGGTTCCATGATAAACCATATATAGGTGGTTACATTATAACCTCTAATTCATTTGGTAAGGAAGTCAGCCATATATCTATTCTATATAGTGATACGTGTAGAAGTCGAACGTATGGTTATTGCATTTTAGTATATTTTTTTACAAATGTTTCCATTACATTCTATATGTTTCATTCTATATGAATTATAATAATATTTTGGTTCCAAAAAGTGTAATTAATGATCTTATAATCAGTGAAGTGTTTTTTCTACTTTGAAAAGGAGAAACGTATCACATTATAATAAAGCTTTTATGGTTTATATGTTTTAACAAGACTAACAATTTTCATTAATTTTGTATCCCTTAAGGTGTATTCAATTATCATTCCATTTTTTGAAATTATTTTCATAGGACATAATGCAGAATAGAGTCGAGTATGATATAAATGAATAGTTCTGTTTTTAAAAAAGGAAACGAGGTCATATTTTTTAAAGAATTCTTATTTTATGAAAAAATGGATAGTGAGTATAAGGGTATACTTATAATATTCTAGATATTATGTATAATTTATGACATAATTAATTAAATCTCTAAACATTTAATGGTCCTCAATATGAATTAAAATTAAATTATTGACTTATCTCATGATTAAGTAAAGTTTAATGCTGGGGCCATATATTAAACGTCACTAAATTATATATTTTTTAAGTCATCTCAAAATTAGA
The DNA here is from genome assembly GCA_963277665.1 of Viscum album. Taxonomy (NCBI): domain Eukaryota; kingdom Viridiplantae; phylum Streptophyta; class Magnoliopsida; order Santalales; family Viscaceae; genus Viscum; species Viscum album. The sequence goes on from OY728128.1 coordinate 1,305,324,117, forward strand.
TGTGTTTATAAAAATAATCCCAAAATTGGCCATGTTTTCAAAAAATTTCAATAAATATACCATGTTTTTAAAAAAAATCCAAATTACTGAGGTTTTTTCATAATACGGAAAAATTTAAAATTAACCATAGTTTTAAATGTTTCTAAAAAATCAATTAATTAGATACATTTTTAAAAAACATGACTAAAAAATGTCATAAAATCCTATTTTTCATAATGATAATGGTGTGACATATATAATAATGAAAAAAAGTTAAAGATGGATTTTAAATAAAAATAGAAGAAAATGTATCAAAAAATGTGGTCGGTGGTAAATAATGATTATTAATTCTAAATACATTATCACCCATGGAAGGGTAAATGGTGGAGGATGATCTATTTAGAAAGTATCATGCTATATTATATATGATGTGGATAAAAAAATGTCCAATATTTAGGGATTTGCAATGGATAGACCTAGAAATCATACAATAATGGGAGAAATATTATTTTGATCAATTGAGTGTTCAACAGTCAATTCCTGTGTTGATTAATGATGAATAAATGGAATATGTAAATATGTAATAGAATGTAATAAATTTTCATGAGTTCCACAATTATATTACTAGAATAATTAAATTCTAGAAGCATTTATGTGTACCTTTGATATGAGATTCAAAGAACTAGATGATGGATGAAGCTTATAGATACTAACTTCTTATTCATTATGTAAGTAAAAATAAATATTGTGATTTGATGATTTCTATATGGTGGGATTGAATAAAGAGATATATTACAAGATTTTCACCTTAGTTCATCATTTATTAGTATATTATGGGAGAGAGACATAAGTATAAAGTTATGCTACAACCATTTCCCATACCATAATTATAATGGGAAAACATCCCCTTGGTTTTTTCATTGGACTCCCCAAAACATCTAACGAGAATAATGAATTATTTTTTATAATCAATCACTTCATTAATTCTGCACACTTCATTTCAATTGTAAAAGGATTCACATTCGATCAACTTCCATGGTTATAAATTATGTATGTATTAATATTTTATGGAATACCACTTTAAAATTTATTTCATTGAGATTCATGGATTACATTAATGTTTTGGAGAATTATTCTTTAGGATGTTGATAAAGAGTTAAGTTTAATTACATATTATCATCATCAGACAAATTGTATATCTTATGGGATCATTTTAACTCAATAAGTCATTTTAATATCTTTGTCTCTATATTTCAACAGTTTTTGGAATCACACCTTCCTTTGGTGCAATATTATGGAAAAAATATCATTCACTTCATTATTCAGATAGATTATTACGAATCTCTATATAATAAGAAGTTTTCTACACCACCATTTTACAATAATGATGGAGAAATAAATCTTTTGGGGGATGATGTATCTGAGGAAATTATAGTTATGTATAGTTAAATTAACACTAAATAATTAAGTATTAGAAAAAATACAAGTTGACTATAGTTAGAAGGATCTATAGATTTATGATTGTAAAAAATTGTTCTTATAAAGAACTATTTTGTAGAGGGTGATGATATTTGGAAATAAGTGAATGTTATACCCTTGTAATATCAGTTATTCTGAAAATATTGATCATTTATGGATTTTATCTTATCAAATGGAATTCCCAATGAATCCCCATCAAGGTTATAATGTGTTCTTTGTCCCTCTCCAATGGAGGTACATAACTTATAGTTCTCATGCATTGAACTCAGATTTCATACCATTAGGGTATGTTATTTCCCATGAAGAACAACTAGTATATATTATTTTTCTTATAGATAACACCCTAAAAAATGAGATCATTAACAAATCCATTGGTTTGTGGTAAAACCACCAAAATGAGAATTTATTTTGGGAACCTACAGATGTGATGAGGTAGAAGTATTCTCATTTCTTTCAGTTAGAGTTATAAATATTGAGTGTGAAATTCATATTCTGTTGGGTAGAATTTAACACCCTAATAATTTTTATGAAGTATATATCTTTAAAAAATATTCATTCTTATATATACTCCATTAAATGAAACAACACGTTTAAATTGACCATAATTTACATTTTAAATTGTATTATTGAAAATGTAATAAACCACCTTTCAATTACATTGTTGGTTATGAATATGAATTACAAAATTATGAATAATATATAATCAACAAATATAAATATGTAATTAATTATTTATCAAATTTTTATAATTAAAAACATGAATTATATTAAAATAAAAGAGATGTTCATTTAATCAATTATTTTTGGGAACAATCTCTTTTTTTTAAAAAAAAATTAATCCATATTGGTGAAGGATTTAAATAATATTTACATTTTAAATTTTTTTAAACATTTAAAAATATTTTTAACTACCAAGAAATGAATGAATCTAGTTGTATTCTTAAATTTTTTTAATAATCAATTTCTATCGCATTTTGTGTACTTATGTTAAAATATATTTCATTAATTTATATTTATATAATTTGATAATATAGGTTAAATATTTTAAATCATTTTCATAAAATATTATACCCCATATTTATGTTTCTAAAATAGGAAATGTAATTGTGGTCAAATTTTTCACCTCTATAAAGGGATGATATTGTTAATCTAGATTAAAAACAACGGATAATCATATACTTTTTCATAATAATTATTATTTGATTATTATAATTTTACACTAATCATTTTAGGGGAATAATTTAGTTGTAAAATTGAGTGTTATTAATGAAAATTACATATATATAACTAAAATAAATCAATATTATAGAATGTCAAGCTAGTTTTTTTAATATACATAATTTATTCATATTGGGACATAAAATATTTATAAAGGATTATTAATTGTAATTTTTTCGGAATGAAATTATATTAATGGTAGTAATTTATTTCAAAAATATTATTTATTATGTTACCTAAATATTATAGGTTCATATGAATTATTATAGTATTGTTAAATTTATTATATTCTATATTAAACATTGAATTTGTGTTTTTAAATATAAATTATATAAATATAGTAAAAATTTTGAATGGTTTTTTATTAGATAAATATTTTAATTATTTCTTTATAAATCACTAAAATAGTGATATAAGACAAGGTAGATATTACATGATAAAGACATTATTATTTTTCTATTTTAGGTAAAATCATAACTGTAATTGTTAAATATTAAAAAATTTAATATAAAAAATACTTTCACTATTATTAAAATTAAAATTTGTTGATTAACAGTTAATGAATATGATATAGTTTAATAAAATACCCAAATGTGTCTAAATTTTATTATTTGATTTTATTACAACCTTGTACTAAAATAGATTGAAATATATATAAATTTTTGGGAATTGTTTATGGATAATAAATATATTATAATGTAATAATTTTTTAAATTCCAAATGATTCACCTTAAATCAGTTATAAATTGGCACATCCTCCCACACTTATTTTCACCACTTTGAGCCTACTATTCTAATTAAAGTTTAGAATATGATATTAGAAAAATTATTTTCTACATTAAAGGTGTTATAGTCTTCTAAAAATACTAAATTTAGACCCCATTAGAGTTGATCTAAAGCATATGTTTCAATGAATAGGTAATCTTCGTATCCATTAATATTGTTTTATAGTCTTTATTAAATTCAAAAATTGATTATATTTATCATTAAATAATAAATTGTGTGTCCTAAATCTTATCACATTTCTTTGTTTTTTTGGAAACACCATTATTCACACTCTTTCCCATTAAATTTTATTTGAATGTATCACTTGGGTGTACGTAAGAGCTACCATATCAATGAATAATAATATTATTTTTTATATCATTAATATCAATGAATGAATGAAAATATGTTTATAATAAAATTATAATATTTTAATAATTATTTATATTATGAATATGATATAATAAAGAAAAATTTACAAGTAATATAACTGTTAATCTAGAATTCTCATGGTAAACATAACAGTTTACACTAATGATGATTTAATTATGGAATGATGGATAAAAGATTATGTTGAAATGTTATAATGATACCATATATGATATTATAAGTATGAAAATTATTGTAGAATATAAATATAATAAATTTACTTTTATTTTACGTGATGTTATAGTTTTATTTAATTAATTTGAATTCAATGAAAGGGTTTAATGTTCCAAAATCTCTTTTTATGATGATAATCAATGTAAGGGTTTTATGATACAATCTTATTGATTATTGTTATTATTTAATATTAAATTTACAATAAAAAATGATGATCTAAATCGTAATAAACTAAGGTACTTTCTTATGCTATAGTAATTTTGTTCATATTTACGCTTTCAGTTAATTTTCCCCAAATTTTTTACTGAAGGCACTGAAAAAATATTTTTAGTAAAATAAACATCATTTCTCTATTTTCTCAATATAAAACATAACTCCCATATCCATTTTTTATAACATTGAATCAAATATTTTTTTTACCTTTTATCCAATGAATTTTTTAAAAAACATATCCATGTTTAAATTTTGAAGAAATGGTTAAAATGGAAACATTTTTCATTCTATAAATGTGTCAATATGGTGTTTTTTATTGAAAAAATAGAAGTATTTTCAAAAAAAATATATGGAAATAAAATATTTTTCTACCACCACCAATAATATTTCCTTTAGCTCTACTATTATTTTTTTAGAAGCGTCTTTTCAAAAAAAATGTTTTCATTTATTATTTTGATATTTTTTTAACAAGAAATTTCAAAATGGAATGGTAACGATATTAAATATTGTATTAATTATATTTTAATGCAATTTATATTCATAAATAACAACAAAACATGATTTAAATTATAATTTTATGGTCTTATGGTCAAATGATACCAAAATTATTCAGTCTCTTGATGATTTATGTTAATGCTGAAATGATGTTTATGAACACCATTTATTGTCCACGGGTTATGTTTCGATGAAATGTTTATGAATCCCATTTCTTTTCTTGGGTTATTATGTTATGAATGATTTATTATCTTGTTGAAAAAATATATATAATCTTCATTTTCTAATGGGTGGGACATATATCTCCCTCGAACGCATTAAGTAAGGATGTATATATCATAAGATAAACTGGATGAGAATGTGTTGTTAGTATAATTCAGTAAGGGAATATGTACACTATGAGATTCTTGGGAGTGAACCATAGTTACAAAAATTTTACTTGTACTAAAACCATTATAGTATGATTACCGTGGAAATTATTTTTGAATAATAAGGGAATGATTTTCATTAATTATGTGTGTGGAAAAATCAATGTCATATTCCTTAGTTAAAATTTTATCATTTATATTATTTGATTTAATTAGGATTCATATATTATGAATAGAAATGATTTATTCCATGATGTAATATAATCATCCTTGATAATATAAGAATGCTGTTAAAATTTTGAGATCAATTTATTATACCCTTATGCTCATGTTATGCTTATGTGATCATTGATATCTAGATTGTTTATCCTTACTAAGCATCTGTGATGGCCCTTTGTATTATTACCACCCCCAGGTAAAGAATAATGGTATAAATTATGATATTTCAATAAAAGTATAAAGTTATTAGGAAATAGGTGGGATATGAAGTATATATTTTATGTTCAGGTTTTTAAGGTTTCAATTATATAAAACATTATATAACTAATCAAATATGATGTGGATGAAAATTTTATACAATTACTATGCATCTACTATGATTAAATATATATATATATATATATATATATAAATTATGTTTCATTATGGTGCTGCATTATACCCACACTAAAATGAATTTCACTATTAAAATTTTATTATTCTTATATTAAAATGAATATATATTTATTTTATCTCGTCATTTGGTTCCCATGTAGCTTCATTGAAATTATGATTCCACTTAATAACTGTAACGTTGTAATTACTCTTATTCAGTATCACTTTTTGCTATGAATAAAGATTTATAATAGTTATTATTAATAGGAAAGACCATTCTCTGTTATTATAATATCTATGTTAAATAATACAATAGATTAGGTATGTACTTCACCATCATAGATTCATGAAACGTATCATTAACATGAGGGAGGTTTAGTGGAATCGAAAAATACATAGGCTACCACCCATACCGAATGGATAATATTGAAAGGGAAAATATAACTTATGCTAAAATTTCATGTATTTCTAAATCTCATAAATTTCCTTCATATTGAAATTCATATAAATAACGTCTCACTATTTTAAATTAACATATTTCCCCGTTGATTATTAGTAAAAAATTTATATCGACTCTAAGAATCATTAGTTTGTTGTTAAATTTCTATATAATTCTCAACAATTTCGTTAGCTAGATAATTTTCAAATACATTTTTTCTCCATATTCATCCTGACATGTTGTATTTATACACTTTTTTATATAATGATATTAAAAATGAGTCTTTTGAATGCTTAAGATAAAGATATTATTGTATGAAAAATAATCTATAGTATGATATTTATCCCAACAAAATCTGATATCCATATAACATGATCTCATCGTATCATATAAGGTTTCAATAGTTCTCATAGATTAACAATCTATTCATGGATGATCAGTTGTACTTGAACCCAACATTAAATCAATGAATTTATTAGTAATTCTCTATAGCATATAGGTAAACCTCATATCCCAATCAGATATAATATAATGTTGTACTTTGAATAAAATTTACACTTCATTAATTTATTTTTTAGAAGAATATTCATGGAATAAATATTGTTTAAATTTAATTAGTTTTTTTTGTTTCATAAGGTGATCGACTACTACCCAAATAACATTATATCATTTAGAAATTTTTGGGATTCTGAATAAAAAAATCCATTTTTGTGGTGTCCTATTTCAATCTTAGGATGCTTAATAGTTGTAAAATCCCCTTTTACATCTTTCACACATTCTAAAATTTCTGAGATACAAAGAAATGAGATACACACATTTAAATATATCTCTTTAATTCATCCAAAAAGAAATTCTGTTTTATTTATACATAAATCATCATACATAAAGGATTAATAGATAATGATGAACATTAATAATCATTCAGTATCTCCATAAAATTTAGTATGGTTGGAACACATAAAAGTTTCATAAAAAATTTCATTCTATCACTATTAAGGTTTAAAATAGAAACATTTTTTCCATCTTTTTCAAAATGACATCTTTCTTCATAACTACAGTAATATTCACATGGATATATGGTTGACACAACAACATAGTATAATAATATTTCATCCCTTCAATCAATATTTATAGATCCATTAATTGAAATTTATGAAATATTTTATATTTTTTGATCCACATCATAATTATTCTTCCACGATTATTTTGAAATAGGTAACCACATACAATGTTATCTATCTAATGGTGGTAATGTGTTTGGAAATCAAAATAATTAATGAACTCTACCCATATAATTTAACTGGTAATCATCTATTTCAATTTTAATATATAATTTAATCGTATATGATTATAAGTCAACACATAAACAATTTTCGAATAATTGTATATGTTGTTTATGGCAATTAAAATAACCAAACATTTCTTTTTTTACTCTATTACTATAATCCCCCAAATGTTGTTAATCAATTTTTCATATGATGCATTTACCAAATTAATAAGGTTCAGTAAACATACCATACATCAAGGGACTTCATATTAAACGTTAAGGTCCATCACTCCATATAATACACAAGAAATATCATTATAAGAAAATAAACTATAGTTTAAATAATTATACTACCATAGTATAATTATATGGGGGAAATTTGTTAATTTATATAATAATAAAAATTCATTTTAAGCATCATCATCAGTGATATCAGTAGAAAATTCATAAATAGGTCATGTAAATCCGGGATAACTAATTTTATGCATTTACAACGACTCTAAATAATATATTAAGATAATGAAAATAAATAATATGATATAAATCCATGGAAAATTTATTATAAAAACTATGTGAAAATAAAAAATACTAAATGTGAAAAACAAAGGACATTAATAACATCCATTCTTGTTACATAGATTTATCATTAAAAATGTTAAAAATGCACAAGCATTGGCCAATCATAAATTCAGACACATTCTCAAATTATCTATATACGATATCTCAAAATGGTAAAACAAAATAAAGTCATTGACCCCACATTAAAGAATCATACCCTTTTTTGAATCACCTATGTGGTTCTCAGACTGGAGATATCTCCATTGGGACAATAAGAGGTCATCCATGTATGCTTAAGGATACAAACTAGAAATGATAGCCTAGGGTGTTATTATGGTCTAACCATACTCACAAATTATTTAACAAAACAAAAATAAAAATATCACAATGTCATCAAACATAACAACTATTAATGTAAAAATAATTAATAAATTGGACATAAAATATCAAATATAAATCAAGAGTCAAAAATTTATATAGATTCACTATTATATCAGTATATAAATACTAATAAACCATGTACATGATCAAAATACACTAGATGAAGTAAATAAGTTGTATAAATGTTGGGGCCCTCTACATTACCTGAGTTGTACCTCATTCATAGTCCCAAAATCTATATGAGATATCTACTTAATCATAAATACCAAAGGGTTTACCAAAAATAAACATACTCTTAGTGATTATTTTTTTGGGGTACACATGTTCCATAACCACCTAAGTAGGTTGTGAGTAAAACTCAGCATGAGATAACTAACATAGTAAAAAAATTATTGATTGTAGTGTTTTTTCATGTGACCTAAAAACCTATATAAATAAAATATCTATTGTGTAGAAGAGTAAATAAAATAACTACTACCAATTCTCCTATTCTAACACGTTTCATATGTTTTATTATACCTCCTTCAACAAGTATAACAGTGTCTCTAAGAGTTTTACCTAACTGTGCTAACCTAAAATAGAACATACAACCATATATTCCATAGTGGAAGAAAAAAATCCCTTTGATGTATACTTAGGAAAGACAATTGTATCTGGTATGTATTCCATTCATATCTAGATTAATCTATAAAATTACATATACCTGGAGTTTCAATCCCAACATTATAATAATTTCATATAGAACATATGGTGGAATGTAATGTGTCTTCATAGAAATTTTAAATATATATTCATCATAGACAAATCCAAGGGGATTATTTAAGGCATTCAATATTTATTAGGCCCCATGGAAAAACCCAAGCGATTCCCTAATAATTCCATGGTTATTATTAATAAGCTAATTTCGAGGTGAATATACTAGGAAAACAATATAATATTGTGATAAAATATACATCCAAAAGGTAATCGAAACAATCTTACAAATTGTTACCTCATTATTTTTTCATATTTTATGGGGATACCCATAATGATTACTCCACATTCTTACAACAAAAGAAACACTCACTAGGTTCATTTATAATATATGTGAAATTTGAGGCCCCCTAACTACATCCTATACTAGACACCATTAGGTAATCTATTATCCCATAATAATTTCTCTATTGATCTCCTATCACATAAATTATTTAGATTAAATTGAAATCATAGTAATAATAACACAAGAATATATGCCATATAAGAGAATACAATATAGATATCATAAAAGTTGATGGCTTAAAACCCATCCCATTCCATATGACCTTGTGTTTTTCCTTATTCACACAACATATCACTGGAAACCCACTTCAGTTCTCATAAACTAATGGGAATGAACACATTACCTACCATCATATGAACTTGTCCGAATGATAATTGTTGTATCAATAGTGCCTCATGTTGAATCCCTAGGATTCCCATCATGATTCAGTTCTCACATATACATAGAGGTAAATACAGTAACCTATCACAAGGTATTAACATATCATTCATTTATTATATTTACAATAGTCCCCTAAGGGTTCATAAATTCGATGGTAAGTAATTTAAATAAATTCATGGAAAATAGAATCATATGAACTGGTCCATTTCACTAGGGTAACTCATGTTCCATACACATTTTTCATCACTAAGAATTTCATTTAAAGGAAACAATTCAATTTAAATTAAAAATCGATCTCTGTCAATGAGATATCCACATATATGATTCATATAATTAATTAAATTTACTCTCGGGGATTTCTTAATAAAAAATTTAACTAAACCATGGATTAATTCAACTTTATCATAGCCCAAATATCACTACCATAATAGTCCATGAATCTCATTTACAATTTAGAATCTATGAAATCCATGATATCTAATAATTAAACATATAATTTGTAATTATTTAATCAAATATAATGTTATCAATTCATAATTGATATAAAATTTAAAACTACCATTCACAATTTATTTATTATCGATAATAACATTATTATATTGATATTATTTCCAACCACATGGAATATCTATTTTACACTTTCAACACCATCCCCACTAAATATCTTGCAACACAATAGAAACTAAATTTAAAAATCAATTTTATGTAAATATATAAATAGAATAAATTCCTTTTTTCTCTATACATTTAATAGAATGCCGTGGAATGAAATACCATAATAGTTTTAGCACATATTTAATCCATCAAACGTAATACAACCATCATATCAAGAATATTCCACTTTACTCACGTTTAATCATTAATAAAACCGTAATAAAAGACAAAAAAAAATAAACATAAAATAAAGGGAAAACAAATTAAATGGAAATGCAGTAAAAAATTATGCATCGAATCAAGTGGTGGTTAGAAAAGAAAAATTAAAACATTTTCAAATTGGAATTGAAAAAGGATATGGAAATTTATCTCCCTTCATCTCCCTAGTTTTGTCACATGTGGGAGAGGAAGAGAGTTTGGATGAATGTTTTTTATATCGAAAGGGGTCACAGTTTGTCCCTAACTTTAGGAAAACCAAGGCTACCAATTATTGGATCATTAAAGGAACTATGTCATGATGTACCATTTTTTGGCACCTAAGGAATGCCAATATACATGAAAAAATGATGATTCCCTCACCCTCATTTCCATTTTATATAGGATCACCATCGATTTCACAATGACACAAACTAACCAAGAAAGCCACCACTATGTCATGGTGGAACCCATTTGGATAGTTTATATTCCCACCACAATGAACACCATAGGTGTTTCTTGAGATAATGGGTTTTCACCAGCTAAGGGTCTAAAAAAGGCTCCATGACCTCTTGGACTGTAGCATTGTCACCTAAATTTACCACTATAGAAGATTTGTCACCCATATTTCCCATAGTGAATCGTCAATAGTTCCACATTCATAAAAATATTATGAATGGGAATTTCAAAATTTATTTCCCATATGGATAAACCCAATACACCATTAAATCAAATGAGAAACTATTGGCACTATGGGAACCATGTATATTGAGACGTCAAATCCCCTAGGAAACTGAAAAATGTCTGAAACTATGTTGAAAAGCCTTCACACATACTATTTAATATACAATATAATCACTAAAATGGGGGTTTTAATACTTTATAATATATCAATGCTTCCCCAAAACGGTGGTATAATAATCACTCTTTTCCCTCATGCCTAGAATTTCCACCCTCCATAACATGGTTCTCTATGACACGGACCTCACTATAATGGTGCACCTACAGAAACACATATCACTAGGTCCACCTAAATTTTCTCTTCTATCCACTCCATGACAAATAAAACCCCATAGTTTTTTAGATAACTTAAAATAATCTTCTTGAGATGTTCTAAACATCAAAACACTCATCTTAGTCTCAATTATGAAATAAAAATCTATTTTAAAATTGAAAATAAAAATTCAATAAAATTATCCCAAATTTAAATATAAAAAAATTTCACATCTCCTAAAATGAGACAATTAAGAGAATAAAATTTTTATTAAAGGAGAATGGTGGGATAAAACATGAAATGTTTTAAGTAGATTAATTCCTCAAAAAGATCATTCATGGTATATAGCATTGGGACCAATGATAGTAACATGAGATACCTTTATTTGAATAATAAATCTCACTGAGCTAGGAAGAAAAAAATAATAACACTCATCCCATTTACACCATCACACACATTAAATAAATCCCAAGTACTTCCAATCAATATAATATCCTAATTAAAATAATTGGAATCAAATCAATAGCAATGAAAAAAAGTAAATTTGAGGTGACATCACCATTTATAAAATAAAAAATACAAGGGAATGATCAAGGAGAGGCGAAAAAATATTACAATATAATATTTTCCTCAAATTCATTTTCGTCACTAATTTGAGAAACAAAAATTGAAAAACAATAATCTATTTCTAAACCAAGTTCTATAATATTCATAAACTCTAAAACGAATTTTAACCGTGATGAAGAAAATATATATTTTAGAGACTGACTATTTATAATAAATTATGACACATTAAATAAATTAAAAATAAAATTACCATTAATCTATATATTAATATATCATATTTCAAATTGAATGAAATGAGCATAAACCGTATTACTCATCAATAAATATAATCTTCCATGTAAAAAATGAAAATATAAAAATTAAAAAAATAACTTAATAAATCTCATAAAAGTGAATATCCATTATTTATAACCCATAAAAACATTAAATATAAAGTTTCATATAGGGAAATCAAAGGAGTTAAGATGTGCATGTAAAGGGATCTTCTCACTAAGGTTCACCTGGTCACTGGTCTCCTCTTCTCTGCCTCAGGTCGGCGATGGCTTCTCTCTCACCGCTCATGTTCGTCATGCTTGCGGTTTGTGTGTCCTTATCGAGTGGAGATGTCATGGCTTCTTTGGTGATCAAGGGTTCATTGTTACTGTAATATCTATGCCCTATCAACTGAATTGGATACATTTTCCACGGAGGAATGATGAAGGTCCATAGGTACAATTATGCTACTTTGGTCTGAGGGTTATAGACTAGTCTTCGCATCAGCTATGGGTGTGAATGGGAGGTCTTTTGCAGTCTAGAGTGCGGTCATGAAGGTAGTGATGGGATCTGTTCAGGCTTGTAGTGAGATGTTTCTTCTCATGTGTGTTCATTTGTCTAGATTTCCAGTGACGGTTGTGGTTTCTTGATTTTGGATTTGTTTTTATTGTGGTTGTGACCTGCTATGCATTTTTGTTCTTTTTATGAGGATTATTTTTTATGTCGATGTGGAGGTGAGTAATGGATAAAGCATGAGTTGATGGAGTCTTTTTACTTCTTTTCGTTTGATATCCATGATCTTCATGGAATCAAATATTAGTGATCTGTTTTAGTTTATTCAACCTTGATATAGGGTGAATCTGGATTTTCACTACGGTGGAATGTGTGTTTGTTTTATTTTGGGGGATATGATTTGGAAGAGGAGAAAAGTAAGTTGCATTGGTGAAGAAGGTCACGACATATGGTTAATCATTTATCTTGTGGAGTGGTTTTCAGAATTGATGATTTAGAGGGTTTTGGGAAATAATCACATAAAGAATTATGCAGCAAAAGCATTTAGGGGTTGATTCTTTCAGAAATTCTAAAATGAAATTCTTTGGAAGTGGATCATAGTAGGTTGCATTCACCTTGTATGGTTATTCAGATTTGGAAGTTTGAGATGGTATGGTGTTTCCATCGATACTATACCCATGCATTTGCTGGATGGGATAACTTGTTGACCAGTCATGCAATGGTAGAGGCTTCCCATAATGATGTTGATACTGGGGAGGGTGATTCCTTAGCAGTCTTGTTTTGGGATGATTGTGGCCATTTTATCCTTTGGGTTTTGTTTTTCCTCTACGTCATGGATGTATGTGTGGTTTTTCCCTTTTACCCTTAAAAGGGTGTTTATCCAAAAATTATTAAAAAATTAGGCCTCGGTCCATTCAGTCAATCAGTCAGTCAGAAACCTTCAATATTTTACTGAAAATATAATAATTTATTACAAAATTATATCCTACTTATAACTCTAATTTTCCAAGTAGGGGATCTATAATCATTTTCACCAATAATATTTCAATTTCAAATACTAGATGTAACGTCCCAGACCCAAAATCCACTAAAATTATACTCCAAGAAGGGTGGTTAAATGACCTTATGTTCACCTCCTCGTATGGAAATGGTTGCCGACTAGTATCGGGGGTCTGAATAGAAAATTGGGGAGACTATACCCCCTTTTTATCAGAGTAATCCACAAAACAAGATAAATAAAATAGTGGAAAACCAATCAAAAATACAAGAGCATGCATAAATAAATATTCCCCCAAATTGGGTACAACCGTGTCCATTATTAAATATATCATGCCATGATATAAGTGAAAACATGAACAAATCCCAAAATGTAGTCAAAATGCAATTTTCCCAAAATGGTACCGACAGTATGTTTGGGTCCTCCCCCATATACACTCATCCCAAACTTACATCCTAGAAAAATCATTTTCCCTTTTCTTGACCTACATATATGTAGTCTTCTCGGGTACCCAACGACAACCTGAGTGGGGTTTTAGTAAAATTTAGTAGACCACCACCAACAGTGTCTACAAAATATTGGTTATAAACAGATGTTCATGAAAAGGAAAATGAATAAAAATAATAAGTAAAAGATTAAGAGATCATATCCAGTTAAGTTTAATTACTTACATTTATTTCTAGTTCCAAATCATAAATTTCCATCTCATTTCCCATTACTTACCATTTCATAAACATTTAACATGGGTTCATCAAACACCAAAAATTACACGGGCACAAGTGCACAATCCCATACCCCAGGGAAAACACACCATGGAGTTTTGAGTGTTAGTCCAACTCCCCATCACAATATCCTCACCTCAAAGCATCAGTCAAAATGGATGCAACCTTTAGGGGAACAATGCATCAGTGTGCATCCATATCCCATGTATTGGGGTGGACTTTAGAGCATTAGTCCAACTCGAGCAATGGGTGTAGATCCTTACCCAATACCCCACAGTACCAATCAATGTACACATGCTATAAATATATATATATTATTATGTATTCATTACCTATTCACAGCACAACATAATGATTTCCCAAGGAAAACATAAATCATAACATCACATATGAGTTAATACCATGCTTTAACCCATTAACACCTTTACCACATTTCACATTATCAACTATTTAGCCCAATTCCCTTTTGTTATACTTACCTCACTAAGAATATTTCACTATGCTTATATCACTAGGCTTAATTACTAGACACATAATCCATTCCATAATGGTATTTCATCATTTCCACATTGTATCTAATTATATGTTTCAACACTATTCACAATTCATTTAAGGTAGCCATGTTCACCCATATAAACCACTTTCATGTTAACCCAACACCTGTTAGGATATTATAATTAAGACTAGGTGTATCGTCTAGCTTCTACCCAAACACCATTAATACCATCAATATGTTTACCAAGGGATTATCATAAACACACAACAATCATTCTTGTTGTTCAGAATCCTTATGTCCGGAAAAGTCGGCTCACCGCATAGGTGGTCATAGTTTAGTCTCACCACCCTCAATGCATCCCATGGGGATCGTGAGGGTTCCCATTTACCCTTTCAATAACTATTTTACCAAAACATGTCACGGGTAGTCAAATCACACCACCAGACAGCCAAGAAGAAAGCAACAGATGCTTGATTCCACAAATAAACCATGGGATATAACATGTAGACCACGTAACTCGATTCTGCTGTAGAACACACTCTTAATCAAGCCCTTATATTACACTTCAACCAACCATTGATGCATCAACCTAAATCTCCAACATAGAGGTGGTTTTTAAAGCTTTTGAAAGAGATAAGTATAATATACATATCCTAAACTCAATAGAGAAGCAAGGATGGGATTAGCCTTACCCGGATCATTGATCTGCAATCCACAGCAACATAAACACCATAGAAAAGAGGGAAATTGATCTCTTGGAGGTTCTGGGATATTTGGTTCTTCCCTAGGATGATGAGGGGTGAAAAGTGAGGAAATACTGGGTTGGGGTTAAAAATCATGGAGTGGAAAAAATTTAATTTTTAAAAGGTTTTTGCGCTGCATGGTTTACCCGCATGGTTTTCCAAAACTTGCGCAAACTGTGTGAATGTTTCTACCCAAACAAGATACCTCAAACAATTTAGCCACACATTATTCCAAACTATGTGAAAACCTTTAAAAGGATAATTTACAACAAAACACATCTTCCACGTGGTTTTCTAGGTTGTCCAGACGGTTAGCACTAACCATGCGTAAACCGTTCAGTTTACCCATAAAACCCATTTTTTCTCCACTTTTCTTATCCAGATCCCTCAGAACACCCCTGCGCCTCAACTAGGACATGGGTTTGCACTTAATTAACCAAATCAAGGGACTCAAACTGAAAAATAAATGAGAACATAACTTTCCATAATCCGGGATCGTACAACCTCCCCGCCATAAACGGTTTGTCCTCGAGCTGAGCTCCCAAGCATCACTAAACATCCAAGGAAAAAAGAGTGAGCCACTGAGCCCACAAATCTGATTCCCACTCCCTTGTTTCTTTTTGAACATTTCCATGATTCCAAAGTACCCACACCAATGGTACAACCATGCCCCGCAAGACAATCTCACTATGATCCATGACACGAACCAGATGCCCCTCAAAGGACACATCAACCTCAAGCTCAACATTCTCATCATTAACCATGTGATTTGGTTGAAGGGATACTGCCGAAGTTACGACTCATGAAAAACATCATGCATCTTGCTATAACATTGTAGAAGAGCCAATCAATACGCCACCAGGCTGATCATCTCCACAATCTCAAACGGCCCCACATACCTAGGTGCCAGCTTTCCCTTCTTCTGAATCCATCTGTAACCCAAACATGAAGACACTCAACGGAACACACTATCACCCACCCCGAATTCAAGAGGTCTCCACCTCTAATATGTATAAAAATTCTGCCTAATACGAGCCATTTCCTTCCATTTCTAAATCAATTCAACTTTCTCAGAAGTCTCCTGCACGAGACACAATCCCAACAAATCAGATTCACTGGCCTCCGACCAACACAATGGAGATCTACTGGACCACCCATAAAGAGCCTCTAATGGCTCCATCTGAACCATATACCAAAAGCTGTTGTAGTAAGAAAATAAAATAAACAATCGGTGATTCTCCCAGGATCCACCGAAATACAAGACACAAGCCCTCAACATGTATCCCAACACTTGGATTATATGCTCCGACTGTCTTTCTGTCGGTGGGTTGAAAGAAGTAATCAAAAGCACCAGAGTACCCAGTTCCTTCTTCAACCCTTTCAATAAACATGATGTGACATTAGGATCATGATTTGAAACTATAGCCTGCGGTACACCAAGAACCTATACTATTCCCCTAACATACAACTCACCCAACGAATAAACTGTATAAGTCAATTGAATCGGTATGAAATGGAAAACTTTTGTTACATATTCCCCAACCACCTGAATGTCATCATTATTTTGAGGCATCCTAGGAAGACCCACCAAAAAATACATCATCACATCATCCCACTTCCACTCCGAAATAGGAAATCGATGTAACAATCCACCAAGGCATTGATTCTTGTCCTTCATCTATTGATAAGTAAGGCACCATGCCACGATGCCTACATCATCCTTTTTCATTCATGGACATAAAACTGTCTGCAAATATCACGATACATCTTGATCCAACCAGGATTCACCACCCATTTCGATGCCAAAAACTCATGCAACAACTCTTCTTGCAAACGTACCCAAAAAACCACATGACCATGAACACAAAAAATCATGCCCACACTGACGCTTCAACAAGAAGGTGGATCTCCACCATTAAGTATTTCCATCATGATAAAACATTCAGGATTGTCTTGCTGACATTCACAAACACGACTCAGAAGCGTCAACTCAACCGCCTCGGAAGACGGAGTCACCTAACCGTTTTAATCTCGTACCTCCAGGTGCTTCTATGAGAAAAACTCCATCACCTTCCACTATTTCTGGATTCTAGAACCACTTGGTTTTGAGACTTCCAGCAGAATGCATCAGAAACATTATTCCTTTTCCAGGTGTATATACCATCTCAATGTTGAAGGACTGGAGATACTAATCCCATCTTCACTACAAAAGATTAAATTCACGCTTTGAAAATATATACTTAAATTTATTATGATTGGTATACACTGTGAATCATTCCCCCAAAAAATAGTGCCTCCAGAAAATTAAGGTAGACACTACTACATCCTACTCAAGATTTTGAGTGGGATAATTCGGCTCATGGGTTCTCAATTTCCTCGAACCATAAACCACAACCTGATTACCATGGATCAATAAAACCCAAATCCTAATATCAAATGCATCACAAAACATGACGTACTTTCTACCATGCTCGAGTATGATCAAAATCAGTGAGGTCATCAAACTCTTTTTCATCTCTGGAAAGTTATTCTCACAATCATCATTCCACTAAAACCCGATTCCCCTCTTGTTCAATCCTAAAAATGGGGATGCCAGTTAAAAAAAACTTGGATAAACCTCCGGTAATACGTAACCAAATCCAAGAAAACTATGAACATCTGAAAAAATCGTGGGATTCTCCCAAGATACAACAAACTTCACATTCTCTGGATCCACTGAAACTCCTTCATCAGAGATGATGTGACACAAAAATTGCACGTATCTAATCCATAACTGACACTTTGATAGATTGGTGTATAAGCGATGGTCTTTTAGTGTACTCAGAATGATGTCAAGAAGTTTGGCATGATCTTTGTGAGTTTTTGAGTACACCAAGATTTCATAAAAAAATACAACCACAAACTAATCCAGATAAGGATGAATTTTTTGGTTCCTCAAATCCATGAACACTACCAAATCATAGGTAAATCTTAAAGGAATCACCACATACTAAAACAACCCGTACTGACTCCTAAAAGCTGGAAGCAGTACGTCAGAAGGAATCACCCTAAACTAGTTATAACACGATCTCAGATCATTCTTAGAAAACCCTGTTACACCCCTCAACGTGTCATATAGGTTTTCAATTCTAGGATGAGGCTATTGATTTGTCACTGTTGTCTGATTTAACATCCGGTAATCAAAACATAACCTTAATGACATGTAACCCTTCATTGTAAAAATTAGAAGACATCTCCAAGGAGATGTACTAGGATGTTTGAACCCCTTGAGATCCAACTCCTTCTGCTGAAACTTTAACTCCGGGAGTTCTTTCGGTTCCATTCGGTTGGGCGGAATAGAATCTGGATCCGCTCCCGGCAATAACTCAATCATGAACTCAACATCCATATTTTGTGGAAACCACAAGTAATCATTCATAAACACATCTTGAAACTGATTCACTACTGGAGGAAGGAAACACTATTCCCCTCTTTCATCATCATGTACATGAAAATCTACATGAGCTGTGAGCCTACCCAATAGCCGACAGAACGGTCCGGCACGACCTTCTCGAGCATCCCACTCTCTCGATGGACATAATCATTACCCTCAAGAGACCCGAACGATACATAGTGATGGTAATAGTGTATGTGAACCTGATACAACACTAACCAATTCATACCCATGATCTGGTCAAACCTCAACATCTCGAGAAAAAACTAGTCCCATAGGAAACGATACCCACTGACTTATAGAGAACATCCCCTGCACTTCCTGATTTCCTCATTCTGCACTCCCAACGGTCTATAAATCGACATAAACCCACACACATCCTCCACATGAAATCTCAACTCTACCATAATTGAGAAGAAATAATACAGTTTGCATCAATAGTGTCAAACAATGAAGTAGAAGGCATAGTAGATACATGGATCTTACCTCGAACAACTGATGTCCAAGTATTTCCATCACCAGGTGCAGACTGAACAACGTGGAGTGGAACTGCCCTCGACCATATGCTCCAACATGTGTGCACTGCACTACACTTCTTTTCTAATGTGTGTGATCCTTCCCGGAAGTTCCACACCCATCTCCCCTACCAGTATAGCCTGTGGACCTCCAACTGCCTATGTGATACGGAGCAACTGATCCCTTTCCTCCACATGGAATCTGTCCATCACCAACATTTATTATCACCTTCTTAGGATTCCTGTAGAACCTTTTCATGTGTCCCAATCTTCTACATGATCATTACTCAACTGGAGGTCGAGGACATTGGCCACACATGTTCACCGGCCTTCCACATGGATAGTAGAACATGAAATCACCATACTGAAAGCATAACCCTCTCTTATGACCACCTTTCATACATCCACCCCACTGAAAAATTTCAAAATGACACTTCCGACCCTCGGAAGCTACACCACTTATCCGCCCACCTTGAATGACAATCAAACTTTTTGAAACTCCATTCATGCTCCCTTTTGATATCAGTTACTAATCCACTACCACTCTAAACCTCTTCAAGCAAATGATATTCACCTAAGACCTAATATCACGTCTAACCCCATCCTGGAATCATCTTGCCACTACTGCCTTATCCCCTACCAATGCAAGAACAAATTTTTGTTGGTCGGTGAAGTGAACAACATACTTCATCATCAACATCGATCCCATATTGAGGCCCATGAACTCTGCATCCCTTTATTTCCTCAAAGTCTCTGGGTAAGAGTGCTCCATAAACCTTTCCTTGAAATACTTCCACAACATCCCCTCAACCTTCTCAGTCTAAAAAAGTATATCCAACCAACTCATTGTCTAGCCCCGTGACATATATGTTTCCAACTTGAACCGTTACCCATCGGGAGTCTCCAAATGATAAAGTATCATTTGAACAGAATCTATCCAGAACTCTACTGCCTCTGGACCACCCTCTCGGGTAAAGGTTGGAGGGTGCTGTATAGTCATCTCAAACAAACATGGTGCAACCCGCCCTGGGTCCTGATCCATCATCTGCATAAAATGAGCCATGTTATCTCAGATCCAATCTTCCCCACTTTCTGGGATCACCACATTCTCTTGCCCATATACTGGAGGAGTGTTTTCAATAACATCCTCTTATTGTCCAACTGACGCTCGACGTCGTTGTGTCATTTCTCTAAATTTCCAAACACTGGTTTTAGAACTCCTGACAACAAACATTCACAACTTCATAACAAGAACGCTCTTCACAAGCCACAACAACCCACTATACATGCACCAACCCAATAAACCTTA
Organism: Viscum album; assembly: GCA_963277665.1. NCBI lineage: Eukaryota > Viridiplantae > Streptophyta > Magnoliopsida > Santalales > Viscaceae > Viscum > Viscum album. Next base: position 1,305,345,286 of record OY728128.1, read on the forward strand.
GTATTCTGAAAACATCACCCCAACCATCCCTACAATGGTCCTTGGTCCATAAGGGTTAAACAACCATAAACCACCACAAATATCACCCCACATGTTAAAATAACATTTTTAATTCATTGCAACCCTTAACTACACATATTTCATATGTTATCAGTTATCATTCATTAATCTTCACCAACTCGCATTGTTTCATCTACCACATAGTCCATTTTCAATTATCAAAATGCATGGTGAATTATACATTTCCTGTCTCACACACCCAATGTATCACCCCAAGATTTCATTCTATGGTATCTCTTTAAAGTAATTCAATAACATGTGCTACACGCAATACTGAGTTCGATCACACAACGACTTACCAAAAATGCCTTTTAATAAGAGGTTATGAATAGTATTAAATGAATTTTAAATTTTATATACTCTATATAGTCCGTATTATGTGATTCCTAGACATAATATAAGAACAAATTCATTTTTTTCATATAAAAGATGTATTTTTAAAAAAATGCAATTTCATGTCCATTAATTGGTGAAACATTTTTTAAACCGACATTTGAAAAAATAACAAATTAAATTTAATATAATTAAAATTTTATTTAGATGTGGGATATAAAAATTTAGTTTGGATAATTTTTTGGTTCATTTTTGATAACATTGATATTTTGATGAATAATAAAATAATTCTATATTTTAATAGAAATCAATTTTATAATCGAAATAAATTTTAGTGTTAAATTATGAATTTTAATGTGTTGGATTTATATTTAGATAATATTTGTACAATTTAATAAAATTTAGGTCATTATAAGTAACGTCACATTTAAATTTTACCTAAACACATGTCAATTTTTTGAATTTTTTACTTTTTAAAAACTTGCTTTCTGGTTATGACAATGGGAATTAAATTTATATTAATAAATAAAAATTATATTTTTTCAATTTGGTATAATAGAAATCATTTTAAAATCATAATATCAATAATTTATTCGGGTGAATTTTTTTTATTTTTCTTAAAACATTCAATTTTTGATGAATAGTGAAATACATTGCGTTATTGTTTAAAACTGACTTTTTATATAAATAATTATTTATTTTATATAAATTTATTTTAAGTAAAATTTGAAACATAATTCTTATATATGTTCAATGTAATTTATTAGAGTCATTTTATAATATGTTTAGATATATAATATTTTGTTGAACTTTTTACAGTCTTTTATCCACCTTCTAGGCACATTTGCAAATTTCTATAAAACATCATTTAACCGCTTATTTGAATTTTTTTTCAAAAATCCAAGTTACAGGGTTGACATTATTTTGTAAAATGTGGTCTAGTAAGATGAAATTAATTTTTTTTGAATAGAAACTTTTGACTGTTACTTACCACGGTTAAAAGTAAATAGGGTAATTAATGTAAAAAATGATATTATAAATTACACTAACACATGTCCTAATTAAATTGGATAGGTTTATTTTGACTAAAAATATCGTTTGGAATAAAATGTGATCCTTTTGGTCCAATTGGATTACATCTGGTCATTTTTTATTATTTTATTTGACATAGATTTAAAAGTGTCAAAATTAATGATTAATAACTAAAAAAATTTTAATATAGTTTTATACATAAGATAAATTAGACTATAAATATTCATTATCAAGATAACACGATTAAATACTTAATTTTATTTTACCTATAGTTTTTAGAGATTATATAATTGAATTTATTTATGACACAATGATGATGTCATAATTACTTTATCAATGACTGATTAAAATACTTGATATTATAAATATGAAAATAAATGTAAATTGATAATTTTTATGCCATCAAAGAATTATATATGTATGTAAGACATTTTAGAGTTGAATAAATAAATTATGTTTGCTGTGATATTGTTTTTAGGACTTAAAAAACGAAATCCCAAATAGTGTCAAAATTGACATAAATGAATTTTTAAAACAAATACAGTATTACTAATTGAAATAATATTTAAAAAAATATAATGAATGACCAAAGTACTTCGATAAGGTTAGATATTTCAATAATTAACCACCTTGGGTTTTCTTGGCTTTTTAGTATGTTTATTAACCATTTGTTATTATGATACAAGAGAACATGGTAAAAGGTAAACTATTTAACTAACAATCACATATAATAGATATGGATAATATGGTGACCTAAACTCTTATAAAACCTATTGGTTGAGAGTACATTGACCCATTCAAACATTATCTTATAAATAAATCAATCTTCATCCATTATAAACCGAAAATGATTTTATAATAAAAAAATATTTCAATCTTTTCCCAAAGTGAACCTCACCTCTCATATAATAGGGTGTTTCCCCTTAAATCAAAATTACACATCCAAATCCATTTGGATCAGCCCACCCCTGACCAAATCTACTCCCAATATCCATCACATCATCTTATAGGCCCTCCCTTGAGCCGAAATCGATCCTATAGAGAATTTTTGTTCAAATCAAAAGGAAACACCCAAATAATGGGTAATTATTTTATCACCTCTTTAAAAAACATTCTTCTTCCTATTTCTCTTTCATGGTTATTTCCATACCAAAATAATAACTCCATATCCTTATACAAATAGAGATTTTGTTATATATATGGAACAACCATATTCATTATTCTATGCATCCTATGAATGAAGAAGTCACCATACGTGCGTAAGTACGGCTTACAATCTACACGTTGTGGTGTTGTTTTTTATTCAAAGCATCGTTAGTTGGATGGGTATAATAATGAGTATAATTGATGTAAATATAAAAAATAACATGTTAGTGAATATGTATATATAATATATCATCAAATTACATTCGATTTCACTATCAATATAATGATATCTTCGCTCGTGCGTACGTACTGTTTACCATCTCCATGACCGGATGAGATTCGTTTCAACATTCACTATTCAACGATGATTATAAAAATATACTTTATAAATAATTATGCAATATATTAAATAGTAATGCTACATGAAATATATATATATATATATATATCTTTGTGTTTGTGTGTGTATTTTCATATATATCATTCACTAACTTTCATTCAATATTATACGAAAATGGAAATATCGTTTATGCGTACGTACGACCTACCGTCTCCATAAATAGAGTTTTCCATTTCATATATCTATATATTATACATATTTATATTCTAAATAAATATTATATATAAATCATGTTTTATATTCGGGGATTTTTTAAATCATGATCTAAATGATATGATCATGAATAACAAGTTAAAACACGTACGATAAAGAAAGCAATTATTAACTGATATCTTGATTTAGCAAGGAAATAATTACTAAATGGGTAGTATAAAGCCATAAATGAATCTTGTATTATATAATAAAAATGAATATGGTTCTGGTATAATTTAATAACATACTATGGTTATTATACAGAAGGTTAAACATACCCTCAACCAAGGGAAAGTGCAAGGTAAGGGATTATTCTCAATCTAATTTTTAACCGAGATTGATTATGTGTAAGTATTTTCTGGTACCTATTTATTATCCAAGTTCATGATTCATAAAATAAATTTAAAAATCATTATATTATGGTACTCTTTAACTAAAACATCATTTTATACATTTTAAATATTTATTCTTCTAAATCATTCTCATAAATGTCAATGTTCTGAATATAGTTTTAAGGATTTATTTATATGGATGTGATTATTTTAAAATTTTAATTACATTGAAATGATTCAAAGTGGTATGGAACAAATTATATCAAAATTATTTTTTAAATTCTTCCTTTTTAAATGTTTGAATTTTAAAATATTTCAGAAAAAATTATATTTCTCTCAAAAAGTTTTACTTCTCATTTTAAACTATGTCATCATTATTTGATGAATATTATACTTGATAAAGGTTTATTTATTATTAAAAAATCTACCATATTGTATATAATGGGTAATGATATGTTAGACTGTGGATGTTCCATTTTTATAGCCTTCATGGTTTATTTTTGAAGTATTGACATTTCATATGCTAGTTTTAATATGAATGATTATGTTATGTTTCAAAATTTTCATATAAGGAATGTTGTAGACATAGTATGTGACTGGTGGGGAACACAATATCCCCTCGATGCATCAATAGGTATCATGAGAAAAAATAGTGTCCTGGCACAAGGCCTTGACACAAATTTCATTTTTAGTATTGGCACGAGGCCTTGACTATGTGGTAATGATGTCCGGCACTAGACATTCCATCATTATGAAAGTAATTATTACATGTGATTAGCAGTCTAGTAGAATATCCATTTTCATGTCTATATGTTAATTACTTATTTATTTTCTCCATATTATGTTCATGTTTTTGTTTAAAAGGATGGTGTTTTTATGACACATCATTCCAATAATGTTTATAACTTCTGCTAAATTATTTACCCTTACTGAGCATCTGAGCTCACCCATTTCTTATGTTTTTTCCCAAGATTACAATAAGTGTATTATGTTAGATATACCGGGTTAAGCTAGGGGAATAATGGAATTCACAAAAGATTATTTATGTTGTGTTTTATGATTTAATTTTTAATTTAACATTCAAATATGTAATCTATATTCCTAGACTACTAAATGGATCGGTCCTCAAGGACATGATTCATTTTATTCATGCCAATGTATTAAAATAATTCACCTTCTTCTGGATTCTGGGGTCGGGGCATTATAAATGGTATCACCGGAAGTTTAGTACAAAAATTGTAAACTAGATATAGAAAATCTCTGATTAATGAACATTAACCTATGATAGACATTGAGTATTAGTATAGAAAAACATCGTACAATTTGGGTAATGTTGAGATTTTGTTGATTTTCAATGTAGTACATCCCTATCTGTATACGAGCAGGTAAGGGAAGCTCATGAACGTATCTAGCTTTTAGTGAAAACTGCGATAAGGTGTTTTGGGCTTGACTCGGGATATCCTGGTACATGACAACATGTCATGCTACATTCTTGGTTACGAAACTTCCAAGGGGATATGCTTATGATAATTCCCATTTTCTTTATACACCATTATGAAGGTTTTATGAGTAAATAAATCCTCGAAGAAAGAATTTTTTATGATTATCGATCATATGAATAATATCTTCTATTGATGTTATATATTTTACAAGTTTGGAATTATGCATTGTGATTCATAAACTATACTAGTGTATGTCAATTTTTTTGAAATCACACCCAAAAGAAGAAATGTAAACTTCTGCAATACATAGGATCCCAAGAGTATGAAGGATCATATCATTTATTGTATTAAGACCCAATTTAGATGGTAAATAATCTCCAACTTATTATCCACATATGAATAAATTGTATAATGTATTAATTAGTTATTTAAATTATTTTATGAATGCTATTTCTTTTAAGGGAAGCAAGAGAAGAAATAGATGGTATAGAGAAATATAGATAAAGGGAAGAGTGTAATGTTGGATTTTCCCATATTTCATAATTGTGGAAGGAATCAACTTGGTAAATGATTGAAGGGAATATCAGTTTTTTATAAGTTTGGTGAAAAATTACACCATATACGTGATTGTGAGGGTATGGAAAAGGTTTTGAATATAAAATGCTTCATCTGCAAGGAGTTGGGACACTATGCGAATTAATTCCCAAATCATCAGAGTATGCACCAAATACTTCTGTTGGATAATAATCAAGTTATGATACTACCACAGATGTAGTGGAATGACTATTGTTCTTATGAAGTTATTAAATAATTATTTCATTTGAGTTTTGTATCAATGATATACTGGTTATATGAATTATGGAAATAAATATGGATTGTAAAAAATTAATATTTTATTGAGGATTTGAGAATATATAGTTCTAGGAAAACAAACTCAATAACATGTTAGTCATTTTGTAAAATACATGGTTAAAGGAAAGACATAACTTAATATTGTTCTAATACTGAGGAAGTGATTTTGAATATGATATGGTTGATTTGGAAAAATTATATTTGATATTCGTGACTAATTTGAAACTAATTTATGGTTTGTTTATTCCATTATTGTTGGAGTTTAAAAAAATTTAGATATAAGGATTATGTCGAGTATTATATAAGGAATATGTGAGCTTTAATGTAATCAACATGTTATTATTGTAATTCAGTTTGTTATTCTATTTTAAAATAATACAATATGAAGGTATTCAAATATTATTACATGGAAAAAATCTTCACTATGGTTACCTTCATTATAAATTTTGGACAATGAGTTTGGACAGAATTATTATGGATAATCAAAATTATTGGAATGGATTAAGTATGACATTGGATACTATTTTCAATGTTTAATAATTTCTAAATATTATTTTTGTATTGTTATAAAAAGGACAACCCAGAGGTAGGGCGACAACCCATCATATCAGGTAAGGCCGCGAGACTTGAACCCGCAATCGATTGGTAACTAGGGTGCATCACCAACCACTGTCCTACATGATGTCCTATTTTGTATAATATAGTATTTTTATATATTTTGGCAAATGAATTATAAATTCATTATTTTTGGAACCTTATATGATTAGTAAAAATAGATTTTTTTATATTCCATTATCTTTTAGAGTGAAAAATGAGTTTGTGGTAAGAATTAGTTGTAGGATGAAACACTACTAGTAAAGTATATTATTTCCCTCTTATTCTATGAATAAATTATTTCTTAAAATTTAGGGAGGGGATCTAAAAAAATATGTGTTATCTTAATACCTTATGTTTTGTTGAACCGATGATATTTTAAATCATCATGGATTGATGGCTTTGAGGACCTCAATTTTAAATTTTTTGTGATTGATGACCACAATAACTCCATATAAATATTTATGGTTTTTTTCATAGAATGTGTCTCTAATTTCCACCAATGTTCTACTAATAGAGATCATAATTTGGTTTTGAATTTTTTCTTTACCTTTCCCTCTTATTAAGACTAAATTATATAAACCCAATTTCTGATTTGGGTTATCCACAATGGTATTTTTTTTATTTTTAAACTTTTCTTCTCAATAAAAATTTTGAAATTTGAGGAAGTAATTTATTGATGTGGGGAAAATTTAACACCATAGTATTTATTAATACATTATATTTTCCAAGTAATTCAATAACATGCGCTACACGCAACACCAAGTTCAATCACACCACAACTTACAAAACTAGTTATTCAAAAAGTGGTTATGAATAGTATTAACTGAATTTTGAATTTTATATAATCCATATAATCCATATTCTTTTTTTCATATATATATTATTTGAACAAATTAATTTCATTCAAATAAAATAAGTATTTTAAAAAATTGCAAATTTTCGGACTTTTGATGGAGAACATTTCTATAAAACAAAAAAAGAAGTATTTTTAAATAAATTATATTATTAGTTATTGAATTTGAATGGTTTGGAAGAATAATTAGATTATATTATTATAATTTAATACAATTTAGGTCACTACAAGTAATTTCACATTTAAATTTAACATTAACACATGTCAATCTTTTGATTGTATTTAAGTTTTAATAACCTCCTTTTTGGTTTTGATAATGGAAATTTATTTTAAATTACTAATGCAACATCTATGTGAGTAATTTGGTAAAATATAAATCATTTTTGGATTTAAAATATCAAAATAATATTTGGGTAAATGTTTTTGTATTTTTCTAAAAACATTCAATTTATGATGAATAGTGAAAAGCACTTCATTATTGTTTAAAACCGGCTGTCTATTTAAAAAAAAATTATTTTATTGAAATTTATTTTAAGTCAAAATATATACATAATACCTATATAATTTCAATGTAACTAAATTTAGCCATTTTATAATAAGATTAGATATATATCAATTTATCGAACTTTTTACCCTCTTTTACCCGCTTTTAAGGAAAATTTGTAAAATTTCGATAAAAATTAATTTTACGACTTCAATAAATTGATTTTAAAGAATAAGAGAGATACAGTTGAAATAAGTAAGTAAAATGAGGTTCAATAAGATAAAAAAAATATTCTGTGAATAGTATATTTTGACTTTTATTCTACACGATTAAAAGTAAATAGGATAATTAAAGTTAAAAAGGATTTTATAAATTACTCTAACACATGTCCATATTATATTAGATAAATGTATTTCTAAAAAAACCAACCATTGGAATAAAATATGTTCTTTTTGGTCCTCTTGGAATATATTAGGACATTTCTTTAAAGAAATGTTAAAAGTGTTAAATTAAATGTTTAATAACTAAACCCTTTTTAATATAGGGATATAAATAAGATAAATTCGACTAAAAAATTTCATTAAAAATATAAATATATTTCAAATATAATGGTATTTTATTTATAATTTTTAGAGATTAAATAATTATATTTATTTATGACATAATGACGACAAAGTAATTACATTAACAATGAATGATTAGAATAATTGATATTATAAATATAAAAATAAATTTAAAGTGATGATATTTAAACCATCCACAAATTTTATAGGTTAATACGACATTTTAGGGTTGATTAAAAAAATTCAAGTGATAATGTTTTTATGACTTAAAAAACAAAATACCAAATATTGTCAAAATTGATATAAATGAGTTTTTAAAAGAAATAATAAATAATTAATTGATATAATATTTATAAAAATATAAGGAACGACCAAATTATTTAGATAATGTTATATATATAAATAATGAACCACTTGTGGTTATCTTGGATTTTTATAGTGTGTTTATTACCCATTAATTATAATAATACAAGAAGACATGGTAAAAGTAAAACTATTTAACTAAGAGTTAAATATAAATGACGGGGTTAATATGGTAACCTAAACCTATCTAAAACCTATTGGTTGACAGGATTTAGAGCCATACCAACCTTAGATTCTAAATAAATAAATTTAGAGCCATTATAAACTGTAAATAATTTTATAATAAAATAATATTTCAAACTTTTCCTAAAGTGACAGTCAGATCTCTTTTAAATGGGTGAATACACTTCTCTCAAAATCACAACTCCAAATCCATTTGGATCGGTCAAAACCTACCCAAATCTCCTCCCAACATCCCTCACTTCATCCTAGAGGCCTTACCTTGAGCAGAAAGCAAACCTATGGAGCCCTTTTGTTCAAATAAAAAGGAAATAACCAATGATGTGGTAATTATTTAATGACATCATTATAAGTTCTTTTCTTCTTCCACATTCTCTTTCTTGGTTGTTCCCAAAAAATAATAATAACTCCAGTAAATTATACATACTGAGATTTTATTATAAATATGGAACAACCATATTCATTATTCTATCCATCCTAGGAATGAAAATTTCACCATACGTCCATTCGTAGGGCTTACTGTCTCAACGTCGTGGAGTAGTTTGTTGTTCAACGCATCAATATTTGGATGGGTATAATAATGAGTATAATATATTTAAATAAAAAAACATGTTAATTATTTTTTATATATAATATACCATCAAATTACTTATGATTTCACCATCAACAGAATGATATCGTCGCTCGTGTGTACATACGGCTTACCATATCCATGAGGCGATGATATTCATTTTCACTTTCACCATTCAACGATGATTATAAAAATATATATTATTAATATGTATGTAATATATTCTCTAATAATTCAATAGGAAATATATATATATACATATATATCATTCACTTACTTTCGTTAAATACGATATGAAAACCGAAACTACGTATATGTGTATGGAAAACCTACCATCTCCATAAACGGTGTCTTCCATTTCATATAACCATATATTATTCATATTAATATTATTTATATATATTATATATAAATCATGTTTCATATTTTGGAAGTATTGAAATCATGATCTTAATAATACGATTAAGAATAACATGTTAAAACAAGTTTGATAAAGAAAGCGATTATTACATGAAATATTATTTTAACCTGGATATCATTATTTAATGGGTAGTATAAAGTCATAAATATAACATGTATGATATAAAAAATAAGAATATGTTTTTGATATAATTAAATAACATACTATGGTCACTATACTGGAGGTAAAACATACCGTTTCCCAAAGGAAATTGAATGGTAATGGTTAATTCTTCAATCTCATTATTAAGCAACATTGTTTACGTGTTAGTATTTTCTAGGAAATATTTATAATCCATGTCCATATTCCATAAAATAAGTTTCAAAATGATTATTTTAGGGTAATCATTGACTAAAAAATAATTTTAATTAATTTAAATATATATTCTGCTAAATCATTTTCATTAATTTCAATGTTTTTAAAATTGTTTTAAAGATTTTTTTATATACACATGATTATTTTGAAATGTTAATTCCATTAAAAAGATTCAATGTGGTATGAGGATTTGATTATGAAATATCATTTAAATGACTTCATTTATAAATTTGTTACTTTTAATTGATTTCTAAAAAGGGATATTCCTCTCAAAAAATTTTACTACTAATTTCCATCTATGTCAAATTTCATTGTTGTATATTATTCTTGATTAAGGTTGATTTATTATAATAAAATATTCCATATATCATCGAATGAGTTATGATCTGTTTGAATATGGATGTAATTTTTTAAACCCATCATGTTTTATTGTTGAATTATTCACATTTCATATGCTAGTTTTAATATGAATGTTTATTTTATGTTTCAATAATTTCATATTTGGAATGATGTGGGCTTAGTAAGTGACTGGTGTGGACTGTTATAACCCCTCGATGCATCAGTATGTCTCATGAGACAAAATAGTGTATTGGCACAAGGCCTTGAAAAAATATTTATTTTTAATCTTGGCACGAGACCTTGACTATATGGTACTGATTCCAACATTAGGCATTCACACATTATGAAATTATTTATTACATTTGATTATTCGACTAATATAATATCCATATGCATGTTTGTATGGTATTTTTTTATTTTATCCATATTATGTTAAAATATATGTTTAATAGGATATTGTTTTTATTACAAATATTTCATTATAAGTTTATATCTTCCACTAAAATATTTACCATTTCTGAGAATCTGAGCTCACCCAATTATCATGTTTTTCCCATGATTCCAATAATTGTATTACGTTTGATATGAAGTGTTAAGCTAGGGGAATAATGGTGTTCTCAAAGAATTATTTATGTTGTGTTTATGTTGGAATGTGTAATGTAACATTCATATATGTAATAAATTTTACAAGACTACTAAACTGATCTGTCATTCAAAACATGATTCCTTGTGACCATGCCAATGTATTAAAATAATGCATAGGCTCCAGGCTTCTGGGGTTGGGGGGTTACACCCAACCCATGTGTACATGCCATGATTCATGTCACCCACCACTCCAAGTTCCTACAATGATGCATGAATCCACATCAACATTCCATTGAGGCCACGAGCCAAATATCATAAAATAATCACAACACATGACATGTGTATCGCCTAATTGTTAAATATCATCAACTGTAACATTGCATAATCAATAAAAACAATTCCTTCCCTTGATGAATTGGGTTTTACATTGTACATTTAATATTTAATACCATGAAAGAGCTCGTTACCAAGGCCTGACAGATCCTAACTCCCATTTACCATCCCAAATAACAAAATTTCAGAGAAGGAGAAAAAATACATCCTCTGATACCACATTGTAACATCCCTGACCCGGAAGCCAGTAAACCGGTACTTTGATCCAGGTGGTTAAAAGACCTTTAGCGTGCCTACCGCTACATGAATGGTTGTCGACTAGCAGCAAGGGTCTAAATAGTCAATTGAAAAGACAATATACCCTTTTTATCAACTTAAGTCACAATAAAAGATAAATAAAATAGCGGAATAAAAATCAATAATAAAAGGGAATGTATAAAAAACCATTCTCCCAAATGAGGTACAAACATGTCCAACTATAAATATGTCATACCATGCTACGTGTGAAAGAATGAAGAAAACCCTAAGTGAAGACAAAAACCATAATCCCTAAAATGGTTCCAAAAAAAGTATAGTTCCTCCTCCATGTACACTCATGAAAACCCAACTGCCTAACAAGGACCTTTTACCTTCTCGCGACCTTCAAACATAATGTCTGCTCAGGTACCCAGTGACAAACCGAGTAGGATGTGAGTATAACACAGTAGGCCACCACCAATGGTGATTACATTATATTTGGTATAAACACATGTGCATGAAATGTAAAATAAATAATAAAGGATAAGTAATAGATTAAGATAAATTAGATATTTTCGGTCAATTTCCAGCATTTATTACCATTTCTATATCTTTCCATTCCATCCCATTTACGATTTCTTACCATTTCTACCATATTTAACATGTTTTCATCTAACAAATCAAATTACATGGGCTCATGTACACAATCCCATACCCGAGGGAAAAAAATCGTGGAGTTTGGTGCATCAGTCCAACTCACAATCAACCATATACGTGTATTAAAGAATCAGTCTGAGGGATGAAAAAGTTTGGGTAATAGAGATACTATCCTCATCCATAACCCATGCATTGGGGTGGGGTTTAGAGCATCAATCCAACTCAACCTGTGGTCGTTGAACCTCAGTCAATTCCCCACACTACCAAGAAATGTGCAGATGTATATATATATATATATATATAGCCATTAACCATTCACACATCATAATAATGATTTCCCAGGGAAAAAATAAATCATAATAACACATAAGATTTAATACCATGATTTAAACCATTAACACCTTTACAAAATTTTACATTATCATCCATTTAGACTAATTCCATTTTGATATGCTTATATCACAATGCATTGTTCACTATGCCTATCTCACTAGGGTTCATTACTAGACGAATAATCTATTCCATTATGGTCTTTCATAATTTCCACATACTAACCCATACATGTTCCAACACTATTTGCAATTCATTTAACATAGCCATGTTCAACCATATAAACCACTTTCATGTTATCCCAAAATCCTTTAAGTTTTTATTATTATGCCTTGATGAAACAACTATCTTTTACTCCAACACCATAAATATCATTAATATGTTTATCAAGGGCTCTCTATAAACACACTAGAATCCTACTAGTTCTTCATAATATCTGTGTTTGGAGATGTCATCTCACAACCTAGGTGGCCCTAGTTTAGTCTCATCACCCTCAATTCATCCCATGGGGATTGTGAGGGTTCCCATTTAACCATTTAATAACTATTTTCCCAAAAGATTCCAGGGGTATCCAAAACACACAAGGAGACACCCAAGAACAAAACCACACAATCTCGAATCCACATATAAACCATGTTCACTAACATGTATACCACCTAACACGATTTTGCAGTTGAATACACTCTTAATCAATCCCTTAGATTCCACTTCAATAAACCATTGATGGTTCTACCTAAATCTCACTCAAAAGGTTGGGTTTTAGAGATTTAAAATGATAAAAAAATAAGATACGAACCCCAACTCAAAAGTAAAGGAAGGATGGGATTAGCCTTACCCGGAGCTTCGATCCGCAAACCAACGACACAAAAAAGTCCAAATAAATGAGGGTTATTGATCTCTTTGAGATCAAAGATGATTTGGTTCGTCCCTAGGGCGATGAGGGGTGAAATGGGAGGAAATCCCGAGTTGGGGTAAAAAATCCTAGAGTGGAAAAATTTTAATTTTTAAAATGATTCTTGGACGCACGATTTAACCTGCACAGTTTATCAAAATGTGTGAAAATCATGTGGATGATACAACACAATGTCGCCACCTCACCCAATTTAACCACATGGTTTACCAAACTGTTTGAAAACAGTGCAGAGGCTATTATCTGAAAAACAAAACATCTGCATGGTTTTCTTGGCGATTTGCATAGTTATCACTAATCGTGCGTAGATTGTGTGACCTACCCAGAAAACCCCCCTTTTCTCTACTGTTCAGGTCTCGAACCCTCATAACACCCTTGAGAATCCTCCAGGGCTTGGTTATGAGATTAATAAACCAAAAAAAGGGATTCAAAACAAACCTTAAAAGAGAGAATAAATTTCTTTGAACCGGTATCTTACACTATAATTTTTTGTATATGGAGTATCTAAATTTCTACAGCACTCACAATGGTCTTTTAGGGTTTTTTCTATGGGAATACCATTAAAAGATAGGTTTTCACTAGGGTTTTTTTCTAATGACACATCCAGATACATGTTATGTAACACCCCAGGTAAATAAAGAATATGACATTTTCATATTTATCCATATTTGTGAATAAAATATTATTATTACTTTAAAGGGGATGCTATGCTCGATGGCGTACCCAACACGAAACAATGAGTTTCTTGGGAATCTTACGTTGCACTCTAATAATAAAATAATATTATTTTAAATGGTAGTTAACATGTAGCCGTTGTGTTGGAGGGAATGGATAGAAATAACTAAAATATGATTATATATGTTTTTAAATGTTTTTACATTTATCCAATAAAAGATAAAGGCTTAAAATATGGAAAGAATTCAATTTTAGGCGTATATGCCCTAGTTTTCACTAAAGGTTCACTTATCGCCTTTTGATGGAGAACCGTCATTAAATATAGTTTTGTTCACTCTTATACATTCTATTGGACCAAATAAAACTCTTCTTAAGAATTGGGACATCAAAATTTACTTTGTGTAAATTTTTGGTATATTTCCGATAAAGTTCATTTTTTTAATGAATAGTGTAAAATGTTATATCTTAATTCATAACCTCTTTTTAATATAATTTATTTATATGATTAGATTATATTTTTAATTGGTTTTAAAAGTGAAATTAGAATATATTTTTACCATTAAATCCAATAGTGGTCGTTGGATTTAATTTCACTTTGAAATCAGACTTAATCTAGTGTCAATCTTTTGATACTTATTGTTTCATAAAAACACGCTATTTTCTCTGACAATGGGAATTAATTATTAAATTAATTAATGTGACTTATATGTTTTGAATTTTGTAAAATAGACATCATTTTTGAATTCAGAATATCAAATATATCTTAGGGTGAATTTTTTGGATTTTTCTGAAAAACATCAATTTTTGATGAATAGTGAAACCACTAAGTGGTACTTATAAAAACTGATTTTTCCGTTTAAATGAAAATTTTCCACCTTTGTATTTTGAATTTCAAAAATCTGAAGTAAAATGTAGTTCAATGGGATAAAACTAATTTTTTGGTGAATAGTAACTTATTAAGTTTTTAATCGCGATTAGAGGTAATTAGTGTAGTTTAAGGTAAAAATAATGTATTAATAATATGAAATGAACATGAAACATGTCCTAACCTCATTGTATGTGTCATGGCCGACCAATAAAATCCATGGGTCTACTTGGGGACCCCATGGAGCAACTTTGGTTGGAAAATGATATAAATACCTTTTTATTTAATGTTAAAGTAAAAATGACACAAACATGCGATTTTTTACTAAAACAATTTTTACAAGGGGTTATACAAGTCAGATTTTTGACTATAAATAGTCATAAGAAAGCTAAAAATATTTCCTACATCATAGTATTTTTTTTATAATTTTTTAACGTTAAATAAATTAAATTATTTATAACATCATGATGATGCAGCGATGACCTCTTTATTTAACGATTTAAATAAAATGGAAGGATAATGTAATATCTAAGACCTACACATGTCCAAAGCCTATTGGATGAGTGGATTTCAAACCCTTATCACCTTATACTAGAAATACATCAATGTGAGACCTTTAAAATCCGAAACTCTTTTGAAAATAAAGTAACATTTTGTAACTTTACAAGAGTGTCCCTCCTCTTCTCTTATAAAAGGCCCCCACCTCTACCTCCTTATCCACACTCCCAAAGCCTTTTTCTCAGACAAAAACTTCCTATTTTGTCTCTACACTTCCCTATCTTACTCCTTGAAGCCTCAATTTGGGCAGAAGTCTTCCAAAGGAAGCCATTGATCTCAAACAAAAGGGAGTTACCCGATTTTAAGGTAATGTGTTCACTTGAGTCCTTTTGTTTTATTTTTCCTCTCCAACCCCCTAAACTCTTTTTATTAATTTCTTTTGTAACAACTCCAGTATCTTCAATATACTAGGATGTTTTTATAATAAGGATTCGAGCTACACTTACACACACCTACATCTAATGGTTAAAGAACATACTGTTTCCGTGGATGGAGAATTTCTGCCTCACGAAACGATGATTGTACAACCCTCATATAACACCTTCAAAGGTGGCCATTAATATGTCAATATATTTATATATGATTTATAATATGTTTATGTTTTACTTAAGCTTCTATATTTTTCATTTGTGTCTTACCTTTATGGCTTCCATTATGAGTATACGCGATATCTTCATTTTAGGAAGTGCGGACGACCACCCCCTCAAAGTGATGTGATTCGTTAATGCCATACATGGGAAATATAAAGTATGAATTTATTTTTATTATATATGATGTTATACTGGAATTATAATATACCTCTATATCATTATTATTTTTTCCATTAAAGTATGATATAGAAATGAATGTAGCGTTCATGCATACGTACGGCTTACCGTCTCCATGAACGGTGCATTTCATTTCTTATCCCCAAATGTAGTGTACTATTATAAGTACATGTACATAATGGATATATATGATGAATGATACATATAAATGATGAATATAATTCTGGAATTAAAATATACATACCTATCATTTAGTTTTAATTCCATTAATATGAAATAGAAATCAAAGTAGCGTTCATGCGTACGTACGGCTTACCGTCTCCATGAACGGTGCATTTCATTTCTTACCTCTAAATGATTATGTAATATTATAAATACATGTATATGATGGATATATATGATATATATGCTATCCAAATCAGGAATGTCATTCTGGATATAAAGAACCTTTGACCACACGAACAACATGTAATTGTAAGATGTCCACTTTCGACTTAAGAACCAAATATCGACAAAACAAACATTATTAACATAAATGATTACATAATGTTTATAACATGGAAATAAGTGATCTAAAAGGAATAATGAACTCGAAAAAGGTTCTTAATAATGTGGAAATTAAATCAAGTTTATTATTCAGGATGTTAAAGAACGATCGAGTTAAGTCAGACCCGAGGTAAGGGATCCTACTCCTCTATTTCTTTTTAAGTACACTCTTTTATTTCATTCCTTCTAAGCTCATTTGTGATTGGGATGTTCGTTTATATTACTCTTACTGTAATTTTTATTTTAATTTGATGAGAGACCCTATTCTCTCTCATCAATCCATTTTGGATGTTTTGAGTGGCGCCGTTAGGCTGCCGAATTTTCGTAAGAGATCCAACCTCTCTCTTTCACTTTAAGTACTCCCCTTTATGTCACATCTTTTAAGATCCTCTTTGTTATTATGGGGGATTTTCTTTTATATTACTCTTGTTGTACAATTTATTATAATGTGATGAGATACTCTATTTGATCTCATTAATCCATATTTGGAAGTTTTTATGTGGCGCCGTTAGGCTGCCGAGTTTTCGTAGGGTATTTTTCATCTCACTTTTATTCCCGTGAGATTTATGCTACATTTGCCACAATTTCATTTGAGTGGTGTATGTACTGACCATTATTTTACTCATTGTGTAATATTATTTCATTTATGAGTATTTTCATCAATGTTGTATTTTCCTTCTTTCACGGGTCGTATGTTTCGAAAGATTCCCATGTCGGTAAGGGAACCTTTCACCCTCCTCTTTTTAAAAGATATTTGGTTATGTCTTTTAATTCACATAATATTATTTTGGGATATGTTCTTCTATATCCTTACTGATGTAAATTTTATGTCCAAGTGATGAGATACCCTTTCTATCTCTCATCAACTCTTTTTCTGAATTTTGATGTGACGCCGTTAGGCTGTCTAATTATTACAAGGGAACTTCTTAACCCAATTTCGATTCTTTGGGATAAAATTATACACCTTGAATATGTCTTTCTATGATTATGTGTGAATGTCCTCTGATTGTTTTACACTTAATACCCACTTATATTTCGTGTATTCTTTTGTCACACATAGTTATGTAACTGATTTATCCTTAATCCAAGGATACCGTCTTTGTATGGTACTTTGTCTCAATCTCCTTTCATTGAGGCATATTTTGTTTTATACAGAACCTTCTTTTATATGGTGTATAAACCCCTTTGAATTTTACGTTTATCCAAAAGGAATATTTTTTTATACGAAGTGTTTTACTAAACGACAAAAGGGAATGTTTTTGTCGTTCGTATGCGGAAACAACGACTTCTCTGCCGCCGTGACCTTTATTTGAGTTTCGGCTTCCTCTACAAGACATACCATTTTTTTATAGAAAAATAAATACCATGTTTTATTTTTCTTTTATTTTGGTATTGAAAATGGTTTTCATAATGTTTTTATATCAATTTGTTGTATTGATATCTTGTGATTGAAAGCTGGAATTGTTATGTTTCCTTTATGCATGTTTTATGTGATACAATTATGTTGAGGTTCTTGGGAATTATTATGAAGACAGGTGGTTCCGTGATAAAATAAGGGCGGGTGAGCCCGATATAGCTCTCCAATGCATTGGGCAACGCGAAGGAGTGAAACGTTAAGGTTTCTCCGAAGAGATTTAGGGAATATACTATGATGGGTATTCCAAACGTAACCAAGAGGGTTACTCCCTACGTTAGAATGTTATGAATGCCTCAAGTTACCTTTATGTCTTATGATTTCTATGATTTATTCATGGTTTGATGAGGTATGTTAACGTGCCTATGTTTTATGGGTAAAGTATGATTTCTTTCTTATGTATATATGAACTCAAGTTTCCTTTCCATATTTTTATAACCCTTACTGAGCTTTTTATGCTCATCCCAAGTTTTTGAAATGTTTTTCACAGGTCAAGGGAAAGGTACATGATGTGATGATAGTGTCAAGGATGTTTCAAGAAAGAATCCATGTATTATTTTCTATATGTTTCTGTTGATGGGAAGAATGAATACTGTTTTTTATGTAACCACTTAGTGTAAATGTGGAATGTAATGCAAGTTTCATGATCTAATTCTCTAAAACTCTAAACCTAAAAAGATACTCAATGTGTAATCTTGTAATAACTCAAGATTAAGTAAGGTTTAAGGCTGGGGCCTTATAGTTGGTATCAGAGGTCGTTCTAGATAACTTTAGAGGTTAGAGTATTCTCTAAGCAAAAGTGACATTACCATAATGGATAGAATTTTAGAAAGAGTCATATTTTTAGATAAAGTGAATGAGTAAGAATATCTTAGTGTTTATCTTCCTCATTAGTACATGATGGTTATGTTGATATACTCACACTGACCTTTTTGGTTTTAGTAAATGGCTGGATCTAGCAGGAACTAAAGTGACAACAGGTTTGAAGGAAACTGTGGTGGTTCTCTGATTAAGTTACTAGATAAAATGGAGGATTCAATGAGGAAACTCGTGGTTGTTCTAAACCAAATATCAAGGAGTCATGATCAACCACTTGAACAATGGTATGTTCTGTAATGAATCATATACGAGATGACCAATCGATGTGGAAGTTTAGGTAATAATTATAAAGGTAACCATTAGAGTTTATATGATACTTACTTTTGAGGAAATTATAGGTTATTATATGTTATGATGGAAAGTGAAAGGCATGAGATAAACTTGAGGTTAAAATATGTTATATTTATTTTTGAAGATTTTATCTCGTTTTGGGAATTTTTTTTGAGAATTATATAGTTTTGGAAAAAGGAAAACACGCAGACCGTGTGACAACCCATCTCTTCGGACAAAGCTATGGGAATCGAACCCACAACCAAAGTGCAACTGGTATTTATCGCCTACCACTGGACTACATGAAGTCCCTGGTTAGTTTAACTAATTCTTTTTAGTTAGATGATCTTATGAATCTAGAATAAGCTGATTTTGGGTTATCTATGGAAATTATTAACCTATCATCGAGGATATGTGATTAGGTCAATTACTTTTCAATACGAGACTTTAGGAGAAACTGATGTTGTTTGGAGATAAATGTTACGATTTAACCTGGAAGAATATGTGACTAAATTCTTCAAATATTTGGGTTTCAATCTTAGTTTGGTTTACTTTGAAGAATTTTTATGTAAATTTTTTTTATCGAATGGTCCTCGTTGAACTTTTGGTTTTGTTGGTCAAATTTTGGAGATTAAGAATAGATTTTCTTTTAATAATGGTTTATCATTTTCTGGATTATCTGATCATGTACTAACCTTTTTGGTTTTCGTTTTGGTTAGAGTCTAAAGACATGGGATGTATATAGTTCTCTATTGTAGATTAGGTGATTCTCTAGAAATTGATTATAGTACTCTTAATGTGAATAAGTCTTCCTAAATACTCGTCTTTTGGAGAAAATTTGAGTTTGTGTAAGGAATCTAATAAAAGTTGATAGTCAACATGATAAGTGATTATGTTTCAAAATGAATAATTTACTCAATAAAAAGTAACTTAAAACCAAAATGTTGTCTATTATCTTTTCCTACTGGGTAATCGAATACCGTTGAACCCATCACAAGTTTGTGATTTTCTTGTGATTAACTTTTTCCTAAACATGTTTTCTATCACTCTCCATCAGAACATGACCCTTGGTTTTCTCCTCCATATCCATATTTTTATACTTGGAATCCTAGTATGGGTTAACTCGGGTGACATTTGTACTTCTCTCCCATTCTTTTAAAGTGATTGTTTTACCGACTCTTGTTCCGATTTGGGACTTTCAAGGATGTTTCCAAGCTCAATTTTAAAAATTGCGAGGACGCAATTCCCAAAAGGGGGGAAGGATGTAACACCCCAGGTAAATAAAGAATTTGAAATTTTCATATTTATCCATATTTGTGAATAAAATATTAATATGACTTTAAAGGGGACGCTATGCTCGATGGCGTACCCAACACGCAACAACGAGTTTCTTGGGAATCTTACGTTGCACTCTAATAATAAAATAATATTATTTTAAATGGTAGTTAACATGTAGCCGTTGTGTTTGCGGGAATGGATATAAATAACTATTTATTATTATATATGTTTTTAAATGTTTTTACATTTATCCAATAAATGATAAAGGCTTAAAATACCGAAAGAATTCAATTTTAGGCGTATATGCCCTAGTTTTCACTAAAGGTTCACTTATCGCCTTTTGATGGAGAACCGTCATTAAATATAGTTTTGTTCACTCTTATACATTCTATTGGACCAAATAAAACTCTTCTTAATAATTGGGACATCAAAATTTACTTTGTGTAAATTTTTGGTATCTTTCCGATAAAGTTCATTTTTTTATTGAATAGTGTAAAATGTTGTATCTTAATTCAAAACCTCTTTTTAATCTAATTTATTTATATGATTAGATTATATTTTGAATTGGTTTTAAATTGAAATTAGAATATATTTTTACCATTAAATCCAATAGTGGTCGTTGGATTTAATTTCACTTTGAAATCAGACTTAATCTAGTGTCAATCTTTTGATACTTATTGTTTTATAAAAACACGCTATTTGCTCTGAAAATGGGGATTAATTATTAAATTAATTAATTTGAATTATATGTTTTGAATTTTGTAAAATATACTTCATTTTTGAATTAGGAATATCAAATATAGCTTAGGGTGATTTTTTGGGATTTTTCTGAAAAACATCAATTTTGATGAATAGTGAAACCACTAAGTGGTACTTATAAAAACTGATTTTTCCGTTTAAATGAAAATTTGCCACCTTAGTGTTTTGAATTTCAAAAATCTGACATACATGGTTGTCATTAAGAAGTAAAATGTAGTTCAATGGGATAAAAATAATTTTTTGGTGAATAGTAACTTATTAAGTTTTTAATCGCGATTAGAGGTAATTAGTGTAGTTTAAGGTAAAAATAATGTTTTAATAATATGAAATGAACTTGAAACATGTCCTAACATCATTGGACGTGTCATGGCCGACCAAGAAAATCCATGGGTCAATTTGGGGACCCCATGCAGCCACTTTGGTTGGAAAATGACATAAATACCTTTTTATTTAATGTTAAAGTAAAAATGACACAAACATGAGATGTTTTACTAAAAAACATTTTACAAGGGGTTATACAAGTAATATTTTTGTCTTTAAATATTCATTAGAAATCTAAAATAATTTCCTACATCATAGTATTTGTTTTATAATTTCTAGACGTTAAATAAATGAAATTATTTATGACATCATGATGATGCAGCGATGACCTCATTATTTAACGATTTAAATAAAATGGAAAGATAATGTTATATCTAAGACCTACACATGTCAAAAGCCTATTGGATGAGTGTATTTCGAACCCTTATCACCTTATCCTTAAAATAAATCATTGTGGGGCCTTTAAAATCCGAAACTCTTTTGAAAATAAAGTAACATTTTGTAACTTTACAAGAGTGTCCCTCCTCTCTTCTTATAAAAGGCCCCAACCTCTACCTCCTTACCCACACTCCCAAAGCCTTTGTCTAGGCCAAACCCTGCCCCTTTCGTCTCTCCACTTCCCTCTCTTACTCCATGAAGCCTCACTTTGGGCAGAAGTCTTCCCAAGGAAGCCTTTGAGCTCAAACAAAAGGGAGTTCCCCGATTTTAAGGTAATGTGTTCCCTTGAGTCCTTTTCTTTTATTTTGCCTCTCCAACCCCCAAAACACTTTTTATTCATTTCTTTTGAAACAAATCTAGTATCTTAAATATACTAGGATATTTTTATAATAAGTATTCGAGCTACACTTACACACACCTACATCTAATGGTTATAGAACATACTATTTCCGTGGATGGTTAATTTCTGCCTCATGAAACGATGATTATTCAACACTCATATAACACCTTCAATGGTGGCCATTAAGATGTCACTATATTGATATATGATATATAATATGTTTATGTTTTAATTAATCTTCTTTATTTTTCATTTTTGGCTTACCTTTATGGCTTCCATTATGAGTATACATGATATCTTCATTTTAGGAAGTGCGGACTACCGCCCCTCAAAGTGATGTGATTCGTTAATGCCATACGTAGGACGTATAAAGGATGGATTTAATGTTATTATATATGATGTTATACTGGAATTATAATATAACTCTATATCATTATTATTTTTTTCCATTAAAGTATGAGATAGAAATGAAAGCAACGTTCATGCGTACGTACGGCCTACCGTCTCCATGAACGGTGCATTTCATTTCTTATCCCCAAATGTAATGTACTATTATAAGTACATGTATATAATGGATATATATGGTGAATGATACATATAAATGATGAATATAATTCTGGAATTAAAATATATATACCTCTCATTTATTTTTAATTCCATTAATATGAAATAGAAATGAAAGTAGCGTTCATGCGTACGTACGGCTTACCGTCTCCATGAACGGTGCATTTAATTTCTTACCTCTAAATGATTATGTAATATTATAAATACTTGTATATGCTGGATATATAGGATATATATGCTATCAAAATCAGGAATGTCATTCTGGATATAAAGAACCTTTGACAACACGAACAACATGTAATTGTAAGAAGTCCACTTTCGACTTAAGAACCAAATATCGACAAAACAAACATTATTAACTTAAATGATTACATAATGTTTATAACATGGCAATAAGTGATATAAAAGTAATAATGAACTAGAAAAAGGATCTTAATAAAGTTTAAATTAACTCAAGTTTATTATTCAGGATGTTAAAGAACAATCGAGTCAAGTCGGACCCGAGGTAAGGGATCCTACTCCTCTATTTCTTTTTAAGTACACTCTTTTATGTCATTCCTTCTAATCTCATCTTTATTGTGATTGGGACGTTCTTTTATATTACTCTTACTATAATTTTTATGTTCATGTGATGAGAGACCTTATTCTCTCTCATCAATCCATTTTGGATGTTTTGAGTGGCGCCGTTAGGCTGCTGAATTCTCGTAAGAGATCCATCCTCTCTCTTTCTCTTTAAGTCCTCCCCTTTATGTCACTTCTTTTAAGCTCTTATTTGTAATGATCGGGGATGTTATTTTATATTACTCTTTCTGTACAATTTATTTTAATGTGATGAGATACTCTATTTGATCTCATCAATCCATTTTTGGAAGTTTTAAGTGGCGCCGTTAGGTTACCGAGTTTTCGTAGGGGATTTTTCATCTCACTTTTATTCCCGTGAGATTTATGCTACATTTGCCACAATTTCCTTTGAGTGGTGTATGTACTGACAATTATATTACTCATTGTGTAATATTATTTCATTTATGATTATTTTCATCAATGTTTTATTGTCCTTCTTTCACGGGGCGTATTTTTCGAAAGATACCCATGTCGGTAAAGGAACCTTTCACCCTCCTCTTTTTAAAAGACTTATTTTGTTATCTCTTTTAATTAACATAATATTATTTTGGGATATGTTCTTCTATATCCTTACTGATGTAAATTTTATGTCCAAGTGATGAGATACCCTTTTTATCTCTCATCAACTCTTTTTCTAAATTTTGAAGTGACGCCGTTAGGCTGTCTAATTATTACAAGGGAACTTCTTAACCCAATTTCGATTCTTTGGGATAAACTTGTACACCTTGAATATGTAGTTATATGATTATGTGTGAATGTACTCTTATTGATTTACACTTAATACCCACTTATATTTCGTGTATTCTTTTGTCACACATAGTTATGTAACTGATTTATCCTTAATCCAAGGATACCGTCTTTGTATGGGACTTCGTCTCAATCTCCTTTCATTGAGGCATATTTTGTTTTATACACAAACTTCTTTTATACGGTGTATAAACCCCTTTGACTTTTACGTTTATCCTAAAGGAATATTTTTTTATACGAAGCTTTTTACTAAACGACAAAAGGGAATGTTTTTGTCGTACGTATGCGGCGACAACGACTTCTCCGCCGCTGTGACCTTTATTTGAGTTTCGGCTTCCTCTACAAGCCATACCTTTTTTTAAAAGAAAAATAAATACCACGTTTAACTTTTCTTTTATTTTGGTATTGAAAATGGTTTTCCTAATGTTTTTATATCAATGTGTCGTATTGATATCTTGTGATTGAAAGGTGGAAATGTTATGATTCCTTTATGCATGTTTTATGTGATACGATTATGTTGAAGTTCTTGGGAATTATTATGAAGACAGGTGGTTCCGTGATAAACTAAGGGCGGGTGAGCCCGATATAGCTCTCCAATGCATTGGGTAACATGAAGGAGTGAAACGTTACGGTTTATCCGAAGAGATTTAGGGAATATACTGTGATGGGTATTCCAAACGTAACCAAGAGGGTTACTCCCTACGTAAGAATGTTATGAATGCCTCAAGTTACCTTTATGTCTGATGATTTATATGATTTATTCATGGTTTGATGAGGTATGTTAAAGTGCCTATGTTTTATGGTTAAAGTATGATTTCATTCGTATGTATATATGAACTCATGTTTCCTTTCCATATTATTATAACCCTTACTGAGCTTTTTATGCTCATCCCAAGTTTTTGAAATGTTTTTCACAGGTCAAGGGAAAGGTACATGATGTGATGATAGTGTCAAGGATGTGTCAAGAAAGAATCCATGTTTTATTTTAAATATGTTTCCGTTGATGGGAAGAATGAATACTGTCTTTTATCTAACCACTTAGTTTAAATGTTGAATGTAATGCAAGTTTCATGATCTAATTCTCTAAAACTCTAATCCTGAAAAGATCCTCAATGTGTAATCTTGTAATAACTCAAGATTATGTACGGTTTAAGGCTGGGGCCTTATATGTTACATGAAAGGGTGGAATTTTGTACTCACGAAACCATTTTGAGTGGATTATTTCCTTATATTAAAGTCTATTGTATATTTTAGTGATTTTACTAAATCCCATCCTTGTCTTAGTGAGCTACCACTTACACATGTACCAGTAGTTATTTATTATGATATATTGATGTGTTCATATTTATGTTTCACTGTTTATAAATTTTTTATTAATTATTGATTCATTGTTTTAAGGTATTATGGCATAATGAATCAAAAGTAGAATATTAGAGTTTATAACCATCCATGAATGTATGTAGTTTTCATGGTGTTGGGGTCAGACTCGTGAAAAAGGTATCTTATATATCCATGTGAAATCAATCATAAACTATATATATTTATTTTATTGAATGGAGAATATGCTTCAATTAATGGTCATGTGACAAGGACTAATCAAAGCAGTTTAACATCATGGGTTAAAGAAGATTAAGAAAAAAGTTCCTTGAGATAGTTTGTGTCAGACTTATGTGGTAGAGAAATTCATTCATATACCATGAAAGGGAGTATGTCCATTAGAGAATGGGTATTTCATGTAATATGATTTTGATTTTGAAATGGGATATGATCTAGAGGAAATATAAAATTTATGCGGGGATTGATTTTATGAGGAATATATAAGGATAATGGGTGTTCAATAAGAAATGGGGAACTATTGGATGAAAGATATGTCATAGAGTTAATATATCCAATTTATTGGGTAATTCCATACTCATGAGGAAAATGTTCTGATGGGGATGAAATTAAGTCTCATTGTAATGAATATTGGTTACTAAAGATGGATATATAATATTTATGAAACTAGGTTTGATGCTTTGGGAAGAATCCTATGTATCATAGTAATTAGGAATTACACCCCATAATGTTCTATTTGTATAGTTTAGGTCCATGTGTGGGGACTATACCATGCTGTTTAAAATTGTGTATTAATTTTGTTTGTATAAGGAATTACATCATGTAACTAGGAATTTATCCATGAAAAATCCTAACATTTTTATATATTATTACCTTTTTCTGAGCCAAATAAATTCAATAACATGCACCATGACAAAACATGTATATTATTACTTCCCCACCATAGAATTATCATCATAATGGTGAATATAATATATGAATATAATTTTATTTTAAAATATTTTAGATACTAAAATTAAAATAAAATTCTCTTTCCTCCAATTCTATGAAAACTAAATTAGCATCCATTCTTATGTGGGGACCGCCACCTCCATGGAAAGTAGTATTATATTTTTCATTAAAAACATTAATGGATGGATATAAGTATTATATTAAAGGATAAAAATAGTAATTTTTATATATATAATGATTTTATTTGAAAATTTTATACGGAATTATTTTTATAATCAAAAAATAATTATAATTCACTCAGTCATTTAAAATGTTCTTACAATGTGGAAAATGGTATCTTCATTTCGAGTAACGAGTTCACAAAAAATATATTAATTTTATACTTATTTAAAATAATTATGTATCTCACTAAAAATAGTAAATAATATAATTACTCTTTAGGTATAATGATAATACCACTAAACCACGTAATAATTATCCATTAATCATTGTTGGTTCGTGTTTATTTTTTTTAACCACATACATGGAAAATACATTAAACCTATATCATGGATGAATATCTAGATATAAATAAATGTATAATAAGATATAAATTTGTAGATATTGTGTTTTTTTTATGGTTGTATCAATATTCACATCATTTGTAAAGAAATAACCTTTTGTTCAGTAAGAATCATGCTCGTCTCCAACATGATCCATATAGATCATAAAAAAATAATTCATGGAAACAAATAACAGATTTATTAAATTGATAGATTCGTGATATAATATTTATAAATTTTAAAAAATTAATATATATCAAATCCTCTTTTATGAATTTAGTTCATTTTGATAAACATTAGTCACACCCAGTTTTGAAAATATCTAAAAACTAACATATATATATGTATATAATCATTATAAATGATTATTATTTATTGTAATATTTATGAATAAGGTTTTTAGGAATTTATTTAATGATATTTATTTAATTAAATAGTATTTTTTCATGTTCATAACTAATTTAGACAATGGTAAGGGTTTCTCGTCTCAAATTCCCTCATTAAATATATTTTTTGTATTTTGTACATAATTTTCTTACTTAAGTAAATATACTTTCATATTAATATTTCATAAATTCAATTTTATGTTAATAAAGATATTTAAATTTAAATTAAACAAAACATTTTTCAATGGGTTTTGATCAAAATGCTACTCATGTAGTAAGGGATTCTTGTATCAAACTCTCACTCATGTGAAATTTTTAATTTATTACACCACATTTTTAACGGTTATGGTGTATCTAAATAAAATTAAATATTTTGTTTCCATATCCTATAATTATAAATTTTAATCCATCGTTCATGTAACACCACTTTCGTTTATGGTATTCCCCTTTTAAAATTTAACATCTTCAATAGTTTATGCTCCATGCAACAATGTGTTTAAAACTGTAATATAATATTAAATATGATTATTTGAATAATAATTTCACCAATATGAAAAGAATATGACCAATAGAATAGAAATTTCACCTATGAAATTATAAATAAAATCATGTTATCTTATGTAAGAAAATATATTATATAAATATAATGGAATAAGTAAATAAATGTTTTAAAAAAGAAAAACTATGTGTTGGTATTTTTGCGAATCCAAAATTTGTATGTTCAATTTAATAATTAATATAATGATTTAAAAGTGAAAATATTTTCATGAAAAAGATTCATAAATTTATTTTTTTTTCTTATTAGAATAATATAATTTAATGAGACCTTTATTAATTTATGAAAGTGATGTTAAATTAGTTATAATATTGAAATGGATATTTTTTCAGTAAATGATGCTTTTATTTAAAATTAATATTTTTTATATACAAAAAATTAATTTCATAAAAAAATTTATTTTTTTATATATAAAATTGTTAAAATGTTTACAATTAATTTTGGATAGTTTTTCGAAAATATTAAAATTTATTGAATAGTGAAATACGGTAATTTGTGATGTTTACGGAATTCATTAATTATGTGGTCATTGGCGATGTACAGGTGATGTAAGCCCACAATATAGAATGATAACATGTTATTTTAATATATCTATTAATAAACTTCAGTCTATTGATAATATATTTTTCAAAATAATAACAAAATCAATAAAATAACCCAAAAAGACCCCTTTCATCTACTATTAATATCACTCATCACCTTCTTTTCTCCTCACACTTCCGAATACATGATGATGTTCTATTTTCCACCCAATACCAATCCTAATAAAATCCCATGATATTTTTTCTTTCTAGTATCACCCAAAATTAAAATTTCAATTTCCATAAGGAGGTTCTCGATGAGATGAATTCAAGAGGTAAAAATCTCCTTTCGTTATTCTAAATTTCTATTGATTTGTTTTCTTTTATTTTCATTTATTTGTATCCTAAGTCCAATAATTAATCATATATAAGTTATAATATAAATGGAATAATGTTATTATGATAATTTATATCCAACATATATTCCTTTATTTTAACCATTTTATTCTAAAAATGAAAACATCATCTGTGAGGTGTTGATTTACTATCACCAGTGACAATGAGTTGTGTTTTTTAAATTAACTATAATGTATTGTCATAACTAAATTTTTATGTTTAATAATTACTTTAATAACTTTAAAAAAACTTATTTAATGTTCTGGAAGGAGTATATATATAATACTAATTCAAAAGAAAAAACTATTTCCTGATTATCAACACAAATACCAAAATAATATAAACAATTATCATTTATGTTTTATCGAATGAATCATCATCATATCTATAAAAATTTATATAAAATACCATTAAATAATTTTTATTTTACTTTTTTAAAATTTAATTTCATTTTTTTACAACTATTCCCAATATATAAGATCATTCCTTCTTGAAATATAGTTATCCAATCATAATAACCAAGGAAACGAACACTTCCGAACAATAAAATTGAATAATTTAACACATTAAAAACACCATAAATTAACATAATAAAATTATAAAAAATAAAATAAATGACTAATAGGGATTGAATAAAATTATTAATGAATCTAATTTCATTATCCATTAAATTACGATGAATTTCATAAAACATTAGGATGTAATGTAAGGGTTTCTTCTCAAACCTTCATTTTTCATTCGGGTTACACATTCTCTCTATTTATCCCAAATTAATACATCGTTATTTTTTTATATTTATAATCAATTGTATTAATATATTCCATATTCATGTATCCATATCAGTTCCCCTTTATTTTATTAAATAGTATATATTTTATGATGTATCCTTTTCAATTCCTCCTGATATATCAGTTTGAATAAAGGGTTTTTTCCCAATTTAATACCCATTTTCTTGTACAACCAATAATATGTTATAAGAAAGAAATATTTTTATATAATCATTTCATATATAATAAAAAATAATCTTATCTCTTTTCAACTTCTATGTAAATAAATAATCCATTATTCTCATTAAAGACACTTTTATATTCTCCCAAAAACCGCAGTTAAGATACCCATTTATATTGTTTTTCAAAACACCTTTTATGTGTTTTCACATCAATTGGAAATATTATTTTCTATATAAATAAATTAATTTTAATCCTTTTAATTTCTTATAAATATTATTTTAAAATTGGACTTCATGTTAAATGAAAATGATTTTTCCAAAAGAGATATTCTTTCTGTAGTAAAACATGTATATCATTCATGATTTTCTCGATGATTTTTTAGATTATTTTCATAAATTTCATCACCATATATTGATTCATTTTCATAAATAGATTGATTTTTGATGATATCAGATAAAAATATTTGTTAAATGTTTTAAGATTAGTTTGATTGTGGGTGTGCTATTTTGATACCATTTAACATATTACTCAGAATGGTCGGTGCATATGTTTACTGTTTCAGAAAATTTATTTACAGTTAATATTTATAAGTTGTTTTTGTTTAACCACATTCACATGTAAAATGAATTATAATTATCTAGTGATGGGGTGGGGCCTGTTATATCCCCTCAATGCAACAATATGTCTCATGAGACATAAAAGACATGGATTTGGCCATGGTCTAAAGAATTTATTTTCAGATATCATCGTTGAGGCCTCAAATTTATGATTCATATGAACCACAATATTCATTCCAACAATAAGATATTAGTAATTAATAATAAATGTGATTGGTCACCTTTTATAATATTCAAATTTAATTTTAAATCTCATGTGATCACCTATAATGAATATTTATTCAACTTTTATTTCTTCCATAATATGCTCATGATTATGTTTTAATGCCATGCGTTTTCTATTATTAATTTTTTCATATTTCGTGTGTTTATATTAGATTCTATTTTATTTTTTATTATTAACTATAATCTAATCTCACCCCTTTAATATGTTTTATTTTTCCATAGGTTATGATTATCTATATTATAAATAACTTAGAGGGATAATCTATGAGTTTATGGATGTTTCCAATGGTGTTTATATATTGTTATTCCATTAATATTCTAATGTAAATCTTTTGATTTTTTCTGATTTTCTAATGATAGTAAACGATTATGCCTTTTTTATCCCATTTATTTGTTTATTATCTCATAGTAATAATGTATGTCACCATCTCTAGGATACAGTGGGTCAAGTCTTTAAAATTTTAATTAGATGGGGTTTAATTGAATCCCTTAAACTATATTGAGAAGAAATAGATTGAGGAACAAAACCCTATAATAGAATTTTAGGATAAGAATATTAAAACATTATAGAACCATTGTATGATAGAGATTATGTGGGTATTCTGAGAAATACATCTTTGTCTCGATTATAAACGAAAACATTGTTTTGGAACTGATGTGTCTAGGGGTAACTACGGTGAAAAGGTATGTTGATCTAGACTCAGTGTTACCTAGTACATGGAATTGTGCTTTAATGCACACCTATTTTTACACTCATGGGATATATTATTAGTGTAATTAAAATTTTCATTCCAAACTATTATGAAGGATTTTAAATTATATATGTCCCTAAAAATTAATATGTATGATTTTAAGATTATATATGAATAAATTATTCAATTGAGTATCACTAGTTCAAAATTATGCATTAGGATTATAACTCTAGTTTATTATATTCAATTTCATAGAAATGGATCCTATTGGATGGAATGGAAATCATATCAATTCACATATTAATTTTAGGGGTTTTCATTATATGAAAGATAATGATGTTGGAGAATGAGCTAAACTAGAGGTGAGAAATATATAACTACACTTGGAAAACATATTCAGGTAATGAACAATAACCTTACTCTTATGGAGAAACCTGATTCACATCATTGACGAAAAATTATAGACTGCATCATGATACAACACCCTCCATAATTCAATTGGATAACAATCCCATTTTTAGCTAAGTAGAGGATATGTTCCCCAAAGATGATATTTGTAGCATTGGGATGTAAGAAAAGGAATAAAGTTATCATGTAAGTTTACCATTTATCAGTATCTATAAATAAATTATGATTATTAATTAAAAACACAATTATCTAGTGAGAAATTTAAAATATGAAATGGAATGATGTTAAGGAAATTTAATCATATAAATATTTCCCTCTCAAATAACAAGTGGAAATAGAGAGAAAATTCATGAATGTGAAGAAAAAAATGGGATGTGAATGTTTCTATGCATGAATCCAACATTACGTAGTTCGTAAGGCATGTTATGGATTATGTGCATAATCCAAATAAAATTATTGATTGATTATTATAGGGGTAAAAACAAATCCACTTTAGAGTAATAGTGTTCCAAAAATTCTAATTGGTTTAATATATAGTCTCATGTGATATCGTGAACAGTAAATACTTCAATATATATTATTACATTAAGGGAAAAAAGAGAATTAGATGGAGAGGATCAAATAATGGATAAATGGAAGACGAAAAAGCGACTTTTCCATTGTGGTATACATATAGAAGGATCAACTCGGGTGCCTACATAAAAGGAAAATGAGTTTTCAAATAGTTTATACATATAGGAAACCCGATCAATGATTTCCATGGAAGGAAAGAAGATATCGATGTTCAGTGAAAAAATTATAAAAAAATGGGACACAATGAAAATGATTATCTGAAGCATTATGAACACAAAACCTAGATGTGGCAAAGAAATCATAGAAAAGATTATACTATCACAACAACTGAGGTCGATGATATGAATGTTGTGGTGGAAGGTACCTTAAAATCCACCTCCATTTTAGCTAAAACATTATTTAATTATAGTTCATTTAATCCATTTTTATCTTCCCAATTTCCATTAAAAATAGATATTTTCAATTGACATTAACAAGGTTTTTTTCAAAAATGAATCCATGTGGAAGACATTTTTCAACAAAGATGTGTCAAGAAGTTTGTAGGCACATAATGATGCTCCAATTTTCATTATTATAATCACACTATGATTGATTTTTATTTAATGAATGGTATGCATTTTATTTTGAAATACAATGAAAAAAATCTATTTTAAAGAGAATAAATTTTTATTCCTAATAAAGTTACCTAATTTCTAAAATTTAGAGGGGATACCTGATCATTAAATTCATATATAAATACACCACAAGTATATCATGTAAATGAATTATTTTTTGAAGAATAGAAAACATCATCTATGTTTGAGGATGTAAATTTTAATATTTTGGATGTACCTATTCTACATAAATAAACTGGTGAATTTTAGGATTATCTACAAACACATCTTACAAAGTATAAGGTTTACTTGTATATTAAATTTATAAATGATGCAAGCCTAATATTAAAACCCCTAATATAATGGATACTATATTGTTTTTAGTGATAAAGAACCCCCAAGAGGATTCTAGTATTAAGGGATTTATTCACCCACACAGATTCTCTATGGGGATCCATTTTTTATTTATAATGAATAATGATGGATCGATGAGGTTGTGAATCGACTATAGGGAAATTAATTCTATTAACATAATGAACAATTATCATATTCCTCTCTTTAATTATTTATTTGATCAACTTTACAACGATCATTATTTTTCAAATATCAAACTTCAATCTAGATATAATCAATTGCACGTGAAGAGGGATATTATTATATACAATGAATTTCAAACCATGTATGGAAATTAATAGATTATAGTAATTCTATTTGAACTTACTAATGAAAAAACTTTTTTATAGCTCAAATGAAAATCATATTGAAGGAATATATTGACTATTCTATTGTGTTATTTATTAATGATATATTTCTATATTCCTAACGAAATGATTACCATGAGATCCAATTGAAGATTTTTCTAGAGAAACATATAAGAAATGAGTTATATGGGATGTTTATAATGTGTGAATCCTTGTTTAAAATAGTATATTTTCATGGAACTATTTTCTTTATGTATTTTTACACATTTGATCCATTGAAGAGAAATATAGTTCAATAATGTAATACACCAATTAAAGTAATTTAGTAACAATGTTTCATTAGTTTAAGAAGTTACTATTGATGTTTAATAATATTTTTTGATTAACTAACTAATTATCGAAGCATACAAATAAAGGATTTATTTTCGTATCACAAAATAATATGAAGATTTTTTGAGTAATAGAAAATTAGATTATTAAATGCTTGGATCTTGACACAACCATGATGAAATGGTGTATTTTTTATTTAAAATGATAAACTCATGAAATTACTTGGTTCTGTACTTATGAATAATTATAGAGTTATTTTATATGAATAAAGTATGTTAAAACACATGAATAGATCTACCAAACTCATGAACATGATATAGAAGTTGTAATATTTTCTATGAAGATATTTAGAAACTATATATATAGGAAAAAATGTGAGATATAAAATTATTAGAAGTGTTTGAAATATATATTCTAATAGAAATAACTCCACATGGGGAAACGTAGATGGCTAGAGTTAATCATGTATTATTATTCATCAATAGACTATCACCCAGGGAATGAAAATAAGGTATTAGATGCATTGATCAAGAAGGATCAAAGGGTTGTATACAAAATAAGGATTGAAAAGTGTGAAATGTTCATGAATCTAGTTAATATGGGTATATGAATTCTCAATAAACTTGAAACATCAGAACAATTTTAATTATATTACAAACCATCCTTATTAGAAACATTATTTTTACTATAGATGAAATTTTTTAAAGGAATAATAATGATGTGACTGATGGGATGTGGTAAAATTTCATTTATGAGTATGAAATTCTAAAATATTATAGGATGATTTATGTTCCCTCAACACCCATGCTAAAAATGGAATTATTGGATGATTCACATAGATATAATTTGTCTATACACCTTGGTAGAACTATTATATATAGTGATTCAAAGGAATATTTCATGTTGATAACATTAAGTGTAAAATTGATGATTATGTATCAATATGTTTAATATATCAATAGATGAATGCTAAATGATAGGATCGTATGTGTGTAATACAACCTCTCCCTATTAATAAATAAAAGTTAGAGGAAATTATTGTGTTTCTTCAATAGATTACAAAAGACTCCATGGAAGAATAATTAAACTTGTGTTATTATAGGCTAACCAATCTAATCTGAACATTTCTTATCTATAAGAGAGGATTTTCAATTGGTGATCCTTACACGACTCTATATTAATAATATTATAATACATCATGGGGAAAATCATAATTTTTTCAAATCATGATCTATGATTGGCATAAAAGATAATAAATGTCTTTTGAATGATTTCGATGTTGTGCTTTATTTGAGTAATTCTTATCACCCTCATATTGAATTGATGTCATAAAGGACAATCCAAACATTATAATACAAGTTGAGAACATTCCCAAATTACAATCAAGGCATGTGGGATCATTATTAACCATTGTTAGAGGTTTCCTACAAGTACTATTTCCATTCAAGTATTCAAATGGGACAATATAAAGAATTTTATGGAATGAAATTTCATGCAAAAACATGTTTGGATGATGATGTTGAATGGTTGATTTTAGGCCCAGATATTATAGAGGAAAAAATATAAATTGGAAAAACTATTCAACCAGATGATAATGTATAAAAAATAGGAAATATGGATATGCTGATAAATAGATGAAATATTTTGAGTTTCAAGTGGTTGATCATGTCTTCTTGAAGGTATCTCCATGGTAGGGTGTTACATGATTTGTAAGGAAATAAAGACATATCCCTAAGAACATTGATTTATATAAAATCCTAGATAGTGTTGGAGTTATGTCTTATCAATTGGATATTCCAACTTACATTTATAAAGTACACAATGTGTTCCACATCTCTATGTTGTGGAATTACATGATATACCCAATTAATGTCTTTACAGATGATGAAATAGAATTAAAACCTGATTTATATTTCTGTGATTAACCTATCGAAATATTGGGAACTATAGAACATGCATTAAGGGATTGGGTGACTCAATTGGTAATTTAAAATTTGAGAAATATTAACATTTAATAGATGTTGTGGGAACCAAAAAAAATTATGATGAAGAACACCAAATTTTTTTTCATGTGGTGACATTCTGAAAATTTTGTATGACTATTTTTTTGAAGGAGGGAAGAATGAAAGTGCACATAATTTTATGTTTTCCCTCATTTATAATTTATTATCTTCGATAGTTTATGCTTCTCACAACACGTGTTTAAAAACATAATATACTATTAAATATTACAAATTGAAAAGTAGTGGGTTAATTATGAATACTATATGACCAATAGAATAGTATCATCGCCTATAAAAGTATACACAAAATTTAGGAATCTTATGTATATAATTATAATATATTTGTGACATGTCATAAGTAAATAAATGTTTTAAATATGATAAATTAAGTGTTGGTATTTTTTGAATCATAAGTCTATAATTAACAATTTATAATTAATATAACGTCTTAAAAGATGATTTTTTTTCATGAAATAGGTTCATAAATTTATATTTTGTTATCTTAGAGTAATAATATAATTTTATAGTACCTTATTTTATTTTGTAACATTTCAAAAAATCTATTATAATATTAAAAATGAATCTTTTTATGTTAATGGTGATTTTATTTAAAAATTAAATTTCTCCTATAGAGAGAATTAATTAATAAAATGTAAAATATTTTTCAATTATGGACAACTAAAATTTTTTAAGGTGCATTTTTAATAATGTTCTAAAATATTTGAAATTTGGTGAATTATGAAATATAATAAATTATGTAATTTAATGAATATCTGAATTTCTTAGACATAAATGATATATGGTGGATGTAAACCAAATTATTAAAATATATTACATTATTTTAATTCTATATTTTAAAATTTTCAATTAATTGGTATTCTTGAGCCAAAAAAAAACTACGAAATAAAACAATAATATTACACCTCTCTTGTCCAATATAAATACCACCCCTCACAACATTTTCTCTTTGCACCTCTAAAGCCATGAAGATTGACCAATTACGGTCAAACCCCACTCCCTAAACACTCATGCATGTACTGATCATTGTGGTCTCACCCAAAAGGTAGTTTCAATGTTCATTAATTATTTTCTCAATGAGAGGAATTCAAGAGGTAAAATCACCTTGCATTATAATTATATTCATTCAATTTTTTTCTTGTCCTTTCATTACATACTCAATAAATAATTTCATGTCAACTAAATTATCTTATATATAGTTGAATTTTAATATGAAAATGGGATATCAACAATAAATTCACTTCTCTTACCGTTTATAATAAAAATGAAAAGATCATCCGTGGGGTGCTGATTACCGTATACGTTGACGACGAGTTTTCGTTTTTTAATTTGGTATTTATTGATGATCATATAAATATATTTATGGTAAAACTAGACATTTATATATTTAATAAAACTTAGTTATGGTTCTCAATATTTTATATTTACATAATATTAATTAATATATCAAAACAGCTGTGT
The DNA here is from genome assembly GCA_963277665.1 of Viscum album. NCBI lineage: Eukaryota > Viridiplantae > Streptophyta > Magnoliopsida > Santalales > Viscaceae > Viscum > Viscum album. The sequence continues at coordinate 1,305,383,152 of OY728128.1, forward strand.
GATAATCAAAACACACCCAAATCATGTAAATAATTAACATTATGGTTTTATCTGATGAATAATTTTTATATATAGAAACAAATTTATATATAAGACCTCAAATATTATTTAATTTAATTAATAAGAAATATAATTTCAATTTTTTTGATCTATTACCATTTTACATGATCTTTCACACATGTGTAGATGTGAACAAATCATGAAATCAAATGAAACATACTATTACGAATGACAAAATTGAATCTTATAACTCCTCAAAATGACAATAAATGAGATTAATTACATAAAAATAAATAAAATATTATTTTAATTGTTTATTAATTAAATTAATAATGAAAATAATTTCATTATACAAGACATTAAGAAGAAGTACAAAACACTTTTAGGCATGAGATAAGGGTTTCTTCATGAACATCCATTTATCATTCGAGTTACACATTCTCTCCCTTTATCAGAATTTATTTCTTTATTATATTTATATACCTCTTATAAATAATTTTTATCTATTCCAAAATCAAATATCCAGATTATTTAACCTTTCACTAGTGTGATAATACATGTTTTATACGGTCCCCTTTTAAATTCATCAAAATAACAATCCATATTAAAGGGAAATTCACAATTTCACACCCATATTATAATACACTTCAAAATATGATATAACAAAACAATAGTTTTTAAGGATAAATATTAATATCATGAAAAACTAGCTTATAACATTTTTTGGTTCTGGTAATTAAAGTAGTCCTTTTTCCTCTATAAAGACTCTGTTATATTCCCCCTCAAACAGATCTGAAGTGTCCCATTTCTAAAGTTCATAATTTTTTTAGATGTTTTCAATTTAGTTTGATATAATTTTCACCTAAAACATTATTTTATTTTACAATTATTTATTTCTAGGGTATAACTACTTATAATATTATTTTAGGATGAATAAAATTTATTTTTCGAAATGAAATCTTTCTTTAATGTAAATAATTATATTACTCTCATCAATTCATCGATAATTTTATTACATTATTTTCAACTATTAAAAACCATTGTTTAATATTATTCATAAATGATAGTTATATTTTATGATATAATATTAATTATTTTATTAAATTTTTTATTCTCAGTTTTGATGTGGATTTTCTATATTGATACCATTAACCATTTTATTATGAATTGGTAATCGTTATGTTCTATATTTAGGGAATGTTATTTACATTTACTATATAAATGTTATTTTTAACACCATCAATACAAATAATGAATGCGGATCAGTACATTACATTCCTGGACCTCTATATTCATTCAAGGCATCGGTTGGTATCATGAGATAGAGCAGTTATGGATTTTTCCATGTCCTTAAACATTTATTTTCAGATGTATTGGTTAAGGCCTCAACGGTATGTTTAAAATGTCCATCATTATGCATTACATAATTATGACTGTAGTAAGGTATAATTCATGAAAATATTCAACTAGTATAATATATATGTAAAATTTTCCTTCTCATATAATTATTAGTATTGTATTAATTATTCAGTTTTCATTCCCACCATAAAATGATCAAGATTATATTTTATTGGAATGTGTTTTCAGTTATTTACCAATACTTATTGATTATGTTAATATTTTGTGCTGATATATTTTTTACCCTTATTGAGAATCAAATATCACACATTTAATATGTGTTATTTGTCTCTAGTATATGATTATATATATTATGAATGAATTTCACAAATAACCTAATAGATTATTGATGATTCCAATGAATTTCTTATAAAGGATTTCTATTCAAGTTGTAGTGTAAAACTTTTCTTTTTATCTAGATTGGAAATAATCTGTAATATTTAGTCCTTTAAACGTGACTTAGTTTATTATTATACCAATTTCATAATTAAAGGCACAAAATCAATGCTACTAGGTAAATGAATTTATATTCCCATTAAAATCACATCACTAATGATTTTTTATTTGAAATCATCTAATGTCATAAATATTTTCCAAGTATGAGTCCTAATTCTTTCAGTCATAATGTATTTTGGGTACCATATTATCATTTTGAATTTCATTTTCATCCAATGAATTTTTTTCAATCAAAATTTTTTATTTCATGGAATACACAATCCAAATATTGTAATCTTATTTAGCTAGATATTGATTCAATTATTTCCCAATTAAAAATTTTATTTTGAAACATTAGTTTCATTCGATGTGTTATGATAATTCTATTGAAAATACTTCATATTGTTTTACTTAATTAATCCCATTTAATATTTCAGGATTTATAATCTCATTTTTATGGGGATACAAAATCATACAATATAAACCATTTGAATATGATTTCTTGTATCATGGGATTTGTTTCACGTAATAATTATTATTAACAGAAATATGACATGGTTGAGTAAATCGTTCATCATGAACATTATTCTTCCACACATGGTTTCATCAATCCAAATATTTTATTTTATTTTATTTTATCATAAATTTTCAAAAAATTATATCTTAATACCAATAATATTTTATTTCTATATTCAACAGATTTCTTAAATAACGGTTTATGAAGATGTTTTCAAATGATTTACCATTCAAATAGATGCGTTTTATGATCCACAATATATTCTTTTTGGGGGTCATTTTTTTAAATTTCATGGATCAATTATTTCATAATACTTTTTCACATAAATATAATAAAAAATAAAACACACCCTCTCTAAAATTACATTCTAATATGACTCATAAAATGAACTTTTATGTTAATAATAATAACATGATATAAAAAAACATTTATTATTTAATTTTTATTTTATATTTTCATATTTAAATTGATATACTATAATTAATTTCATTTTTTATGATTTGAACACTAATATATACATATATATATTTTGGGATTGAACTCCTGGTCAGAAAAAATTCTATTTCAAGTAGTTTTTTCATGATAATATTTGAATAGTTATTTTATAAATATATCATTCATTTATGTCATCATATTTCTATGATTTCATTGCTACACTATGGATATGTTTTTTTCAACCATAAAACCTCATTATCTAGATCAATTGTTATTATTATATTATCTTACTATTTACATAATGAAGTAGTCGTATATCTATATAGTGTGAACATCTTATTTTATAGTTTTCATAATAGATGAACATAAAATTGATACAATGTAATTATATTGATATAAAATGAATTATTTCTGTTCTGTATATTTGATTCAAACCCCCTCCATATATGCCCCTCACATGCTCTAAATGATGAAATTGAGTTAAATCACCCCCAAGTCCTTCCTCTAGTTGGCTTTGGGGTGGATACTATTGCCAAGTGTATGATGATCTCACAATGTGGGATGCATTATGAGATTTAAGAAAAAAAGACCAGGATATATTTTTTATCATTCTCAAAACACCTCCATGACATATATAAAAGAATGGATAAATCCATATCGTATGCATCTTTAGAAATAATACTATTATAAATTAAAAAAACCAAGGTATGTACCATAAGAAAAGCTAAGGGGCGACACAAAAAACTATCCTAAAGTCCGAGCTAGTAACACCCATCATAGTCTACATAGTCCTCCTAGAAACCTGAAAATCAATTTATATATTTATGGTGAGTTTATAGGTATTATAAGAGAAAAAATAATACACTCTCACTCAAAAGTGATAGAGGAACACTCGTGCTCCTATGAGAAAACATCAAAACCAACAACACATAATAATGCTTAAAAACCATCCCAAACTCACAAATAATTTCTGACCAAATAAAACAAGTCATGAAATTTAATATAGTAAGAACATATATTATAGGGTGTCCTGTAACACATTCCCACTATTTATCCACTCTCAAACCCTAATGACAAAGGTATTGGCGCTACTACCTCTTCTAAAATAACAATTTCACAACCTACCCACAGTCAACTAGGCCTCATAGAAAGTATTATCACCTGTGAAAATGATTCTCATCATATCCTACTGGCACATGCATGGGCCACATATCACCTAAAATACCACACATATAAACCTATAAATCATACAATGTCACATCCCAAACACACCTAGGAAAGCACATCATATATTATCTAGAAGACACATGTAAAAAAATATCATCCCAATGACACTTAGGAAAACAAAACTACCCCACACACAGATGGGCCTCACAAACCACAACCTACCCAAATAATGATGGGAAATCAATGCCTAGAGATTGGAGTCGGGAAGAGTGGATAGTAATTCATCCATCCTCCCATCGAGAAGTTTGATAAATACAACCCCTCAATGAAAATGGTGTTGTTAGGTATGTGGGGATCAACAAGGGCTAGGGTCATAGAGTAATCACATGAACAAATATTATATGCATATTTATATACTATCAAGCACTAAATACCAACCTATAGGATTCACAAAAATTTCGACCTCAATTAGTATTAGCATCAATAACTTCAGAATTTGATAAATTAAAGCGGATTCACAATGCTCTTTCTCTCAACACTCATGCATTTTATTCTATAGCATTAAACATATTTAACTATGCATCACATCAACTATATTGTCATTTAAAAACCCTTACCATTAAAAAAACAATCTCATGAAATAATAACATTATTAAATATAAATTTTCACCACCACTATTCGCGAAACTACCATGTACAACACACAAAAACGCACATAGAAAAAGGCACACAGGGGACGAAGAACCATGATAAATTAAAATACTTCATATTTATTCTAATTTTAACTCCCATTCAGGTTATTAAAAAACTAGTCCCAAGACATGGAGGAATTATTTGGGTATTATACTCAAGGAGATGCTCCTTTCGAATCACCTATAAAAACAACATTCATCATCATCCTTCAAAGTAATTCCTCCCAATCCATCCTCTCAACAGAGAAAACCCCAAACTCATAGCCACACCGACTAACACATTTCATTAAAACTACACCACTTCCATCACAACCATTCTTGAAATCCCGGCTTCATTACCACACCAATCCCATCACACCCAGAACCTCAACAAAGCACACCCCGATCGTATCCCAGATGCACAACACTACATATCCATTCCACAATCAATCAATATCTCAAAATGATATTCCATTACACCTTCTAAACCATCCAATAAACCATAATAGTTCTCACAACTGAACACCTAAAAAACCAAAAAACACATATTCAGATTGAACAAGTAATATTTTCTTTACATACATATTTTCAGCATCAGAGGATATCACAGAAACAATATAATAATGGGGAATCCATTTATTAGTCGAATGCATGTGGTTAACCAATTGCATAACAATTGTTTTGCAGAAAACCAAACATTTTTCCTTCTATAATCATTACCCTATGAGTAAAAAAATACCCCTAATTCCATGATTTTCATTAGGGTGTTTATCCCATATAATTATTAATAAGAACCAAAAACAAAATAACAAGTATATCTTAAATAACTTTTCTCAATACTTTCATACAGATCTTAATAAAATTCATTTATCTTTTGTAATTGTTGTTATGCTATCTTAACAAATGAGTCATCCATACACCAACCCCTCATGATATGAAAATAAAATAAACATGATGTGATCCATAAATTTTAGAAAATATGATCAATAATTCATTAATGTTCTAAATATGGTGTACATAGGCAGGAAAAGCCTTGGGGAAGATAAGATCTTAAAAATTCCAACACAACCGCATTTCTCCTCTCGGAAGAAGGGTTTATGGTGCACCATTTGAAAATGGGAGTGCATGAAGATGAGATTATATGGACTTTTAAAAGGAAAGATCCACTGTCAATGGGAAAACAATCATTAAAATATTTTAAAGGATGATCATGACCAATACCATACAGTTTGGAATCCAAAGGAAGATTGATGTTTTTAGAATATAAATATAATTTGAAAAGGTGCCAAAAACCACTAAATCTGATATTAACCTGATTTCATTTCAAATAAAACGTTGAGGGGGGATAAATATGAAAAATGGGAGAATTCTTGAATTTTGAAAAACTATTTAAAAAGGATTCACTGGTGGATGAGTCACTAGAGTGAGCTACCTCTGGACAAGAAACCAATGATAAGCTATCAGTGAATGCCACTATTAGGTGAACTACTAGTATGAGATACCAATGGAAGAATCAACAGTATATGAGATATTGGTGAATGAGTAACCATTGGGTGATTCAAAGGTGGATGACTCACAGTTGTAAACCCACCGTCATGACCTACCATCTTGAGTCACATGTGTCAGTCACCATTCTAACTCATCATTCCTGACTCACGGTTCCTAACCCACCAGTCTAGACTTTCTGTTTCATAAAACTATTGAAATTCATCACTAGAGACCTTCTGTCAAAACCTACATGTCCTGACTCGCCATTAGAAAAACATTATTTTTGTAAAACCCGTGAAATGAGTCTCTATGACCTCCTCGAACACTTCAAACACTAAATTTTCACAATATAATAGACCAAAGATGTTTGATCCATTACATCATATACCTTTCAAACAATTATAACCATAGGGAATTCAAAACCAAAAACATATGGAAAAGAGGGGCCCAGTCAACCACCCTACAAGATACCTCTCAAAAAATCGACTGCACATGGATCACCGCTAACAACCAAACATGTCAAAATCAATGATAAACCACCTTTTGTTGTTTAAAATATGAATTGATAATTAAAAATCCAAGAAAAACTCCTCCAACATCTACTAACCAAACTGAAGAAAAGGCACACCACAGAAGCACAACAACTACACTGTTTGTTCACATGAACTAGGGAATTTCATCCTCCATGTCATGATACTATCCACTCTGGGCAGCACGGACGTGCCTGCCTGGGTTTATTCGCATCACAATTAATATTTCATATTTATGAATTAGGCCCTCCCATATCCCAAATATCAGTAATTTCCATGTTTTATGGAAGAATGAAATACCTCATCTCATAGAATGGAATGTTCTAAATTCACATTACAAATGAAATCATAACAAAAAAAAACACAAAACAGCTTTTGGTACATTGCACACATATACACTTCTCGTTGTATAATACCCTATTATAGGACACTATTCTTCCAAAACACATGATCCAATGGATTGTTTCAACCATTCCACACCTTCTCATCATTACCTTGGATCTCTACTAGTCTCTCCACATACTTCTCATCTTCTTTGATATTCAATTCTCCCCATTCAATGTCATCAGTGTCATCATGAATATAATTACGATGTTGGGAGTTGTGGAAGATGTTTGGGATCCTCTCTATCTATGGTGGCAATGCAAACTGTTATTCCTCCTATAAAATTCTTCCGAATACCTAAAAGGTTCCAGAGATATGGGGACAATGTTTACAACCTCTAACAAACCTTTTCTTACTACATCGAGGGGAATCCGTCATGAACACATGCTCCCCCAACCTCAAACTCTAGGGGCCTTATCCTACGATCAGGATATGACTTCTACCAGTCTTGTGACACTTTACTTCTCTCAAGAAAATGAAAAACTTTTGTTGTCATGATCTGTAGAACCTTGGGGCCAAGAAAAATTGTCTCCCCAACCTCTATCCATCAATATTTTGAATGACGTGGTCTTTCGTACATGGCTTAAAATAGATCCATTCCAATTTAAGAGTGGTAGCTATTATTGTTATAATGTTCAACCAAGGGAATGTATCATAACCGTGATCCTTAAAAGTCTGAGATGCATTCTGGAAACAATTAATCTAGCTTATGGATTGTAAGTAATGTATGACCATATATCTGAGGGTGTAATTCATTGATGAGGTGAATCTTGGTGACAAAATCATGATGCAATCCCCTCAAATCTTGTGAAGTAAAACATGTATCCCAATCCAAGACAATGGATCACAAAACTCTGTGAAACCACCCCACCTCATCCACATACCTTTGTTCCACGTCATCCACTATGCATGAATACTTGATCACTAATAAGTGAGACCATTTAATCAGTTTTTCCACTAATACCTAAATATTTTACTAGCCTCCCTAATCCATTAGTAACCCTTTGACGAAATCCATCGATCTGTTATCCCACTTCTTCTCAGGGACATGTAAATGATGAAAAGATCCCTTGGAAACATGGGTTTTAGTCATCACAAACATGTACACTATGAATTTCCCCACAAACTCTGATATATCCTAATATATATTGGGCCACCAAAACTACTCCCACAATCCACGGTACATCCTCCAAACTCTCGGATGCACTTCTAAAGGTGATCTATGAATCTTATAGAATAATATTTACTACATCATCACTTGACCAAATAACCTACCAGGAAATAGCATCTTATTTTTACCATCCCCCTAACATCCCTCTGGAGCATCGCCATGGTCAACCCGATAGCACATCTGCTTGGCCTGTTAGTCTCCCAATTGAAAATCCTCCAACATACTCATTAGAAAATACTTCACTACCATTTGAAACAAACATCCTCTACCACTATCCATTCTTTTATCTATTTGAATGATTGCATACTCCTCCATCACCTTCTAGGAATATTTGGACTCCCTAACTACCTCCTTATGTGACTTCAAACTCAATTCATCAACCATGACATTCCCCTTCCCTGATGTTTCGGATATCTCAAAATCATAGTCCTGAATCAACTCCATCCACAACTACTGTTTTAATTCATTTCACTCTAGGAAAAGACATTCCTCAAACTCTTATCATATATGAAGACCACAATGTACTCCCTAATGAAGTAATATCACCACAACATCAGTGAAAATATAACTGTTTCCAACTCTAGATCATGGGTGGCATAGTTATGTTCACAGTGGTTACACTTACTAGACAAATAAAATATTACTCCCCACTACTACATTTGATTTCTCTGCCAAAGAAGATATCCCCATGTAACATCCTAGGGAAATGAAGAATAATAGAATTTCATATTTATTAATATTTGAGAATTTAATATTAATTTTAGCTTAATGGGGTTTCTATGTTCGATAGCATACCCGATACGCAACAACGGGTTTCTTTGGAATCTTACATTGCACACTAATAATATAATTTTTTTATTTTAAATGGTAGTTAACTCCTAGTGGTTTTATTGGCGAGAGTGAATGAAACTAACTACAATATGATTATACATGTTTTTTTAATATATTTACATTATCCAATAAAATTTTAGAGGCTTAAAATGTCAATGAATCTAATTTTAAGCATAATTTACATTAAAAGGCCGATTTATTGCCTTTTAATGGAGAACCCTCTTTAAATATAGTTTTGGATACTTTAATACATTCTAATTGACCAAATACAAACCTTCTTTAGAATGGGGACATCAAATTTTACTCTGGGTAATTTTTTTTTATTTTTCTGATAAAGTTCATTTTTAAATGAATAATGAAAAATATTGTATTTTAATTCAAATGTGCTTTTCAATCTAATTTATTTATATGGTTAGATTAACTTTTTAATTGTTTTTAAATTGTAATTAAAATATATTTTTACTATTTAATCCAATAGTGGTCATTTTATTTAATTTCACTTTGAAACTAGACATAAACAAGTATCAATATTTTTATAGTTATTGTTTCTTAAAAACCCGCTATTTGTTTTAACAATGAGAATTAATTTTTAAATTAATTAATGCCACTTATATGTTTTGAATTTGGAAAAATAGACATAATGTTTGAATTCGGAATATCAAATATAGATTAGGCTGAATTTTTGGTATTTTTCTGAAAAACATCAATTTTTGATGAATAGTGACACCACATAGTGGTAGTTAAAAAAACTTACTTTTTCATTTAAATTGAATTTTACCACTTCTGTAAATTGAATTTAAAAATTCCGACATACATGGTTGTTATGAAGAAGTAAAATGTGGTTCAATAAGATGAAAATAATTTTTTCTGAATAGTAACTTTTGACTTTTAATTACCGCAGTTAAAGGTAAATAGGGTAATTCAAGGTTAAAAGAATATTATAATCATTCAAAATTACCTTCACACTTGTCCAAATATTATTGGTCGAGTCATTTACGACCATTAGCATCTTTGGGTCGATTTTGGGACCCCTTAAAGCCACTTGGGTGTGATAATGACAATTTGGAATAATTAACTTAAAGAAAAGACAAAAATGACAAAAGCAAATAGCTTTTAACCTTGAATATTAATTAGAAAGCTCGAAATATTTCCTACATCATGGTATTTTTGTTATAATTTTTAGACATCAAATAAATTAAACTATTTATGACACAATAATGATGTAGTATTTACCTCATTAATAACTGATTTAATTAAATAAGATTATAATGATTAAAATATTATCCTAAACATGTCCAATTATGATCAGATGATTTTATTTCTATTATGAGTCAACTTGTCTTCAACCATAATGATTTTTGGACCAGTAGAAAACGAATATAATTATATTATAAAAAAAATATTTTCACTCTTTCCTAAAGAGCCCCTCCTCTCCCTTATAAAAAGCGACCACTTCTATGCAATTCCTCACACCTATCAAGCCATTTGGCTCGTCCAAAATCTTCCCAATTAAGCTCCCTACATCCCGCTCCACCTCCTAGAAGACTTACCTTAGGTAGAATGCACTTAAGAAGTCCTTTTCTTTTAAACCAAAGGAAGTTGCCAAAATTAAAGGAAACAGTTTCTCTTAAATTGTTTTCTTTTATTTTGTAACAACACCAGTATACTAAATAAACTAGGATGTTGTTATTATAAGGATTCGAACTACACATACACACACCTCCATCTAATTGATGAAGAACATAATGTTTCTGTGGATGACAAACTAACGCCTCACAAAACGATGATTGTGCAATTACATCATATCGCCTCTCATGGTGGCCATTATGATGGCACTGTATTTATATATGATATATATTATTTTTATTATTTCCTTATTCTTCTGTACTTCCCAATTATATCAAACCATTATGGGTTCCATGGTGGGTAAATACGATAATCTCATTTGAGGAAGTGTGGACTACCGCCCCCTCAAAGTGATGTGACTCGTTAATGCCCTATATGGGATGTATAAAGGATAGAGTTAATGATATTGTATATGATATTATACTGGAATTATAATATACTTATGTATCATTATGTTTTAATTCTATTAAAATAAGAAATAGAAATGAAAGTAGCGTTCATGCGTACGTACGGCTTACCGTCTCCATGAACGGTGCATTTCATTTCGTACCTCTAAATGTTATATACTATTATAAAAATACATGTAAATGATGGATATATATGATATATATGATACCCAAATCATTAATATCATCCTAGATATAATGAAACTTTTACCACGTGAACAACATGTAATTATTAGAAGTCCATTTTTGACTCAAGTAACAAATATCGACAAAATGAACGTTATTAACTTAAATGATTACATAATAATTATAACATGGGAATAAGTGATATAAAAGGAATAATAAACATTAAAAAGGTTCTTAAGCAAGTAGAAATTAACTTTAGTTTGTTATTCACGAGATTAAAGAACAAATTGGTCAAGTCAGACACGAGGTAAGGGACTTCGTCTCAATCTCATTTCATTGAGGCATTTCTTATACACGAATTTATTTTATACGGTTTATAAACCCCATTGAATATTCATGGTATCCAAAGGGAATCATTTTATACATATCATTTTACTAAACGATAAAAAGCAATGTTTTTTTAAGGGGTGACAACGACCTTTCTGCCGCCACGAGTATTATTTGAACTTTGGCCTCCTTAACAAGACGGAATGTTTTTAAAATGAAAAATAAATACCAAATACTCTTTATACGTATTTCGGTATTGAAAATGATTTTGATATCTTGAAATGATATTTTTAAAATGTGGAAATGTTATCTTTCCTTTATGATTATGTTATGTGTTAAGATCATGTTATGGTTCATGGGCATTATTTACATATACAAGTTGTTCCATGATAATCCTAGGGCGGCTGAGCACGAGATAGCTCTCCAATGCATTGGGTAACATGATGGAGGTAAACGTGAATTATTCTCACAAGAGATTTAGGTAATATACTGTGATGGGTATTCCAAAGTATCTCCCTATGTAGCTGTGATAGCTACAATGTAAGTATGGTATGGATGCCGCAAGTTACCTTTATGATTTATGATTTCTATGTGTCATTCATAAATCTTATGATTTCATGAGCTAAGTAAAAGTGTTCATGTTTTGTATGTATTTACAAACAAATGTTTTCATTCACTGTTTTATAACCCTTACTGAGCCTTTTATGCTCATCCTGTGTTTTGAAATGTTTTTCACAGGACTTAAAGATAAATAGGGGCAAGGATGGGATCAAGGAAAATCCATGCTCTCTTTAACATAGAATTAGACATGACTTTATTTTAAGAGTTTTTATTTTATGAAAAAAAGAGGATTCTAGGTAGAAGTACCTACTTTGTAATATTTTGAGATGTAATAGTTATTTCCTAATTCCCTAAAACTCTATACCTGAAAAGATCTTCAATGTTAATTATTCATTTAATTCAATATTATGTAACGTTTAATGTCGGGTCCTTATACCCCATGGGACAGATGTAGATCCATCATTAATTTAGATCCCCATAACATATCAAACATGTTGTTATGAACTCAAACTAGCTTACTCACTATCAATATCATGGTAATCCCCTGTATGTATACTCTTTAATAATTGGATAGAATGGCACTAAAAAAGGAGTTTGAAGCTCCTAAACCAAATAAATTATATAAAAGGGTACTAAAAAATAATATTGTACCTTTAATGTTCTCAAGCACTGGTGAAACTACTGCCTCTATTTATGTGAAAATTACCACTCACATCTCCTCTTCTTCTATATTGATGACAACCTCCAAGACCATTCTCAAGATGAGGTCCCTAAGGAATACCCTGAGTTCAGCCTCTACTTACACTGTCTCAACTAAGTGGAGCATGAGCTTGTCATCCCTACTATTAAAATGTACTAGCTAGAAACTACTTTGGAGGCCAGCGTAAAACTGTCCCACTTCCTCTAAAATGATATCAAATGGTCATTGGGAACTTATTATGAATAGTTCCATGGACTCTAGAGAAGAAAAATATTAGTCCCAAACATATTTGAGGGCCACAAGAACTACTGGCCTCAGGATGCTGGAAGGGAAACCATTGTGTTGGCTTCCATGCCAGACAAAACCTCAAAGGTCCCGGTACCATTGATCTTCCATTAATGGCTCGACTTCTGAATGAAATATAATGGATCCCCTATCATGGTATATATCCTCATGAGTATATCTGATTGATTTTATCATCCTTCTTCTTAATGTCTATGTATGTTGGAAACGTAAAGGGAGTATCCATATACTACATAGATGAATGAAGTGACTTGTCTAAGTGCCTTGCATGAGACTCCACATCTAGAAATAGATACAATGAAAATAAATTATATTCTTGAAATAGATCCCTCACTCTTGTACAAATATAGTCCCCTACCTGAGGGAGAGTAACACCTTCCAATTATTTGCCTTCATGGTGGATGAAATGAATTCTTCTCTGAACTCCTCAAAATTAACCCATCGAATGTCAACCTCAATCTTTTCCCAAAGTTAAAACATCCACCACTAATATACATATCCCTTCTTATGTCTCACTTATAAGGGATCTATGTACCCTGTCGGAGCCCAGATCAAGATGAAAGTGATATCAAGCTCCCTGAGACACCTCTCTGTCTCCATGTTTGAAACACTACCATTATAATTTTCCAAGGTATACCACTACAATGCACATAACATCCCATGATACTGGTAGTCCTCCTACACTAGATCAACCATCTTCTAATCAAATTGGATGGCTTTCTAAGCCTCTACAACAGAAGACATACGTGGATGATAACTGGGAGGCATAGGTAAAAAATAGAGAACAAGGAATTCATATACCTGAGTGGTATATAATTTTATTTAAGATTAATTTTAACTCATTGAAATCATTCCATTATCCATGTAAAATTCCACAAAACAAACCAATTCAGACAATATCACTAATCATTATGATGCAAGAACCTTTCCTAGAATATCTACCCTACAAATAGTGTAGACTCTCTTTGTCATTAGGTAAGCTCTATGTCCATGAATTTCATCAGGTGGGACCCTAAAATATCAAGTCATGTATGGCCTTTACTAGCCTATGTTAGGAACCAAGGCTATATAGCACTGTTTTCCTACCAACCAATGATATCTTCACTGTTATAAACCCTAAAATCCATCCTATATCTCAACTATCACCAATGTTACCATTATTCCATGACCCACTCCATAAAAAAATTCCCCTCTTATGCTAGAGATAAAGAAAATGATGTAATGACCCCTGATTCCCACGTCCAGTATGCTCTGGGGTGGTGAATAACACCAATGGAATGAAGATATCATAATGCTGGAGGCATTAACCTTTATAAGAAAACATTCACTTGAGATAAAATTTTTAAACCACAAAAAAATCCAAGACATACATAAAAAACCCAAAATCCATCATACATGAATTTTTAAAAATAAAAATAGTTCAAATGAAACAAAACTCCATGTCATGTACCATAAGAAAATATAAGCAGTGACACAACAATTGTTCCAATGTCTGGGCTAGTAATACCTAGCACAGTCCATGTAGTCCTCCAAAAATCCTAATAATAGTTTTACATATGCAAGGATAGTATACAAGTATTCTTAGTAAGAAAAATCCAAAGTATCTCATTAAAAATTGAGAGAGGAATACTAATCCTCAGATGAAAAAATATCTAAAGAAACAGAACCTTACATGTCATACTAACCATACCCACCTCACCAAGGAATGTTCACCAAATAATGCAATTAATGTGATGTGATATAGTAAGAACAATGATGTTAGGATACACCCACCACTTTACCACTAATTATTCTCTCACACCCAAATAGAAAATTTCATGGTGAGCCCACCTATTCTGAATGAACAACATACCCCCCCCCCCAAAACAACTTGGCATCAATACTAGTCCCTTGAACCTAGAAAATGAAGTTCATCACATCCTTTTTTCCCACACCAGATCCAAATATCACTTCACATCCCGACCAAAGACACTTGGGCCTTATACCATGTCACATCCTAAAAAACATGGGAAATGAAAACCCATATCATCCCAAAGACACATGGTAAAACACAACACATCTCATCTTAAAGACACCTGGGAAAACACTACTCATAGAAAAAAACATCGGCCCCTCAAAACCCAACTTTCCTGATGAATCTTGGGATATCACTGCATATAATTGGGTTTACGGAAGAGTCTTTGGCCATCCAACCATCCTACCATTTGGTGGTTTTGGAAATACAACCTCCCTGTGAAAAAGGGGAAGTTCGGAAACTCATGCTAAACAAGGGTGGGGTGAACATTAAAATGAAAACAGAACAGAGTTTATATATACGTATATGTATATAGTATAAACCACTCAATACAATCCTATGGGATTCATAACAACTTCTACGTCAATTAATATCTTCAAAGATCACATTGGAATTCGATTAATTAAATAATATATATAAAGAACTTTCGAAAAATATTCTTTCATTTAATTCATTAACATTAATCATGGTAAACTATGCAACCAATCATTTAACTTTTAATTTAAAAACACATTACCTTATACAAAACCAACTTATTTTATCTCAACATTATTATAAATTTTTTTTTCTTGATCACTATCGTGGAAACTAATAAATATATCACACAACAAGGAATAGCTAAATTGTCAGACATGTGGAGAAGAACCAAAATAAAATAAGGAAATTTGTATTTCAGATCCATTTAACACTCATTCATGTCATAAAAAACTGATCCCAAGGAACAATGTCATGATTTGGTCTTGGTACTCATGGAGGAACATTTAGGGAATTACCTATACCAAATATTTCCATCATCATTCTTTAATTTCATTCCACCCAATCCATCCTATCAATTGAGTAACTCCCAACTCATAGCTACAACCAACAACACATCTCTTTAGATATACAATACACCCATCACAACCATTCTTGATAAATCTACTGCATAACCTAAGAACGTCCATGAAATATAGTAACACAACATAGAACAACCCAATCACATCCCCACTACGCAACACTACACATCCCTTACACAGTCAATCCATCTCTCTACCTGAAATTCCATTATACCTTTTAACCACCACACACTTTATAATGGGGATCACAATATACCACCACACAAAACATACAAATCATATTCATATATAACCGCTCATATATTCTTTAATTATACTTGTTAACATCTAGGGTTAGCTTAGAAATTGTTTTATCATAGTGAATACATTTATTAACAGATCTTTTGTGGTTAAACAATTTCATAATAATTTCTCAACTGAAAACCAAAATTAAAGAATTATAGAGTCATTATTATGTGTGTAAAAAAATCCCCCATCATCCCTGATATCAAGCACGACGCTTGGCCCATAAAATTCAAAACAACAACAAAAAACCAAACAATACGTAGATCATACATATCATTTCTCCATAAATACATTTTGATTTCAATAATATTAATTTATCTTTATTAATTGGTATTATAAAAACCTCACAAATGAGACATCCATACACCTACAACTCTTGATACACAAATAAAATTGATTCGAAGGTATCCTTTCCTCAAAGTAAATATAATCAGTGCTTCATTATTGTGCTAAAATAGTGGGTTCATAAGAAGGAAAATCCTCCATCGAAAAACGTGATCCAAAATGGTGAAACACAACCACACGAATCCTCAAGGAAGAAGGGTTTGGGGTACACCAAGATAAAATGGGAGCTTAAAATGAAGAGACGATGTAAGCATTAAAAAGTATAGATCCTAGATTAAGGGGGAAATGGTTTTTAAAATTTATTAATGGAGGATCTTGATCATGACAAAACAGTTTGGATGACATAGAAAGCGTTATATTTCTAGAAGATAAATACAATTTTTAATGGCTCAAAAACCATAAAATATGATATTAAACTCATTTAATGCTAAATAAAATGTTAAAATGGAAAGAGTAAAACTGTATAATTGTGGAATTAGTGAAACAGTTTGAAAAACATTTCATCGTTGGTTGAGTCACCAGTGTAAGGTATCGATGAATGAGCTATAGGTGACGTGCTACGGGTGCAAGTAACAATTTGGTGAGCTATCGGTGGATGATTCACTGTTATATGAGATACTGTTTGATGGTTAACCATTGTGTGAGTCACCAGTGGATGACTCAATGATGGAAACCTACCATCATGATCTAATGAATCATCCTACCATCATGACCTACTGTATTGAGTCAAAGTCATGAGTAACATGTGCAATTCACCGGTGAGGGTCACCGTCCTGTCTAACCGATACTAACTCACTAGTCCCGACCCACCATTCCTAACACAAAATGACAAGCCACTAGTGAGTGTCACTATATATGACCCCACATCATGACATATCGGTCCTGACTAACCATTAGAAAAACCTGATTTTTGGAAAACTTTTAAAATGAGTCAACGTTACCTCCCCGAAATCATCAAACACTAATTTTTTATAATATAATGGATGGGAGAGGTCTGAGAAATTATAATTTTAATTCCAATACAGATAAAAATTAAAATGTAAAAGTTGTTTTGTTTGAGAATACACCTTCTTCCAATAGATCAGTTAGGATCTTGTTATCCATTTTATTAGCATAGGTCAAATTATGTTCATTCTATATATTGTTGTGTCAAAATTGTTGATTTTTTGAAAGATGTCTATTTTTTAGTTTACAATATTCTTTCTTTATTGAGATGGGTTATGATCATGTAATCCCATTTATTTACAATTAGAATAGTTTTATTTTTCCATGGATTTTTATTTTAGTATGGAGGATTATTAGAATGGTTTAATAAATATTGTTTATTCATTATTTCATATAAATAATGAATATGACATCAGAAAGTGTTGTGTGTATCCCAAAATCATATACCCCCTAGATTCATTGATTAGTCGGATAAGATTATAATGTTTGTGTATTTAGTGTACTACTTCCCAATTCAATAAGATTTCTTGACATTACTGTTTAATATAAGAATTTTTTTTACCAATCTCATGAAAACATTGTGAATTTGGGGATTTTTTAGGGTATGATATGGATTTTTTAATTATGCATTCCTTCATCCCAAATTCTGTTATTTTTTTACATGTTATCTTTTTATTTAAATTTTTTCCACGATAATATTATTATCAAATTTTTATTATTAGAGAACTATATAGATTACTTAATCCTTCAATAATGTTAATGTCATGTTTATTCGTTGATTACCTTTTTTTTTCCTTAGACATCATTTATGCTCACCCCTTATTTTGTTTCCATTTCCCATTTGTTATGAAAATATGGACTATAAATTATATTTCTAATAGGATAGTTCATGTGGTGAATTTGAATGAGATGTTGAATATTTAATATGGATAAATAAGATTCTTATAGTAGAATAATTATTCCTAAATTTATTAATACACTGGATTTATGAGTTTATGATATTTTTTAACTTCATAAATTTATAAAAACAATAATTAATTAAAATTTGGGTAATAAAATAAATTCATTATTCCATGAGAATATTATAAAGTTATGTCAGATAATTTTTAATTAGTATAAAATATAGTATGTAGTGTTTGTATTATTGGAACTAGATATGGGTGTGCAGGTCTATAGTGTGAAATGTAGTGTCTGGGCTAGTTTTATATACCTTTGGAGGAAAGGATTCTATATTAGGATAAATTATTTCTTTATATGTTATGGTTGATCATAATTTTAAATTTATAGATATCTCATTGAGATAAGGTATTATTTACTATTATGGAAGTAGTGCACATTTTATTTGGGGAAAAGGATAATAGAATTATAGTTAAAACCATACAGACACTTCTAAGAGATAAATCAATGTAGATGATAACAATATTAATTATTATTAATTTCGATAGTTTGTGTTTATCATATCAATGATATTCCTTTCATTATATTACAATTTGATACATACTATGACAGAAATATACCTAGGGGTAATTACCATAAAAAATAAGGATTGGGTATTAACTCAATCGTCTCCTACTGCATGAAAAGGTACCATAACCACATATGTGGTTTGAAAAAGAATGGGATATGTTTTGGTTAAATTTTTTTTATACAAACTTTAATATAGTATATAATTTTATTGTTGACAAATTAGGATAAATAACCATATAAAAATTAATATGGAAAACATAGGATTGAATGACGTGACATTTTTATTGAACTAATATTATCATATGATAAAAATTAGGGTTTCATATGTGATTACATATTTATAGTGAGTTTTTCATTTTTACATTATTGATATTATCAGAACTTGTTTATTTTTATAAATTGGGTGAAAAAATATCACAAAGCCAATGATGATATTGTTCTGTACATAGAAACCACTATTCCATATAATAGTTTAAGGGATCATACATAAATGATTTATACATTTATTATATGGTTATTTTGATGGAAAATTTAATTTTCATGTTATCTCTCAAGGAAGTAAAAATGAAATTTTTTTAAAACTCAAAAGTATTTTCATTTCTGAGTGAAACATATTCATGGAATTTTAGAATATTATATAAGTTATAAGGAATATTTAAAACATATATGTGTTTTCATTATTATTTATAACTCAATTTTTTGAAATGATATAAGAAACTAAAACAGTATATTAGAAAAGTTTTTTAATAAAATGTGTATATATTTTGGGATAACTATTAGAGAAAAACATAATTGTGAACAATAACTCATCAGTTTAAAATATTATTGATGTTGATGCAATAAATGGATCATTGATAATTAGATAAGTGAGTTAGAATGTTTTGATAGATTTATAATTAATTATTTATTTTATGGAAAAATTGATAATGATTTTTTTAATTTAATATCATTTTTTATCATATATACATTCTAGCGTGTGATATTATAAAATATTTGTAAATATTAATTAAGGTTTGGAGAGAGTGTAAATTTCATAAGGAATATATGTTTTCTAAATGGTTTAATGTTTATGATATTAAGAAAATTTTGGGAATGGTATATTTTTTAGCACGTATAATTACGGTATATACATAAATGGGTATATGGTTATATAAATGGTTAATGTTGTTTTGAAGAATGTTAAGAAACATAATCACGAATAATAGAGTATATAAGATTTAATATTAGAATTTATTTCATAAATGATAAATATTATAATATTAATTTAGCGTATTTTCATTAGTATGTTATTATTAATAATTTGAGATCATTATTTATTCTAGGGGAGAATGAAAAATGATTTGATTTTAATATGTGATAACTATAAAATGTGGTAAATTTGTTTAATGTCTTTCTCTAAACCAAAATGCGTTTCATTTTACATCACTGAATAAAATGTATTTTCATAATAATTAATTTAATATATAAAAATTTAATTTAATAATTATTTTTTATTTTGAAACCATAATCTATATTACTCATCAACCCACATTTTATGCAATCGAAATCATCATCAATGTGATCATGCGAAATACCACCTATATAAAATGATGTATTCTATTAGTCATTAACAGTCCTCGTGTATGGATATTAGGTTGAAATAAATGGATAAATATTATATTTATGATATAAATAATGTTCTATTATTACCAATTATATTACATATTAATGATAAGAAAAACAAATAATTATTTTTATTTTAATTATTTAAAATGAAAGTACTAAAAGGTAAATAAATTATACATTAAATGTATTTAAAATACACAAATTGTCTTATAAATATAATTATTTTAATTTCTGATATATTACACTATGAAAAATAAATATTATCATTATGCTTCCATTATAATGATATTACAACTAATCCACCTCATAATAGACCATTAATCTGGGGCAGATCTTTTTTAGGATATTATAAAAACGTACATGAATAATATTATTCATTAATATTATTGATGAATATAGGAACATATTCACTATTTAAATATGAAATGAATATACATATATAATTTGTATTTTTGGTTCTGGTACGGTTATATAAACATTTAAATCACTAAGTGGGAAATCATCCTTTGTTCATTCTGTCCGTCACTAATTTCAACCAAATGGATTATTTCAAAAAACTCAATTAAAATAAATATTATTGTCAAAAACTATTTTGGATGATATATTAAGTTATATTACGATATTTAATAAAACTTTTCATGTCAAATAGAATTTTTACCAACACTACTTTTATGAAACAAGTTTACATTGGTAAAGATTTCATAAATGAGGTGTCAAAATGTATCGAAAATAACTAATATATATCTATATAATTATTATAAATAATGTATTTAAAATTTTATTGTTATGAATATTTTTATTTTCTATGAAATTAATGAACATATTTAAATAATTATGTACATTTGGTTAATTTACATAACATATAAGGACATACATATGTATTTTTTATCATAAATTCCTACATATGAGACATATTTTGTATACTGGATATTATTTCATTTCTAATGTTATAATACTAACTAATTTAAATATTACATCCTGAATAATCATTTAATAATGATATTATATTTTCAATTGTAATGCCTTTATTTCAATGTTTTTTTCAGATGCTACTCAAGAATTAAGGATTACATGCATTAAATTTTCACCTTTTAAGACTTGTTTTTATTTTACACCATGTTATCATTAAAATGGTGGATCTAGTTCCCTTTTAATAATTTTTATATTTAATTCTCAAACTATTATCGATAATTTTTTTTACTTTTAATTTATACCATTAAATAGTTTTTAATTGGATTGTTTTAAATGTTGAAAGGGGTTTCTTGGTCATATTCATTATTCAATGAGACATAAAATATTGTGTGCATCATATTTACTTCTTATGATGTATATGAGAAATGTGGACTTATTTTCACTATAATATTTATATTTAATGGTAATTAATAGCCAAATAATTTTATCTTTTTCTTATTTCAAAATATTTAGTCACTTCTATAGTAGTAAGGATTTATAGAAACACAATATGTGTTCATTGAGTTATGACCATTGAAATTAATTGATTTCATATAATTTGTGTCAAATTTTCAATTTAATTAAATAATATATCATTTTTTGATAAAAAATAAATTTTATGTCAATTTTTAACATTTTCTTTTAAAATAATATTCCATTTCATTAGAAGTTAATACATTACAAATTGGTATACATCCTATGTTCTTAAAATTATTTATTAATAATTTTTACTATTTTATTATATATAGATTATATATTTTATAGTTGGGATTATTTTTATTTTATAATGGATGAATATATCATTTTTATATCCGGTGGTTTGATAAAATTCTAACTTGTTAGAGATTTATAATATTTAGAACATGTAATATAACAATGTTAACTAGTGATATTCCCCCAAATCTATCAGAATGAATTTTTCATCTATAATATAACATGTTTAGAGAATTAAATTTGATCAACATAATATATGATGTTATTTATATATCCAATCATATAATTAATTTCAATTCTACATGATAGATCCTTCGTGATATAAAGTTGTGAAACCATAATTACTAATATATTGAGTTGTTTCACACAATATTTCAATGTGAAGGAGTTCGTCTTGATTCATTGCATCCAACCCTCGGAAATGTCGAATATGACCATTAGAGTTTACCAATAAATAAAACAAAATCTAAGTTGAGGTAATCTATTATATCATCGAATATCTAATATTACAGTGATGTTTTTATAAGACATTTTTTCTTGAGTTCACATCATTATAATCATTAATTTGTCATTATTAAGCTATCCATTTTTTGAATATCAATATATATGACTTAAGATAATTATTTTAAAATATATGTTTATGATCTTCTGTGATTGTGGGATATTATTGTATATTAATAAAAGAATAAATGGCATCGATGTGATCAACCATTCTAGAGGTAAAGGGAATCAAATTTTTGTCTGATCATTCTTATTGAGGACGTATCTAACTATTATCCAAGACCCAATTATGGTTTTAATATAATGGATTGATTATGTCATGTTAAGTAATTTCAAAAAAATTAACATTAATGTGTGTAGATATTATATTGATTTTTATGATGTTTTATGTATTTTATGATGTTTTTTTATTATAATTCTATATTTCAGATGTGAATATTATAGAAAAAGATTATATTATTTTTTATAAAAAAATTTCAAACTCTTCTAATAATGTGTCTTGGTTTGAAACATTATCTGATAAACTTTTGAATTGTTTGTTTGTAAAAATTGAATGACTTATTTTTAAAAACAAAAGTTCACCACCACACTTATGGAACATTATAAAATATCTTATTCCAATTTTTTGTACAGGAGGTTGTTTATTCTTTTATATAACCCTTATTACACTTATTGATATTTTTATAAAATATTATATTATGTCTTAAGATGGCATGTACATCTATTTGGAAATATAAAAATATATATCCATGAATACTTGTAATTTTAATGGATCTGATTGTGAGCATTAGAATGATTTTATGAAGACTATCATTATCAATACTATAGTGGATAATAATTTCATGATGATTAAAAACTATCATATTTTTTATAGGATAATTACTACATTTTTTAGATTTGATAAAAGTGATTATTAAATTATCTACCATGTCAGAAATATGGTTTTCTGTTCAATGAATAAAATTATTTACATTCACATTTCATCAAATGAAAATGTAATAAATATATAGAATTAATAATGAGTGACACAATTTGGAACTACTAATGTAGTGGAAATTTGAAGATCAATGCAATTAAATAATGTTCTTACAAAAGCATACCCTTAAAAAATTACATAATCCTGAGTTAATCTTTAATTTTACATTCCTTCCATTATGGACATTTAAATGTTTACATATTTATATAATTGGGACATCAACCATACATATAAACTACATCAATACAATTTCTCCAGCTACAAAACAATATCCATTTTTCATTTTCTTGAATATTAAAGATAAATCAAGATCACTTTTTTAAATACTCTTCATGACATTTATACTAAATATTTAAAATCATTAATGAATCTTATGTCTGTGAAAAAAATTTAAAAAACATGGGATGAGCATAAAAATCATAGAAACAGATAAATGAAAATTAAAAAAATTAGTTTTCGGAAAAAATGAAAATGCATGAAAACATTATCACAAATAAATACACCCAACCTTAAGAAGTAGTAAATACATTCCTTTTTAATTTAATATCATTACATAACCATTTTTTAAATCAAATAGTTACCTTAGAACCAATAGCATTCATTGATAACACATAAAGATAACATGGGAAATAATTATACATAAATGGATTGACAAAGTGGTCGACTTCCATACATGTTACTCTTACAAATTGAATATCCATATGACTAAATTCCACACCCAATGAATTGGAGGTTATAATGTTACCACCCATCCATGGTTTATCATGGAACCACCCATCCATCGGTTCTCATGTCATCAACCATCAAATTTCTATGTACCTTTGTATAATCCTATCACATAAAATGTTTATTGTTTCATCATTTCTCTCATAAAAATACATTTTATCACAAGAAATAATTTAATGGTATTGAAATAACCAATAAATTTTCAAAATTAATATCAATACCAAAATACTCATAAAAGGTAATAAGGGATGTAAATTTCTTTAAAAACATTATTTATTATAGAAGATTCCAAATATAAACTAATGGTCATGGTAGTTGAGAAGTTGGTATCATCGTAAATGATATTAAAAACATTCCTTTTTGAATTTATTAAAACATTACATATAAAAAATGTATAATGTTTCCATTTGAAAAAAAATAATTTAATTCAAAATATAGTTAAATTTCTATAAAAATAATTTTTATTCATATGATAAATATGTCTATTAATATATAGAATATTGGCATGGGAAAATGATTTGAAAATAAATAATTAAATATTTAAAATTTCCATATTAAAAGATCATTTTGTGTGTTGGATGAAATGTTGTAAAATAGAAATATCATAGAATGAAGGGAAGAAGATAATTTAAGAAATAAAATGAAAAAAGGCCTCCAATTCAATTCTACTATTTAACACAAAGCCCCATCATTTACCAATATACCATTGTGATCGTCTTGGGTGATTCTCCTATTTGATCAGCCTGAGCGAGGCACCTGGGTGAGATAGACCATTCCACTAGGAAACTATATTTTACTAAAATATAACACTAGTGATATAATTTATAGGTACATAAATTCAAAAGGTTGAATAAAATCCTTTCTCTCTATTTTTCATCAGTCAACCCTTCATCAACCTTTTAGGTAGATTTTTATAACATAGAGGAGATAGAAATAAAGGCAGATATAGAACCTAAATTCGTCTCTGGGTTTGAAATAAACAATACTTGTGTGAGGAACATACACACCCAATAGTAAAATAACACTCTTATGAGGTCATTTTACATTAAAGGGGACCTATGAGAGCCACCACTGGGAAATCATGTGGAAACCCTTGAAGTCTTGTGGAAGGTCTTGACCATTTTTAGTTTCAAAAGTGGAATTTCTCATAGGGTATAACCTATTCTCAATGACCTACCTATTAGAATATCCACCTAAATAAGACCTCCGAATTATCTCATACCACTAGCCTATGCAATACACACATTAGAGCTTCTTCAAATCTATCCATGGAAGACCCATTCTCCTTTGGGCCCCTTTACGGAATTTGACCACGATGAAACCTACTCCAAAACCTCCGAACATAAACAACCATGGATATTACCCCACCAACGTGTCTACCACTTGGGTGTGTAATCTAACAATTATAAGTTTCTTGAAATTTATTGGTTGTCTAGACTGGATCCTCAGGGTGAATATGAGTGTGTATTCATATGATCACAAGGAATTATTCCATATAGACATTGTCATGGTGTTTTCTATCATTGGAACATGGGTTGTACCTAAATTGACCCTTATCATATCTATGAATCGAAGCCTCTAGCTCCCATATGGATGATAAGTATTATGATTTATTTTCTATTCAATATTGAATAAGAACATCTTCCCTCACTACAGAACTGATTTTAGGAAATCAACCCTATAGTAAACCACTATCCATTCATTCATGTGGTTGTGTTCTTCCTCCTATCATCCTTTTGGTCACCATGGTGGGTAATTATTCCTTATTCATACCCTCGACTCATTCTGTGGGAATATTAAGTGTTGAATGATTCATATCCCCAACCTATTCTATTAGTATAAGAGGGGTAATGGAGGTGGTCACAATCAATGCCTCATCCCTCTCTTGTTGGTATGTTCTTCCATGTACACCTATGGAAAAAAAGCATATTCTCTGGTAACTTGGATCCTATGTTGGATCATGTTTCCCACAAAAAGCATGGATCACTTAATCTTTAATGTGGATGATGATCATGAAATCATTATGATCCATGACAACCATTTAACTATTTGAAATATGAGTCCGGTAGAGATTAATATATGTAGGATACCACCCTGAGGCCTGAGCGCAATGATAATCATCCTCTAGAGTAAGACCCAATCAAATCCAATGAAAACCTCACTGAGAACTCCATTGTTTTGTCACAAATAATATAACTATCAAAAACCTGATTAATTGTATAATCTAGATACATAGAATTCACACATCGGGCTTGATCTCAATGTGAATCCTCCTCACGAGAAATCCACAACCAAATAACCCTAAACGAAAAAGGTCCTCCTCCTCAAGAGTAATCCCCAAACATGATTCCCGATCACAATGAGTTAGTAGATTCCTCAAAGTAGCTTTTTATGGGGAATCATTTTCATGAATAATCCACAACTTAATCCTCCCAATGGACATACACTCCAATTAGAATAATATTCTAATAGACTATGTAGGCCTAGGTCCATACAAACAAACTACTTATGATTTGATTTCTGTCCAAATGGTGTACATAGTAAGCCTCAATTAAGATAAAACTACACACCTAAAAATTTATATCAACCCAATTTTATGGGCCATGTTTTCAGTAGTTATTAATTCAACATGAGAATACAAAACTCCACCTCAGGTTCCTTCATATTCTTCTACATAGGGCCCACACCAAACATTGACCTCACACCTGTCACCTATACATCCTCACCACATTATGTTCACTTGTATTGTAAATTCATTGTCCCATGACATGAAAACACATGATTTTTCCAATTAAGAATCATTAAACTATGAGGTTTCTAATTTCTTTCATGAGGATACATATGAATCCCATCACATGTGACCGATACCGTCGTCAAAAACAACTTTTTTGTCTTTGGATGAAAATACACTCTAGAGTGCCCCATATCTTGGCTAGAATATCAGTATCATCAAATCCAAATGTTCTCTAATTACTATATAAGAAGATACCATTGATGGAGAACCTCAGATACATATATATATATCATTTTTATGAAATTTGGATACATAAATATTATTCTAATTTCCATACAAGCTAATAATTGATTTTTAATTATATATTGACCCACATCATACATTATAATTTCTAAAGGATTCATGAACATATCATAAATCTATATGAGAGTCACATAGTATGAAATAACCCCCCTAAAATGGTCTTATGATCCCCACGTCCCATCTACATGACCAATTAGTGTTATTAGGTATCATTGGTCAAAAAATTCGAATGAGTGTCATTATTTAGAAAGCAGAAACCCTTGTCTTCATGAATATATAACCTTTTGGTTGTTAGATTCCAAAAAAAACCCAGTTGAAATATTTTATAAATAAATATTCCTGATCTGGAGAATATTCCATAAGAAAAAAAATTGGAAACCCTATATGAATCCCTAAGCATGATTATGAGAGAAGTATTATTAATTCTGAAGGTCCTCTTCGTACACTTCAATAAAAATGATTTCATCATATCTTAAATATGATCAATCTTAAGAGCCTATATGTAGGTGAGATCCTCAATGTAGTATCCCAAGAAAATAAAGAATAATACATTTTCATATTTATTAATATTTGTGAATGAAATATTAAGTTTATTTTAAAGGGGATTTTATGTTCTATGTGGTACCATATACACAACAATAGGTTTCATTGAAATCATATGCTACACACAATGCTATGTCATACTGAAAAATAATAATATAATATTATTTTAAATTGTAGTTAACGCCTTTCTATTTTATTGGAAGGAATTAAAAGAACTAACTACATTCTGATTATACATATTTGTTAAATGTTTTTACATTTATCCAATAAAATTTAGAGGCTTCCAATTTTAATCAATCTAATTTTATGCATAAATACTCTAATATTCTTTAAAAAGTCGATTTGCCACATTTTAACGACGAAATATCATTAAATCATGGTGTGTTCACTATTATAGGATTTGTTTAACAAAATTAAATTATTATTTAGAATTGGAAAATCAAAATTTACTTTGGGTTAATTTATGGTATTTGTTTTTGAAAAAATTAATTTTTAATAAATAGTGAAAAATACTGTTTTTTAATTCAAAACTACCTTTTAATAAATTTATTTATATGGATAGATTATATTTTTAATAAGATTTAATGTTTAATTGGATTATATTTTTATAATTTAATATAATTTTTGTCATTGATTGTAATTTCATATTGAAATTACACACAAACAAGTGTCAATATTTTAATAGTTATTATTTTTAAAAAACAAGATTTCTATTTTATAAGGGAAATTATTTTTAAATTTATTAATCCATTTTTTAAGTTTTAAGTTAGGTAAAATTGAAATCGATTTTTAATTCGAAATATCAAATATATCTTAGGCTGAAATTTTTGTATTTTTCTGAAAAACGTCAATTTTTGATGAATAGTGAAAACACTGAGGATTAGTTGAAAAGTATAATTTTTCATCTAAATGATATTTTAACGCTTATGTGAATAGAATTTATACTATAAAACATACATGGTTGTTATTAAAAGTTAAATTTTGTTCAATAAGATGAAAATAATTTATTTTGAATATTATATTTTGACTTTTATTTATCGTGGTAAAAGGTTAATAGGGAAATTCAAGGTATTTTTTGATAATAATACAAAATTACCTTATAAATTGTCCTAAATTTATTGGATGAGTAGTGTTTGACCAAGATAATTGTTGGCTGATACTTTTTTCCTTTTAAATCCACTTGGGTAAGATAATGATATTAATAAATTTTTATTTAAAATAAACGAAATATCTTAAACATGTATTGTTTTGATAAAAAAAATTTAATGTGGGGTTATATAATTGATATATTTGACTATAAGTATTAATTATAAATATAAAATTCTTTCCTACATCATGGTTGTTTTAATTTTTAGACATCAAAAAAAAATTATTTATGACACAAAAATGATGTAGTCTTACCTCATTAATGAATGATTTAAATAAATAAGATTATAAAGATTAAAATACCCAAAATCAGTCAAATTATTTTTGGATGAT
This sequence comes from Viscum album, assembly GCA_963277665.1. Classification (NCBI taxonomy): domain Eukaryota; kingdom Viridiplantae; phylum Streptophyta; class Magnoliopsida; order Santalales; family Viscaceae; genus Viscum; species Viscum album. The sequence goes on from OY728128.1 coordinate 1,305,412,692, forward strand.
TTTATTTCAATCTGGATTCATCGTATCTTCATCTTTAATAAGTTTTGACCCTTTAGAAACCAAAAATAATTTTTTAATAAAATAATATTTTCAAACATTCCTAAAGAGCCTCTCCTCCTCGTAATAAAAATACCTCACCTATAACCCATTAGTCACACCTATCAAGCCCCGTAGTTCATCCAACCTCTTTCTAAATAAGCTCTCAATATACCTTTCTTCCACCTAGAATCCTTTCCTTAGGCTTAGGAAACATCAAGAAATCCTTTTGGTTCAAACCAAACTGAGTTACCCAATTTAATGAAAATGTATTCTCTTATGTTTTTTATCTCTCCAACCCTAAACTATTTTTATTCTTTTATTTTATAACAATATAGTAATCCTCAATATACTAGGTTATTGTTATGAGATGAATTATAACTACACTTACACACACCTCCATCTAATTGGTAATGAATATACTGATTCTGTGGACGGTGAACTACTGCATCACGAAACGATGATTGTTCAATATTCTCTTACCAACTCTCATGGTGGCCACTATGATAGATATATATTTATATGTGATATATATTATATTAATATTTTCTATAGGATTCTGTATTTTCTATTTATAGAATACCTTTATGGTTTCCATAATGGGCAAACACGATAATTTAATTTGAGGAAGCGCGTAATACTGCCTCTCTAAGTGATATGACTCATTCATGTCATACGTGGAATGTACAAAAGATTGAGATAATGAAATTATATTTGATATTATACTGTAATTATTATATACCTTTTTATCATTATATTTTCATTTCATTAAATATATATAATAGAAATGAAAGTATCGTTCATGTGTACGTATGACTTACCGTCTCCCTGAATAGTGCATTTCATATATTGCCTTAAAATGATATGTACTATTATAAATACATATATATTTGGGATATATATGATATCTAAATAATGAATATCATTATGCAGATAATGATATTTTTACCACATGGACTACTTGTAAATATAAGAAGTTCATTTTTTACTCATGTACCAAATATCGACAAAATGACCGTTATTAACTTAAATGATTACATAATTTTTTAAACATGGAAACAAGTGATATAAAAATAATAATAAACATGATTAAAGTTCTGAATCAAGATGAAATAAACATTATTTTATTATTAAAAAGATTGTAAAATGGACTATTCAAGTCGGACATGAGGGAAGGGACTTCATCTCAATCTCCTTTCATTGAGGCATATTTTGTTTTATACAAGAAAATATTTTATACTCTGTATAAAAACCATTGAATTTTCATATCATTCAAAGGGAACATTTTTCTATGAGGCGTTTTACTAAATGACAAGGAAAATAATGTTTATTTTAAATAAAGCGGTGACAATGACCTTTTCGATCACCATAAGTATTATTTGATCTATGGCTTATTTAACAAGCAGTTTTGTTTTTAAAAAGAAAATAAAAAAGATATAATATTTTACATATTATAGTATTGAAAATGGTTTTGGTAATAGATTTTTACTGTGAATATATTTAAATGATGCGGAAAGATTTCTTTCGTTTATATTTGTCTTATGTGTAATGAATAGGTTATGGTTCTTTGGAATTGATTATGTATATAAGTGGTTTCATGATAAACCTTTGGAAGGTGAGTCTAAGATAGCTCTCCAATGCATTGGGTATTAAGACAGAGGTAAAAGTTAATGTTTCTTCTAAGAGATTTAGGGAATATATTATGATGGGTATTCCAAATGTAACTCACTACATGGCTATGAAAGCTACAACGTATGTAAGTTATGGATGCCACAAGTTACCTTTATGATTTGTGATTACTATGTGTTATTCATAAATGTTATGATTTAATGAGGTATGTTAAGGAGATTATGTTAGGTATGTATTTATGAACTAATATTTTTTTCAATGTTTTATAACCATTAATGAGTTTTTTATGTTCATCCCATGTTTTGAAATATTTTTCACACGACTTAATGATGAATAGGGTCAAGGATGGGATCCAAGAAAAGTCATGTTGTCTATAAAATTAATCCAGAGATTACTCTTTATTCCAAGTGTTTTTATTTTGTTAAAAAAAGGAAACTAAGTAGAAGTGTATACATTGTAATTTTTTAGATGTAATGTAATAGTTATGGCTTAATTATATAAAACTCTATACCTGAAAATATCTTCAATGAGAATTATTCATTGAATTCATGATTATGTAATGTATAAAGGTCTGGCCCATATAGTTGGTATCATAGGTCAGTTTAGATAACTATAAGATTTAAGATATTTTTAAATTAATATCCATATATTATTTATGTTAATATTTAAATGATATATCATTTATATATTACCATTTTTCTTAAACTATGATATTTTAATTTTCAGAATTGTTTTCCACATGCGAAATAGGGTATCTGTGATGGGATGACGTCAAGAAGAAGACAACCATTCAAATCAGCAACCCTAGATGGCCAGAATCAGAAATTAATAATTTGTTTCAGTTATGGAATAGTTGAATCAGACTATAAATGGTGGTGGTATCCATTCACGAGATCATCCAGATCAACCATAGAAGAACCTGTCAGTAGAGTAGAATTTCTTTAGGAATCATACCCCATCATTCATAGGATCATCTAACCTTGTTATAGTGGAATGGTGGATTAATGAACTGGAGAAGATTTTTTATTTCATGGGGTGATCAGAACATCCAAAGGATAGTCTTTTTGATTACCGTTTTGATGGTGAAGGTGATCAGTGGTGTCCGATGGTGAAAAAAGTCAAGGATATAGAGGATATTGATGCTCTTGATTGGGATGAATTCAAAGGTATCTTTATTGAGAATGATTTTCCAAAGGTATTTTGTCATAGGATGGAGAAATATTTTTATAATTGAGGTCGGGTGATGACTTAATGGATTATTATGAAGCAAAATTCACTAGACTGGAAATGTATGCTCTAAATTTCATACCATATCCTGATAGTAAAATTGACCATTTTTTACTCAATATTAAATCAAAAGTATCAAAGGGATTTAGATTTTCGTGAGTTCAAAAGTTATGAAAAACATTTTCGATGTGTGTAGAAGGTGGAAACCAAGTTTGATGATGATAAGGTGTTCTTTGAAAAAAATAGAATAAGAGGTTGAGGTGGCAGACTAAAGCGAAGAACTCATGAAAAAAGTTTGATCATAAGAAACTTAAGTTTACATTTTTTTAAAATTGTTGTAAAAATGATGATGTTGAATGTATTTTAAATTTTTGAATGTTCTAACGATGTGGCAAAATGGAACATATGACTCATAATTGAACTTGAAAATATCAAGGTAATGGTAAGAAAAAATCTGATTTACAATAAGTATAATGTTTTAGGTGAAATGAAATGTGTCATTATGAAAATGAGTGTCAAATAAAGAACTCAACTGAGGAAAAGAAACATGACTACAAGAAGAATGGGGTGGTGAAATCCTTTTCAACTAATTCAGAAGATGTTGGGCCATCTAATGATGTAGTATCATGTAAAAAGTTTGTTTCTTCAGATCATTCCAATGTGTTGTTTGATTCAGGGTCGACACATTCATTCATTTCTGAGAAGTTTTTTTTGTTAATTGGTAATTCCATATCAAGATATGAATCCTGAGAATTTGGTAAAAACATAGAGGGGAAATGCTGAGACATAAAGAAATTATAAGATCACTCTTGTCCTCGTTTGTAGAAAGAATATAACTGAAAACCTTATTGTCTTGCCACTATTAGATTTTGATGTTACTTTGGGTATAGATGGGATTTCTGTTTATCACCCAATGATTGACTGTAGTGTTAAATAGGTTTCTTTTTTAAATGATTTTTAGTTTCTATACAAGAATGAACCCTTATTTTGATAATATATCAAAAAGATGATAAACTAGTAAAAGATGGAAATTAATGCTACCTTTCACATATTGTTGAAAATAAAGGAACTGTCCCGATTAATGATGTCCTAGTTCTAAATGAATATCTTAATGTTTTTACTGATGGGTGGCCAGGTACTATACCTGATTGGGATATTGAATTTACTGTTGACTTAGTTCTTGATTCTAATCCAATTTCAAAACCCCCTTATCAAATGGTTGAAAGTGATGTTTTATAATTAAAGAAGCAATTGCAGGAGTTATTAGAAATAGGTTTCATTCGACCTAGCACAACACTATGGGGTGATCCTGTCTTGTATGTTAAGATGAAATATGGTTTAATAAGACTTCTCCTTGATTATAAAGCATTGAATAGTATAACATTTAAGAACAAGTAACCTTTTACTAATATCGATGATTTGTGTGATTAACTCCAGGGAGCTCAGTATCATTCTATGATTGACTTGAGGTCAGGGTACTATCAAATTAACGTAAAAGAAGCAGATATTCTTAAGACCATGTTTTGTACTAGATATGTCCATTATGAATATGTGGTTATTCCCTTTGGATTATCCAACAAACCTATTGTATTAATGGATCTTATGAATATAATTTTCCATGAGTTTTAGAATATGTTTCTAGTTTTGTTCATTGATGATATTTTATTTTATTATAAAAGTTAATAAGACCATGGAAGTCATTTAAGGGTTGTCTTGCATACCTTAAATGAAAATAAATTTTATGGGAAATTTATTACATGTGAGTTTTTGTTACAACAAATTTCTATTCTTGGTCACATTGTTTCAAAAAATGGTATAACTGTTGATCCCACTAAAACATATGTTTTGGAAGAATGGCCAAGACCCTAAAATAAACTTGAGTTTTATAGTTTTTATGGTTTTGTAGGTTATTACAGTAGGTTTGTGGAAAATTTGGCACAGTTATCTAGTCTAAAGAATAAGATAACTCAAAAAAGAGTTAAGATCATTTGGACACAAGAATGTGTGTATTGCTTTCAGGAATTGAAAAGAAGTTTGGTGAATGCTCCCTTTTTGACAGTGCCTTCCAGAAATTGTGAGTTTGTTATCTATAGTGGTGCTTTATTTAAAGGGTTTGGTTGTGTCCTAATGCAGAATGATCTGGTAAGTGCATGTGCTTGACGTCAGGTGGTACCTTTTGAGTTAAATTTCCTGACACATGATTTAGAATTACATGTCATTGTTTTTTCTATAAAAATTTCGAGGCATCATTTGTATGGAGTAAAATGGGAAATATATAACGACCACCAAATTTTAATGTATATATTCACTCAAAAATAATTAATCATGAGGTAGAGAAGACAAATAGAATTAATCAAGGATTAGTATTTAATGATCTATTACCATCTAGGAAAATAAAATAAAGTGGATAATGCTTTGAGTTGAAAAAGTTATGCTTCATTAACCTTGATATGTTTGGAATAAGATTCTTTGGTATTTGATTTAATGAAATTTGGAATAGAAGCTGTTGGCTCATGAAATTCCCTTATTTTGATTTAGGTGATAATGAAATAATCTCTATCAGATAGAATTATGAAAGCACAGATGGATGAAAATGAGTAGTAGAAAAAGGTAGAGGTTGTTCAGAAGGGTAAGATGCCAAATTTTAACATTGAGAATGATTTTTTTAGAGTTTTTTGAGGAGATTATGTGTGCCTTGTGATTCAATGTTGAATAATGTGTAATTATGTGAAGCTCATAGTTCTCCATTTTTAGGTTATCATATAAGTACTTATATGTAATGAGATCTTCGGGAGTCTAACTGGAGGGATGGAATGAAAAGATATATTTCTGAATTTACTGTGAAGTGTTTGACTTGTCAAATAGGTTAATATAGAGTGAAAGTTACCAAATGGGATGCTTCAGTCTTTACTTGTTCCATAGTGGAAATGTGAAAATATATCCATGGACATCGTTGTGTTATTACTAAAGTCATCTCGATTTAATAATGAAATCTAGGTTATTGCTGATCGATTGACTAAATCTTTTCATTTCCTTCAAATTAGAGATAATTTTTCTCTAGATCAAATTTCATTGTTGTATTTTAACGATATAGTTAGGTTCTATGGATTTCCTCTCTCAATTATATCTGATCGTGATCACAGATTTCCTTGAAACTTTTGGAAAGGACTTGGTTGTGTCCTAATGCAGAATGATCAAGTAAGTGCATGTGCTTCACTTTAGTTGGAACATTATGAGTTAAATTACCCGACACATGATTTAGAATTATCTGTTGTTTTTTTTGCTATAAAAATTTGGAGGCATCATTTTTATAGAGTAAAATGTGAAATATATACTGACCAGAGATGTTTAAAGTATATATTAACTCAGAAATAATGAATCCTAAGGTAGAGAACATGGATAGAATTAATCAAGGATTAGGATTGCACGATCCATTACCATCTTGGAAAATCAAATAAAGAGGATAATGATTTGAGTTAAAAAATTAATGCTTCATTAACCATGATATGTTTGGAATAATATCCTTTGGTTTTTGATTTGATGAAATTTGGCATAGAAGTTATTGGCTCATGAAATCACTCTATTTTGTTTCAGGTGTTAATGAAATAATGTCTATCAAATAGAAATATGAAAGCACAGATGGATGAAAATGAGTTGTAGAAAAAGTTAGAGTTGGTTCAGAAGGGTAAGATGCCGAATTTTAACATTGAGAATGATTTTTTTTGAGTTTTGGGAAGAGATTATGTGTGTCTTGTAATTAAATGGTGAAGAAATAGTAATTATGTGAAACTTATAATTCACTATTTTTAGTTTATCATGGAAGTACTAAGATGTAATGAGATCTTCAGGTGTATTACTGGTGGGATGGAATGAAAAGAGATATTGCAGAATTTACTGTGATGTTTTTGACTTTTCAATAGGTTAAAGTAGAGCGCAGTTATAGAAAGGGATGCTTCAGTCTTTACCGGTTCTAGATTGGAAATGGGAAAATATATCCATGGACATTGTTGTGGGATTACCAAAGATATCTCGAGTTAATAATGAAATCTGGGTTATTACTGATCGATTGACTAAAACTTTTCATTTCCTTCCAATTTGAGATACTCTATCTCTAGATCAACTTTATTTGTTGTATTTTAATGATATAGTTAGGTTTTATGGATTTCCCTCTCTATTATATCTGATCGTGATCACAAATTTACTTCTAACTTTTGGAAAGGCCTTCAAAAGATGTTGGGTACTAAATTAAATTTTAGTACATACTTTCATCCCCTATCAGATGGGCTGTCAGAATAAACAATTCCGACCTTAGAGGATATTCTACGTTCTTGTTCACTGGATTACTAGGGATGTTGGGACCAACATCATTCTTTGGTTTAGTTTTTTTATAAAAAAAATTTCATTCTAGTATACATATGGGTCCATTTAAGGCATTATTTTGGAATAGATGTCAAAGTCATTATTTTTTGGATGATGTAGGGGAAAGGAAACAGATGGGAAATGAATTGGTAGAAGAGTTGGAAGAAAATGTTCAGTTGATTCAGAATCACATGAAGACAACTACGAGAAGGTAGAAAAGTTATGCGGATAACCGGATGAAGGATCATTCTTTTGAGGTAGATGATCATGTCATTATCAATGTTTCTCCATGGAAAAGTGTCATGTGTTTTGGTAAGAATGGAAAATTTTAATCTGAGTTTCACTGGACCATATAAAATCCTGAAGAATAATGGATCAGTTCCATATATATTGGATTTACCTCAATGTTTATCATAGGTACAAAATGTTTTTTCATCTTTCAATGTTGAGAATGTATATGCCAGATCCATTTAATATTTTTATCCCAATGATAGTTTCGTTGGAAGAGACTCTCTCTTAGGTGGAGGAACCAGTCCAAATTCGTGACTGTAGAGTGAAAGGGTTGTGGAATAAACTAATTCATCCGATAAAAGTTTTGTGGAAACCCCATATGGTTGAAGAGGCAATGTGGGAATTTGAAAAGGATAAGAGAGAAAAATACCCCCACTTATTTGATAAGTGAATAAAAATTGTCAGGAAGCAACTTCCAAAAGTGGGGAAGGCTGTAACATCCCATATAAATATATAATAATACATTTTAAGGTTTATTAAATTTTTTTAATTAAATATTAATGTTATTTTTAAGGGAATTCTATGTTCTATGGCATACTCGATACGCAACAGCGGGTTTCTGTGAAATCATATGTTTCACAAAATGCTGAGTTATACTGAAAATTAATACTATAATATTATTTTAAATGGTAGTTAAATCTTATTCATTTTATTTTTGGGAATGAATATAACTAACTATAATATGATAATACATGTTTGTTAAATTTTTTTACATTTATCCAATAAATTCTAAAGGCATAAAGTGTGAATGAATCTAATATTAATCATAAATACTTTAATATTCTTTAAAAGTATAATATACAACATTTTACTAGATAACCATATTTAAATCTAATTTTGATCACTTTTATATTTTCTATTTGAAAATATAAAATTCTTCTTTAGAACTGGGACATCAAAATTTACTTTTGGTAAATTTTTTGTATTTATTTTTGATAAAATTATTTTTTTATAAATACTGAAATATACTATTTTTTAATTCAAAACATCCATATAATCTAATTTATATTTACAGATATATTATCTTTTTATTGTCTTTAAATTGTAATTAGATTATATGTTTACTATTTAATCCAATATTGTTCGTTGGATGTAATTTGAATTTGAAATTGGACATAAACAAGTGTCAATCTTTTAATAGTTATTATTTTTTAAAAACATGCTCAATTTTTTGAAAATAGGAATTACTTTAAAATTAATTAATCTAACTTCTATGTTATTAATTTCATAAAATAGACATCATTTTTTAATTTGGAATATCAACTATATCTTAGGCTTAATTTTTGGTATTTTTATAAAAAACATCAACTTTTGATGAATAGTGAAAACACTAAGTAGTAGTTGAAAAGTTGAACTTTTTATTTAAATGATATTTAACCACTTCTGTGAAATGAATTTCAAAAATATATCATATATTCTTGTTATTAGTATGTAAAATGTTGTTTAATATGACGTAAATAATGTTTGGTGAATTGTATCATTTGACTTTTATTTACTGTGGTTAAAGGTAAATAAGGTAATTCAAGGAAAACAACATTATAATAATAAAAAATTTCCTTTACACTTATCCTAAACTTATTGGATTGAAAATGGATGACAAAGACACTTAATGGGTGAGACTGTTTTCCTTTTAAATCCACATGGCTAAGAGGCTGAAATTAATAAAACAAATTAATGAAAAATCAATATATCATAATCCTATATTGTTTTGGTAAAAGAAATTTAATGTGTGGATATATAATTGATATATTTGACTAGAAATATTTATTAGAAAGCTAAAAAAATATCTTATAACATGGTATTTTTTTATAATTTTTAGACATCAATAAATAAAATTATTTATGACACAGTGATGATGCAAGGTTTATTTCATTAATGAATGATTTAAATAAATATGATTATAAATTTTAAAAAAATATCCAGAACCAGTCCAGTTATTATTAGATGAATTTATTTCAAACAACAGACATATTATCTTTGACTATAATATTTTTTGGATCTTTTGAAACTGAAAATAATTATTTTATAAAATAATGTTTTCAAACATTCTTAAAGAGTCCATCCTCCCCTTATAAAGAACCCTCAGCTCTAACCCATTACTCACACATCTAAAGCCCCCTAGATCATCCAACCTCAATCAAAATAATCTCCAATGATCCCTTTATTCCACACAAAAGCCATACCTTAGTCATAAGTGACTTCAAGAAATGTTTTTGGTTCAAACAAAAGTGAGTTACCCAATTTAAAGGGAACATCTCCTATTATGTTCTTTTGTTTTATTTTACTTCCTCCACCCCCTAAACTCATTTTATTCCTATATTTTATAAAAACATTAGTATATTAAGTATAATAAGTTCTTTTTATGAGATGTATTCAAACTGCACTTATAGGCACCTTCATCTAATGTGCAATAATCATACTTTTTCTCGGGACCACGAACTACTACCTCACGAAACGATGATTGTTCAGTTCTCTCCTAACACCTCTTATGGTGGACATTAGGATGGAACTATATTTATATGTTATATATATTATAATTATATTGTCTCTATTCTTCTGTATTTTTCATTTATATAATACCTTTATTGTTTCTATAATGGGTAAACGATTTAATTTCATTCGAGGAAGTGCCGACTATCACCCCCTCAAAGTTATATGACTCATTCATGCCATACGTGGAACATATAAAGGATAAAGTTAATGAAATTATATATGATATTATACTGGAATTATAATATACCTATTTATCATTATGTTTTCATTACATTAAAAATATTAAATAGAAATGAAAGTAGAATTCAAGAATACGTATGGCTTGCCGTCTCCATGAAAGGTGCATTTATTTTCATACCACAAAATGTTACGTACTATTATAAATACATATAAATACTTAATATATATGATATATATGAAATATAAATCATGAATATCATTCTGTAGATTGTGAAATAATGAGCACATGTAAAACTTGTAAATATAAGAAGTTTACTTTTGACTCAAGTACCAAATATAGTCAAATTGACCGTTATTAATTTAAATTATTACATAATGTTTATAACTTGTCAATAAGTGATATAAAAATAATAATACTTGAAAATGGTTTTTTATAAAGTTGAAATTAACTTTAGTTTTTATTTTGGAGATTAAAGAATGTACTGTTCAAGTCAGACATGAGGTAAGGGGCTTCGTCTCAGTCTTCATTCATTGAGGAATATTTTTTATTATACATGACATTCTTTTATACAATGTATAAAAACCTTTGAATTTTCATTTCATTCAATGGGGATATTTTTCTATGAAGTTTTTTACTAATTAAAATAAAAAATGTTTCTTTTAATGTAAGCAGTGGCAAACAACTTGTCCACTGCTGTGAGTATTATATGACCTATGGATTCCTTAAGAAGATGTAATTTATTAAAAATAAAATATATACCATATAGTCTTTTACTGGTATTGAAAGTTATTTTGATAATAAAATTTTTATGTCAACATATTTAAATGATGTGGAAATATTATCTTTTCTTTATGTTTTTGTTTTTAGTGTTATTAATATGTTATTTTTCATGAGAATCGTTTACGTATACGGGTGGTTCCATGATAATCCTAGGGCAGGTGAGCCAAAGATACCTCTCCAATGCATTTGGTAATGTGATGGAGGTAAACATGAATCATTATCTTAAGATATTTAAGGAATATACTAATATGGATATTCCAAATGTAACTCCATGTGTTGTTGTGAAATCTACAACCTAAGTATGTTATGGATGCCAAAAGTGACCTTTATGATCTGTGATTAATATGTGGTATTCATATATCGTATGATTTCATAAGGAATGTAAAAGAGCTTATGTTATGTATGTATTGATGACCTAATGTTTTCTTTATTTGTTATATAAAAATTATTGGGATTTTTATTCGTATCCAGAGTTTTGAAATTTTTTTCACTCTACATAAAGATGTATAGGGTCAAGGATGGGATCAAGGATAAGTAATGCAGTCTAAAACATGGAACGAGATATCAATATTTGTTTCAAGAGTTTTTATTTTACGAAAAAAATGGAAATTGAGTAGAAGTGTCTACATTGTAATTTTTGAGATGTAATGTAATAGTTATTGGAAAATTCTCATAAACTCTAAACTTGAAAAGATCTTATATGTGAATTATTTAATAAATTCTAGATTATATAATGTATTAAAGACAGGTCCTTATATGAAACATCCCTCCACATGGATAGAAGATCTAGGTCCAAGTGGTCATTCCCATTTATTTAACCCGAAATGGTTATCTTCTCCATGGTGTAATTTTTTACCAAAGTTATCTCTATATTAGCATTTCATGTTGTCAAAAGAATCATTGTATTGGAAATTTTGTGATGGTAAATCTCTATTATCAAGAGGAACTTCAAAAAAACAAGTTCATTCATGGCTGATTCCTATTCCTTGGAAGGTTAAATCCATTCTCAACCACATGATTAAATAATTTGAGGGTCATTCTATAGAAATCCATTGGATTTTCATATTTCTAACATAGAAGAGGAAATACCAAATGATATCATTTCTTATGATGAAGATAGAGTACTGTGGCGTCTCTCGTTTGAACACGTAGAGGAGCCTCTAGTGTAATAAAAAGAATATATGAGAGAACAGAGTAAAAATCTTGTCAATGATGACATTCTAGTCATGTTCTGGACTATTTTCACCCCTCAATACTATATTTTAGAGGCATTGATAGAAACTTGTGTTCCTGATATCCTCCTCAATATATAAAAAACTATTCATCATTTAAAAGAGAAATTATTATCTTATAATAAGTATAAATGTCATGTCAATGTAATCTAAGTGTTGCAAAACCAAATATAATTGGAATTACTCATATCTTGACAATATCTAATGGTTATGAAACAAAAAACAACCCGTCAACAAGAATGACTTGACACATTAATGGGGTTCCAAAAGACGATCGGAAATTCACCGTATAATGTTCATATTAGAGTTTGGGGTGTGCCCATATAGTTATTTTTCACAAGACTCCATCAGCAATTCTCCCTAATGGAGGTAATGTGAAATATTAAAGCTTTCAACACACTTAAACAAATAGAATATGCTCATGAAAGGAAATATGCTCAAAATACTGGTCATTGGTTTACTCTCATAGTCTTCGGGCTAGAAGATAATAGGATATGGAGAATCCTTCATGTCATCAATATGATAATATCAAGAATTCCATCCACATAGTGGATTTTAGTCATCATATAACATAAATGTCAGAAATAGCCCAATAATATTCAGAAATGGGCAATCTATATTCCTTCCATATGATGCACACATCCCACATTCAATCAAAACCTCATTGAATTATAATATAATATGTTATAAAATATGCCAATGTAGTTTGGGACAACCCCATCTAATAGGGTTGGGGATTTTATAATCTCATCGTCAGGGCCAACAAATCCATCCTTAAGGGGGTTTAAGGTTGAATGAGAACATTCCCTAAACTTATGGATGATGTATTTTGCACCTTAATAATACCCTCCTCAATAATAATTTCCCGTCACCTCATTAGGGAAAATTCTGATTTTGGATCCTCCCATTTCATCCCATCCCATGATCCCATAACATTGTTTGGGACATACACGACTAAACATTCTATAAAATCCCATCATATTACCATTTGCCAAGAAGCATCCAATGAATCAAAAAAGTATAGTACAATGCCCTTGGGGATATAGAATATGTTTGTCACTCTAATACACTAATAGAATACATATAACGCATTCCAAATCAGTTAATATCATCAATTCCACTCGCTAAAATTTCATAGAATAGGAGGCCAATTCATAGGACTACAAAGTGGATGTTCTGATTCATGATGAATTTAACACAAAAACAATTGAAGTATGTGTGAATACCTAAAACCAAATTCATTCCTATAATTTGGGAACTACTTCGAACAATCTACCATTAACCCCTCGGATGAAGGGAAAATGCAGTGGTTATATCATGTCTCATCGCCAAACCATAGAGGCTAATCCTCATCAACTTGAGGAATGTTTTGATCCTCAAGAGGAAGAACTAAAACAAGTGAGGAAACTCAAGGAAGAATTTCTTTGAGGCAGAAAACATTGTAAAAATCGTCTACAATTAGATCCCCATAAATCACTTACAAATGTAACAAATAAAAAAGGGTTCACTGCAACAATTGAAGATGATTTATAACATCCTCTAAAAGTGGGATACTGAACACCAATATATTTTGATCCCACTTAAAAAATCATGAATTCCCTCTACTATGTCCACAACCATAGTAGGATTAGGAACATCCTTACATTCATGTCCCAATTTTTTGACACACCCTAGAAGAAGGACATTAAACAACATGAAATTTTATACATCCAAAATTTAAGACATTAAAATATGTATTAGGTTAAGATCGCTTGACCATAAAAGTAATTAAATCACATATGCACCACACAACATTAAACTATGTGGTGTCATCATCATTGTCAGATGATGTTAAGTCGGATGACATAATGTCGCTGTTGTATGACATAAAACTGCAAGACAACAATCATACCCAGCACATGACAATATGATTTATTATTAATGAATTTCAATTATGATGTTAAAACCCTGAAAATACCATAAGTTGACACTCCACTAGTCCCAAAAATATGGGCTACTCCCATGTGTAAAATCCACATCACATCATTTTCACTCCAAAGTGGATTGTGGGCCATCATTATTGATACAATCCCTAACATTATCACGTATTTACCACATGATTGTAATATACACTACCAAAATCCTCATTATAGGATGTCAAACAACATGATTTGTTCATGTACTATGGGTGGCATGATTCTCATTCTAGTGAGATGTGTAGTGATGCATGTGTCTTTATTCTTAAGTCATTCAACAATAAAAATGGAAAAATCTCCATTTCCATTATGTATGAACTGGTTATCCAGAGGGATATTTTGTAGAACATCTAGTTTGATTTTAATTACAATGTGATGAGTAGGTATTTTGGACCTCATTTTATGGGTCAAACCATTATTCTGAAAAAACGAACCCCTTTTTCCATCTCAAATCCTAATTTATATGATAAATAAATTTTAAAAAGCAACTTTTTGAAAGATTCTAATATTGTTGAGATACATAGAGATTCCACGATCTCTAATATTAGGTCAAAACATAATAAAATAATCCTACTTTCCTTGTATACGGGTTAGAATGGTAGAGGGTACCTATCATGAATTATGTCTACCCTGATTCGTGCTTGAGTAATATACCAAACCATGACCAATTCACTAATTTTGGGTCGACCTACAATTTTAATTCAAAACACCATTTTCTAAATGTGTTCAAATTCAATACTTCATATGGAATAGATTTTTAGGACTACATGGTTCTTGATTCTTACCCAAATCATGATATTTAGTGACACCTTGGTCCTATACAAAATATTACCCACAACAATATCAACAATTTATTTTAGTTAATCTTAATCCCTACCGTATGATGTCAAACAACATGGTATATCAAGAAAAATTTATTTCCTGATTATTATCATTATGATATAGGTAGAAATTCTTGGATAATATCTACTGGTTTAGACACTATAGAATCTCAATTCCCTAATCCATTATATTTGTTACCATTTCACTATAGGACAAACCATTAACAATATTTTATCTCGCACTGAGTATAGATGATGTGGTATTAGGAGCTTTCTATAGGGGTTCCCCACATGAGTATGGAATATAAATTAACATTGAGGTGAACATGGACATGGGTGAAAACTATTAAATGAAACACTAGATGTCCTGGTCACATGTTAATAAACTATAAGATATTTGTAACAACTATGTGTGGCTTTATTATCATCCCACTGAGATATGTCATAATAATTAGGAAATAATCCCTCATCCTAGCTATAGGATAGAGAAAAATTCACCACTCCAACAACATGATGGAAATTTTATTCTCATACTAAAGGGAACACCACAGAATCACAGACGTACCCCTTCTAAATATCATTGATAACAACAAATGGTTATACCAACTCTTTTACAATAATGATACTAAGATTTCGTTTCTACATGTACCTATCCCTTCCACATTTAATGCTCTTAATATTGAATATTTTCATATCTTCATTCTATTTTCTTAACTTCTATTGGTATACTTTTTGATACCTGAGATCTCTTTTTATGGACTATAATGTTAAAAAACACAAATAAATTTTCATAAAATGGCTCACAAAAGGGATTTTTAGTCAAAGGATTCCATCTTTTGACTATGCATTATGCACCCTAATTTTTCATGTATAAAAAATCCCACAAAACTCTTTCTTCAAATAGCTGTAACTTCTCCCTTTAGATAATCATTTTTGTCACCTTATGTTTTATGACAATATACTGAAACCCATGATTTCAATCCAGAAGTAATACCTTTCAAAATATCCCCGTAACTTTTCACCAAATCAATGAACACCCAAGACAATGGTTTATGATTTCCTACATCATTACTGAGGTATGTAGGATAGAATTTTGATTGTTAGGTTACATGTCCATTGTAATTTAAATAATGTCATGGTTTAGTCATACGACCTAAAACAATGGACCCTATACTTTCAAAAACATCGTCCAACCTTTGTGGGAAACCTCATTTACCCATCTTATAAAATTTTGACATGAAACCCCCTATCATTATTAGATAATTTTATCCCAAAAACCACAAATTTTACCCAAGTACATCGAAATATCTACAATAATTCACTATATTTTATTGATAGGATGTCATAAATCTTGAAGACTCTTTTTTCTGACTACATTGTCATATACAGCAGTTGGATTAGCATATGTTTTTTATATATTTCAGATCCTTTCAACCAAATGATTCCACTACTGACTATGCAGTACAAACCGTAGTAGGCCTCTAAAAAACGAGACCAAATAATTGGTCTTTCAATCTGCAGTATCATCTTTCTTTAGAGAGGCCTCCATTAATGATGGAAACCCATTCTTCATTCCACTCTTTAGATACGAAAATCCTCAAATCAGAACATAGAAATTTATACTCCAAAACTATAATTTAATATCATATTTTTTGATAGATTATAATGATGGGAGAATTATCAAACCTTCAGTAAAATCTAAATACCTTTCAATTACATCCATCTGATTTCATATCGTGATGACATTAAACTGTACATAATAATTTCTTCTCTATAATTCATAAAACAACAAAGTTGTTGTCTAGATCACATGAACTTAAATTTCATGATATTTTAACCATTTTCAAGTTGGTGACTTCCCCTATCATCATCCATTAAAAAAATGTACCCTCCTTCACTGGAACTAAATTTATGTAGTATTTGTTTCTCACTCATGGCCATTACCAATACAGATACTCCCTTCATTAATATACATCCCCTGTTGATATAACAACAAATTGTGGTCTTGAGAAATTTGAATCCAAATCACCAACCATAATTAATAGAATGTTGTAATTCTCAAGAACTTCCATTCTTGATAATATTGTAATATTCACAAGTTAACGTTTAAAAATTAGCTCACAAATTTTAGGTCATGTCAACAAAAGGATTCCACTATTGACTATGCAGTGTGTACCCTTGTTAGACATGAATAAAGCGTCCTAAAAATGGGGTTTCATACCAATGGTAACATCATCCTCATGAAGTACATCCTTTTTTCTTGAATATCACAAATTAGATATTGGCCCAAGAGAATTGCGGCTCATGATTCCACATCTGGTATCTGAAGAATTTTTTAACATTCTTATCCAAAAATCCTTCTTTAGACCATCATCTCAAAATATATGGTCTATGTTTCATAACATAAAACCCTATACTGATTGTCCTAATTTAAGTGAAATTAAACGTCCCATAAAAGAGACACAATACTCACTAGATTGATAAACTATAACGGGAACACTAAAAAATTAATGTCACAACAAACTAGACCTATGATTTTAGGTATTTTGTAATATATCGACTAATAAAAAGATAAATGAAAAAAATATGATAGGATGATAATTGAAATAGGAGAATCTACAAAAATTACATGTCCCCTCCCATCATTATAAAATAAACAAATATAAATTTTTAATGAAAATTAGTTTTCATATTATGTTATGATCATTGATGAAATAAAATATTGATGAAATAAGTGATATGAAATAAAACTATTTTCATGTATTATACAAAACAAAACAAAAGTATAATACACAAGATGATGTCTCATTGTCATGCTTTATAAGAGACCATCAAAAAAATCTTCATCTATTGAATAGTCTGTTTATCCCCATTATCCTCCTTTTGAATCCCATTTAAACGAAATAATCCAGTCTAATTGACTTATAATAGTGTTTCACTAATAGATGAAATGTCATTTGACAAATCAGTTTGATCTTATTATAATTATTGGTGGGGTTGTATGTGCTCCCGTAAGTGGCATTTACTTCATCCAGATGGTGAGAAACATTATTGGATTTATCATTAACTCATTGCTTACGTTTCGCTATATTGGTTGTATGGTTGGCCTCTGGTTGGGATAATGAAGCATTGAGATCATTATAATTCATGAGAATCTTATCAATTATGATTTTTTGTTAAAGCACATGATCTCAATCTGTTTTTAGAATGATCACCTTCACAACTACTAGAATCATGCAGGAAAAAAATCCTCCATATAACAACATACCAATGTGGAATAAAATTCACTGGATTGTTGAAGGAATGTCCATAACAAGATTCTCAATGAATATTTTACTTATATCCTTCTAGGCCCCATGATGTTAAATGATGTTATCTTTTTGAATCTCCAACTCTAACCTAATGCAATAATCAAAGAGAGAAATAATCTTTAGGATCATTCAACTTATTAACTAACATTTTGTAGTTCCCTACTAACTGAAAATTGGTTCTTGTTCAAGTACTAACTACATTGGAATAGAGTCTTGACACTTATCCCTTACCATGGACATTGATCACATTGAATAATGACTAAGACTCATTAGAAGCCTTGAAAAGATAGTAGGTAAAAAATAGGGATTGATTAAAAACCAGTGGAACTCACCAAGTAACTAGTTAATAGCTATGGTATATTTTTATAATGCATCACCAACATTAGTAGTTTGAAATAGAACCTCTTGATGAGGGGCACTCTCCTATGACTGCATAGAGTTCACCAAATTATGATTAGGAAGAATCCCAATTTCATAGTAAAAATTATTCATCCACCTTCACCATTGTTACTGTGAAAGAATTCAACATGTCCATGTGTTATCATTGTGACATTCTTCATTAATAGAACAATGTATTACAATCATTCATGATCATAGAATCACACATAAATAAATTGGTTTCATAAGAAATAAAGGATCACTTACATTCGATTCCATATTAATTAACACAAATTTTTCTAAAGTAGTTGAATGATTAATATGTTCTATTATTTCATCAACTTTAATGTTACAGATCTTCATAGAAACTATTGACGTCCAATGACCCGTGGAAATATCACCCATTTATTAAATTATAATTTTTGGCTAGGGGCTAGAAGAGAAACCTTTTTTAATGACTTGATACATCGAACAACATCCCCACAAACAACCACAAGGTGAACATTAATTGTTGAAGTGTTCTACAGTGCATGGGATGACCCATAAAAATTAGAAATATAATTGTTTTTAATCATCCTACAACACATTATGATTCTCATTTTTCATTATCAGAATCCTCCTCCCTTTCCATTTTGGTAGGAATGTTGAAAGGAATAGATGACACATTCTAAACCCTTAATACTTCTTCAGTAAAGGGACCTGATTCACCAACAATGTTTAGTTATTATTTTAGAGATAAATCATATTTTTTGACAATTAATTATATACAACTTGAGGGAGGAGAGATAATGAGATCTAATAGTCAGATTAAGTTTTAGATACTTGATTAGGATGAAACATAAATTAATTGTACTAAAATATATTAACGATACTAATGAGATGCTGAGCCAAAAAATCATCTAGTGTCATTTTTTATTAGAAGGAGGCGGGATAGTGTCATCCTCATCAATGAAAGGTATTATAAGGGGAAATTTTATTTTCCCAATGTTCTATTTCACCATCATTTTTTACCATAGGGATAGTTCTTCACATTCAATAGATGATTCATGAACCCTATTCGTGGTGTTAGTTGGGCCATATCATGGAGAGGGAACACCCATTGATTACCCTTCATCCCACTGTATCTCCAAATGATCATTCCCTCTAAAAAATTGCTCTGTTCCAGTTAAAATAAATGTTTAATATGAGAATATATGAGAAAATTATTATGTAATCTATATTATTTAAATAATAAATCCATTCCTTGGTGGATGAATGTTCAATCCCTTCAACCACACCCTATGTCGTCATATCTGCCTATCAGCATGGGACTTAATTCAAATTTTTAGTAACATAAATGAGCATCTCTAGCTCTAGAATGTAAATAATAACATTATTGGGATTATACATGAAGCAATTGTCGTGTGGAGCTTGATTATATCCTAGACATGGAATCTCCAATCAAACACAATGGAGTTCCCTTATGATTTCATTTGAGAAGATATACAATTCCACTTTTGAACTACCTCTATTCATATGAATAATGATTCCATCTAGGTCTTCTATAAACAAGATACAACAACCTTGAATTTTATGGTCTTCCTGAGGATCTCTGTCATAGATGGAGGATGAAAAAATAAAACTCGGGTATTATCATGGTGATGGATACTGGATCATATCGGTTCAATATATGTTGGTGTAGAACTTTTTATTATGACAGTTAGAGTAAAAATTTCATGAGGACATTTGGTAGAACTTGGAACCTCATCATCAGTGCCATCTGATGGCAATGAAGCTCCCTCTAAGGGTAAAGAAATGTTTCTTATTGTAGTAGAAGTCAATCCTACATGTTTTCAATCCACAGAAGTCAGTCGATCCATGAGTCGGGGAACATATTTGGTCAATAATACCTAAGAGTATGATGAAATCCATTCACAATTATATTAATATTCCAATTCACTGGTTTTATTTGTGAGAGTTAGGTGGATTTCTAGTTTATTCAACTGTAAGTGTTTATGCATCTATATATATCAGGTTACCATCAAATTTTTTTCTTTTCAAACATGCTCTAGGGAAGATGTAACAATATTTTTATGGAATTCAATTCTTTATAAAATCTATTTGGGGAATAGGTCTCACATATAAACTCACCATAGATATGAGTTTATGGAACACCATTTTTAATGTCCATTATATATGAACTTCGTAAAATACTATTTTTATCATCCTCAGTAAAGCTCCTAGTATGTGGTCTCCAATTCGATATGAAATTTTATTTCTTGAACTCGATCGGCCACAATTGGATTTCCTTAGGATTGAGAGATAATATAGGAATAATAGAAATAGCATGAACATAAATTCCAAATAGGATTTACGAAACTCCATCCATGCTTAATATGGTAAAGGATTAAATGTGAGCTACAAAACATCACCATAGTACATGGAATGGTCCTGCAATTCAAAATGGGAACTTCCACCCATGAACCAGAAGTATTCATAAAAATATTATTTATAGTGAAGGTATTCCTAAACCAACACAAATATTTTAGGAAGATTGGCCGCCCGGAATAATTTCCCCAATCTTATTATTCCATTGGAATCATAGACAAGTAACATATAGGTACACAACCACATAGATTCAAATACCAGAAGATGTGTCTTCATTGAGAAAAAATATTTATATTATACACCCCTTTTTTATGCATCCCATTCACTAACATTGGTCAGAATTTATTATGTGCATTGCAGTTTTCCATCTTGGGAATCTGAGTTTGGAATTTGAAAGTGGGACCCTCCCCCAACTTCATGATGGAAATAATCCATGACTAAGGATGGATACCACATTTTTGAATAACATTTTACTTTGTAAATTTATTAGTTATCTTCAACATCATACACACATTAGGTGGCTTCCATCCAAAGTCATATCACATCAAATTTTTGTGGATGAAGTCATCAAACTTGTCTCAAAAAATTAGATCCCCATAGATCTTTTGGAAATCCCATAATATTATAAAAACTTCTCCATGTATCCAATAGAATGATATTTTCTATGAATCCATATGTATTAATAACTCATGAATTCATTCAACATTATTATATACTTATGTTTTTTATATCTATATTCCACCATAAATTTCATCATATAGAAGAAACTTCATAAAACATACATAAGATTCGTCCACCTAGTCACCCACATACACACATGCATAACAACCACTCTCGGTAATATGTAAAATTATTTCCGACTACCCTTTGACTGATCGGTATGGGAGTCATTGAAGAAAGATGGATAATAGTGTGGCTTCAATTCAGACATATGGGGATTTAGATTTGGAGCACAATAGCTATGCTGCATGAAACATGATGTGGATGATTTCCCAAAATTAATATATGCACCTACACATGAAATGTGGATAGTAGTGAAATTTTTGTAACCTTTACCCAAGGAGAGATGAGTATAATTATTCAGAGCATGTATCTTGTCCTCCCTCAGATGAAAATTTTGTTTTGATGAATATAATAACTTTTAATTATTCATGAGGATATTTCTTCATATACCATTCAATATTAGGTAATGAAGCACTAACACCATTATAATAATCATGACCTATAAGCTTTGTCATCTGTTGAAGGTAATTTATTTCTTGTTCCATAAAAGGAAAATTATTTTTTGTGGAGAGGGAACATAAAATGAGGTATCATGTTGTTGAGATTAGACAAGTCTATTTTTCCATGAAATTCAGAAAATGTTGAAAATTTTGAAAAGGGACAAAATTGCACAAGTTCATTATGCGTGTTCCTCTTTCAAGTTGCCCACATTGTGCAATCGATAATAGTCCCTACCCAAGTCACTCACTAAGGATTCATCATGAATACAGGTATATACTGTGTCTCTGTGAATGATTCTTTTATAAATAAGGATATAGTGCAGTGTTTGTGTGGAATACTAGAACAAGAAGACCTGAATGTATGAAGTCCTAAGTTCATACCTTCGGAATGGGGAATCCATTTCTTGATGAGGTAACCCCCATAATCATCCCCACAAAAATGCCCCTCCTACGCGGAAGACCTTAGTTGATGACATCATGGGACTAACAGTGTGGATTATGTACACCGATTACATGTGCATCCCATCATGCTTTTTCATCCCTTTATTTTAGGATCATGTCATCTTTTTAGGATCAGATCTTATCTTGAGGGGGTGGGATTTTTTTACAATTAATTTCATAAAATAAATTAAATGGTGAAAATGAGAAATACCTTATCAATAAAATATGGATATATAAAAATACTTATTGAATCAAAAAGGCATCCAATGTCAATTTTCCGTTGTACACCAAAGAATTGTAATCACCACTAGGAAGCTAGATTATTAGACTATGTGATTGTACTGCATGATAGGCCTGATTGAGACACCTGATCAAGGATGTACCTTCACTAAGGGTCATATATATTCCGATAAATAGAACCCTAGGGTCTTCATTTGTATATATATAAATTACTAAATGCCTAATAAATCTCTTCTCACCCTAGTCCTTCAGTAAATGCCTATGAATCATTTTATGTATGATTATAAAACCTGAAGGAGATGAAATTAATAGTTTTTAATGAAAGTAACATCCCCCCCAGTGATTAAAATAAAAAATAATATTTTGAAGCACTTTCTCACACCATGGTAAAAGAACCGTAGCGTGTTTTCACATTCCTATAAAACTGAATTTCATGATAAACAACTAGCACACTTGGAGAGGCCCTTGAAAAATTGTGAATGGTGCCAACCAAGTGTAGTTTCCAATGACTTCTATCTAACATGGAACACGAAATTCTCTTAAAATATCATATGTGAACAAACCCCTATGATATCCCCATGTATTTCCCTAACATCGTGCATGCATAATAAACTCATCAATCCATATTTGAATTCATCCATTCAATGGACTCTCCTCCTTTGTCTCACATTCATGAATGGATATAAGTGGAATCCACCACTAAAATCTACAGACATGTGCAACCATGGAATGTGGAACAACATCATGTCTCCCATTTGGGTGTGTATTCCAATATTCAGAGGATTCTCACACTTGTTTGGTTTGCTGGTTAGGGTTCTCAAGGTTAATGTGATCTTGAATTATCACAATCACAAGGACCATACCCTAGGGACAATTTCAAGGTGTTCCTGGTATTGGGAACAAGTATTACAACAATGTCATACCCTTCTTGGGACTAGGACACAAAACCTATAGTTCCTATTAATGGGGATTATGAATTTTTATTTATTTCAATTCAACATGGAATGAGATCATCCATGTTCTCTATACACCCAATATTAGGGAATACATCTTGGATTAATCCCATAACATTTCTTACATGATATTTCCCTCCTGCTCCAATCAATCTCATGGACTCCACGGATGGACTTGCTTCATTACCCATACCCTATACTCATTATAGGGTAATGAAAGGAGAGTGAAGCATAGTATCCATGAAATAGTTCATCAACAAAACATGAGGGAGAGGTGGTGGACACACTCAAAATACAATCCCTCACCCTTTGGTATTTCTATCCATGTCCACCTATGGATAGAATCATTTTGAGAAGTATGTCATATTGTTTGTAGTCTTTGGATTCTCACTCTGGGTATGAATCATGTGGGTACATTGTATAATGGTGGTCATGAAATAAAAATGATTTATGCAATAAATTGAACTGTGAGAACAATGATCCATTCTAAAATCTGGATATGTAGGACCCACAAATAGGGCACGATATCAATGGGATTCTTCATTTGGAGTAATACCCAATCCAATCCAATCCAAATATCCCTGGAAAACCCCATGTATTAATCCCAAAAACATGAACTATGTATACTTTGATTCCTAATATAATCATGATATTTAGAACACCGACATATGGAATGAGTTGAAAGGGTATCCTTCTCATGAGTAATCCCTAACAAATTCCCCAAAACATCAATGGGATTACTTCCCAAGAGTAGGACCAAATAAATCCTCTGAATAACCATGAGTTTATAAATTTTTTATGGCCCCTTTTTATATTGAATCCTTTTAAGGAATAATCCCCAACATAATCCACTTAATGGTCTATACACCGATACAAGACTAATCTTATATGGGCCACCATAGGTGTAGATCTTTACAACCAAACTACATGTGATTTTATTCCCATTCAAATGGGATACAAAGGAATCCACATTGACATTTAAACCCTATACCCAACACCCAACACTTCAAATCGACCATATTCACTAGTCTATATTACCTATAGGGTCAAATTCATCAAGAAAATAAACAATTAGCTTTCACGTTTCATAGGCTACTACGACATATCTCTCACAATAATATTTTTCTAAGATGGTTTCATTAAGACATTCACACTAGATAATGTTAAACATTATTGTTTGGTCCTCATGAGATTCACTGAAAGGATTGATGTGTCCCATCTAGAGGCACTAAATTACCAGTGTAATGAATCCTTTAATGAGGAGATATATAAATCCCATCATATGGGTTTTATCGCAATATCAAGACAACATCTTTATCACTAGTTTATAATGCACTTCAGTGTTCCCTAAAATGTGGCAAGAATATTAGAATCATCATAACCAAGGAATATCTAATTTGTACATAAGGGGACACCATTGATGGAGTTCCTCAAATACATATAGGTATATCTATTGACGAAGAACATCAAATACATATATATGATTATAATTAACATATATGGTAATAAATGATGGTTAATTTAATGGATACCCACATCATACATTGGAATTAAAAAAGGATTCATAAACATATCATAAAATATAATATAATTCCCTTGAGCAGGATATAATCCTCACAATACTTTGTGATGTGGCTGACCTCACATACACTAAACCAGTGTGTGTTTTTTATATATCCTTAGTCCAAACATTCCAGCGACCATATTCATTTTGAAATAATTTCCTAGTTTCATTATGGATATAGAACCATTCTGTGTTTCGGATTTTACAAACAATCTAATTGGAAACTATTAGGAAATAACAATTACTAACCGGAAACATATTCTTTGAGGAAAACAATGACATTCTACATTAAAATATTAAATCACGAAGAACAATAAAATTTAATGAAATAATAAATTAGATGTGGATAGTTATAATATGGATATTAAATTTCTTGTGGATACCTAACAAAATAATAATGGTTCATATCATTATGAAATTCCTCAATGAAAGGTGATTGAGACAAAATCCCTTACCTTGCGTCTGATTAATCATGTACGTCCTCTGTAATAATGAATAAAAAATATATCTCTATTATTTAATTTTTTGTGAATATTTTTCATTTTTTTCGTTTTATATCACTTAATATCATGTTATAACAGTTACATAATTATTAACGTACATTTCAGACATTTTGTTCATATTCGGTACATGAGTCCAAAATGTATTTGGTAAAATGTCAACAGTCAATGTGGACATTACTCCATAATGTAAAGAATAATATTCATGTAATAATAATAAATATTATAAATCAATTTTAATTTTAAATAAATACATTTATTGATATTTGTGAAAAATAAACAACCATATAATCATGCAGAGTGTAGGTCATACGTAGACCTGAGTAACATTTCTTTTTTTCAATGACTATAATGGAATGAAGTTATTTATTATTTAGTCACTCTATAATTATAATAATTTCATAAATATCATATTTAAAATTTAAATATACATATATATATCATCCATGAAATGTGGTAATGGAAATGTTTTCACCTCTCTTCATGGAGATAATATTTCACACTTATGCACAGACAATAATATTCATGGAAAATTATTAAATTTAAAGATATATTATCTTATAATAGTGAATAATATTTAATTAATATCATATATATATATATTAATTAATCATTATAACCCATGCTGATATATGGTAATGGAAAATGAATTATATTAGTTTATCGTGGTGATAGTTCACTTGTATGCACACATGAGTAATGCATTTCCCATTTGATGGAAGTACATATAGACATAGGTGATGATATTTACATAATTGATGATAAATATATTTTTTATAATGTAGTTACTATTATAGAATAGTTTTAGAATACATTAAGGTAGTTGAAGAAGAAATAAAATAAAAACAGTAAAATAATAATGACACGTCTTCTTCAGGCGATTTCCTAGAATTAACAACATAAAAAAATAAAGAGAGTATTATGCCAAAAAAATACATCTTGAATTGGGGATGGATTTTAGGTTGGTATTTAGGTAGATATTGACCCAAAAAGATGGATTTTTTTACTTTGAATATATAATATTTAGTAGTTCCCTTTAATAAAGATGGGAGGGCCACTCTTGGAATTCACCAATGTCTTGAATTAATATAAATTAATTTTCTATACAAAACGAATTCAAAACAATTTTTTTAAAATATTGGATGAATATGGGTCGAAATATATTCATAAAACTATAATTTTATATATTTTTATTATTTTTTAATCCTCATAATTTTGTTTTCACCCTTATTTGACACTTTTAACTCTTATTATGATATCATGTTATTTATAATTTTAGGATTAATATAATAAAACTAATTAGATAAACATTGAAAACATAAATCATTTAAGATAATGTATGATTTATCCAAATTATATGTCATGTGTTTATATATATTTTTTAAAAAAATTATTTAAAATTATTTAATTTAAAATATTAATAATTTAAATGTTTACATTATTCATTGGTTGACATTTAAAAATATCATAATCACATGATATCATCAATAAAACTCTATTTACTCATCCCTATCATGTCCATTTCATACCTATAATTCATGTATGACACCAATTATATGAAATTATATTTATTTTAATTTTTTAATATCATTTAGATGATTATTCTATTATTAAAGCATTTATTACATAATAATTATGTCGCCATTTAATTTTATTATTTCATTAATAAAAATAATAAATATATTTCCACGATGTAATTAAAATTGTTTTGTTTTATATACTATTTATATTTGAACATATACCATATATAATACCATGTTAAAAATATATATTATATGCTAAAAACATTAGCATGACAAAATTGATTTTTTATTTAATAAAATACTACGAAAATTATAGATTCATGCATGTGGCTCCAAGAGCTCCAAAATTCATCTAGAAGATGTCATGGGTTGAAAAAAGTCTTCTAATTAAATTTTAACACTTTTAAGGATAATTTTACAATATTTTATAACATTATTTTTACCCTTAGTTACAAAATGTACTTTTATTTATAGTAATAAAAGTAATTAGTAAAGTTATTGTTCATATTTTCAAGAAATTAGAGGGTCATATATACTATATTTGGGAATTATTCTTCAAAGCATGAAATTGTTTTTTTAATTGAAATCACATATGGGGTTAAAATAAATTTAAAACTAATCATGTTCAAGGATAGAGAAAACATGTTTTTAAAGTAACAAATGTTCCAAATATGATAATGTTTTTATATCCAATTTCAATGTGAAATTGATATCAATGACCTAAATTCGATGTAACATCCTAGGTAAATAAATAACATGATATTTTTGATATTTATTAATATTTATGAATTAAATGTTATTTTTACAATAAATGGGATGCAATGTTTGATTGAGTACCTGATACACAACAACGAGTTTCATTGAAATCTTACGTTGCACACAACATTGGGTCATACTAAAACATAATAATATAATATTATTTTTAATGGTTATTAATCCCTAGACATTTTAATTGTAACACCCCACCCCTAACTCATTGGTGTGAGGATGTGGTGAGGGCAACTTGGCCTTAAGTGATGTCCCAAGGCGCCAAAGGCTGGCAATGAATGGCGAGGGATTCAAGATCAAGTTGGGGAACGATTTTCCCTTAAAAAAATAACAACCCAACCATCCAGTAACATCTATTATATGATGCATATAAATTCCATTACCCAACCATGCATTCCCAAAACACAACCAAGTTGTTCCACAACACAACTCAAAACAAATACAAAGAGACATGTCCACACGATATCAGAGTACACTCCAGAAACCAAACAACCAAAAACCACAAGCTCTGACACCACCACAGCTCCATGCCAAGCTCTAGGTCCAAGCTCCACCAAGGGATCACAATGATCTACTAATGGAGGGTGAGGCCTTACATTTTCCCAAGTCACGACACACGACATCTGCAAAGAGACAATAGGGACAAATGAGGGGGTGAGTACTAAAACTCAGTAGGATTTCCCAAAATGACTTCCCTACACACGCCACTAGGAAAAAACTGTTAGCACCTTTATATAAAATATTTTATACAAGATAATCACAAGTGAAACCCTTACCATAATCCAATCAAATCCTTACACAACCATCTCACCCAAACCAAACAACCAAGGGAAAGCCAACAAATATTCCATAATACAATTCACCATTTCACATTAACACAACAAATTCCATCTTTGCAAAAAAACACACAACAAAACAACCATTACTGTGGGACTTCCTCACATCCCGTACACCTCATTCTCAACTAGTGGTGCTTCTCGACCACTGCCAATAACGGTGGTTCTTCCGACCAATATCCATCAACTTTTATAGTGTGACTTCCCGCCCACTTCCATAAGGGTGGTTCTTCCAACCACTATCCATCAACATTTAAAAGTAGACATCCCGACCACTTCCAAAAAACCAACACAATCCATAACACTCAATCAAACAACAAGCACAATGCACCATTGTCACACAATAAACACACAACCATTCCCAACACATGCCAATTTACTTCAAAAAATCAATCATTTATTGAAAACACCCTTTATTCGTTTTCTTTGCCAAAAAATATTTCAATAAAAAAAATATTTATTGAAAACCATTTGCATCATCAATTTTCAAAAATCAATGACATGAACCCATATCCAAATCACCATTTGAAAATCCACAGCAAGAGAATTTCACTACAAACCCCCACTTTTTTCAAAAATCCCCAAATGGATTTCCATCTAATATCGCCTAACAAATCATAATTTAATTTCCACACAAAAATTAATTGTAACAAAGAACCACTGGTTCTAACCATGTGGATTCGAGAGAGAAGCCACCTACCTTTATGGTTCCCGAGAAATCGACCCACGAACAACCACACCTCAAATCCGACGAACGCACCAACGAAACCACTATAGATCACTTCCCCTAAAATCCACAAGACTTAATATTAACGTCCAAGGCAACATGAACCCTTGAACTACACACAACAAGTTTAGATCTAGAAAACTACAAAAGAGACAGAAGTAGATCTAGAGGAAAACACAAGATAAGCAAGAGGAGAGACTTACCAGGGAGATACCACCTTCAACCCACCTTGAAACCCCTTTAATCACTTCCAAAACGAGTGGGAGGGCACCCTCAACCCCTGAGAACAAAAAATCCCGAGTGAGGCATGAGTGGGGGGAAGATTGGAGTGAAATGAGGCAATATCGATTGAGCTCGTGTTTTAAAACCCTATTTTTAAGTGTTCCCACGGTTAGCCCGCATGGTTTGGCAAACCGTGCGCTAACCGTGCACACGCCACCTCCACTAGAGCATGAGACCACACGATTTCTTTGCAGGGGTTGGAAAACTTTGCACAGGCCATGCGAAGCCTACTATCTCCCCCTACAGGGTTTCTTGGAGAATCAATATGGTTTCCACTAACCATGCTCAAACTGTGCACCCATTTAAAAGCCTCCAAACTTATCCAAAACCATTCCAAACTCACCCAACCTCTTCCCAACTCATCCAATGCACATTAATCAAATAAAAATGCATAAAAAGGACGCATACCACAAACCAGGGGTAATACATTCTCCCCACAATTGGAATTTCTGTCCTCGGAATGTAGTGAAGATGCCCTTTGCCGAAAGAGATCGGTCCACTGCTCGACCATCACTTTCTCCCACTCCCTAGTCTCCTCTTGAATTTCGCCATGTTTCCACAAAACAAGAACAAAACCAATGCTTTTACCATGTAAGAATTTCTCTTGGCAGTCCACAACCTGCACTGGCACATGCACCAACGAAGCATCTGGTTCTAGCACAACATGATCCCATCGAATCACATGTTCATGATCCGGCTGATACATTTTCAAATGGGACCCATGAAACACATTGTGCCCCACACTGAACAAAGGTGGTAAAGCCAAACGATAATCCACCTCACTAACCCGCTCAAGAATTTCAAAAGGCCCAATATACCTCAGAGATAACTTTCCCTGCTTCCCAAACTGACGATGTCCCAACCTAGAAGAGATACTCAAGAACACATGATCACTCACCTAGAATAACAAAAATCGTCGATGATAATCCACATACGATTTATGACGACTCTGATCCGTCTCCATTCTCTTCCTGATCAATGTGATCTTCTCTATCGTCTCCTAGAAAAGGCTCGGTCCAACCATCTAGGGCTCCCCCATTTCCACCAAACATAGTGGGGAATGACAAGGCTACCCATACAATGCTTCTAATAGAGCCATCTGTATGTATTCCTGATAACTTTTATTGTACGAGAACTCAAACAATGACAAGTGCTCCTCCTAGGAGCCACCAAAATCTATGAAAGAAGCCCGGATCATATCCTCCATAGTTTGTATCGTCTTCTCAGATTAACCATCCGTCTGTGGGTGATACGATGTACTCATCATCTATAGTGTCCCCAGTGCTTTCTACAATTATTTCCAGAAAAGAGATGTAATCCTCGAATCTATATCTGATACAATCGAAACTGGAAAAACCATGCCTCTTTACCACCTCCCAGATATAGATTTTGGAGAGATCCTCCACCGTATGAGATTCAAAAATCGCGATGAAATGAGCCGACTTCATTAGTCGATCCACTATCACCCAGATGAAATCGTGATTTCTTATCATTCTTCAGAGACTTATGACAAAATATATCGTTATCTGCTCCCACTTCCAAAAAGGGATTGGTAAAGACTGCAACATTCATGTTGGCCTCTACTACTCTGCCTTGACCTGCTAACAATTCAAGCATCTCAAAACAAACTCGGACACTTTTCTTTTCATGCCACTCCACCAGAACTGCGCTTTCAACACTTTATTCATTTTTTTAATTACAGGATGAAAAACCCACCTGGAATGTTGATATTCCATGAGAATATATTCATGACAAGAAACTTGTACAAACCTCTGATTATGAAAACACAAAAATTAATCTCTATTTGGTTGCCAACCCTCAATGCTCTCCCCACCATTGAGTGTCGACCCCATGGTCACACACTCAGGATTGGTTATCTGTGCCTTTCTAACCAGGAAAACCAAGTCAGGAATCAAAAAAAACTGGAAAGAAGACCGCTCTATCGCCTTGGTCCTCACATTCTAACCACATAACAGCTATAACTGACTTCAAATGCCACTGGTCTGATGCCTGTTTCACCACCTGGGCATATGATTTTCTACTTAATGCATCTTCCACCTAATTTCCCTTTCTCAGTGTGTACATCAAGTCAAAATCAAACATATGGAGATATTACATCCATCTCCTTAGCCTCAAGATCAAATCCCTTTGTGAGAAAATATGTTTCATGCTCTTGTGATCTCTATATACCATGAACTTTTCACCATAGAGATAATGACACCACACTTTCGAAGCATGGACCACTACTGCCAACTCCAAACCATGAGTTGAGAAGTTCTTCTCATGCACTCTCAAATTTCAGGAGCCATATGCCACCACAAGATTACCTTGAATGAGAATGCACCCCATCCCTGATCCCGATGCATTGCAATACACCACGTACCCTCCCCCTGGTTCTGAAAAAACCAAGATTGGTGATGATGTGAGATGACCCTTCAGCTCTTTGAAACACTGCTGAAACTATTAATTCCACTGGAATGGAACATTCTTTCCTTTTAAAGTTATCATTGGTGAAGCCAAATATGAAAAATAATGCACAAAATGCCGATAATACCCAGATAGACCAAGAAAACTTTGTATCTCAAAACCATTCATTGGTGGTTTCCATGAGACAATAGCCTCTATCTTTTCTGGATCCATGAAAACCCCTATTTCAAAAATCACATGGCAAAGAGAATGAAATTCATGAATCCAAAAGGCACACATTGGAAATTTTCCATTTGACTGATGATCCCCCAAGATCCCCAAAACTGTCGTCAAGTGCTGCTCATGCTCCTCCCTTGTCTTTGAATACACCGTAAAATCGTCTACAAACACCACCACAAATGAATCCAAATATCACTGAAATATCATATTAATCAATGCCATAAACACTGCTGGAACATTCGTTAGACCTAAGGGAATAACCACATATTCATAATGGCCATATCTACTTCTAAAAGCTGTTTTAGGAATATCATCCTTCCTCACCCGCAATTGATGATATTCTAACCTTAGGTCGATCTTGGAGAACCACTGTGCTCCCCTCAACTAGTCGAACAAATCATCAATTTGTGGAAGTGAATATCTATTATTTATCGTATGTTGGTTAAGTCTACGATAATCAGCACATAGCCTCAAATTTCAATCCACCTTTTTTAATGAAACACACCGGTGCTGCCCACGAAGACGAGCTAGGCAAGACAAACCCTTTGTTTTAAAACTCTACCAACTAGACTTTAAATTCCTGTAATTCAGCTGGTGCCATCCGGAAACGACAAAAGTGAGATAGAACTGGTCCCCGAAAGGAGATCAATCGTAATCTCCACTTCTTTCATGGGAGGTAACCCAAAGAATTATTTAAGAAAAAAATCCATGAACTGATCCACCACTGCCGCATGAACACTCTGCTCAACACCCTCTACCGATTCCATTGACAACACCGCCAACTGATACTATAATGTATCCACTACTGGTGCCAAAAAACCCATTGCACCCTAACTTTCATGCCTCTCTCCTCTAAAGAGATGTCTAACACCATTGTGTGTCGTAAAATTCATTGTTCGCGCATTACAATCGATGTGGGCCTTAATAGCCACCAGCCAATCCATTCCAAGGACTACATCATACCCATCCATCTCAAGAACTGAGAAATTCTAGGTTATCTAAACCTCTCCCACAAAAAAACAACATACTCCACACAAGAAGGCTTAAAACTCTCTTCTTCCCAAAAAAGAATGATGTTTTAAAACCGACGGCATCATTTCTACCCTTAAACCCCGCAAATCAACCACACGTGCAGAAATAAAAGAGTGCGAAGCACTGGTATCAAAAAACACATACATCAAGGTAAAATTTAAAATAATAGTACCCGTCACTATGGATGGTCCAGACTGATCATCCAGAACAAACTTCTCAGCTCCGAACACATGTTTTGTTTCCATACTCTGCTCTTCATTACTCTGTCGAGGCGTCGTGGTATTCCGAGAATCACCATGACCCACTTTACTCTACTGATGAGGGGTGTGCTTCTGTCCCCATCTAGTCGAAGCATACAACATCTGCGATCCATGAGGAGTGTCACAAACACCAGACCTTGGATCATTTCGACAATAACACTGCAGATGCCCCATTTTCTTAAAATTATGACATTCTCGTGGTTTTCCCGTAAAATCCTGCTTGATGTGGTTCGTAGAACCACACTAAAAACATTATAGCTTTCTCTAGGGATTCAGAGGATGATTCACCGATCATGACATCAGATTATTTTCAATATTATCACCCTTGGAATAAGTGTCCCTCCTTCTATTGAACCTATCATTAGAGTTCCCACTATTTCCCATGAGTACCACCATGCTTCCTCCACCTGGATCTCTCAACAGATCCCACTTAGCCACTAAGGCTCTATTCACCATCTCTTTTTAATCATCTATACACAGTACTACATTCTTTGAACTAATTTATTTCTTTAACCCCGATTCAATGATTCTTGCCTTTCACGACGTGCTACCCTCCACCTCAGGTGCAAACCACACCAAGATCATAACCTTAGCTGCATATTCCGTGACAGACATAAGCTCTTACTTCAAACTGAATAAATCATTCGTATGACGAATTCTAAACATATGTGGGTAGAATTGTTTGTTAAAAAATTGTTGAATGCCTTACGACATCATACCATGGTTTGTCCCCGCTTGGACTACCAACTCCCACCACTGAAGGGCAAGATCTTCAAACATGTACGTGGCCAACTTCACTTTCAGCTCTACAGGTGTTCCCAAGAACTCAAAAATCTTGTTCATTCAATTCAACCTTGCTTCCGACCTTTCTGGCTCTAAATCGCCGCTGAATATGGGTGGATTCTACTTTTGAGACTGAACCACATGATCCGCATTCCTTGGTTCATCCATTTTATTTCCACTTTCCATTGCTTGGAAAGCTTGAACTATTCTTTGCACTAACTGTTAGTTCACCTAAGGCTCAGGTGCAACCACATTCTCAGCAGACTCCTCTGGTTGGTCTTTATGAAGCCTACCTAGTGCCATTTCTATCAATAGAAAATAAACTTCCATGTGTCTCACATCCATAGACATCATGAAATCCCATTTCAAATCACATTACACAACACAATCACAACATGGTTTTCCCCAGTTCCCATTTTCCATGTTTCACCATTTTGAAAACCAAACCATTTTCAAAATACCAATGTATTCACATTAAAATTTCACACATTCATATCACATCATAAATCATTATACCCCAATGAAATATGCATCCTAGTGGGAAGTCATTTCTACCATTCATTTCATTCTCATCTCATTGACTATAGCCACGACAATAACCTATCCAATGGCAATAAGTGTCTCCAAAACATTTATGTCCCCAACTCCATAATAAATTGAATTTCAACATAAAAGGGTTATCTATTTCCTTTTATGCTATACATTCAAAGTTCCGACATTCCTACGCCTTTCTACCATCCCGACTCTATGAATGAAACACAATGAATGTCAACACCAAAGTCAAAGATAACTCCAAAGGACCGAACAAACTGATACCACTTGTAACACCCCACCCCTACCTCATTGGCTTGAGGAGGAGGTGAGGGCTACTTTTCCTTAAGCGATGTTCCCAAGGTTCCAAAGTATGGAAATGAATTCTGAGGGCTTCAAGATCAAGTTGGAGAACGATTTTCTTTTAAGACAAAACCAACAAAACCATCCACTAATCGCCATTATATGATGCATATTAATTCCATTACCGAACCATGAGTTCCTAGAAAGACAACCAATTTGTTGCACAACACAACTGTAAACCAACACAACAAGACATTCCCAAATGGCATTAGTGTATACTGTGGAAACTAAACAACCAAACACAACAAGCCATGACACTACCACATCTCCACGCCATGCTCCAAGCATCAAGCTCCACCAAGGGATCAAAATGCTCCACTAAAGGAGGGTGATGCATTACTTTTCCCACGTCATGGTACATGACATCTGAAAATACACCATAGTACCAAAGCAGGGGGTGAGTAATAAAACTTATTAGGATTTCCCCAAATAACTTCCCAGCACATTCCACTAGGATAAAACCGTTAGCACATTTATATAAAACACTTTATATAATATAATAACAAGTGAAACAATTACCATAATCCAAAAACATCCTTACCAAACCATATCACCCAAACCAAACATCCAAGGGAAACCCAAAAAACATTCCATAAGCCAATTCACCATTTTATATTAGCACAATAAATTCCATCATTTCAAGACAACACACAACAAAACAACAGTTACGGTGGAACTTAATCCCATCCCGTACACCTCATTCTAAACTAGTGGTACTTCTCGACCTCTACATGTAATGATGGTTCTTATGACCACTATCCATCACCTTTTATAGTGAGACTTCCCACCCACTTCCATAATGGGGGTTCTTCCGACCATGATCTATCACCTATTATAGTGAGATTTCCCGCCCACTTCCACACAACCAACAAAATCCAATACACTCAATCAACCAACAAGAAAAATTCACCAAGTCCACACAATATACAGAAAACCATTTCAAACACATGCCAATTTACATAAAAAATCACTCATTTATTGAAAACACCCTTTAATTGTTTTCCATCCCAAACAATATTTCTATAAAAAAACATATTTATTGGAAACCATTTTCATCAACCATTTTCACAAATCAATCATAGAAACCCATTTCTAAATCATTATTTTAAAATCCACAATAAAAGCATTTCACCATAAACCCCCTTTTTTCCAAAATCCCGAAATGGATTTCCAAAGAATTTCGCATAAAAAATCACATTTTAATTTCATCACAACAATTAATTGTAATGAAGAACCACTAGTTCTAACCAAGTGGAGTCGAGAGAGGATCCACCTACCTTTAGGTTTCCCTAGAAATCGACCCATGAACAACTGCGCCTTAAATCCGGTGAAGACGCCACCAAAACCTCTCTAGATCACTTCCCCTAACATATACAATCCTTAATATAAAAATCCAAGGCAAACCCAACCAAAGATCTATAAAAAACAAGTGTAGATCTAGAAAACCACGAAAGAGATGGATGTAGATCTAGAGGAAAACACAAGATAAACAATATAAGAGTCTTTCCTGGGAGAAACGACCATCAAACCACTTTGAAACAC
Source organism: Viscum album (assembly GCA_963277665.1). Taxonomy (NCBI): domain Eukaryota; kingdom Viridiplantae; phylum Streptophyta; class Magnoliopsida; order Santalales; family Viscaceae; genus Viscum; species Viscum album. The sequence goes on from OY728128.1 coordinate 1,305,449,966, forward strand.
CATTGAATCACTTCCAAATCGAGTGGGAGCCCCCTGAGAACCCTAAATCCCGAGTGAGGCTCGAGTGGGAGGATGATTGGAGTGAAATGAGGCAATCCCGTTTGAGCCCGATAGTAAAACCCTTATTTTAAGTGGCCACATGGTTATCCCGCACTGTTTGGAAAACAGTGTGCTAACCTTGCGCACACCACTGCCTCAGGAGAAAGTGTCCACATTGTTTCCATGCACGGTTTGTCAAACCGTGAGCATGTCATACAAATCCTACTGTCTCCCCTTGCACGGTTTCCTAGAGCATCCACATGGTTTCCACTAACCGTGCTCAAATAGTGAACCCCTTTAAAAGCCTCTAAACTCATCCAAAACCGTCCCACACTCTCCCAACCTCTTCCCAACTCATCCCATGCACATTAAGCACATAAAAATTCATAAACAAAGGCCACATACATAAAATCGGGGGTACTATAGTAATGGGGGGAATGAAAAAACTACCTAACAATTTATTATACCTTTTTGTTAAATGTTTTTATATCTAACCAATAAATTTTAGAGGTTAAAATAAGAAAGAATCAGATTTGATGTATAAAATCTATAATATTATTTAAAAGGTCGATTTACTACCTTTTAATTGTGAACCCTCCTTAAATATTGTTTTGGTTACATCTATATATTATATTTGACAGAATAATATTCTTCTTTAGAATCGGGACATCAAAAATTACATTTGGTAAATATTTGGTAATCTTATGACAAAGTTCATTTTTTAAATAAATAGTGAAAATTAGTGTATTTTAATTCAAAAAATTATTTTAATTTAACTTATAAATATATATTTATATTAACTTTTTAAGTGGTTTTAATGTTTAATTAGATTAAATTTTTACCATTTAATCTAATGATGGTAATTGGATGAAATTTAATTTTGAAATTGGGCATAAACAGGTGTCAATCTTATGATAAATATTGTTTATTAAAAACATGCTATTTGTTTTCACAACTAGAATTAATTTTAAATTAGTTAATAAAAATTATATGTTTTAAATTTTGTAAAATAGATATCATTTTTGATTTGAGAATATCATATATAGCTTAGGATGATGTTTTGGTATATTTCTGAAAAACATCAATTTTTGAGGGATAGTGAAACAACTATGTAGTAGGTAAAAACTAACTTTTATCATTTAAATAAAACTTTATCACTTCTGTGAATTGAATTTTGAAACTCCAAAAGACATGGTTGTTATTAGTAAGTAAAACGTGGTTCAACAAAAAGAAAATATTTTTTTTTTGTGAATAGTAAATTCAGAATTTTATTTAACGAGGTTAAAGGTAAACAAGGTAATTCAATGTAAAAAGATTATTATAATAATACAAAATCACCTGAACACATGTTCTAACCTTATTGTATGAGTCATGACTGACCATTGGCATCCTTGTGTCGATTTTGGGACCCCATGGAGCACCTTGGGTGTGATAATGAAACATTAGATTAATTAATTTAAGTAAAGGCCAAAATGACACAAACAAATTTCTTTTAGTAAATATTAATTTTTACATGGGGACATATAATTTATATTTTCGACTACAAATATTTATTGAAAATATAAAAAGATATCCTACATCATGGATTTTGTTTTATAATTTTTTGAAATCAAATTAATAAAATTATTTATGACACAATAATGATGCAGTATTTACCTCATTAATAAATGATTTAAATAAATAATATTGTAAATATTAAAATAACATCCCAACCCTGTCCAATTCTTATTGGATGAATTTATTTCAAAAACGACTCATCTTATCTTCGACCGTAATGAGTTTTGGATCTTTATAAACCATAAATCATTATATAAAAAATAATATTTTCACACATTACTAAATAACACCTCCACCCCTTATAGAAATCCCTCCCTTCTAACCAATTCCTCACACCTCTCAAGTCGCATGGTTCACCAAACCCCTAAAAAAATAAGGTCTCAATATCCCAATATTCATCCTAGAAGCCATACCTTATCAAATAAGGCTCTTTAATAAGTCCTTTTTGTTCAAACCAAAGGTAGTTACCCTAATTAAAGTTAATAGTTTCTCTCCAATTCTTTTTTTATTTTAATTCTCCAACCATAAACTCTTTTTATTCCTTTCTTTTATAACAACACCAGTATCCAAAATATACTAGGATGTATTTATGAGAAGGAATCAAACTACACTTTCACACACATGAATCTAATGGGTAAATAATATAATGATTCTATGGACGGTGAACTACTGCCTCACGAAACGATGATTGTTCAAATATCTCCTACCACCTCTCATGGTGGCCATTATGATGGAACTATATTTAAATATGTTATATATATATATATATGTATATATATATTATTTTAATGTTGTATTTATTCTTCTATATTTTTTCATTTATAGAATACCTTTATGATTTCCATTATGGATAAAGCCGGTTATTTCATTTGAGGATGTGCGGACTACCGCCCCCTCAAAGTGATATGACTCATTAATACCATATGTGGTAATATAAAGGGTGGAGTTATTGAAATTATATATGATATTATACTGGAATTATAATATAACAATGTATCATTATGTTTTCATTCATTTAAAATACATAATAGAAATGAATGTAGCGTTCATGCGTATGTACGGCTTCCCGTCTCCATGAAAGGTGCATTTCATTTCCTATCTCCAAATGTTATGTAATGTTATAAAATATATATATATATATATACTATATATATATATATAGGATATCTAAATCATGAATATCATTTTGTATATAATTTAATTTTGACCACATGGACAACTTGTAATTCTAAGGTGTTCAATTTTGACTCAAGTACCAAGTATCGACAAAACGACCATTATTAACGTAAATTATTACATAATGTTTATAACATGGTAATAATATATATAAAAACAATAATAAACTATTTAAATGGTTCTTAATGATGTATAAATTAACTTATTTTTATTATTTGTGTAGAACAAGGTACAAAAATTCCAAGTCGGACACAAGGTATGGGATTTCTTATCCCGCATTCAATTCCATGATATTATAATTGTTCACCAGTAATTTATTGCATGTGGTGTATTTTTTACTGACATTTGATATATATTATCATGATTATCTTTATATTTATAGTATTATGTGATTAATTTGGTGGTTATTAACTCTTGTTCATATGACTCGATTGATTACAATGTGGTAAGTGGTTTTCATCTAATTTTTTATTCCCGTGTGATTCATGCTATATTGCCACTATTTTACTTTTGTGTGGTTTGTGTACTTTACATGATTTTATTAGTTGTGTAATATAATAATTTTTTTTATTTAAATCATCATTTTACAATCCTTATTTCATGGGGGTATGTTTCGTATGTTACCAAATCCATAAGGAAACCCTCCACCCTCCTCTTTTTAAAAGACTTTTTTTTATTGTGTCTTTTAAAATACAATTTATTATGTTGGGATATATTCTTCTATATCCTTATTGATGTAAATATTATGTCTATGTGATGAGATAAACTTTTTCCTCTCATAAATTCATTTTCTGAATTTTTATGTGACGTCATTAGGCTGTCAAATATCTAAAGGAACATCATCACCCTATATCATTTCACAGGGTTAAATATATACTTCTTGATTATGACATGATATGAATATTTTTGAATGAAATCATATTGTATTACAATTAATATCCTCCTATATGGGGTTTATTATTATTTTTCAAACATAATTATGTCGTTGATTTTTCATTAATCTAAGGGTACAATTTTTAAAAGGGATTTCACCTCAATTTACATTCAATTGAGAATTCATTGTTGTTATTCAACAATTCACTCTTATGTGGTGTATATACTACCTTTGGAATATTATATCATGAATACCTTTATTCTCATGATATTATAATGTTCTGATTAAATTTTATTCATCAATTATTTGTATTTAAGCGTCTCTCATTTTCAAAAAAATTTGTTAACTAAAATATATTTTAAAATGTTTTAAATATTTATTCCTATAAATATTTCTAATTAATGTCCATATTGTCAAAAAGGATTTTAGGATTTATTTTTATGTACATTAATTTTTTCAAACGATAATTCATTTAAAATCTTGAATATGGTATGGGACACTTTGGTTAATAAATCTATTTATTAAATGTTTTAAATGGTTTTGAAAATGATTTGATAAAGAATTATTTATTTCAATATCATGATTTGATATTTTATTATTGGAATGTGGAATGGTTATATTTTATTTATACGTGAGTTATGTGTTATGAATATTTTATGGTTATTGGGCATTATTTACATATATGGGTGGTTCGGTGATAAACCTAGAGTTGGTGAGCCTGAGATAGCTCTCCAACGCATTGGGTAACGTGATGGAGGTAAACTTGAAAATTTCTCCTAATTGATTTAAGGAATATAATGTGTTGGGTATTCCAAATGTTAATCCCTGTGTAGTTGTGATAGCTACAATGTATGTATGTTATTAGAGCCATAAGTTATCTATGTGATTTATGATTTATGTATGTTATTCATAAATCTTTTGATTTCATGAGGTATGTTATGATTGAAAACTAGGGTTTAATTGATTTGTTTATATTTATGGGATAAATTTTCCTTAAATTATTTTATAACCCTTACCGAGATTTTTATGCTCAGTCCATGTTTTGAATTTTTTTCACCGGACATAAAGATGAATAGGGTCAAGGATTCTTTCAAGTAAATTTCATGATGTCTAAATCATAGAACTAAACATGTCTATTTTTTAAAGTGTTTTTATTTTATAAAAAATGGATATTGGGTACTAGTGTCTACATGTAATATTCAATTTGTTATGCAATAATTATGGCCTAATTCTCTAAAACACAAAACCTGAAAAGATTCTCAATGTGAATTCTTGACATAATTCTGGATTATGTATTGGTTAAGGATGGGTTCTTATAGTTGGTATCAATGGTCTGATTAGATAGATTTATATGTTAGGGAGTTATTTAATCATAAGGGACATAACCATAATTGTTAAGAAATTAGAAATAGTTATATCTTTTTTAGACAAAGTGAATGAGATTAAGATAACATAAATAGTTTAATTTTTAGTGTTTACCCTCCTCATAAGATATTATATGATGATTTTGCTGATATATTCACACTAACCATTTTTTGTTGAAGTAAATGGATGGATCTAGAAGGAAGCAAAGTAACAATGGATGTGAGGAAAACTGTGACAACTTTCTGAATATGAAATTGAATGAAATGGGAGATGCAATGAGAACACTTGTAGTTATTCCCAACCAACTATATAGAGTAATGATTGACCACCTGAACCATGGGGATTTTTTTAAGTCATCATATATACAAGAAAAAAATTCCAATTAAATATTAGGTAATAATCATAAAGGTATTTATGTTAAAAAACAATGTGTTAAGGATGTGGAATGAAACACATAGGAAAATGCTTCAAAGGGACTAGAAGATTATATATATGGTGGAATGAAGGTCCTAAAAAAATAAAATTCCCTGAAAAATTGAAACATCTAGTTGACTCTTGGATTTGGAAAGAATTTATATATGAGGGATCAATTGAATGGTTTAAATGTGGTGTGCATGGTCATTATACAAACAAATGTCCTACGAAGATGTTTCAGGAATGGGATCATGAAGAATGTTGAATGTGTAAGAAGTCAACATGTAAGGGATTCAAGAGTTATGGTAGTTTTTTAGATAATGAAATGCTTAAAAGTATTTAGTCTCTTTTGATGATGAGATTACATTGGAAGACTTTTTATAGTATGTGTAACCATAATGTTGAATATATGAAAACATTTTTCAAGGAATAATTATCTTTTCTAATGATGATTTATGGTTGAATTTTATTTTGGAAGAATACATGTTTTAATTTTGGAAATATTGTGATTTGGGTTATTAATGGTAATTATTAACCGATCATAGAGAATATGTGATTAGGTTAATTAGACTTCAGAATTAGACTGTAAGAGTAGTCCATGTTTTTGGAGATAATTGTTGAGATTTACTGTGGAAAGTTATGTGATAAAATCCTTCTGAGATTTGGGTATCAATTTTATTTAGGATTATTTTGAATAATTTTAAGGACAATTGTGTATTTAATGGTATTTCTTGAAAATTGGGTACTTTTTGTTGAATATTGGAGATTAATAGTAGTATTTATTTTTATATAAGATTATCCTTTTTGGGGATTATATGATTTTGTACTATGTTTTTTGGTTTTAGTTGATGTCTAAAGGAAAGGGAAATATATAGTTCTACTTTTTTGGATTATGTGATTCTATAGAAGATGATTATTGTGCTTTTGATGTGACCAAGACTTTCAGAATGCTAATTGTTTTGAGAAAAGATTAGTTTTTGGTAGAAACTTATTAAAGGATGAAAATCTATTTGAAGGAAAGTATATTTCCTCATGTTCTTATTCTATGTAGTAAATGAATTCCTAAAAATTGGGAAAAGTAGATTAAAAAAAAATTTGGTTTACCTTACCTACTGGGGAATCAAATATCATTTAATAAATCATATGTTTTCGATTTTTTGCTAGATAACTTTATCCTAATCATGTTTTCTATCACTCTTCATCAGACGTTGATGGTTTTTTTCTCTTCCATATCAATGTTTTCCTACATGGAATCCTAATATGTGTTATCTCAGGTGACCTTTGTACTTCTCTTTCATTATTTTAATGTGATAGTTTTATTGACTCTTTTTCTGATGTGGGATATTCAATGATGTTTTTGAGCCCAATTTGTAAATTTCGAGGACCCAATTCCCAAAAGGGGCGAAGGATGTGACATCCCATGTAAATAAAGAATATGAACTTTTTATATTTATTAATATTTTTTAATTAATTATTAATTTTACATTAAAGTGGATTCTATGATCGACGGCGTACCCGATACACAACAGCGTGTTTCTTTGAAATCTTACGTTGCACAAAACGTTGGGTCATACTAAAAAAAAATATCATATTATGTTAAGTATTTTGATAGATATTGTTTCTAAAAAACACACTATTAGTTTTGAACACAAGAATTAATTTTAAATTAATTAATAAAACATCTAGGTTTTAATTTTTTGAAAATATTGATAATTTTAGAATTCATAATATCAAATATATATTTGGCTGAATTTGTGTACTTTTTTTTGAATAATATCAATTTTTGATGATTTTTGAAACCACTAAGTTATAGTTAAAAAATGACTTCTTCATTTAAATGAAGTTTTACCACTTATGTGAATTGAATTTCCAAAATATGAAATACATGGTGGTTGTTATTATGTGAAGTTTGGCTCAATATGATGAAAATAATTTTTTGGTGTATAGTAACTTTTGACTATTATTTACCAGGGTTAAAGGTAAATAGGGTAATTCACGGTAAAAAGAATATTATAGTAATAAAAAATAACCTTAACATGTGTCCTAACCTTATTGGATGAGTCATGGACGACCATGGGAATCGTTGGAGCCATTTGGAGACCCCATATTGCCATTTGGGAGTGATAATGTCACTTTAGATTAATTTATTTAAAGTAAAGTCAAAAATGACACAAACAAATATATTTTAGTAAATTAATTTTTACTTGGGGTTATATAAGATATAATTTCAACTATAAATATTAATTTAAAATCTAAAAATATTTATTGTATTATGGTATTTATTCTATATTTGTTTCATAAAAAATAAATAAAATTATTTATGATACAAAAAGGATGCAGTATTTACCTCATTAATAAATTATTTAAATAAATAAGATTATAAATATTAAAATAACTTCTAAAACCTGTAAAATTTTTATTGGATGAATTTATATCAACCATGAGTAATATTATCTTAGGACATAATGTGTTTTGTACCTTTAGAAACCGAAAATAATTATATAATAAAATAATATTTTCACATTTACCTAAAGAACCCATCCCCGTTTATAAAAGTCCCTCAATTATAACCCATTCCTCACAACTCTCACTACACTTGGATTGTCCAAAACCAGAAAAAATAATCTCTAAGAATGCCTCTCTTACTCCTAGAATCCTTAACATAGGCAGGAGAAACTTTCATGAAGTCCTTTTTGTTCAAACCAATGGGAGTTACCTGAATTAAAGGTAACAATTTCTCTTAAAAAATTATTTTTATTTTACTTATCCATCCCCTAAACACTTTTTAATCATTTAATTTATAAAAACACCATTATCCTCAACATACTAGGATGTTTTTATGCGATTTATTTGAACTACTCTTATACACACCACGATCTAATGGGTAAAGAACCTACTGTTTCGGTGGATGGGGAACTACTGCCTCACGAAACGATGTTTGTTCAAATATCTCATACTGCCTCTCATGGTAGAACGCGTTAATTTCATTAGAGGAAGTGCGGACTACCGCCCTCTCAAAGTGATATGACTTGTTCATACAATACGTGGGACATATAAAGGACGGAGTAATTATAATAATATATTATATAGTAATTATAATATAACTATGTATAAATAGGTTTTCATTCTATTAAAATACAAAATAGAAATGGAAGTAGCGTTCGTGCGTACGTATGACTTACTGTCTCTATGAACATTACATTACATTTTTTATTTCCAAATGTTATGTACTGTTATAAATACAAATATATACTTGATCAATATGATATCTAAACCATTAATTTCACAATGGAGACAATTTACTCTTTACCACTTGGAAATATTGTACTTATATGCTTTTCATTTTATGGCTCAAGTACCAAATATTGATAAAACAACCATTATTAACATAAATGATTACATATTGTTAATTACATGGTATTAAGGGATAAAAATGGAATAATAAACATGATAAGGGTATATAATCATGAATAAATTAACTTATGTTTTTTATTCCAGAAGAAAATGGAACATACAAGTCATCTCAGACATGAGGTAAGGGATTTCTTATCTCGCTTTCAATTCCGTGATATTTCTGTTGTTTCCCACTAATTTATTCCATGTGGAGTATTTTGTAATAAAATTTGATATAAATTATCATGATTCTCTTTATATTCATTGTATTATGTGATTCATTTGGTGGTTAATAAATTTTGGTCATACAACTCGATTGATTACAACGTGGTAAGGGGTTTTCATCTCACTTTTTATTCCTAGAAGATTCATGTTATATTGCTACCATTTTCATTTTGTGTGTTTTATGTACTTCCCGTTATTGTATTCATTTTGTTATATACATAAATTTATGTGTATTTATATCATTATTTTATGATCCGTATTTCATGGGGGGTATGTTTCGTATGTTACCAAATATGTAACAGAACTTTTCAACCACCACTTTTAAAAAGACTTCTTTTTGTTATGTCTTTAAATATACATTTTCTTATGTTTGGATATGTTCTCATATATCCTTATTTCAGTAAATTTTATTTTCATGTGATGAGATACCCTTTTTCTCTGATCAATTCATTTTCTGAATTTTAATGTGATGCCATTAGGCTGTCAAGCTTCTATAAGGGAACTTCTTCACCCAATTTCAATTCATTGACTTAAACATCAACTTCTTGATTATGTCATGCTATGAATATGTGTGAATGAACTCTGATTGTATTAAAATTAATATCCACTTATATTTGGTTTATTTGTATTTTTTTCACAAATATTTATTTTATTGATTTATCCTTAATTTAAGGACTTGATTTTTCTAAGGGATTTCGTCTAAATTAGCATTCCATTGAGACTTCATTGTTGTTATTCACCAATTAAATTATATTTGGTTTACATTCTATACTATGGAATATTATATCATTAATCCCTTTATTCTCATTATATTATAAATTTATGATTAAATGTTATTCTTTAATTATTTGTATTCAATCATCATTCATTTTTTTTAAATTCTTTAACTAAAATATCATTTTATATTTTTTAATGATTTATTCTTCTAAAAATTCCAAATTAATGTCCATGTTTTCAAAATGGTTTTTATGATTTATTTATATGGACATTAATATTTTCAAATAATAAATCATTTAATACAATCAAATTGGTATGTGACACTTTGAATTAAAAATCTCTTTATTAAATGTTTTAACTGGGTTTGGAAATGATTTGATAAAGCATTGTTTATTTCAATATCTTGATTTGATATATTATTATTGAAATGTGGAAAGGTTATATTTATTTTATACATGTGTTATATGTTATGAATATGTAATGTTTATTGGTCATTGTTTACGTATATGGGTGGTTCGGTGAGAAACCTAGTGCTGGTGAGCCCGGGATAGATCTCCAACTAATTGGGTAACGTGATAGAGGAAAACTTGAATGTTTCTCCAAAGAGATTTCCGGAATATACTGTGATGGTAATTCCAGATGTTCCTCCCTATATAGTTGTGATAGCTACAATGTAAGTATGTTATGAATTCCATTAGATACCTTTATGATTTATGATTTCTTTATGTTATTCATAAATCTTATGATTTCATGAGGTATGGTATGATTAAAAAGTATGGTTTCATTGATTTGTATTTATTGATGGGATAATGTTTCTTTTCATTATTTTATAAACCTTACTAATCTTTTTTATTCTCATCACATGTTTTGAAATGTTTTTCACAGGACATAAAGAGGAATAGGGACAAGGATGAGATCAAGGAAAAGTCATACAGTCTAAAACATAGAACTAAACATGTCTCTTTTTTTCATGAGTTTTTATTTATGAAAAATGGATACTAGGTAATAGTGTTTACATGTAATATTCAGGTTTTTATGTAATATTTATGGCATAATTATTTTAAACTCTAAACTAGAAAAGATCGTCAATGTGAATTCTGGACATAATTCAAGATTATGTATTTTTTTATGGTCAGATCCTAATATTCGATTTACCCAGAAAAAGGTGACTTAATTATTATTTAGAACCATTAAAATATATAATATAACACTATAAATAAATTTTATTAATTATTAGATTTCATTTATAACACATTATGTTTTCACTATTCATTAAAAATTCAATCTTATCTAGAAGGGATCCAAAAATTTAATAAAATTATATAGACACTCTGATATCCAAAAAAAGTTTATATTGTTTAATAGAATTAATAGAAATATAAAAAAATATTATAATCTAGTTTTTCATCCAAAAGGCATCAAATATGACTTTTTAGAGAAATACATATTTTATTGGTAAAATAGGATTTAATCTTTTATCATGTCTATAAACCAATTAAGATTAATGTTAAATATTATATTTAGTATATATATATATATATATATAAATATATATATAAATATAAATATATATTTCATTAGTATAATCCAGTAAGAGTGATTAGATTATTTTATAGATGCACTTGTTTGCAATAAAATCTATTTTGAGGAAAAAAATTTCCATATATTTTGAAAAAATATATTATTTTTATTTATAATTAGTTAGTGAAGAAATAATTAATTATATATACATGGGTAAACAATTTATTCATAATTTAGTTACACGTGTTCACTCTTGCCACTATAAAGTTTATGAAATAACTATTATATTTAAATAATAATATTTAGTCGATTGTTTAATATCAAGGTCATGTATAATGTATGCAATTGAGCATAGTGTTTCTTATAGAAAAATCATGTTTTTACATTCTCCCCAAACATATAAATTGCATTGTCGCATTTTAAATTAGTATTAGAAACTAGATATTTGATTTTTTGAAATAATTTTTTGAAATCAAACATAGATGAAAGGATTAATGAATGTCAATCTTTAAAATAAAGGGATGTATGGAGGTTTATTGAGATAACATGTAAAAGGGATCCATGTAGGGAACCATGTCTATGGTAGATAAAGCTAACGATTATGTTCTGATGAAATGTGATAGATAACTTTATATGAAAAATGCTAACAATCCTAAAAAAAATCTATGATGTATAAAAAGTTTATTGATTTATTAATAATAAAATTTAAAAAGTATTATTTTTAGGAAAGATCATTTTCATAGATTTGAGGAATTATATAACCATATATAAATATAAGTAAATATATTATCTTATATATTTATATTTCCTATGAATCATTTCCTCCAAATATGAATAAAATCTAGAAAAATAAGCATAATCATCAAAGATCACTCAAATACCAAAAGGATATCAATACCATAAAACACATGTCCAAAAGATGACGAATATATCCCCTACCAATTAATACTCAAATCAACAAAACCCCAATAAAACATCACCTATAAATTCTCTTAATTACTTATCATCATATCACATAAAAACCCTAAACAAGTGTTTAAATCCATGTTCATAAGTCTAACTTTAAAAATTTTTATCTCCCAATAGCTTCACTCACATTACAATATTTATCAACATCAACTGAATTAGATGAAAAAGATTATTATTCACCTTATATATATAATCATTATTATTTCTAGCTTGACTAATTCAATTCATACACACATTACCATAATTTCCTAAATCATTTAAACTAAAATATCATTCCATTGGAATATCTTTTCATCCAAGACAATATCCCTTCCACTCACGAGTCATATGAAAATATTTTCGACATTAGAAGAACTTCCCTATATTTGTAACACATTCTATACTATTAATTTCACCAAAATTCTCACAAGATCTATATTTTGTTTTCATAACAAAAATATCATATGAGGAATCCTTTCTAATTTCCTATTTAATAGACCTATTTTTTCTCTAATTTTCTTGGGAAATATGATAATAATAAATTTTAACTTTCAACATCGAAGTACGAAGAAAAACATTTAAATATTTTTATATCAAGAGATGATAATTCCTTTGGATATATTGGCTTCAATCCTGAGTAACTATGATTCATCATTCTATTAATATCCTAGATAAAAATAGAGATGAACCACGCCAAACAGGTTGGAGTTTTCATCATATAATTCCACCTAATATGGCTCATTTGTTTACCAATTCCAGTAATTGTTTTTCAATCATTAGTCAAACACCCTTTGGAAAAGAATTCCCTTGAAAAATATTCTTAAATCCATACCATTCCAAGGCATGAATCTCTTTAATTTATTTGGTATTCTTAATCATTAACCACAATTCATCAGCTTCACCTTTGAAACGATAAATTGATTGAGTTGAATTTTATTGATCTATACAACCAATGAAATTAAATATATATTCTAGAGATTTAAACCATCATTTACCTAGAAAATGGTCAAATGATCCCCTAAATTATGTGGGATGTTTCTTCATTATATATTCCTTAGTAGATATATTTCTTCATGGTAAAAGAAGTTCATATCTATATTGGATATCACCATTATTTATGTCTTCTGTCAACTGATCCATCACTACAGAAAAAATGTTTTATTCTGATACAAACTATTTTAGGATGCTGATTTGGAAGGATGTTTCCCTCTTGATTTTTACACTCCACTGTTTCAAATTTTCCCCTATAAGAAATAATTCTAAATAGGAAAATCTTAGATGAAGCAACAAGGTATTATTAAAATTATAAAATATTTCAACTAAACCATAAATTAAAATATTCTAATGGATTTTTATTAACACTATCCTATGCTCTAAATTTGTCTAATCCATTTGATTAGTACCAACAATAAGGACCTGACCTTAAAACATTACATAATCTTGTGTGAGGTAAAATCATTTATATTCTTTAACATTCAGGATATTTTTAGATATGAAACTTTATATAATTTTTCCATAACATAGACATCACAAAACCATAAAAATAAAATGTGGATACATGAATATCAGTTTGAATTTTTCCCATAATATTGAACATTTAAAATAAATAATGATCACTTTTATGAAACTCTTTAAAACAATGAACATGAAATATCCAATTTGTTACTCTTCTTCAATTCCTATGAATATCATTAAAAAACATGGTATGGGTATAAAAATAATAGTATTGGATACATAAAGAAGTAAAATTTTTTGTTTTGTAAAGGAATGAAAACCTGTGTATACTTTAACATAACATAATAAATTCACCATTATGAATCAATAAATACTTTCTATTGACTTTAAGATCATTACATACCATTTTTTGAAATCAAACAGTTACTATAAAACTCAATGATGGAATATATAATAAAAAAGGTAGTTGTATCCATAATAAACATAAATAGATTAACCATATTTTCAAATTCCATACATGTCACTCTTACAAAATGAATAACCGTATGGTCAAATTCCATACCCAATGCATTAGAGGATATAACATAACCACCCATTCATGGATATCCACGGAACCACTCATGAATTGTTTTTCTCATAACCACCCCTATCATCTCCGTGTAACATTATGTAATCATAACATATAAGAGGTAGAAATTTTCACAAATTCACTCCTAAAATATCATTTTCAATATGATTAAATGATCTCAATGTATTGGAACAACCAGCCTATTTAGAAAACCATCAAAAATAAAAAAATTAAATATTAAAGGAAATATTGGATATCATTTTATTTGAAAAATATTATGTCTTACAGAGAAATCTATACAAAAAAATGGTCACAAAGAAAGAGATGTTATTGTCGCCATATATGATAAACAGAACATTCCATTGTTTATTTTTCAAAACAATCTGTATGAAACATGTCAATAGATTCATTTTGAAAAAATATTAATAAATTAAAAATATAGATAAAATATCTTATAAAATTATTTTATATCCTTATAAATAATATGTAATATAATATCAACAATACTTTCATGAAAAAAATATAGACAAAAAAATATTTAAACATTCAAAGTCTTCCAAACAACAGAAACATTTTAAATAAAAATCCACATTAACGTCTAAAACTGCATTAAATAACATCGAGATGGATATAATATGGATAAGAAATTTCACTGGTCAATACTATAATCTTATAAAATAATAAAGGTTCACATAATCAATAAATTTCATAATTAAAGGGTAATAAATCAATATCTAATACTATGAGTCAGCTTAGCCATGTACGACTATTTCATTCATGTATAACAAACATAATATAAATATTTATTTTCATGAAAAATCTTTTAAAATTTGTTATTCCTTTTATATAAACTAATATCATGTTATATAAATTTCATAATTATTAAGGTTCATGAAGAACATATTGTTGATACTCACTACATGAGTCCGAAATGGCATTGGTATGATGTAAATAGTCAAAGTGGTCACTAGTCCATAAACTTTATAAAAATATTAATAAAAATAAAAATAACACATTTAAATAAATTATATCTTTAAATCAATCCATTTTTGAATGTTTTTATAAATGGTGAATGTTGTAATAATGGAATGGTAGGTCGTACATACGAATGAGTAACCTTTCAATTTTTAATGATTTTTATTGAAAGAAGGTATGTATCATCATATATTTTGAGAATGATAATAATATAATGTATATCATATTTATAATTTAAATATACTCTTATATACCATCCATGTGATTTGGTGACGAAAAAGAATCACATCACTTCTTGGAGGTGATAGTTCATATGTACGCATTATTGGCGTTATCACTTACATGTTCATGGAATAGTAAGAAAGTAAATGATATATTATTATATAATAATAGTAAATATATAATTAATAAATATAAAAAAATTAATTCCATAATTATAACAGGTCTTGTGGATGTGATAGTTTACACATACACACAAATGATTATGTTTTCATAATTTAATGGATATTTAGATTGATTTAAGTGATTATTTTAATATAATATCATATTAATACATTTGTAATTCAATATTTAGTACTTCTTCATTTTTGAAAAATATTTTAAGGTTCTGGGAGAATAAATAAAATAGAAACACTTAAAGAAAAATGATATCCCTTATTCAGATGATTTCCTTTTATTATCACATCAACACCACAAAGCAGGATGTTATAACTTAAATAAGGCATATATAATGTTTATATTTATTTTTGGAAGGTATTTAAATAGATATTGGCAAAAAAATATTTATAAGTGTTAATAATTGATATGAAGTAGTCCCCTTTAATTATAGTGTAGAGGGGTACTCTTTAAATTATTCAATATATTACTTTAGTACAAATTAATATATAATTCCATATTGACCCATAATGAGATATCTTGAATATATGATGTGAATTTGTCAAAATAAATTCATAATAAGATTGTTTGAGAGGTTTTCATTTTTTTAATCCTGTTCATTTTTATATTCCCCTTATTATCCCCTTATAACACAAATAGTGTTATCATGTAATATATCATTTTTGGGATAATATAATTACCATAACATTCCAATAACTTGAAAAATATTCATTAATTAATGTATAGGTCTTAAACAATTTTTTCCAAAATGTTTTAATTTTTTTTTATTTTTATATCATTTAATAAATTAATATTTCCTTTAAAATATCATTAATGTTAAATTTGACACTATTAATCATTTGACTTATTAAAAAATTCATAAAACATTATATAGCTGAAAAAATTATTTTAATGCATCCAAAAAAATTACATCCATTAATAATTTTTTTATATTTATCAATACTATAAATTATATTTACTTCAATATTTTTAATATCATTTATTTGGATCTTTCATTAATGATTCTTTTATTGAATCATTATTATGTCAAAATGCAATTTAATTATTTCGTCCCGAAAAAATGTAATTAAATTATCATCACATAGGTAATAATTTTATTCTTCTAAATATGTTTTATATTCAAACATATCCATTATAAAATCAAATATTTAAAATATTTTAATTAAAAAAATAATAATGCGACAAAATAGACATTTAATTGAATAAAATACTATAAATGTCATGAAATCAACCATGTCGCTCCAACTGCCCAAAAATCGATCCATGAATTATTTGGGATGAAAATAACTATTCCATTGAAATTTGGTGTGGTTATAGTGTACTTTCATCTTATATTATTTTATTATTTTTAAAAATAATTACTGGATTTACCCATCACCACGTTAATAAAAATATTTTCTAAAGTTACTTTTCATGTTTTCCAAAAAAGGGACAAATTTTCTAAATTCAAAACACATTATTCATAATATGGATTTCATTTCTCAAAATTTAGGACAAAAAAGTTGGCAATATTAGTGTAAAATTTTCCGTACCTAGAGATCAAGAAAACAAGTTTTAAAAGTAAAAATGTTGAAATGTTCACTAGGTTTTTATATCGAATTTCAATGTGAAAGTGATTTCAATTACCTGAATTAGATTAAATTATTGTAAAGTAGTTTAATTTTTCTCTAAAATAATTCAATTATATAATTTATTACTAAAATTAAATTTTATGAGAAACTTATTTTCAATTAAAATGTAGTTTTTCTTTCCCTATTCATAAAAAATGAATCTTATCATAAAAATATCAAAAACTCTTCTAGAATAAAATTTTATACACCAATTTTAAATATAAATTCTATTTTTTCCTGTATAATTAAAACTATTATCTACGAATATAGTTAAACCAAGTACATCAATAAAAGGTGACAAATATTCCTTTTTAGAAAAAGTAATCTTTTTGTGTAAAATTAAATATGATCTTATATAAGGTCTATAAAACAAATAATATGAATTTTAAAAAATATATTTAACATATTGAATATATATTTCATTAATATAATCCAATAACAGTGATTTTATAATATTATAATCTATCTTGTTCTAACATTCATTGTTTTTCATAAACACATTTCTTGTTATTTTAAAATCGTTTTATTTTCATTTATAGTAATTTCGTTAAAAAAGAATTAATTATATATAAAGATAAAATCATAAATTAATAATTTAGTTAATCATTCTCATTCCCATAATGCTAATTTCTATGAATTTACATCCATATTTAAATAAAATTATTCACTTTTTTGTTTACCCATGATGTGTTGTATCATGTTCGATTACGAACATAGTGTTTACTTGTAAAAAATGGGGACGATATAGTTCATGAGTTTTAAATTCTTCCATATTAATATGATTCCAAGTATTATCATCATATTTTGAACATTGAAAAAAAAGACAACATCATAGTGATAAATGTTTCAAGGCCAATGCCCCGAAAACCTAAGGGTTCCTCTGAAAGGTTCGTCCACGGAGGGTGAGTCAGGGCCTAAGATCAGGCCGAAAGGCGTAGTTGATGGACAACAGGTGAATATTCCTGTACTACCCCTTGTTGGTCCCGAGGGACGGAGGAGGCTAGGTTAGCCGAAAGATGGTTATCGGTTCAAGGACGAATGGTGACCCTGCTTTTTCAGGCAAATGAAGGCCAATTATGTATGAATAAAAAAATATTGATGATACAAATAATATTTAAATTATAAAATAATACTTTTTAATTATAACTCTATTGAAATATTTTATAAAATTAAATATACACACTATAAATTATAAATAGAATAATGAAATTTTTTCCCTATAAATTATATGAATCCACAAAATAGGGTTCCTGAGAAATATCAAAAACTCTTCTTAGATGATGAAAGTTGAAGTTATTACATATGTTATTTCATCAATTTAATGTAAGAATGAACTTGTTTAACTTCAAAAATTAATTAATATCATCATTGTGAAGAAACTTCATTACAACAAGTATAAAAATAAATCAAAAATAATAATTGTAAGAAAGACACATTTGATATTATTTTTATGAATTTATGAATCCTAGTCACATTAAACAAGAATTTCCAAAATTTATAAGGCTATATAATATTGATAATAATTATATAATTTTTTATAATTAAATATGGAATAAATATGAAATCCTCATAAACATGGACTGAATGTGTGGTGATTTTTAATTACAATTTTCTTTAGGACATATTGATAAAGATCCCACTATTATGGGTTTTTATGAAATAATTTCAATGACCAACCATTTATTGATATAAAATGAATTTACTGAAACCCAAATAAATATACTAAAATTATTTATATCCTAGTTGGGATGATGATCATATGTTTTCTAATTCAAAATAAGAAAATTTTAATACATATAATGATTATAACACTATGCCTAGTTATGAGGAAATTAAAAAATATGTAATAATTTTCTATAGAAAAATGATATATAGTTTCAAAATAATATTATATTTATAATGTCTAAATTTTTAATGAAAATTCAATAATTTCAAAACATTGCATGAAAATTAAAAATCCTAAATCTGAATTAGATACAAAATATAGTTCTATTTCTACAAAAAATGATAAAATCTAGTTATGAAACCAAACTATAAGGTATTTAGTCCTTAAAAAAATTCAGCAATTTTTTTTCCGGTAATAATGTTTTGTATTACATGTCAATATGGAATATTCCACATAAAAATTCATTCATAATTTGTTTTCCTAAACAAAAAGAACTATTTTTAACATTTACAGTTCTCTAAAAAAGTATACCCTTATGTATTAAAGGATAAATATGTGGATATATAATTATTTTTCTTTAGACATGTTTTAGTATTTATATTTCAATAAATCTTAAATCACCATTGAATTGTAATTTTTTAATCATAAAATAATTTAGAAAATTCAATTTACAACGTTCTCTTTGATAATAATTAATAACCCAATCTTGTATATGCACCAAATTACAAATTTCTATATATTTTATAGATTAAAAGATTCAAAATTTAATATATATTCCTACATAAATAGTGTTTTGTATAAGAATACTATTGTCGAAAATATGATTTACCAAAATATTATTATGATGACTGGTAAAGAACATTATATTTAGTGTAGGTTATTAATGTGGTGAAAAATATATTTTGTAGATAAGGAATAATAATTGTTCTTTTTAATTTTTAGAAGATAATCTTATTCAGCCTTTTGGTAATAATAAGAATGTAATAAATAATAACATATATGATCATATATTCCCAAACCTGACATTCCCAAGGTAAATTTAAGGTCAACCATGCTTATGAAATAAAATTTTTCTACTCATTAATATAATAACAAATGGAAAATTTTCTATTAAATTAATCATAGTGATCTACTTTTGGATTGGTTTAATTTGGCCAATGATTATGGTTTTAGTAAATTTGGTTATCTACATAATTATTTTTATAAATTATATTAGTAAAGTTGCATGGTCTGATTGTTTATATTTAATGAATATGAGTTCATTTGGTCAAACAAAAACAAATAGTATTTTTTGGAAATTAATATCTATATGTAAGTTGATAAATTCACTCGATATTCATGGATCAATTGTCTAACTAATAAGTAAGAATCATTTTTTCAATTTGATTTATTTATATTATAATAAATAAAATAAAATTATTCCATTAGAAAATATTCAATTTTATCATTATAGGGAATTTGATAAATAAAATTTTGAAACAATTTGTTGTAATAAAGGGATTAAAAATAATTTTTAGATCATAGAACACCTCAGAAAAAATGGAGTAGTCAAATGAATAAGTAGGGTTATTATAGAAATTACATGAATTTTTTTAGTGAATACTAAATTTATAATAAGTTTGGAATTGAATAATTTAAAAATTATTCTTATAATTTAAATCATGTATTAGTCATACCATTTAATAATTAGACTTCTTATGATTTATAGATTGGATGAAATCCAAAACATTTATACATCATTGTATTTTGTTGAAAATTATTCTCTTTGAATAGTATATATAGTTAGAATAATATCATTTCAATTCTATAGAATAAATAATTTGTGGCGACAGTATAATTATTAATGCTTGTCATTTTTCTAAAAAATTTACACGTACTTCTTGGTAAATATTACCTATCTAATATGATGTAACCAACATATTTTATTAAAACTACCAGAAGATAAATCATCAGATTATCTAACTAAAAATAATTTCCAACACATATTGGTAAAACAAACTTTTTATAGTCTGATTCCTGAATAAATCATTGATTTTTTACCACTATATGAAGTCTATATAATTAATCGAGAATTAATGATTTTCCAACCCATGAAATTAAAAATTCTTAAGGAATCATCCATATGATCATATCTTTGGTCATATAGATCTAAAAATAGAAACAATAACTTCATCAAGAAGTGAATAAAATCATTTTAAATTCATATCATAGTTCTAACATAAAACTCTTGATGAAAATTTTGGTGATGAAGACTAGATGTGGTAAATTCAGGAAAGAAAAATGACATCATAAGGAACTATTTTACGGATTTCGTAGATAATCTGAAATGGTTTTCTTTTTTGAAGTAAAATGGGTATTCCATAATGATTATGGTAAAATTTTAATAATTTTACGAAATAATTAATGAGCATTTTCTAAAGCATTTAATCAATAAAAGTTCAATTATTTTGAAAAAACTATAGTTCTTGTAGCTACACATCAATCTATTCATATAATCTTATATACAAAATTACTCAATTATTATATATAATAAATATAAGTCATGTTTAACATTATTAACAAATAATTATTGGATTAATTATATATATAATAACCACATAATTTTCAAAATAAATATATTTAGAAATTATTTTAATTGAATATGAACACTATAGAATATAAAAATGTCTAGGTTCTTAGTATGTAACACTTATATGATATTTTCTGAAAAAATTAATAATCAATCTGAAAATACAAAAAATTTTATAAATAATGTTATTATATATGTCAGAATTTGTCACGACCCGCCCTCAGGGTCCGTGCCATGACTACCACAATCCCTCCTTCCATAGGCCAGGGGCTACCGACTAGCACCAAGGCGTAAATCCCGGTAAAAAGGGAAGGCATTGCCTTTGTAAAGTAAACAAACACTACAGAGTAAGCAAGAGGAAAGTAAACACTAATTAAAAACAGAGTACAACTGAATGTGCGGAAAAGTAAATGGGCCAGTTTACAAACCCAAACTGAAAGTAAAGTACAACTCGAAAGGGAAAACAACAACTGTAATGTAAAATCTGAAACACCGAGCTGTCCACTGGAAATCCCACCTGAAGGGTGAGTATAGATAGCTCCACTGCTCCTCGGGTCCCGCCGTCCACTCCGAGTACGTCCCGCCCAGTGGTCCACCTCTAGGTACCGTCCTGCTCTGCAATCCTCATCCAAGATCAACGCTGTCCGTCGTCTGCAACCAACACAACGTAGTGCGGGCATAGCCCGTGCAAGGGTGAGTATAAGCTACTCAGTAGGGACCCCGAGACCCCCGAAGGTCTCACAAAATCCACAAGGATAAACCACAAAGGAAGATACAAACACAAAGTAACAACCGACACTGCTTAGGTATATGCCCATACATATACCTAAGTCATCAATTCCAATACGCTCCAACCTCCGAGCCCAAGTAAAACTCAATCCACCCAGGAAAGTAAACGTATTCCACACAGGAAAGAAAAATGAAATCCACATAGGATAGCACAACTCAATCCACACAGGAAAGTAACATGATTCAGCTCACACAGGTATACATCATCATAGGACGATAAAGATGATCTCTGATCCATCTAAGTCGTCGGACCCACGAAGGATCGATAGGTAACTAACCCCCGCAAAGACCCACACAGGATCGGGCCCACACAGGACCTGTAGGCGCTGGTTTACACAGGACCGCTGAGCGCAAATACGCACACAGGATCGGGCCCTCACAGGACCTGTAGCACTGATCCACGTAGGATCACAGAGTGTTGTAGTCGTCGTCGAATCCACACAGGATCTCTGTACTGTCGTCGTCGCAGTCACAGTAGCAGTAGCAGTAGTAGCAGTCATAGTAACAGTCGCAGTCGCAGCCATCACTAGGGTTCCCGCACACAGCACGCTCGTTCAGGAGGGTCCGCTCCACGAGCCGAGAGGCTGATACATCAACTATCACAAAGTACAGAGTTGATGTATCCAAAAGATCCATATCGTCAACTGGAACTCAACGCAATAGACGGCGCGTCGATCGGACGCCCGGTCTGAGAGTTATTGGCTTTTAATCCCAGGGGCCCGGTTGGTTTTTAAGGAAAAACCAACCTGACCATACTCCACCTGCGTCCAAACCTCGAGCGGAGTATGCCAAAAGATCCGTCTCACTAAGAGGAACACAACAAAGCTGACGGCACGTCAATCGGACGTCCGTAGCTCAAGATATGAGCGTTTTCGCTCCGAGGGCCCGGTTGGTTTCGTGTACGAACCAACTCGACCGAACTCAAAGTATACCGAAACTTTGAGTGCGATATAACGAATCGACCATCTCGATCCAAGGATCGCAATTTCACTAACGGTTCGTCGATCGGAGGCCCGTGGCTCATGTTATGGCCAAAAGACCGAAACCGATTCGAACACGGGGGGTCCGGGCCCATGGCGACCCGGCCCGAACCCCCCGTGTTCCAATCGTTTTCGGTCTTTTGGCGGTAACATGAGCCACGGAACTCCGATCGACAAACCGTCAGTGGAATTGCGATCCTTGGATCGAGATGGTCGATTCGGTATATCGCACTCAAAGTTTCGGGATACTTTGAGTTCAGCCGAGTTGGTTCGTACACGAAACCAACCGGGCCCTCGGAGTGGAAACGCTCATATCTTGTGCTACGGATGTCCGATTGACGTGCCGTCAGCTTTGTTGTGTTCCTCTTAGTGAGACGAATCTTTTGGCATACTCCGCCCAAGGTTTGGACGCAGGTGGAGTATGGCCAGGTTGGTTTTGCCTTAAAAACCAACCGGACCCCTGGGACGAAAAAGCCAATAACTCTCAGACCGGGCGTCCGATCGACGCACCGTCTGTTGCGTTGAGTTCCTGTTGACGATACGGAACTTTTGGATACATCAACTCTAGACTTTGTGACAGTTGATGTATCAGCCTCTCGGCTCGTGGAGCGGACCCTCCTGAACGAGCTTGCTGTGTGCGGGAACCCTAGTGCTGGCTGCAACTGCGACTGTTACTATGACTGCTACTACTGATACTGCTACTGTGACTGCGACGACGATAGTACAGAGATCCTGTGTGGATTCGACAATGACTACAACACCCAGCGATCCTACGTGGATCAGTGCTACAGGTCCTGTGTGGGCCCGATCCTGTGTGGGTCTTTGCGGGGGTTAGTTACATATCGATCCTTCGTGGGTCCGACGACTTATATGGATCAGAGATCATCTTTATCGTCCTTTGAAGAAGTATACCTGTGTGAGCTGAATCCTGTTACTTTCCTGTGTGGATTGAGTTGTGCTATCCTATGTGGATTTCGTTTTGCTTTCCTGTGTGGAATACGTTTACTTTCCTGTGTGGACTGAGTTGTACATGGGCTCAGAGGTTGGAGCGTATTGGAATTGATGACTTAGGTATATGTATGGGCATATACCTAAGCAGTGTCGGTTGTTACTTTGTGTTTGTATCTTCTTTTGTGGTTTATCCTTGTGGATTTTGTGAGACCTTCGGGGGTCTCGGGGTCCCTACTGAGTAGCCTATACTCACCCCTGCACGGGCTATGCCCGCAGTACGTTGTGTTGGTTGCAGACGACGGACATCGTTGATCTTGGCTGAGGCTTGCAGAGCAGGATAGTACCTGGAGGTGGACCACTGGGCGGGACGTACTCGGAGTGGACGGCGGGACCCGACGAGCAGTGGAGCTATCTGTACTCACCCTTCAGGTGGGATTTCCAGTGGACAGCTCGGTGTTGCAGCTTTTACTTTACAGTTGCTGTTTTCCCTTTCGAGTTGTACTTTACTTTCAGTTTGGGTTTGTAAACTGGCCCATTTACTTTTCCGCACTTTCAGTTGTACTCTGTTTTTACTTAGTCTTTACTTTCCTCTTGCTTACTCTGTAGTGTTTGTTTACTTTACAAAGGCAATGCCTTCCCTTTTTACCGGTATTTACGCCTTGGTGCTAGTCGCCAGCCCCTGGCCTATGGAAGGCGGGCTTGGGGTAGTCACGGCACGGACCCCGAGGGCGGGTCGTGACAAATTGGTATCAAAGGAGTTCGGTTCTACCGCGAACTCTGATCTTTTCTATGTGAAGCAATAATGTTTAGCGTAATGAGTGTGGTTCTCAGTCCAGGGAGTCCATTGTTGGTGCGGCGGACGACGTATCCGTACACCAGGACCCTGACTTCTGATTTCCAACTTAATGCACGAAAACATTGATTGTGTGTGTGTTTCAAAGTTTCTTTGTGATTACATAGCTCACCAGGTATACTGTTCTGACCGTGGCGCACCTGTTTCCTTTTCAGGATGGCCCCACGACGACAGCCAGCTAGGGTTCTGAGAGTCGAGTCTGACGACAGCCCACCGAGCGACGAGGCCTCGGTGCAGGGCCCTTTGTCCGCAGTGACACTGGCGGTAGCTCTACCCGTCGAGCCACCGATACTTCCAGCACCAGCCGCTGACGATGCACGTCGCCTCAGCGCACTGCATGATTTTCAGCGCCAGCAACCACCCAGGTTTCGCGGGGAGACGGATCCCCAGGCTGCCGAGGACTGGCTGGAGGCAGTGGTACGTGTGTTTAGGCTAGTGAGGACACCAGCAGACCTCATGGTGATCCTCGCTTCGAACCTACTACACGCAGCAGAAGGACAATGGTGGATCTTGATTCTCCAGGTGCAAGATGAGGCATCTCTTCTATGGACGGACTTTGAGAGCCTCTTCCGCACGGAGTTCGTCCCAGCCACCCTTCGTGCGGTGCGTATCCAGGAGCTTCTTCAGCTGCGGCAGGGCAGCATGACGGTCGCTCAGTACTCGGCGAGATTTACCGATCTCTCACGCTACTCGACCAACATGGTACGGGACCCATTCTTCTGGGCCCGGACCTTCGAGCAGGGTTTGAGACACGAGATCAGGGCATTGCTGATCTCCCTCAGCATACCAACTCAGAAAGGAGTACTGGAGCGGGCCCTTTTGATCGAGAGCTTCCTTGCTGAGTCTACACCAGCACCGAGACCCACCGCAGGGCGGCACGTGGCAGAGTCATCTGCAGCAGGCAGTCGATGGATGACTCAGGGGTTCAGGAAGACCATACCTTCGGGCAGACAACCTCAGGACACTGGCTCAGCAGTGTGGGGCACACAACGAGGAGCCAGTCTTTCGAGAGGCAGGCAGTGCTACTCGTGCGGCGGGCAGGGCCACATGGCTCGTGAATGCCCAACCCACCATGCCGAGGAGTAGAAGACAGTTGAGGGACCACCAAGGCAGAGGCATAGGGTCGACCGTGGCGGTCTGCAGGGAGGAGGCGGATGAGGCAGAGGAGCTGGCCGAGCAGCAGGTGGTGGGCGACGCTTTGAGGCTCTGCCACCACCACCACCAGGAGGTCCACCCCGACCACAGGGAGCTGGCGGGCAGAGACATGCACAACTCCAGGCAGCAGAGGCCTACGACCATGGCGCACCCGAGATGATTCGAGGTACTATCTGTGTCTATTCCACCCTTGCTGCAGTTCTTATAGACATAGGAGCGAGTCACTCTTTCATAGCCGCTGCCCTTGTTCGGAGCTCGGAGATTCCGACAGAGCCGTTGGCTCGATCCTTACAGCTAGAGACTCCTACGGGAGGAGACTCGACGATTACGCACTGGTGCTGGCAGTGTGAGCTTACTCTAGGAGGCCAGAGCTTCGGCTGGGATCTTCTTGTAGCAGTGTCGATGCCTTACGACGTCATCTTGGGCATGGATTGGCTATCTACGGTCCATGCGCAGATTGACAGTTTTAGGCGCAAGGTGCGATGTGTACGCACCGACGGGAGCAGGTTCACCTTCACCGGTGAGAAGGGAGCCTTAGCAGCACAGGATGGACTTACGCGGAGGAGAGGACAGCCCATCACTCATCAGATGGCTTGCCTCATCCTTGGAGCAGTTGACGTGCGGAGTCCCGGTTTTCCTACAGTGGTGGATCAGTTTGGGGATGTTTTTCCCGACGACGTTCCAGGGCTACCTCCTCGCAAAGAGGTAGACTTTTATATTGACTTGTACCCCGAGACAGCCCCGATATCCACTACAGCATATCGGATGGCCCCCGCCGAGCTTCGAGAGCTACGGGTACAGTTGGAGGACTTGCAGGGCAAGGGGTTCATCTGACCCAGTGTTTCACCCTGGGCTTCCCCGATATGGTTCGCCAAGAAGGCGGACGGGAGCCTGCGACTTTGTGTTGACTATAGTCGCCTGAACCAGGTGACAGTGAGGAACAAGTATCCGCTACCGAGGATTGATGACCTCTTTGATCAGATCAAGGGAGCATGGTGGTTCTCGAAGATAGATCTCGGGTCAGGCTATCATCACCTCAGAGTCAGAGATGAGGACGTGCAAAAGATGAACTTCAGATGTCGGTATGGCCACTATGAGTTCTTGGTTATGCCTTTCGGCGTAACCAATGCTCTAGCAGTGTTCATGTCCCTCATGAACAGGATCTTTCAGCCATACCTTGATCGGTTTGTCGTGGTCTTCATCGACGACATACTGATTTACTCTACGACTGAGGAGGAGCACGCCTATCACTTGCGAGTTGTACTAGACACACTCCGAGAGCACGATCTTTATGGTAAGCTCTCGAAGTGCCAGTTCTGGATACGTGAGATCCACTTCTTGGGACACGTTATCTCTGAGGCGGGAGTTGCAGTGGATCCTGCGAAGATTGAGACAGTGTTAGCGTGGGAACCACCCAGGAGCGTGACTGAGGTTCAGAGTTTCTTGGGACTAGCTGGATACTATCGGAGATTCGTGCCAGACTTCTCTAGAGTTGCGGCACCACTCACAACTTTGACGAAGAAGGGGAAACCCTTCGTGTGGTCAGACAGATGTCAGCAGAGCTTCCAGGAGCTGAGACAGAGATTGACCAGCGCACCTATCTTGAGGTTGCCTGAGGAGGGAGTAGGGTATGTAGTCTACTGCGATGTATCAGGGATCGGACTCGAATGTGTTCTGATGCAGGAGCGGGTAGTGATTGCCTATGGATCACGTCAGTTGAGGCCGCATGAGCATAACTACGCTACCCATGACCTGGAGTTAATAGCAGTGGGCTTCGCTCTGAATACATGGTGCCACTATCTGATGGGCGAGCGCTTTACAGTCTTTTCTGATCATCAGATTCTCAGGTATATCTTCTCGCAGAAGGACCTGAACCTGAGACAGCGGCGATGGCTCGAGTTCCTCCAGGACTATGACTTTGAGATAGTCTATACTCCTGGGAAGGGGAACGTGGTAGCCGATGCCCTCAGCAGGAGGATGGGCATTCAGCTACTTGAGGAGGCAACAGAGCAGCTAGCCTCTTTACAGATATCCTTCGCGGATAGAGATGGAGCAGCCTTTCTTCAGTCTCTCATAGTCACCCCTCCACTACTGCAGCGGGTCAGAGGGGCACAACGTGAGGACGCTGACTGTGAGACACGGCGTGTACAGTTATCCTCGAGACAGGCACCTGATGGTTTCTACCTTGGAGGAGAGCACGAAATACTTTTCAGAGGACGTACCATGGTATCAGTCACATTGCGAGAGGAGGTGCTGAGAGAGTTTCACACATCTCCTTTGGCGGTACATCCGGGAGTGGCGAAGATGTACCAGGATCTCAGATGACAGCACTGGTGGCCGAGCATGAAGAAGGCAGTAGCAGAGTTCATTTCTCGATGCCTCACCTGCCAGCAGGTGAAGGCAGAGCATCAGATACCAGCAGGCTTGGTACAGCCCTTGGAGGTCCCGTAGTGGAAGTGGGACGACATATCTATGGACTTCGTGACTGGACTTCCATGCACTTTCAGAGGTCACGACTCCATCTGGGTGATTGTTGACCGACTCACCAAGTCGGCACACTTCTTACCCATCAGAGAGCAGGGCTCAGTGGAGAGCTTGGGACGTATCTATGTTCAGGATATTGTGCAGCTCCACGGTGTGCCATCATCTATCGTCTCCGATCAAGATGCTCGCTTTACTTCCCGGCTTTGGAAGGGGTTGCAGGAGGCGTTCGGGACGTAGCTACGTCTGAGCACAGCCTTTCACCCTCAGACGGATGGTCAGACGGAGAGGACCATTCAGACTCTCAAGGACATGCTCTGCGCATGTGTCCTCGACTTTGGTCGTAGCTGGGAGGACCACCTACCCTTAGTGGAGTTTGCGTACAACAACAGCTACCACTCCACCATCGGGATGGCACCGTACGAGGCGTTGTACGACCGACCTTGTAGATCTCCTTTGTGCTGGACAGACCCTGGGGAGTCAGCACTTGTGGGACCGGAGAAGGTTCAGGCCACGACAGAGAAGGTCTAGGTCATCCAGGAGCGGATGAGGATAGCTCAGAGCCGGCAGAAGTCATATGCTGACAGGAGGCGGAGGCCACTAGAGTTCGAGGATGGTGACCACGTCTTCTTGCGGGTCTCACCTCGATGTGGTATTCGGAGATTTGGCCGAGGCGGCAAGTTATCTTCGCGCTTCATCGGACCCTTCCAGGTCCTCGGCAGGATTGGCGAGGTGGCTTAACGCCTGGCTCTACCACCTCAGTTGCACCGGGTGCAGGACGTCTTCCATGTGTCTCAGCTGAGGATATACGTGCACGACCCGACGCACATCATTGACCATGGGGAGCTTGACGTTGACGATGGGGAGACTTTTTCGGAGGTTCCAGGGGAGATAGAGGATCAACAGGAGTGGGTCCTATGTGGGCGATCGATTCCTCTTGTGCGCATCAGATGGCAGCACGAGAACCTCCAGGAGAGAACATGGGAGCGGGAGGCTTAGATGCGTGCTCAGTACCCTCATTTGTTTCCCTAGTTTTTGATGTATCTTTATGGGGACGTAAAGCCCTGAGGTGGGAGTAATGTAAAGACCCGTAAAAATCAAGGGAAATTTTTTCTTAATTTTCTTTGAAATTTTAAAAGAGCGCGGTTTCTGACGGCACCTGATTCCGAGGCCCGGAGTGCCCGAAATCATTTTCCAAAGTTTGGCTCGGGTACGTTCAGTGAACGAACGAGCGGGAATTTCTAACTTTTGAACCGGTGCCCGGAATCAACTTCTGAGGGCACCGATGAACTCCCAGTGTCGATATTCACTTATGGGGACCTTTTCTGAGGTTTCGTTTATTGAGGGTCGAAAGTTAGTTTTTGGGAGAAATCATAAGAAGATAAATAAAAAGTGTTTATTTATCTTCTTATGATTTCTCCCAAAAACTAACTTTCGACCCGCAATAAACGCAACCTCGAAAAAGGTCCCCTTAAGAGAATATCGGCGTTGCGAGTTCATCGGTGCCCTCAGAAGTTGATTCCGGGCACCGGTTCAAAAGTTAGAAATTCCCGCTCATTCGTTCACTGAACGTACCCGAGCCAAACTTCGGAAAATGATTCCGGGCACTCCGGGCCTCAGAATCAGGTGCCGTCAGAAACCGCGCTCTTGTAAAATTCCAAAGAAAATAAATAAAAAATTTCCCTTGAATTTTATGGGTCTTTACAGAATTGTTCAAATATATATTAATTAAATTATATATTTATGAAAAAATATATTATCAATTCAATTGAATATAATTTTAATCCAATGTATGGAATTACAGTATCTGGAGAACATAAATTTTTCTGTATTTTAAAATTTCATAAACAAAAAAAGAAAAATTATTATCTCAAAATGAATAATATATTTGACAAAATTTTATGTAATGATTAAGAAAAATATAGAGTTTTTATTACTCAAATTTTAACTTCAAAAAAAGTTGATTGTGATAAATCTATGAAACCATTTGATTAAAATCATTTTACAGGAATCATTGGTACTTTAATATATATTATATTAAGTTGACCATAAATAATGTATTTTTTATTTTTATTCATTATATTTTAATAATATCTAGAATAATATAATATTGAAGATTATAAAAAAAATCATTAATGGTTACGATTAATATTGGAATGTATTATTCTTCGGGAAATTATTTCAAACTATATATATTTTAGATGATGTATCTAGTGGATGTAAAGTGTATTCAAAAAGTATATCATGAACTTTAAATTTCATAAGATATTTTTTTATTTTTCATATATGAAAAAACATTCAGTATCACTTTCCACTACTAATGTTAATAATTTAACAATTGGTTTTCTTCCCTCGGGTGTCATAGATGCCACAGACACTAATTGATTTTTGTATGAGTATTGTTAAAAAATATATTTTTTAAATATCATTGTTGTTTAACATTAATTAATAACCTATAAAATTATTCATGATCCCTGAATATATATATATAATTAAACATTTACATTGAGATGACACACACAAAATAAATATTATCTTATATATTATTAGAACAAAAGGACAAAATACTGATATTTTCAAAAAAACACCAATTATGATATATATTAATATTTTAAAAAGTTACATTGTATGTTAAAAAAATATTATTTATATACTACAGGAATAGTTTTCTCATTATAATTAAATAATAAAAAAAATCTAGGGAAGAATTCTCCTATGTTTATACATGATTTCTAATTTTCCGATTTTAATAAAATAATTCACAAAAAATGTTCTTTTTTTACTTTTTTACACAATAATATTTGAGAAAAATCTTCATTTTACTCATAACGAGTTTAGTATAAACAACCATCAGAGAGATCCATTCCTTTATCTTTTAAAATATCAATAATGGATATATTTTTTAGTAAACCTTTTAATAATTATTTATCAATATTTTTTATGGGATATAAATTTATCTATATCTTATTATATAATTTTGTGATATTTAATAATCAACCAAATATCATTATTGTGAGTAAAAAATTAATTTTCATAAAAATAACTTTATATATGAGGAAACTTAATGATTTTTTACGTATTTTTTTGAATATTTTGATAGTTCAAAAACATATACCATTATTTAAATGTTAACTTAATCATATTTTAAATATATATAATAAATTAATTTTTATTGATATATTATTATGTATTGAATCAACTCGCATGTGTAATAAACTCTACCAAAATTTGTATATGGAACCTAGGGGTCACAAAATTTTCTCTCCCAGCTATTTTTAAAATAGATATATAATAGTTATCATTTTCTTCTATACAGTATATTTCAATTAATATGATATTATTCATTCTGTCAAATCAAAACCTATATAATTATATTATTATTTTTCTACTTTATAAGCTATTAAATAAATTCTAATTGATATAGACTAGTTTGATAGGCATATCTCTCTTATTATGAAAACCTATATTTTAATGCACATTAATTCAAGAGTAATTACATAAAGTAAAGTATATTACATTACCAAAACATCATAAAGAGTAAATTTTTTAGGAAATAAGGTTCACAAAATAAAAAATTTTAACTGGAATATAATGATCTTACTAAAAACATACTTAACAAGCATATAAAATTCTATCATTATATTAAAATTGTAATTAATAACCTGGGAACACAAATAAGATAAGGGAAAGATATAAATCCCTTAAAGGGAATAAATATAATTAAATATGTTAATATAGTTATATTTATCTAATAATAATATATAGTTAATATAAGAGTTATAATAATCCTAATCATGAACAATGTGACACGATATAACATGGTTCAATAAAGTCAGCACAAAAATTTTAAAAAACATAAAACATGTAATTATAAAAATATTTCTATGATATCTACCATGAATTTGTGGAAAATTGTATGTTTGAGAACCACAAACACACCATAATGTGTATTTAATAAGTGAAAACATTATCCAGGGAATTATTGGGAAACATACCCTTTGTCCCACCATCCACATTCATATTCTGTATATGCATAATGATCTACCTATATCATAAAACAATGACCTCTATTTCAAAAATATAAAACCATTTTATAAATATTATAGGATAAATTAATATAAATCCTCCATAAATAATATTTAGTTACAACCATGTGAATACCCCTTAGTGGGAATAGAGACAGGTATTTACAAAAAAGTTATTGCCACTAAATATCATAAAATAATTTTCGCAATAGAACTGGTGTACATAATGAATTATATAAGGGGTTAATGTTATATAAATCTATCTATAATTACATAGTAATCATAAATAACATATTATATATGTTTTAATACCCAATCCCATGATTAAAAAATGGTGAAAAAATTGAATAATATAAAGGCAGTTTTTGAAAAGTTGAGAAGTATAGGATTCTATACCTTGAATGTGGTCTTATAAAATTTTCAGAGTAGATTCATGAGGTCATTGGTAAACCATGGTATGACTCTATATAATTAAGGGTAAATATATTTCATTGTATTCTTTTTTTTCATTATTTATAATGAGAGTTTTGGTCTATTTAATAGTGAATGAGTGTTCAATTATTTTATAATATCAAAACAGTAGTTTTAAAATCGATATGATAAAGTAATTAGAAAAATAATAATTACCATGTTTTCCACATGTTTTCAAACAATGTTAGGTAAAATTATTTATTTTAAAACTTTTATAACTGATATCATTACAATAATATAACTAGTTATGTGTAAGTGATTCATGATTTAAATTTATTCATTCTGAAACATTAAAATAAATTAATTGTTTTAGATGATTCATTAAGGGATTATAAGATTAATAAAATAACCACAGAACTCATTATTTTAAAGGATATATATATATGTTGTCATTTATTCCTTTTATGACAAATGTAACACTACTTTTATTTCATCCTAGTGTCAAAATACACATAATATATGTATATGCAATTTTTAATTTTACCAAAAAATTTGATGGTCTCCTAAAACTATTAAAAATAACCATTTTATAATTTCTACGTACTGATTTGAGATTTTTTTAATTAAAATAATTCTATTATTATGAAAATTAAGACCTTTAAAGAAGAAAACTACGCATTGTAAAAAAATACCAGTTTTAAAAAAAATTATTCTAACTATAATTTTATTTTCAAATTGTAAAATTATATATTCATTTTTAACCATTATTTTATTAAAATATTCTATTTAAATAATAATTTTTTAAAAAAATCATGATTTCATTTTAATAGATTCCCCTTATTAAAACAATGATTTTTTTAAAAAATTAAGTTTATTCATATCAAAATATAATTTTTCTCATACTCAATATCTAATCATTTAAATAGAAATAAAACTTTTAATAAATTTAAAAATATAATAATTATTTTAAAAATATAAAATTTAAAATTTCATAATGTTTGGGAGTTTATAAAAACGAGATTATTATGCAAAAAAATTCCCAAACAGAATTGTGTGGGATGGTAATAGTTTCATCGGGTGGTTTGACATAAATAGTTTGGGAAATGATAATGATGAGTTTTAATATATCTTCAAAACAATATCATTCATTCATCTGTTGTTGAATCTAATATTTGGCATGGTGAATGGAAAATCCTATTAATTTTTTATCACTTTAATGATATGATAAATATGATTTATATGGTATGGCCCAATTGGTCAAGGACATAAATTTTTCTATCTGTATAAATTAAACTTCTCAGAAGAAATCATTTATGTTAGTAATATGATCAAATGTCTACATGGAATTTATGATATATTATAAAGGGTAATTATATTTTAAATATAAAATTATATAAAATTTCAAAATAACCATTGTGATGCATTTATTTTCTATTACTTATTAATAAATTATGAATTGATTAATTCAAAAAGGGTTAATTTCATATATATATGTATGGGTCATTACTTATCACCCCTTTAAAATTTTCATCATAAAAATTTACATTTTCTATAATATAATGGATGATTTTACTTCTATTTTATCTCCTCTTCCATTACATTTCTCCATTCCTCAAACATGTATTTCTACCAAAACACTATGATGAGGTTTTTTCCCCTGTTTCCTAGAACCATGTTTATATGTACAATGATCTTCAATAGTTTCTTTTTATTTAAAAATTCAATTCATAACGGTACCAACTTTGAAGTCTATACATATGAGGGGTCTGGTGTATTTTTCCTCAAGAATGATACATGGAACTCACCATGTAATAGAGATATGGTAAGTCATAGTTCTTATCAATATTCCATTGTTCTGATGTGATCGATGATCTCAAAGGGGACGATGTATCCTTAATAAGATTTAACTTTTTCTTAAACCTCTTTAATTGCATCCATATTTTTATGAAAAAAAATTTATCTCTAACCTTAAATCCCTAGTATCCTCGATGATTGTTTCGATATAATTTTTTTCAATGTTTAAATTTTTTCATTGAAAAGTGAGTGTATTCAACCATTTCTCTAATTCAATGGATACTACTAGGTCCTATTAGATTTTCTCTACATGTTTACCCTACAATGAAAAATTCTATAACCATTCCTATGTTTTGCCTCAAAAAGTTCCTTTTCATTATAAAATGTACAATTCTTTATGAGAATTCCACTTGGGGATAACGTAGGTCCTAACATCCTTGGAAATAAATTGAATATAATGTCAGCATATCAACTCGAGTTTTAATTATCCTTTTAGATGGACCATCCCTATTGAGGGTGATATGATTTACTAAAGATCAATTATGTTGAAGATGTTATGTAAAGGTTTTCATGAAACCTCAAGGTAATCATCGAATCATGTTTTGATATAATAGAGAGTGGAATTCCATGTTGTCTTACAACTTCCTTGATGAATATCTTGGAAACTTTGTCATTAGATAAATCATCAATTAAAACAATGAAAAGTACCTATTTTGTAAGGTGATAATATAATACCCGTCCAGGGTTACTTTTTTGTTGGATTATTGGGGATCCCTACAATAAAATTCATTGTTTTTATTTTTTAATTCAATACTGGTTCTATCATACCTTTATACTTCATTAGATCAACCTTTCCTTGTTTGGATACTATGTATCGGTATACCAACATTAATAATATCCTACATTATGATGTCCTATTATAATTTATTGTTTAAATCACTATATATTTTGGTGCTTCTTGGATGAATATAGAAGGATAATATAGTGACATCAGCCAGAAATTTCTTCTTTAGTTCATGTTTTGATTGGACACATATCCATATTCTAAATCGTATAATGAAATCTTCATCAAAGTTGAAATTTTTTATTCTGACTAACTTATTATGTAGTAATGCATCATCTTTCTACTCATCCTAGATCCAAAAAAATTATATTGTTTAGTTATTCGACCAATGTATGATGGGTATCATTTTATCGTTAATATTTTCATCCATTAAATTTCATTGAACATTAGATCTCTTTTAATCATCATCATGGATAGGGTTATAGGATCTTTTTTTCTTAGAGATTCTACCACATTGTATGCTTTCCCATGATTTTTTTTGGATTCATAAATCACAATCCTGGAAAATATCTGACATCCTTTATTGGATCGTATGGAGTTCATTTATCTGAGTATATACAAGATGATTTTATGATACATATATATATATATTACACTTTGCTCTGTATAGATATTTTCATCAAATATTTAATGTAATGATCACCAATTATATGAAGAAATAATTAATTTTCTTGTTTTTTCTAATGGATCGTCAATTGGTAGAGGAATTTTATATCTCTATGTCATCATTAAATTGGTCACAACATAATCCATTTTTGGAATAATCACTATACATCACTAATCCTTCGTCTCTAGTGGGTAATATGTCCACTTGTGAAGTGATTATCCAATTAGTATTCTCATTAAAACATTCATTTGATTTATTGGCCCAAAAAATAATGCATTCATTCTATCATTCAATACCGAGTGGATAGAAAATCATGATATGTGTTGAAAAATGTATTATAGTACCCATATAATCTATGAATACATAATAATTCCTTCACAAATGTTTTCCTTTTTCATCCCTAAAGTGACATAGATTTTGACGGATCCAAATATATCCTTTTAGTAGTGATAATAAGTCCCATGACCATTACATCCTTTAACCAAATTACAAATTTATTATACATCCCAAATAAAATTTTCTTTTAAATGAAATCATTTTATAATGAAAATTCTCATCGTGTTACTCTATTTTTAAGTAGATATGAATATCATCAATAAATATTATAGTAAATTATTTGTGTTAATCCAAAAATAATCTATTCATTTATTCAATGTAGGTTTCTAGAGAACTATTGAGTCCAAATGGAATTAATAATAAATTGTATTGGGTTTACCTTGAATGAAAAATAGTCTTATGGTATCATCATTCTTCACTACTACTTGATGAAATCCCATCCCAAGATCCAACTTAGGGAAAAAAATAGGATCCCTAGAGTTGATCTAACATTTAATACATCTATGGTTATAGATAATTATTATTTATCATGATATTTTTTAGTGTGTGATAATTAATGATTTAGAAAAATGTTCCAATAGTCTTATTAATGAAGGGGACAGTTGTGCACCAAGATGAAAAACATGGAAGTATGAATCCATTATCTAGATTCTCTTAACATTTCCTTCAGATCCTCAATTTCCACAACACCAATTTTGTATGGAGTCTTGGGTATTAAAAATGCTCTATGTATGTGGCCAATTTAGATCTCAATCTCTGGGATATTAGAATGACTAGATAATTATTTAGAAAATGTATGAGTGAATTCCCTTATAATGGGTCTACAGTCATGGATGAACTTTTCTATATACTTAATCATTTCATATATATATTTTATCACATTTAAATAATATAAAATCTTGATATTTTAGATCCAATTAATATTCAAAAACTTCCTTACAAATTATTATAATCATAAATTATTCACGATATGTAGGGTGATTTAATTGTCATGGAAATTTATGTTTTCTGTATATAATGAAAGATAATCCATGCTAATAATTTAATCAAATATCACTAATGGGTGAATCACATTGTTTTCTGGGATCTCTAGCATACATTGATATAGGATAAGTTATATTCTTCATAATAAATAATTTTATTTTCTTCTCCATCTCTAATAACTCAAAATCTTTGATTTTTGGTGGTGTTTGAGTAGTTTTACTAACCATGGATGATATTAAACAATTACTAGAACAACAATAAAATACTAAATTCAATATTCATTAATGAATAACTTGTTTACCTATCACCACTTCATTTTTAGTATCCACCTACACAGATATGATCACTAAATTTCCCAAACTCTCTCTAGGCCTTGGAGGATTTTTTTCAAAAACCCAAGCCTAGTGTATTGATTCACAATGTTTGCTTATTACATGTAGCTGGAACATTAGAAAATATGATGAGGGTTGATCAATGTAATGACCCACATTTCTCATAAATTTATATCATATCATAAAAGAATAATATACATTATATAGGATAATGATCCTTTCCAGAATCTTATATTTGATATTCCTTTGGAATCATTGATACATAATAAAATGGTTCATAAGTGAACTACATCATCTCCCAATAAGTTATTCATAACTATAACCTTTATTAGATATCTCACACAAAATATTGTTCATAATTACTTTGGGAAAATATATATAAGACAGGTTGATCTTCATTTCTCAATAATGGTAATCAAGGGATATATCAATATAATGTGATCATAATTGTATGAGAATAATAATATAATATTGAACACCATAACTATCATATCATAAATCATAAACATGTGCCATAGAAGAAATTATGGAATTTAATAAAACATGAATTATAAAGGAATATGAGAACATTATCCATGAGATCATAACATTTTTATAAGACATATATTTTAGTCCTGCACATAAGTATAGAATATCATTCTCATGGAAGAATTGGATTATTACAAAGGCTATTATAGATGAATTTTTTCCTTCCAAAAATAATCATAGAAGTAAATGTTCATTTCCAAGACTATCATAGTAATCATTTTCCATTACTAAATTGGGATCACATCACTTTTTAAATAAAATTTATATCATCATCATATATCAATATTTTTAAAATTTGTTGTAGGTAGATATATGTCCCTCCCTTCCTTGGTATAATGAAACAATTTTCCCTTGTGATAACATAACCTTCCTTAGTGGATATAATTTCACCATTTTCACACAGTTAATACTATACATATGTCTTCCATAAGATCAAAAAAATATTCATCATATAAAAACACATGTAAATAAATAGATTTCATAAACATGTCATCACATCATTACTCATGGAAATGAAATTGGTTTTATAGTAATTCCATTAATTCATCTTGTAATAATCCATGTAAAATTAAGGGGTTTCATAATCACATAATCAATTTCTCATAGCATAACTTCTGTAAGAGGAATGATTCAAGAAAATCAATTAACCATACAGAATAGTTAACCCATCTAGAAAGACAATACAGAAGGTATAATTGGATAATATCCATAGTTAATATTATATAATATGAAAGGATATCATCTTAGATGAAAAATCATTTTGAAAGATCATGACTACCATTACATCCATAAAATTACTATTCAACATTGATAATGTCATTTTAAAATATATATTTTAATTTAACACTATAGAAATTATTTATAATTAAAAGAAACATGTAAATATATTATGTGTTCTTTAAAAAATTTATTTTTTATGAATGTGAAAAATATTCTTCATGATGTATAAGTTACAAGAAATATTCCATGATCATATTCATAAATATTCAAAACTACCATATAAGGAAAAAAAATTATATTAGTTAAAACTCATATTTATAAAAAAAATCACATAAAAAAAGTCTATAATAAATATTTTAATAATATTAAAAACAAATTCATTAAATATTATTAGAAAACATGGACATGGAAAAAAAATGA
Source organism: Viscum album (assembly GCA_963277665.1). Classification (NCBI taxonomy): domain Eukaryota; kingdom Viridiplantae; phylum Streptophyta; class Magnoliopsida; order Santalales; family Viscaceae; genus Viscum; species Viscum album. The sequence goes on from OY728128.1 coordinate 1,305,489,644, forward strand.
ATTTAGAAAGAAGAGATAAACAATGAAAGGTTACTTCAAAATAATATTTTCAACTCATGAGTTAATAAATAGAGGAAAATTAAATGGAAAAAATTATTTTAACGAATTAACTAGCAGTGAATAAAATTTCATAAATTTTTTAGTGATAAATCATAAAATTTCATCATCGGAAACATAATCATACATAACACAATAAGATAATAAAATTGTAACCTAAAACATATATCACTTTTATTCATATTGAATCATAATAACCATTAAATAAATAAAATTATATTTATTTTTAAATACCATACAATCATGGGAATAATAATAAAAACCCTTAATTTTTACTATATACACCACACCAAAGAAATAATTGGCTTATAATTCATATGTCCCACATAAGTAAAATGGAAAATAAAATCCATTACATCATGAAATACTTCAAAAATGTTCAAAAATCCTATATAATAAATATATTATTATTAAACATATAGTAAATAACCATAAAATTATTTCTCAATTCATAAATGTTTTATGATTAACCTTTTATTACTCATTTCTTAACACTTTTATGTTAAAATCACATTTTGGTAAATAACATCATTAAATTTCATGTGTGGTAAGATATTGTATTTTTTATCATTATAATTTTATCATGATTACATAACATAAATAAGGTTAACCATTACATAAATATCATATTTATTCCTTATATATGTATTTTTTATAACACATTAATGTTTGATATAAAAACTAAATTTCACTATTTATAGATGGTAGGTTGTTTGTACGCGTGAACATTATTTCAAATTTATTGATGGATGAAATGTAAATATGGCAAATAATATATAAACATTATATATTATTTTATATTTCATATATTTTGCATGTTTTCATTTAATCGATGCTTATTACCTTACATTTTAATTGTATGTGAAAAATGACTCACATCATTTCGCTGGGAAATTTTGTAATAAACACATGACCAACATTATCACACTCTAATGGAATTGAAGGTAAGAAGGTATATATGATATTATAATTGAATAATTATAATTATATTACTAATATAATATATATAATTTAGATCGATCATTATTTTCGTAAGTGAGTTGTGGTGATCGAAAGAGAATTTCATTAGTTCAGGATGTGGTATACTGTCATGCCCACGATCAAAGGTTTAATTTTATATTTGTTATGGGAAGATATAAAAATTAATAATTTTGTTAATATAATAATATTAATGTATATATTATATAATTATGTTATCATACCATCATAAATTAATTGAATTTTTCAAAAAATGAGGAAGAAATAAAATACAAACACACAGTTTAGAACATTATCTCTTCTTTAGAGAACCTCATTGTGTAATAAAAAAATCATTATTATGAGGTTCTACATTTTACAATAATGCATATATTATGTTTTAATGGATTTAGGTAATATATATATGTATTTAATGGATTATCCAAAGGGTTAGGTATGTGTGAATAATATAGGAGAGTGGGTGACCTATTATATGTGGGGGAGCATACAGACATAAAATTTTTAAAATGAAAAAATGTACCAACATATTAAAATGATAAAAAGAATCAAAATGGATTATTATACACCCTAATATAATATATAGATGAAATAAGTCCCAAAATAAGATTTTTAAATTTTTTATGTCATTTTGCACTTATGATTTTAGTTTCCTGCTTTAATAATCCCATTTAAACATAACACGAATATTAAATTTTTAATATTTTAAATATTTTTTTTAAAAATAATGAAAACATTATTATATAATATTAATTATTATAATTTAAAATTTAAGGTTTTTTTGACTTTTAATTCATAGGTTTTATAAATTATATTTCAAAAATAGACCCTAATATTCAAAAAAAGATGGTTTTCCAAAGAGAAACATTTCATAAATTTAAACTGTTTTAATAAGATATTTAAATTTAAATTTTATTAAAATGAACTATATTAGATTAATATAATCATAAATAAAATAAATTCACTTTTACAAATATTTTAATATATATGTAAAGTTAAAATTACTTTGAATGAAATGTTAGTTTTTAATAAAAAAATAACAGTTTTAACAATACATTGAGAAATTAAATATTTAAGAAAATATTAAAAAATTATACATTATACAATTTCTACATTTTTATTCCTAAAATGAAAATATTTTTTTCCAAAAAATAACTAAGAGATTCATAAATTACTTTCATACATTTTCCAAAAAGAATACAATCAATTTTTTAAGAAATATATTATATTTGAATAAAATAAAGACATTACTAAAAATAAAGTACTTATTGATAATTAGCATATATATAGAATATATAATTATTAAAATTTAGATATTCTGATCCAAACATTTAAATTTTATGGATATTAATATCTTTCAATTTTATATAATAATATAAATAATATACTATGCTTCATTTAAAATCGGTGTTGTCTATACATCAAGCTATGAAAGAAATGAAATGTATTTGATAGAATTTCATAAATATAAGGGTGTAACATTCTACCGCATTAAAAATTAATTTCCTCAAAAAATGTGTCACTCTTATACAAAAAAATTAGGATATTTCTCTATCATCTTATAATTGATTTCCAACATATCTTCTTTAAAATTGTTGTTTCACAAAAAAACATTGAAAATCTGAGTGGTATTGTTTTGCAGAACATTCTCTCTATGATCCAGAATATCCAACATTTGTTCCATATATGAAATATATTTTCCCAGTGGTACAACCTATGATATCAGTACTTTTGAAGGATCATCGACATACTTCTTCAAGAGTGATACATCGAACTCTTTCTGATCATTAAATAAGTTCGGTGGAATCTCAAAGAGATATGATGTGGAACATATGCGATCATGAATTTCAAAGGGACCAATATACCTAGGGATTATTTTTTCCTTCATTCCTTGTCTCATTATGATTTTGTGTAATCAAATTATTAGAAACACCTTTTTATCAACTCCAAATCCAATAAAAAGTCTATGATTTTTTGGATATATTTATTATCGGATCTAGGCACGTATGATATTTTATTCAATATAACAAAATTCTTCTAGTATTTCATTATCTATAAGAGGTCCTAATACTATTATATCCCAAAAAATTTCCCATTGTGTTTGATTTATACAATTATTTCTATATAGGGTGTCATAAAGAAATATACAAATTCTTGACTAAAATCTATTTTCAAGTAAACTCAACTAGATATGGTCTTGATCCTAACATTTATTTAATTACATATAAAAATAGATAAAATTATACAGCTTGGTATTAATTTGTATCTTCGACTGAATGTCTTTTTTAGGGTCATACACAGTGCTGAAACATAGGCTCATATATAGAGTCTACTAAAGACATCAAAATAACATTGAGGTTGTCAACAATCATGAAAAGATAAAATTTAATGTGGCAAACATTAAAACCATACAACATACATAATGTATATTATATCATGTTTATCTAGAAAAAATATTCATTTAATTTTTTTTTTAATTTTGTTTACTTGGTAATGATATTTATAAAACCTTTATATCATTATTTTCTTTATAGTTTTGGTGTATGTACATGAAATAATCCATGGTGATTTTTTCCCTTTACAGTCCGGTATGGTAATGGTTGTACTATCACCTTATACTTTTCTCTTTCAAACATAACATGTCAACATAATAAACACTGAGAATAAAAGTATGTAATATATCTATTCAAGACATCCCACCTGAAATACACATTTTGATCGTTATTCATATTTTTTCATCCATGATAAATAGAGAATGAATTACTATATTCAAACTCTAATTTACATGGTTCCCGAACATTGGTATTCCCTCGTGATCTATGTTAATATCATTTAATTTTCTCAAAATCATTTTCAAAACCATATAATCATAATTAAAGTATTTTATCCTCTCATGGATAGATAGTTTAACACTCTCTTGAGAAAGATAATATTTCTGCCCTTATGGAATTATAGATCCATCAAGTTCAAATCTATAAATATTTCTTTTTTATCCTTATCATATTTTACCATGAAAGATCCATTTAACCCAAATCAATGACCATGTTGTTCTCTTTTCTAGGATTGCAATTTAGTGAATAGTTATAATCCTAAATCACCGCCAACTGTATTCTCTAGAACATGTTCAATCAATTATGTGTGAATATATACCTTAAACATTTAAAATAAGTATTTATATCACCCTTTTATATATATATATAATAATTCAATATTTTTTATGTAAAAATATTCATTTTTGACTACAAATAATTAGTTGGGTAATTTTGACCATGAACAATGAATTATCATGATGCACAATTTTCTACAATATCACTCTGTAAAAGAATGAATCTCACACTAATATTTTTATGAATCACCTTATATTATAGTTTATTTAACACTACATGGACATGAAGAAATATCATTTGTGACAATTCATATTCTCAATTATATAAACTTTACATTTCATTCAACTTTCCAGAGGAATTTTCATACCTTCTTTGTTTACATGGCATGATTATTTGGACGAAATGAAGAATTTTCCATCAATAATGAATGATATCATCTTATATCGGTCACCTTCATTTTATAGACCAATATTTTTTAGACTTTATCGTTGATGGATCCACCTATATACCATAACATTAGATTATACTACCCATAAATGAATCCTTTTATATCAAAAATTCACACAATGTTAAATTTTCATAATGTTTCACCAACCATGTTTACATTAGTTAAATTAAAATTCTATCTACATGGTATTAATTTCCCTTAGAATATATTGTAATATGATATATATATGCTACCACAAATATATCAAGTTAACATGAAACCACTATATTATTTAATCCTAATAATAATGTTTGGTAATTACTAATAAAAAATGACATTACTAGGTATTAATTGTACCTGAAAATTATAAAAAAAATATTTTCATTGGTATGTACCCTTTTATTTCCCTTCATTGATGATATCCAGCAAAAATAACAATTTTGAAAAATAATTAATCTCTGTTATATTGACTAAAAAATTCAAAACATGTTTGGTAGGGTTACTTTATCTGGATTTTAATCTTGTTTAGTTCCCAATAATCAATAGAAATTCAGATCGATCAATCGTTCTTTGTTAAAAAATAATGGTTTCACACAATAGTAACATGCATGGACAAATGAATCCCACTTTGAGATACCATTGTAGTGGATTCTTCATTTCCAAAAACTCAATTCGGGATATTCTATAGGGAGTAAATGAAAAACTATTAGAACCATATATGTGTTCTATTTAGAACTCCACATCACTTTTCAATGGAAATTTATGAAAATATTAATTAATGAAATCAAGATCTCCAATATAGTTTGAATATCATGGATGTTGAGATCCCACTAAAAAACTATGATAAAAACCCCATTTTAATGGGAATAATTAGTCGTACAAAGGATGTAATCTCCTTTAGTTATTAATATATATTTTTTCACAGATTGAATTTCAATGGTTGGTTTGGAATGTGAAATGTGACATTCCGTACGTGGAAATTGATGAGTGAATTATTTAAATAAATCCAATGCATTCCTAAGATAACATAAAATTTAAATAGAGTTAGGATAATGAGGTTTAAATAGAGTATATTCCTACAAGAATAAATCATTTAAGAGTCAAATACATGACCTAAAATCACCGTATGATTATGGGGATTCATTTTTAAGCTAGCAACTAGTATTTGGGGATACAAATTAAAATTCATAAATACATTTATTTATATAAGATAATTTATATAACCAATCTCAAGGAAGATAAATCAATATTTTAGCATACATTTCACCAACCCAACTGCTTTTTTTGTTAATCAATTCCTCAATAAATCAAAAATAAACCACATAACCAACAGTAAACATTTATCATATTGATCAATAATCAATAGGTTTTCTAAATAATGTATGCTTATTTTCATTATATGAAATCTTCTTTTTAACCTAGTTCATCCATTATTATTATCTTCTAAAATCCTTCATGTTGTTTTGTAAATATTATTTGTATTTACATAGAATATCCCTTACGAGTGTTAGATAAGTTATGTAGAAAGGTACAATTTTTTGCACCATGTGATGATCAAGTCCATTACAACAATAAATGGTTTTATTTATTTCACCTAGGTTATACTGTTTTAGTTCCACATCCATTGGTATTATCTACATAGGAATGAAATATCTTATAAACAACTCATTCCATCCTTCACAAAAATTCCTGGAAATTTTCTTATAGATAGGATTAGCGTTATGGTTCTTATTTTATTTTTAGCTTCTTAGATTTCATAAGATTAACTGTACCTTTATCTACTACCAAATGTAATGAACCAAACTTCTCATACATATATATTTCATCACAAAATGGAAATATTATTTATATAACATAATTATCTTCATCTGAACCATATAATTAAAGTGAATTTGAAACACAAATAAATAAACTACAAGTTCATAAGTGAACTAATTCATCTCCCACTATGTTCTTAACAACTAAAAAACTTCTTAGAGATATTTAAAATTATATGTTTATTCATAACATGGGGTAATGAAATATAAGAATTTTTGAGAATGAATGATTAATAAATGTAAAAAAGTGATGTATGACCATAACACAAGAATAAAGGAATGAAAATATTGGAATAATAATAAAAAACATACCCTTTAAAACATTGAACATAAACATGATCCATTAAAAAATCCTATTAGTTCATATGAAAACAATCACAATGAAATACAAAATGCACAAGCCTAGAGATTATAAAATTGGAATAAGATATTTCTATGTGTTATAAAAATATGCATAGAAAATTATAACATTAGTATACATCGATCAAATCCATGAGTGTGACAGTGTAATGGGTTCAGTCAACAAACCATTATTTGTAGTTATAGTTTTCTTATAAGAATACTGTAGAAGAATAATTACCTTAATGAATGTGGTTTACACCCAATTTCACTCATGTTTATCACATTATATATAAATCCTTTTCCAATTAATAAGAGGGAGGTATATGTCCAACACATCAAAGGTTATAAAATTACCATAGTCCTCAGTTATAACATAACAACCATATTGGGATATAAGGTTTCCTCTACCCATAACTATAATGTATCCATCATCATATAATGAAAACCGTAAATAAGTGTTCCACAAGATCATAAAACATTAATCAAATAATAACACATGAATAAAAATTAATTTTATAATCTTGTACTTATTTAATAACCCATAAGAAATAAATTGGTTCCATAATAATTTCACCAATATATCAAATTCTACACTTTGAAAAAGTAATGAGTTTCATAATTATTTATCCAATTCTACATTGCGTAAACCATGTAAAATTATGGAGTTTCGTGAAAATGATTTCATCTAAATGTAATTATAAAAAAAATATAAGGAAAAAAATTTTATTTTATAATTTATAATAACCACAGTTATTCATAATTAATTTCAATGGATGTCTTGTCTTTTATAAATTGGTTTTGGAAGATTACTTGGGATACTTATTAATGAAATTAAACATTCCAATTAGAAAATAAAATTTTTAAAACTAGAACTTCATGTTTCATTATTTAATCAAATTAAATTTAAAACATCCTAAAAAATTTATAATGTATTTCTTAAAACATTTAGTGTTCCTCATTGTGGAAATACCTTTCATTTTCTATAGGATAAAACAAATATCCCTAACAAATTTTTGATAGATAGTCAAAATTACCTTGTTTATAAAACAATAAGATTTTTATATACAAACCTTTTTAAAAAATAACCAAAAAACATTAAAATTTTGAAAACTTTTGGAGAATTGTAATGAATGTCATTATGAAATTAAAAAAATTTCAAAATAATGAAAAATTATTATCAATCGAAGATAACAATTATGATGTATTTCTTTAAAAAACAATTTAAATACTGAGTTTGTAATGAGAGAAAAATAAAATGAAAACATTTATTTTCCTAAAATAACTTAAGGAGAATAAAAATCAATTAGTTTCTTGAGATATATATCTAAATATTTAATCATCACATACATAATATAAACAATGACAATAAATAATGAGATTGTATCATAAAGACCTTAACATAATGTGATTTGTTGCATTGAAATCCCCAAGAACTAATGAAAATTATATGATGATTTATATCCAATAATTTCATGTGAATAATAATATAGTACATTCATATAATTTATATACACACCACTAATGAAAAAATTGGTTTATAAGTCATGTATCCAATAGAAATTAAATTGAGGAGAAAATTCATTTCTATATGTATTAAATTACACTGAAATCATTTATAATCCAAGTATAATAACTTTATTCATATTATATATCTAATATAGAACCATAATCATATATAAAATACCATATATGGTTACCTATAAACATTTATTACCCATTTATTAATAATTATTTGTTAAAATCATTTTTGAGTAATGAATTCTTTGTTTTTAACGTATGTTTTGATATGAAATATTTTATCCTTTTGATTTGATTATATTTCAATAATATATATAATTTTATCAATAAAATATATTTCATATAAAATAATTATATATTCAAATATTGTAATCCATTAGAGTTACATTTTTCATAATAATTTCATTGTTCATGGAGATGGTAGGCCATACATATGTGTGATGTTTGATTCCCTTTTCGCGATGGAAGGAATATGATGATGGTAAAAATTATTTATAATTTATAGATTAATTTTATGTCATATATGTCACACGTTTTTACTAATTTTATCCATTTTACCTTCCATGTAATGAATATGTTAAAATTGAATCTCCACTTATTGCAAGTCATTAGTCCTCTATACACAAGAGAGGCATTATTTTATAATCATGTAGTTGAATATATAATGGTATATTTGATATTATAATTACATAAGTAGAATTGTTTTTATGAATATCATATATATTTTAAGAATAAAATATAATATATGATCATTATAGGCTTTGATTGAAATATATTATAGCAGTTCATGAGGCGGTAGTCCCCCAAAAATTTAATTAATAGTTTATATTCCAATTTGATGGAAGTCGAGAGTGTAATGAAATATGTTTTTTAAAACAATTATTATTTGAATTTATTTGAAATTATTTTTCTTTAATATTATATTAACAGATATAATTGTTGTTTTAACTTTTTATATGACCACAAATAATTTTTTAGGTATCCAATTTGGTCTCATAATATGGTGTTTATCGAAGTATGTGGCTTTACTTGAGTTGTAATCCATTCTATAATTAATGGAATAATTAATATTTAAAATTAATTTCATTAAGTGTCAAATTTGTTGTCACACATTCATTTAGAGATATAATTTATAGATTGTTTTAAAAATATATTCCATTATTGTAATTTATTTCTGAAAGAGAGCATCTTCTGTGATGGGAATAAACTCTAGTTAGTCTCCGGGGATGAGGCCAAGACACTTTTTATCCTTTTTCATTGTTTTTATTTTATTTTCCCTTTTTTTTCCCTATTTCCCCCTTGGATTCTCACAAATTTCACAAAATTTATTATCTGTTAAATAGATAGTCGGGAGGAAGAGGTTGGGAGATAATTTGGGAAGGGGAATAGAGATACAACCATAGAGCATTGTGGGGATGGATCAGTGTGGTGGTCATGGATCATGGAAATAGAAAAATCCAAGGTGGATTCCCCCAAATGGTAGGCCATTTGTTTTTTTCAATATATCTACATAAATTTTCATTTTTAATTATTTAATCCATTATTTTTAATTTTTAGGATTCATTATTGGTTGACCAATATCATTTTTGGAGAAACTATGGGTTTCATGTGATTTGAGGTGTATCTAATTCCTAAATCTCAGTCACACAGTGTGTAGTTCTGAAACACACATTGTGAGTTCTTCCCATTTCAGAATGATGATATTTTAAGAATTACACACCATTTAAGGGGTCTATACACCATGAAATGGGACTCTTCCACGTAGTTTATTACCCATCTATGGACCCTATGTTGGAGCACATGTCCATGGAGAGTACATGTCCGGACACAGTGTGGTTTGCACACCATGGAAAGGTAAACAGAAAAGCTACATCCATTGTTAGTACATGAGAGGTATGTGGGAACATATCCCATGTAGGGTACACACCATGTAAATATATATCATTCCATATACATGGGTTTAAAAATCTCATGTCATGTTGTATCACACACGAAGGTGGAGCGTTTTGACAACACGTTGTAGAATAGGTATACACACAGTGTACATCCCCCATGCAATCCCATTGAGGGATATTGGTATCCTTACTCCCTGTATCCATAAAAATACTCATTATTAATCCGTATAGAGTATATTTTTATGTATATCTAAATGTTATGACTGTAATTGTGATTTGAGGATTCCTAATATTGTTTCATCCATTTTCTTATATAGATATGTTCTTCTTCAAGTGATAAAATCAATTTGTATCATGGTAGAGAGAACCATTGATATGAGCTGGGATATAATTCATCTCATATAACCATTTCATAAATATCATTACACATGATGATGTATCCTTTTTTGTATGTTATAATATGTCAATGAAGCTCATGAGGCTAGTGGTTCATGTGGACCCCTTGTAGGATGCATATGATTACATTTTGACTTGAAGGATCCCAAATAATATGAATTTATCAATTTACTATAACTAAGTGTACCCTAAGGGGCACCATTTCATTCATGATAATATACATAATCCTTTATGTGATTCCACGTCCTTCTTACTCTTCTGAGAATCCCTTACAGGATCCCTCAACCTATTTACTCTTCTTGAGGGTCCCATGTCATATTCACCTTCTCATGTACCATTCTAAGGATTATATATAATATGAATCAATTTTATTACCAATAGAGAAACCCATGTAAGATTCCTCCATTACCTTCACAGATGAGGATTTCAAGTAGGATTCCATCACTTATTGATAGAGCTCGAGGATCCATAGTAGGATGCATCTCTTGTATCGTGTAATGATGAACTCTGTCGGTGCCTCATCAATTTACCAACTCTATGTTATTTCCTTGAGTGTTGGGGTAGATATGGAATCATGTGTCACCAAGAAACTGAATATAATATTGTAATCCCATGGAGATGTGGTGGTAGTGGTTGGTTTAGGCATCCATCCATCCACATTATTTTTACATTCGTCTTTTTTACTACGGATATTTTTATGATTACTAATGGTGTTTCGCGTTTTTTCGATGATGAGCCGGATGAGATGTTATACCTATCTTTATCATGCCCAAATTTACATCATATAATCCATATTATTTATTTATTTGGGTTCTCACACATTTCACCTGGGACCCATATTCTGGTCACTTTTAGCTATATTTTTGGGATGCCAAGATATGCATGCTTGGATCATGTTTTGTATCGTATATTTTTGGATATTCCTCACATCACCATTCATTCTATTCATGATTATTCCACTATAAATGATTTTAATATGGAATCACTATCATAATGATATACAAGCATGGAATCCCTATTAATGATACTCGCAGATGACTTTGTTATCTTGAATTATAGGGATGATTACCCTCTCCCTGCTCGATTATTCGATCATGGTATATGGAATGGAATTATACATCAATGATATATATATATATATATATGAATTATTATTATAAACAAAGAGGTGGGTATGGTAACACTTTACCTTGACTGAGACCTCAAGTAGTGTGTGTGACATCTAACGGGCGTGCTCTCTTTATACATCGCCTATTTGATAGAACCTTTGGGATTATTTGAGTTTAAATTTCCGGTTCACAAAAACAATAGGTCATATGGATCATAATTTTAATGAATTTTACATGGATAATGTTTCATGACATCCATTCAATACATTCTTAAAAAAATTCCATTGGTATATAATATAATTCTTTGTAGTGGTTGTTGGTGAGTGCGTGTGATCTTAGTGCTGGGAAGGGTATCGACTTAGGATTAAGATTCTTTATCAAAAAAATTATCTCATTTCCAAATTAGGTATTGTTTAATGATATTATAAACCCATACATCAAATTAATTATCTTTGGTTTGAGTGGTATAACATCGATATCAATACGCTTTTCATAGGATGTCCTGACAATCATGATTACAGACCTATGGGTCAACTATTTGTTTTTATGTTATTTTATTCAACATAATCAATTATATACATATATATATATGAGAATATAAATATATATAATTATATACATATACACATATATATATACACATGATGATACATTTCACAATTGGAAAATATCATTGACCCGGTGATCGATTGTGGTTTCATGCTATTTTTTAATTTATCTTTTCACTTGTGACTTGGATAGTCTATGAGTTGCATGGAACTGAAATAATGGATTCATTTTTTTAGATTAATCATTGGGGTGGCCTAATGAGGTTATTTCTCACCCTTGTACATTTCTTCAGTGTGTTTGCAGACCCTGTGTCTATGTTTAATGTTTATCAAAGATGCACGGTGGACATGGATGAGGCCCAAGGTTTCATTATTGAGTGGAGCTTATCATGTGGATTATTATGATTATATCGTAGAATATTAGATGTGTCATTGAGACTGATTATGTGAATAGAATTAGAGTTCGTAGTGGATTCATGTACATTTATTTCATATTCTATAATGCAATATGTATAGGTATGGTTGTCCAAGTGGTTGACGAGTGTGATATGTATGACATAGATTTTGGGGATATTCTATAAATTCTATTGTTATTATATAATTTTTATCTTCATATTTGTTAAATATATCCATGTTATATTTTTTGGATACAATTGTGATATCAAGATATTTTCATTTTTATTACTCTGAAATAAGTGTATATTACCTCCACTAACAGAAACTATGCCTTCACTGTTAGTATGTTACATCACGAATATAGAGTGTCATGTTTGAGGACATATTTTGAACCAATTAAAATCACTCTCCTAGTGGAATATGTTTCAGAATGTGACAATGTGGATTCATTGGTTACTATATTCTATTGACACACTATTTTAGATTTTTTGGAAAGGAGAATTATTAATTTTTCAAAACATTTGACAGATATATTACTAGTACATTGAGAAAAATTTATCTGGATGTAATTAAATGTTTCCATAGAGTTGGGATTGGGTATTATAGTATGTAATGTTAATTTTTATATGATATTCACTTTTTCTGATTCACACTTTCTTGGATTTTCAAATTTTCTAATGATTTCTGAATATTAGCCCATTGGAAAGAGGATTGTTATTTATTTTTAAGCTTTTGTTTAAAATATATGAGGAATCTGTTGTATCATATTAATAATGTAGTATTAACATGTTATATTATTCCATGTATGTTATTTTACTTAGTATAGAGCCCAATTGTTAAAAGTGTAAATAAAAACCATAATAGTATTTTACCTTGTATTATATGGTTATCATTGTATTCAATTGGAATGAAATTAATTTATATTTCCATTTTATTTGAGGATATGTCAATCTAGTTTGAGACATCTGAAGTAAATCTAGTGATGCAACGATCATGCGTAGGAGGTTCAGTGACTCTAGTAGGTCAATACAGAACATGATGCAAATATTTTATACCTCTTGTATGGATTTGTTTATCATGTTTTCCTATTTAATGTGTTAGTAAAAATATATAGAGTGTTTCCCTATATATATTGGAATGAAATTATATTGAAATAACCATGTTTGTGGTGATATAATAATTTCTTTTTTCTAATGCCGAAAAATACATAATCATTTCTTCAGAACTGGACCTCAAGGTGGTATTACCATATAATGATATAAAATGATAGTAAGTTCAGTATATATTATATGAATTTATCATAAACATTAAGGAGAAACTTTTATTGTGATTCTCGATGAGGACTAAGGCCCTTATAGAATAAGAGCCTCAGTATGATTGGTTAGGACACTACAAGTGCATCCAAGAGACCCGAGTTCAAATTTGGGGGGAGAAATAATTTCCAGGTACTGTAGTAGTACTGTAGCAGGAATTATAGCTGGCATTGTAGTAGGAACTATCGAAGGTCATGTCTCATAATTTAGTAGTTGGAACTATTCATTTTCTGGGGATTTCTGGCCACCGATTAGATCTTCGAGTCCTTCATGGTCGCCGTTCAACCAAAGACCTTTGGCTAAGGAAGGTTTTCTAGACACCTTAATGAATTAAAGCCACCTCAAGGCCTTTGCGACACATCATAAATTTTGGGCCACATAAAATTGTGCTTAATGGACTATGCTGACTCTGTAGGTATCCGACTCTAGATAAGGATTCAGTGAAGGCACATTCCCTATAGTAGAAGCTGATCTATTCGGAATAATCATAGTGCTTTGGATTTCTTGTGGGACCGTCCTATGCATGCACAAGAGCCTAGATGAATAACTAGGTGAGGGCTGAGATCATGATGTAAATATAGGGAGGAGTAGATTCAATATATACAGTATGTATAAATTCTTATAATACCTAAGGGTAATGTAATGTCCATGTCATTTAGATCATTTAATATCAAAGAATATGGGCCTTTTATGGTTTTCCAATATTCCCTTAAATGGGAGATCATCAACTATAAATAAAAATTAAGTCCTCCAGAAAGTTAGGGCATGTCCCTTATTGGCTGATGTTGGTAGTTTTCACAATACTAGGGCATCAGTATCATTACCATCCTTAGATAGGGTTGATCCTTTTGGCTTAGTGGTTATTACTTGTGACCCTTCTGTGAGACATGATTAGTATGGATTGGTTGGAGACCTAGGTGACCATATTTTTAAATAAGAACCATATAGTTTTATGATCATTTTTATCAACAGAATCCGATGTTGGAGTGGTTAGACTGGGTTTAATGATGTCTTTTTAGTAGTGATCATGGTTATACACTCGTTTGAGACTAATTAAATAGTATTAATTGGGGTTTTTATATGTGAATTATCATGAATTCATATTTTTATTAAGCATAAATTATTATGTCTTATCATGAATTGATTCCTGGGATAGGAAAGGTCTTGTTTCTGGCTCGGTCAACTAATTTTTTTAATTATTTCTAATGAAGTTAAAGCATAGGTAGATTCCCATGAAATGAATGACATTGGGTGATAGGTGGTTCTAGAAAACCTCATGGAATATGTAAGGATACCAATTTTAAAGACAGAATACAAGGGATAATATGGATGGTTTGGTTTGATAGGCTATGTAGATTTGTCAGTGTGGTTTTAATAGAAGACGACATGCTGGAGAATGAGTACGATTATGATGATATATTTTTACAAAGTGTCATACCATTTAAATTATAAATTGGTGAGTATCCACATGAAAGTAAGGTTAAATTTTTTCAATATTTATTTTAGAATTGGGTTTCTATGATTTTTTGTTAAAATGATGAATTTCCTTCTGTGGTTGATGAGATATAGGAAATAAATTAGGTACCAAAACATGGTTTCCTTATGTTTTGACCTAGACATGCATTATTGGGAAACATGGCGCCAGATGACAGTTAATGCCATTTGAATCATGTTTTATGTTAGAATATCATAAAAAAAGATATACAAATCTATATATGGGATCATTGTTCAATCCTTGTAATATGAGATCATAGTCTATCATGGAATCATCTCAGGTGTGATGAGAGAGTCTCTACTCTACACTCAACTACATTTCATCTAAATATTATTCCTGTTCATTGATGGAACATTTTGTTATTTTAATTTAGAAGAGGTATAATGAAATGTATGTGGTAAGGAGTATATATTTCATCATTAGGGGTGGTGACCCTAATTTTAGTTGATTTTGGTAATTGGTGGAGAAAATTCCACTCAACATGATGTATGGTTCTTGAGTCAAGGATATGGATTATCTTATATTGGGGAGTACTTGATTTGTCACTATTATAAATATCCCATGTAGGAGAGAGTGGTGGATTCAAGGATATTTTTTATTGAAAATGTTGGATAGCATGTTTGTGTAGATTCTCAGGATCAGACCAAGACTCAATTTTACTACCATGGCTTCTCGTCGACATGATTGTTTGTTTTGGGGAAGTTTCCATTAACCATGTTCTTACTAACAACAAATTTGAGAAGAAATGTGAATTTTTTATTTTAGATTCATGTGAGTTTTAAAATTTTCATTGTAACCTATAATATGATATTGGATAGATTTTAGGTCCTCTTTTTTCATTACAAAATATGTTTTTTCCCCTATGAATGAATTTTGATGGAATTAGAATCCATTAAGAATTATTTTGGAATATACAATATTTAATTTTCAATAAATTAAATATTAAATTTATTCACATTTTTTGGGAAACATATTATAAATGAAGCATTATATTGAGATTAAATCTCTAACATTTAGTCTTAAAAGGGGATGCTTTTCTTATGCGGGGTATAAACTAATGTCATATGAAAAGAGTGGCCCCCAACCCCATTTTCTTTTTCTATTTATTTTTATAATTATTTAATTTATTAAAGTAGAGGGATATGGATTGAGATAAAAAGGAAGAGATGAAGATAATATTTTTGAATGATCTCGGGAGGGGTAGTATCATCAAGCGGTGGTTGTGGATAGTGAAAAATGTATAATCATTGATGAATTCTACAAAGAGGAATTACTTTTTATTATTTTATATATATCAACTATATATACCATCTTCATGTTTTAATCTCTTATTATTAATTCATATTATGGATTCATCAATAGATTTTGAGAAGAAATCATGGGTTACAGGAGATATGAGGTGTTCCCACTCAAAAATCCAAATAACATAGTGTGTTGTTTCAAAACTCACAACATGTGTTCTTTTTTGTTTGGGGAATATGAACTTTATATATCTACACACAATGTATGGGTTATACACACCTTGTATAAGGACTCTCCCTTGTAGCTGAGTATCCATCAAGACAAATCGTGTTGGGGTACATGGAATTTTGGAGTACATGGCTGATCCTCATGTTGGTCGTGTTCAATGTATTGAAACACATACATGGTATATAAACATAGAGAATATTTTATGTACATAGTAATTTACAACATGTTGGATAAATCCTATGTAAATGATTACCATTCCATGTTGTTGGTTTTTTTCATTCCATGTCCAACTATAAGACACGTCCAGGTGGAGTGGTCTAAAAACATGTCAAGTAGTAGGTATACAGGTTGTATATATCTTCCTTTAAACCCTATCAAAGTTTTTCATATCCTTGCACCAAAAAATAATAATTTTTTGGATGATTATCCCATCTTGAGTAACATTCCATGTTGATCGTGATTTTAAAACATTTTAGGTGATATGATTACTCAAAATGTTCTTTAATTCATTTTATATACTGGAGAGGTTCTTCCACTGGTAATCGAATGAGTTTTATCCTAAGAGTGTGTCCCTTTGAATTGAGATGGGTCCAGATCAATCTACCATGACTAATGCTTTTGTATATTTTCCCTTGAGGCCATTTCCCTTGAGTGATATTCTATTGTGTCCTAGGGCTGGGATATTTTTTCTTTATAAGGATCACCTATTAGATGCCTATATTTTCATTTGGACCTAAGGGATACTATTTAGGAAGCCTATATATTATTACTAATGATAATGGTCACCTAAAGGATTCCATCTCATACATTCAAACATAGGGAATTCTTTGTGTTTTACATCTTCAATCACAATATTCCAAGGATCCTTTGTTGGATCCATTACATATATATTATTCTTCAGGTAACCTTGAACGTTTCCCCTTACTATGTACCATTTGAATAAGTTTTTTTAGTTTTCATGGGTTTTTCATGCTACAAGATTGTCAATTATAATATTCCATCTTTTACCATCATTATCTAGGATCTAGAGTAAGATTAATGTTCTTATCTATAGTTCTCAAGGATTCTATATAGGATTCCTCTCTTATATTATGAAATGACAGGCCCATTTGGTGCCTCCATTTTTTACCAACCCGAGTTATTGTGTTTTGGTTATGATTATATATTGTATCAGGTTTCACCTTTAGCCCTATACTGAACATTCAATCTACGGGTCTCTGTGGGATGTAGTGGGTTTACCCATTTGGGCACCCTGAGTAATTATTTATAAATTCATTGGTTTACTATTGATGTATCAATAATTAGCAAAGGTTCTATCTATTTTGTGCATGATGAGCCAAACATGATACGATGAATATCATTTGTATTCCTAGAACTTCAACTTGGGGTTCATATTACTCATTTATTTGAGTTCCCAGATGTGCTACATGGGACCCATATTTAGATCGTTTTTCACATATATCATATGAATACCTAGATATTCATCCTGACTTCCGTATTTTTATCTATATATGATTATATCTCCCTCACATCCCAATTGATGCTATTAAAGATTATTATATTCTCCTCAAGTTGGGAATGTCATCTATATTATTTTGTTATTTGGTCATGAAGTCCCTAATAAGGATACTCTTTGAGGATTACGTTATCATAAACGATAGGGATGACCACACTCTCTTTTCTCAATTAAACTATTGTAGTGTTTGGAATAGAATTCCACATCATTAATATATATAATTTGATATTATTATTCTCTATCAATTGATGGGGATGATTACCCTCTTCGTAATCAGTGACCTATATGGATAAGAATGATCGAGGTCACTCCTTAGACGTCGCATAAGTGTCAGACCCTTAGGTATTATCTGAATCAAAATGTAATGACCACCTATATACTATGAACATAGGATCATATATTAAATTGTATTCTTTTAGA
Organism: Viscum album; assembly: GCA_963277665.1. Classification (NCBI taxonomy): domain Eukaryota; kingdom Viridiplantae; phylum Streptophyta; class Magnoliopsida; order Santalales; family Viscaceae; genus Viscum; species Viscum album. The sequence goes on from OY728128.1 coordinate 1,305,508,445, forward strand.
GGTCATGGATTGAGATAAAACTTTATAATACATTTATAGGATTTTTTTAGTATAAAATATCATTTTTCAGTGATTGGAGTTGAGTATGGGTGAACATAAATGTGTCCCCTCATGGTGACATATCTTGATATGAAAAATTTTCTAGAATGGGATGAAAATGGCTTTGTTTGTCAGGATTAGATGCAAAGATATCAACACAATTATACATGGATTGACTAATATCACATCTATCTCAGTTATCTTTTCAAAAGTGGTCCAAACAACCATGATTATAGACTAAATGTTCAATTGGTGTTGATTTATGTGGTTTAAATGACAATAATAATTAATATTCATATTTATTTATATATGATTATTAGAATATATATACCCATATACACACACACAAACACACACAAACATATATATATATATATATATATATGGTAATAAATTATCTAGATGATTGAAACCTTGGAGGCCTGGATAAAATATGGTTTCATGTTATTGTTTTATTTATCGATTTTGTTGTGTCTCTTCTAAAATTTCAATTTTATGAGCATGCTCTTATAAAAGTAGATATATAATCTAATTATTATGGTGGACTAATATGGTTTTCTTTAAACCATGTCAATTAACATTAGTGTTCATTAAGCCCTTTTTTATACCTTTCAGAGTGATAACATATTCGTGGTTTATTAGGATGAGTGATATTTTTCCACATTGAGAAATGTTAATCATGTGGATAATTAGGATCATGATAGATTACCTCAGAAGTGTCTTGGAGATCAGGTATGTGTTAATATTCTTTGTAAATACTGGATCATAAAAAATTTGTTTTATTTTATTTTATATAATACTTTATTTGTAAGGGTTTTCAAGGGTGTGACTTGTTTTGCATGGAAGTCATGGATGTTTGGGCTACTATAAAATTTTATTTATTATTAATGAATGTTCTTTTTTCAGTTTTTTTTCAGTTTCCGCACTCTATATATATTAATATATAGATTATATCAAGTTATTTATATATTTTACTCTAATATGAGTGCATTGATTCTCCAAAAATTCACCATAGGCCCTACTAGTTAGTCAGCATCATCTAACATATGGATTGGTACACTTGAGTCCTTGGGGTGAATTGATTCGTATGACCAATTTAGTGGAATCTTGGTCGAGATGTTATATAGAGAGAATATTTTTATTCAATTAACATGATAACCTAGTATAATTTTATATATAATTATATAAATATATTTTTATTGTATAATAATGTATTAATGTGTTGGAAGAATAATTAAAAGTATAACATTTTTTATAGAATTTTAATTCATTTTTGGAAAACCTGATTAGGTTAACACAAAAATAAGTCCTAAGTGGGTTTAATAAAATAGATAAGGAATAAAGTATGTTGTATTGGAATTAGGGAACACGAATAATTTTTTTTCGGTCGACAAATGTTTTTAGAAGTAAGATCATTAGAGGAGAGTGTGTTCTCATTTATAAGTGGAAAGAAAAAAATGGATGTTCTGAAAATAAATAAGTCTGTCCACATATCTAACATCATAAAAGGATTAAAGAAGGATAATTATAGACCTTTAGATTAGATGAGGTCAAAATATGTCCATTTTATTTTTATTGGAAATGTTTACAAGTCATTTTAACCATTAGTATTTTCATATATACCCCTATAATCACGTTATATAATTTACATCATAAATAATATTTTTATTGGTTTCAATATTTATATTAAGAAATAATTAATATTACATTATTATATAATATTTCATATTATTGAAAAAATATTGATTCATATATTAATAATTATACTCATTTATGTGGGAAAAATTCACTAAAAATTAAACTTGTAGACAAAATGAAGAAAAAACAATTTTTGAGAGAAATTTTTCGTAATTATAGAACTTTTAATATACAAATTTAATTTGAATTTTATTAAAATTAACAAAATAGGATTAATAAAAAAATAAATTAACTAATATAATCTTTTTAAAAAATAATATTCTAGGTAATGTTTCGAATTCTTTATATGGAAAGGTTATTTTTAATAAAATTTCGTTGTTTTTTACTATAAATAAAAAATTAATCTTGTTATAAAATTCTCAACAAGTCACCAAAAGATATCATTGAAATTTTTGTTAAAAATATTTTTAAATTTTAAAATAATTTTTCTTAAAGTTCAAAAAAATGAACTCTTTTTTTACAAAAATCAACACAAATAATTTTTTTAGGAAAAAAATATCAAAACACGTAAATACATTATTAAACATTAAATACTCAGTTAAAAACATTTTTTATTTATCTCAAAACAGTTTAAATTAATTTTTAAATGGGTTTCTTCATATTCATAGTAAAAAAAATAATTACTATATTATAATATTCATGTTTAATAAATTAATATTAATTGTATACTGTGGTTCACTAAAACTCAATGTTACATGTACCGAAAGATATCTATGGAATTAAATTTATTTGGAAAAGTTTTTATTTGAAAGAATTTGGGGATGGGTATTAAAATGATATAATTCTATTATTTGACCACATTTTTGGGTTTCTACCATTAGCATTCAGTATCTAGGTACCATACCATTATGCCCAAAAATCATATCATTATCCCATTTATTGAATTTCTAGGATGCTTCTTCTTGCATTTTTGTTATTTGGGAAGATATACATTCATTCCCCAATGATTTTATCAATCATATATAAAACATTATAAAGTGTTATCCACTTATTATATCGAGACCCATGGGTCTATTTATATTTGTTGGTCCACATTTTCACTTGTTGAAAAAATCATAAATATTCCTTATATCTATCAAAGTCCACAATCACTAAAGCGATTTGTAGAGTTGGCATTAATAAACTAGAAATTTGTAAATATTTAATTTTGGAGAACTAAATAGTATGGATGCATGTAATGTTATCCTATTGAATTTTTTATCATATTTTTCCATAGATTATCCAACATTTTTATTGGGTATAATAAAATCACTCTCCATTTAAAGGCAAAGAGTGTGAGGAATTTTTTTTTGAATTTTTTTAATTCCATCAACTAATATCTTCAATATCATCTATAGGGTACATATTTTTGACAAATTTGTAATTCTAACAATATTATCCCACCGTAAAATAAATATCTAGATTGTCTTTTTCTTTCTCCTGTAATTATATGATTGAGGGGATCATGTCATTATTGTTAATCCACATAATCATTATTAATGGATCTGAATATCCATTGAATTTCAAAGTCCTTTGGAACATAATTGTATCAATTTCAATAAGAGCTTACCTTGGGTGACTGAAAAATTAATCCTAAATCTTGTTTTAGTTAAAAAAAAGCAAATTTTAATGTATTTTCATGGAAATTGTGACTCAGAATCCCGTCAGGATGGCTATTTCATTTACCCAGTCACTACATTTTCATTTAGACTTTTTTTTGAATTTATTTCCTTATATTCCCATAAATTAAATGAAAAATAAATTGAAAATTACTGATAAATATTTTTAAATTATTAAAAATAGAAAGGGGAAACAATACAAATTAAATGGATAACTCATAAATGAAATATATTATTTTAATTATGCATTCTTAGGATTTAATATATGTCTGTAATGATTTATTTCAAAATATGTCATATTATATGGTATTTTTCGCAATTAATATTATTTTGTCAAGATGATGGGAATTGATAAAAATATATCAACCAAGAATGTAAAAATAAGTGTGAATTAGTAACCATTTTCATGAAAAAGGTAATGATATGGATGAACTCATTTCTCCCATTTCAAGGTAATACCCTAATAGAAATATATGGCAGATCCATATCAACTTATATTATCAATATTAGGATTTATATTTTGGAATCCGCATAATCTATACATGACCTAAAAATTTAGACTTTACTCTATTTTTGAACTATTATCCAATGATTTCACTATAGTTTTATAATAACAATAATAGAATCACTACACAGCTCTCTATTACATAAAATTAACATCCATATTTTAATATTCTATTATTCATAATTTATTACATATTCGTACACATAATAAAATCAAAAAAATCATAATGCCTGAGGAAATTTTGAAATTTGGTACATATCATAATAACATGGAATACTATTACTATAAAATTAATTAAAATTTTACTGAAATGCTCTTAAAATCCCATCATTCATCAAAAAATTAATGATATAACCTAGTGATGTAGATAAGAAAGTTGTGATCAATAATTCCTAGTAAGAGAATATACAAAAACAGAATAAGGAAAAATAGTCCACGTGATACAAGTTTCATATAATAGAAATTGAAGATGTGTGTTAATAATAATATATAACATTGATGCATGATAGAACATGATTAGATTATGTTAACAAAAGACATTTAAGAGATTGGGTTACATGTATCTAAATAAAAAAAGGATAGGTATATAAAGGTGATTACACGTGACTGTAAATGGAGATATGTATTCACAACACAAATGCTTGGCAACAAAAATCACATGATACATTCTGCTGCATAACCAGTTTATATCTATGTATTTAGGCGGTGACTAATAGAGAATGTTGTATTTAACTGATGGAGAATCATCCAGAAAATAAGATAGATGTATAAAACATTTATCCCAATATGCATAAGTGTGAAGAAATTGTTGAATAATACATTGGAGTCTATTGAATATTTTGGAAACATAGGATACCTTACTATTATAAGGTGGTACTAAATGTTGGGGAGGAGCTACTAGAAGGATTGTTTGAGACATGGGATGGATCAAATGAGGTAATTTTAGACTAATGTCGTTATAATATTTTTTGTGATGATTAATCGGTTTTTCATGGATTATATACAAAATGGAAGGATAATTATTTTTTAATTCTTTAACATCGGTTTTTGACACTGTATGATAATGCATAAAAACAGCAATCCCATCCTTGGTGTTTAAAACTTATTATAGAAAATATAAGAGGTTTTTTTATTTTATAAATTTATGTGATAATCATATAATAATATAATTTTATTAATTATCATTTATAATAATAAATAATGTGTTGTGGATGTAATCCATGTGTTCAATGAATTGATTTTAGAACCAAAAAATATATATAATGTTTTTGAAGATTTAGTAAGGTATCACAAAATTAATAAAATATTCAAAAAACACATTATTTTAAAGGGTAAATATAGATTTGGCTATGGATACCATTAATGGAATATATTACACCCTTTTTGGTTCATTTTTATGTAATAGTACACATAATATATTTATACTATATTTAATTTTTACCCAAAACATTGAATATCCACAAATATTATGGAAAAATAACCAATGAATCATTTTGATATGTTGATTTAGAAAGTCATATTTATTTAATCAAAATATTTTCATATGTATGATAATTTAAACATTTAAATAAAAATTTTAGAATTATTGGAAAATACTATTTTTTACAATAATAGATTTCTAACGCTAAATTTTTTTTATTACATGAAAATATATTTTAATTTTATTTTAATAATTATTATATAAGTACAATATTTAATTAAAACAAGTATTATTTGAAATATTAATGTTTTCATTATAATAGATATTTTTTATTCAAAGTATTCATTTCATAAAATTAATTATTTTTTTCCAGCGGATCAAGAAATAATTTTTATCAAACTCATAAGATAATAATTTTAATGGTAATAAAATTAATAATGGATAAATATAAATTATATTTTAATAATAAATATATCAAAAACCCTACTGTTAGGGTCGATATACATATCCTTTTATTAAAAAAATTACAAAGGATATGTTGTTTGATTATGAAATTTTCATGGGGCTCTTTAGTGAGCATGGTTAGGGGTTTCATCATGATGAGTTTGAACATATATCATAAGTGATTTTTCTCATGCTTCAGTTGTAGGATCCAAAATTTGGCATGATCAAGGTAAAATACATGTGATGATGTCTCCGAAGACATATATTATAAATGGGTTTCATAGGTACGATCCTAGTGGTCGAGGCCATCGCTTCTTCCCCGTGTATCAATTCAACATTCCATAAAAAATTATATTGTAGTCATGGAATCATTTTTCAATGTCTATATAATCAATATTTATAGTTATTAATACTATTTCAAATCCAATTTTATATAACAGTCAACAATAACCAATGAATATCATGTGTTTCATATAACTAATTACATAATAATGAATATAATTGATCAAAAATATATAATTGTCTTTATAAAAGTTTGGGTTGTTAGAATTCTATATTCAGAAATTTTGTTTCAATGGTGGGAATTCTTTTTCTTATCCAGTAAGTATTTTTATTTTTACTATTCTGCAAAATTAGGGTAATTATATATTTCAACTAGGTTCAATAAAATAGATGTGTGGAATAATATGTTTTTCAAAAAACTGAGAGACCCTATAATATCAATATAAAAAATATCACTATGATTCATTATATCCCTTTGTTAATAGAATATTCATTTTTAACGCATAATAAATTTATGAGTCATGGAAAGTTTTTGAAATATCATAACAAAACCCCATTGATTAGTAATTAGGGGAAATTCATGTATGTATAACATCTTTTATTAGAACAAGTAATAGTATTTATGATGATTTAAAATTTTATAATTCATAGAAATGAATATAGATATTTGTTAAAATTTGGGGATATATATATATTTTATTTCATGTAAAAAAATTCATGATTAAAATTCTCAAAATTTCATATATCAGGGATTTAATTACTATAATAGTATATGTGTAAATTCCAATTTATCTAATGTTCATCAATAAAATTGTGGTAAATTTCATTAATGACGAGAACATCATAATTTGTTTTTGTTTTTTTGGAAAATATTATGAAATAATTATTAAGAAACAAGATCAAAGATGAAAATTTATTTAATTATATCTTTAAAGAATATATGAATGGTTCGACCACTGGGGAAGTTCAAGCTCAATATAAAATTTTTTCAATATAATTTAAATGAAATTATGCATCTATCAAATCCCCATATCTCCATAGTAGAAAAAGTCATCTTAAAACAATTAACAAGGGTTTGAAAAAAATGATATTTGCTATTATGATCCATTATTTTACGTGGATAAATATAAGACTTTGTTTCCCTAGGTGAATGTTTATAAAATATTCAAGGATGATGAATGTGAAAATAAGTTGAATATAATGGTGAGAAATATGAGTCTGAAAATAATTTCTTTATATAATTGGTTTTAGATCATAAATATGTTTGATGTATCCAACATATAATTTCTAAAATTAACAAAGTAAAAAATATAAGGATATGTCAACTTTGACTATCATTCATATTTCAGAAGAAGATTAATATAATTTTCTATCACAACATTTCTCTGGTTGACCTGAATATTTTCCCCAATTTTTTTTAAAATATTAGAGTAATATAAAGAATATGATTCAGTGACTTGTGATATAGTTAGTGGAAAAAAATTTTGAACCAAAAAAAATGGTACTGATTAATCGTCTCATTACAAAAATAAATTTCTCATACTAGTTAAGAAAAGTTCAGATAAGAAATCGGATGTTTTTGAAGAGTTATGAAGGCGTTTTTATTTTTAAGGGTTGTATACGAACAATTATATATATTTGTATTCAGAGAAATATGCATATCTTATTGATCTACATAATGAGTATTACTCTAATGATAACGAGAATCAATCCAATGAAAAATAATTTGTTAAATCTATCTTCAATGAAGGGGTAGATGTCATAGAAATTTCATAATCATTACATTTTGAAAGAAAAGAAATATGACCATAAAGAGTTCTGCGTCCATTTCTTTTATAATAATCAAGTATGTATACATAATCATACCCAATCACATGTAATGAGAAAGTGGAAATTAAGATGGAAAAAATTAGTGAATTCATTAAATGTATTAGACAAGTTTTGAAAATTTATTTTAATATTCATTTTTGCTGCATGTATATACGTAGAAAGGTATATTCGTTGGAAAACCATAGATCATTGAAACCGCTAGTTGTAATAATCATTCATAATGACTATAAATTTATTTATTTAAATAGAGTAAAAAATATGAAAACTATTTTGGGATTGATAAATAGGACTAATTGTGATATAAAATTCAATAATGAAAATCATTGATTGAATTTAATGAGAAACCAAAACTATAATGAATTATTCTGAAGAAACCAACATATAATTCATAGATTGTAAGAGATATATTGATGACCCATATCCCTCATGATATAAAAAGATAAATAAATTTATAAAAATGGAATGAATACCAAAGTTATAGAAGGGGATTTTGTGATGTTTAATTAACTTATTTTACAAATATAAGAATCAAGATGATCTAAATTAGCTAGATTAAAAAATTAAAAAAACTAACAATTATGGATTAATTATTTTTTGGAATATTAGAAATTGATGTAACAATAACATATAAAAACATTGGATCCATAACTATTTCAAATTTTTTAGGATGTATTTTTTTCTAATTTTTTAGATTATTGTTTTAAATTTTTTTATAATTTTATAAATTTTTATGATTGTTTTATGCCATTTCTAATTTTATAAATGAATATAATGCTTTTGATACAAATATTTTCTCAATCATTTCAGAGAACACATTCTACCCCCTAATGCGTTAATATAAAATAAATATGGGTGAGAAAATAATAAGTATAATTTTTTGTAGAAAAGCTGAATGAGGATGAATAAGAGAATGTTGATTTTTTTTTGAGAAAAAATGGATACAATTAATTAATGTAATATAAGTTAAGGAGATTAGGTTTTTCCAATCTATTAAAAATACTTTTATATTTTTCAAATTCTGTGAATTGTTTTTTTCCTAAAATAAAATATTGTTTATTTAAAATAATACTTTCAACACTTTGTATCATAATTTTGAATGTTACAATCAAAATCCATAAATGGTTATATAATAATAACTTTCAAACAGCCCATGTTGTGAAAATGTTTTCTTATTAATTTTCACTATTTTAATTGATTGATATTACCTTAATTAATCTATAATCATTTCTTAATGTACAATATATAGATATACACTTTATTCATGGATATATAGAAACCACATTAACTGTATAGATGTTTATAATTTCTCGATGAATAAGTTTAATGAAGTACAATAAATTAACATATACAAAATCATTCAATATTTTTTTGTTATCATATGGAATACATTTCTTCCAGAACAAAATTATTCAATATATTTTATGAATAACATTATATATCTTTTGGGATATTTAATAATGATACTAATCTATAAAACCTAAATGAAATATATTATTTCAAACCATGAATACCATCAGATTGAGATTCTATGCTAAATTATTCAGTGTTATATGGGATTTTGTCTCATATTGTTGCAACCAACACAAAGAAATGTGTTATAATATTTTTACTGATCATTGATATATACAGTGTTTAATGGAAAGAGAATATTTAAAAAAAATACACTATCAAAATTTATTGATTTTTATAACTTGTTTTTAATTCATTGTTGAAATCATTATAATTGGTTTCATAAGGTATTAGTTATTATTATATAATTTTAAATTTCTTAAGATATTTTTATTTTTGAAATAAATTTTTCAAATGGGAATCTATAAAGGTCCCTCACTGTATATGGATAAAATGATATTTATGATCTATCAGATGAATGGTTGACAACGAAGTGATAAATATAGTTGGTTCTAAAATTTCTGATCATTGATATCCTTGTCTAGTAAGGATTTTCCGATGATATGTTTAATTTTTTTTGATACAATATTTATGTTTATGTTTCCATAAACATGAAGGTAAAATCGTACATATAGTTTTATAATGTTTTTATAATGTTTCATTTGTAAATTAATCTTTATTACATGTTTTTTAATTTCTATATTTCTATTATAAATTTTATATAAAATAATTATAACATTCTCCTAAAAAAATTCTAAATTTGTGTAAACATTTTATCAGTAAAAATATTCATTCGATAAACTTTCATAAATATTTTAGTAACTTTTGAATGTATAAATTTTTATAAAATATAATCCCCCCAGTGCCGCAAATGTAGAATTTCTTACAATCCAATATTATTCTATCATTTTTTTCTAGGGATATAAATCCATACTATATTATGAATTAATAAAATACTCTAATCATTTTTGGAATATATTTCATATAAACAATATTGGTAATGTGAATATATTACTCGTGACATCAAAATCCCCTTCTGGAAAATTCTTCTTCCATGCATTGGTTAAAAACACAAAAACTATATTGTATAGTATTAAAATTTTCTTTGGTAAAATAATAAATCAATACAATAATGGTTTTATTAATCTTCTAATGGATTGTGTTTTAATGAAATGTATATTAATGTGAATTTTATGATTTTCACTTTCAAACCCATCTATTTAATCATCCATGTGGAATTTATTTTTTAAAACCATTATGTTATTTTAAATGTTCTATTATTAGAGATAGTTTTTTAAATTATATGTTTTATAAAATCACATTAACATTTGGAATATTACATCCTAATGTTGCCCCTAATTATTTTTACTATGACAGTGTCCAAAAACTGCTTATAATATAGTATCTATTTGCTTCCATTTTTTCTTTACAATATTTTTTAGGATTTAATGTAATGGTATTCATGTTTAATTATTTATCCTTTAATTTATACTAGTATTAATGGGGTTTTAACTCATGTTATGAAACAATTCTATAATTGATCCTTTCGTGCATGGTATCATTCAAATTGATTACTTTACATAGTTTTCCCATTGAAGTCAACATCAATCTATGTTTTCACTACCATGAAATTTATATGTTTTTTTGTAACCATCAATGATATTTATACTTATGTAAATTATTATGTCATTAAATTATTTACTTATATTTATATTTATTTCGCTATACGGTGTGGAAAAACACATTTTAAATAATTCAACATAGATTATGATCTCCTAGAATGAATGATATTCTATTAACATAGTTAAAAGTATCGATGCTCTAGAAGTTTTTATTCCAATATTAATTATTATAGTAATGATGAATGGTTATTATTTAACCACTCATTATATCTCTATATATGTTCTAAGGTCATGTTTTCCTATAAATTTATTTAATAACCCCCCAAATTTATTCTCTATGTGAATTATGGTCATGTAATATCTTTCATTAAAATTGAGTAAAGAATTATTTTTCTAAAGTTCTTTGTTTAAATATATATTCATATTGAAATATTTCATTACGTATTTTTTTTCTCATTATATTTTATTAAAAATTCATTTTACATAAACAATTGATAGTTGGGGTCTAAAATTATATATCCCCATAAAAAATATGTAGGTCTCATTGAATAAAATCTTTTTGTTTTATGTGTATTTCGACTAAATTCCAAAACATTTCTTCTATGTGGTATTGATGACATGAATGATGTATTGACAATAGTGCTAGTGGAATTATTGATGTTTTGACAACAACATTGAATGTATATTTAAAATTTCTAGAATTATGGATACCATCAAAAAAATAGTTAATATTATCTACACGATTTTTTTATTTTCAATAGTATCCCAAAATTTTAAATTATCTATTTTTTAGTTGAATATTTAATTATTATGATTATATAACCCATTTTTAAAATATATGCCATTGTTTTAACATAAATTCCTCAAGTGAATGTTTCTCTTACTGATCATTTGAATGAACCCCTTTCTAGATTTTAATTTCCAATGGTTATTAAGAAATTATTTATATATTATATATCTAATATAAAAACTTTTGTGAAGAATTTTTTGGATATTTTGTAGACATGTTATAGATCGAGAATATTCTTATTGTATAGAAATGAACATTAATCGAGAAAGTATTTTGTTTTATTAGTTTATGATTTTCATTAATTTGATAATGCTCTGTGAATAAATGTTCATTAAAATTTATATAATGAAATAAAATTATTCTATTATCTAATTATGTCATAGTTGTGTGTTGAGATCTATAGTTTTTATCGAGATGGTCAATAATTTGGGTTTTTAAAAACTAAATCTGGTAGTGTGTATCCTTTACATCGCATTAAATGATGTTTAATATAGTGTATTGGTGATGTGATTCAAAAGAATGTAATGTCTTATAACTTTGACATAAGTTTCATGAATGATATGATAATTGTGAGTTTACTAGATCATATTCATATAAGGACTCCATCCAATGCATATCCTTCTAAATTTCATATTTGAAGGAATACAAAGATAGGTTTTACATGAATTTAGATGAAAATTCATGTTTACCAGACTCAATATAATGAGAAAATACATCCATTATCTTTCTTTTGGTAATTACTACCAGAAGAGGTAAATTCTAGTGGGATTTTAATTATTCTAATGCCATGATCAACTCATATATCATTTCCAATATGATTCATTCTTGGTGTAAGAAGCAAGATAAACTGATGATTGAAAAAGTTTTATTAGTGTAAAAAATTATATTTTAAATGGGATAAGGTGATACAGATTCCCTTCAACATAATCCATGACTCATTGATTGTATCACCAATAGAAACCCTGATTGTACTTATACCTGAAGGGGAATCCAATCGTATTGTCGTTTTGCCTATTTGTAGTTATGGTGGGATATAGAGGTTGGTGGAGTGTAGAATCCAATAATAATGACTACTTGATTACAGTAGGAGGAATATTGATTCTCACATAGAATTTTGAATAATGAACAAATACATCATGGAAAATGGAAAATATTAATCACTTACCACTATATTAATGTCCCCAATAACATGGGTATTAATAGTTACAAACACATCGGTTCACCTAAATGTTGGAGGGGATAAATGACAGACACCGTTTAACAAGGGAATACTCAACTGCTATGGTGTGAACTGGTTCAGCAGTACTTATCTTATAAGACCCATTGTTTTAGAGAATATATTAAGTTAAACATTTCATTTAATCATATATGGATAATGATATCAATATAGATATTTTATATTAAAAATTTCATGAATATATTATGGGATACATATTATCATGGAATGCCCATTTATTTTGAGATGATACATCATTCGGGATTCCCTGCCCTATTATAGATATCGTGTGTTGAATCCGTCAACATTAACAAAATTATAAGTGCACATATCGGAGAGGGATACCTTATAATGGGTAGATAATTTAATGTTATCTTGATTCATTTTATCATGTAACATTGTGACAAGTCTATATTCGAATCAAGAACAACACTAAAAATTCTTATTTATATGATGATTATGTGTGGTCGCCTAAAGGGTCATTAAAAAGGGGTTGTATCTCACTAGAATAAAACATGAATATATATCTTTAATTATGTTACATTCTTCATAGTTATATATATTTTTTCTATCGATTCATACCTTTAAAACATGTTAATTACAAGGAATATGGAATCTATGCTAGTTGTTCCTTCTCTATAAACACTTCTTTATTTCCTTCCATATATTATATGTTTTTTACTACCCCCCACCCAATTTATTGTTTTTATTTATTATAATAATATCATATATGTAGTGGGTAACCCATTGAGAATGACATAGGTCACTTAATCAACATGATAATTCCACGCAAGAGAGAGAGATTATAGGTCCACATGAGCTCTCCACCATGGATCAACATGAGTGGGTTAGATCGTATGGTATTTAGATAAATCATGATGGTATCTAAATATGAGATCTAAATAAATATCCCATGTGATCCAACAATCAACGAAAAAATAATGAAATGCACACTACCCATTTTATCCTTCCCTGAGAGAATGATTTTTATCACTAGGGACTTTGATAGTTGGATGAAGGATTTGAAAATGATTTAATGGTATTTTTTAGGATACCTATATAATTAATTTTTTATTAGTGTAGATCATATATGAAGAAAAATTAATCATTAAATTCTCCCATTATAGTTTTTGATTGATTGAAATAAAAACCACCCATTTCTGAGATGTTTATATCATGTGTGAAGTTTTTACTATCTAATGTAAGTCAAACCCTATAAATATTGTCAAAAGGTGTCTTTAATTACAACTTAAGAAAAAATCAATGAGATAATAATCTCTACATTTATATTTCTCCAATATATTGTTCCTTTGGATAGTTTCACATGAATCATTATCATGTGAATACAATGTATGTATGAACTACACAATAATGAGATCATGCTAATTTAATTCATGGTGGTTAATGTGTATATGATGTTTACCATTAGATTTAATTTATAGATAAAACATTATTATAAATTTGACCACATTATTAATCTTATAGACTATGATATTTTAACATGGACTATGTGAATGTCAAATGAAACATGTGAATATCTACATAAATATTATAATATAATGCGGTGTACATGAATATCATTTTACTGTCTCTACATATAATGTTTTTTAAATATATCTCATTTAATCCATCCATGATATTAATTATTTATTATTTTTTATAATTTAAAAATGGGTGTCTAGAAATAGTGGTGAAGATATTGGAAATGATCAATATTATTAGAACTGGTCAATATTTTATATTAATTCATTAGACACATTTCTTTCAAACCTCGTGGAAATGCGTCATTATTGTTACATGTTATCATATTTTCTCCCACACTATAGTTTGTGGCATCTGAATGACACACATATTCTTAGAAAATGTATTCAATAACCTTTTTGGACTATCATGAATCAGAATGACATCCATTCCATAACATCATCATTTTATTCATTCATCATGGAAAATGAGCTTACTTAAGGCTATGGCATTGGTTCTTCACCAATGGATATCAAGGAAATGTTTAGTGTCCCCAAAAAAAATGAATCATGTCTTTAATTCTATTATGAAGTAATCATTTGTTAGATAGAAAATATGGGTAGATGAATTTATATGATTTTTTTTTCTATGGGGTTTTGGAATAGACTAGGGGTATCCCTTCTGAGTGTATTAAATATTATAATAATTTCATATAGATATAATGGAATTAGATTTATTTTATCCCACATTTATATAACAAACCCTCCTTGGAATAATGAAGTTGTTGTTCTAAACCTAATCTATAGATGAAATCTATATAATAATACCTTTAAATTGATACATATGCAGTTCAGATTGATCCTATAAGACAAGAAAATGACAATTGGATCTCTGATGTTAAGATACATATATAAATAATTCATTCAAAGTATTTTTGAATTGGACAATACTGTACGAACTGCACTAATTTTCAATGAGATTCAAAAGTTTATGAATGATATTCTTAGAGATTATTTTATCAAAATAGTAGATGTTCTATTTATAACATTTTGAAATCTTTTAATCATGATTTCTAGCGATTAACCTCAAAAAAGTATGAATATATTATTATATCTCATAAAAAAACATTGTGATGATGACACCAATTATCCAAGAATATATGAATGATAATTCCAAAACAATATATCATATGAATATTTTCATTCATATATTATGTTCTACATATAATTCTTTTTTGAAATTGTTTATTAGAATATACATAATAGAATTTTGAGACTCCTTAGCTATGGTTGGAATTATCATATTGGTAATGGTGGCACGACTATCCAATTACAAGTAGATTAGTATTTCCATTCCAGTAATGAAAAATTACACTTTTGTATTTTCCATGTCTATAATGTAAAATATCCTTTTATAATTTTTAATAATTTTCTTATTTTATGGAAATAGATGTTGGAACACATAAGAGGATATGATTTTATAAACATATAATATATTTATAATTATTTGATGAAGATATATCAATAATATATTAGTGTAATTAACCATGATGTTTAGAGGTTATGGAGACAATGAAAAAAATCAATAAATATAATAAATTTATATATTTAGTATTTTGATTCATGATAGTTTGTATTACATATAATTCTACTATATTTATATAAGGGTACACATATAATATTTACATTTTAAAGGGATTATTTTACCCAAGTATATATGGATATATCATATCCAATGGGTATTAAACTTATAGATTTGGTATTTAATTTAGTTTTTCTCAATAGAAATTATCTAATCCACTATCATGATTATGGATCGAGAGGCCCCCAATGTTAGTGAATTGGATTATGTTGATACTGAATATTGAGGAAAAAACTCTACTAATAAATTTATTTTAAACCTGATCCTTAAAATTTACTTAAATTTTATTATAATAAATCATGGTCACATTGAAACAATTGTAGGAAACTCATGGGAATGCTGAAATTGATTAAGAGTTTATTACCAATGGATGTCCTAGAGGACTAGTGGCATCAAAAAAACTGACATGTCCTGGTATATATATACATCCATGGACGAATGTTGTTTTATAGATTCTCATGATTTAGATTAATAATATAGATCCATCCTACATGATGAGTGCAATTCCTTCATCATTTTCATTCCCAATCAGGGAAAGAATTTCAATATTTGTAGAAAGATGGGGATAACTAAAGGATCATTTGATCTCGAAAAGAATCCCAAAATTTAATATAGGAATAAAATTATGTCTTCTATGATTTTTTATATAACTTCTCCAAATCATGTCTATTTTATTTGGAAACACAAATTTACTAGTGATTATTTGAAATTAATCGATTCCATGATCCACATGTTTAAGGGATGGATCTAGTCCTCAAAATTGGTGATGGAGATTCTAATTTCAATTGAGATGGATTCCCATTTGTTGAAATAGGTAACACAAAATTCCATTATGTTTGACCTCTTTTTGACAATAAACATGATACTCATCCACTAAAATTATTGTAAAATTCTAAATATGAGTATTTAAGAATTCCATCCCTATAATATAATGTTGGGGGATGATTCATTGTATTTTTTATATTTCCAATGAATGTATAATTGTAGAAGGATACCCTATAAGGACAAATAAATAAATGAATTAATCTCTGATCAATCTAGATACTTCCCACCTTTTATATAATTATTTACTCTTCAATGGTTATAATATTCATTAGAGACCTACAAGAAGAGGAAGAAAAAAATAGATGATGACACACCCTCACTATAGAATTGAAAATAGGTACTATTCCACACCCCCTTAAACTTTGATTATAATCATTTTATTTAATATTTATATATTTAATGATTTATCTACTACAAAATGTAATACATTATCTAGGTTTCCAACAACTGAAAAGTGTGCTTATATAATTCTACTAGGATTGTCATCCATTAATGAGTTAATCAGAATTATTCCATTGATGATGAGGTTAGTAAATGATACTCATTAATTATTTACTATTCAGATAGACCATATGTTAATATGGGGCAAGATGGACATAACTAAATCAACTATTTTAGATTTACTAAGACCAATAAGAGTTGACAGTATGGTGGGAAATTTTATGTATTGATGACAGGATACTACCAAAAATAGGTAAACTTGTATGTTCCAACCATTATTTGAAATAATATATTATAATAAAATATTTTCATGTGGGGTCTAAATTTGCAAGAGTTTCCTTTACAAAACTAAAGAGCATCTACACATCAGATGTGGGGGTTGTAGAGGTGGTGTGGTGAGAATCATATAAGAAAGTAGATCAAATTCATCTATACCATATAAACCATGATAATAACACTTGGTATATCTATATCTGATTCTGGTCTAATAGTAACCAATATCAAATAATAGTCAGATTCTTTCCTCCTAGGATTGGAACCCATGTAAATGGTGGTTATTAAGGGAGTGGAATCTATTCTAACTAAGATAAAAATTGAATTATCATATTACTCAATGTCATTTCTCATCACTCTATCCAATAAATGGTTTTTGGATGATCTTATTGTGACCAAATACTTTTTTTTTATTCTTTTTCTGATCTTGATGAATCGATAACATCTATGTATAAGGATTGGTTACCCTTTAGACTTGAGGAACCCCCCTAACATTTAATAACAATGATGGAATATTCGAAAAATCACATATAGAACTAAATGGTGATGGGTTTAGTGTAACTATATCCTATGAAATGTTTAGTACTATATCATTAATTAGGGAAATGGTTACTCATTACTGAATGTGGATGATATGCCTTTGGTGAAGAGGGATGGTGTCAATACAAAGTGAAAGAGGCTACAATCAGGTCCAATCAGCTATTTCTACTATTAGGGAAACAAAATTTGTGGAGGATAATTATTATTTGAGTATGATTAAGTAATCATTTATTTAATTATTTAGATTACATTCATGAAAATGGCTAATAATGCGTCTTAATTCCAATGATTCTTATGTGGATTTTTTATGTTCATAATTTAACCGTGTTAATATAATAGATGAATATGTTTTATGCACATCAGAAGGAATGTGATTATATTCTTCAAAGGGTATTGATCTTGGGACCTCACTGAGTGAGGGAATATCATGACATATATCCCCTCCATTGATTGTATCAAAATCAAACCATGAGTCTTGGAATACTCTCTTAGTGTCCAATCATTTTTTGGTATGATGTATATGAATAGTATTAGAGACTCTTCTAGAAGAAATTTACTTACAATTCCAAGGGATTTTTAACATGATGAAAAAAATGGGTATAATATATTAAATTACGGTGTTATCTATTATTCTATGAAAGGGATCATTCAATGGTGGGGAAAATAAAAAATCATCACAACCACGTCTAATTACTGAAAAATCATCAGCACAATCCATTGATCTCAATGATGAAGTGTTTCGAGCGATATCTCATTATACCTAATATACCATAGGACATGAAACAACCCTACTCTTCATAGTATTAATCAATTCTTAGACCGATGGTTACAATTATATCTCTTTAATGAATCCTGATACGGAAGAGGCCTCAAGCCAATGGTGAAGGTATATGGAAAGCATTAGGAGACTAAAGCTTCCAGTCAGCGGGAAAATACAATGGATGAAGATGAAATACTATAAAACACATTACATCATAGGTGAATATATATAAAATTTAACAATAATCAATCATAAACAATATCAAAATAATATTAATGAAATATAGGTCTTTTTTGAAAAAAATATAAATTTCATAACCCACATGCCATAAAATTATACAAAAACAAAAGAAAAAAATAAATATATATGAAATATTTTTAGATCCCTATCACAACACACCTTTCCAAGATATAATTTAATATGGAAATGAAATATCTACCATATAGTGGTTTCCATTTTATAGGCCTACAACTTTGAGGTATGGTCTAGATATAAACTGTTGTATTGGTTCATTTTTAATAAAGATCAATATGTTATCACCAACGACATCCTTAAATAAATATAGTCTATAAATATATGTTCTTAGAGATTTATTATGAAATAATTGATAAACAAGTTTCAGTTAGCTTTATAATGAATAAAAAATGAACCACCATTGATGCTCGGGATCTGCAGTTAAAACATAGGTCTTACATACCTACATTTTATAGTGTTAGTTGTTTCCTAGCATGTCATGTTGTTGTGCTAATCATAGTACAAAATGATTATCACAATCACACATATGGGTGTTTTTATAAATCTCAACAAAAAACACTCAAGAAACAATGTTTTCATAGTTATCCTGAACCAACAAATTTTTGGAATTTAATGTTATCTTAGACCACATATGAATGATAGTTTTCAAGTTATCTTGGAACCCCCAACAATGGTTATATTCAATGTAACATTAGATCAACTACCTATGTTTGTTTACAACATCTGAAAATCCTCCCTTGAATGGGTGGTTTCATGTTATCCTAGAAAACCGTTGTATGGGGGTGTTCAATTTCATCCTGGATCACCAATGTATGTAGGTTTTTAAATATTTCAGGGACTACCCTGGTATTTTTGTTTTCAATGTTACCCAGCACCACCCATGTTTGGGATGTTTAAATTCCATCATGAACCACCCAATAATTATTGTTTCAATGATATCATGGATGACCCAATTATGATCACTTTAATCATTCATGGAAAATAATCAAATTACATTCCACATATTATTAATTTTATCAATCAGGAAACTATGACATATATAAGTATTCACCCACATAAAAAAAATTCATTTCTATCCCACCCATAGTCATAAGACACTTATAATTTCCACTATAAATTATTTCAAAAATCCCCAATTGTTAATTTAGTAATACAAATAAAAATTTTACAAATATAAATAAGTAATTCCCATGAAACCACTTTACCATAGGCATGTATCAATTTTGGGGTTTAAGTTGAAAGGAAATGTTTGTTTAGATCATGGAATTAAATTTAAGAGGAAACACACACACAGTTCTTTAATGATGTACACCATGAGATGTTAAATAAAAAGTAGCCAAGAATTTTAGAAATATAAATGGACCACCTAAATTGTGTATAGAGGATCCGAAAAGCCTAATATTAATCTCATGTTAGAACAAGATCAGGATAAAAACAATAATCAGAAAAAAGATTTTCAAATATGACATATTAGCTAAAAATAATGGAAGATTACTAATATAAAAAGTAAAAATTAATAGGGTATAGTTGGGTTGTAAATTTACCTCTAACTCATAATAACAGTAAATAATTAAATAATTGAATATTGTTTTATTTAATTCCATAAAGGGACTAGTAAGGTAGAATGGTATATGTGTACGATGTAGATAGAATAAAATGGAATCTAAAAATAATGTAATATATATATATGTCTAAATGGTGTAGAAGTCAAATTTTCAAATGTAAAAAATAAAATCCTAGAGCCATTGTAGAGTGGTTAGCCTCTATCAGCTTGCCTACAGTCTAATGGCTTACTATTGAAACTAGTAGCTCTGTAGAGATTCTGATTATCCCACCCGCTATCTAGTGGTCCCATAATAAAGAGTGGATGGGACTGTAGTAGCATAATAAACTATCAGTTCCCAATTCAAGGCCTCTAGTTCTCCCCCACCACCCTTCGTACTTGTAGAGCATTCTAAAATAATTCAAAAACATAATGTTTTTATAAGAATTCAGGTAGAACATCTCAAAAGGAAGGTTGGGGTCTTGAAGAACTCTCAACATTAAGACAATTATATTTCAAATTATACATCTAATCATTACAAACAAAAATCAAGTAATAATTAGAGGTATTTTTTAGGAATAGAATACTCTAATTATGAAATCTCTTATTTTTTAGAACTAAGCTTCTATAATAACTTTCAGAGGAATGTTAATCCCACAAAGGGTCATATGATAGTATACCATAATATGATTGGGAAATTAATCAAATGAATCATAATACACTTTCTCTACATCATCAAAGATAATAAAAATATACGGGTATGGATGATATTTTCAAAGGTATGTGATGTGGAATATATCATGAACAGTGGAATATCTTGGTGTAATGAATAATTATAATTATTGAGCACTGATTTTCTTGGACACCTAAAATAGACCTATCAATCATAGTGATAACATCCCCTATTTTAAAAATCAAATGTTTTCTATGTATTAGTGAAATATTAAATAACACCTAACCGACGACCTAAAATTCAAAATGAATATTTTAAAAGACAACATATGATCTATTTATAATTTGGGATGTATCAAAATTAATCTTGATCAACTAAATATTCTTAGTGATCTCCTATATTATTCATGACCCAATAATGTATGTCTCCCCATCATTTGACCTGAATAATGATGATTGGCATGAAATTTCATTTAAATCGTCAAAACATATCCATTTGAATAGACCCTTGATTTCTAATACTATAAGAAGATTATAAAATTGTAGGATGACTCTCCAAAGTGCCATCAAATTTGACAGAACATTCTCGATACTTATATTACATTCACCTTTATTGTATGCTCTAGTTTACCAACAATATATGGGGTTTCAAGAATACTAATGTATTCATATGTGTAGAATGCCTACATAAATTCCTTCCAGAACATCATCTTTAAATTGGAATACCTCTCAAATAAGATTATTTATGGAACCCCATGAAATCATAAAACTTCAAAAACATTGAGTCTAAAAATATCATCAACTATATATGATTCTGTGAATAGTATGAAATTTTAGGTATTCAACAAATGTACTACTATGAGGAAAACCATATTTTGAGCTCAAAGACTATTTGTTAATCACATCACAAATTCAATTGCTAAATCATACCATTTCCTATCTACAATGGGAAATGACATTATATTGCAATTATGATACTGATTCCAAAAAAAACATCAAGATAGGTGGAGTCTCTAGAGATAAATCACACATTCTTAAACATCATTATATGTAACCAATATTATCTATATACATTATAGTACATCTTGGTTTTACATAGATGAACAACCCACATCACGACATGATGAACCCTCATAAATTCCTCACACATAATCATTTGTACTACCACACATCCTTGAATGTACCAAATATAATCTTTATTTGGAGGCCAATCAATAATATCATCATCATATTACATACTATCCTTCACCACCATGTTGTATGAATCTGGAATATGATTATTATTAGCCCAATTAATAAGTAATGTAATTTTATATAGAAAAACCAAAGGCACACTAATTCAGTTCTCTTGAATATCAAAACATGTCTCGGTGAATAGATCCATCCTCCACTACTTAAAATAATCTAAAATAAAATTGGAAAAAATATCTATAATCAAGGAATATTCAATGAACTTCCCATTTTACGGTTTTTATTACAGGTAAAAATTCTTATACTAGAGGTACCGAACACATATCATGAGAAGAAGGTTTAGGTCATGATGAGAGAACATATATTTCAGGTTTCTCAAATCAGTGTAAACCACAAATATCTCACTCAGAAGATAGTTCTTCAATTACCAGATGACATGACCTACAACTCCCAACTCCATAACATGTTTTTGGAATCTCAGCTCATGAGACCTTTGTTATATAGAACTATAAGCGATTACCTTCCATTAATACATCTGTATTTCACCTAAGACAATTTCTATGGTCTCACAATATAGAGTGTAATATTTTACTATATTCGGTAATGTCAGAATTATTTTATACATTACCCTCCACATTGTCTCCTAAAATGATGTCTCATAATATTCAATCATGTACAACATCACTCCTTTCCTAGTGACTATAATCAATTATTCTACATTGTCGAATAATTTCATGATAAATATTTAATAGTTGGTGGGAAGCCCTAGGATCTATCAATATTAAAATTTATCCTAGGTTAACCATAAGAGACCATGAACTCTTCCCTCTCTCGCTCAATTTAAACACCAACCTATGATAGTACATGGAATTAGAATTGATATTGGTCATGAAAAATAGACATTTATAAAACAATGCATAATGATGTTTTCCACATTGTCTCCTATGAACTATCTCCAAATAATTATCATGTCCCTCCATTAAACTGGATTATAAAATGATTTCAAAAATGAATGTTAAAACATTGGAGTCTGCATATTGTTGTAAGGAAATTTCATCATGGAAATGAATATTTATGGCATTTTCATCAATCCAAAGAAATCACAAGGTATTCATTATATACATACCCACATCTAAACTTCACGACAAAAATTTCATATATATTCACCCTCGATTGGTTTTTTCATTAACAACTGATAATTTAAAAAACCTCATCAGCATTGAGATAATCCAGAAAATAATCTACAAAAGGAATTGGATAGTTATTTTTGATGTATTGCTTAATTGATACTCTACTATTCTAAAAACAATCTCAAGTGGACATCCCCCTTATTTGTAAACATGATTGTTTCACCTGAGGGGGATGTGATTTGATGGAAGAATCCTTTTCCAACTAATTAATACCACTAGTATTTTAGTTCTCAATGATCTATCAAAACCATCCTATAAAGATGAGTTGATATAGGTTATTTTCCCAAATTAAGATCATTATTAAATTCAATCAATAAATAAGAATACATCACTAAAAATTCCGAAGAAAAACATCATGAAAGTGGATGATGGAATATGGGATAACTACCTATTATATCTCTTAATCATCCAATAATGATCCATGAATATAAAATTTGACTACAGTAAGTGCCTTATGATCAATCCCAACATGAATATATTGAATGTCCTAATAAAAATATATAACATGATTTACCCATAAATAGAATTGAATGAAATTCAACAATGATAATAATTAATTTACCACAATAAAAAACAAGCTAATACATCATGAAAATAACAACAAAATCCCTATTATCTTGAAAATTTATTTTTGAAAACGAATCTAGAACTACGAATGACTAGGGAACTATCCACGCTCTTAAAGTCCCCTTTTAACATCACGCCTTATAGCATATGAATTTGAAGAACTCCATAATGGTTCTCTATAGTTGATACCAAACCAACCAAAAATCAAGAAGAATTGAATAAATTTGAGGTTAATATAGTAATTAATGTATACATTGTTGATGTTACTGAGATCATACATCATATAGTATGTGGTCCATCATCCTTTTCTATTTGGGTAGGATCTAGACATTTAACATGTAAGTCCCAGGGCCCTGCACTCAAATATGACTTCCCAGAGTAAAATTCCATTATAGCCTCTTCTATCCCTGATCATGATCTCCCCATCAACCAACATTTCCTAAATAGATTGTGGAATCCCAAGTAATATTCTTATAATGTATAGTTGTTTCATTTCTTGTTCTCAAATCTAATCTTTTAGCACTTTCACTTGACAAATTCTATACTTCAAACAAACATTGGAGTTAACCCACTTTTCCTCACTGATGGGAGCCATGATGAGGTTGATTATAACAAATAATTATAGATCCAACACTATCACAACAATAACAATATAGTTCATTAATTCCAAATGGAAGGATTTTAGGTAAAAAACACATCCTCATATAACTACCACAACCTAACCTGAGCCATTGTCATGATGTTTCTTAAAAACAGAAGAACCACCCCCACTTCCACCCATAAAATAGAACATCCCAATACCACAATCTTCATAATTATTCCACATTTTGATTAATTACCTGAAAACAATATCCAAAAAAGAGGGTTTCAGAAAAACATTTAACTGCACCTTCAAATTATATTATTAGTCTATCGTAAAGTGTTTGTCCCTAGTTGTATCATCCCCAACCAATGAGGTAGTAGACCACTAAAGATATATGAATCGTGAGGCATAGTACATAATTGAAATACCTCCATACATTTTTCACATAAATACCATTTCCATGTCTAACTACAAAATCATGAGGAATAAGTGAATAAATATGTTGGTCTAGAGGTATTTCTATGTTATCCCAACATGCTAGTCATACCGAACAAGGAAATCCCACCATCGTTGATCTTCCCAATTTACGATATAAGCATCCTACTTCACCCACATATCATAACATTTTTAAAATTGTTAAAAAAGTATTTATATACTCTATTTATTATTATGGAACCTTTAGAATTCCATTACCCATAGAAATTGTGGGTGATATAATTAGAACACATGTGTAAGATAATAATCAATGGTAACCATTGGTGATCCCAACTATATACAATAACTAGACTACATGAGTAATAATCTCATGAAAATATCTATCAAATATCTAACTTAAACTATATGAGGATATATCCCACTCATTTTATGGTGTATTATAACCCACACCTTCCTGTCAAAGACCCAATATCTCTAGGTAAAATATCACAATAATTTCAATATAAAAATTTCAAAACAAAACAACATGGTAAATTTTAAATTAGAAATAATGAAATATAACCAAACCCTAAGGTCCCATAAAACAATGAGCACTCTCATTCCCTTTATCTATTACTTAATATTATACCTTATCACATAACATACGATTCCATAATCTGGGCTTCCAAATTTCTTTCATGAAGTAACATTTCATATATTTTTTCATTATGATATATTTTTCAAGGAATTTAATTCAAAATCATTTCTTAGTTATGATTTTATCCATAACATAGGAGGGAGAATAGCTTATAGTTAAAATAAATTATTTAAGATAGACATAATTTAAAAATCCATTTATGTACCACTTTATATTTTGTTTTAATCTAGGGGATTGAACAATAATGATACCACCATAGACCTATATGGGCATACACTATATATAAAATTGATGATGCATTAAATGATCAACCAGATTTTTTTATATTTAGATACCAATATATATAAATCAAAAGATCATAAAAAATTCATCAGCTAGATTTATATCATATTCTCATATCATAATGAATGAATTAAAAAAATCTATATTTCCATACTATTCCATGAGAGAAAATCGAAAAAAATAAATAATACAAAAAACCTTCATCAATCAATGGGAAATAACACAAATATAAAAAAAAAATCCTTCAAAAAAATCAATTCCCTTTCAATAAAGGATTTTCCCTATATATGGTGAAGATACTCTAAGTAAAGAGATCATTATCAAGACCTTACACATCTTGTTTTAATGAATAGATAAATAAAATAGTAAAATAAAATGGACAAGACTCTATTACAAATTTTTAATTTTCCACTACCTCATTCCATTAGTCTATGCATGCACCAATGGTTTCAAGTGTTCCCCATGCATGCCACCCCATTAGTCAATGGTTTTCGACTAATGGTGGTGGTATATTAAAACAAATGGTATATTATAACATCTAGTCCAAGTAAAATTAAAACAATATTATTGTAAATATCATACAATCAATCACATCATATGTAATATTTTATGAATATACAAAATACTGGATCATAAACAATATACAACACTAAATATATAAAATAATGGTCTAGGGTCATACATACATGTATATTGTAACCAACAAGCAGCAAAGGTATATAAATGAAAATGAAAAAAATCACCAGACTAAAATATAATGATCAACCTCTATCCTGACTGTAGTCTCCCAACTCCACCCAATGAGAACAATGAGACATTATCTATAGGTTTCATTAAATTTTACGAACCTATAACATTAAAGTATAAACAAGTAGAAAGTAGAAGAATGAGAAGGGTGTGAGTACAACTCAAGAATACATAATATACAATATTCCAATTTAAATATATTACTAATATACAATTGTGATACAAGGTACTATGAAATAAAAATTAAATGACTACAAACCATATTATTGAACCAACTATATTTAACCATCCCCAATGCTCGTGTTCTATTGTGACACCAACATTATGAAATAACTACTTCATCCATTGTTAGTGGTCTCTGAGAACATCATGTTAGAAGTTTAATCCATGTACCATAAGTCGTATAACAAACACCCTTAATGGTGTTTTTGTGGTTATCATGAACATCCCCAGAATTGATTTTTCCAATGTTTTCGTGGACCACATAGGTTTGTGTGTTTTCATTAGTCATGTACTGCCAAATAGTTGGTTTTTTCATATTCTCATGGGAAACTAAAGTATCAATATAAAGAATTATATGATGGACCTCCCAGGTATGGGAATTTTCAGGTTATCAAGGACCAACCATGAATGTGAGTATTTTAGTTATCATTGGCCACCCATATATGGGTGTTTTCAAAATTTTCATGGAACACCCACGTATCAGTGTCTTCAATGTTATCATAGACCACAAGTGTATGGGTACATTCAATGTTATCATGAGCCACTATTTATTGGTGTTTTAAAATTTATCCATGAATAATCAATAATAAGTGTTATTCTATTATCATAGACCACACATTTATGGTTGTTTTGTAAAGTCATTAATAAACATCAATAAAAATACAACAGTTAAAATTTTATTGAAAAAATTCAACTATGATATATAATACAATTCACCAACCTATAAAATTTTCAATATTTCTATAACACCCTTAATCTTAAGACACCCACAATTACCAGTAATTTTTTTAGAACCTGTGTGTGCATTTTTTAGAACAAATCACATTCCTTGTAACATAATTATGGTATTTCAATGGAAAAAAATTCTCATCGGTGTTTATAAATTTAGGGGAGTATGTAACATGGAAATATTGTATTTAAAAATTATCGTTAAAATTTATTTTCACAAATTGACTTCTAGAAAGAAATAAAATGAAATTACATATGAAACAAATATGTGCGACTATGTACAAAACATTGAGACAACTTACCTTGAGTCTATGGGAGACCACAAAGTAAAAATTGTTCAAGGGTTCATGCTATATCATTAGAAAACAAATAAGAATTCATATTTAATAGAAAAAGGTATTACTATAAAAAATGGATGAAAAAATCATTATAGAGTATGAGAAAAAGTCTAACATAGAGTGGATCCACATGTTTACCTCTGGTTATAATCGTACATAAAAAATGAAAACAAATAAGGATTTAGTGTGTTAAAAAGGTAGTGGGTATATAGAATATTATGTGTTTTTGTATCTAATGTACCAAAATAGTGTGAAAAAATCATGTTGATTATCAATGGGGTAATTTTGTATAACCCAAATCATCCCCCAATAAATAAAATAATTCTAAAGGATCTCGGTAAAATTTTGCCCTCTACAGGCATGACGGTTGTCCATTGGTATTTTAGTTCAAGGTTATCTAGATATACAGTAATTCCAATGTCCCTAAAAGACTACTTTTTATCTCATTAGTGAGTTGGTGGGTCCATAGTAGATTTCTTGTGGGACTATAGTAGAATAAGGTAATCATGAATCCCAAAACCAGGACCCTATTTCACTATATAAACCCACCATACTTCTAAAAAACTTATCAAACAAGAATAAGAAATATTTTTTTTAATTGTAACATACCTTAGTAGTGATATGGGTCAGAACAACAGTAGTACAAAAATAAAGAGCATGGGAATAAATATCTGCGCAAAAAAAAACATATGTTTATCCCTTTGGATGGATGATAAATTCAATGTAGTAGATTTTGGATTAGTATAAGAAGAATTAACATTTATTTAACACGTCATTTTGTTCTTTTAGATAAATGATTTCGTTTTAGGAATTGGTCATTAATTGGTAGACTCATCAGTATCATCACCATAACATTATCTTAGGTCCATTTGGATTGTACATCCTTCCTCAAATGAATCATGGCATGGTATAGGAAGATGTAACATCACTATAACACGATATCTGGTCTATTTAGATATAGTATTCGACTCAACATGATGAAGAAATAAAATATGAAATTTTGGAATGAGAATTCCAATGTTTAAAATGGGATGAATACACTAAAAGTAAATCATTATTTATTTTAAAAGGATACACTATAATTTTATGGATTTGATGATGGAATTAATGAATGATCTATGTTTTTTACATGGAATAGGGGCCTTATGATATTAACATAACTTTTGGGGTTATAATATGGATCTAATAATATTTGATTCTCCTAATTTATTTGAAAAATATTTATATGGCCTCATATAAGGGATACTTATCCCCTATGAACTCTGTATTTAGGTAGGTCATCCTTTATAGGTTATATCATAATAAATGTTGGGAATTATCAAAATGAAAATATCAATGTTCCACAATTATTTTATGATATAATTTTAGTCTTCATATATGCATAGGTTTTTTCAAGTACTCCCTTTTTGGTTTTTAACCTTCCATGTATGATGAATCATCTTTCATTGTATTTTACGTCATGAAAGGTCATTAAATGTAAATAATGAGTAATGTTTGAAATATTTTACCAAATTATAAAATAAAGGACCTAGGATAATGTGTTTAGAATTCTTGATGTGAATTAAAAATGACCAAAATTTACAATATAGACAATATCATGAATATGTGAAGTCAAATGAACCTTCTCAGAGTAACCACTGATGCTCTCATGGCTATTTACCTTCTCGATCAACCTAATAAGATTGAAAAAACGTGATGATGTTGGCGGGTTTTCACACTATGAGTGTGTTCCATATAGTGATATTATGATCATGTGATGAAAATTTGATTCAGTTATTATCCATTTATAAAATGATGAATAGTATGTCTCCATTCATTGAAACATGGATAATGGATAATAATTTTTCAGGAATGATAATTTTTTTCCAG
Source organism: Viscum album (assembly GCA_963277665.1). Classification (NCBI taxonomy): domain Eukaryota; kingdom Viridiplantae; phylum Streptophyta; class Magnoliopsida; order Santalales; family Viscaceae; genus Viscum; species Viscum album. Next base: position 1,305,538,479 of record OY728128.1, read on the forward strand.
ACAATTGGGGTAATCTTCATCGAATCCTTAGTTGAGTAATCTCCACATGAATGATATCCCAAGATTATCATATTTTAATATATGTGTATAGATATTCAAATCATAATTATTAGATAAAAATAGTAGTCAATTATGTTGAAAATGTTGGACTAAATACATTATAAAATCTATCTAGAAATGGAATGACAAATCATAACATGAATATTGGTCCCACCACTAATATATTCCTTATTAAAAGGGTAATTCATATTGTGTTCGTAAATCATATGTCACCATTTCATATGCTTTATTATCATTGTATGAGTACCATTTAGATGATCAAGGGATATATGTTGAATATTTTACTCTATATAATATTTTTATAAATATTTTTGTTAAGTAAATGTTAGTGAATCCACATGAATAGTCATATTATAGGTTTTGTAAATAATAAATGAAAAAAATTTCATCATGGGAAATGAAAAGAGAGACTTATAAAGTGGATGAATACTGAAAAAATTAAAATTTATGGTTCTATTGTGATGTTTTTGTAGTTTAATAATTTTAGTGGAACGTATCCTTTAGATGTAGATATATAATGATGATTGGATATATCAACGGAACATATAGAGCGTTATGTTAGGTACACTTATTTATATATTTGAATAAGTGTTTGTTGGATTGAAATACATTCATTCCTTATTGAATTTAATATATACAATGGTCGAAACACATATGAAATAATATAGGATTATGGAAATAAGAAATATTCCTAATAGTTTTTGACACACTAAATGGTACACCACATTATTCAAATTGCATGATTGGGGTTAGGATATATGACATGTCACTACTCTAACATTTTTCTTAAAAGTGATTTTACGGAACATGGATTATCTTTTTCGAGGTCCATATGGTTTTTCCAAAATGATTTGATACATAAAATATCTAATCAAGATATTTTTAATTCTTTTGAAATAGAGAGATTAGTGTGTAAGGAAATAATTTTTCCTCCAGGTTCCTTTTATAGGGTTTCTTCCTGAAATGTTTTTTTATCTTTTTGACTTGCCATTTAAGGTATTTCAACATGTACCATTGAGGGATAATGCTTATTTTCATATTCATTAACCAATAAGATTCATGTTTACGGTTATAGATCTTTTAAAAATATAGATAAATTATATAAAAATGAGAAATGAAAAAATATATTTGAACGGAGGTACAATGATACTATAGACTATCATATAGAATATGAAAATATTTTTATGGCCTTGATTCATGGACCATACTATTTATGGGAGTTCATCATGTGGAATGATAAATATTAACCAACATTAAAAGAGATCACAATGCAAATATATAGTTTCTCAAAGAGGTGAAAATAGTTTATGTTCATGATGAATGTACCTTGATGAGGTTGGTAGTGATAACCTAAAAGTGGTTCAATAATAGAAATATTCACAATTTTTTTTGAAAAGGTAGGGGAAATGTTGGGAATCATTACTCTCATTATTTGTATTTGAAGAAAATATTTGAAATAGATATATTAGGGAGGATCACTAAATGCATTCTAATGTAGGGTTCCATTGAGATGATGATAGGGTACATGAAGAATAGTTGATCTTTTAATTATGTTGAAAATGTCATGGGTTGATTTTATATAACAGAGGAGACAATGATGAGCCATTTTAGGGGGAATTTATACATAGTCATTTATAAGTATTGCTCATAGTCTATCACTATAATTACCAAAATCTGTGAATTTTTAAAAAGAAATATTTGACAATTATGGTATGATGTGTGATTCGTGAAAAAGGATATTCTAATTGACTAATAGGGTATTGTTATACTTTGTAATTAAAACTTTATGATTAATTATTTAAAGGGAGTTTAGATGAATGATCAATATCGGATGGGTCCTAAACCTTCTATTATGATGTTAAAACATATCCTTGGATAAAAGAAATAAAACCATACGTCGGTATATAATTTTATGGAATCTATAATCATAATAATATAATTTTGATAATGGGAAATTTAATCTGGATGTTTTTTAGAAGAAAAATCAATCATAGGGTACCCTTACACATATTTGGCTTGTATATAGTAAAAATGTGTTATATAAAGAATCCATCCTATGTACTATGAATTCATACAAGGTGAATAATGTTTAATGTTGTTTAATTTCAATATAAAAGGGATTAGGTTCAATTAATTACTTTTATCAAATGAGAACTTATGTATGGGTGATTTTCATACATATGGTCTATGGAAATAATGACATTACATTATCTCAATGCTAAACCCATGAGATAAAAAATGGTGTAAATAAAAAATATCAAACATTAAGAGATATTATAGGTTTGATTGATATTTATTGATTTAATAACATTACAATTATAGTTGTTATAAAATACCCATAGATAACATGAACGAATATATATAAAAATTTTTAAGTTAAATTCCTTATATAGTTCAAGCTATATACCGAGAAATGGGGAATTTTTATTATCTTCAGTAGGCCCATGGAATAAAATACCCATGAATAAAAAAATCCTATTATAATCTCAATCAAACCATATACATGTTTTTATGGACCCCCTATATAAATCATGTTATATTATAGTGTGGAAGTATTTTTTTATGCGGGTCCACACATGAAGAAAACCACAGTTAATATTCTACATGGATTAGTCTCATATTTAAAAAGGGAGTCATTTTTTATTCCTGGTTGGGACTATGATAAATAATCCATGCATCAATATGAATTATGATATATTAATATCGAGGTACATGTACTCATTTTAGAATAATACCATATATAGATCAAAATTATATATAATGAAATAAAAAATTATCAATCATAGCACAAGAAAAATAATACATTTGGGTCTTTATTTTATACATTACAATCGAATCCATAAAAGTAGTCAATATAACCCATTATACATCACAATATTACATTCCTAAAGTATATTATTCATGGGTTGGTTTGGGATAAATTATCTATAAATATCTACGTATTTTATTGTAACATTATTTTACCCCCAGATAGTTCATGCATAGAAACTCCAAATATACATCAATATTTTTTAATGTAAATGGGGAATTTACATCCATGGGAAATAACATTGTGCTGAGGACTACTACAAATATATTTATCTCATGTTTGGTGAGAGGTCTATAAAGTTTATTCCATTCTAAAATGTGAATGTTCATGATGGGTTCTCCATATTATTCTATGATTTACGAAATTGTGATCATAATCATGTAATATGGAAGGATCATCCATAACCTACATTCTTACAGGAGTCATTTTTAGTGTGAGATATAAATTACATGATTTCATATACCATGCAATAGAATATGGCCCAGAAACTTTTAACTTATACCATGAGAATTCGAATATGTGGTGTAGATGCTATCATATATATTAATATCATGAGATTACGATGTTTACTATGTTTTTAATGTCATTTATTTATTTTGTTTACCATGTATTTTTATGTCCTATAGTATCTATGTATGTCACAAGTATTTACATCATGTTATTATAGTGTGCATATTATAGTTTAACATCATTCCATGTAAATGATTTCAGGCAATTTTACAACATGTGACTCGAACCAACTCTGAGATGTTTAAACACTTTTGGAATATATGTACACCATTAATTTAATCCTTATAATGTAGGGAGGAATTTCATACAAAAATACTATTTTTCAATGTGATATTTTTGAAACCGTTCCATGCTGACATGTGTGATACACTACCCACAAATTGTGTGTAAATAGTGAGCTATGCTAACGTTTTCCTTTAATATGATATAAGGTACCTCCAATTATGGAATTTTATTTGGAGAAATATTTCCTATAATCAATGGTTTTATGAAAAAAATACCAACTATCCCATTAAGATTTAATAATTATGATCTTATTATTAAAAGCTTATGAAATTATGTTTTGATATACCATAATTATATGCATGGTGTGTAAAATATACTCATCGAGACTCTTAGGATTATAATATATCATATGTGATGTTTATTGATATGATATATTATATAAATGGAAATGTCAATAGATGAAAACTTGATCAGGATGTAAAGTACTCCCTACATTCAATATAAAAGAAAATGATGGGGTCCCTATAGAACTATACATGTTGTGGGTAAGTAATCCCATAAAAATGGAGGATATTGTTAAGAAATAACATTCTCTCCTTACCCTTCATATTATAGAGAGTGTGATATAATTTATTATCTAATGTATATAATTTATAATTATCAACTACATATTATGGGATAAGTGGTTTTATTGAATTACATATTTCTAATATGACCCGCTCACCTCAGATGAGAAGAAATTATAAAAACATTCCCTAAATAATTTTTCGGGGACACAAAATATCCCAATATATTTTACATAAATAATTTTATAATTTCAATACTCACAACATATTTTGGGATATATCTTTGGTTTTTTTATTTTAGTGGAATCATCGTATACTTAAACTTCCCAGCGATTTATAAGGTGTATGTACACAAAACATTTATTGATGAGATTGAATATCTTTATGATTACGTAGTAGTATATGAAAAATATGGAGGTTGGTAGGTGAAGTTGGTATTTATGTGAAAATAAGGACATTTTATATTTATTTTTATAAAATCCCATATCATTTATAGATATAAGAATACAATCTGTTTGATCATATGGTAGAGTTTAGTCATAAATTAATGACAACAAGCAGTGCTCATGTTAACATATTATATGAAACTGAGACAATCTCTTCATCCAAAACATATAAGGAGGAATCCAATAAATTTTAATTTAATATAGGAAATTGTTTTAAATAATATTTTTATAAATATCATGGTTTTCTTCATGATTCCATATATTTAACATTTGGTTTGATTAGTTAGAAGATTTCCATTATTTAGATTTTATAATATTTGAAGAATTTGTCTGATATGGGTATAATTAAATGATGTTATCATAATCTCATATTCTAGAGTGCTATTGAATAATTGATCTTGTTTTCATCATTATAAAATAATGATCAGTTACCCTACAGTTTGTAATATTAATGGATGCCTCATCCTCGTTCAGATCTTCTCATGATATATGTCTATATTTTATAATGCATCTACAAGTTTGTGTTGAAAATGAGGGATATGGAAAGATGATTTCAATGATGAGAATACAACTTTCAGACCTAAAATAAATTGACAAAGGTACTAGTTACTATATCATGATATCATATTCACTAATAATCAACATGATTAAAATCACTAAATTTCCCATGATGTTTAGTCAAAGAAGTATTATATAAAGATTGAAATATAATCATATAATGAATTCCAATCATTCAACATCATTTTTGGTATATGATTCAAAAATACATATATAGTACGGAGTATCTTCTTTTTATAGAGTGATTTATAGAATTCAAATTATGAATTTGTTATGTTTCATATATTCCAATATTCATTCTATTTTACTATTGAATGTAAAATTAAAATACACATTCAATGAATGTGAAATTTCATTTATAGGTAATTACTATTCATTACATCATTTTGTTTCCATCGTTATATCTTTTGATGTGGTATGTTTCATAATAGATTCATTAAATGATTCCCCTTTAACATTCCTCTCTAGTGTATATATAATATATAACGTATGGACAATTTTCATCCACCATTTCTTGTGGATCATATAAAATTAATGATTAAAGATATAAAAGTGTTGTTCTACATGAGTGACCATGAATATCATTTGATGATGAACATAGTTTCTTAAATTAAAAACCAAGAATATTAATGGATGTATATTCTTCTCTATATCATTATGTAATATTTTTTTTGTCTAGAATTGTTTTGTTATGTTAACATATTCAATTTTCATTTCCATAATCATTATTTTATATGTGAAAGTAACAATGTAATAACTCTTAAGATATGATATATAAATTTATTGTCTTCCAATCTGTATGAAGAATCAATTATAGTGGGATTCAAGACACTAAATTATATGGTTAACAATTTCATGATAATATTCATTCCAAATTAATGAGGATCCCTTCATTATGATCTTGGTGTTGGTAATGCACTTTTCTTACATATTTTCAAAGAAGAATATCATGTAGGTGAGATGTCCTTAAATCCATATCAACAAAATATGATTATAAAGAGGGCGTATATTTAGAATCTGTTCTATTTTCTAGGGTAAGACTTATTATAATTATAGAGTAATATGAATCCAAAAAAGATTCAAGATTTTATAGGAAATGTACATTTCATGGGATTTATTTTATTATTATGCAACCTAAGTTCACTAATAATTGTTTTTAAATAAATAATAGGATCATAACATCATTGAGATATGTCTACATAATCATCGCTATATCATTCCATGATTTTCACTAGAATTGTTAGAAAATATTAGCCATCGTACATTGATTTGTGACATATGTATTTTTTAAACCAAATGGAATTAGTCGATGTAAATGCACTCCATATTTTCCCCAAGAGGTAGATTCTTCCATTTTTTATAGTGAATCATAATCTATTTAAATTTTGAATATCAGTTCACAATGGAGAGGTCTTGGAAACAAGTGGTTACATTGATAAAAAGACTGCATATTATAACTATGAAATCATAATTTGGGAAATTCTTATTGATATCCCTAATGTGGTCCCAATATTCAAATACCATTAGTTCTTATAGATGTGGATGCAGATTAAAATCCATTTTAGGTACTTGATATCTTGATTAATGATATATATAATGTTCCTGGTGACATTACCTAGTAGTATGGAACTATGAGTTGGTTTCATTATCCTGAGAACCTACTTTATCCATGATGATCACTATGTATGACCAAATTACTGGTGGAAACTCTCAAATCTATCAATGTATTTTATATTTAATTTTATGTGCATAAATAATGATACTTATTAAGGAATGATATTTATCTATATTTTTATTTTGGGGGGATGGAAGAACAAATATAAGTATGTTTTTGTTCATCCTCTATACTTTTAATAATTTTTATATGCACATAATTGGTGGTAGAGAGCCATTCATCAAATTTTGATTTGGATTATCTAAGATCTTCGTCTTACTCTTATACCTAAAATTCTATAGAATTTGGAATTTATTGATATATTTTAGGACACATATACAATTTTGATGAATTTTTATTCACTATGAATGATGGGGGAATCTATGGGTCTTAAAAGTATTGATGTATGTGTATCATTGTAAATGGAGTTATAGATATTTTCACCCTCATCTCAACTATCACTAGGGAATGTTGAATTCTTGAAATCATGAAATTAAATATATGGAATTAAATTATTTGAAATTTATACTAGTTATGGAGGGGATATTGTATAAAGGATAGCGATTAAAGGATGCCTTCATGTATTGCAGATATATTATGATCCTCTTCATCCAGGGAATCAATTTCATTGATGAGGTGGGATCCCCATAAAATTAAACTTCAATCGATCGATGTGTATGGAATTATAAATATTGATTTAAATTTTTTTAAACCTAGGGCCATCCATATCCTCCTAGGATTCATAACATTCTATATTATTATGATTGAGGATAACAATCAGTCATGCCGTTATTTTTATAGTGGATATTAGGAAAAATATTAATTTGTGTAGTTGGTATTGATTTTTATTTTAGAAATGTTAGTTATTATCAGATAAACATAACATATAAATCATACTTTTGAAAAGATGATCATGTACTTTATTTTATTATTTGAGGTTCATATTTCTTTATTTCCCCTATATATATTGTTATTTCGTTGATTCAATTTTATTTCTGAATATCAAATTTGTTGAGTTTATAAAATGTATAGAAATGTCCTTTTCAAGACCCTTTTTAATTGTTTTATGATAAACATAATCTGTAATTGGATGATTTACCTCCATTTTATAGAACATAAAATACATATATATATATATACATATATATATATATATATATTGCAATTAATGTGACTCATATGGGGAACCATCCTTCTGTGGTACCTAATGATATTCATTGATAGAGTATTTGTGAAACTGTTTCTGTGATAAAGTTATATTCACATGTAAATAAAGACATGGTTATCCCATGAATCCAATAAACATTGTATTATGACGGATAAACAAATATTTATAATTGGAAATAAAATTAGTTTACAAGACCCCAATATTCATTGATCTACGTGCTTTCAGAAGATTTTATAAAACCCTTAGGATGTTAGAGTAGGGAAAGTAATATCAGTCCCAATATGGCTCTAAAGATGAAGATCCTGAATCTATATAGTGTTCTTTTGATAAACCATATAAATTATTTATCAAAATATTTAAACATTTTATATATTTTCAAATATATATAAGAAAATGACATGTATCTTTATAAAGGTATTCCAATATTTCCATATGATGAAGATGTCCACGTAGCACTCAATTGGGTGAATTTTGAAATGATATAATTTAATGGTAATGTCCTAAATATAATAATTTTCATGGAATAGAAGATATTCCTTATGTACTTCGTTGATTTTCCTCAGAAATAAAGGTTATTCAACATTGAAAGATTCACTCGAAGAAAAATTGGAAGATTCCATAATCATACACTTAAGAGAGAAGCATTTTCTTCATTGCATGAGGTTTCATCCTAGTCTAAGTATTGGGAAAAGATATCTCATATTCTTGTGACCATGTTCAATAATTGGATCATGGGGTTATCATTTCTATATAAAATTTATGAAGAAATAATATTCCGAAATTTATATTTCATCAATATTGATGTCTCGAATATATCATCTAGTTTTACCTGGCTAGAACAATCCCTAGACAATTCAGGTGTGTACCAGTCCACCTAATAATATCTAAAGAGTTCTCAAATTGGTGGCTTGGTAAATTATATAATATCATTTGGGATTCTAAATGAATAAATATATCAATATTAACCTCATCTCCCTTGACCCCATCCGCATCAATAGCCTCATCCATATTCTACATTATTGTTCATGGGGAATGAATTTTATTCACAAAATAATGGATCTGAAAATATATTTACATTTATTGACACACATATAAACTGTTCATTTGATAAGGATTCTATTTTTTGCATCTATAAATCATTTATTTGGGTGGTTCCTCTCTTTTTATTGTCATGGGAATAATGTTTTTAGATTATTTGAACTAAACATGACATTAAAAGTATTTCATATTTTATTTCCTTTCTCCTATCATGAATGTTTCAAATTATCATAAAAAATTGGCCCTTAATGTATTGTAGAACTGTAGAAGTCATCGTATCTATTTAATATGCAGTTTGGTCATTTTTTGAATATTTATCTACACTGTAATGATAATAAAAAATCATGGATGAAAACCATTCTATTAAAACAAATCATAAATCATCAATTCATTAATTCTTGGGAAATTTTTATATTTATATTATTATTCATGTAAGATACTAGAATCCTAATCCACTTGTTTGAATGGATTTTCCAATTTTTTAATCAGAAAATATATAGTATTTTTAAATATATATTTTAAAATAAAACACTGTAAGATCATTTCCCATGTCATCTAGTTTAATTGACATTAACACATCTAATCCTTGAGGCTAACTTGATCTGTATTTATATGCCTAGGAATACTAAAAAATTTAAATTCAATAACTATAAATACCAAAAAATGTGTCAAATAAATTGATAAATAATAGTAATTTAGCATTTGGTATATTTACTGTAGAGGTATCTTCTATTTTCTCCACTCTTAATGATGATTCTATAGCTATTGTTTTTTTAGGGGGTGGTACCACATGATATTGGGCATGTCTGTTTATTAGAGAATGTGTGATAATTAGATAAAGTTTTACTGTTTCTATTTATACTTTTCAATGCTTTTTTATTGATTTTTTTGTGTATTCCAACAATTTATGTTGTTTTATAGAATTTAATCTTTCAACCCATTTAAAAATGGTGTAAACTAAATGAATCTACATGCATATTTTATCTAAATGACTGACATTTGTAGTGCATCATCTGGATATCAATAAATACTCAAAAAAAACTATTCTTTTGGGATTTTCAAGCACATTGACTAAGTAAAACATTCAATAATGAAATAATTTTCTAAATATCTATCATTATAATGTTTTTAGGAGAAAATGACCATCATTTTTCACACCGTAAAGATAAATTGAAATCAAAATTACTATTTTACATCTTATTAACATGTGACTAATATATATGGAAAATTTTTATACAATAAAAATATTGGTTCATCTAGATCCCCAAAAACATATAATATTAATAGTTTATTTCTTCATGAGGGTTACCCTCCTGGGAAGACATCCTGATTCATTGTGAAAAAATGTTATTATTTGTATTTAGTATTATTTATGGTCTAGACTATTGTATTTTTAATTTTTGGTGATGGAGGATTCATTTTCACCTATATGAAGAATGAATTTTTATTTCACTTGTGAATCCCAACATTCCATTAAATATATAGATAATATAATGATACAAATGGATTCACTAAGATCAATATTTATGTTTCCCTTTTTAGAATAATCTATTGAGGAAACATGTATTGTGTGATATGGTTGTGTTCCTTATCTTTTACTCAAAACTAGTTATGTTCATATTGTGGTATCCCACTATACATGGTGGTGGATACTTCTATAATAGTGGAATATATTGATATACCCTTTCCACAAGGCAAAATATTTATATTGATTTGATATTGGATTTGATGGATGAATGGATTTTTATATTTTATGTTTATTAGTCACTACATATATAGGGATATTTAATTGAGGTGAGACTTGTGTATATACTTGAGGGTTTTAATAAATGGAAATATATCCCATGTGAAGGTTATTGTGGTTTTACATCCCTTAAATATATATTATGAGTCATGTCACGATTAACCTTTTTTTATTCTTTCTAAGTATACTTTTTTGTGATGAATAGAATATTTTCTCCTCTCCTTCAATTACTCTCCATGAAATAATTTGTGTAGGGTGATCTTGATATAGTGTCCTGAAACCCCAGTAAAGATTGTAATGAAAGAGGGAGATTGGTCACTCAATACGTGAAACTGTGAACAGAATTTCTCCGATTTTTCTCCTAATATAGAGAATATGGATTTTTTTTAGAGTGGAATGACATTTTTATGAAAATTCACATATCCATTTTTGTTGGGTATTATTTGATAATGGAATTTGTAAATAATATATTTTTTTAGGATTTTATGGTCATTGGAGTGGTTTTAAAATACAAAATTCAACATCCCTATAGTGAAGGGTTTCTATGATATTATTTTCATTATGGTTATTATAACCACCCATTTGATATTGTAGACTTATTTTGAGTGCTGTATGATTTAGTAAAGGATCTAATTATAATCTATTTCCAATTGTGGTAAATTATTTCGGTTGGGTTATAAGTTTTCTTATATGATAATCTTATTAGACCTTTTTATATGGATTATGAATGTGTCACTTGATCATTATTTCTTAACTGGATTATTTTTATTAGTTTTAGAGTTAAAGGGATAATGAATAATATGTTGATTACTATGTTATAGGATTAAGTTTGTGATTTCTCCTGATGTTTTTATTTTGAATTGTTTGTTTCTCATTTGGATACTTAATTCATGTACATATTGTATTCATCCTTTAACCAAAATATATAGAAGCCCTTTTTCATGATTGTGTGGTATACAATTCCTCCCTAATGTTGCTACTATGTTCGAACAAGGAAATCATATTTGAATGAGAATATGAACCAGATCCAATTTTTAATTTTTAATTTGGATGTACTAAATACCGCCAATATATGAGAATAAATGTGTTATTTCTCATTGGGTTCCCTTAGAAAATATTGATGATTAACTATTGTGGTATGGTTGGGGACATGTTGCATACCCCTATTGTTTCCCATACATGATGATGAATATATTTTTCTTCCACTATAAGGATTTTTTGGTAGTATTTATGATTTAATCAACGATATATTCCTACCCATTCATTACCAACATGATATATAGATATAACTATATACTATGAATGAGAATATTTTCTTATTATATGATGTTAGTTGGGATATAATCCTATTTCCAACCATTTTTTACCCTCAGGAAATGCCATCATACTACATGTGTGAATGTGGGAATAGGTGATTTCCCCTAGTTGTAGTTTGGATATTCGAGCACACTTTTCAAATACTCTAAAAGTACACTAGATATCATGATGATTCATACCTGGAATATTGTTTCATCCCTTACAAGATTTTTCGATAGGCTAATGTTATTCAATTTGTGAGGTTAGGATATGATGACAGGATTTCTAGGTGTGAATTGGGATATCTGACTACTAGTAGGTTGCTGCCAAAACATGTGGGATAGATGTCTCAAATGATTCGAGAATATTAACTTTTCATAATAATATGAATTTGACAAAAAATAGATGTATCTCTCTTATATCATTAGGTATTGGTGACTAAATCAATGACATTCATGGTGGAATCATCAATACTTTATTGGGGGGTTGATGCTACATGATGTTTGCGAATAAGGTGGTTGACTAGAGCCCTCTTGGGTAACTCCTAAACTAATCTGTGGTCTTGTTCAACACCCCAATATAATTATTTATGGTAAGGGTGGTTGGTATTATTTCACATAAAGGAGAGACTCCAGAAGTGATTTTGAATGAAAAATGTTCACACCAATCATTGTATTAGAAGTTGGTAGAAATTAATATCAAGGAGTAATTCACATATATGACACATCTACATCATAGTTAAATTTAGGTGGTACTATCAAAACCAAAAAATTCATTTTATTTTTCTAGTGAAGTTCCATTAGTGAAAATTATTTTCAAATGGGTGATTCCATTTTTCTGGTAGCTACTATAGAATATTTCAGATATTCAGTTGATGAAATAAATTTCAATAAAAATTTGTTTTAATGCTATAAAAAAATAAAACCAATAAAAAATAATAAAACCCAAATATACATCAACATATGTAAAAATACATACTCGACCAATCAATTTCAATGATAAATAAAACAAAACTATTTCATTAATTTCATTTCATAATGGAATAACTTACATTATACAGTATAATTGGTTCAGGTTAGAAATAACCTCAACCCCATATTCCAATGTTGTTATATCAGTTGGGTAATTTGTATTTATTTGTTTGGATAAATTGTTTTCAAATGGGTGGAAGGTCACAGAAATCCAACATTATGTGGAGGTTCATTCTTAATATTATACTATTTTATATATTCAATAAATCATCTTGAATCCTTCCCTATTCCTAGTGTAGAATGGGTTACCCACATGATAATAGTTGGTCTCTAATGAGTATTACTATGGATGTCATTATATTTCACACGATCATAGTATTTACATTTTACATATTAATTATTCTTATTTTTATGATATTTTTGTATAATAACAATCATTTTTGATCTATGAAATTTTCCAATACGGAAAGATGATGTGGATTTCAATGGTGTTTGGACCGGGCCCATGAAAATTTTATCATATGTATCCTTATAATTGAAATGAATCCAACATTGTCTTTCAGAACATAATTGAAAATTTTATAATATTTAATTTAATGTGAAGATGAACATTCCACAAACATTAGGGTTATGTGGTATGGATATCTTATTCAGAGGATGTGATTGATGTGTGGTGTGGAATATATATATGAGGGTCCCATTCTGGTTTACCTTAAAATGAATATGTCACAAATTGTATGGGTGTGGAATGGAATAAATTTCTAATGAGGAGAATGTGTGAAGACTCGAACTGACTATGAAAATATAAGGGGAAAGGAATGATTTTATCTGAAATATAGAATGTTAAGGGATGTTATATCATGTATATGTCCATAAATGATGGAACTAATGTATTATAGGGAATGTAGTAAAATGAATGATTCCAATAGAAAGGTAATATTATCTATAAAGGATGTATGTTATTAACTTTATGAGAAATATATATCTATGAGTGGATATTAAATATTAGTGATTATAAGTTTGAATATCTTGGTATGATATAAAGTCCAAAAAAATTAGATCTACAGCATAATGTCATGTTGTGTAACTATATCATGTGTTTTAATGTTTGATGTTATAAGAATTTTCATGTTGTTTTTAATAATTGGACTACAATATTGACCTTTAAGTTTAGTGTAATGCTATGTTGATATTGTTATATGGTATTTATTGTCTTTAATCTATAACTTTTTTGTGAGGAGTTATTTTATTTGGGATAATTTAATGGGGTAAAATATATGGGTATACTCATTGATCCCTAACCAATTTGATTTATTAAAGAAATGCATGGAATGATGGGGTTTGGATATTTTTAGGGAGAAATTTTGATTTAATTTTATTTGTGAGGAGAAAAAATTCATCATTAAGAATGTGGGTGAGGAATATAGATATAGGATGCCCATTCTAGTGTTTTTCAATTTCATTAATCAAATTTTAAACTTATAGCTCAGAGCCTTTTTTATTTAGGTATGGTGAATGAAACAATAGATAATAATATATCAATCTCATTATATGAGATATCAAAATTTTATTATAATCAGGATTAAGAATTTCATATTCCTTTATTGAGTATTTAGGTCTTGTTGACGCATTTTCCAAAAATAACCATCATGGTTCTGATTCTTTATGATTTTTTCCATCATCCAATAACATTACGTGCTGATAGTTTGTGAGGGGTATAATGTGAAGACGAATAAGTAATCCTATAAGAATGATTAGGTAATTAATACATTAGGTATTCCACTTGTGGAATAACATCTTTAATATGGAAACAATCTATCATAGAGTTGAGAATATTCCCACCACTACTCAAATGATTTTGTCCCTCATTATAAAGGAACTATAAAAACCCTATAGTTACCCTAGTGGTTATTGATTAATAATATGAAACTCCATTAAGCAATGAAAAACATGATTGGAAGGTTTTCCACTGGTGTGGGCTACCAAAATGTATAGGTGTATCGGTTTTGGGGGAGGCGTTATGTATCCCTTTCCAATATTTTTTCTATGTTGAAAGAAGTAAATACATGCCATTTGGATTAAAATAGACTTATTATATGATGGGAGATAGGTTATCATTGACTATATCTATATTTAGTGAATATATATCTCATAGGTGTCCTCTGCCATGTACGACCACTATAATAGGAAGGCACAAAATAAAAATATATATTATTAAGGGAGACTATGAGATGTTTTTATAAAAAATAATTCATTTTATTCATGTTATCATGAAACCATGTGAAATTTTTATCTTCAACCCATGAATTACTATCATAACTGGTACCCATGTGATGATAAAATAAATAATATATTAACTACTAGACTCATGGGTTTTAATCAAGAGAAATATTATCATGGGAATACATCACACATACATATCACGGGGGATTTAATGTTCATTACATTTATATATTTTTTGACCACTAATTTTGACGTATAAATCTTGTTATGGTTTAAAAACATGGATTCTATGAAAATAGGTCCTTTCTATTCTACAAATCTAAATTTATTTTGATATCCTCTCATTATCCTCACCCTCTTCTTATATTTATGTAGGGTATTTATTTGAAGCGTAGGTGATGAGGGTTAAGTAACTCATATATATGTAATTTTCCACATGATCTATATGAGAGTAATTTAATAGAGGGTGGTTTTCTCTAATTGTATTTTATATTATACAAAATGAGCTATAATGAGGTATGATCATGCAATTGATTGAAATCACATACAATTATCCACATAAGTGAGAAGGATCATGAATTTCTATGAACCATTTATACTCAATTTATGTAATATGATAAAAACATGTGGATTTAATGAAACGTTTTCCTCTAGATGAAAATGTAAATCTTATCACATGTGAAATGAGATCTTCTTATAGGAAAAAAAAATGATGTAGATGGTACATTATTAGATTCATGATTTATTTTTGAATAATTCAAGGGTATTTTATAAACCACCTTTATCCACAAAATCTATTTTTTGTAGATACGTCATGAAAAAGAATCCATCATGAACTGAAAATTATACTAAAAAATTTAAATTTAAATATCACCTCCCCAGTAACGAAATATCTACACAACTAACTCCTAAAATATTGATTTGATATAATATCTTTTATAAATAATATATTATAAATGATTATGAATCAAAACACATTAAAATAACTCAAAACTGTTTTTTAGAAATCCATAAATAAACCATTAAACATTTTTAAAATTAAAATTTTTATTTAAAAAATTTATTGTTAATATAAATATAAAACACCAAAATGTTTGAAATAATTTAATGAGAATACCTCGTAATAATATCACCAATTAAACTCATGAAATAATGTAGATAAATATTGAATATTTGCAAAAAAATACATTCCCAATTGAAGTTAACCCATTTCTAAAATTAAAAAAAATTTGATAATTTTTTTTGAAATTATAAAATATAATCCTCCAACTTTAAAAATAATATAAGGTATTTTTTTGAACATTGAAACATATATTAACCCTAAAAAATGTCAATAATCAATGTAAAATGCCATTATTCATCTCAAACAGAAAATGGAAAAAATGAAACCATATAGAACATCAAGAAATAAAAACTCAAAAATATTGAAAACTATCCACTATCTATGGATTTTCTATATGGTTTACAAAACTATGAAAAAAACCATGATAATCCATATTAAATCCTTTAAAATGAAAAATTCATGTTCTGGTTATAGCAGTATAAACAATGAAAATTTTCCATGAACCTCGTCGGTTCCATTAAAATTTAATACCAAATAATGATAACACGAATAAAATAAAAAACATATACTCAAAAAAGAAAACATTATTTCTATTAAAATTGATAAAATCTCAATTTAGAGATATACACATCAAAGACTACACGATTAACTCACGATTCATCGTGAAAGGATGAGATTATGATCATACTCTAGAATTTATAGCAGACTTATGACAGTCATATCTTCAATATATTGTATTACCAACATTATAAGGGATACTATAGAATCTATCCTCATTCTAAAGAGTTTCCTTAAAAAAATGTATGAGTAAATTTTGGATGAACTAACATATTTGAATGTTTTTCATCCAATAGGCCCAAAGAGAATTCCTAATCCACAATGGGCTGTAAACTAGTGATTATGTATCAATTAATCAATAATGGGGTCAAATTTTCCTAACAAATTAATGACTAAATGATGGAATTCCACCTATAATTACAATATCACCATTACTTATGATGGAAGGCCCCAACATATAAATGAGAATAAATAGTGATCATATTCACTAGAGAATGAATAGGAATATCAACATATCTCATAACCAATAAATAGATAAAGTTGAATTAACCCATTAAACAAAATAAATTTCATATGGAGTAAGTGATACAATTAAATCATGAAAAAAATGGATTTCCATCATAATAAAGATAACATGGTGTGGTCAAACGAATAATCCAAATAACCTAACTTATGAAATGGGCACATGAAACCATATCCATATTCTATGTAAGTCAACCTCAATTTTCATCACTATTGTTAATAAACCTGAAAAAGAATCATCTAATCATCCCTAATGAAACATACAAACATATAATATTATAATCACTCTAAAAATGTCTGAGTAGGTATACTCAACTCACCCCATTGAAAAAAATTTAAATGAACTCCAATTTATAAAAAATTGCAATATAAAAGTAATATATTAAATTTTACTGAAAAAAATTAACCGATTTCACATTTTAGAATTATTAACATCAAAATTATATAAAAATTCCTCTGAAAATTAATCAGTATTTCTAAAAAATAATGAAATGAAATAGCCAACATTTGAACTCCATTTTAAACAATCGTTCCATTCAAAATCACAAATATAAATGTGATGAATCCCAATACTTTATTATTAATTCCCTTAAAATTATAGATTCTTGTTTAACAATTAAAAAATAAAATACAAAAGGAAATAATAATAATGTATCAATGAAAAACCAATTGTAATAAAAAATTATAGAAATTACAATCATTATAATTTCATGATATAATCATAAAATTAATCATCTGGTTGATACCTTAGATCTGTGAAAAAACATTGGCCACTACTAAATAGAATCCACCTAATATATTTTCCAGATGCAACTCAAACACTCTAACACTCAGTTTCACTCTATAATGCCTAACTAAGTGGAAAATTTTCAATATCTGGAAAACACCATACAAAGGTCCACTAACTTGAGAATAATCATAACATGTATAGAATATAAAGAATGAAATCATATTTACTAGGTCTCCCAATATTATATAAAATGGTGGTTATTCATAATAGAGTGTAAAATAGAAATCATACCAATATATATTGTAATAATGTTCATATTCAATCACCCCTTATTGATGTGGAATCTCTTATCAGAATGGATTATGTGATAACAAAATATATCATAAAATAGGAACACCTTATAAATTTATGAGAAACAATATATAGGATACACTTCATTAAAGTATTGTATATTAAAAATCATTTGAAGAATGTGCTAATCAAGATTTCATAAAAACTATTAAAGAAGATAGCTAACATAAAGTATATTAAAACCCAATTAACAAAAACTTCATTCAACCCGTTAAATCGATCATTAGTTGAAACATTAACTATAATGAATCAGCCTGAAAACATTACATAATCAGGAATTAAAAGACAAATTCACATTGATGATCTATTCAGGATTTGAGTTTTAGAGAATTAGGCAATAACTATTACATATCAACTTGAAAATTACCTGTAGACACTACTACTCAGTATTCTAATTTTTCATATAATTAAAAATTCATAAAAATAAACATGTCTAGTTCCATGTTTTAGATAACATGTATTTCCCATAATCTTATCAGTGACCCTATTCATCTTTATGTCTTGTGGAAAACATTTCAAAAACATGGGATGAGTATAAAAAGATCAGTAAGGGTTATAAAATAAGGAAAAGAAACATTAAACCATCAATAAATAAAAATTAATGAAACCATACCTTTCAATCATAACATACCTCATTAAGTCTTAATATTAATAAATAACACATAGAAATCATAAATCATAAAGGTAACTTGTGGCATACAAAAATTATTTACATTTTAGCAATCACATCTAAATTGGATGTTACTTAGGAATACACATCACAATATATTCCATAAATCTCATAGGAGAAACATTAACTTTTACCTCCATCACGTTACCTAATGCATTGGAGAGAAATCTCAGGCTCACCCTGCCTAGGTTTTCTCACGGAACGAACCATATACATAAACAATTCCCAATAATCATAACATATTCATTACACATAAAAAAATAATAATACAAAGATAAAAATTCAATATTTCAATCAAAACATATAATTTCAAGATATAGACATAATCGATGCTTTATCAAAATATTTTTAAACCCATTTAAAACATTTAATAAATAGGTTTTTTTTCAGAGTTTCCCATACCACATTGAAATTTTTAAATGAATCCTTATTTGTAGACATTAACTCCCATATAAATAAATCCTAAAACCCATTTTGAAAACATGGGAATTAATGAGAAATATTTAGACGAATAAACCATTAAACCATTTTAACAGATATTTTAGTAAAATAGTTTTTAACGAAATTATGGATTCATGAATTCAAATAATTGAGAAATAACATTTAATCAGATCTTCATAATATCATGAGAATAAAGGGATTCATGATATAATATTCTAATAGACATTATATTCATCATATAAGAGTTAATTTGTGTATAACAACAACGAAGTATCAATGGAATGTACATTGCGATGAAATCCCTTATAAAGATAATATCCTTTGATTAAGGATAAATCAATTACATAATAATGTGTGAAAAATATAAATAATGTCAATATTATTGGAAATTTAATGTAAACCAATCAGATAACATTCACAATTTTTTTTTAAAAACATCACCAATTACTTGGATGTTTAACTCAATGAACGAAAATTGAGTTAAAATTACTCTTCTCAAGTTCATATCGATGACTTGAAAATTTATCAATGGAGTGATTTTGAATATAAAAAGTATATCCACACAAAGTGTAGGTTAAATTACCTTATAAATGAATAAACAGTGATTCCACACATAATTATGGCATGACATAATTAATAATTATATGATTAAACAATGGAATAGAAATTGGGTTAAGAAGATCCCTTACAGAAATTCGACAGCCTAACATTGTCACTTTAAATTTTAGAAAATGTGCTGATGATAAAGAAAAGGGTATCTCATCAGATGGAAATAAAATATATCTCAATTAGGATATAGAAGAACACATCCCAATATAAGGAGATCTAAATAATAATACATAACAAAACAATTATTTTAAAATTTTATGGGTGAAAGGGTCCCTTACCGATTTGGTAACATACAAAACATACACCCCTTGAAATAAGGATAATAAAATTAAGATGTAAATACCGATAAATTAATTTATAATATAAAAATAATACAATCATGGACAGTACATCGATGACACAAAATGAAATAGTGGAAAATACAACATGAGTCTCACCGGAATATAAAGTGATATATAAACCTCTTACCATAATGTAAT
Organism: Viscum album; assembly: GCA_963277665.1. Classification (NCBI taxonomy): domain Eukaryota; kingdom Viridiplantae; phylum Streptophyta; class Magnoliopsida; order Santalales; family Viscaceae; genus Viscum; species Viscum album. Next base: position 1,305,559,170 of record OY728128.1, read on the forward strand.
TGATCGAGTCATAGGAAAAATAGTTAATAACCACTAAAATAATAATAGAATACCATTAATATAAATAGAATCATGATAATATATATCAAATTTCTGTACAAAATAAACTATATGCTACAAATAAGTGTCGAACAATGGAAATATCACAGAATTAAATGTGTGAAAAAATCCCTTACAACATTGTAATTAATCATGTCATATGAACTAAAGTTAATAAACACAAAATTAATCACATAATACCATGAATATAAATAGAATAATGTTAATATACATCTAATGTCAATACACATTACACCACATTCAATAAATAATTTGCGAACAATGGAAATCTCACAGAATTAAATGTGAGATAAGAAAGCCCTTACCATATTGTAATTAATTAAGTTGTATTAACAAAAGTTAGTAACCAAAAAATGAATCACAGAATACCATGAATATAAAGATAATAATGATAATATATATCATGTTGATGTAAAAAATAAACCACATTCAATAAATAAGTGACGAATAATCGAAATATCACAGAATTAAAAGTTAGATAAAAAATCCCTTACCTCGTGTATGACTTGACCGGTTCGTTCTTAAATCTCTTTTAAATAGGGTATCTTACATTGGTTTGAACCAAAATGTTAACAATAATTTCCTTCATCCTATGGTAAGGATTCTAGGAAGAGGTGTGTGATTTAAAAATCTTAATTGCATAGTGTTTGGACGATCCATGAGGCTTGAGATGTGTGGGGATGGGTAAGAAATTAGGGCTATTTATAAGGGTATGAGGGGCTCTTTAGGAAAGCTTGAAAATATATTTTCTTATTATATTAATAGTTACTGTTTCTAAAGGTCGAAAACTCATTAAGTTTGAATATATGATGACTCATGTTTGAAATCAAATCATTTAAAAGGAATTGGACAGGTTTGAGATATTGTTTAAATTTCTATAATATTATTTATTTAAATAATTCATTAATGAGGTAAACACTACATCATTATTGTGTCATAAATATTTTTATTTATTTGATGTCTAAAAAGTAATAAAATCATGATGTAGGAAATTTTTTATCTTTCAAATTTATATTTATAGTCGAACATATAACTTACATAACCCCTTGTAACAATTGATTTACTAAAATATACATGTTTAAGTCACTTTTGTCTTTAATTTAAATCAATTAATATAAAGTGTAATTATCACATCCAAGTGGCTCCATGGTGTCCCAAAATCAATAAAGGAGGACCATTATAGGTAATGTTTCATCCAATAGGATTAAGAAACTTTTTCGGGTAATTTAATATTTTTATAATATTATTTTTTTACCATTATTTACAAGATTTATCTTTTATACATGGTAAATAAAATATTTACTGATATAAAAAATTCATAATGTCTAAAAACAAAAGTTACTTATTTAAAAAATTTGTACCTTCTTATTCCAAATATGGAATCCATTTTTCCAAATTTCAAAACACATAAGTAGCAAAATTTATTTAAAATTAATTCCCATTTTCAAAAAAAACATGTTTTTAAGAAATAATAACTATCAAATGATTGACACTTATTTATGCCCAATTTCAAAGATAAATTACATCCAATTACAAAAAGTAGATTAAATAGTAAAAACATAATATAATTAAACTTTAAAACAAATTAAAAATATAATCTATCGTTATAAATAGATTATATTAAAAGGAAATTTTTAATTAAAATACACTATTTTCACAATTTAATTAAAAATGATTTTTATCAACAAAAATACCAAAAAATTACCCAAAGTAAATTTGGATGTCCTAATTCTAAATAAGAATTTTATTACATCAAATAGAAAAAATAAAAGTGACCAAAAATAGATATATCGAGGGTTCTCCATCAAAAGGCGGTAAATCAATATTTTAATGAATAGTAGAGTATTTATGCCTAAAATATGATTATTTCTTATTTTGAGCCTCTAAAATTTATTGGATAAAAGTAAAACAAATTAAGTAATATATTTTATAATAATATGGTTAATTTTTTTCATTCTCGTTAATACAATTTCTTTGCATTAACTGCAATTTAAAATAATAATATTATAATAATATTTTTCAGTATAATTCAACGTTGTGTGAAACATATATTTTGAAAGAAAATTGTTGTTGCGTATCAGGTATTCCATCTAATAAATCATACCATTTAAGGTAAATTTAATATTTAATTTATAGATTTTAATAAATATAAAATAGTTATATTCTTTATCTACATGGGATGTAGAATCCTTCCCCCCTTTTGGGAATTTTTTACTCACAATTTTATAATTGGGCCTTGAAAGATCATAGAATGATCCACATCACAAAAAGTGTTAATAAAAATATTACTCTAAAATATGGAAAGAGATATATAAATGTCACCAAAGATATCCCATAATAGGATTCCATGTAGGAAAACATGGATATAGAAGAGAAACTTACGTTCATGTTCTGATGTAGAGTGATAGAAAAAATGATTAGAAGAATGTTAACCGCCAAAAAATCACAAACATGTGATGGGATAAATGTTATTTGATTCCTTTTAAGGAAATGTTAATGGACAATGTTTTTGTTTTATGTTACATTATATATAGTTTAGGAAATTATTTATGAGAATAACTAAAAACATAATGAAATGTACTTTCATATCATGTATACTTTCATCCTCTAGTATATTCCTACCACAAAATAACTTTTTCGCCTATTATTGACTATTAAAACTTACTTGGTCACATTAAAAGAGATATAATCAACTTTTAGATTGTTAGATTATCCTCAAAATATAAACTATATATGTCCCCTATCCTTAGACGTTAACCAAAAACAAAATGTTTTCTACAAGACAATATAATCCTCAAAAAAAGGATAGTACTTTCTAAAAATAAATACTGCTCTTAATCCCCAAAAATTCAACAAAAAAATACCCAACGATTTTCAAAGACCGTTCAATAAAAAAATTTCCTTAAAATTATTCAATGATACCGAAACAAATATTTTTCCCAAAACTCAGAAGGATTTAATCACGTAGTCTTCCAAAGTAAATCTTAACGTATTTCTCCAAATAAAATTATATAATCTTAAAGTGTCATACTGAAGTGTTACTAAAAAAATCACGTATTATCTATTATAGGATAATCATTTCCATAAATAACCCAAATCATTATATATCCACAATAAAAACATATATTCTTTTAAAATAAAATTTTATCATTACACTTCAAAAGAAAATATAATTATTCCTTGAATAACATTTTCGTATATCTATCTTCTGGGTTACACATACTATAAAATTCCTTCCAATGTAATCACTTCCTCAAAAGAGCATGAATACATTCAATCATTTTAACATCTTAAAATATACCATATGTCATGAATTACTTATATATTTACTTCTTACTCATCCAATGTATTTCATGATCCATTAACAATTCCTTACCAACTTATTATGAAATACCTCTGTCCAACAAAAAAAATATCATGAATCCAATCCAATGTTTCCTTAATATAAAAACATATGTTAAGAAATAATCCATGTTGTTCATTGGTCATTGTATGTTTCTTCATCCTCAATCGGAATGACAATAGGTATTGGTAAACATATATTTGTACAATCCCGGGGATCCCATTCTCCAAACTTCTTTGTAGGACATGTGTTTGTATAATGACAATTCACAATACATTTAAAACATTCAGTTGATCCCATAGAAAGAACATCATTACCTTTTAAAGAGTCAACTGGATGATTCCTTTTTCCATTACAGGTTCTTGCATTATGACCTTCATTCCCATATCTATATAATCTTCATGTCCCTTTGAATCATTTTTCAAGGTGTTTCTTTACATATCCTTGACACATAGGTTTTTTAACATACATTCCTTTTTTATTATTATCTGAACATCTATAGGGATTTGTTTCTCACATATACGACACCTTATATAAATCACTATGGTTCAGGTGGTCAACCATGACTCTAGATAGTTGGTGGAGAATATCCACAAGATTTCTTATTGCATCTCCCATTTCATTCAGTTACTCATTCAAAAAATCATCACAGTTCTCTTCACATCCATAGTTACTTTGGTGCCTTCTAGATCCATCCATTTACTAAAAAAAAGGTAAATGTGATCATATCACTAAAATCTTCATATAATATCTTACGAGGAAGTTAAATACTATGATAGACTTATTCACGTTTTCGTAAACTCATTCAGTTTATCAAAAAACATTATGGGTCTTAATAATATTCTAACCAGTATGGTTATGTCACTTATGCCAAAATAACATCATAACCTCTAATGTTATCTAATCCTTCCTCTGATACCATCTATGAAGACCTGGCCATAATGCATTAAATAATCTTGAATTAAATGAATAATTCACATTGAGTAACTTTTTATGTTTAGATTTTTAGTGAATTAATCCCTAACTATTACATATCAATTTTAAAATTACATGTAGATAGAACTACTCAGTATCAATTTATTCATAAAAAGAAAAAATCATAAAAATATACAGGTCTAGTTTCATGTTTTAGAAAGCATGAATTTTCCTTGATCCCATCATTGTCCCTATTCATCTCTGTCTGATGTAAAACATTTCAAGAACATGGGATGAGAATAAAAAGCTTATTATTGGTTATAAAATTTGGATAGGAAACATTAACCCATTAATAAATTACAATTAATGAAACCATACCTTTTAATCATTACATACCTATTAAATTAATAATATTTATGAATAACACTTAGATTTCATAAATCATAAAGGTAACTTGTGGCATACAAAACATACTTACATTGTCGCTATCACAACAACATAGGGTGTTACATTGGAATAACCATCACTTTAAATTCCAAAAATATTATAAGAGAAACATTAAGGTTTACCTCTGTCATGTTACCTAATGCATTGGAGAGCTATCTTGGGCACACCCGCCATAGGGTTTATCTCGAAGCATACTATATACGTAAAACATTCCCCATAATCCTAACATATTCATTACAAAGAAAACAATATTAAAGGAAAGATAAAATTTAAACATTGTAATCACAACATATCACATCATGATATAGATATAATCAAAGCATTATCAAACCATTTTCAAAACCATATAAAACATTTAATAAAGATATTTTTGAATCAAAGTGTCCCATACCACTATGAAACATTTAAATGAATCATCATTTGAAAACAATAATGTTCATATATATAAATATCAAAAACCATTTTGAAAACATGGAAATTAATGTGAAATATTTAGAAGAATAAATTTTTAAAACCTTTTAACTGGTATTTATGTTAAAGAGTTTGTATCAAAATGATAGACACATGAATTAAAACAATTAATGAATAATCTTCAATCGGAAGATTATAATATCATGAGAATAAACATATTCCAGATATAATATTCGAAAGGAAAGTATATAACCTATATAAGAGTGAATTGGTGCATAACAACAATGAAGTCTCACTGTAATGTAAATTGAGACGAAATCCGTTATAAAAACTAAATCCATAGATTATAGATAAATCTATGACATATTAATATGTCAAAAATATAAATACACTCAATATGGTTGGATATTCAGTTTTAATCAATAATATAACATTAACACATATTTATGTAAAAACTAAATCAATAACAAGGATGTTTAACTCAATGAATGGAAATTGAGTTAAAAAATACTCTTATCATGTTCATATCAATCACATTTGAATTTATCAATCGAGTTATTATGTGTATCAAATTTATATCCACACTAAGGGTATTGGAAATTGCATCATAAATTAACAAATAGTGATTCCACACATAACAATAGCATGTCATTAATAAGAATTAGAAGATTAACCCAAGGAATGGAAATTGGATTAAAATGATCCATTATAAAAATTAGACAACCTAAAAGTGTCATATTAAAATTTAGCAAATGAGTGGATGAGAGAGAAAATGGAATATAATCATTTGGAAATAAAATTTACAACAATAAGGATATATAAGAACACATCCCTACATTAGAAGATGTAAATTAAATGACATTACAGTAAATGTTTTTTAAAAGAGGAGGGTGAAAGGTTCCCTTACCGATTGGGTTACATACGAAACATACACCCCATGAAAGAAGGATTATACAATGAAGATTTAAATACTCATAAATTTATTTATATTACACAAATAATAAAATCATGGGAAGTACATTCATTACACACACAAAATAGTGTCAAATATTGCAGGAATCTCAGGTGAAAATAAAGTGAGATGAGAACCGCTTTCCACATCATTATCAATTGAGTCATATGAACAAATGTTAATAACCAGAAAATGAATCTAATAATACCATGAATATAAATATAAACATGATAATATATATCACATGGAAGTACACAATACATCACATGCAAGAAACAAGTGGCGAGCAATGGAAATCTCACAGAATTAAAAGTGAGATAAGAAATTAGTTTCCACATTGTAATTAATCAAGTCATATGAACATAAGTTAATAACCATAAAATGAATCAAAGAATACCATTAATATAAAAATATTCATGATAATATATATCAAATGTATCACGACCAGCCTTCACCAAAATGGAGACAAGGGACAGCAGATTGCAAGACCCTTCCTTCTTTAAGAAGGAGAGATAATGACCCCCAAAACCCACCATTGATAGGTAATGTAGTGGTGACCACCACCGTGGGTATAGAATCACAATGAACATGGAAGTAAGTATCCTTTTTATTTTTATAGGGTCTGGAGATAAAATAGAAACCCCAACAACACCAAAGCTGAAAGTAAAGGTAAAGCCAAAAGTAAACCATTCCCATATGCATGTTCAAAAGTAAAAGATACAAGCCACAAGAACTCCAATGATAAAGTACCAAAGAAAATAAAAACATCAACTGCACCTATCCAAACACTCGAGGTAGTATGTCCCCACACTATTCCTGAAGTCCTCCTAGAAACCTGAAAGTAGTTTTATATACGTAGGGTGAGAATATATGTATACTCAGTAGGGAAAACCAATTGCCCTCATGCACAATTTGAGAGGCATTCTAATTTCCTGTGAGAAAAAGAGATAACCAAAACCTCTAGCAATCTAAACTATCCACCGAATCCTCCCCAAGGAACACTCCCCAAATAACACAAGTCAAGTAATGTATTGTAATAGAACATCAATATTTGGGTACCTCACGCCACTTTCCCACTGGTTATTGAAGATATCCTACGCATCATAATAATAATTCCATTCTCGCAGCAGTCCCACTGCCACACCCCGCCCACACACTCCTGGGATGCTACCACGCATCCCTCCTGCAAATAGCTGGGCCCCAACCCCCATCCCGCCCACAAACACCTAGGCCACAACCACCACACATTACCATGTCCGCAAACACCTGGGCTAGAACAACTATAGCCACATCCGATGAAACCTGGGCCACATCTCGAAGACTCTATGGAAACAACCTGCCCGCACACCCCTTGGCTAACCACCACAACTACCCTTCCCGATGAATATTGGGCTATTCGGGAAAGGGAGCATAGAAGGAGCTAAAAACCATCCACTCACGAGTGTTGGAAAAAACACCCGCCCCCATGAAATTGTGGTGTTCACCACTATGTGCTCAACATGTGTGGGGCACGAATAAGAAACATATTAAATACAGTAATATATATATATAACAAGTACTCAACCCAACATAGGGTTCCCAAATCCAACCAAATCACAACAACATTGTTAGTGTTCATTCATAAGAGAATGGTACGACACTCAGGGTCAATTCACAACTCATTCCCAAAACCATTACCCCTTTAAACAATTCTTGCTTTTATGTCCAGTGATCCAATTTCGGTGGATTCTACACTACTGGAAAACTAACAGGAACAAACACAATCCAGAGAAATGGAAACAAGTAAATAGAAATTTAAGCATTCGCACCTGGTTCTCTTGTAAAGTCATAACAACAGTGGGATCAGTGAGATATCTTGAGGTACTAGAACCAAATCAAGCCTTGACATACAGCTCACATAGCTTCAAATTCACAACCAACAATCGTTCCACAAGTGTATATCCCATCCCCATTCACATCTTTCCATAAGCACCAAGAATAATTACACACCTACTACCAAATGAGAGTGGGAAACTTCCTGGTTCAATCATATTATTCAATAGGTTCTTCATTTTATTTTTAACCAGGGTGGTTACACAGGTATTCTTGTTTTACTGAACATCCATTTAAACCAACTGAGTTTAGGTGACTATCCAATTTCCATGTTACAAATATTTAGTCCTCACAAAAGACAAGGGTTTATTAGGACGGAAGTAATGAACACCAACAACCATGATTTTCAGTGAGCACAAGCCCATACAATTCACAACACATATCAACATAAAGTTGTACAGAAGAACATAGATCACACCCCCTTCATTCTTTAAAGGTTCATTCATTATATTAAATAAGTTTTGTTTAATCAATCCCCACAGAAACCACAACATACCCACCCCGCATGATACATAGTATGGAGATATGAAGGAACAAACCTACTTGGTTGATCAAGGATCGATGTTTTCCACAGGCCAAGAACGTCGGGGACCCCAAGGGTGAGCAGAAAGGTTCTGGCACAGGCGCACCTCTTTTATCAAGAAGGGTGCCTCCAAACACACTAGGAAGAAAAGGAGGCCGGCCAAAAGGAAGAATAAGAAGAAGATATTCTCGTGCTATATATATATATATAAGATCCCATTGTTACGAGATGTGCTGATTTGAATGGATTTAATGTCATATTGTGGTATTCCACGCGGTGGGGTGGATACACGTGATGGGATTAATTGTTACATAATGATTCATATAAAAAAAGGTGGTAACAGCTACGATTTTAAAGGATTTTATATATACAGAGGGGCATGATACGTGGGCACACAGCTAGGTATGTTGAGTTTCGCACCACCCTTAAGAATTTAAACATTCATTAAGGGATAAAAACGGCCTTGAACCACATCAAAAAGGATAAAAGGCCGAAAAGTAGTGTCACCGGAGAAACTGCAGAATAACAACCCGATAAGGTCGGGTGGCACCGATCGTGACACACACTGATCGGTCACACCGATCTCTTGCACCAATCGGTGAGGCACCAATTGGTGACACACCCATTGCGTCACACTGATTGGATGCACGCTGATCATTCGCAATCCGATCAGTCGCACATCGATCGGTCCCACGCCGATTGGTCACACACCGATTGGTCGTACGCTGATCGGTCACACACCAATCGGTCACAAGTCGATCGGTGGAACATCGATCAGTTGCACACCGATCAGTCACACACCGATCGGTCACACACCGATCGGTCGCACACCGATCGGTTGCATGTAGATTGGTCACACACGGATCGGTCAGATGCCGATCAGTCGCACACGGATCAGTCGCACCCACAGAGACACCACCCTTAGGATACTGATTTTGTAAAATGGGTGGACCATGAGGATATGGTCCATCACATTAGATACCTCTCAAACTATCCTCACCCTCGAGAATCAAAACAAAACAAGAAGAAGAGAGGGGGGGGTGTCCAAACAACTGCCTCGAAAGATACCTCTAAAGAGTGAACCTCATCGACATCTAGAAACACCCCTCCCTTATGTAACCATGAAACACCCAAGGGTCAACTATCTAGTCATACGGATTAGGGTGCTCCTTCCTCCGTGTCAAGATACTATCCACTTTGGGTGGCACTGACTTTCCCACACAGGTTTAACCACATCAACCTTAATGTGTCTGGATTAGGGATCTGGTCTTCCCTTCTCCACAATTAAGACATTTCACAACACTCCCCAGGCATGGAAACAAAACATCTTATAAACTAACAATGTAAGAACTACATCACAACAATAATAGAACGAAATAGAACAAAACTCAAAATAGCTCTGGGTATTGGGCATGCATCTGCATCTCCCGTTCACATGTCCTCTCCTCGAGCCCTCCATGCCTCCACAACACACGAACCAAAGGGACGGTTCGTCCTCAGAGCACCTTCTCCTCACGATCCACGATCCTCACTGGTCTTTCCACAATGGTAACATGGTCCTCGATATCCAGCTTTCCCCAGTCGAGGATGTGTGAATCATCATGCAGATATCGTCAATGTTGGGACACATGGAAGAAATCATGTATCCTTAGTAGTGGAGGTGGTAGGGCTAGTTGATAATCCACTTCTCTGACCTGCCGTAACACTTCGAAGGGTCTGATGAATCTAGGAGAAAGCTTACCCCCCCTACCGAACCTCTGTTGTCCATACCGACCGGAGACCATCAAGAACACGTGGTCCCCAACTCCTAACTCCAAGGGTCTCCTCCTATTATTTGCATATGACTTCTGTTTGTCCTGTGACGCCTTTATCCTCTCCCGTATAAGCTGACCCTTCTCTGCCGTGCTCTGCACCACTTCCGGGCCAAGAACACTTGTTTCCCCAGCCTCAGTCCAGCACACGAGTGAGCAACATGGCCTTCCATACAGATCTTCGAATGGATCCATTCCAATGGTAGTGTGATAGCTATTTTTGTAGGAAAACTCTACTAGCAGCAAATTTCGCACCCATGATCCCCCAAAATCTAGTATACATGCCCACATCATATCCTCCAAGGTCTGGATGGTGCGTTCTGTCTGTCCATCTATCTGGGGATGGAATGCAGTGTGAAGCTGTAGCTGGGTGCCAAAATCATTCTGCAATCCTCTCTTGATTCGTGAGGTAAACTGTGCATCCATATCCAAGACTATGTATCTACGGACTCCATGAAACGGAACCACCTCATCCAGATACCTTGGTGCTATGGCATCCACTGCACCTGACTCCTTGATCACCAGGTAGTGAGACGATTTCGTCAAATGGTCCACCACTACACATATAACATCGCAGCCTCCATGAATATTGGGTAGTCCTGGGATGAAATCCATCGATATTTCATCCCACATCCACTCAAGAACAACAAAAGGATGAAGTAAATCACCTAGAACACGGTGTTCAGCCTTCACCTACTGACACACTAGGAATCTGGCCACGAACTGTGCCCCTGCCCACTTAACCTCGGCCCACTAGAATTGACCTGTCAAGCTACGGTACATCTTTGAACCTCCCTGGTGCACTGTTAGGGGTGAGTTGTGGAACTCACTAAGTACTCTCTTGTGAATCGCCTCTGGAACAAACACATTTTCTTGGAAAAGGACTCGATTATGACTATCCTACGTCCACCCTTATAGAGCATCACCTTGGTTTACCTGGTCACACATCACTCACTTTATGAGAATCCCCATTGGGACTCCTCTACCTGCCGCAACAGAGAAGACTACACTGCAATCTGATACGGGAAACCTCTACCACCTTCTATTCTTGCATCCAGGTGCATGGCAGCCAACTCCTCAATCGCCATCCATGTATCTCCTGACTCTCGAACTAAATCATTCTGTGACTTCCTTCTCAAGGCATCGACCACCACATTTCCCATTCCTATGGAGTAGGAAATCCCGAAGTCATATTCCTAAAGGAACTCTAACCACCTACGCTACCATGAGTTTAGGTCCCACTGGGAGAAGATATACTTCAAGCTTTTGTGATTGGTGAATACCATGAAGCGCTCGCCGACGAGGTAATGCCACCACAACTTTAGTGAAAACATGACTACCACAACCACTAGATGATGGGTGACATTGTTTAGATCATGGGGAAATAACTGCGTAGACCCGTTGGAGATCACCCTTTGCTTCTTCATCAACACACATCCGAGGACTTTCCATGAAGCATCATAGAACACCTCATACGCCACCCCTTCTCCTGGTAACCTCAGTACTGTGGAAATTACCAACTTCTCCTTTATATAACTGAAGGTCATCTCGCACTTCCCATTCCACACAAAAACCTGATCCTTATTGGTCAAGGCTATCAAATGTGCTGTAACTCAGGAGAAGTTGGGCATGAACCTTCGATAGTAATCTGTCAGACCTATGAAACTTCATACTTCTATCACTCTCTTGGGTGCTACCCAAGAAACAACTTCCTCGACCTTTGATGGGTCTACTGCTATCCCCTACTCAGACACTACGTACCCAATGAAATGCACTTCTCGTCTCCAGAACATGCACCTGGGAAATTTCCCAAATAGTTGGTGCCATCAGAGGACCTCTAAAACTATTCTCAGGTGATCAGCGTTATCCTCCTTTGATCTTGAGTATATCATAATGTCTTCAATAAACACGACTATGAACTGATCCAGGTATTCCCAGAAGACGGAGTTCATGAGTCCCATGAACATAGCTAGAGCGTTTTTAATGCCGAACGACATGACCAAAAACTAAATGTGCCCATATCATTACCTAAAGGTAGTCTTTGAGATGTCTCCCTCCTTCACCATCACTTGGTGATGTCCAGACCATAGATTGATCTTAGAGAACCCACCTGCACCCCTCAGCTGGACAAAGAGATCGTCTATCGTCGGGAGAGGGTAGCGATTCTTGACCGTCACCTGATTAAAACTCTTGTAATATATGCACAGTCTTATACAACCATCCGCCTTCTTCGCAAACTAGACAGGAGCACCCCATAGTGATGCACATGGATGAACAAAACCCTTCATCAGATCGTCAATCTGGATCTGCAACTCCCGCAACTCAGAAGGTTCAATCAGGTAGGGAGCCATCAAAATCGGATGAGCCCCAGGTACCATGCCTATCCTGAACTCAACATCACGTCGAAGGGGTAGAGTTTCCACCTCTTCAGGGAAGACATCCATAAACTCACTGAAGATCCCTGGGAATTACATCATGTCTTCATCCACCAACTCCGCTAGTAGTTTATCCAATAGGGAATGGAGGGGATTCTCTCGTCTGTTTCTTTTCTAACAACCCCACTCGCCGATTTATGTTAAACGTTGACCACCCTAATATGAAATGATGACCCTTCCTCGGAAGCAGTCAATGGCGGAACATACATATAACAACCATTCAATGGATAGGATGACATCGTATGGTTGTATTTGCAACAGTAGAAGATCCCTGATAGACTGATGTGGCCCGATCATCAGTCTACACCCTCCGCAAACATAAATCAAGTCGTTCTGACCTTCGACTGGCGTGTTCAGCACCGGGGGCGCTGAAAGACTCTCGAGGTCTAAACCCAGGGCACGGGCTAGATTGGGAGTAACAAAGGAGTGAGAATATAATATATCAAACAAGGCATATGTAAGAGTACTAAACAAGCTGATCGTACCTCAAACGTCCTCTGGCCCTACTGGAAATACTGCCTCTACAGCGTGCAACTTCCCACACCTATCTCTTCTGCCTCTCGGTTGTCAGTTGCCTCCCTGAACATGCCCAGGTAGAGGTTCCTGAGGAGCGCCCTGAGGTCAGCCTCCTCCCAACACGTCTGGTCTCGGAGGGGCAGGAGCATGTTCTCCCTGCTGTTGCTGCTGAAGGGGCCTAGCTGGAACTGATGCGGCTGAGGTGGGTACTGAAAATGCCCACCCCCATTGTACTGTTCTCTGTCTGGGCACCGATTCTGAAGGTGTCCATGGCTCCCATGGATGAAGCACCTCGATCTTGGGACAGAAATAAAAGGGTGAGGACCGGAGGATCAGAACTGGAACTGCTGAGGCCTGTTCCTGCTGGTCGAAACCTAAGGGTTCCTGATGCTAGAGGCCTGCTGCTGACGACCTTCCCATTCGATGAGCCCAACTGGATTCCCTCTCGTGATACACCTCCCAGAATGTGCATCCATTCCACCACTTCAGCTTTCTTCAGGACCTCTATGAAGATCGGTAAGGTGAAGGGAGTAACAACATACTGAAGATAAGGTCGACGTGCCTCTTCCAAACATCTCTCCTCAGACTCCTCATCTAGAAAGAGGTCCAGAGAAAAGAAAAGAAGATACTTGAACACTATCCCCAAACTGACATGCTCCCATGCTGGAGGAAGAGCATATCCTGCCTCTTTTCAGGCTTCATCGTGGAAGATTATAATTCTGCCCAGAACTCTATCTCGATGTGAGCCCAAACAACCTCAACAACCTTCTTTTCCCCATGATAAAGCATCCACCACTGACGTGCTGCTCCCCACATCTAGCTGACGACCAGAGAAACCCAGTACTATGTTGGAGCCCGAATCAAGAAGAAAGTTATCACTATCTCCCTAAGCAAGCTCTCTGTCTACAAATCTGAGATGCTACCCTTGTACTTCCCAATGGTCTGCCGCAGAAAGGCATGAATCGTCCTTTGCCACTGATTTTCCTCCTCTTAGTAATCCCTTTGTCGATCAGCCAAAGCAACCTCCAGGGCCTTAATCATCCGCACTACTTGTGGTCGTCTCCGTGGTGCCAGAGCTGCAAGGTAAACAAGGAATACCTATTCCCGAGTAGTGTAGAATATTGTTCTTAAATTTTCATAGGATTATTATCCATTTAACCCCCCAAATTCCCATGAAATAGAAGAGACCATGTTATTATGATTCATGTACCATACCTAGGGTCTATACCATACAATCAGTGTAGCCTTACTTAGTCGTTCGGTAGGTCCAGAGTCCTTGCATTAGATCATGGGGGGAGGGGGATCACGTGTCCAAGCCAGTATTCCCTGACCTATTTCACACACCATGATCACCCAACACCGTTTCCCTACCATCCCATGAAATCCTCACTATGCCTAATTATAGACCCCATCCTACCTCTCATCCAACCTTCCTCCGATACCATTTTTTCACGACCCTCCGTCACCAAAAAGGAGAGAAGGGACCATAGATTTCCACACACTTCTTTATTTATGTTGAAGGAGAGATAATGACCCCAGACACCCACCTTCGATAGGTCCCAGAGTGGAGACCAGCACCAAGGGTATAGAGTCATACACAAGATGGAAGGAATTACCCTTTTTAATTTTATAGGGTCATGAGATAAGATAGAAACCCCAACAACACCAAAGAAGAAAGTAAAGGTAAAACCAAAAGTAAACCATTCCTATAAGCATATTCAAATGTAAAATATAAAATCCACAAGAACTCCAAAGTTAAAGTACCAAAGGAAAGAAAAACTGAAACTGAAACTATCCCAATGTCCGAGATAGTATGACCCCGCATGATTCTTGAAGTCCTCCTGGAAACATGAAAGCAGTTTTATTTACATAGGGTGAACATATATGTATACTCAATAGGGAAAACTGAAGGCCCTCATGCACCAGTGGAGAGGTATTATAATGCCCAGTGAGAAAAAGAGATAACCAAGACATCTAGCAAGGTAAACTAACCCCCCAAGCCACACCAAGGCACACACCCCAAACAAAATAAGTCACGCAATGTATAGTAATAGCACATCAGTATTTGGGTACCTCGCACCACGTTCCCACTGGTCATTGAAGACATACTACACATCGTACCAATCCTTCCATTCTCTCCAAAGTCCTAATGCCACACCCAGTCCACACACACCTGGCCCACTACCACGCTTCCTGCCCAAAAACACCTGGGCCACAACCACCATCCCACCCGCAAATACCTGGGCCACAACCACCACGCGTAACCACACCCTCAAAAACCTAGGCCAGAACAACTACTGCCACACCCGAAGACACCTGGGCCTCATCCCGAGGAATCTGGGGAAACAACACGCCCGCACACACCTGGGCCAACAACCACAACTACCCTTCCTAAAGAGTCTTGGGCTATTCAGGAAAGGGAGCAGAAAAATAGCTAATAACCAGCCACTCAGGAGTGTTGGAAAAAACACCCTCCCACAATAAATGGTGGTTTTCGGCACTAAGTACTCAACTTGGGTAGGGCGTGAATTAGAAACATAATAAATACAATTATATATATATAACAAGCACTCAAACCAACCTAGGCTTCCCAAATACTACCTAAGAACAACACCATCGTTACTGTTCATTCCTATGTGAAAGGTACGATACACACTACCAAGTCACCACTCATTCAAAAAACTAATACCCCTTTAAAGCATTCTTGATTTTATGTTCAAGTGAAACTATTTAGTTGGATTCTACACTAATGGGAAACTGACATGCACAACCAAAAGCTATAGAAATGGAAACATCCAAATGGAAATTTATGCATTCTCAACCGATTCCCTTGTAAAGTTACAACCACAAAGGGATCAGTGAGATCCCTCGAAGTACCGGAACCAATGAAAGCCTCAAGATATAGCTCACACAACTTCAAATTCACAAACAACAACCATGCCACAATAGAAGATATCATCCCCATTCACATATTCCCATAAGTTCCATGTAGAACCACACACCTAATACTAAAGCAGAGTGGGAAACTACAGGTTCTAGAACATCATTAATTAGTTTCTTTATTCTGTTGTTAACCAGGGTGGTCACACAAGGATTCTTGTTTTACTGAACATCCCTTTAAACCAACTATGTTTGGGTGACTAACCAACTTCAATGTTACAGATATTTAGTCATCATAAAAGGCATGGGTTCATTAAGACACAAGGAAAGACCACCAACTACCATGATTTTCAGTGAACACAATCCCATACAGTTCCCAACACATATCAACATAAAAGAGTATTGTAGAACATCGATCACACACCCTTCATTCATAAATGTTCTGTTCATTATATTCATTAAGTTTGGTTTCATCAATCACTGCAGAAAAAATAGCATACATACCCCACATGATACACAGTAAGGAGATATGAAGGAAAACCCCTACTTGGTTGATGAAGGATCGATGTTTTCCATGCTCCAAGAACGTCGGGGACCCCAAGGGTGAGCAGAAATATTCTGGCACAGTTGTGCCTCTTGTCTCGAGAAGGGAGACTCCAAACACAATAGGAAGAAAAGGATACAAACCAAATGGAAGAAGAATAATAATAAATTCTCGTGCGATATATAGATATGATCTCATTGTTACAGGATGTGGGGATTTGAACGTCTTTAATGTCAGATTGTGGACCCTCATGTGGTTGGGTGGTTACACACGATGGGATTAATTGTTATTTAATGATTCATATCGGAAAAGGTGGTAACCGCTTTGATTTTAAATGACATTAAAGATACCGAGGGGCATGATACGCATATACATAGTTGTGTACGTTGTGGTTCGCCCCACCCTTAGGAATTTAAACATTGGTTAAAGGCTAAAAATGGCTTTGAACTACTTCCAAAAGGTTAAAAAGGCCTAAAATTGGTGTCATGGGAGAAACTGCAGAAGAAAAACCCAAAAAGGCCAGGTGGCACGGATCATGCCACACACTAATCGGTCACATCGATCGGTTACACCGATCGACCACACCCATCGGTGAGGCACCAATCTGTGACACACCGATCACATTACACCAGTCGGTCACACCGATCGGTCGCACACCGATCTGTC
The DNA here is from genome assembly GCA_963277665.1 of Viscum album. Taxonomy (NCBI): domain Eukaryota; kingdom Viridiplantae; phylum Streptophyta; class Magnoliopsida; order Santalales; family Viscaceae; genus Viscum; species Viscum album. The sequence goes on from OY728128.1 coordinate 1,305,576,545, forward strand.
TCATGCTGATCGGTCGCACGTCGATCGGTCGTCCACTGATCGGTCGCACACCGATCGGTCGCACCCACTAAGACGCCACCCTTAGGATTCATAATTTAGAAAAGGGGTGGACCATGAGGGTCTGGGCCATCACATAATGGATGTAACAAATACACCACCTTCAATAAATATGTGGAGAACAATGGAAATCTCATTGAATTAATAGTCAGATAAGAAACCCCTTACCCCATGGTCTTTAATCAAGTCATATGAACAAAAGTTAATAACCAGCAAATGAATCATAGAATACCATGAATATAAATAGAATCATGATAGTATATATCATATGGCAGTACATAATACCCCAAATAAAATAAATAAGTGTCGAACAATGTAAATATCATGGAAATAAAGGTGAGATAATAAACCCCTTACCTCCTGTCCGACTTGACCCATTCGTTCTTTAGTCTCATTTAAATCGTTTATCTCCCCTTGGTTTCTACCAAAAGGATTAATTAAATTTCCTTATCCCTATGGGAAGGATTATAGGAGGAGGAGAGGAATTTAGGGTATTTTATTTGGTAGAGGTTGGATGAGACAAGTGGCTTGAGAGGTGTGATGAATGGGTTTGATGTGATGGCTTTTTATAAGTGGGGGGAGGTTTTCTTTAGGAAAGAATGAAAATATTATTTCATTATATAATTATTTTCATTTTATGAAGGTTCAAAACTCATTAATGTCGAAGATAAGATGAATCATGTTCGAAATAAAATAATCCAATAAGAATTTGGCTGGTATTGAATATTGTTAAAATCTATATAATCTTTTTTATTTCAATAATTCATTAATGAGGTAAATACTCCATCATTGTTGTGTCATAAATATTTTATTTTATTTGATGTTTTAAATAAAAATAAAAAATAGCATGATGTTGTAAATTTTTGTAGAATTAAAATTAATATTTATAGTTGAATGTATAACTTATATAACCTCATATAAGAAGAGATTTACTAAAAGATATATGTTTAAGTCATTTTTATCATTACTATAAATTAATTAATATAAAGTGTCAGGATCACACCCAAGTGGAACTATGAGGTCCCAAAATTGACACAAGGATGCCAATGGTTGGAAATGTATCAACCAATAGGATTTGGACACATGTTAGGGTAATCTAATATTTTTATAATATATTTTTTTACAATTAATTACCAGATTTACCCTTAAACAATAGTAAATAAAATATTTACTAATGTAAATATTGATAATGTCTAAACATAAAATTTACCTATTTACACAATTTTCACCTCCTGATTCCAAATATGGAATCCATATTTCCAAATTAAAATCCCAGAAGTGGCATCAATTAATTTAAAATTAATTCCCATTGTCAAAATAAACAATGTGTTTTTAACAAATAATAACTATCAAATGATTAACACTTATTTATGTCAAATTTCAAAGTGAAATTACTTCCAATTACCAAAATTGGATTAAATAGTAAAAACATAAAATAATTACATATTAAAACCAATTAAAAGGATAATCTATCTTAAAAAATAAGTAAGACTAAACGGCAGTATTGAATTAAAATGAAGTATTTTCACTATTCATTAAAAAATGAATTTTATTAGAAAAATACCAAAAATTTACACAATGTATATTTTGATGTCCCAACTAAGAAGAAAAATAATATTTTGTAAAACAAAATATATAAAAGTGACCAAAACTAGATTCAAATAGGGTTAACCGTCAAAAGGAGGTAAACTGATATTTTAATGAATATGAGAGTATTTATTCATAAAATCAGATTCTTTCATATTTTATGCCTCTAAAAATTATTAGAGAAAATTAAAAAAATTTATGAAACATATTTAATAATAATATGGTTAGTTTTTTTCATTCCCAACAATACAAAGACAATGTGATAAATATTATTTAAAATAATAATATTATATTAATATGTTTTAGTATAACACAACGTTGTGTGAAAAGTAAGTTTTCAATGAATCCTATTGTTGTGTATCAAGTATGACATCGAACATAGAATCGCCATTAAGGATAAATTAATTATTAATTCAAAAAAAGTATTAAATAAAAAAATTATATTCATTATTTTATTTGGAATGTTACATTATCATTCTATTTGGGGAATCTATTCCCATTCTTTTAAAAATAAACCCACTTTTTAAGGATTATCTCATACATTTAAAATATTAAATAGGATTTTCATAGTATAAAAATATGTTTTTTATATATAAAAATTCGGAAACATTCATTATTAAGTAAAATTCACCAAATATGAATATTCTAAATTAAAAAATAATAAATCATGTTCAATAAATAAAAAATAGTTAATAGACCTAATGTAATAAATTATGCATAGTGTATCCCACCATAATCATGCTAATTCCATTAAATTCAAAAGTAAACCATGAAAATGGTGAATTATTGACAGATAGAAGACTGAATTGGACCATAAAAACATAAAACCTATTTATATTATGTCAAGGAAACTTTATATGGAATTGGTCCATTATAGGGTCATAGAAGATATAAAATAGAGGAAAAATATCGTTTTAATTATCTATAAGGACATAACATAAAGAAATATCCATTAATCACAATAAAATATCTTCGAATCAATAATTTCTGAATAATTGACCAAGTGGGACATCCATGGAGGATATTAATAATTACTAATGGAGGATGATGAATGATTTTAATGTAAAATGTTGAATGAAATAAGTGTAAAATAAAACTTTTAATGTCCTATACACATCACATAGTTTGGACACATTGTTTGGAAAATTGTTCACCAATTTTTTAAAATTATTTGTCAATACTGAAAAAAATTGATTTAGATACATTTTCGGACATAAAATTGTCAAAAAATTTGAAACAAACAATGTCAAGACTAGGGATACATTATCATTCATCTCGTATTGTTTCGTCAAATCATTAACACAAACATACTTTTGTTCGGAACACAAATTTGATCAAAAAATCAAATATATTCTACATGAATCATAATGAAAAAATAAAAAAATTCATTAAAAAATTCATAATGAAAAGGCGACCAAGTGTGTGAAACATTTATGTTATAATCCATAATAAGTAATGAATTATACTAATCTCAATAAATTATATAATTTATTCCTTAAATTTTAAATAATAACTTTATTTATACATAATATAACATTTAACATAAATTTTAGTCACACTCAATAATATGAAGATATACATAAAAATGTTCAATTTACCCACATGAAAAAATAAGGAATAAATACCATACTACACACCCTAAAAAGATTTTATTAATTTATGAAAAAACATATTTATAAATTAAACAATATAATCTCATGAACCATTTCTATCATAGAAATTTCCTTTATTTGTGATCATATGGAAATGTTACAACTTTTGTACCATGTTCATAATAAAAATATACATCTTAAAAGCTCTTAAATATCAATACATAAAAAATAAAATTTATATACTACATTGTTTACCATGCCACCTTGGAAATACTATTCCTCTCTAGTGTGAAGTTAGAAGGACTAGAGATCACTATTTTAATATTAGAGGTTGAATACCTATGATGATGTATTAAGGATATTTCATATGGAGTGATTTACCCCTAATGGTATACCATATAAATAATAAATAATAAATGTATGATAATAATTTTAATTATGAACAAATATATACATTCCCAATTGGATGTAATAATAATAGGTTAATTTCCACATGTATCATACACCCAACCAAAACATTAAACTAATACTTATCGGTAAGTACATAATCATCACAATTAGATTATAAAGAAAAAATTGATTATATCAATGCATACGTGTAAAAATGAAAATGTAATCATATCTATGAAATCTCCTAATACTGAATCGCATTCTACTTATGCTTCTTTTATTTATATGAAATGTCATGCTAATATTCTATATAAATATGAGTTTTTCATATAAATAATTCTTGAATAACTCCTCGGTAGATACCATTGTATACATAGTCCACCATTCGATTCTAAATTTAATTATTATATATGGTGATAAGATTTAAATGATTTAAAAACATCATTTTGGGTATATTCATTGTCATTGTACATCTAATGTAATTTAAAGATCATATTATTCCAACATAAGGAATCACATATAACCCCAATCCCAACTCACAACAAAAAAAATTGTATTCATCATGACCCAATATTTTGTATTTATCATCATATATCAAGGACCCATAAAACCGATCAAATATATGGAACATTATTTAAGATAACTGTTCATGTTAAGTGCATAAAACATAACATTATTTTAGTAAAATTATAAAATATTTACATCCCAAAAAGATCTGCTATAACAAACCAATTTAGTTTTCAAAATCATAAGAAATTTCACTACATTTATTTTATGATTTATTACCATATATTACAATTTCCATTAAGTATTTTCCACTAAAAAACTCTCTTATTCAGTCTCCTAAAAAATCATTCCATAAAATCCTTACATGACATACATTCCCCATTTTTAATAATCACTATACATCATGATATAAAAATTGCAAAAATCAAACACCACATAAAGTCAAAGAAATCCTATGATAAATAAGACTTAAAAGTACACTAACTCTTCATGTTTATTAATAACGTTTCACCATTTAAAAATTATAATTTATAATGAAATAAAAATAATTATATCTATAATAATCAACTTATGATTAAAATATAATAATGAAAAATTATCAATGACAAACTAAATTATATATTCATTATATGAATTTTTATTCATGTGACTTATAATTTAACTCATTAAAATAAATTAAAAACATAAATTTTATCTCTTATTAACTAAAAATTATATTTCCCATTAATTTTAATTTCAATTTTGTTTTTTTATTCTTGTTATCCCTAAATAATGACTGTATGAAATTAATTCCATAATTTTTATAATAAAACGCTTCCATAAAATATTATGATCACATGGTGAATCCAGAATAGTTGTACACATTACTAACAATATTAATTTCAACTAATCTATAAATATTATTTAATCTAAATAAGATTTAATAATTCAAATAAAAAGAAATTTAAATCCCCAGCTGAAATAAAATTTCATTTAACTACCAATCAAAGAGAAAAAAACGTAATAAAATGGGAAGGAAATCCTGTTAAATGATGAATAAATATAAAAAACACATATTTTAATAAAATATAAATAATTAGAGTATGATATAAAATAAATATTTTTAGTATTTCTTTATATTTTAAGGCTAATATGTAAAATATATGGTTCAATACAATTCCTCTAATGGATCTTGATTAGAATTTAAAATAGTTTATAATGTATCACTTGATTTTAGGGGTAGATGGGTAGATGTTAGAGTGATAAAATCCAAAAAGAGAGTCCACATAAAATTAGAAAATATGGAATTTATTCGAAATCACATGAATAATAAATTTATAAAATCTAAAAAATATTATTAAAAATATATATCCATAGCATCTTTTTTTGATCGGGTTTCAACATATTTATAATGGCTCTATAAATTTTATGATATGTAAACAATATTATGGTGGTTCACAAAATATCAGTTTCCTTTCAACAAAACACTAGGTGGATTCTATCGGAGTTCTAATTGAATTACGCAATGTACTTTTAATCTACTATACTATTCCACTTTTAAAAACACCATTTTCAAAACCACTATGAAAAATTTTAGATAAATAATAGTAAACCACTAAAATTAATATTAAAAATATACATAGAATAATTTTTAAAATAATAGAACAACCTATTCATCTATATTAAATTTATTGAATTCTATTAAAAAATAATTAAAAACAACACATTTCTTGAAATATATATGAGGATAAAATGATTGATCATCATTATATTTGAATTTATTATTCTCAAAATCATTATTAATGAAAAAACTTCAACAAGAAAATAATAATTATGGATTGATAGTAATAAAATCACAAATATTCCTCGTAATAACAGGATATAAATTTAATAAGATTTGTTGGTTTAATATTATAAACCACATTTATAATATAAAATCACATTATGAATAGATATAATTTATCTATATTTTTGAATTCACCAATCTCAAATTTTAGAATGAATAAATATAATTATTTTCAGAATATTGTTTTTCATTGTCATCAATTTTTATCTCCTTATTATTTTATATACATGATTCTCATCGAAAAAACTAAGACAATATTATTTTGAATACAAATTTTAATAAAGAATTTAGGGCATATATATGTGAAATTTTTCATTATAAACATTTGGAAACATCTGTTAGAATAATTTAATTTTTATATATAGTCATATTTTTATTTAAAAAATAAATAACTTCAAATATACAATGTATTATTTCATTACCAAAAAAATTCATGTTATTTTAAAGGAGTAATAATTTTTCCATTTTAAATATCAATTAGTAGTTAGAATATTTACCGTGCATCAATTTTATTTTAAAAAGGTCATATTATTCTCATAGTAATTCATTAAATATAAGTACATAAAGATTAAAATTTAATTAAAATTTAATTTATATTTAATCATTCAAGGGGAAATATGATCTTCATAATTCCAGCATGTATGAAATATATCAATCTTGAAATCTATATATATGGTTCAATATTAATTTTAATAAAATTAAAATATCAAAATTTTAAAAAATTCATAATTTCATCTTTGGGATGATTAAATAAATGTACATTACATATAATTTTATAATTAGATATTTTACTAAATTTTCATATTTATAAGATGTTTCACCATTTTTAAAAAGATATAAAAAAATAATAAAAATAAATTAACATATTATGACCCTGGAATGATAAAATTAATTTGATATTCTTAATTATGGGAAATAATATGGTCAAATAAGATCTATATTATTTATTTAAACTCAGGAAATATTTTATCTAGTTTGGTAAAACATTTAAAATTTCAAAATTGCTATAGGCATTTTTATCCCTTTAGGGATTTATATATTGAGATTTTAGTCAATGGTACTGTATCAATAAACAATGAAAAAAAAATTACATGTAGTTTAAATATAAATAGAATTAAAATATGAAAGAATAAAATTTCATATAATGTTCTCACGAATAAAAAATTTATATTCTTATTGAATTGGAGATCAAATCCTGAGCATTATAACTCTAATATATGTCATATCACGTAAATATTTTTTGGAAATTTATTTTAATGATAAAATATGTAAAAAAATAATCTAATAGATGAGTTTTGAATAAATAAAAATCCAAAATATATTATCAATAATAATAAATAAGATATAATAATTTATTGGATACTATTGTCTTGTCAGAGACATTATATATAAAAAATTACATCTTGTTCATTTAATTTTCCATATCAATAGATTTATTTACATAATAATTTGGAAGTACTAATAAATAATGGGATCATATAATCTATTCTACAACATATCATGTTTTTAAAAAATATATATTAGACAATTTATTTTATATATTATATAAATAAATTATTATTATAATTTTTTTGAGATAAATAGAAATGATTATTTTGGGCCAATTTATGGAATTTTGTTGATTTTTGTAGTTTCTTTTAATATCTATGAATATACTATGACATAAATTCACTAAAAATTATGATAAATGTGACCATTTCCTAGACATATTATTCATATAAAATTTAATTTTATTAAATTTTATGATCGTGTCACCATATCTATTACAAAATTGATACTTCATAAAAATATCATAATTTTACATTTTATATAACTTGTAATAATAATTTTATTTTTCAAAAAATATAGATTCCAGTTTTCTAAATAACCATACAGATAGAATTTATAACATTAAAAAGTCATTAGTAAATTATATTATGAATGAAAATTTATATTACATAAACCCATTAAAAAATTTAATTTTTCTCCACCCCATACAAGCTGATAAAGAAATATTTATTGACACTAAAATAAAATAACATCACAACACAAAAAATCAACCATGAATGTCAATAAATATTTAGATTGATGGATAATAATGGAATACCAAAATAATTATCAGTGCATTATGAGAAAAGGGATCATAATAAAGAGTACATAATTCGAGAGAGGTTCGCATATTAAATTTTATATAACTGGTCTATAGCCTTGTTACCCTCATGTTTGGTGTGTTGTAATGTCCGTTAGGATTCATCAACATCAATAAATCTATACTAATATATCAAATATTCTAATGTGGAAATAAACTACATTAGAATTATAACATAATAAAAGACGATTCTATGTAAACTATATAAAATGAGATAATTTTCACCATTCCTTGGGAGGGACCACTATGAAGTATCACTGTCATCACATCAAAAGGTTTTTGTCATTGTATAAATCAATAAATTCCTTGATCACTATGCTACATCCATCCTTAATTATTCATATATATCTCATTTTTATTTTGGAACATGAACCATCTATGTCAATTTTCAACGTATATGTTTTAGAAATCCTTCAAAGACAACATCCTAAATTACATCTGGCACCATGAGTATGTGGGAGTGAAATATTAATATATATTTCCAAAATATTGAATGTTCTGGAGTGTGGGAAATATATTTAATAAAATATATTGGATTATGTTATATAAAAATGAAATAAATATGAGAAAAAATGTTCATTAAAATTTTAAAAGGATACAAGATAGACCATTGCTGACAAAAATTGACATTATGAACCACCCCTCAATATGAAGTTGGATCAAAACTATGGAACCCAACATGCAACAATGACAAAAATTAACCGATTTACTATTTTTTATCTATGATATATAATAAAAATCGATACAAAGTTTTACATATTACCCATTAATGAGTAAATCCTTCTTAGATTCCATATGAGTTTGACATAATTAATGACTTAGGAATTCATGTTAAATATATTTTCATTATATGTGTCCATGAAAAGAGAGCGGTAGATTTAAATACAAATAAGGAAACTATACTGATAGGGAAATTATTATTACTATATGTTCTTAAACAAATAAAAGAAATTTTTGTGTTTGTTCTTTTAATTATAGATTTATTTAGAACTAAAAACATCTGACATATAATTGGATTGCAAGTATATATCTAGTTTTTCAACCAATTAGATGTTTTTGAAAATAATGGTCGGGTAATTATTTTTGAAATGTATTGATTTTTTCTAGATGAGACATAGAATAATTTAATGTTATGTAAATTTTAGTTCAGTTATCAAAAGGTGAGATGAATCCAAAATGAATTTTCTTTCTAAAAAGACTCATTTTACCCCTCTATTATCCATATAAAATGATCATGGTGGTAATAAAGGTGTCCATTAAGGCTTCCCTCATAGGGGTGAGGTAGTATAGTTTAATTAGTTGAATCGGTCAAGATTAATAAAATAGTTTTACATAGTGAAAATACCTTATATGTATTCACCAATTATGACCGACCATGACACTTTATCTTGGATGGTTTTCTTGGATTTTTCCATATTATGTAAACAAATCCTCATTCACTAGTAAAAATCACCAGGAGCCTATAAATATACCCCTGAAACATTAAATTGACATGATGGTTATATAATAATGATTTATTATTAGATTTTATGTTTTGAGAGAAATATTTAGGGACTCTAAAAATATATAGTATGTTTATTTGGATTAGAAGTAATAAATTGTAATAAGATTCATTCATCATTCGAATGTGAGGAACAAAATATTCTAGTCAATTATATGATCAACAATTCAAAACACAAAATAATCATTGTAGATGATTGGAATTATCACCATGAATAATGGAGTACAAATATATTCGATTGATAACACAACTCTTGAGAAACAATTTAAATCCCTACTCTAGAATTCCCTACTTTCTGAATATCTACATGACAAATAAAGGCTAATATTATTAAAACACATTTATTTCACACTCCAATAACTCTAAGTATTTATTTACTCTTTAATAACTGGTTTCATCTTGTAACTTACAATAATGGGAAATATTATATCATCATCAATTAATTTATGAGTCATACCTAGAAAACCCTACATACCTATAAAAAGTGAAATTGAACCAGAATATTAGGTATACAACAACTTCATTCAAATAATTTCATGAGAAATAATAATAAATATGTGTGAGATGGGGTCAATATGATATAAATATAAGATAGAAATAAATAAGATAATTTGATTCCATGTTATACATATTTAGAACCATATGGGAAGTTAAACCAAAAAACACATTTCATAAAATAAATATGATAATCTAATTTTCCACATGGATTTCATAAACAATCTCTATTCTATCATATTATAACTTTTTTCCATAAGTGTATTCACCATGATTTTAGATAAAATTATATTCTTCTTAATCTATTAAATTTACTCTGGTAATACCACAATAGAATCTTGAATAATGATTCCAATAATGAATATATACATTCTTTATATACCATTCGCGGATGAATGAGAGATATCATAACATTGATTATCATTATAGGGATATTAATGAAGCATTAGAAATGCTCTTGGTTATGACACGATTCAATGATATAGGATGCTTATATTTTTTAAATTGTTTACATTTCATTGCATATGTTTTTTAGATTTAAATCCTCAAATAAACTAGTCTGTAAGGGAATAAATTGAAATCATCTTGTCAAAACCCAAATGATATAAACAATGACAGAAAATATATCAAGGACTAGGGAACTATATATATGAATTGATTTGATTGCCTCTAATATTAAACACACAAGTCGAATTGCATCAAAGGATGTAGTGATTTTAGTAGAAATTATATGATTCCATTTTTCTAGGAAAATTTCATTATAAATAATAGACAGTTTACCTCTTTATCTAGTTTTACATAACAATACGATAATATTATTTTATATATAATCTCTAAATTTATGATCAATTGAATTGATTTCCAAAAAATTGAAAATTTTATCCTTGAGTTTATTGTACTTATTGCTAATCAATTTTCTCTCTTTTATAAAATAATAGGAGTATGCAATGTCATGATAACCTTATATGATCCAATGACACTTGAACTTCTATTCAATAATGGTTTCTTCTATATGAATATTTATCAAAATCCTTTTATGATTAGTTAAGTTAGTATAATTTTATTCATCGTAGTGTTCTAGAAAGTTGTTTTCATGATATGAAACTCATTCTCTAAGGGTATATCATAGAATTAAAAATAATCCATGTTCAAAAAAATATATAGAAATTTTTTATTTTTTATCATAATTATTATTAAATAAACCAAATAATAATGTTAAATAATTATTATTTTAGTATAAGTAAACATGAATTTTACCATATATTATTTGTATATACATATTTAAATTTTCATCTAAATAAGATTATTTAGAAGCATCTTTTCATAGAAATTATTCAATATATAGGGTGATTCAACATATCATTAATCCATAGTCTAGATATAATATTTCTTTTATTAATATCTTTAAAGGTTAATTCATTTCCTCAAAAACTAATATAAAACATATCATTATTTATTAAAAATTATATACCACTAGTTATGCTTATATTTAGAATACAGATTCCATTAATTAACATTATAATATCACCTGTTTGTTGTTTACCACCAAATAATTAACTAATTATATTATAATAATTGATTAGATAAATAGTAAAATAAATATTTTATTCCTTTGATTATAGGGAATACTTGTCTTATAATATATATAATAGGTGAAGGTTACCAAGTTTATTTTAATGCCTATAATTATGGATTTGAGATGAAAAGAGGTAAAAATATTTTAGTGTTACAACACATCATTCATCATGATCTTAAGTATTATTTGTAAAATAAATAATTTTTTTAATATGATACAATTTAGGTAATATATGGTAAATGATTGATTAAATTAAATTATTTATCATATATTAATGGTTGATAAGTAAAATTTTATAAAAACATAATGAAAATTTCACTCATATCGTGGAATGAAATTAATAAAATAATATTTCATTCATTTCAGGGACTGAATTGGATAATGTCATTTTTAGATCTCATAATACATGAATCATAAGACATTTTTATCAATGTTGATCTTTTAATGAAAAATAATTTATTTTAATTTCAATATTGGTTATCAATTCACTACTTTTGGTAGAAAAATAAATCTCCATAAAAGTTTTTCTTTGTAAAAATCATGACATTGAAGAAAACTCGTATAAAAAAACATCTACATTGAGTGGGGACATTAACAAATTATAAAAAATTATTTTCAATTGCTTTGGACACAATGAATAAAAATTTCAAATTTGATGAAATTTCTACTACTTGATAAGGTTTTATATGTATAATGATTATTCCTTATAATATCAAAAGGCATTTTTTTATATACTCCATCATGAAAATAATATTTCATAAATATGAATAATATTTAGTTGATTAATACTGCATAAACATGTTAGGGTATTTGACTAATTTAAACCTGATTTTTTATGATATTTAATATAAGATAAATTATGAAAATTTAATGTTTGTTTTTATCAATTGAAAATAGAATTAACGAAATATAGTATGATATTTTACATGTACTACTCTATTTTTCCTTGAATTAGGAATTTGTCTCAAATTTTTATGAATCAATGTTTATTGAATCGATATATTTAATTATTGTTGTCAATTTTATTAGTAATTTTTATTGTAACCCCAATCTAACTATTTTCCAATAAAAATCCTTGCCATATATATAATTAATTTGGGTAAAATTATATCTATCTTAAATAAATTTCTCTAGTGTAATATCCCATGTAATGATCGAATATTCCTTCAATCTGTTTGTTAATTTTTATCATTTAGATAATAAATTAAATATAAAATGTACACTATCTCTAATACCATTCATGGTTAAAAAAATTTAGTTTCTTTGAAATCATATATTTCATGCAAGACAGAGTTAGGCCGAACAATAATATACTTTTACTATTATTAATTTAAGTTGTAGTTATCACCTACTCATTGTGTCATCTAGAATAAAAATGACTCACAATATCATATTTATAATTTGTTATAATTTTTTTTACAATAATCATTATAATTTGATAGGTTTAAAACATGAATTATTCAATTACAAATATTATAATATATATATATATATTTAATATGTATTTTTTACATTTTAAAAGAGAAACGAATTTATTTTTATTTTTTGACTCATTTATATTTTTTATATTTAAAAATAAAATAAATAATATTAATTGTATCATAAGAATTATCTTAAGGTTAATTCTAGGTATTTTATCATAAAGATACATTTTTTAATGAATATTGAAAAATAATGAATTTTTATTCAAAAATGATTTTTGTCTAATTTATTTGATTATTAAGATTATATTTTAATTATTTTTTATGTTTCATTAGAATAATTTATTGTTAAATAATTCAATTTATAACTTATTAATAAATTTCATGTTGAAATTTGATATATAAACCTAGAAAAGCTTGGAATGTTTTCACATTAAAAACCTGCATTGTCCTCTCATCTACGAGATTCAGTTTAAAATAATATATTACAAGTATGTGATAAAAACATTTAGAAAATAGATTATTTAAATGTAATAAAAATTATTTAGTATTTAAAATTTGGTTAAATTTGTTTTTGAAAAAATTAATAAGTTGAAGAGTTCATAATTAGATTTAGGGATTAAATAAAAATTATGCTTAATAAATAACTATACCCAAAAAATATGGAAAACGTTGACCAATAAATTTATAAACCACCCATTATATTGAAATTTTTAGTCCATGAAACTTACATTATAGTTTTTTTTATTAATTATTAGGTAAAATATTTGGCACATCTATTTTGTTTTCAAAAAATCACAAGATTATCCCCTCCCTCCCTTATAAAAGGCCCCCACTTCGCCATCTTCCTCGCACATAACAAGAAATATTTTATCACCCATGCTCTTGGAAAATATATTCTTAGAATCCCTCCCATAATCTTAAATACCTCACCATTATAATAAATCTATCAAAGGAATCATTTTTGTGAAAACCAAAAGGTGTTAGCAGAATATAAGTTAACACCCTACGACATGAACTACTATTTTATTTTCATTATACACTTCCTAAGTATTCTTATTCAATCAATGAATAATAAAATAATTTTCTTCAAAATATTGAAATAATGTTCTAATAATATATCTACATAAACATCCACAAACATCCATTTAATGGGTAATGGACTTACTGCTCTTGTTCATAGAGAAATATCTCCTCACGAAATGATGTTGTTCATTTTTCCTTTACCACATTTCATAGATGGGAATTATAAGGGAAAATATATTTATATGTGATATATATGATATTTATTATGTCTTCATTCTTTATTAATAATATAATATATCATACCTTAATACATTCTATTTTATGTAAATACGATAACATCATTTCTGGAATTTTGGACTACAACTTCCTCAAAATGAGGTGATACGTTCAAACACTAGATAGAAAATATTATTGATGGTTTTAATTTAGTATATGTTTTATAAAAAACATATATATAATATTCATGATATTATTACTATTATATAAATATATTTCATCATTTTATTAACATATTTACACACACTGAAAGTGATTACAATATTTGTTGACATGTGGAATACCACCTCCTCGAAGCAATGTGATTCCCTTATAATTCCAAAATTATAAATATTTGTATATATGAATAAATAATAGGGTGTATAATATGTAAGGATCAATCTAGACTTTCATTTTTTTACTTTTCTTCTTTCCATAATGATCATTGAAAAATGGGAAAATTACTCATGTGTATATACGACATACTGTCTCCATGATTGTAATGTTGGTTAATTATTAAAAACTCACTATCATGATTGGTTTTAAATTTGTAATTGATGTATATATAAAATATTAATTAATTATTATTATTCTCAATTTTTTCTCATAATTACACCTTTGAAAATAATTGACCTACCAAAGTCATTTTTACATATAAACTGAATATGGTCAAAACGCAAGATGTAATCTTAATTGGTTATATAATTGTATACACAACTATAATAAGTAAAATGAAAGTAATATTAAAATTCAAAATTTCTCTAAAGAAAGAATCTAATTATTATATGTTTATTATACCAGAACGTAATGACATATAATAAAATTTGTACCCAATGTAAGGGATTTTGTTTAAATATCTATTTGTTAAAGAATTATATGATTATATTCATTTGTATCCATTTATATGGTGTATATATAGACCATTTGAAAATATATACACATATTTTCATGTCATGATGTTATTTATTATTTTTTAATTGTAATCATTCATAAGGATTTTGATTTAAATGTATAAATTGTTATGGAAAAAATTGATATATAAAAGACTTAATTTTATATTATATCTCCAGGGAATTATTCTTGATATTATTTTACATATTTATGTACATGGATATAAGAGGGTTATAAAAGATATTGTATGTCTATTTTTAGTTTCATAAATATATTTTTGAAATTGAATATTATTACATGGTTTATATGGATTATTTTTATATATTAAAAATTAAAAAGTCTATTATTAATGTATACACGGACAATGATTTTTTCGCTACTGAGGAAATTATTCAACTATTGGATTCATTTTCAATATTTAATGATTTCAGAAATGATAACACATATATCTATATTTCTGTATTTTTTTAATTTAAATTTTTTATAAAATATATTTATTATTCAATTATCTTGAAATTTTTTCTTTTCATTAGAATTGAAATTTTACGAGAGAAATTTTAAAAAATGTAATATTTTATCTTATGTTATTATATAATTGTAAATTGAAATTTGAAGGGTAGTTCAATAATAAACAAACGATGGGTGGTTCTATGATAAACCAATTACGGGATGATCTGTGATAACCCTCACATACATTAAGTATGAATGTTGGCCATATGGAAATTACATTGGTAAGAGTGAAATGAATAGAAGTCAGTATCAGGGTTATTCCATTTATTAAAGTGACAAGTATAGTGATTTATAAACAAAAATTAATTAATTTTTTATTTTTTATGGATATTAAGGTAATATTGTTATTATGAAAAAGCATTAAATGAGATTATTATCAAAGAATAATATTTACTAATTATCAAGGTTAAAAGTATTGATGTATGTTATCATTTCCATATATTTATAATGTTTATAAATGTACTGATAGTTTCCTTATTTTTATATCCATAATCGAGCTTCTTATGCTCATCCCATTTTTCGTCATGTTTTTTATAGGACTTAAGGATTAGTTTTGTATTGAAAGAATTAATTTTGATGGCCGTAATGAGTATTAATAAAACAAATCATGTTTATATTTTTATGGTTATATAAGGTGAAAATGAACACTAATAGGAAGTGTCCACATTTTATTTTAAGGGTTTATTATGTATGATTTATTGCCCAATTCCCTAAAACTATGAACCATAAAATATCCTCAATGAGAGATAAAGTAAAATTTTTGACATAACACATGATTATGTAATGTTTAAGGGTAGGTCCATATATATGGCGTAAATGAATGGTTTAGATAAAATTATAGTTTTGGTTAGTATTATTAGCATGAAATTATATTATTTTATTTATAGACAAGTTATAATGATATTGAATGTCAGGATTTTTTACTTATTCAATGAAATTATGTTTTTATAGGATGGGTTTCCATAGAGGAAATAATGAATCTGTAGTGGGAGAAAACTGAGAAAAAAATATCATTCTAAATCAGCATCCTGATATGGTTGGAATCTGATCTGAGTAGTTTTTAATAGTGATGGATTAGTTAAATCATATGTAAATGGTGGTGGGTTTCCCTGAATGATGAAAACTATATTGAACACAATAGAACATGTTGAGAGTTGATCATTTTATACGACAGAACCCCCAACATTTAGTGGATCATCAGACCCCATGACCATTAAGGGGTGGAGAAATCCGTAGAAAATATATTCAATGACATGGGTTCTTCTGATCAGAAAAATAAAATCTTACTATTTATCATTTTGATGGTGAATGTGATCAATGGTGGTAAGTTGATATGAATATCTATTCATATGAATCAATATATCCTTAGAATAGAAAAAACTTATCAATATTTTCTTTGAGAAATATTTTCTTAATTTTGTTCAAAATTTGATGGAAAACATTCTAGTAATTGAGGGAAAATAGAGATATATTTGGTGTCTTCATATAAAGAAAATTTTAATCTACTGGTAAGTTATGTATAAAATTTTATCAAACATACTGACATTAAGATAAATAATTTTTACTAGCGATTAAATCCATGATATAGAATGGAATTGGATTCTTCTGTGTTTAAAAGCTTTTAGAAACTTGTTTGATGTGCTACGAAAGAATAAATGGTGTTCCCCAAAGATCATGTGTCCTATGAAAACAAGGAATATAATTGTTCTTGTTAGAAATAAATTTTAATGAATTCATCAAATAAGATTTGAGGATAAAAACATTATATATTGTTAACAGTGTTGTAAAAAACAATCATGGATAATTATGTTCAAATTCTAGAAGGTTCTTAAGATGTTTTAATATTTTTATAATATTTCTTGAATAAATGTAAGTTGAGAAAAATAGAAAATAATTCTAAATAATATGATTTTTTAGTTATAATGAGTAGCGACATTATAAAAATATGTTCCCCAAATTGATTATCCAGCGTAGAAAATATCAAGATTGAATGAAAAAGGGCATGGAAAAATGTTTTCATTCTACTATAGTTTATATTTATCCATCATATGAATTGGTGAAGACTGTTATTATGGTTTATTCAAATCATTCCAATACTCAGTTTGAATCTGGATCAAACAATTGTTTTATTTCTGTGAAATTTTATAGAAAATTAAGAGTATCACCTCATGATATTATGATATATCATTTGGTAAAAAAATTGTCTATAATTATAAAAGAACCTAATATTTATATTAATCTTTCTTTTATCATTAGTGGGATGATATTTCATGTAACACATCATGAACATCCCATATTGTTGTTTTATATCATTTTTCAATTGGATTAAATTTCACTTTATCTTGCATAAACTTATTATAAATCCTTGAATGATTAATTTAATGAATTCATGCCATTAAAAACATAAAAAGATACTCATAAATGTATAAAAGATGTAGGTGAAATTTATCATTCTCATGTGGTTGAATGTTTTTAAAATGTTCATATTATTGACATCTTAGTAGTGAATGATATTACTTATTTTTTTCCTAATGATTCTTTTGGGGTTTTTCTGGATAAGGTGGTTGATTATTCAATGGATTTAGTATCTGATTCTTGTATGGTTTCTAAACCCCTTATCGAAGGGATTGGGTAGATCTTGGGGAATTTAAATCCTATTGAATGAATTTTTTGATGAAGGTTTAATTCAACCTTTGACATCACCATGGTTGATCATGTTATATTTTTAAAAAATAAAGATTACTCCATTAGAAATATCATTGATTATAGAGAGTTGAATAACATAACTATTAACAACTAAAACACTTTGACTAATTTTGATGATTTTTTATCCGATCCATATATCTTAGTTTTATCGGATGAATGATCTGATGTTCATGTAAAATTATATGATAGTGAAGGAGGATGACACTTAGAAGACAATACTTCAGATGAGATATATTCATTGTGTGATTGTGAATATCCCCTTTTGGTTATCTAATGCACCTATGGTTTTTTATAATCGTAGAAATATAGACTTATATTATATTTTATATTAGTTTGTGGTAGTCTTCATATATAATATTTTTATATATTCTAAAATCCTTTAAAAAATGAAAGGGACAAATGTACTTTTTTGAAAACATTAAAATAAAATAAATAATATAGAAACGTTTTTTATAAAGAATTTTGGGTGAAACCAATTTCTTTTCTTGGAAATATTGTTTCTAATTTTGGCATAACTATTTAGCCTTCTTATTCAAAGTATATTTAAGTGTGGAAAAGAACTAACAATTTCCCTGAGATTCATAGTATTCTAAGATTAGTTGGTTACTACCAATGATTTATTAAAACTATTTCTAGGTTATCTAGGACACTTATTTTTTTAACATTAAGTAGATTTATGGTTATCTGGATAGATTTATATAATTTCTACTCTAATTAATTGAGTAGAATATTTTTCATTGAAATAGTTTTTTCCATGCCTTATAGAAAAGCTTAATTATTCAACTAAAATAACTAATAATTTAATGTACATGGTTATATCCTGATTCATAATGAAAAGTTAATTACATATTCTTTATATCATTTGAAAACTCATGAGTTTAATTACCATGCACATGATTCACAATTAGCTGCTACTATTTTTTCCTCAAATTTTTTTTGGAAGCTTGTGTATGGCATGATGTGGGAATTATTTACTGATATAAATAGTATGAAGTATATAATAACCCATAAAAAGATAATCATGAGGCATATATAAGGTGTGGAAATAATTAAATAATTATGATTTCATGATTCATTGTTATCTTGGAAAAGAAAATAAGGAAGTCGCTACTTTGAGTCAAAAAAGTTATGTTTCATTTACTATGTTTTATTTGGAGTGTGACCCTTTGGTTAATTAATTTTTAAAGTTTGGATTATAATTTGGGGATGTAGAGGGATCCCCTATTTAATAATTTATAGTTCAGTCAACTTTTTCCAAACAAATAACAGGGTTTATAAGGTTGATCAATATTTTTAAGAAATGGTTAAATATAATAACAATGGTAAGTTTCCAAAAATATATTTCTAAATTTACCGTGAAGTGTTTGACTTGTCAAAATGTTAAATCATAGATAGATTTATTAAATGGGATGAAAAAAACTTTTCGAAATCAAGTGTGGAAATGAGGGAATATATCAATGAATCTCATTGTGGGATTTCCAAATACATCTCAAGGAAATAATGAAATTTTGTTTATTGTTGATCGATTAACTAAATCTACACATTTACATCCAATTATATACCCCATGTATTTAGATCAGTTATTAAGAATATATCTAAAGCAATTATGTGGATATATGGAGGGAAAATCACTATTTTATCATTCTCGGATCCCATGTTGAAATCCAATTTTTTGAAATGTCATTATATGTAATTATTAAATGAATTAAAATTCAATTCCACTTTTTATCCAAAATCCGATGAATAATATGAGAATAGGATTTAGGCCATGGAAGATATGAGTTGTTCATTATCAATGGATTATCATGGAATTTTTTTGAACATCTTCTTTTGTTTTAGATTTATTAAAATAATAGTTTCTATTTTAGTATCCATATGATACAGCTTGGGGAATTATTTTGATAGTAATTTGGAACATAGACTTTTTGGGATGATAAAAGTGAAAGGACGATAATGGGTCCATAGTTTGTAGAGGAAACATTAAAAATTTAAATTTAATTAGAGACACCTTTGGATATATCAGAGTAGCAATAAGAGTTTTTGTGGAAAAACATATTATTTTTCATTCATTTTAAGCAGGTGATCATGTCTTTTTAAAATATAATCCATGGAAAAGTGTGATGTGTTTTAGTAAGAAGGTGAGACTGAGATCACACGTCATTAGACCTCATGAAATCCAATTGAAAATTTTAATTTTAACCTTCTTAGTGTTTTTAACTCCAATTTTATCCCAGGTACATAGTGAATTTTATGTTTCAATTTCAACGGAATATGTATCAGACTCATCTCTTGTTTTAAGCCATATAGTTATTCAGTTAGAGGAGAATGTTTCTTATAATGAACAAATAGGTTAGATTATTTTCCATCAAGAGATAATATAGTTAAATAAGGTAATTCAAAATGTTATGGGTTTATTGGAAAACTGTTCAATTATAAGTGAAAAAATGGGCATCAAAAATTCAATGTGGTAGAAATATCCCAACATATTTGAAAAGTGTATAATTTTGAAATGATGAAATTCCAAAAGATGGGAAGGATGTAGCATCCCAATTAATGATATAATTAGTAATATTCATATTTTTCAATATTTATAAATTGGATAGTAATTTTAAAATTGATTTTATTCTATCTTCAATAGCATACAAGACACACTATAGTGAGTTTCTATTGAATTTCATGTTTCATAGAGGAATGTCTTATACTGAAAAATAATATAACTATATTATTATTTTTTATGTTGAATTTATATCCTAGAAATTGTATCTGTGGGAATAAATATTAAAAAATATATTTTTTATGTATGTTTATAAAAAAAATTACTGTCATCTAAAAAATCGTATAGGTATAAAATAAGAAAAAAAATCAATTTTTAAGCATAAATTGTTTTATAATTTTAAAAGGTTTTTTAACTACTTTTAATGGTGAACCCATATTAAATCTAATTTTTTACAGTTTAAAAAAAATTATTTCAAAATAATATTCAAATTCTAAATCATAACATAAAATTTATTTTCAGGTAAATATTTGTTATTTTTCCTGTACGATTCATTTATTAATGAATAGTGAAAATACTAAATTTTATTTCGAAGAAGTGTTATCATCTAATATTTTTATGAGGATAAATTATATATTTAATTAGACATAAAGGTTAATTATATTTTTTTTCAAATTAATCTAATATGTGTTGCTGGAATCAATTTCACTTTGGTATTAGATATAAAAAACATAGAAATTTTTTTACAATTTTTACTTTAAAACTCCACTTTGCTATTCCATCTAAGACACTAAATTTAAATTAATTTCTACGGATTGAGATATTTTAATTTTTAATAATGGGTTACGAATTTGGAATAAGAATAATACATTTTTTATAAACATTTAAACATTGTTTTTTTTTCAAAACAATTAGTGAATGTGATTGAAATTAATTATTGCGATTAAGGGAAAATAAAGCTTAACATGGTACTAAAACATTAAAATAAGGTACATTATGACTTATAAAATTATAAAAAAACACCTAGGATGGCCATATATCGCCCAATAACCTTCCATATTTTAGTTTTTTTTGTTTTTTATGGGTTTTCCTATGTAAAATATTTGTTACACATAAATTGTTTTCAAAAATGTCATGTGTGTCCCCTCAATCCCATATAAAAGGCCATCAACACTCCCATATCCTCAAACCTATAAATCCCACATATATTTCAGAACATATAACCAATTAAATCCTTAAAATAGAACCCCTCATACCAAAATCACAACCTTTTTCAATGATCGATGCAAGGAACCCCTTTGGATAAAACTAACAAGAGTTTCTTAAATAAGATGTAACACCTATCCAATATATCATTTATTTTCATTTCATTACAGAAATTATCAAGAAATCTTCATCCATGAATACAAAATAATTTTTTTAATCAATATAAGGTAATGTTTAAATGAAATGTTTTCTACCTAAAATTTCACACACATCAATATAATAGGTAACTAAAATTCTGTTCTTGTATATAGAAAAGTACTACCTCCTGAAATAATTTGTTTGTTTTTCCATTACCACATTTCACAGTTGGTAATTTTGTTACACATGATACTTATATATGATATATAATATATTTATTATTTCTCTATGATTATTTATTTATTTTATATAACATAATAGTATACATTAGAGTTTAAGTAAAAACAATGAAATTTTTTGTGGAAGTTTGGTCTATATCCACTTCAAGGAGATGTCACAGGTTCACACAATTCATATAAAATATTAAATAGATTTTTAATTAAATATATCTTAAAAAATGATTATAAATGATATTAATCACATAATTAAAAATATATTAATTTGAAACATCATTTTCTTCAACACTTTTCCACACATTTAAGAATGATATAACATCATTAGTGGAAATTTGGACAACCACATACTTGAAGCGATATGATTATTTTTTCATCCCCAAAATTCTATATATAAGTACATGTTGTTAAACAATATAGTATATATAATATAATTTTTATTCTTTAAATATAAATTGTTTGTTACCTATTTCATAATGATCAATGGAAAATTGAAACGTTACTCATGAGTACTTACGACCCACCGTCTCCATTATTGTAATGTTGTGTCATTTTTAATTTCTATCATTTATGGTTGGTTTTAAAAGTGTAATTGAAATATATATTTGATAATTATATCAAGATTGTTATTATGGATATGATGATATCACAACATTATGATCATTGTTGATCGACAAAAGTCATTTTGACATATAAACATAATATGGTAAAAAACAGATGTAAATTAATTGTTTATGTAGTTGTATAAATAATTGTAATAGGTGAAATAAAATTTAAAAAAAATTAAAATTTTCTCAATATGGTTGATAATTAATATATATTTATATATATATCATTCATGACGGTAAAGATAAAATAGACGTGTTAAATCCATGATACGGGATTTTTTTCTCAATCTCTTTCTATTGATTTATTTCCTGATTATATACACATTTATTCTTTTACAAGCTGTATATATACATCTTTTGACATTATATATAAATATTTTATTTTCCATCATGTTAATTTTTAAATGTTAATATTTCCTGGGGGTAATGATTTATATGTTCAATGATATATGACATATGTTGAATGTTTCAATACATTATTTCATTATAATTATCCAAGGAAATGTTATTGTTATTAATTTATATATTTATTTTTAGGGATATAAATTTTTAACAAGGGAAATTTTATGTCTATTTTTTATTTAACTTAAATTTATCTAAAAATAAATTTTGTTATGTGCCTTATAGGAATCATTTAATCAAATGAAAAAAGGAATGTTCTATTCTTAACATACATTGTGACAAAATCTTTTTCACCACCATAGGAATTAATATAATTTTCAGTTCCTTAGAAATATTTTAGGTTCTCTTAAAAGAAAAATTATATAATTATATTTTTTGTATTTTGTTATTCAATTTTTTTTTCAATTTAAATTTACATTCCAACAGCTTGTAATGTTTTCTCATTATTTTAAATGAAATTGTATGAGTGATGTTATGAAAATGTAAATATTTAATTTGATATTATTATAGAATTTACATGTAAATTTGATGTGTGGTTCTGTAATAAACAAATGATGGGTTGTTCCATGATAATCATACCATAGGTGGTTCTGTGTATCCCTCAAATGCATTGGGTATGGTGGTCCGTCATATGGATATTCTTTTTGTATTAATGAAATGTATGGAAGTTAACGTATGGTTATTCCATTTATTAGAGTAACATGTATAATAATGTTCCAACATACCTATATATATTTTCTAATATTGTTATAGGTATTATGGTTATATTTTTATTTTAAAAAAAGTATGAAATGATCTTATTATCAAAAGAAAAATATTTACTACTTATCATGGTTACAATTATCACATAATGTTAATGTTTTCATAGTTTTTAATATTTTTGAAAATAAAAATGGATTCCATATTTTTAAATCCTTTACTGAGACGTTTATTCCCATCTATCATTTTCTAATGATTCTCATAGGACATAATAATGAATAAGGTATTTGAATAATTTATGTGGATATGTGTAAATAGTTTTCATAATGCAGATAATATTTAATTTTTTATAGTATTATATGATGAAAAAAATTGAATACTGATTAAAAGAGTTCCATTGTATTTTAAACTTTTATTATGTACGAGTTATTCTATAATTTTATAAGACACTAAACTTAATAAAATACTCAAAATTATATAATTTATAATTATTGACCTAACTCAATATTATGTATTTTTATGGATGGGGATTTATGTATAGATCTATAGTAGGTAATCTATGACTACATGTTTATTCTTGATTAGAACATGTTAATTTGGTAACATGTAAGGAATTGAAGCCTCACATGTATGATATAAAATTGGATAATTATGGGTATGAATTAACAAATATCTATATTGATATATCTGATTATAAAATCATAAAATTATATTTTTAGATATATAAGTTTTTATAGAGAATCTTTTAATGAATAGAAAATTAACATTTTCATGATGAAATATGGATGTATTTTTTTCTTTATGTAAAAATATTTATATTAGGGTACAAACTAGATAGAGGATTATTTCTCTAAATTTAATGTAGATAAATATATATTTTGTTTTTCCATTAATATTATTATAATTATCTTCTTTGAGTAAGTCACTATTTTGAGAATCTTATTTATCTTTTATAAATAAAAGAATTTTCAACAATTGAAGAATGTATTAATTGTGCAAATTTATTATATTCATCACCAGATAAGGTTAAATAAGAGCCTCCCTAGTTTAATTTATAGGATATTAACAATAAAATGATCTTGAGTATCATAAAATTACGTAATAAGGCTGATAATTCATTGCATTTCGGTTCAGGTATAAACTTCATACATGATCTCACTATTTCTAACAAACAAGATATTTATGAAATTATAAAAAAAAAATTGAAATACATGTATTATTTTGAAACCTCTTTCTGGATAATAGACTAAAATAAACAGCAATATCATAGCTAAATGTTATATAAGGACACGAAGTATGCAGCGATATAATCAGGGATATCAAAGGGGTCTTATTTAAGCTTTCATAAACATTGCAAAATGACTATATGATAAAAATAATTGATGTTTGGGAACATCCAAGAAAAAAAAATCCCTGTAACGATATATGGATATTGATATAGCTTGCTATGTGCTCTAATATTATTATGCATTCCATCATAGGACATTATTCCTCTCTTTCTTGGTGATTAGTAGTATATTATAATGAATACAAGGAATACTATATGCATATTTATTTCTTTCGTATATTTATGGTCAGGAAGAAAATTATTGACATTTTTTCAAAATTTTGAATGAGTAAGGGTTTTGAATTGTGTATTATCATATTTATGACTTAAATTTATTATTATATAATTCCAAAAAATAATAAAAATCATTCATACTTTTTTTTATAAACAATGATGGATTTGGTTATTTCCGCCAAGGTGTTACCTTTTTATTATCATTAATGTTTTTGATAAAGTCATCACCATGAAAAATCATATTCACCATGACAATTATTTATTGAAAATCATATATATATATATATACTTTAAATCTAGTATTTAAATAAAATTTTCTTAAAATATATTCAAAATCACTTTTGGAAATAGAACAACATTATTTGATAAGTTTTTATAGTGTACTCAAGACAAATAATATGTATATTTGATTTAGTATACAAATCCTATTTTTAAATGAGATTCTTCATATATTGAATTTATTGTAATTATATTGTTTTTTATGGGTACACTATTCCATTCATATAAGTTATATATATAATTTATATAATTAATAAAATTAATTATTTCTTTTACAATTTTGGAAATATTTTTAATAAATTATAGTTTAAAAAATACAAAATATTAATAAATAATAAGAAGAATTTCTTATTGTATAGAGACAAATAATATTTTTTACATAAAAATAAATAGATATTGAATAATTTTCTAGGATTGAAATATCTCATGAAGATGATATTAATGAATCCAATAATGACACCAACATCAATACGGTTAAAAAAAGTTCTCACCAAAGCCTTTAAATGAAAATATATATCTCATTATTCCAAATATATTTCTGATAATATTTCTATACAATTATAAAAATTGTTTTTAAAATTTAATAAAACTGGTATACAAAATAGAATTTAAAATTGTATGGTTTTAGTGTCACTTAATTATATTCTTTACATCATAAATCATTCCACCCGTTTATACTTAATTATTTGGTTTAACAACATTTTTATAATGTTTAAGCAATAAATTACAATATTTTTGGAAAACCCTTGAATCTAATACTAAATATTTCGAAACAGTAAATAGTTTTTTCATAAATAAAAATTATTTATCATTATTGTTATATAAATATAATTGTTCTTGAAAAATTTATTTTTCAACTATCATTATTAAAATGTATTCAGATTCAATCCAATGTATTTATAATTATTATAATGTGTCATTAGTTTCAAAAATGATAAAGTATAACTATTTATTATTTTTAATATAAAATAAATAATATAAAGATATGATTACAAGTCAATTACCTATGAAGTTTGGATTCCCCACAACATAACATGTTTATTTTTTCAAATATTGAACCCAATAATTTTTTAAATAATTACCCTATGTCCACTGTATTATCTTTTGAAATATGTAATGAACTATCAAAAACAATTTAAATACTCGTTTAATATTTCAAAATGATACTATTTATTTACAAAAGTAAATTTATTGGATAATGAATTATTTAAAATATATTAAAATTTTTTAATGACTTTTAATTATTTTTTTAAATAAATGATTATATTTGGTTTCACTAAACTAATATTTAGATTTTTTGAATTATATTATAATTATTGTTCAACAAAAATATTGAAATTTTATAATTTTCAATTATTTAAAATTTTAGTTTAATATACTAATAAAAATTAATTTAATCGGGTTTCAGTAACTTGAGTTTATTACCAAAATCATACCCTAATATTAATCATGTTTCAAATTCCTTAACATAAAATAATAAAAACATAAAAACTACTACTTTACTACTATTTAATCTGGTGGGCTTGTGTCCCCATTGACCAGTTGTAATTTTTCTTAATGCGCTTCTTGAAAATTATTATATTTATATGTTATTTATTTATAGATATTAATTAGTTATAATATATGAAATAAATTTATATATTGGGAAATATTATTTTCTTTTAGAAATAATGAGTTTAAATTATTCAATTATTTATCATGAATTTGTTGTTATGAGGATTGCCAATGATTATTCCAATATAACTATATTATGTGATATATAACTCCTTATATTGGTGATTTTCAATGAATATTGTCATTTCCATACCTATTTTAAATCATCTAAAATATGTTAAATTAAATAATAATTAATAAATTGTTTTTTATAGTGACCTGAAAAAATTTACCAAATGATTTCAAATGGTTTTTGATATAATTTTATTTAGTTATTATTATTATAATAATTTTATTTTATACGTGTTATTATTTTTTTAATGTCTTATCATTTTCCAGATATATAATTTCTTGATATGTGGCATATTAATTATGTTATATTCTTACTTATTTCACAAATGCTTAAATGATTTTCTGATATTTTTTCACAATTAATGTATATTAATGTTTTTTTTAAAAAACATATATATAAAAAACTTCCCTTTTAAATAAATTCTCATCATATATAGTAATATAGTATAAAATAAATCACATTCTTCAAAAAAAATATAATGACCCGGGTTTTATTTTATAGTATAATAAGTCATATTTTACAGTGATTTTATTATTATATTTTAAAATAGAATAACGTGGAAATAATATTACATTTAATATAAACATTACGAGTCATGAAATTATATTTTTTGTAATAAGAAATAATATTATAATGAGATAAAAATGAAGAATAAGAAGAGAAATGTAAACATCACAAGAAAAAAATCTATAATTAAAATCAGTTCTTCATGAAATACTATAGAATGAATGAGAGGATTTAATATTTTAGAAATTGACTTTGAATGTGTAGAATAATTAAATTTGAAGTTGTGAATTATGAGGTATTAGAATGGTGTAGTACGTATATGGTGTGAAAGGAAATATGAACACTAGGATCATGCCATTATTAATCATCACCTGACCACTATATTGAAATTATTAATGATCATTTTAATAGATAAAAAAACCTATAGAATAAGAAAATACCAGTTTAAAAGAAATTTTAAAATTTATATATAATAATTTTTAATTTTTTATAAATATAGTGATAATATTAAAAATTAAATTTATTTAAATAGAATTAATGATGTGCTTTCTTCTAAAAATTTTATTTCTTTATAAAATATATAATTTAGTGTTTAAATTAATAATCATTGTTATATAGGTATTATGAATGATAAAATAAACACTGTATTTAAAATTATCACATCGAGAATTAGTTACAATTGTTTTTTGATAATATGATAAAATACTTATTTTTTAATGAATAATAAAATATATAATTATCGGTTATTATTATATTTTATGGCTATTTAGAAGTAAAATAACGATAAAATAAGAATATAAGAGTATCTGTTACCAAATATTTGTAAGTTTATTACTATATGTTATTTTAAAAAATTAATTCTATATTCATAAATTTAAATAACACTATAATGTATAAAATTTAAATTAAGGTTTTGGAAAATTATTTTTGGAACATTTATTTTCAGAGCCCAAGGACTAGTTAGGTACCTCTATGAGTGGAGTGGGATTGTATTAGACAAATTTTTTGAATTCATTTACATCAAAATTAAAACTCTTTAATAATTTAATTTAATCAATCTAGGTATCATTCTATATAAATCACACATCTTGTGATGTTGTAAATAAAATAGAGAAGAACACCATATTTACATGTTTAGGTATATGATATTAATCCTTGACATGTTTTTTAGACACATCAATATTGAATCTCCATTATACCTCTGATGGAATACAATTGGTTCGACCAACTATTAAAATTATCTCAGTAATTGGTTTGGCACTATATCTACATATCATTTATGAATGGTCAGAAGACCAAATCAAATTCCTCGATTAGCTTGTTAGACAAGCAGACTCCAAGATTATTCAGCAGCATTTATCAGGTGATATAAATTTATTATTCATAAAATATTATTCATTCTCATGAATATATGATTATCATTAAATTTTTACTCAATAAATATCATAACAGAAACCAATAATGATCATCACCATTACACTCGAATCTCACCTTCATATTCCTCAAATACTTGATAATATGTTTTAACCTTTTTTTATTATTTCTCATCATGGACTCCTTCACTATTTTATTTCAAGATGTAGTGGGCCTCTAAAAATATTATTATATTATGGATACAATATTTATCACAATATTTTTCAATATTTCTAAATCACATGCATTGAAAAAATATCCTTATGAAAAATTATATTTTTTCATGTGATATCTAAATAATTCAATGATTTATTTGTGTTATAAATAAATAATATATATCAGTAAAATTAAATAAGGAAACCTTTATATTTTTCGGAATTATATTTATTAATTTTAAATATAAAGTTGTTATTCTTATTCTTTTGGATACTCATTTGATATAACCAAAAGTGTAAATTTTTATCATTTCCTCACTTGATGTCACATCATTCCTGGCTATGTGGAAATCATTATTATATACCCAATGCAATCAGGTTCACTTATTACATTATGAGGATAAATAAATACCACCACTAATTTATTATTAATATATTATAAAACAATATATGTTCAATCCACATTTAATTACCTACATCATCACGAGGTCTCCTTTTTGATTTCATACTCTCTAGAATGAGCCGAAATTAATTCTCATGGAATATTCCCACCCAACATGGGATTTAAAATTTTTTTCTTGAATTTATAATTCTCTAAATATTTTGGCCAACATGAATTTTCATGTGACATTTATAATCTTAATTTTTATCGATTAAAATTAATTTAGTACCAACATTGTTTTATGATTCGATAAACCATATAAAATTAATTTATCTTTTTCATAGTTAGTATTTTTTTGGAATAAATTTTTTCCAATGGTTTGGCTTCATTTTAGTCAAAATAATGGTACTAATTCTCCTATTTGTGCTTGATATATACCATTTTGAAAGCAACGACTACACTTATGAAGCCTCCTAGATTCCTTTACAATGGTCACCCAAATACCCTTATATACCCTTCATCCTAACAAATATACCACTACAACATACCCAATTACAATTACCTATAGCATTATCAATACATGTCTGGGATATGAAACATGAATTCTACACTTACATATAAAAATTTACCCATCACAATATCATTTTTTCATGTAGTTTCAGACATTAACAAAGCCTTCAAAACTCTTCTGATATTGTTAGGGGCTTTTTTGACACCCCTAGAAGAGACAACCTGTATCTATAATAAAATTTAAATTTTTTTTGACTACCATTACAAAAGATTCATGTTTCATTACACATTCTTCAACTACCCTTATGTAGAATAGAATCACTATAGTTAACCCTTAAATAGCCTCAATGTACACATATATAGACACCACTAACCTTTAAAAATAATTTATAATTAGAGACCTAGAATTATTTTTGAAATGTAATTACAAATTTACCTTTATTTAGATATATATTTTTAATCAAAATCCATCCAAACATTTCATAATAAATAATCAGTCATTCCATCAACCATCAAATATTTATTATGCAAGTGGTATAATATAATATTTCATAATTCCCGCCTTTATTAACCACTATGAAATATAAATATTAACTGTCATGTGATTTTATAAATTCCTTATACAAATATATATATTTTCATTATCGTCACATGTTATAAATATTATTTAATTCTAAAACACTATTGACCCATTTTATTAAAAATATGATAGGTTCAAAAATCATCTCAATAAAATTGATAATTTTATTTATGTTTGACATCCAATCCCATTAAATGATAGTATATTCTAATAATTTAAAAAAAAATAGTTTCTCATATTGTATAAGATTATTTACATAATACTTATTATATAGGGATGATATCACAATGTTCTCATACAAACTAATAATTGGGTAATCATATATTACTCTATGAAGGATAATCCAGTGTAGAAAAATAGATATATATATATATATATAACCATGTCTTTATATTTTATAAACAACCTATAATGAATGTGAAAATTATGCACAGAATTTTATTGTTATGACATTAGGTTTTTCCAATAATTATATTTTTCATTGCAATGAAATTTACAACACACAATTAAAAAAACATAATAAAAATTTAAGGTTCAAGAAAAAACTACCTTTGTATCATCTTTAGATAAACTAAGAACCCCCAGAATAAATTCGACCAATACATTTATGAATGTGGGAACACAGTATAATAGGATACCTAATTTCACATTTAATATCCCCCATAAAGGATTCAACATAAATTTACTATGACACCCCAAAAAACAAAAGTGATACCCATGTATTTGATAGTGTGTATGACATGCTACAACAAACACGTAATGTAATATAATATCCAAATACTTTATAATATATTTACAATTTAAAATATATTCTATATATTTCAATGCATGAAACACCGAGTTAAAATTCAACCCATGCAACACTAGGTTAACATAAATCATAAAAAACAACTACGTTCTTCAATATATTTCATTACATGCAAAAGTGACCTTCTTTAATGGCTTGCTCTATATGCAATAACAATTTATGCTGAGAAACAATATATAATTAAGAAATTATTATTTAATATAGTAAGATATAAAATATCTGTTATGAATAGTATTAACAAAGTTATAAAAATATACATGGTAGAAATAAATTTTTTTTTACAAATAAATTAGAAATGAATATAATAACCCATTTAATATTAAATGGATATTTTTAAAGAAAATTATTTTATCCTCAAGATGCAGTTTTACCATAACAAATAAAAGTAATTCAATTAGTTAAATATATTAATAGAAAATATATTACATATTTTTTATCAAATATTTTTTATATCAATCCATTATATTTAATAAGTATAATATAAGAATAAACCCATTGTTTTCCCTAAAAATCTATATTTTTTTAAAGGTAATTTTATCGCCTTTTAATGGAAAAACAATTTTAATATTAATTTTAAATTTTATCAATTGAATATGATAAAATCATCATTATTTTTTAATTAATAAATTCAATATTTACTTATGATTATATTTTATGATTTTTTTCGAGAAAGATCAGTTTTTAGTGAATATTGAAAAAAAAATTGTATTAGATAAAAACTACCTTTTCGTTTAAATAATTATTATTGGTAAATTAAATTCTATATTTGTTATATAGTCACATTGAATAAATTATTCATATTCTAATACAATTTAATTCATTATAATCAAATTATATAAAATATTGAATCTAAAAACATAACATTTTTTTAACATTTTTTTATCAAACCCACTTATTCCTGGTGTCTATATGGTTATCATTTATCCTATTTTTTCCTATTTTTTTTTTTTTTTTAAAATCCTAAAAAATAGAATTTTTGAAAGATAATATTGTTTGTCTTACAAGATCTACTAAATTTTTTTCATAAATGATTATTGAATGTGAATAAAATGAAATACTTAAATTAAGGAGCAATTAGGATTTAAATGGAATAAATCCTTTTGTATAAGGGTCCAAATGACATAGACACTTGAAAGTATTTTGGCCATTATCCTTACCATAATTATTTTGGGTGATTTTTTATTTCTTTTTATTGGTAATAACATGTGTACAAGTCACTTATTTTCAAGAATACCAAGTGAGTCCATTTTCTTCCCTATAGAAGGCCACCACCTCTACCCTTTCATCAAACCTCTCCAAATTTTTATGTTCAGCCAATCTCTTCCCAAATATTTTTCCAATTTCCCTCTAATATACCTAGAAGCCTCCACTTGTGAATAATACTTTCTATTTATGCCTTTTCATTAAACAAAAATAAGATACCCAATTAAAAGTTAAACTCTTTTCTCAATCTCTCAACATTCATTTCCCTTCTATATTGCCTAAAATATATTTATTCTATTATTGTGTAACAAAAATAGTATAAGAAATATACTAGTTTGTTTTTATGTAGATATTTATACCTACCCTTAAATTCATCACGATCTAATGGGTAATGAACATAATGTATCTGTGTTTGGAGGAATACTGCCTCATGAAACAATGATTGATTAATTTTTCCCTACTGCCTCTCAGGGTGGCCATTTTGATGGCCAATTTGTTTATATATATTATATATTATTTTTATTGTGTCTTAATACTTTTTTAATAATATTATTACACTAACTATTAATAGTTTCTATTTTACGTTAATACGATAATATCATTTAAGGAAGTGTGAACTATCGACTCCTCAAAGAAATATGATTCATTTGCTCTAGACATGTAATGTATAAAAGATGGTTTTAATTAAACTAATGAGACATAAAAATCATATATAATATATTAATGACATATTTAACTTTATTTAGATCAAAATTATATATATATATATATATATTTATATATATATAATTTTCTTTTTTACACATTCACAATCTTAGAAAGTGTTAGCATTATTCATAGACGTATGGACTACCGCCTTCTCAACATGATGTGATTACTTTTACACCATATAATTCTCCATATAAGTATATGATTAAATAATATTTTATTTAATATATTATTATCATTATGTAATTATTGTATTAACTGATATTTTTTCAAAAATGATCATTTAAAAATGGGAGTGTCACTTATGCCTAGATACAACCTACCCTTTCCGTGATTGTAAGATTAGTTAATTTTTTGTAACCATATTTCAATATCAGTTTTAAAAATATATTTGATATATAAATATGATAATTACATCTTGTTTTTTATTTTTGAGATTTAATATAATGAACCCTTTGACCATAGTTGACCATCAATAGTTTGATTGACATATAAACTGAATTTGTTAAAATCACCCGATATAAACCTAATTATTTGAGTAGTTGTACACAACATGTTAATAAGTAAAATAAATACAATTTTAAACATTAAAAAGGTTATTAATCATGTTTAAAATTAACATATGTTTAACCAAAAATAATTTAATGGATATTCACCTAAAAGGAAAGCATGGTGAGGGATTATTTTCTCATTTTCATTTCATGATGCATACTTAATTGTTGTGCACCTAATTTCATATATATGGTGTATATACTGAAACATTGAAATATTGTATCATTAAACCTATTGTATGCATGGTATTTAAATGTTTTATTGATGATTATCACTTTTGGGACTTTTGATACATATATAAGGTATTTTCGTCTCAATTTACATTTCATTGAGGCTTAATAGTCCCTATAAACCAACTTTTAATTACAAGGTGTATATAATACCCTTTCTATGATATATCTTGAATATACATACTCTAATGATATTGTTAAAATTCATAAAATGTTATTACTTCATGATAATTATTTATTTAAAATATTTCAACATGGTCTTGGACACTTTGGGATGTTTAAAGATTATTTTATTCAAAAATAACATTATTCATCGTTCAATGGTATTTCAATTATAAGAAATTATATAACGATTATTTAATATATAATATTCTTTATTCTATATTTAATCATCACCATTTTTATGTATTATTACCATTTTCAGATTCTTTGTTACTAATGTTTTTTATTAACTGATTTTCAAAAAAAACCTTACTTCATATATCCCTTTAATGGAAGAAACTATTTTATTCTAAAATCCCTGTTTGTTTATAGATTAATAAAATTTTTCTAAAATTATTTGTTAAATAAATTTCCCCTCTTTAATTTATTTTACTAATGTTTTAATAGAATTTTATTTTCACATTCCTAATGAATCATTTTCTATCCTTTTTTTCTTATCAACCAAATTTTTTTTACCTCATACGACATGTATAGATTCATCTGTTGACATTTCATTGAGGCATCCTTTTCAAGATAAAAGGTTTATTTTTAATGAATCATATATTAAAAATATTTTCACATTATACGATAGATGAGGAATGTATCAGATAGGTAAAATATAGGTGAGGCTGAATTATTGATATCCCCTTAATGCAACGATAGTCTCATGGGATGAGTAATTTGGATTGACCTCATAGATGGGGTATTGTGATATATTTTCTATACTACCTAGTGAAATGACATGATAGTAAATCTACCATGTACCTAGGAATCAATAAATCCAATAATTAAGCATTTATGTTATTTATAATTTCATATTATTCATCCATGATATCTAACGTCGACATATATATAGATGCATTCTATTTCAGAATTCAGTTATTATTCATCCATTAGATAATGTGTCAACATATCCATGGATATATTTCATTTTCAGTGCATTGAAAAAAATTGATCATTTTTTAGTTTCCTACCATTCCATATTAATGATGCCTTATATAATTTTTTGAATATCATGTGATTCAATTTATTACCTTTCAATATTTCATACATAATTCCATTTAGTTTATTGATTACATGAAATGGGAATTCAGTTATTCAACTTTTCATATTGATTAGTGTCATTGAATCATTATTTCTTCCACTATATTTTCTCAATATTTTTCATTTGAGCTCACCATATTTATGTTTCTTTCCCCATGATTCCAAGAAGCATTCATTGAATTATATTCATTGATTTTACTAGATGGATATGATTTATCCACATGGGATATTTATTTAGAAATAAAGAAAACTGTGTCGTAATCTATATAGTCATTTGAAATGAAATACTTATTTTTTAATATAGATTACTAAGACCACTAAATTGATCAGTCCTTCATGTCTTGATTACATGTAATCATTCTAATATATTTAGTAGCACACACTTTCTCTGAGCTATTTGGGGAAGTGTCATTATAGTTGGAATCAAAGGAAGTTTAGTTGAAACCTTTCTATCTCAATTTAGGAAATCATAGATTACAAAACACAACACTGAGGTTGAATTTCAAGATCTATAGATGAAAATCCTATAATTTTGATAATGTATATATTATGTGGGTCTTACTAGAAATACATCATTTTCAAGATTATACAAGTGGATGCGGTTTTGAAATAATTTTACATAGGAGTATCAACTCTGAAAATGTGTTTCGGGCATGACTCGGGGGAATATAGTTCATTAAAACGTGCTTTACTATGCACCTAGTTGACACACCTATGGGATATTCACAAGATAATCCACTTTTCTTTTAAAAAACATTATGAACTATTTGGTTATGTAACAAGTAACCTATGTTAGAATAATGTACTTTTAGATTGAATATATGGTGTCATGACTAGGAATCATACAGATGACATTATGGATAATAATTAAAACAATATTGGGAATCTTTGAAAATAAAATGTATTCGGTATTTATTGACTGAGGTTGAATTGAAAACCTTAGTTAAAATTCTATTTATAGATTATCTTAATTTTCCAGATGTACATCAAATTTATATTTGTAATTTATAATAATATGTTTTAAGAATGGAACAACTTCTAATCTGGGTGACAACCAATCAAATCCGGAAAAGCCACGGGACATGAACCCATGATCAAAGGTTGATAATTTTTTCAATCAAAACATTAACCTACACAATTTCCTCGTTAGTTTTTCATTATTTTTACTTAGAACATTTGAAAAATGAATGTTTGTTAGAAGATGAATGTATTGGATATGTAAAATATAGGAGAGCCCAGATTATAGTTATCCCATCAGCGCATCAGTAGTCTCATGAGATGATTCATTTGGTTTGACCTCATAGATGGGGGTTTACACTACATTTTCTAAACATCCTTGTGAAATGACATGATAGTAAATGTACCAAGTACCTAGGAATCAATGAATCCAATATTTAAGCATTTTCTGTATTTAAATTTTCATATTATTCTTCCATGATATCTCACATCGACATATCTATGGATGCATTTCATTTTCATGATTCAGTTATTATTCATCCATCAGATACTTTGTCAACATATCCATGGATACATTTAATTTTCAGTGTATTGAACAAATTAAACATTTTCAGTCTCAAACATTTCCATATTAATGATTCCTTATCTAGTTTTTTGAATAGCATGTGCTTCAACTTATTACCTTTCTATATTTCAAACATACTTACATTCAATTTATTGATTTCGTGGAATGGGAATTCAGTTATTCAACTTTTCATATTGATTAGTATAATTGAATCATTATTTTTTCCACTATATTTTTTCATTATTGGAAATTTTAGCTCACCATAATTATATTTCATTCCCCGTGAATCCAAGAATCATTCATTGAATTATTTTCTTTTATTTTACTAGATGGATATGATATATCTTCATGGATATTTATTTAGAAAGAAGTAAAATTGTGTTGTAATCTATGTAGTCATTTATAATGAAATAATCATTTTATAATATACTTTACCAAGACTACTAAACTGAGAAGACCCTAATTTATTGATTCCATGTAATCATTCCTATATATTTAGTAGAAAACACTTTCTCAGTGCTATTTGGGGAAGTTTTGTTATAGTTGGAATCATAAGAAGTTTAGTTGAAACCTTTCTAACTCGATTTAGGAAAACATAGATTACCAAACATAACAATGAGGTTTAATTTCTTGATATATAGATGAAACTCCTATACATTTTTTAAAGTATATATTATGTGGGTCTTACTAGAAAGACATCATTTTCAATATTCTATAAGTGGATGCGGTTCTAAAATAAATTTACAGAGTATAAACTCTAAAAAGGTGTTCCGGGCTTGACTTGGGGTAATCTGGTACATGAAAACGTGCCTTACTACGCACATGGTTGACACTCATATGGGATATTCATAGGATAATCCACATTTCATTTACAAAACCTTATGAACTATTTATATACATATCATGTAACCTATGTTAGATAGATATAGTTTTAGATTTAATATATGGTGTCATGACTAGGAATCAGTCAAATGTCATTATGGATAATACATATACCAATTAAGGACCTCTTTTAAAATAAAATGTATTTCGTATTTATTGATTGAGGTTTTCTTGAAAACCTTAGTTAAAATTATATTTAGAAATTATCATAATTTTCAGGATGTCCATAAAATTTATATTTGGAATTTATATTTATATAGTTTGAGAATAGGACAACTAGTATGCTGGGTGAAAACCAATCAAATCCGAAAAGGCCATGGGACAAGAACCCGTGATCGAAGAACGGTATGTTTTTCACTCCAAACACTAACCTACACAATTTCCTAATTAGTTTTTCCATATTTTTAGTTATATAATATAAACAATTAATGTTTGTTAGATGAGGAATGTATTGTATATGAAAAATATAGACAGGGATATATTATTATTATCCAATCAGTGCATCGGTCATCACATGGGATGAGTCATTTGGGTTGACCTCATAGATGGGTTTTTACGCTACATTTTCTAAACTTACTTGTTAAATGACTTGATAGTAAATGTACCATGTACCTATGAATCAATTAATCCAATAATTAAGCATTTCATTTATTTATATTTTCATATTATTTATCCATGATATCTCACATCGACAGATCTATGAATAAATTTCATTTTCAAGATTTAGTTATTGTTCATCCATCAGATAATGTGTCAATATATCCATGGATACATATCATTTTCAGTGCATTGAATAAATTGAAAATTTTTTAGATTCCTACCATTCCATATTAATTTTTCCTTATCTAGTTTTTTGAATAGCATGTGTTTCATGTAATTTCCTTTCTATATTTCATACATAATTCCATTTAGTTTATTGATTTCATGGAATGGGAATTCTGTTATTCAAATTTTCATATTGATTAGTATCATTGATTCAACATTGCTTCCACTATATTTTTTCTATATTGTGCATTTGAGCTCACCATAATTATGTTTCTTTCCCTTGAATCTGAGAAGCATTCATTGATTTATATTCATTGATTTTACTAGATGATATGATTTATCCTCATGGATATTTATTTAGAATGAAGGAAAATTGTGTTTTAATCTACGTAGTCATTTGTAATGCAATAATCATTTTTTATTATAGTTTACCAGGACTAATAAACTGATCAGACCTTCATGTCTTGATTCCATGTAATCATTCCAATATATTTAGAAGAAGACACATTCCTTGAGCTATGTGGGGAAGTTTCACTATAGTTGGAATCGTAGGATGTATAGTTTCAACCATTCTAACTCGATTTTGGAAAACATAGAATACAAAACATAACCCTAAGGTTGAATTTAAACATGTATAGGTGAAAATATTATACTTATATTAATGTATAGTTTATGTGGGTCTTACTAGAAATACATCATTTTATGAATTCTATAAGTGGATGCAGTGCTGAAATTAATGTTCCTGTGAGTATCAACTCTGAAAAGGTGTTCCGGGCTTGACTCAGTTTAACCAGGTACATGAGAATATACCTTACTATGCACCCAGTTAACACACCTGTGGGATATTCATAGGATAATCCACTTTTCCTTTACCAAACATTATTAATTATTTGGATACGTA
Source organism: Viscum album (assembly GCA_963277665.1). NCBI lineage: Eukaryota > Viridiplantae > Streptophyta > Magnoliopsida > Santalales > Viscaceae > Viscum > Viscum album. The sequence goes on from OY728128.1 coordinate 1,305,616,721, forward strand.
ACAAGTAACCTATGTTAGACCGATATAGTTTTAGATTGATTATAGGGTGTCAGGACTCAGAATCATAAATATGACATTATGGATAATACTTAAACCAATTAAGGGCCTCTTTTAAAATAAAATGTATTTGGTATTTATTGATTGATTTTGTATTGAAATCCTTAATTAAAATTCAATTTTGAGATTATGATAATTTTCAGGATGTCTGTCATATTTATATTTTTAATTTATATTAATATGGTGTAAGAATAGTACAACAAATAATTTGGGTGACAACCAATAAAATCTGATGAGGGCATGGGACATGAACCCATGATCGGAGGATGATAATTTTGTCGGTCCTACCACTAACCTAGGGAAATTTCCTAGTTAGTTTTTCATTATTTTGTGTTTAACAATATGACAAATTAATGTTGTAGATGAAAAAATATTATAAATTTTATGATTAGGGATTAATATAATAAAAAATTTGTTTTGGAATACAGTTAAGGAAAAATTGTATGAATTTTAATTCATAAAAAAATTTAAATGTTCTTTAGTTCTTCAGAAATAAAAAATAATTATTTGTAATTATTTGTTGGTTGTAAATTAATGAAATAAAATTTTATTAAAGCATAACCAAATGTTAATATTGATAATTTGAAATTAAAACAGACCATGTAATAATTCATCATTATATTATTTCATAGTAAAAGAGTTACCAAAATTTTATAAAACGAATTTGAAAAAAAAAATTGGTCCAAAAACCTTAATTTCAATTGAACATATAGTTTTCTAAATCATCACAGATTTATGGATTTGAGGCCCTCAACTTTTCAATGATAATTCAATTGTTTGTGATTGAATACATCATTCACTCAATATGAATATTTACTATTTTTATCAAAGTATGTATCTCTATATTAAACTATTGTTATCCTACATAGAGACCTAGTTACATGTTAGTCCAAGTGACCTTTTTACTTTTCATTATCTATTTTCTATAGAATTTCTCATGAACTATTTTCATGATGTGGTATTTCAATGTAGGAAATATCCAAAAAATATTTTACCAATATTGAGTTTAAATTCTGAGGATGCAATTTAAATAAGGTGGGGAAAATGTGAAGACCCAAAAAATTAAGTGAGAACCGTGTATTAGATGGCGTGAATAACAAGTGACAACAAGAGTGTTATGTAATATAATAGCTGTATACATTATAATATTTTTAATTTTTAAAATATATTCCATGTATTTCAATGCATGTAACACCAATTTAGCTTGAAATGAACCTGAAATTGTGTCAGCGTACATAATACTAAACACTATTACCCTTTTGTGTTACACACAAAAGATACATTCTTCAACGACTTTTTCTATACACAATACCGAGTCTTACCGATAAATAATCTATAATTAAAACATTAATATTTAATATATTTAAATATAAACTAGCTATTATGAATAGAATTAACTAGATTATGGAAATATATTGTTTATACAAATAAATTTTTGGTTACAAATAAATTAGAAATTAATATAAGAACTAAATGAATATTAAAAGTTTATTTTTAATGAAAACTGTTTCTATGCTCATGAAGTTTTTTTCCGTAACAATAGTAGTTAAAATAAGTTAATTATTTTAATATAATATATCTGTTATATATTCATTCAATAATATTTTTTTTCGATCCATTAGATTTTATAAACATAATATAAGAAAAACTCATTATTCTGCCTAAAAACAACTATTTTTATAATGGTAATTTTACTGTCTTTTAATGGAAAAATCATTTTAAATCGTAATTTTTACATTATCATAAATTTATTTAGATAAAATAAAAATTATTATTTAATTAAAAATCTAAAAATTATATTATGTTATATTTTTGGGGTTTTTATAAGAAAAATCATTTTTAGTGAATTAGGAAAAATAAAGTGTTTTATTAAAAAGTTCCTTTTCGTTTAAAAATATATTAATGTTAAATTATATTATAAAAATGTTTTAAAGTAAAAAAGGATAAATTATTCATCTATTAACACAATTTCGTTCATTATATTCTATTTATCGTTTAAATTGAATATAAAAACACAACAATAATTTAATCATTTTGTTACCAAAAAAGTTAATCTATGTTCCTATGAGATATGCTTCAATCCTAATTTTTACTCTTCTGTGATTTGAATTTAGAAAATATAACTCAAAATTTTTTAGTAATGATAAAATATTTTTTTAATAAGATCAATTTAATTTTTTTTAAAAATTATTCGAGAATGTGATTTAAATTAATTATAGTGATTAAGGTGAAATTAGGTTTAATGTTGACTAAAATCATTTGTTTAAGGGCCGAATTGACTTAGAAGCATTCCTAATATCCATTATCTGGAAATATTTCTTGCATTTTCCATCAAATTATGAGTTTTTGTGCTTTGGAATGAATTTTATTACATAATAACATATGTACGCATAATTTATTTTCAAGAATACCTTGTGAGTCCTTTTCCTTCCCAATAAATTGACACCAAATCTACAAATTTCACACCTATCCATCCTGATCATTTAGTCCATGATATTACCAGATACTCTTAAAGGGTATCAATACTCATCCTAGAAGCCTCCCATTGGACATTATACCTTCCATGGATGGATTTTGGTTAAACAAATAGAAGCTACCTGATTAAAAGTTAATGTCTTTTCCTAACTCTCTAGTTTCATTTCCATTCTCCAACACCTAATATCTCATTATTTTGTTCTTGTGAAACAACACCATTATCATAAATATACTTTTATGTTTTTATATGGACAGTTCAATATACAATTAAACACACTACTATATAATGGGCAACAGACATAAAGTTTTTGTGTACCCCAAACTATTTCCTCAAGAAACCATGATTTTTCAATTTTTCCCTACCACCACTCATAGAGTCCATTATGATGGAAAATATGTTTATTTGAAATATATATGTGATTTGTTGTGACTAAATTCTCCTTTAATCCCTTTATTACACCATCCTTTAATAATTTCCATTTAATTTTAATACAATAACATTGATTGGGGAAGTATGGACTGTTGCCCCTTCAATGTGTTGTCATTCATTCACACAAGAAAATGAATGTATAGAGGCTGGTTTTAATTATAGATATGATACATAAAAAATGTAAATATGATATTAATGAAATAATTATCTTTAGGGAATTATAATATATATATAGATACATACATATATACATATATCATTTTTTTTGTTAGCCTTTCACATACTTAATAAGTGATAACATTATTATTCGACGTGTGGACTACTACCTATCGGACATGATGTGATTATTTTTACAACACATAATTAATTATATAATAATTTTATTAAATAATATTTTATTTATTATATATTTAAATTTTTGAAATATTTAATTTACTTATTGTCATTCCACAAATGATCATTTAAAACGGGGAATTTTACTCATGCGTGCGTATGACCTACCGTCTCCATGATTGTAACATTGAATAATTTTTCACAACTATATTTTATTATTATTTTTAAAGTATAATTTTTTTATATATATGATCATTGTTACATGGTTATTATTCTAGATATTTTATAAATAAACCCTATGATGATAGTTATCCAACAATAGTTGTTTTCATACATAAACACAATTTGGTCAAAACACACGATGCAAATATAATTATTCGAGTAGTTGTACACAACATGGTAAAAAGTAAAATAAAAATAGTTATAAACATGAGAATGTTTGTAAATTAATTATAAAATTAAATAAATTTATAAAAAAAATGTTAAATAAGTATCACCATTATGGAAACGCAAGGCAACCAATTCATTTCTCATTTTCATTTCAGGAGATATAATTTTTTATTGTTCTCCTAATTTCATATATATAGTTTACATACCACTAAATTGTCATATAGTATCATGAAAAAGATTATATTCATTCTATTAATATGTTTCATTAGATTACTGTCACTTTTGGGTCATTCAATTCCTAGGTAAGGTATTTTCATTTCAATTTTACTTCAATTAAGGCTTAATTTTCATTATACAACTAGTTTATTTTAAATGGTGTATGTACTTCCTGTTACATGATATATAATGAATATATTTACAATCATGATATTTTATTCATTCATGATATTTTATTACTTCATGAGTATTATGTTTTAAAATATATCAACATGGTATGGGACACTTAGGGATGATTAGATATTATTTTCCTCATCAATAACATTAATGATATTTCAATGGTATTTAAATTTGTGGAAATTATATAAATAATGTTCAATATATACATTTAATTACTATAGGGTTAATAATGAACATTATAATGTATTATTACCTTTTTCCCGCTATTTTTTACTGATGGGTTTTTGAAAAAGAATCCGAAAACCTGACATTATCTCTCTATTTTGTTGGAGAGCCCATTTTATTCCAAAAACCAGGTTTTATGTAATGGATTTCAAAATTGATTCTAATATTATTCTGTAGAGGAATTTTTACCCATTTTGGTATTCTACAAATGTTTTAAAATAATCATCATGTCTCTTGGATAATGAGGCATTTTCTATCCTTTTTCTATACAAGAGGAATATTCTTTTCACCGTATACGACATGTATAAATTCATATGATGTTATTTCCTTGAATCATATTGTTCAAGTCTATAATTATTATATTAAAAGAAATATATTTTGAAAAGGAATTTCAAAAAATGGATATTTTCTTGAATAATAATTTTTAATGCTATTCCTTTATTTATTAAATGAAAAAACCCTCTATTTTTAATCCAAATGGGATTCGAGGTATTGATTCTATCTTTATTCCTTATCTAAATGGTTTATGATTAATTTGGCAGAGAATAGTATTTCCATTCACTTCCCTTATTTATTTATTATTCCCCTTGAAATACTAAATCACCTATGGTCACTTATACCTGAATTTCTCTAAAATTATTTATTTCATTTATCATGGATATTACAATTACCAAAAGTATATAATATTTTACATACAGTTTCTACTATGATAGTTATCTAATTATATTGATTAATATTGATAAATAGGTATCTATTAATCTATATCGATATTTGGTAAGGAAAATTGTTAACTCAATTAATATATAGATGAGGAATGTATTGGACTGGTAGAACATAGATGGGGCCCAATTATAGATATGATCTTGAAGCATCGGAAGTGTCATGAGATGATTCATTTGGTTATCCTCGTTAGATGGGGTTTTACACTAAATTTTGCAAACCATCTTATGAATCGTATTGAAGGTAAAGGAATCACATACCTAATATAAATTTCATCCAATAGTTAAGAATTTCCTTTATTTATATTATGATATTATTCATCAATTAGATTTTGTGTCGGCATATCTATGGATGCGTAATATTTTTAAGATTCAGTTATTATTCATCCATGAGATAATGCATAGAAATATATATTATCCATTTCATTTTCATTTCATTAAATAAATGGCATGTTTTTTGGATTCCTATTATTACATAATGATAATTCTTTATCTAGTTATTTTATTGGCATGAGCATCTAGTTTTACCTTGTCATATTTCGTAAAAACGTCCATTTAGTTTATTGTTTTTATGGAACGTGCATTCAGTTATTCAACATTCTATATTGACTATACTCATTGATTCATTATTTCTTTCTCTATATTTTTCTATTACTAAGAATATGTGCTCACCTTTATTATGTTTCATTCCCCAAGAATCAAATAAGAATACTATGAATGATAATATTGGATTGTACTAGATGGATTAGAGATATCATCATATGTATTAATTTTGAATGATTAAAAAATATATTGTAGCCAATGTATTCATTTGTAATACAATACTCATTTATGTATCCAGTTTACCAAGACTAATAAACTGATCGGCCATTTGGTCCTTGATTCCTTGTAATAATAACAATGTATTTTTTAGATTATATAGACTCTGAGGTATCTCAGGCTGGGTCATTACATCTACAGTTTTTTATTATATGATGTTTATGTAAAATAAAATGTATTTATGTTTTCTAGGATTGTCAGCCTCAAAACCACATTTAATTACCTAAATTTTAAAACAAAACATATATAATAATAGTATATACAATGGAACCTCAATGTATTATATAAGTAATATTCAGGAAGAGTGTTTCCTCTCATTTGATGATATTATACTCTTAGATTATTTTAACTTATTTTCCTATTAGCAATCATTATGTATCTAATTTTAGGTATCTTCACATAAAAACAATGTTATACCATGAAGAATATTCTTTAGGTGAATAGATTCCACCACAAATATAATATCCTCTGAATTGTGATATTCCAAAATGATTATATATATATCTTAAATAATATTGTTGTGACAATGCATCAATTTTGTCCTTCTTTTTCATAGCGAGGAAGTGATATTCATGAATTTGATTTATAATTTGATGGTTTTTATTATCTATTAATTTTTTTTAGTTTTGAAGTCAATTCAATGAGATATTACCATTTTCCTGTTAGTTTCCTCTCAATATCTATCCATTATAATATATTATTATCACTAATTTATGAACAAAGTCATTTCTTATCATGAGAATATAAATTTAGTCCATTATTTGAATCAATAGAATTATCAACAATTCCCTTTTTTTCATATACATATCCCCATTCTTAATTTTTAGTACTTTATCTTCTTATCCCTTTTATTTTACTAGGGTATCTTCTCATTGTCATCAGATGCTAATTATTTTCCCTACATTGCGGAAGTTCATTGGTAATGAATCCAAGTGTATAAAAATTCATGAAATTTTGTGTTATTTTCTATTCCACATACGTATATTTTTTTACAATATTCATAAAATAAGGTACAAAATCTTATCAATGTCATCATCAACTTCCTCATTATCAGAATAAGTGGTCTCAACGAATTATTTTTCTATAATTTTTCCATTACACATTAAGTCAAGGGCCTTATAAAATTTTTCTTTCATCTTGTAAATTGAAATTTTCTTCATCTAATATGTTATTAGCATTTAGCGTAACTCATCAAGGAAAAAATATTCTCATTATTATGTGGATGATAGTTTTGAATTAGAATAGTATGGTAAATATCTCATCAATATTATTTCAATTTTAGAATCCTCAAACAACACACCAAATAATCATATTTTACAATAAATCTCATTTACATGGATATTGTGGTCACTGATAGTCATATCTTTAGCAATATTTATACCATCACATTGAATCCTCCTTTCATGAATCTTGGAATAATTGAATTTTACATTTCATTCATGTTTTTTTAATTTTAATGACATTTGAATTGTAGTTTGAAGACACATTAACTTTTTGGATACATCTTCCAGAAAGGGTAACATGATGAAATTTTGTACTTCACATCATCATAGAAAATAATCCTTTTCAGCCTTAGTTATAGGATAATATAATGAAATAGGGAAAAAACTATTATTATGGCACCTAAGACATCATGACAGGATGAATGGGGGTAAAGTAACATCATATTTCATCAACTGTGATAATTTTAACTAATAGTTTTTGAACTCCTATCCAATTTTTAGTATTTATATTCTATATCTTTATGGAATATTCCTTTTTATCATTTGATAAAATTTGTTGTGAAATTAATTTTATATTTCAAGTATCTTATATGTACCATTGACAAGCGGGGATGTGTTACACTATATTTAGGAAATCTTTTGCTTTGAAAACTACTCTCTTAAAAAGTATAAATATCTTTATCCACTAAAATTTTTCACCCAATGCCACCATATTTGTAGTTTAAAATTAAAATACATTACCCAAATCTATTTATAAATTTCAATATAAAATCCTACACCGTCCCGTGATAGTTCATCACTGAAAAAAAGAATCTAGAATATTACTGAAAGTGAATAAAATTATTAGACACCCCAGTTACAAATATTTACAATTGGTTATACACATAATCTACCCCCATTCTATGATTGGTTAGACACTCAAATAATAAGGCCATAGTAGCTAGTTAGACATCGTAGTTCCATGACTCTTCTTTAATGATGATATAATGACATAATGATCTTCTTATTCTAATATTCCTCCTTGATAATAATTCGAGAGGAATATTAATAGTGTACTCCTTCATAATCATTAGTAGAAACCAATAGTGATCCAAACTAGTTTTCTTGATACCCAAATTCAAGTCATTCATATAATTGATTACAAGTCATTTGTTTCTTGCAGTATTTTTTAGCATTAGATGATTCTCTATTTAATAAAAATACAAATTAATATTTTCCTAATATTATTTAAATATAGAAATAATAATTCTCTGAATATTATTCTCTTACTCATCATCACACAAAAGAAGACATTTTTTTCACAATAAAAATAGTATATGTAATGCGTTGTCTCTTTTATCCCATAATTTAAATGTGTTATACATAACACATTTATTTTTAATAATATAAATAAGAATATCTATAAGGTCATTAGTAGTATATTTCTTCCATTTGAATACTTAAATATTTTATTTCTATACGAAATCATTATAAGGCTCATTATAAATACTTAAAAGAATTGGATTATCATGTTTTTTGTGAAATAGAATATCGTCATGCTTGGAGTTGTGGAATTCATCACTAAATATCCGAAGTAATCTAGAGCATCCAAATCTTCATTTGGATAAATTATTTACATAAATCATGTCCTTCTAATTATGTATCAAACCACCTATAATTTATCCCAATTTAGATTACCACATCATGACATTATCTCCTTTATGAATTCATATTATGAACAATTTTCAGGGACAAAATCTTATTAAAATTTCACCCATAACTCATGGTTTTGAAATTCAAAATAAATTATTTATAATTATATAATGATTTGAGAATTCCCAATTTATTATGGGACATATTCATTCTCTAATAGAAATTACATCTTATTTCATCACGATAACTCATTATTATATTAATTTTTTGACCCTTATAATGTGTATTTTTCTTTAGATAAGTCATTATTTTCTCATGATACATTTTCCTTAAAAGGATTAGTGTAATTTTAGTAGAAATAACTATTATTTTATTATTTTCATGTGTGTTATATTCCTTCAAATGAGAAACATCCACCGTTACAAAATATCATGACTATCTTTACATAGACCACAAAGATGAACTTCTTGATCCTTTATATTGACTGCTGTATGTCTATCCCATTCCCACATAACCTAATTTATTTATTTTTCTACCATTGTCTATGTATTAGAATATATGGTTTACCCTTACATTGGTACCCTTATGCAGTTATGTAATCTTACATTGCAACGTACCCTTACACAGTTAATGAATTAAATTTATAGTGCCTTTAAAACTCTTCATGTACCCTTATATTGATTTAATATAATGTTATCTATGATCCCATATATATATATACACATATATTTAAAAATGGTTTTTATTACCTTATATGAGTTTTCAGTACCATTAAACAACATTCTACTACCCGTACATAGTGTAGTGTCAATTAGATATCACCTTATATAGATTAAATATACCTTTACAAAACTACTATTTTCTGTTAAATAGACTATATAAAGGGTGAATTACCTTTCTCCATGTAATTTAATTCCCTATTGAAATTCAGTAGGAAGTAATTTAACCAAAAGAATCAATCCAAGACTTTCATAATCAATACCTGGTATAGTCATCATCGATCAAATATTTCTAACATTATTCAAATAATACAATATTTAATGGTATTTTTCTCAATTAAATATCTTGTAAAAATAATTTTTTACGGTCTTCAATAAGTCTCTCATGACAATAATTATTTTCATTGTATTCGGTTTTAGTAAATCTTCTGTCATTCGAAATAAATTTTTTATACATATCACTTACCTAAATAATGGATCCATAATCATCATAGTTGCAATGAAAGTATTCACACATGATATTATAGTACTTTTAATTAATCCTTAACAATTCTATAACCACAATCACATCACTTATTAAGTAATAAAATCGATCACATATGATCATCAAAACATTCTTATAAAAAATGGATGGAAATAATTTTATTTTAGATATATAATGTATAAATGTCTAAAAAACGATTTAAAATTTTAAAATAATAAGCTAAAAATACTTGTAAGGAAATGGTTTTCAATTTTAAAAGACCTTGATTTTCAAATCCTATATTGAAAAATTAAAAACAATTTATAATATTTTTTATATAAATACCCATCTCTCTACCTTATTTCATTCATACATAAGATTGTTATAATATTCAACCCTCTCATGGTCTCTTAGTAACACTATTTGAAAAAACAAAAAATTATCAATAGATAACCAAAATTGATGATGAAGATATATTTATGGTAATGGATTATCTCCCAAAATTACATTCATAACAATAATTTATAATAATAAAATCATTAAAAATTGATTATTTGTGATATTGTTTTTGAAGTGCCCTTTACTATCCACGTGTTTCATAAATTATTATAGCCACCTTCATCTCTAATTATTCCCTTCTAAAAAAATTTATTTATACCCATTATGTTTAAAAAATAATTTCTTGATTTAACATGCCTTAAATTTTTTAGATACCCATTCCAATTTACATTCATGTGTTTTTAGTAAGATATATTAAATAATTATTGATTATAGCAATGAATTAATTACATTGAAATTCCTTAATAATGGTATTCAAAAATTTAATTTTAGTCTCATGTTTTAGGATTTATGTGTATCATATTAACTCAGTCACATGAAGTTTTTACACTGATATCAATCCAATGTATTGGGTTAATTTTTTATCTCATTATAAAAAATGTATATTGTAATCGGTTATCTAATGTAATCAATACTATGATTCCTTGGTAGTTATCTAAAAAATATGAGTATGATTTTATATTCTTTTCCACTATTCCTATGATCCCTTGATATTTTTATACCATCCTCCAAATTCATGATTCAATGACTATGAATATGATTTGAACCTTTTCATTGATCATGATATTCTTCCTAATTCAATTCTATTTATTTTCATCAATATATAATTTATTATTTACATATTGAGAATTTTAGTTCATTCTTTTTCTTATTTATATACATATGTTTTCCTGTATAGTATTATTATTTCATTAGAATATCATAGAAAAATATGGATAATTGAAATAATGTTTGTATATAAATTAAAATTTTTATGTATCTTCTATTCAAAAGAGAGTAATCCTAAATATAATTGGGTTATGTTTGTATATTTTTAAATGATAAAATGTTTAATTTAATTTAGTTTTTTATATGTAATATCAGATGAAGTTATAGTAATTATTATTGATATTGTTAAAAAACATATAATTACCTAAGGGATATGTGTAAATATTGAAAACACATGGGTGTTTTTAAATTATAGAGTATATAGTTTCTGGTAATTTTAATCCCTATTTGAAAAATGGAAAGTGTATGTAGTTTTGAAACATTTTCAATTATTTATAATCATTCTAATAAGGTTTTTTTGAGTATCTACTCAATCTTTACTTAGTTAATGATGTGTGGGCCTATGAATGTACACATTTCTAGACACTTCAAGGTGATATGCCTCATATAGTTCATATAGTCATTATGTACCTTTATAAAGGATTTTAATTGTACGTTAGTTGATGTAATAGAAAATAGACATCATAAACTAGATTATAATATATAAATAAATATGTTAGGTTTTATTTAGTTAACTTTTATGTTAATTAATTTATATTTTTTATGTTCTTATTGAATCATGTTTCCACATCCCATATCATTACCTATTTTTAGAAAAAAACTATAAAAATATCACATAATGTTTATAATATGTAAGATAGAAAATGTGATGATTTCTATAATGACATTCCCATCATAATGGGACAAGGGGTTGCAAACATCATGGATGTACTAGAATAACTACATCATTTAATTAGTAATAAATTTAATCATGTATAATGCAATATTACTCCTCAAAGAGTGAAAATCATGATTGTGTTATTTATATAAAAAGGAATCTATATTTTATTCGATATCATGATCCCATAATAGTGAAATAAAATATTAAAACAATTTCAAATTATATTCTCAGTACATAAATTCTCTAAGAAGTGGCAATTAATTTTAGTTATTTATCTCTTAGTGGGAGAAGTCGGTCCATTGTATAAACTTCCCAGGAATATGATGACTAAGTAATTAATTAAATCAATAAAATGGGAAGGATTCTTGAGAATATTTTTTATTTAATATTTTCATTACACTCTCAATATTAAAATATAATTGGAATTTCGTGGTTTTATTTATATTTAGGATTAATATGTTAGGCTTTAAAAATAAAACACTCAAGTTCTAGCATAATATGCCTTTAGATTTTTCATTGATGCGAATAACTAATGGTGAAAACATAGTTAGTGGAATGACAGTTATACTTAAAAATTATTGATTAAAGACTTTTATTGAAATTATGAAATTATTTGATTTTTCCTCGCCACTGACATAAATATTGTTCATTCACAATGCTCACATGGGACATGGGATGGGAATATGATACTAGTATTTATCTATAGAATATCATATGATAATATTGAAAGTGGAATAAGATTACAACAGTCCAAATGCCATAAATGTGGGACTAATAATACAAAAAACTATCTCAAGGGGTTTAGGAGGTGTTTCAAGTGTGTAAGAGAATGGCATCAGGATAATGATTTCTTTAAGGAGTTGAATAATTCTACTAATGTAGAGGAGTAAATAAAGGTTTTAATAAATAATTATCTCATTGTATATTCTTTCAACTTTATAGAACATGAAACCTATTAAAACCATAAAATGAATAAAAAAATTGTTAAAGTTAACTAAATATGATAACTTCCAGGTCAAATGTAGAAAATATGAGGATTTTTCTCCACTACTGCTGAGGAGGACCCCAAAAATGATGTTGTGAAAAGTACATAGGTAATTTATTCAAGAATAGAGTATATACCATTTTAATATTCTTCTATTAATTCATTTATATCATTCATTTCTAATATATCTATTACACACCTCAACAAATCATGGTGGTTGAGTTATCAACAAATATATTAAATTGGTTAATTTTTTAATATTTAAAATTTAACTCCTTCACAGTTATTATTTATGAGATGAATATCCTTGAAAACAATTCCATTCTCTAAAATCCATGGTTATACAAGAAATAAATTAAAATTATAATTAATAAGTATTTATTTTATGGTTTTATAATCATCATTGTTTTATAAAGGACAATATATAATTTTTTAATCTAAAATTGAAAGGTTTTATTTATATAAATCAGTTTTCTTCTAAAACATGTTTTTATTTAATATGTAAATTTATGGATTGTATTTATTTATATTTATAAAATTTAATTCATTTCAGTAATCATTCTATCAAATATATTTTATTCTTTCTTTTTGATAATAATATTAAAAGATTGGGTTTTGACTGAATAGGGAAAAACACTTATTTTTAAAAACCTATCATTTCCATTCATTAAATAATGTAATTTGAAAGTAATATTATTAATTTTTCATGGTATAAAATTGAATAAAAAATCTATTAAATTAAAAATAATATATATAATTCGATTCCAAGAAACATTATATTTTTTTGGTACAATCTTCAATTATATGCTTAAAACACATTTTTCTAAAAGGTTGTTTTCTTTTTAAATATACCCACATATATGAAAAGTAATTTCCACCACTAATAAAAATTATATATTTAAAAAATGATTCTTTATTTGAATTTAGGAGGATAAAATTTATAAATGATTTCAATTTATATTTTTTCATCATGAATAGAGACTATGGAAAAAATGTGTCAACGTGGTAATGGATAAATGAGGTGAATTAATATAAAAAATATGTTAAAAGGATTAAAATACTTATTTAAATAATATTAAATTATTTTATTAAAACAATTTTCACTATATCTTTAATATTTTACAGTTCTTGTATGACTATACAATTAGTAATACACATGTCATGTTTTAATGTAAAAAACATTATAGGTATGTCACAATGCTCATTTTTAAAATGGGAATCCCCTCTCATCCATTCCTCTCACCATTTGAGAACTAATGTTTACAAAAAACATAGAAAAATGTCTCTATTAAATCCCACCACCCATCTTAGCAGTACTGGTCTCTGCAAAATTCCAATCATTGAATGATTAAAGATGATGCTAATGGGATATATCTGAGGAGGAGGTTTAAGTCCTAACCAACCTATTTAATGAATATCTCTTCTTAAACAAACATAAATTATTTTATAAACAATGTAATATAATTTAACTAGTATAATATATATAAATTAATATTATTCTGTTAAATGGTAATCTATTTCCTATATGTCATCCAAAAAAATTTAATTGAAAACAATGCTCTTGCGTTTATTTGGGCTACCAGCTCCATGGTGTGAACTATTTTGTTTTCCTTCACTTACTAAATTAATTATTTATAATGGTGTAATTAATTAATGTATAATATTTTTAAATATTATTATGAATCTATGAACATAATAAATACCATAAATTATTGACCTCTCTGTCTGTGGGAAATTTATATTGTTAATTGAGGGTATGTGTGGAACCATATCCACTTTAATAGATTATTTAAAATATTCTCAAAAATAAAAATATATTTAAATAACAAGATGAAAATTTTGGAGGTAATGTAAATATAACCCTTTTAAACACGGTTAATTTTATAGTGTTGTTTTTAGGTTATAATCCTAATGATCCCAAAACATGCAACAAAAAGTTGACAATTTTAGTAACTGAATAAGTGATGATAATAAATTAAAAAAATGAATAATAATAATAATAAAAACATTAACATTTTTATTATGAATTTAGAAATATAATATATTTTTATTCTTCACGATATATGGAACATGAATAGTTGGGTTGAACATAAAGAAATGGATTTTTCTGTAAAACATTTTTTAATATATTTCTTCCAACTCATTGTCTTCCATCTATATACTGATTAAAATTTTCAAAAAAATGCTCTTATCTCTATATCCATTGTTAAAATTAATTTTAACTTCATTTTTATTATAACTTTAATTGTTTTAAAAGGAATCATAAATTTTTTTTATCATATGAACAATTTGGACATATCATTTTAAAAGTGAAAAATGAATGTTTATTTAGATGTATACTATATGACAATATTATTCCACCAACATGGAGATTATTCATTAGAAACAACACACTATTTTTCCATAAATTTTAAAAATATAGAATTTATTTAAATAATATGGAGATTTCTTATTTTTTAATAATATTTTTTCATATAGACAGAATCAATTTCGCATTTTTATAAGATAATTAAGAAAAATCAATCGTTATGTGGTTGAATTTCAATTAGAATGTTTGTAATGATAAAAGAGTAACAATGTGTTATTTAATAATGTTATGGTTATTTGATATTTTATAAAAATTTTGTTTGATACAAATATAACTATGATAATGGGGGAGGAGGATATAGACCTCCAATTAATTAGGGGACAGAAAGAGCATACAATTGACAGGATACTCCTCAGAATTGTAGGAATTATTTGGTTAGGTGTTTCCATTGGAATGGTTCTTATAAGGTTGTATGTAATGAAAAATTCACATGGTACCTACATGATATTCATAAAAAAGTTATAAACGACATAATATTAGTTCATAATGTAGGAAAATGATATTATGTTATTAAGAAATGTTTTTGACATTTTTAGAGATAATAGTTAAAGGAATATTTTTCAAGGAAACATAATAATGAGTTATAATTGTTTCAAAGAAACCCTTATGAATATTATATTTCCTTTATGATGATTTTTTTGTAATATATTGTTATGTTATTTTGATTTAATGGAAAATTAATTAGTTATTTAATTTCATGAGTTTGTTGTGAAAAAAGAAATTTTTTTATTGAATTTTTGGGATAACAAATATTCTAATGGTTTTATTCTATATTATACCCCTTATTAAATTTTTTTTCTCAGGACATATTTTAAAATTATTTTTCACATTATCAATTATTAATATACTTTTAAATAATAACCCTTAACATACATTTATATATTATATCTAAATATTTGAATATTCATTATATAACATAATGATCCACACCAAAATCATATTGGTCATGTTAATTTCAAAAATTGGATATATACAAAACTAGTTCATAGTTGAACTACTTCTTCGCCCTATTCATTATTAACAACTACAACACTTATCAGATAATTCATAAATAATATCATTATTTATAACATTGTTAAATGAAAAATAAGTGTGAGATTAAATTACTATTAAGGGTAAAAAGGTGAGATATAAACATGATGAGAGCATAATATCCTTAGAAAAAGAGGCTTTATAATCATACCAATCATATGATATATCATAAAATTGAGTCAGGGAAAAAATCATGATCAGTAATAAGACATTAATCCTAGTTTAATCACATAACATGAGCCTTTAGAGCATAACATTTGAATACAATATGGATTTGAGGAATAAATATAAGGAAAAAAAATAATTTCCTTTGTTTTCAAGAATTAATACATGTTTTATCGAAGTGTATGATTTCACTCCCAAAACCATGTATTAGTCAAGGTTATCTCCCAATACATTCATAGTGGAAAAGTATTTTATTATACTATGATTACTCCCAACAGTTGACATGTCAAACTCATGAGATATCAATCTAAAAATAATTCATCTAATGGATTTATGTATACTATATATCCATTATTAATATAGAACCACCATTAATTATTTAAAACCAAAGATAAGTGTGTCACAAGGTCATAAGAAATCAAAATATCATATGCTGTAAAAATAAATGGGTTTCATAAATAATTAATATTGGCATAACCAATTTAAATAGAATGCGTTTTATAAGAATATTATTGAATAAAACATAATGCATACCTAGAAATAATATTGAAGTAATAATTGTATTACTTCGCCATTAGATATTATTTAACAACAATGCATATCATTATAAATTAAAAATGAATTTTATTGATCACAGGTAAAATATCTCGAGGAACATAACTTTTCCACTTGGAAATTGAAATTTTAAAAAATATAAATGGGATAACATTTTTTAAACCATTTTCATTAAAAATATGATTATAAACATATGATGAATGGATTATATAATTATTTTTCATGATATTGTAAAATGATGTTGAATCCATATATGATGAAAAAAATATTCTTTTAATATATTTAGTAAAATTCAATGGTACCTTATTCGTAATATAAAAACAATATTAATTTAATAGTTTTAGAAAATATATATAACATGGATATAATTGTCTAAAAATCAGTAATATTTTTAAACACATTATTTTTTATTTGTTAGAAACCATAGACATTGAAGAGAAATGGTTTTGGATTGATTGTAGAAATTTTATCAATTTTCCATAAAAATAACATTGAAAATTTTATAAAATTAAGTGATGAAAATGAAAGGAAAAAATGTAGTTTCATTAAATAACCAGAGGATAAAAATATTCATGACTTTATTTTGAGATATATTATAATATTTCATCATTGGAAATATCATATGATATAATCTTGATAAAAAGTAGGATTCTAACGTAAAACCATTACCAAATAGGTATCTTTTCATTGTATGCATCATGAAATAAATATCACTATATATGTATAAATATAACAAAATTACATTATAATAACCATATTATGAATTCATGGGTATCATATAAACCACAAAAATGAATCATGTAGTGAATATGGCATGCGTCATATAAAAAAAAGTGGCAGTAAAATTATTCACCTTATGTTTTTACATACATTATACATGTTTGATCCACATATATTATAAATATAGGTTCATGATTCATATTTTATATAAAAATACCCTTATTTATAAAAAAGTATATTATTTACCTAAAACTACTTATTTCTCATTTATTAAAAATACTACGTTAAAATTATTTTTTAGGTAAAAATATCTTCATTTTCAATGTAAGTTTTGTTTTGCAATATTTCTTTCCATTTAATTTGATAATTTTTCTATAATATATAAAATTGTATCCCCTATATATATATTTATAATATTAATTATATAAATGTTTACAGTAATCCATGAATTCTATATATTGAAAATGATTTACATTGTTCTAAAGATTGTAGATCGTATGTACGCATGAACGTTGCATCCATATTCTCGATGGAAGGAACCTAAAAAATTTGATTGATATATCATAATAAAATAGTTATAAATATATAATATATCTCACATATATTTATGAACATTATATTTATTTCCATCCATGTAAGTCATAAGTGGAAAATTAATCACATCGATTTTTTAGGCGGTAGTCCACCGTACAAACGAGTTACGTTATCATATTCCAATAGAATAGAATATATAAAGGTAACTATGATATTATAATTATATATGTATATTTTTTATTAATATATTATATATCTAATTTATATACATCATTTAAACCACCTTGAATAAGTGTTTATGGAAAATGGATCACATTTTTGAGCGAGGAGGTATTCCTCCATACATAGGATCAGCAGTTTCATTTCCCATCTAATGGAAGTGGATATATATACAAGTCATAATTTTAAAAAATATCAATATATGAGAGATATTTATTTTATAATATCATAATTATAAAGATATATTTTCCAATACTATAGGTATAAATAAACTGAAAAAACAAATTTAAGGAATATAACCCTTTTTTGGAGAACCCATGTATGTCTACACGTATATCATTATTTGGAGTGTTTAACACTCACATTATGGATTCTATGATGTGGGTATTGATGTAAAGAATTTATTTGGTATGTTATAGGTAAATACAAATGCTTTTGGACCTGCCAATTTTACAGGACTATGGGGACCTTTTACAAATATAGTGGAGGAACCCCTTGTAATATTTTTCATGATAAAAGTGAAACCATGTATTAAAATTACATATGGTACCAAAATGGTTATTTATTGAAACTAATAAGTTATATAGTTTAAATAGATACATAAAATTAGAATCTAAAATTTTTTTATGTCATTTTATCCCATAAATTTATAGTTTATCCCCTAGAAAACATATTTTAACATTATCGTTGGAAATTAATTTTTATTGTTTTACTATTAATTTTGGCCAAAAATTTAGGTGCATGAGTTATATAATATTTTTTGTTATTATTTTAAATATTTAACACATTATTTATAAATTCTATTCAATAAATTTTAAAATTTTAATATAAAGATATATCTGAAGACGTGAATAAAAATGATTTATAGAGAAACTTTTCATAAGTATTTGTTATTTTACTATCAAAAGTATAAATGAGGTTGATAAAAATGAAATTAATTGGATTAATAATAATATAATTGATCTCATCTTAATTTTAAAATATTTACTGAAAAATTATGATTTTCATAAAATTCTCAAAAAATTACAGTAATATAATTTTTATGGGTTCAATAAAAAAATAAAATTATTCTTTAAAAATAAATAAGGTTTAAAAGTTTATTATATGTGTTTCCAAAAAATTAAATACAAAATATTATTTTTTTCTAACAAAATAGTATTTTTTAATAATATAAAGGATTTACAAAATTGTTAGTAAAAATTTTTTAAATCTTTTTCCATTATATAATAACTTAATAATTAATTATTAAAATATATTTATTCCTAACATACTAAAATTTATAATGTATATGTAATAATACTAATTTTTATATAATAATATTAACAGTATTTCATGGTTTGTTAACACTCAATATTGTGTATAACATATGATATATACAAAAATAATTCATTTACTAACAATATTCATAAAATATCAAGGTTTTACATTCCATAATTTTTTTCATTTATATTCAACCACTATGGTACAAATAAATGATAAGACATATTCCTCATTATGTACATAGGTTCCAATGTTGCTTCATCATGATGGTAGTTCCACAATAAAACTTTAAATAATTGAGTGATCTTGTTTCATAATCTTTTTTCTATATTATCCAGAATCTCCACCGGTTTTTCCTCGTAATAATTTTAATCATAGAATAGTATGACCTTTGAGTTTAGTATGTGTGATGGATCAGGTATTTACATCCTCATGGGAGATACATGGAATACTTGTTGAACATTATAAATGTTCAGTTAATGTTCATGTCAATATGATACATTCCTACTATGATCAAGAACATCAAAGAGACTCGTATACCTAGGATTTAGTTTTATCTTATTTTAACATCTAATTTCCTTATTAAATGGATAAATTATTAGATACACAATGTCATGTACGTCATATTCTATATAACTGTGGCAATTTTATGTATACTCTTTTACATTTATTTGGTTTTCCCTAATGTGTTACAGAATAGATCTGAACTTCTATACCCATTCTTCTAGAAGCTCATGTATCAATAGATTGCTTTATCCATATTCAGCCTGGTACATTTTAGTCATATAATTATTTTAATAGTGGGAATCATAAATTCTATATGATTTCATTTTGGGAGATAATATTTTAAGAAAAATAAACTAGAGGAATTTCTTCATCTTAACCACCTTGAAAATTCATATAACAATATATAATTTATTTTTTCTATGGTATGAAATTTTTTCATAGTTTGGAAATATTTTTGAGGAAGATATGTAGTTATGAAAAAAAATTTACATCAAGATCATTCTTGATACCAATCATGAACATAGAGGTAAAATATAGATCCCAATCAGATACAATAGAATATGGTAATCCAGGAAACCTTACATATCCTTAATATATATATTTTTAGGATGATTCAGAGATAAATATTTTATAATTCTGATAAATTATTCTAAATTTTTTATGATATTTTATAAATCCCAACATGACATTAAAACTATTAGTTATTTTTGGGATTCCAATGAAAAAAATCAATGGTGACGTTTTCATATTTCTATTCTTCTATGGATAATCTGAGTAATATAAACATTTTATTTTTTTCTCTAATACATTTCATTCTGGAATACTGATAATTGAGTCGAAAACATTTAAATGTCCCTTTTCACTCAATCAAACAATAAATACTCTTTTAGATAATTGTATATCTCTGTTTTTCTTGGATAAGTATACAATAAAGAACTATGAGAATGCTCTAACATCTCAATAATTAAATCTGGTGTGAATGGAACACATACAAATATCCTATAAATTATTATTCCATCATTATCACCATAAGAACTTGATATTTTTTTGAATTATTTATTTATAATTACTTTAATATTTTGTATATTTTATATTTCACACAACACTAAATATACAATTTATTATATAAATGAATGATGTATTTATTGTTTTTTACATAAAAGAAGTTAATATCTCACTGAATACAGTGCATATATTTTGTTGAGGTATAGAAAACAATATTTTTTTACTATATTACACACAATATCGAGTCCATATACTGGGTTGTGTTACATGTATTGCCGAGCTTTATCAAAGTGTAATATACTATATATAATAATACCAAAATATTTTTTTAGCTACCACATAGCCATTGTAATGGATGTTACGAATAATATTAATTTTTTTCAAAAATATAATTTACACATGTATATAAAATTATACTTTTTATCAAATAGAATAATTTATGTGTAGAACAATTTCGAAAAAAAATTAACCCTATAAGGATATTGTTTTTGATGTACAAACAGAATTCACTCTAAATTAAAAAAATATTTATTAATTTTTCAATAATATATATATATATTCAATAAATATTTTAAATTCCATAAAATATCTTAGATGCTTATAAGATTATAATAAATCCAATTTTATGAAAAAATAGATATATTTTCCTCAAAGGAATATTTAACACATTTTAATGGGGAATCATTTTTAAATATAAAATTTTAAAATATTAATAATTTTATTAGAATAAATAATCCTTTAAAAAATATAAAATCAAATTTTAATTTGTGTATTTTTTTCATTTTTCTAAGAGGCTTCATTTTTTATGAATACTAAAAACCACTGAATTTAAATTAAAAACATCTTTTTTATCAAACATATTTTTATAGTTAAAATATATTACAGTCTTTTATAATGTATAATTAGATCAATTATAAATCAATTAATTAAATTTTGTTAATTTGAACAAAATTTTCATTGAATTTAGATTTAAAATCATTTCATTCTTTTGGACCTTTTTGTTTTGAAAAATAGTTGTCTCATCGTGTGTATGGGATTAATATTAAATAAATTTATTCATCTTTTTAGATTAGAATTTTGAAAATTTATGCAATATTTTTAATCGAAATAATATATAATATATTACATGATCAATGGATTTTTTTACCAAATTGATTAGTAAAAGTATTTAAAATTAATCACATTGATTAATCTAATAAGGATTTGACTTATTGGTTAAAATGTAATCCTAATGGTCCAAATGAGCTAGAAACAAGTAAAAAATACATTTAATGGGTTTATATAGAACAAGGCACCTCTTGTATCAATAATATAAATTTATTTGAAGAACATGATTTATGTGAGACCTCTAAATAGTGTTTTCCTTTTTATATTTACATGAATGCCACTCCTCCATTATAAAAGGGAACTCAACCCCCTCTTTTTCTCAATCCTACCAGTATACATTGGCTCAGTCAAACCCGTCCCAAATGTCATTTAAACATTATAAAATAAATCTTAGAGTCAGAACTTTTGTAATAATGAAAATAATGGAAACTCTTTTGTGATAACCAAAAAGAGTTACCCAAAGAAGTTTTACCATCCTTCCACAAGCTCTTTTGTTTTGTTTTCATTCTCTTCCCACACCATTCATATGATCAAAATTTATATTTAATAATCTCAATATTTTATATATAATTAATATTTTTATTATATTTTTTTACATCATTTATTAAACACACATCAATAAAATGGGTAATTAAATTACCTTTCACGTGTGAGGTGGATTACCGCCTCATTAAATGATGTTGTTCATTTTCCTTTTACCTAATTACATGGTTTATTATTATGTTTGAAATACTATTTTAATATTATATATATTATATTTATGATTTTCATATGCTTCTTTAATAATTATATAAAACCTACTATCATACATTCCATTTTTTGTAATAAGATAACTTTACTTTGAGACATTTGGACTACCACATCATCCAAATGATGTGATTCATTGACACATTACCAGGACATAATTAAGGATGAGTTTAGAAACATATATGTAATATAAGAAATAATTATTATAATGTAATTATAATATTTATATATATATATATACATATATGTCACTTAATTTTATTATTTCAATATTTAAATAAAACGGAAATAGTTTTCATTCATACGTAAAAGCTATCATCTTCATGAAAATTGTATTCCATTTCATATTCATATATTTAATAGTGTATTATAAGGATATATACAATGAATATATATGATTTTAAGTCATTTTTAAAATTAATAATATAATTAAATAATGATCTATGTTATAGTATCAATAATGAAGTGTCAAATAATATAAAAAACAAAGTGTAAATTAACTGAAATGTATCATTAACATAAATTTTCAACAAATGGGTAACATAGAGTCATAGCCAAATAATATTTTGTATTAAATATAATTATATGGTTCTATTGTGAATTTTATGTAAAATTATGTTTATTATACATGAGGTCTGAATGTGAATGAAGATAGTCAATACCTATGGTATGGGTTTTCTCATCTCACATTTATTTCCAGGAGATTAAAGCTATAACCACCACTAGATTCATTTATGTGTTGTATATGCATAACATGAATATATTATATTATTTTTATAAATACATTAATGGTTATTAAGATATCTATTTGATGATTACTATTTCATTGGGTTTATGGTTCAAATGATATGAGATTGGTAAAATAATTTTCTCTCTATTTTCATTCTTTGAGTCACATGTCATTTTAGAATCCTATATTATTCTTTGAGGTGTATATACTATCATATAAAATTTTATATAATAACCACAGATATTTTCATGAAATACTAATCTACATGTAATTTTATAATTTCATGTCAATTATTATTCAATATTTACAATTTTGTAACATTTTATTGCAAAAATCTCATTGTTTATCAAGATTATTTAAGATTATGTTTCCATTGATTAAATAATATTCCACAAATATATTTAAAAACCATAAATTTTATTATCATATTTTTCTAAATGATATATTTTTTCATCGTACCATTTTCAAAATATTTGGTACTTATGACAATTAATAATGTGTTTTAATAAAAATCCATCTTTATCTCCCTCTTTTGTCAGAAATTAATTGTCATAAAAACCATGTTTTTTGAATAAAATTCAAAAATATTTTAATACGCTCAAATGATATTTAAAATAATTTTTTTTAAAAAAATTAAATTAAAAAAATGGTTTAAAAAATTTAATCTCCTTGTCATTTTCTAATTGAGGATGACTTCTATAACTTTTTACAGAGAAAAAGAAATGTTTTTATCTATTGATTTTTCTTGCTTAATGGACATACTTTAAATGAAGATTTCATTTAATGATTACTAGAATCCTATTTATAAAAATAATTCAACTAATAATATGGATTATATATTTTTTCAATTGGTTTATAATTGAAATGAAATTTTGTTTATTAAACTTGTTTCACATACATTGGTTTTGTGAATTTTAAACCTAATCATTTACAGAAGTTATGATATGATGAATTGATTATGAAGCTAGTATATTATCCATATTTTATGACATGATGACATTTTGAAGATTCCCAGTTCATTTAATGGGTTATGATATGATTTTTATGAAACCAAAATCATATTATGGCTCATAATGTGATGATATTTTATGATATTGTGGCCCAAATATATATGATTTTATATTCTTATGGGTGGGACTTACATACCAATCCAATGCATTGGGTAATGCTTTATATCTCTTGAGATAAGGTTGGGGAAAAATAAATATAGTAGACCTAATGTGGGTGGAAGGGGAAACATGAACAACTATGGGATAATGGGGAACCTCAATCCCTTATGAGGAATTCACTAAGGCTGAGGATTCTGGTTTGTTTTCCCACGTTGTTGTATTCCCCTTATAGTGTCCTGATAATTTCTAGAGATTCTTATAAAAATATATGTAATGATATTAAATATTTATATATTCCATAATTCCAAGTATTATTCCTATATTATTATTTCATATCTCATTCTCTTGGTTTTAATGGTATTTATAACTTATTAACTTAAAAAAATTATTCCATGACTATTGTTTATGATCTCTGATATGCCTGGTAAGATCTTAATGTTTTATTCTCATGTTTTTAAATTCTTGTCCACGCATTATGATTTTGTATCTCTATTATTTACCATTACTAAGCATCTTATGTCACCCTTTTTTATGTTTTTGTTCCACAGGTTATAATGAAATGTTTT
This sequence comes from Viscum album, assembly GCA_963277665.1. NCBI lineage: Eukaryota > Viridiplantae > Streptophyta > Magnoliopsida > Santalales > Viscaceae > Viscum > Viscum album. Next base: position 1,305,642,198 of record OY728128.1, read on the forward strand.
AAGTATAATTATTAAAGTGGGTGATATTAGTAGGAAACATTGAAGATAATTCCCCAAGTTAGAATCTTTTGTAAAATGTTTCCAATGACACTAAAGTATTATGTTCGTTTTGAATAATTAAATTGGATGAAACTAATTATCTTATAACTGATGAAGGATTTGTTTAAAATGTACTCTGTGTTATAGTACATAAAACATTTTTAGATTTAAGGAATATATATAATAATAATTTCATTAAGGAAATATATAGGTTTTCAATCCAGATTTTGGGTAATTTAGGTTATTACCTTATTTCAAGAGGTGGTAGGATAAGTGAGGTGAGTCTGTATCTCTCTAAGTCTAGACCACATTAAGATTTATTCAATTTCAAACGAAATATCATGTGGTGAGGATCTTATTCCTTGATGTCATTCTGAATTTTATAGGGTTTATAATGGAATGTATGCAGTGATGAAAAGTGTTGATGGTGCGATCATGGGGGTCATTACCGGTGTAATAGTTTCTGTAGATCTACAAAAATAGTGAACGATGTGGCTGGAGGCTTGACATCAGCAATGGTAACTTGTGTGGATATTTTTGGCAACATGATGGTGGTGAGGTCTTGTATAGGCAATACGAGAATGGAGGTGGGGTCGGGTATGGGAAGTGCTTTTGATGTGATTCCCACTGGAACATACGAGGTTTTTAGATCTATCATAGTAGATGTGTTTCCAATAGCAGAAAGTGTGGGCAGTTTTCGATCATCACCAATGGTGGCTGAAGTGGATGTCTAGTGAATGGTGGTAAATTAGGATTGTGCTATTGCAGCTGATGAAAGATGGAATGATTTCTATGTATTTAAATTGGATTTATCAATCTTATTTGATGTACTTGGATATCAAGACCACATTGTATGGGTGATGTTGGAAAGGCAGATGAAGTGGTTGCATGCCCACTCCATGAAGCTACGAAATACAATCTTATGAATGAATGATCTCAATCTAGAATTCGTAGAAAATGGTAAATTACATGTGTTAATGATTCTACTCCAGAGCGAATGGTAATGAAATGAGACACATTTTGTGTGAATACTATCATAGAACTGATTCTTGATAGATTAAAAATATGTAAATACTCTAAAATTTCTAGGCTAGTTATTCCCACTAGGAGATAGCCATGGAAGCATGATGATTTAGTTCACAATCTATCCTCTATATGGAATTTTCATTGGTGGAGATGTATTCCCGTATGTTTTCATTTCTATCATATCATTTTACCATTAGAGGATTTAATGAAAATGGAATGTGGGATCAGTTCAATCTCTTTATGGCTATGCATTCTATGCTTTCAAGAGTGGGATTTTAGATTTAATAATTTTGACATAAAACAATTCTATATTTGAAGTCTAGATCAAAATTTTTAGCCTTATAGGGATACTATGGCTTCTTATAATACTAGTTTATATTGAATCTATAGTGGGAATTTCAATCAAAATGGATTGAAATTCTATGAAGGCCAACTTTTAAAACTATTATAGGGTTATAGGGGAGATTTACGTAAGCTCTATCGTGAATCCTAAATTTTTTTTATTCGTAATGGATGATGATTTTCCTTTAACTGTGTAACTTGATATACTCTCTGAATTTTTCTACAGGGTCTAATGATTCGTCATAGCAATGATAAATGTTATATGTTAGTGGTTTTTTCGTTTTACCCCTTAAAATGGAATACAAAACCTTCTTGTAGGAGTAAATTGAGGATGAAATATAAAATAATAATATGGACTTGATTGGTTACAAAAAAACCACACTTGATAATCGATATATACAAATATTAAATGGTTCGGCTATGAAATAGACCCAATAAACTCATGGGTCAAGGGAGATAGCCCCTAAGGTCCATGAAAATGAGGGCACCCTTACACAAAGAGTGAAATTAGAGAAAAAAAATTCTCTCATACAATTGAAGTGAAACAAAATCATTGTGATGATGGGAACAATTCAATTATTCAAGAGAAAATGAATAATTCAAGGGAAGCACATGGCACCCATGGATAGTGGGAAGGCATTGAGGATGACTTCCCAAATAAAATCATCAAATAGTTTGGTATTTTCCAAAGGGAAAAATGTTTTTGATGGTGATGATGTTTTTGAACCTCTTCCTCCCAAGAAAATGAGTTGGAGGAACGAATATTCATTTCTCAAGCTCACTATAGTCACTTGGTCTCATGGTCCCTTAGATGACTCTGACTGGTATGGTGATTATGGTAAATCATATTAGTTTGATTATGATTTTTGATGTCCTTTGGTATATCTTTTTATGAGTTTATGATTCTTTTATAACCCTATAAATATCCTTCATGTGCATTCTTTTTCTATTTTAATAAATGTTCTATACTCAATCCTTTCTGAATTTTACAATATAATGCACTGTAAATGTATTCAAATTATGTATTTGTAAAAATTAAGTGATATTTTATTATTTACGAGTGATCCATGATATGGGTAAAAAAAATAAATTTTATTTTAAATATTCTGGGGTTGTATCTTTTGAATTGGTTCTATGTTTATCCATTTAGTGATTAGATTATGTTAAACATTAAATGATGTTTTATAGGTTAATATATTATCTCTCCATATGAGAATTTATTTATATTGGATAATGTGTGATTGTTTTTCTATGATAAATAAATATTTATAGACTCACCTAACATTCTATTTATGAATCTCTTGATCTTCTAATGCTTTAAAAATGATGAAATCACCTTCATTTCGTTGAATAAGATATGTAGTGAACATTGGTCAAGGCACAACAAAGGGTGAGGAAGTCTAAAAATCGTATATGTATATATTCTGTTGAAAATTCATTCTCATTAGGAAAAGGGTCATAAAATAAAATGTAATAATATTATCATCATTTTTATGGTATCAAGAGCTACTTTCAAGTTTCTTCAGTTTATGGTATTGTGATTGTTAGCATTTATTAGTTCTCCCACTTTATTATGATCTTTTATCTTTATCAATATTTATTATTATTTACAATTATTTTTATATTTACCTATTTTCACATTTAAACAGACGTTTTCTATATGGAAACCAAGTTTCTAATCACTTTCTATAACCATTATTTTTTCAACATTCCATTTATAATGGAATTTTTAATTCAATTTTACAATGCTATTTTATGTTAATGGAACTATTATGTTGTAATCCTTTGAAAATTTTGTGGAATAATAATTTCAATTGGTGTATAGTGGAACTCCCTGAATTTTTTTGAACTATTTGTTTTGAATTAATCTATAATTTTTGATATTTTTCATTTCAAACAATAATGAATATATATTTTTTATACGAATGAACTTTGATTTTCTTGATTTGTATTCAACCCCAAGTTAATCTCGCACTAAATGCAATTAATTAATTATATTTTAGTACACACATCACTATCATTGGATTAAATGAATCACAATACCATGTCCTTTTAATAGTTTGTGTTAAACACAATGCCTAATATTCTTGAACTATAGTATACTATTAAAAATATTAATAAAAAATAACTCTAGCTACCACCAAGACATTGTAAAGAATATTACAAGTAATATTAAATAAATTGGGATAATACTAATTAAAATTTTATTTTAAATGAATCCCTTCGTTATCAATCCATATAAATGAATTTAATAACATTTGGAAAATAAAAATTACTTTAATTATAAAATTATTTTTCTATGTTCAAACCCAGTTCTCTCTCACAAAATTAAAAAAATTCATTTTTATTAATATCTTTAATATATATATATATATATATTCAATAAATATTTTTCATACTCAGCCAACCGATTTGATAGCTATAAGACATGATTAAATCCAATTTTTTAAATAAGAAGACTTATTTTATTAAAATATATATTTATTACATTTTAATAAAGGAAAAATTTTCATTTTTTTTAAATTTTTATAATATTTATGAAAAATAATTAACATCATTTTTTTAATCTATATTTCAAAAATTTCATTCGTTAATTATTAGTTATTTTTCTAATAGGTTTATTTTTTGTTTTAAAAGTGAAAAATAAGGAATTATAATTCATATATTTTTTCCTAACTTGTTAATATATTTAAATTATACATAAAATTATTATTAAAGTCTAATTAGATCAACTGTGTATAAATTATTCTAATTTACTTAAATGGAAATAATTTTACATTGAAATTTGACATAAAAACAATTCATGCATTTAGACCTTTTCCCTTCGAAACCCTATGTAATGTCCCAGACCTCTCGGGTCCTTTCCTTTGTGAAAATGTGGGGTAGGAGGTGTTACGGGAGGTCAAGGTGACTTGGCAGTGCATTTGGGAGGACATTTAAGGAATGATAAAGGGAAATGTCTTTCACATAGTTGGCGCATGGTTTGCCTAAACCGTGTGGCCAAATCGTGCAAGGTTGGTTTTGGAGACAGTGGCTAACACATGGTATGCACACAGTTTGCCTAACCATGTGGCCTAACCGTGCAAGGAGTGTTTGACGAGGTAGAAGCTAACGCACTGTTACCGCACTGTTTTTGAAACCGTGCAGACTAACTGTGCAGGCACTTAAAGTTAAATCCTAAAATTGTATATCTGAACTCTTTTTCCTCTAAATGGTTCATTTACGCCTCTAAGTATCCATAACACAGAATTTCCCATCATTTGAAGTAGAAGAACCTCTCCCAAGGGTTTTGGAGGCGATATGGATGCTTCTATTGGTGAATCGAAGACGGTTTTTGATGTATGTGATTGTTCTAGCTAGGGTTCATAGATCTTTTTAGATCTACACCTCATCTCCCCTCAGTTTCTCAGATCAATGCCTGTTATGGGTAGATCTAAGTGTGTGTATGTAGAATATGATGATCTTTGTTCTTGGTTGTGTTAGGAGAGGAGATCTAAGGAGGATTTGTGGAGAATCAACTCGGTTTTATTGGGTGTTCTTTGACCATTGGGGATTTCGTCAAAAAATTTTGAGGTTGGGGCTTCGTGGTTTCTATAATTGTTTATATTCAATCGTAGAGTTAGCATGATTTGGCTTTTGGATCACAATGAAATTGAACTAATTAAGTACTTAAACAAGATTAAAAGAAATGGTTGGATCACTTGTTGTTGCTTTGTGCATGATAAATGTTCACCTCTTAATTTTCTAGATAGTGTGATATCTATGCTTTGCTTTTTGGCATGTTTCTCTTGTTTAAATTGATAAAGAACGTAAAGTTGGAATTAATTGATAATTAATTGGCTAAAGATAAAGAGGAATGTAAATGAAACTGGTTGTTGTAGTTGTGGATGCTGTTAAAACATGATGTTAATCAAATTGATGTCGATGTATGTGATTAATTTAGTTGGTTGGTAAACCTGAAATATGTTGGGGCTCGTTGTTTTAAGGCTAGATGCCTTGTTAAAGGGCCAATATCCCAAATTGATGTGATTTTTACATTCTAATACTTGTGTTTTGATGTGATCCAGGATGGATGTTGTGATGTCAGGGCGTGGAGGACTTGTGGTTGTCACAGCGGATGAGGCCTAGAGTGACGAGATGCATCAGTTTATGCATGAGTGTGTCTGGGAGGACACCGGGGATGATGGAATGTGATGGATGTGATTGTTGTATTCTTGGCGCTTTGTTTGGTTGTTTATCTACATTACATTTCCCCACTACTCAAGGCACCTGGTCTTGCATACCCATCTTCTGAAAGAGGCAAAGACACGTGGGGTATGCCACATGCTTTCTGTTTTTAGCCTCTACAGGGAGAATGGGTCTACGCTCTTTCTATAGGCGGAATAGAATCGATTGGTAGTTCATCTACTCACCGTGTTGAGCCCCCTTGTGTTTAGTAGCATAGGATGCTTTTCTAGAATGTCTAGGAATACAGGAATGTAATTCTGTAATGAATGTTTGAATGATTGATGTTAACCCATGGGGATGGAGATGCTGGAACATAATGATGAGGTTGAGAACTTTTGAAGGGAAATTGGATTTTGGATGTGATGTTAATGTAATTTAATGTGGTTTTACTCTTGGTTAATTAATTTTGGAAGAATTAATTAACGTACAGTAGAACTGATAAAAAGGGAATGAAGTAACAAAATAAGGCTCTTTAAATTTTTGTGTTCTTATAGGATACCTAGTCTTAGAAGTGGCAGCCTGGAGTCCAAGAGACGTTAGCTGCAGTTGTGTCGAAGACTATGTTATGCCCATTACGTGGTTGTGAGTTATAATATATCTAGTATTTTTTGTGTTTCTATACGCTACTCCACCCTGTCAGTAAGGGAAACATGAACCCCGGGGATTCTGAGCCCTAGGGGGGGCAGTTTTCCATAACATTCTGATGGGAGGGTGAATGGATGACTACCCCCTTTGACCCAGGTCTCTTCTCTTTCTGGATACTAGTTCCATTAGGCACATCAGTTAGTTTTCCCCAAATATGTGTGTAGGGGGATATAATGGCATGTGGTTATTCACACACACATATTTTGGATATAGTATCTTGTGGACTATTATAGGTGTAACGTGTATAGGCAGTGATGGCTTGAGGATCCATACTGTGTGTATGGGATGTAATGGATTGAGGTATATTACCCGACGTATGATAAACGTAATGCGAGCTATGGTGGCTCCCGAAAACAACCTGGTTACTTTCGGTTGTGAGGATGGTGTGATGCTTAGCCCAGGTGTTAGCGGGCAAGCCTTTGTAGTTCACGTGGTGCAGATTGTGGAGCCTAGCCCAGGTGTATTCGGGCAAGCCTTTGGAGAGAGATGCACAAGACTTATGTCGCGGGGGAAAATAGTCAAACTAGTGGTGAAGTAGTAGCATGATACCCTTGACATTCATTACTATATGATATATTCTTTTATGCATTACTTAGTGAGAGTAGCCATGGTGAGGTTGGGAACATAATATACCTATTTAGGAGACGAGTTAGTTTCACTATTGTTCACTGTGCTTTAGCTTGCTTTCGTTACTTTTGCAAAAGAGGCTTTGGGGAGGATCCTACTGAGTATACTTAAATATTCACCCTACGTATATATAAACCGTTTTTCAGGTCACTTGGAGCAGGTTCGATATTAGGCTGGTTACTACTAGCTTGTTGTTATAGGAGCTGTTCGGGCTTCTGGCCGCTGCTGTTTTTACTTTTTTTGAGTATTTGTAGTTTTTTATTTCAGTTATAGTACTTTTGCATGTCATTTCATATATGTACTTGGATTTCATTTATATTTCGGTTCGGAGTTGGAGTTGGTTGGTGTCTATCTTATCACTCTCTTATGTATGTGTTCTCATAGAGGGGAATTGTAACAACCTGAGAATTTATGATAAGTATTCATTTTAATTTATTTTATGTCACGTTTTTTATGCAACACCAAGCTTATCTTGTGCTATACGCAACACCGTATTAGCTTGTAGTATACACAACACTATTCTTGGATTTTGTTACACACAATTTCAAGTTCGTTGGATACTAGTCATTCTACGAAACATTGAGTGTATATATATATATATATATATTCAATTTATAAATGAAAAATGGTTAGATTTTGTAATAACAAAGGAGTCTTTCATAACATGAAACCATGACTTGGCTTGCATTACACGCAATCGCGTCCTTCCTCGATAGCTTGCATTGTACGCAATACCGAGTTTCACTAAACAACGATATGCTATTAAAATATTATTAAAACTACCCGTTATGAATAGTAATAACAATTTCTTAAATTTAAAAAATTTTATCGTTATAAATGGACTTCATTTTTGGATTCTTAATATCGAAATTAGCCTAGGGTGAAATTTTGGTATATTTCTGAAAACTTTCAATTTTTGATGAATAGTGAAAACACTAGGTTACTATTTAAAAACCGACTTTTTATTTAAATAATTATTTATTTTATTTGACTTTATTAGGGGTAAAATTTGATACATAATACTTATATAAGTTCAATGCAATTCATTGGAGTAATTTTATAATAATTTTTGATATATAAAAATTTTATTGAACTTTTCACCGTCTTTTACCCACCTCCTAGGAGAATTTGGAAATTCTCATAAAACATAATTTTACCACTTCTGTGAGTGGAATTTTAAAAATCCGAGAGACATGGTTAATATCAAGGATTAAAATGTGGTTCAATGAGATGAAAATTATTTTTGGTGAATAGTAACCTTTTACTTTTTTTTCACCACAGTTAAAAGTAAATAGGGTAATTAAGGGTAAAAATGTTATTATTATTACCCTAACACATGTCCTAAATCTATTGGATAACTGTAATTCGACCAAAAACATCCTTATTAATAAAATATGACCATTTTGGCCCACATGGATTAGATTAGGACATTTATTTTTAATTTATTTAAAGAGGTGTTAAAATAGTTAAAATCAATATTTAATAAGTAAATCATTTTTAATATAGGGTTATACATAATATAAATTCGACCATAAATATTAATTAGAAAGATAAAAATATTTACTACATAATGGTATTTTATTTTTAATTTTTAGACTTATAATAATTTAATTTATTTATGACACAATGATGATGCCGTAATTTTCTTTTTAATGAAATATTTACATAATTGATGTTATAAATACCCAAATAAATGTAATTTGAGACTTTTTAAGAATTCAAATATTTTTCTATGTTAATATGACATGTTAGTATTTATTTAATTAACTTTTGCGAACTAATCATTCTTTAATGATTTTCACAAAAATCAATTACCAAATAGTGTCAAAATTGACATAAACTAGTTTTTAAAGAAAATATTATATTATTAATAGATATTATATTCCTAAAAATATAAGGATCGGCCAAGATACTTATATCATGTTATTTGTATCATTAATGGACCACTTGGGGGATCTTTTGGATGTATATGGTAAGTTTATTATCTATATAATATAAAAATACAAAGTGACATGGTAAAAACCAATCTAATTAACTATGAGTTAAAACTAAAAGATAAGGTTCATATAATGGCCTAAACTTGTCTAAATTATACTGGATGATAGGATATAGACCCATCCCCACCATATCTTCGAAATAAATTAATTTGGAGCTATTAAAAACTGAATATGGCTTTATAATAAAATAATATTTTTAGTTTTTCCAAAGGTGCCCCTCTCCTCCCTTATAAAAAAGCACCTCCTCCCTCTCTCCCTCACACCATTTTGAGCCTTGAATCTCGGCCAACCTCGGCAAGTATCACTTCCCCACTTCCCTAGAAATATCCTAGAGGTCCTGGTCTTCTTCAAAGACCAATTATAGTTCCCTAAGAGGATGTCTCAAAGAGGTACTTCAAAGAATAGGTAATGTCTGTTACCGATTCTTTCATCTTTATTTCATCTTCCACTTCTTCTTCTTTAGTTGTTTCATTATCAAGTAATAACATCCGTATCAGTCATATACTGATATGTTATTATAATTATGAAACTACCATATTTCACCATATATCCATCCTACGAAAAATGAAATCAACGTGCGTGTGTAGGTACGGAATATCGTCTCCACACCGTGGTGTAATCTATTTTCCACCACCACCTTACTTGGATGGGTATAATGGTTAAATTATCAAATATATATGATTATTGTGAAGGGATATAAATTCTTTAATATTATACATACACTTTAATTCAATTCCGTGATCATGGTAATGATATCATCACTCGTGCGTACATACGGAATATCATCTCCACAACGCGATGAGATTCACTCTCCATGATAACCATTCAATAATGATTATAAAGTATATGTAATATATAATCATGAAATATATGAAATAATAATGCTACTAGATTTATGTATATATATATTTATGTCATCTACTTAATTCCATTCACTTCAATAAGGAAATGAAAACAGCGTTCATGCGTACGTAGGGCCTACCGTCTCCATGAACGGTGTATTTCTTTCCATTTGTCGGTCCATTATATATATGTATATTAAAAATATATATTATATATAAATCATGTTTTAAATTCTGAATTTAATTAATCATGATCTAAGTAATCATATGAATAATTACATGTTAAAACACGAATGACAAATGAAAAGATTTTATCCAAAACGCTACTTTAACATGAATTTACAAAAGAACAGGTAATATAAATTCATAATTGAACCATATATGATATAATAACAATAAATATGATTCTATAATAAGTCAATTACATTATATAAATCATTATACAAGAGGTTTTGATATGTCTGAAGCATATCAGACCTATGGTAAGGGATAGTTTCACGAATCTCATTTTTATCTGAGATTGCTTATACGTAAGTATTTACTGGGGTTATTGTTATCATCCTTGTACAAGTTTTCTAAAAGTGTTTTCATGTATGTTTAAAGTCCATTTTACCCATTTTTTACTTTTACTACATGGTATGTATGGAATCTTTCTTTTATGAGGTACTTTTTGACTTTTTTGGAAAACGTACGAGAAGAATGTTTTTTAACTTATAGGGCATGAAAATATTTTTACAATTTTATAAAGCCTTATATTCATGAAGCTTAACCCAAAATATTTCATGAATATTTAAAAAAACCCTTTTCTTTTAAAATTTCATGACATTTTGTGAAATGAAAATGATTTTGAAGAAGAAAGGATATTTTATTCAAGAATTCATTTCAAGTGTTTTATCAAAACCATTTTACATCTAAGATGACATTATTTCATATGTGTATGTTTCAAGTATAATGTCTCTATGATTTACATGGTTTTAATTTCTTATGATGAAAGGATATCCATTTTTTTATATATGTATTATGTCATGATGGGATGATGTTTATGAATCCCATTTTTATTCTTTATGTTATGACGAATGATTTATGGGTATGTTGTGGTACAAGTAAGAATGATTTCATTATGATATGGGTGGGACCTATATCTCCCTCAAATGCATTGGGTAATGATTTATATCTCATGAGATAGACATGGATGGAATGGTAACTTAATCTGGTTCAGTGTTATAGGACTGAAATGAGGAGTGAACTCGATTCAGAATGGGAATTTGTCCTCTAAGATGGTATTGGCAGAAATTCCTTGGATACTATGGAAATAATTACATGTTATTAATGGATTCCACAATTACATGTTTTATTCTCATTCTATTTTATCATGGTTTATGTTCCATTATGATCTATGCCTTATATACTTCCATGTTTTATGTCATTGCTCAAGATTTTGATGTTTAAACATTATGTTCATGTTTTTAAGTTCAAATGTATATGGTATATTTTATTTTATCCATGCTTACCCTTGATGAGAATTTGAGCTCACCCTTTTTATGTTTTATTTCCCCCCAGGATTAAAAGAAAGGTTTTCGGTAAGGAAACAAAAAGAGGAAGATCTTTATCGGAGATGTTGAAGATCTTTCACCACGAATAGATTATTAAGTTCTTAGTTTCCAAAGACACTAAACTATTACGGTCCCTGTGTGTCTGTTTTTGTTATGTATTAAGTGTTCCGCAAAATAAATGTAATATCTATGTATGTCAAGCTTCGGGTGTCTACAATTGGTATCAGAGGAACGGTTTATTCAACCTTTAGAAAGTAGGATGCGAGAACTTTAGTGAGATCCCTAGAGATATTTATAAGGTATGTTTAGGGATGTCCCTAAGGATAAGTATATGTATATGATATAGTCCTAGAATTATGGTAATGATCTTAGAATTAAACCTAAGATGTTAGATATTTAAGGTACTCCCCCTTTATTATGTTGTTTTCCCTAACATTGTATTTGCCTCTCACACTATTATTTTTGGTTTTAGACGATGGACGGAACCCGAAGGAACCGTGTTGATCAATGTAATGGAAAATGAAATGATAGTCCTCCTGACCAAACCAATATCATGGGAGATGCAGTGAACAATCTTATTTCTATAGTTACACAAGTTATGAATCATTCTGTACATCAAAATGAGCATAGAAAGGAGAAACATTATGTTGAATCTTTCATGAGGCAGCGTCCACCTTCATTCAGCGGGTCTTCTGATCCCTTAGTGGCTGAGCAATGGATCGGTATCACTGAAAAGTTATTTTCAGTTCTACACTATTCTGAGCATGATAAAGTCACCTTAGTAGTATATCGTTTGGAAGGTGATGCTGATCAATGTTGGATATTATCAAGAATATGAGGCAAAGAGATGAAATCAAGTCCATGGAATGGGAAGAGTTCAAGAACTTGTTTTTTCGTAAGTACTTCCCTCATATTCTTCGAACAAAGATGGAAAAGGAGTTTCATGAGCTTAAGTAGAAAGATGATGCATCTGTTGGTATATACAAAGCGAATTTTACAAGACTTGCAAGGTATGCATCTGGCTTCATCTTCCAACCTGAAAGTAATGTTGATCGATTTTTCAGTGGCTTAAAACCAAATCTTCGGAGGGAATTAGCTATAAGAGACTTCAGTAGTTATGAAGAAATAGTGTGTTGTGCAATCATGGTAGAAATGGAAGTTGGTGTTACATATCCATCCCATGGTTTTGACAAGAAACGATTGATGGAGTTCAAGGAGAAATCATAGAATAGTGGTGAAAAGAAGATGAATGTTTCCTTAGGCTCAATGTGTGGAAATAATCATGGTGGAGATTGTCTTAAAGGGACTAGAAAATGTTTTAAGTGTGGAAAAGAAGGTTATAAAGTAGCTGAGTGTCAAAATAATGGAAAAAGGGATGCTAATGATGTGAATAAATAAAAGACTGTAGAGAACGCACCACCAACACTTTAATGCTTCAAGTGCAATGAAATGGGGCATTATGCTAATCAATGCCCTAATGCATGGGTTAATGATGATTGACATGAGCAACAACATAAGGAAAAGGATACAGGGAATTCACACACGACCACTATTGGCGATTTTGAATATGACAACAATGTGGTGGAATTATTAGGTGTTTATGTAATGGGATTTCAAAATAATGTTGTATATAGTTTTGTGGAATATTGGAATATTTATGTATTGGTCTATTGTGGTTTTCAATAATTGTATTGTACCGGTAACCATGGAAAGTGATTGAGATATTTTTGGAAAGAATATGATATGCGCATAATGAAGGGATAAGGAGAAAATGAAATTTTTGACAGTATTCATGAGCTCATGACTAATATAAAGAAGTAGTTATATCATGGTTTGAGTATATAGAATGTTGGGGTTTTGGTATGTGGAAAGAGTTAACTTTTGACAGCCCTCATGTATTCACTAAGGTTCAATAAGTATTCATTCTTCAAGAGAATACATGATTAAGGTATTCACATGTTTGTAATTTGACCAACAAGATATATCTTATGATATATTGGGGATAAATGATGGCATTCACGTTATTCTTATTTGACATTTCAAGTAATAATTTTCTTTATAGTATGAGCTTGGACCGAAGTATTTTAGATAAGCCTAAATATTGGAATGGATTATGTTGGACATAAGTTAGTATTGTTAAAGGATAGAATTTGGTTTTCGATATAATTGATGGGATGTTATAGTAATGTAGTTTTAGGAAGAAGACAACATGCAGGACAGGCGACAACCCATCGCGTCGGACAAGGCTGTGGGAATCGAACCCACAACCGAAGTGCGACTGGCCTTTATCACCTACCACTGGCCTACACGAAGTCAATGGTTAGTAGAAACTAGATTTATTAAGCGGTATGATATTCGATGTATAAGTTCATTTTTGGAATCATATATGATTCACCACTCCATATATGGACTTATGTATATTTGATAACTTTTGCGAACATTTTGTTTGAAACAAATGGAATGTCCCATCATTCTATCAAATGATCTGCTAACTCTTCACTAATAACAAATTCAACTTCATTTCATTAAGAGATGATGTTGAAATTGTTCGAAATACAAACAATAGTGAGATTATAAAAAAATCTAGCAAGTATTTCTTCTAATTCAAAATTTTCAACTTTAAGGAAATGATATTGAAAACCAAAAATGGGGTCCTAGTGCTCTTATATCCGATGAATCAGATAGTACCTTAGATCATCATAAATTTATCGCTTTGTGATTAATTGCTTTTTCATAGCCATGTTCTCTACCACTCTCCATCAGAACATGATGGTTATATTTTTTCTTATATATCCATATTTCCACCTATGTTCTCCTGTGTGGAAACCCATTGATTAGTTAATATGGGTAACCGTTATGTTTCATACTTTAGTTTTTAATGTTATGTTTTGGTATTCATTTTACTATGTGGGTTTCAATTAAAGACACATTCACGTATAAAACGATGTATAACCCCGACGAATTTCGGGGGCGAAATTAATTTTAAGGGGGGTAGAATATAACAACCCGAGATTTTATGATAAGTATTCCTTTTAATTTATTTTATGTCATGTGTTTTATGCTACACCAAGATTATCTTGTGATATACGCAACACCATATTAGCTTGCAGTATACACAACACTATTCTTGGATTGTGTTACACACAATATCAAGTTCATTGGATAATAGATATTCTATGCAACATTTAGTGTATATATATATATATTCAATGCATAAATGAAAAATGGTTGGATTCAGTTATAACAATGGAGTCTTTCACAACATGCAACCCGGACTTGGCTTGCATTACACGACACCGTGGCCTTCCTCGATAGCTTCCATTGTACGCAATCTCGAGTTTCACTAAACAACGATATGCTATTAAAATATTATAAAAACTAACCGTTATGAGTAGTAATACCGACTTTTTTAAATTTTAAAAATTCTATCTTTTAAAATGGACTACATTTTTGGATTTGGAATATCGAAATTAGCCTAGGGTGAAATTTTGGTATTTTTCCGAATACATTCAATTTTTGATGAATATTGAAAACACTGGGTTACTATTTAAAAACCGACATTTTATTTAAATAATTATTTATTTTATTTAAGTTTATTAGGGGTCAAAATTGATACATAATACCTATATAAGTTCAATGCAATTCATTGGAGTCATTTTTTAATAATTTTACATATATAAAAATTTTATTGAACTTTTCACCGTCTTTAACCCACCTCATAGGAGAATTTTGAAATTCTCATAAAACATAATTTTACCACTTCTATGAGTGGAATTTAGAAAATCCAAGAGACACAGTTAATATAATGGACCAAAATGTGGTTCAATGTGATGAAATTTTTTTTTTGTGAATAGTGACTATTTACCTTTTGTACCACGATTAAAAGTATATACGGTAATTAAGGGTATAAAAGTTCTTATTATTTCCCTAAAACATGTCCTAATTCTATTGGATAAGTGTAATTCGACCAAAAACAACCTTATGAATAAAATATGACCATTTAGGCCCACTTGGATTAGATTAGGACATTTATTATTAATTTATTTAGAGAAGGGTTAAAATAGTTAAAATGAGTGTTTAATAAGTAAATCATTTCTAATATAGGGTTATACATAAGATAAATTAGTCTATAAATATTCATTAGAAAGATAAAAATATTTCCTACATAATGGTATTTTAATTTTAAATTTTATAATTAAGATAATGTAATTTATTTATGACACAATGATGATGCAATAATTATCTTATTGATGAAATATTGACATAATTAATGTTATAAATACCCAAATAATTGTAATTTGTGACTTTTTATGAATTCCAATAAATTTCTATGTTAATATGACATGTTTTTGTGGAATTAATTAACTTTTTTCGAAATAATCATTCACTAATTATTTTCGAAAAATCAATTACCAAATAGTGTCAAAATTGACATAAAATATTTTTTAAAACAAATATTATATTATTAATTGTTATTATGTTACTAAAAATATAAGGTTCGTCCAAGATACTTATATCATTATAGGTGTATCATTAATGGACTACTTGGGGGTCGCTTGGATGTATATGGTACTTTTATTAACTATATAATATAAAAATACAAAGTGACATGGTAAATGTCAATCTAATTAACTAAGAGTTAAAACTAAAAGATAAGTTTAGTATAATGACCTAAACATGTCTAAATTATGTTGTATGAGAGGATTTAGACCCATCCACACATTAGTTTCTAAATTAATCAATTTGGATCTATTAAAAACAGAATATGGCTTTATAATAAAATAATATTTTTAGTTTTTCCAAAGGTGCCCCTCTCATCCCTTATAAAAGGGCACCTCCTACCTCTCTTCCTCACACCATTTTGAGCCTTTAATCTCAGATATCCTCTTCCAATTTCACATCCCTACTTCCCTAGAAACATACTAGAGGTCTTGTTCTTCTTCAAAGACCTATTTTAGTGCCCTATGTGGAGGTCTCAAAGTGGCGCTTCAAAGAAAAGGTAATGTCTGTTACTTATTCTTTCAACTTTATTTCTTCTTCCCCTTATTCTTATTTAGTTGTTTCATTATTAAGTAATAACATAAGTATCACTCATATACTGATATATTATTATAAGTATGAAACAACCATATTTCACCATCTATCCATCCTACGGAAAATGAAATCACCGCGCGTGCGTACGTACAGAATACCATCTCCACGCCGTGGTGTAATCTATTTTCCACCACCACCTTACTTGGATGGGTATAATGGTGAAAGTAATGAATATATATGATTATTTTAAATTGAAATTTATTCTGTAATATTATACATACACTTTAATACAATTCCACTATCATGGGAATGATATCATCACTCGTGCGTACGTATGGAATACCGTCTCCACGATGCGATGAGATTCACTCTCCATAATAACAATTCAAGAACAATTATAAAGTATATATAATAATTAATCATGAAATATATGAAATAATAATGCTACTATATTTATGTATATATATATTTATGTCATCTACTTAATTCCATTCAATCCAATAAGGAAACGAAAACAGCGTTCATGTTTACGTATGGCCTACCGTCTCCATGAACGGTGTATTTCATTCCATTGGTCGATCCATTATATATATGTATATTCTGAATATATATTATATATAAATAATGTTTTTACATTATGGATGTAAGTAATCATGATCTATTTAATCATATAAATAATTACAAGTTAAAACACGAACGACAAATGAAACGATTTTACCCAAAACTGTACTTTAACATGAATTTACAAATGAACGGGTAATATAATGTCATAAGTGAACGACATATGAAATAATAACAATGAATATGATTATATAATAATTCAATGTCATTATTTAAATCATTATACAAGAGGATTGGATATGTACGAAGCATATCAAACCTAAGGTAAGGGGTAATTTTGCAAATCTCATTTTTATCGGAGATTGCTTATACGTAGTATTTACTGGGGTTATTATTATCATCCATGTAAATGTTTTCTAAAATTGTTTTCATGTATGTTTAAATTCATTTTTACCGATTTTTTAATTTTACTACATGGAATGTATGGAATATTTCTTTTACGTGGTACTTTTTGACTTTTCCAGCAAAAGTACGAGAAAAATGTTTTTTTAACTTATACCGCATGAAAGGATTTTTACAGTTTTATAAAGCCTTATTTTCATGAAGATTCATCCAAAATATTTCATGACTATTTTAAACAAAATCCTTTTAATTTAAAATTGCATGAAATTTTGTGAAAATAAAATGATTTTGAAGAAGAAATGAAAATTTTATTCAAGAATTCATTTCAACTATTTTATCAAAACCATTTTACATCTAAGATGAAATTATTTAATATGTGTATGTTTCAAGTATAATGTATCTATGATTTACATGGTTTAGCTTTTCTTATGATGAAATGATACCCATTTTTTTATATATGGATTATGTCATGATGGGATGATGTTTATGAAACCCATTTCTATTCTTTGGGTTATGACGAATGAATTATGTTTATGTTGTGGCACATGTAAGAATGATTTAATTATGAGATGGGTGGGACATATATCTCCCTCCAATGCATTGGGCAATGATTTATATCTCATGATATAGACATGGCTGGAATGGTAAGTTAATCCGGTTCAGTGTTACAGGACTGAAACGAGGAGGGAACTCGATTCCAAATGGGACTTTTCCCACTAAGATGGTCTTGGAAGCAATACCGTGGCTACTATATAAATAATTTAATGTGATTAATGGATTCCGCAATTACATTTTTATTCCCATGATACTTTATCATGGATTATGTTCCATTATGATCTATGCCTTATGTACTTCCATGTTTTATGTCGTTTCTCAATATTTTGACGTGTAAGCATTATGTTAATGTTTTTAAGTTCAAATGTATATAGTTTGTTTTATTTTATCCATGATTACCCTTACTGAGAATTTGAGCTCACAATTTTTATGTTTTATTTTCCCCCCAGATTAAAAGAAATGTTTTAGGTAAGAAAAAAAATTGGAAGATCTTTATTGGAGATGTTAAAGATCTTTCACCACGATTAGAGGATTACGTTCCAAGTTTCTGAAGACAGTAAACTATTATGGTCCTTGTGTGTCTGTTTTTGTTATTTATTAAGTATTCCGAAAAATTAATGTAATATCTGTGTACGTCAAGATTCAGGTCTCTATAGTAATGCCTCTCATTTGTGTGTTTATTGTACCCTCGGTGCTAGTCGCCAACCCGGGGCCTACTGGAGCCGGGACTCAGGGGTCATTATCTCCCTTTTCACATTTCAAGCCCTGGTGGTATACACTTTGTTGTGAGGGGGTCATGAAAGTGTTGTATCAGACGTATGGGTGAGGGATAGGATGGAGTTTGGAGTTAGGCACAGGTGAGGCTGCCTGGGTTTATAGAGCAATAGTGTCATTCATGTTTAGCCAGTGAGGTAAACACTAGAGACCGGCTGAGTCATGGGCATTTAGGGCCCCCTATGATATGATGTATGGAACTTTTTGTTTATAATGGCTACTAATCAGTGTGATACTAGTTGCAGGGTTGAGACCTAGGAAAGTATCATGCATCATTCTTCTTTGTTCCTATTTTTGAATGGGTATACCTTGAGATAGGTTGACCTAAAATGAAAAAAATAAAGCAATTATTTAATAAATTTTGAGTCTTACATATTCTAGGTTTAGGAGCTCTAAAGGATTTTTATTTTACAGGTATGTCTCCAGGTCGACGTCCTCGTCAGGTTTTCGCAGAAAATGTCCAGAATGTTGTTCCTACAGATCGTCGTAGGGTAGAGGTTAATGGTGAAGACACCTGGGGGAAGACACTCTGAGAGTTTCAGCGCCAGAGTCTGCAGAAGTATGAGGGATCTGAATCATATGTAGTCATGGAAGACTAGTTGTAGGAGGTTAAGATAGTATTCGGTTCGATCCGTGCTCGGAAAGAGCACTGTGTGTCCTTGGTTGTGACGATGCTGCATGGAGTAGCGAGGAAGTGGTGGTTCTTATTCCTTGGGGATCGTGAGGAATCACCAATCTCATGGAAGGTGTTCCGAGACAAGTTTAGAGTAGAGTTTATTCGACTCCAAAGGCATCCAGTCTTCAAGAGAATCTTACCCTTTGACCGGGGAGCTCTAATGTTCGAGAGTTTGGAATCATTTTCTAGAACCTTTTTCGACATGAATCAGACATGTTACCAGATGAGGAGGCTAGGGCGAGGCATTTGGAGGAGTCTTTGCTTCCAGAGATCTAGCGCCAGCTCACCCCATTTATGTTTAACACATATCTTGAGATGCTGGAGAGGGGATAGGTTGTTGAGAGGACGTTGGCCAGGACTGGATCATCACGAGAGGGGAATCAGAATGATCCCTCATGATGCAAGGTTGTGGTTCGGGGTTCCCAGTTTTCAGGGAAGAGGAGTTTCTGTTTAGCCATGGGTAGGTCCCAGCCCTTCCCATCTAGTTTCCCCAGAGGTAGAAACTCTTAGGCCTATGCCAAGGCATCAGGTGCTTGTTTTTCTTGTGGTGGTCATGGCTATCAGTATCAGGAGTGCCCAACCTTTTGGAGCGGTCATCGTGCACCAAGCGCTACGCTCTAGGTTCCTTCGTTGAGGTAGTACCAGCCGAGGTTGTAGCAGCCAGTTGCACCAGCTTTATATCACCAGAGTGGAGATGGGGCATACATAGGATGACCCCATGATGATCCTCGTTCTCAAAGAGCAGAGCGCGGCAGTGGTGGTGGTAGTCATTAGGGTCAGAGAGGCCGTGAAGGAGGTCGTGGTCTGCTTCATGCTCTAGCGTTGCCAACACCAGACGAGACATATGTCATTCGAGGTACCCTTTTCTTTTTTTCTACCTTGGTGTATGCCTTGTTTGATTCAGGAGAGACACACACTTTCATATCACCTTCCATTGTCCATGATTTGGGACATGAGGTAGAGAGGCTTCTATTGCCCTTGGCGTTGACTATGCCTGTTGGAGGTCAAGCTTACTTGTTTGACATATGTAGATATTTTGAGCTAGTGTTGGGGCAACACCTCTCTTGGGGATATTTCCAATGTTTACGAATAAAACCATATTATTTCATCCTCAAAAATGATTGGTTGTATTCGGTACAGGCTATTGAGGATTGTTTCAGGAAGGAGGTCATTTTATTTGGTGCGGATAGAGAGGAAGTGGTGTTTGTTGGTGAGATAGAACCTATGATGGGTCATCGGTGCATTCGATACTTATAAAACATGGTGGTTGATATGATTTAGAGTTCATCATAGGTTTGGCAGTGGGCTTTTCATATGGTCGTAGAGGAGTACCCTGAGGTCTTTCCAGAAGAGATTGTAGCATTATCCCCTCGACGAGAGATCAAGTTTGGGATCGAGCTATAGCCAGGCATGTCTTCTATCTCTATGTCTCCATATCGGATGGCCCCTTCTGAGTTACAAGAGATACATATACAGCTTGATGGTCTATTATAGTGTGGTTTTGTTCGGCCAAGTGTGTCACCATGGGGTGCACCAGTTTTGTTCGTGAAGAAGGCTGACGACAATTTGAGGTTGTGTGTCGATTATCGTCGCTTAAAAAAAGTGACAATAAAGAATCTATATCCTCTTCTGTGGATTGATGATTTATTCGATCAACTGAAGGGGATATTTGGTTCTCAAAGATCATCTTGCGGTCAGGATATCATCAGATGCATGTGAAGGATGATGATATTTCGAATACTGCTATCCGTTGTCGTCATGGGAATTAAGAGTTCGTTGTAATGCCATTTGGTGTGATGAATTCCCAGTTGTGTTCATGGGTTTGATGAGTACAACGTTCCGTGAGTTCCTGGAAAATTTCGTGCTAGTTTACATCGACGACATCCTTGTGTACTCTACCTCTGAAGAGGAACATGCAGAGCATCTACGAGCCGTTTTGGGAGTTCTTCGCCAACATCATCTGTTTGGGAAGTTGTCAAAGTGTGAAATTTGGGCTTGAGAAGTCCGTTTTTTGGGGAATGTTGTGTCCCAGTAGGGAGTAGCTGTGGATCCATCGAAGATAGAAGCTATTGTGTCTTGGGAAGCCCCCAAGACAGTTTCAAAGGTGCGATGTTTCTTTGGGTTCGCAAGATACTACAGGAGGTTCGTAGCCAATTTATCAGGGGTTGCGACTCCTTTGATAGCTTTGACGAGGAATGATCAGGATTTCGTATGGACTGATCAGTGTCAGGTAGCTTTCGAGTATCTAAAGGAGAAGTTAGTAAGTGCTCCAGTTCTTTGTCTTCCAGCTGAGGTAGTTCAGTTTGATGTTTTCTACAACGCTTCACATCTTGGGTTAGGATGTGTCTTCATGCAATAGAGTATATTCTTATATTACAGGTATCGGCAGTTGCGTCCTAATGAATGCAACTATGCCACCCTTGATCTTGATTTTGCAGTCGTGGTGTTTTATCTAAAGTTGTGGAGACATTACCTCATTGGTGAACACTTTGAGGTTTTCACTGATCATAAGATTTTGAGGTATGTTTTCTAACAGCGGGACTTGAACATGAGACAACATAGGTGGATGGAGTTCTTACATGAATAAAACTTTGAAATATTGTATACACCTGGAAAAGGGAATGTTTTAGATGATGCGCTAAGACAAAAGTCATGTAGTGATGATGTACGTGAATCCGATGATTCCTGGAGAGTAATGGAAGAACTGTCAGCATTACATCTTGATACCGGAGAAGTCGGAGTTAGAGGTTATCTTTTTCAGATAAATATAGAATATTCTCTGTTGCAGAAGGCAGAAAAGCCCCATTTGGGGGATCTTGAGGTGGAGGTCTGGAGAGACCGATTTATTTATGGTGACGCCCCTGATGGTTGGTCGAAGGATGAACAACACTGAGTGTTGTATCAGGGGGGACTTTTTGTTCCCTTGACGATGCGCGATATGGTTCTCCAAGTGTTCCATAACTAGCCCTTAACACTACATCCTGGTGTGGAAAAGATGTACCGAACCAGGAGGATTCGGTTATGGTGGCCTGGACAGAAACATGCGGTTGCAGATTTTCTGTCTTGATGTTTAGTCTACCAGATGGTGAAGACTGAACACTATGTTCCAGGTGGTCTTCTTCGGTCATTAGAGATTCCTCAATGGTAGTTTGAGGACATCTCAATGGTCTTTGTAACAGGTTTAACTCGAGCTCTGGGAGGACATTACACTATTTGGGTGGTAGTGGATCGTTTATCGAAAACAGCCCACTTTATCGCAATCAAGGAGTAATGCTCAGTGGATGTTTTGTTGAGGTGGTATCTCGAGGAGGTGCTAAGACTTCATGGAGTCCCTAGGATGATCATTTTTTATCAAGATCCTCATTTTAACTCTAGTGTGTGGAGTGGTCTCCAACATGATTTAGTTTCTCAGTTATGCCTTAGAACGACTTTTCATCCCCAAATGGATGGTCAGATGGAGAGAACCATCCTTACTCTTGAAGATATTTTGCACTCTTGTGTTCTTGATTTTGGATGTTCATGGATGAGGCACTTACCCTTGGTGGAGTTTCCTGCAATAATATATTCCACTCCACCGTCAGCATGGTGCCTTTTGAAGCCTTGTATGACCGACAATGTCGTTCTCCATTGTACTGGACTGGTGTCAGAGAGTTAGCAATTCTCGGACTAAAACTAGTGAAGAATAAAACAGATATGGTTCAGGTGATTCATGAGAGGATGAAGGAAGCGCAAGATCATTAGAAATTATATGTTGATCAAAGGAGGATACCCTTGGAGTTTAATGTTGGGGACCATGTGTTTCTAATGGTGACTCCCCATCATGGGCAGTGAAGGTTTGGCCATGGGAGAAAGTTTTCTCCTCGGTTTGTCGGGCCGTTCGAGGTATTAGCTCGTGTTGGAGCTGTGGTGTATCGAGTAGCACTTCTCCATCATATGAGTCAGATACATGATGTCTTCCATGTATCACAGCTACGTCATTATCTTCATGATGACTCACACATCATTGATTGGGGATAGATCGATGTTTATGATGAATCCACCTTTGAGTAGAGACCTGTTGAAATCCAAGACTGCAAGGAGAAGGTGTTGCGTGGGCGATCCATCACCTTAGATCGTGTCTTGTGGTGACACGGTGGCATGGAGGAGAGTACCTAGAAACATGAATCATAGATAAGTGCTCAGTAACCATGGTTTTTTGATGTTTAACTTATTCCATGTATCGTTGTAGCTGATTTGGATATGTAAAATTCAAGTTTATGAGATGGAATCATTTGTTGCTTTGGTGGCATGCTTTCTTTTGAGAGGTATCTCGTTGGGTGGTTGTTCAGAACCTGTTACATTTTCTCTTTAGGTGGGTTTTGGATTCTCAAGGATGAGAATTTTTTGGGAGGTATCTTATGTAATTCCCCGAACCTCTCTGGTGCTTTCCTTTTTGAAAATTTCATGTGGGAGGTGTTCTGTGAAGTCAAGGTCATTTGGTGGTTCATTTGGGTGGACTTTTACGGAAACCTAAAGGGAAATAGCTTTCACACGGTTGGTGAACGGTTTTCCTAAACTGTGCGGCCAAATCGTGCATGGTTGGTTTTAGAGACAGTGGCTAATGCAAGATTAGAACACGGTTTGTCTAACTATGCGGCCTAACCGTGCGAGTGGTGTTTGATGAGGCAGAATCTAACGCACAGTTAGCTCATGGGTTCCCAGACCGTGCAGACTAACCGTGCAGGCACTTAATGTTATATCCTAAAATGGTGGATCTGAACTCTTTTTCCCAGAAATGGTTCTTTTAATCCTCTATGTGGCCATAACTCGGGATTACCCTTCCTTGGAGGTAGAAGAACTTGTCCCAAGCGTTTGGAGTCGATCTGGAGGCTTCTCTTGGTGAATCGAAGCTAGTTTCTGGAGGTATGTGATCATTCTTTCCTGGTTTCTTAGATCTTCTTAGATCTACTCCTTATATTCCCTAGGTTTGTTAGATATAAACCCATTATGGGTATAACTATGTGTTTGGATGTCGAATATGATGATATATGGTCTTGATTATGTTAGGAGAGGGTATCTAAGGACGATTCGTGGAGAATCAGCTCGGTTTTCATGGGCGTTCTTCGACTATTGGTTTTTTCATAAAAAATCGTTGAGGTAGGGGCTTCATATCTTCTCTAATTAATAATGTGTAATCGTAGAGTTAGCATGATTTGGCCTTTCGATCGCAATGAAATTGACTTAATTAAATATTTTAACCAGATTAAAATAATTGGTTTGATCAATTGTTGTTGCTTTGGGCCATGATAACGGCTCGCCTCTTGATTTTCTAGATTGTGTGATATATATGCCTTACATGTTAGCATGTTTCTCTTGATGAAATTGATAAAGAACATAAAGCCGTAATTAATTGATAATTAATTGGATAAAGATAAAGAGGGATGTAAATGAATCTGGTTGTTATTGTTGTGGATGTTGTTCCAACTTGATGTTAATCAAATTGATGTCGATGTATGTGATTAATTTAGTTGGTTGGTAAACCTGAAATATGTTGGTGCTTGTTGTTTGAAGGATACATGCCTTGTTAAAGGGCCAAGAGGCCAAATTGATGTGATTTTTACTTTCCTGATGTTTGTGCCTTGATGCGATCCTGATGTGATGTTGTTTATGTGGGCACATGGAGTCCTTGTGGTTGTGTCAGCAGACGATTCCTAGAGTGGAAAGATGCATCGGGTTATGCATGTGGGTGTCAGGGAGGACACCAGGGATGATGGAATGAGATTTATGTGATTGGTGGATGCTTGGTGGTTTTTTGGTTTTTTATCTACTTTATGTTTCGCCACTGCTCCAGGCAGCTGGTCTTGCATAACCATCTTTTGAAAGAGATGAAGACACATAGGGTATGTCACTTTCGTTCCGTGTTTAGCCTCTCCAGTGAGAATGCGTCTACACTCTTTCTATAGGCGGCACAGTCATGACGGGTAGTTCATCTACTCACTGTGTTGAGCCCCCTTGTGTTTAGTAGAATAGGATGATTTTCTAGAATGCCTGGGAATATTGGAAAGTAATTCTGTAATGAATGTTTGAATAATTGATGTTATCCCTTGGGGATGGAGATTCAGGATCATAATGATGAGGTTGAGAACTTTTCAAGGGATAGTGGATTTTGAATGTGATGTTAATGGAATTTAATGTGGTCTTAATCATTGTTAATTAATGTTGGAATAATTAATTAACATACAATGGAACTGATAAAATGGGAATGAAGTACCCTAATAAGGCTCTTTAAATGGTTGTGTGCATATAGGATGCCTTGTCTTAGAAGTGGAATCCCGGAGTCCGAGAGATGTTAGATATAGTTGTTTCTAAGACATGGTTATGCCCATAGTGAGGTTGTGAGTTATAATATATTATGTACTTGTTGTGTTTCTATATGCTACTCCACCCTGTCAGTATGGTAAACTGGCACCCCTGGGATTCTGAGCCCTGGGGGGTGTTTTCCCCAACATTCTTATGGGAGGGTGAATGGATGACTACCACCTTTGACCCCTCTCTCTTCTCTGGGTAGATTCTAGTGCCATTAGGCACAACCATTATTTTTCTCCATATATGTGTGTAGAGGGATGTAGTGGATTGTGGTTATTCACACACGTATATTTTCAGGAAATAGTATCCTATGGACTACTATAGGTGTAACATGTATAGGTTTTGATGGCATGAGGAACCTTTCTCGGTGTATGGGATGTAATTGCTTGAGGTATAAGACCCAATGTATGATACACATTATGAGAGTTGTGGTGGCTCCCAAAAACTAACTGGTTACTTTTGGTTATGAGGATGGTGTGGTGCTTAGCCCAGGTGTTTGCGGGCAAGCCTTTGTGGTGCATGGGGTACAAATTGTGGAGCTTAGCCCAGGTGTATTTGGGCAAGCCTTTGGGGAGAGATGCACATGATGTATGTCATTGGGTCAAAGAGGAAAACCAGTGGGGAAGTAGTAGTGGGGTACCCCTGATATTCATTACTATATGATATATTCTTGGATACATTACTTCGTGAGAGTAGCCATGTTGAGGTTGGGAACATAGTATACCTGTTTAGGTGACTAGTTAATTTCAATGATGTTAACTGTGATTTAGCTTGATTACTTTACTTTTGTACGAGAGGCTTCGAGGAGTATCCTAAAAAGTATAATGTTATACTCCCCCTACGTATATATAAACTGTTTTAAGGTCACTTGGAGTAGGTTGGAGATCAGGCTGGTTACTACTTGCATGGGGTTGTAGGAGCTGTTTGGGCTTGTGGCTACTGCTGTTTTTACTTTCTTTTGGGTATTGGTAGTTTTCCCATTAAGTTGTAGTACTTTTGAATGAAATTTCATATATATACGTGGGATAATTTTATATTTTAGTTATGAGTTGGAGTTGGTTGATTTCTATCTAATATCCCTCTTCCGCATGTTTTCTCTTAGAGGGTAATGCCTCACATTTGTGTGTTTATTATACCCTTGGTGCTAGTCGCCAACCTGGGGCCTACTGGAGGCGGGACTCGGTGGTCATTATCTCCCTTTTCACATTGCCGGCCTGGGAGGGGTACACTTTGTGGGGAGGGGTCATTACACCCTATTATCATGTCCCGTATTTAGGATTAATTTATATTTAATTTATTCCAATTTTGTGATTATATTTGGAAAATATTGATTCAATATTTATTGTATTAATAATATTTAATTTCATTTAAGGTCAAATTATTTTTTAAAGAAATTAATTAATTAAAGTAAATAAAATCAATTATATTGAATAACTTAAAAATGAGTTTACATAGAGTTTAAACATTAATCATAAAGGGACAATTGACCAAGAAACATGTAAAAACCCATTTTATATAAATATTTTGAAAAAAACCTCTATTCGATCAGAGATGGAAATTTATTGGGGGAAGATGATGTAAGAGAGACCTTCCAATAGTTTTTAACTTTTTATATTTAAAATAATGTCACTTCTCAATTATAAAAGGGCACTCAGCCCCCTCCCTTCCCCACACCTATCAATCCATTATAGATAAAAACTAAAAACAATTATCCTACTGACTTCCTTAGCATGGTTATATAGTAATCATGAGGTCAATAAATCCAATCAAGGAATCCCATTAGTGAAAAAAAATTGTTGATTCACAATAAAATTGTAAAATCCTTCCATAAGCTCTTTTATTTTATTTTCTTTCTCCACCCACAAAAATATTATTTTTACCTGATTATATAACAAAATAAGTATCCTAAATATATTTATATCATTTTATTCTTTGGTTTATACTTTCACTTTAGCACACATCCATTAATGGGTAATGAACATACCATTCATGTGTATGACAAACTATTGCCTCGTGAAATAATGTGGTTTGTTTTACATTAACCACCACTTAGGGTTTGTAATTATGATGAAAATGATTTTTTATATGATATTATGATATTTAGGATTTTTTATGTGCTACATGAATCATTATATTAATTATACCTTCCTGATTTTAAATTTTTGTAAATACAATATCTTTGTTTGTAGATGTGTGGACTACCGCCTCCAAAATGTGATTTGATTCATAAAAACAATAAATGGAATGTATTAAGGTTGGTTTTAGTGAGATTCATTGATATATATGAAATAAAATTATTACTTTAATTATAATATATATTCATACATTTTTATCACTTACATTCATGATTACAATTGGATAATAAAATGGATGTGTCATTCATACATATGTGCAACCTACCCTCTCCATGAACAGTTTTTTTCATTTCATATATAATTATTTTATAAATTACTACAATGATATATAAATTTAATATATAAGGATTTTTTCTATTTTTATAATTTAAATAATTAAATATTTACCTATTTAAGAGGATAAAAAATACTAAGTCAAAACTTATTCAAAAAAAAGTTGATATTACCGTTATTGTAAGATTAACATAGAATTATTAATATATTAGAAATATAAATTAACAATAAAATAATATATTGTATTAGATATAATAATATTTTTTTGATTTAAACATATAATAAACATATATTTATTATTTAATATGTTTAAACATATATAAATAATGTCATGAAATACAATAAGGGGTTTCTATTTTAACTTTTATTTCCTTCAGATGTATTCCTTAATCACAAATAGTTTATTTAGTGTGGTATATATACAACCCATGAAAATATTCAATGATTTATACCCTTAAATTTATGGTTCTTTATATATCAATTATATGGACCATCTTTCAGTGGGTTTATATTACAAAATTTAACATATCAGTAATGAAATTTGGTCTCAATTTTAATTCTTTGATGTGGATACCATGTTATACACCTATATTATTTTTTGAAGTGTATACTATAACAATTGACATTTTATATCATGAATATACTTATTATAATGATATTTTATTCTTAATTTTATTTTATTTCTTCATGGAGAATATGATTCAATGTTACCAATGTGGTAATAGTTTGTTGATGTAATCTTATTTTTTATTATGATTGTTTATTATGCTTAAATTGATGAAATAATATGATGCATCTCTTTGAAAACATAATAAACATTTTTATCCTTTGGTTATTCATGTTGTCATCATTTAATGTTAACATTTTCCACGCTTTTTTAATAAATATAATTTTGAAATTGGTTTTATGAATATTTGAATTTTTCTTCATATTTGGTTTGAAAAACAATTTCCATCAATAACATGTTTTCCAAAAAAAGACATAAATGTTTTACTATTATTCTATGATATTTAGACGTAACTTCTACCAATGTTTTAACTTTTTATAAAATTGGTATTTAAAATTGAATTCTCTTATCATTATTCAATCTAGGAAATTATATAAACCATTTTACAGTGAAAAATGAATTGTCTTTATCTATGAACATATATGTTGTCATTATTTTAAAACCTTTGACGCTTCTTTTGAAATTTATAATGATTCCTTTTAATGAATTTTTTTCCTAACATTTTCTAAATTCATTGTTTTTAATGTTATTTTCAAATAATTATTTTTTCAAATGTTTTTCAATCATTCAATATATTTTTTCAAATTATATATAAATAAAAAAATTTCCAGTTTATTTTTAATTATTAAAAATATATTTAATGAAATAGGAGTTCAAAAATATTTCAATATTTAATTTATTTTTGTGGTGTTTTAAATGGTCATGGTTTACAAAACAAATACCTCATTCATTATAAAAATCAATAAAATTATCAATGGAAATGTTTTGAAACTTTTTAATGATTTCATTATGGGTTTTAATAATTTTTTCGATGAAAATAGTTAAAAATTGTTTTCACGAATTCATTAATGTTTTCCAAATAAATTTCAATGATTTTTTTTAAATTTAATGTCTTTTACAAATAATTTTCTAATTATGGAGTGATTTTTTACTAAAGAAATGTTTTAAATAAATTTTAAATAGTTTATTAATAAAAAAAGGATTTATGAAATTGTTTTATAAAATGTATTTGTAATGAAATTTAATTTTACTTAAGAAATGTTCGATATAATATTTCAAAATCATATTACATATATAATTAAATGTTTTTTAATACATTATAATTTACTAGGGATTTTATCCAAGGTTATTATTCATATTCTTTAATTGAATTGTCTTTGTTTAAGAGGAAATGTTATTTATGAAAGTTTTTTCTCTGCCATAGGTTATTTTATTTTGAAACCCACTTACTTTCATAGGTTATGATTTAATTAAATGAATATAAACCTATAACGTTTTCATTGTTTATGATATTATGAAAATATAATGATATTGATTTCATTTCATAGGTTATGATATGAGGTATAGGAAAACCATTTATTGGGTTGGGGTCATGATTTAAATAATGACTACGATCATATAGAAATTATATGCTTTATTTTATTATGTTATAGGTGGGACCTACTTCCAATAAAAATTCATTTGGAAATTATTCATATCTCATGATGTGATGATGGGGAACACGTAGGCAGACTTGATCCATTCTGTGAAGAAGGGGAAACCATATCCAATATGTGAATATGGGGAAAACTGATCCCTTATAAGAAATAGCTTGTAAATGGGGATAGAGGTCTATCCCAACTAGTATATGTAGTCCCAATGAAGTTCCCAAAAATGTTTTTTCCAAGCTCTTTAATATATAAGGGATGATATTTCATGTTTTCATGTCTATTAAGATTCTATTTCATATTCATTTGTTATTATTTCATGGATTATTCCTTTGATTCCCTTATGATTAATTTATTTTGAAAATCCAATATATATGAGATCACTCTTTTTTTTGACCTTTTACTTGTGGGTTATGATCCACAAATGTTATACTATTCTTGACATACCCACATTTATTTATTATGTATATGTATCACCTTTATTTACCCCTAGTGATCATCTAATATCATCCTTTCTTATACTTCCAATCCTCATGATATGATGAATGGTTTACAGTATAATCATTAAATTAGAAGATCATTATACGAATAATTAAATACCATTCACCAAGTTAGAATATTTTGATCCATGTTTCAATAGACACTAAAAAATTACGGTTCTCAGAAATGTATTCTTACAATGTGTTTAATATTCACCTAAAATGAAATAATATATTTGAATGTTAATAATAGGTCATTATAATTAATGATAAACTCGATATCTTTTCTCAACATCTTTTTTTGCTAAATATCTATAACAACCCAAATTTTATAAATGATATTTTTATATTGAAATAAATATGTACTACAATATTCCATATAGTATTAAATACATAAATAAAACAGAAAATATATTTCATTAATAATTACAATTACATTAATCATCAATATATTCAATTAAAATTCCAAAAAATTCAACATTATATATAATTTAAAATATAAAAGACAAAATTGGAAATATTTGTTCTCCCTAATCTGCTAGAATCATTACTCATATACAGTGTACAAAAAAGAATCAAAATACTAGTAAAAATGAACATATTAGAAAATAGAAATATAAAACCTAGATAGTAATTTTGTTCAATATTGAGAGAAATACGACTGTATTATATATAGGATGTAATTTCACCATTAGAATTATAATGTGAAAGTTGGAATAGCAATATGACTATTGGGAATAGTAACCTGATTATTGTTAATTGTAACATCATGGTTAGAATACATATTATACAAAAAAAATTAATTTATTATATAAATAATAATTATAATGATTAATTTATTTAAATATAAATTTTTCACTATAAAAAATAATGATTAAATTACAAAAATAAAATATAAACACATTTTTAATTATCTATAATATAATTTATTTAGAAAAAATAATATTTATTATTCAAAAATAAAATTACATATTTTTGAAATTTATTTTGAAAAAAAAAATTCTTTTCTAAATAAGAACATTTAAATTTTCCAGGTTTCCTTTTTTAGTAATTTTCTAAAATTCATATATTTTTAGTTGAATAGTTAAAATAGAGTTTTTGATATAACAGATATATCATAAATTACATCATTCATCAAGTTATAATGAAATAATCTTCATTATAACATTATGTTATGAAATTTTATATTTTATTTAATATATGAGTAATTATTGTACAAAGAACTTATTTTGAAATGATAAAATTGTCTTTCGAAAAATGACGGTCGAATGTGAACCCATAAAATAACAATTTTCCATTCCTTCTGTTTTCCTTTTTAATAAAATGATGAATTAAAGTTATAAAGTGGTTTTAAAGTAATAAACACATCATATTATATTTATATATGATTTATATTGTGAAAAAGTCACTATTACAAGTTTCACCATTGATATAATATTTTATTCATTATATTATTCTAAAAATACGCATATCCTTGTTTATATTTAACACCACACCATTCCCATGGAAAACCCTCCTCCCAACCATTTCAAAGTCCAAGATCTTCTAAAAACCTCCATATTAATCCTCCTATAATTATAAGGGTCATTTTGAAAATATCCAACTCCAATCACTAATGGAGTTATAGGGTTTCAAAATACAAGCTAAAATAAGGAAATAATGGGTATCTATTAACTCTTAACCCTTTTCTTCTTCTCTTTCATCTTTTTTAAAAATTCATTTCAAAAATATATTCTATAAAATAAAATATTCATTTTTTTAATATTATATTAATTATGTTAACCTGCAATAATTATTACTTTTATGAACAATATATATTACATACTCACATTTCCCTCTCTTTCAAAAACTTCCCATTAAAGGTCAGATAACTGCCTATATAGACATTACTATATCAACAAATATAACCATAATCCTTAGTAGATATATTTAATTATATATAATATATAACAATTTAATTATATTCATTATAATATTCTGGAATTAGTTATACAAATTTATAAAATAATTTTAACTAAATATATAAATAGAGGTAAACTAGGGAATTTTTATGTAAACCATATTATCAAAATTTGTAACATTTAAACAATGAAGTCAAAAATAATAATAAAATTAATATAATTTTTAAATATGGGTAAAAATTCCATTAATTTACTTCCATTTTAATTTTTAAATAAATCTTTGTTTGTAATTCAGGAGGGGTAATGGTGACGATATAAGGCTGGAATAATGTTAAGTGGAATATCAAACCCAACTCTTTTTATTTATATTATCCCTATTTGATGAATTCATTTGCATAAATATTTCCATAATGTTCTTTACGTGTTATTTCCTTATTATCCCTTTTATTTTCTGGGATATACATATTTCATTCTAGATTTCCAGAAAAATACTATTATTTTGCAAAAGAATACATCTTGACTCCTCTTGGGTTTTGTATTTTTTTTCTAGAATGATGATTTTTAATATTAAAATTTATTCAATTTTTTTTGGAACTCCAGTTTTATTCATGAAATCATTATGTATGAAATCATTAAAAACCAACCATTATTTTGGTATAATTCATTAATATGATTTTAATATGATTTATCCAGTTTGTATGATTATGTATATATTAAAATGAAATGGGTTGACCAATATTAAATAAACCACAAAATCATTTTCTAATGATATGTATCTCTCGAAAAAAAATTATTATTAATTAAAAAAATGATATATTTGATCATAGAATTATTATTTTTTTGTTTTAATCAATTTTATGGGTGAACATGATGCTATATTTGTTCAAAACTATGTGTGGTATCTAAATACCACACTATGATGTTTTATTTTTAGGCATTTCCACATTCCAGGCCAAGATCACATGTAACCTTCATGGTGTAGATATTGATCATAATATTATGATATGATAATGTGGATTATTATCACCCACATTGTATTTCTTCATGTTCCTTATTAATCTTCTTACTGTGATTTTACATCACCCGATTC
This sequence comes from Viscum album, assembly GCA_963277665.1. Lineage (NCBI taxonomy): Eukaryota > Viridiplantae > Streptophyta > Magnoliopsida > Santalales > Viscaceae > Viscum > Viscum album. The sequence goes on from OY728128.1 coordinate 1,305,675,875, forward strand.
ATTGATTTATAACCACTAGTGATCACATGTTCTAGGTATAATGAAATATTTTTTAAGAATAATGAATATGGATTTAAATGAATGATATTTTTTTAATATATACAATTTATTTACGATACTAAATTTCCCAGGACCCTAAACTATTGGATCATGAATTGGTTGCAATAATATGTTTTTTATATTGAAAATTATATAATATACATGTATGAAAAAATTGGGTTACTATAGTTGGTATTAGAGAATAATTTAGTTAATTTTCTAATTGATGTAAGGTATTGTTAGAAAAAATATTAAGATAACAAAAAATATATAAAAACAAAAAAGAATATATGTTTTAGAAATAAAATATACAGATGTATCCCATATGATATTCCATTAGAAATAATTTCGAATAAGAATAAATTATTGATTTTTGACATCCATTTATTTTAAAAAAAATATATTTTATAAATTGGTGGGAACTTATAGAAACCATTACAATAATCCATGTGAGTGACAAGACTATTATTTTACGAATGACATCCCTAATTCCATTGGAGGCGGAGTTCAAAATTTAATGTCCACACATACCCATTTGTCTCAGCCTATGAATAATAACTTAAACCATGTGGAAAATCCTCATTCACCAAATAAGAAAAATCATGCTAATTTTTTCTATATGTAGCAACAACCACCAACATTTAGTGGTTCATCTAATCTAATTTTTGTGGAAATGGGGATTAACCTGATTTAAATGATATTTCATACAATATACTAAACATATAAAATTATGGTTGCTCTATCCATCTATCATATAGATAATGAATCTAAAAAATGGTCAGAATTTATAAATAATGACATGAAGAAGTTTGAAATAGAAGAGCCTCTGTAGGATGCCCTTAAGAAAGTTTTTGTTAACAAAAATTTCCACCAAAGTCTTCATAAAAATATGGAGAATGAATTTATAGAGCATAAGAAAAAGGATTGTAATTATATAATAGCTTATGATGAATACTTCTCTAGGATTGTAATATATTCATCACATTTTGTTATAAAAAATGATTGAAAAATAGGAATATTTTTATAAAATTATAGCCATGCTTTCAAATTGATATAGATATCTAAGACATAAAAAGTTGTTAATAACAAGTTCAATGTGAAATAAACATAATGATAATGTTTGGGTAATTTTCCCATGGTTATGGATATAATATGTGAAAAATAGAGTTTCAAGAAAGTGGGTAAAATGAAAAGGATAAAAGAGGAACCAACCATTGTCTTAAAAAAATTGTGGGACTAAATATTATTGTAATTTATTCAATGAGATGGTTAAATACTTCATGTGTAAGGTAAAAGTCCCCTAAGATCATGAATTTCAAAGATAAGTAATGAATATCAAAAACATTATGGATAAATGAAGGGAATGATCTAATACATCATTTTCTGTTCATTTTTTTGAATATAGAGACCAATCGAAAATCACACGCCATTTCAATAATCATAAATTCCTTGAGGGTAATCATTTTCAGTATAATCCAAAGCCAACATAGAAATTGAATGATTATTCTATCTCTTCTCCTGTTGTTCAAGATGAAAATGAACTCGTACACGGTACACTTACAATTCACATATTAATGGAAAATTATTATTTGATTATATCTCTACAAATTCACTAATATCCTACATGACATCAAGAAAATAAGAATTGAATTCCAAATGACATTAATAAAAAATATCTATAGAAACACCTAGTTCTGTAATAATTTTACCCTAAGTGTTGGACACTTGAACTATTTGTGTCTGTTAGATGATTATTCCAGAAATTCTCATAGTACATCTTTTGGTGAAACATGGTTCTTTATTAGCCATGGATTCATTATCATTATATAGAACACACATAAACTATTTAGAAAATGAATTATATTTTTATTTTTACCCATCCAATTAACAATTGAAAATTCAAGGAAGATCATGATTCACCTTGGGATAATATATCAATGTTTTGAGTTTTAATGTTATTTAGAGAATCATACCTTTATCTAGTAGTATATTTAACTTAATGTATCAAAATATAGTAAATAAATATTGTTAGGAAATATATTGATGTATTTCATGAAAAATATACATGGAATTCCCCCATATCATGAGGTACATTTTTCAAAAGATCTCAAAAACATATCTCATTCTATCCCAAAAGTTTTCTATAAGATGGACATAATTAAACTAGAAAATTAAGTGAACCAACTACAATATTACGTGGGAAAAGTGTTCATATTCCCTATTTAGTCACCATTTTTTGTTTCAGTGCTCTTTTTAATGAAAAATGTTTGATTAATGTTGATGTGTATCAATTACTAGGTGATAAATAGAAAAAACATAAATAAAATGTGTTTTCATACAAGAATTAATGTAAATTTCGATTAACTATGAGAATCATAGTACATTTAATGGGGGGACATTCATTTGGATATCCTTAACTAAATGTGGAAAATGATGATATTCTAAAGAATACATTTGAAATTTTTTTTGACCCATGAGTTCTTAGTTATTCCATTCAAACAAACTAAGCCCCTAACAATATTTGTGGATATAAATAATAGGGTCTTTAACTAACTCTTAAAAAAATTTAATGTAGTTTTTAACAAAAAAAATTCCTATCTAATCCATGAAAAAAGGCAGAACATGAAATAGAATATATGGATTTTTTGGGAGATATTATGTAAAGAGAGAATGTACGCATATTTCTACAAGTATGACTTCTGGATATAGTATGTCGAATTCTTGGGGCACATGATCACATGTGAGGGAATAGTTAAGGAACCTTGAAAGAAAAAAAGGAAATTATGGAATGGACTATACCACTATTTTCATCGAAATATCTATATTTTTGGATTATCAGGGATCTACATAAATTTTTCTAGGAATATTGTGTATTTTATAGCCTACTAATTAAGTAAATATGTAATGGTGTAAAGTATGATGGGACTAATGAATGTGATGAAATATTTAAGGAGATGAATAAGACGCTAATCACCTCACCTAATGTCACAATACTAATAAGGGGATTTTTGTTGATATATAATGAATCTTCAATGAATGGATTGGGTTGTAGTCATGAAAAATGATAAAGTTATTGAAAATGCCTGATTAATATTGAAGATCCATGAGAAAAGAAACATGATGCATAATATGTATCTAGAAGCTATGATATTTTCCTTCAAAATATGTGGATAATACAATAATTTTGTGTAGTGTGACATATATAGTGATCACATGCGTCTAAAGTATATATTCATACTGTAAGATCTCAAAATGTGTCATAGAAGATAATTAGAGATAATAATTTATTTTTTTCTATTTTCATTACCATCATGGATGCTGGACACGGTAGATGATGCTCATAATATGAAAAAATATTCTAGGATATCCATGATGTGAATTGAGAAATAGTATATCTTCATGAATAAGAAAACAATATAATAGGAAATCATGAATGTATGGATTACATCCAAACATTCCCATATTATTTCAAAACCATATATCCAAGATAAAATTAAGGAGGTATAAAGGGATGATATGGAGCTACCAAATTTGGATAAGTGGTAATGTAATAAAATATACATAAGTTCCACTTTGATGATGATATTTTGATTTATTTATGAACTAATAGTTGTGTTCCATCCTTAGTTCAGATAAAAAAGAGCTATGGTATAGGGAAAAAATATCTCCATTCTTTATCCATCCTAGAAGTTCAATGATGTATTATGATCATTAATAAAACATCATGTAGGAAGAAAATGAATTTTGATATTGTAGAGTATACCTAATAGTGTGTTGTATGTAAAAATATTTTATTAGTAGTGACATAAGTCAAATGTAATGATGAAAACATTGCATATACCCATATATAAATTGTAGCATGTCACTAAAGACTTTCTCATTAGTCTCTTGGAGAAATATAAATGAAACAATATAATATGGGTTTGATGTATGGACTCACCATGACTTCTAACTTAATTTATATTCAGGATGATTTAATAATTAAAAAACATTCTACGATACCTGTGAAGAAAGTGGTGTAGATTAAGGGTGTTCAAATTTCTATTATATTTGATCATGATTCAAGGTTCACACTTATATTCTTGAGAATTAGAAAAAATTATTTGACAACAGAATTGAGTTTCAACATGGCATACCAACCATGAAATTATTTATAATATTAAATCACTATTTACAATTTTGAGGAAATTCTAATAGATTTATCAATGTAATTAGAATGAGATTAAATCATCATTTCCCACTAGTTGTGTTCTTATATAACAACTATTAACACTCGAGTATTCAAATGGCTCATTATGAAGCTATGTCTTGTTAGAGGAGTAGAACATCAACTTATTTGGATAAATTTGAAATAAAACTACATGTACATTTTCTTATGAATGAGATTACAAAAAAGGTTCGATCCATCATACATCATATAAAATACTCTTAATGTCGTTAAAAAGAGAAATGGTTAAAATAGCTCAAGGGACTTGGAGATTGATAATGGAAACTAATTTTCCCTTTAAATATCACTAAGGAAGAGTGTCATGTGGTCTGCAAATAAATGGCTTGTTAGCCCAAGGTAAATTTCCCCATTGAGATCCTTGGTTGCATAGTAGTATTGGACTACCTGCATACACTTCCACTATGAATGGATCAAATTTATAAAGTGTACCATATATCTCTCTTGAGGAATTACAAACCTGACGCCACACATGTAATGAATATGGAGGTGGTACAACATGAGAATAACCACTCATATAAAAAACATTCAGTGAAGATCATAGACCATAATGAAAAAATTATATTCAATAAGATAACTCACGATGTCAAATTATTGAAGAGGAACCATAACTACAAATAGGATACATGGGAACTATAAGAAACAATGAAAAAAATTACTGTACTCTATAATCAACTAATATAACGAGTTATAATTTATACAACAATATTTCTAAATGGGTGATGAATATATGAAAAAATAGTTTATAAATGATATTTTTCTCTTGAAATAAATGTCAATTATAATGTTATATATAGTATTATACACCTAAAAATTCCATTAAATATTTATTCCCTAAAAAATATAGCTAAATTATTCAAAAATTAATCCAATTAAAAATACAAACATTACAACTAATATATATATATATATATAACTGAAAAGGTAAATTGGGGAAATATCGATATCCTTAATCTACTAGAGTCAACTCCCAAACTACAAACATTTTTGCAATGAAAGAAATTATTAATAAAAAATGAACATGCTAGAAAATTAAAATATAGAACCTTGAGATTTATTTATTTAAATATAGAGTTAAATAATGATGTTGTATTTAGATGTTGTAATGTGACTGTTGGAAGAGTATTGTGTCCATTGGATTAGTAACTGGGCCATTCAGAATATCAACATGTCTATTTGAATAGTATTTCTACCTCAAAATAATAAATTATGATATAAACAATATTAATCATGATTATATTAATTAAATTTAAATTTTATAATGAAAAATTAAATTTCATTATTAAATAACTCAAATTAAAAATATACTTATTTTTAATAACCTATATTTTAATTTATTTTATAAAAATGTATTATATATATATAATATAAATTTCTCATTTTTAAATTTTATTTTTATAAAATAAGTATCATTTTTAAATCATCCCATTGAAATTTTAAAATCCTTAGTTTTTAGTAATTTTATTAAATATATAAATTTTTATATCAATTGTAAAAAACAGTTCTTCACAAAACTGGTACATCCTAAATTACATAAGTTATGATTGAAAAATAAATTATTCCATTATATGACATTATATATATCTGTGTTGTATTTTTCTTCAAAATTGAGTCATTAAAATTAAATAAACATTATTTCCAAACCTAAAATGAAATTTCCAATAACTAAAGTATAAATGTGATCCATTAAAAAATCAAATTTTCATTTATTAGAGATTAATTTATAATAAAATAATGAAAAAGAATTTAAAATGGGTTCTAAATTTATATACCCTTTATATTATATTAAAATATTATTTATATTTTCAAAAATAAACTATTATTTAATATACAATTGGGATATTATTTTATTCACCATTTTTCATAAAATAGCAATTTCACCACGTATAAACAACCGATATACCATCACATTGAAAAACACTCCTCCAACCCATTCCAAATCTCAATATAATCCCAAATAATACTACTATTGACCCTAATAATTACTAGGTATATTCTATATAAATCCATCTACATTCCCCATGGGTGTTATCATGTCGTACTGGAAATGTTACACCCATGATATAGTATGTTTCTCTTAACGCTTCACTCTTTTCTTCTCCTCTTTTTTATTTTTCCAGATTCATTTCCAAAAAAATAAAAAAGAATATATGTATTAATTTAACACTATATTATTTATATGAAACTTCTCTAATTATAATAATTCATAAAATATAAATATATTTCTCTTCATTCATGTACTTTCCACAACAGTCCGTTAATGGTTGGTTAACCACCTACAAAGACATTAGCATGTCAACACATATAAACTTGATCAGTATTAGATATTATGAATTATATATAATATATAAACATGTTATTATACACATTATAAATTTTTTTAAGTAATTATAAAAATATTTGTTACATTCATCAAACTAGTGAAATTAAGGTAAAATGTGAATATTTTCTATAATGCATGATATCCAAATGACTACCATATAACCAAGGAAATTAAGAAATATATTCAAATGAAAATAATTGATAAATATTTAATAGACATATATAAAAATGATGTAATGCTATAATGTCATCTATGTGAACCCATTTATTATTCTCTTATACAGTGGTTTAAACACTTATTTGAGAAATATAATGTTTCAACAATTTATTTAGGATTCCCATATCGATACTTGGAAATTTGAAAAATATTAGACATTTTTTATCCACATCATGTATAATATATTTTAATCCTTTAGAGTACATGTATTTTCCACCTTTCCCACATTCCAATGTTTGTAATTTCTTTTGTAGTAATAATATATTCACTAATCCAAAATCATCTCCAAAAAATATTTTAAATGTTTATGTTAGTATATGATTTAAACATTTCTAATATATATTTATATATATGCTATAATTATCCCTGTAATGATAATGCGTTCATATCACTATTTCAAAAATTAATGAATATAACTCCAAATCACGATTTGGAAAAAAATCTCATGATCCTTCAATTGTCATTATATATAATAAATAAAAATTTATTTCTATATGATAAAACAACCTAATACAATTTTGGATGCATCATTATAGATTACATTTCCTTTTAAACTATAGTGTAATGTAATAATAGGAATGCTGATTAATATTCTCCACAATCCTAATAAACATCCCTCAGATTCATCAATCATTGGGAACTTGGAACTTTTCGAAGTTCACATGGTGTGATGATTAGATTGAAATTATAAATTCTACAAAGTCCCTTGATAATATCCATATAGAACTCGAAAACATTGGATCTCAGTTACTGTGGTTGTTCTAGGACAATGTTCAATAGTATTTATCTTTTTTTCGATCCAACAGGATAACCTTAATTGAGATTTTATGTCCCATGAAATGAATCCTAGTGTAGCAAAAAAATCATATTTTTTTAAAATTTTTCATATCCTTTTTCCATAAATTTGGTCTTTAAGAAAATTTCCAATTGATCTTCATGCACTTCCATACTCTATCAATAAATGAAAAATAATCTATAACTATTACCACAAAAAAAATAATCATACATTCAAAAGAAATTGTTCTATAAATTAATAAAGATAGAAGTGGAATAAGTTAGACTAAATAACATCACTATATACCCATATTTTCCATATTATATATGAAATGAATTCTTGGGTATATTCTTAATATTATACCTCAGTTGATGATATCCATACGGAATGTAAATTACACAAAAGTATTGTTCACTTTATATTTGGATAAAAAGTACTTAATATTATATATATGATACTTATTCATGATAGCGATCATGTTTAGTTCATGATATTCAAACTATTATTGTATTGATTTATCATTCATATTATCAAAAAGAACATGTTTTCCCAATTGTGACATCCATAGAAGAATGGACCCCTAATGATGATTGTGATATATTTTCTTATTCCATTCATACAACTAAATTATTTTTATTCTGTAGAGAGTCTTTGAAACATTTGTGGAACTAGGTATGAATATTATTGAGAACACAACATCATGTTTCAGGGAAATGTTAAAAAAAATATTTTAGAAATGTGCTAAAAAATAACATACAATTTGAATTTATTGATATAGTGTTTTTACCTAACCATTTATGTTTAAAAACTATTTTAATGGTATTCAGGTCCCATAAAATAGATGGACTATCGATATAATGTTCATATATATCATCACATTGATTGATGATCATAGTTTGTATTATAATTTGAAATATTACTTCACATAAATTTTAAATTATGTTGTATTTATGAATATAAATTCAACACAAATCCAATATAACATCAAATTCAACCTGATATAGGATAATGATGTTTGTACAATGAAAACATACACAAAATCATTAGATAAGTTTCATATACATTAAATGTGAGCATCACACCATCATTGGATTTCACAATACTTCAATGTATAATATTTGGGTAGAGGAATTAATATTCCTAAATAATACTCATTATATATTAAATGATATATAACTACTCAAAAATATGATACATAAATATTTTATTATACATTTCACAACCCCATATCCATTTTTCGGTCTCCTATCCCTTAGTAAAACAAAAATTTTAACCATAATCACTAGGAAACACTATTCAGGGTAATCAATAATCCAATAGATGAAAAAATCATGACACATTATTTCCAATCTAATAGACCTTAGTTTTCACATAGTTCAACAATAATTATCATCAATTCAAATCAGTCACTGTGGTTATTAATTTTTTTGTGGTTTTACAATGAATATCTCCTTGGAGTATCATATTTGGTGTATATCAAGACTCATTTTTCATAAACTAGGTGATAATAGAATCCAGTATAATGCCCCTTCTAGGAGTTATAACACATATGTATAACTACTCTAGTCTTAAATACACTTTTTGTATCCTGAAAATGATGAAATTATTCCGAAACAACTCACTATAACTTTCACCTAAATTACAATATATTTTTTTATATTTAAACATATAATTATAGTTCTCACTAAAGATTTATCATTCAATGTTATAAGGGATTATCTAACAATTTATCTTATAAAAATGGTAAAGACTCCCAAATATGATGAAAATATATTACAAATTAATATTTCAATATTCCTTAAATTACATAAAAATTCATTCCATAATCATATAACTCTATTTTATTTTTAGAAAATGGGAACAAACATAACAAGTTCATAGGTGAACTACATTATCTCAAACTAATTTCTTCATAACTAGATCAATTCCTAGACACACAATACATAATTATTTTCTTGATAACCTTTAAAAATAAAACATAAGAAAGGTATGGCATAGATTCATAGTATGGGTAAATAAGGTATATATCAACATAAACAATTCCTAAGGGTATTAGAAAAAGAGAATTAAATTTTGAAACCATAACCTTCAAATAATATAACATAAAATTAAATCATAACCTTGATCATGTATTTTCATAAGACATGAATCAAAATTGATAAATGAACCAGATACATGAGAGCATATCATTGGAATAATTTATATATTATTGGAATAAATATTAGAATACAATGTAGTTTACCTAAATAAAACTATTATGAAAAATCATATCAAAGTGAAATGGGTTCACTCTACAAACCATCATTGGAATCATGTTTCACTCCCCAGACTATCATAGTGGACAACTTCCCTTACTGATCTTGGTTAACTCCTCAATTTTTCCTTTTCTATCTCATAAGATGTCAAGGTTTACATGAAAAATTGGAGAGAGTTATTGGCCCAAACCTTCTTTTGTTATAATTAAATCACTATTATATAATTAAAAATATATATTTGTTTCACGAGATCATATATCATTCATCATATTTCAAACCATGAAATAAATAGTGTTTTATAAAAATTTCATTATAGAATAATGCTAGGTAAGGGAATTGGCATCGTAATCATTTTTTCTTCATAAACATAAATAATATAGTGATGGAATAAGGATTTTTATCATTTGATATGATCTCTAACAATGCTGATATAACCTGTATGTATTCCCACTAATATTAAAAAATTATTTCGATATATCCCATGGAACATTTCCTGGTAACAATACCCATTCCTCAAAGACAAATCCCATTTAAAAAACATACTTTCATATAATATTATGGAAACAATATTATTCTAAGATGTTGATGGAAATATATAATTGATTAATTAAATAATTTAGTTCTCCAGATATTTAAAAAATGATGAACGTTTTTTACATGTCTAAACTAATATTGGTTTCCAATTTTCGGTAAAATTTAAAATTACTTCATTAGGAAAAAAAATAAGGATAATATAATCTTATTTTATAAACATTAAATAATTTTTAATAGTTTTTTTAAATGATAATTCTATAATTGTAATAAAATTTATTTAGTCGTTTTTAGAAAACAATTTCATTCACTAAAAATTGTTTTTGACGGAAGAAATAAAATAACTCCAACTTTGTTAAATATATTATTTTGAACTATTTTTTACAGAAAGAGAGAAAACTAAAATAGAAACATTATTTTAATAAAATAACCATATGTTAATAAATTTTATTTTTTTCATGAGATTTATATTATAATATTATTTCATTTGAAATGCACTCATAAACAATCCTGATAAACAATAATATTGTAACACAATAAATTTACGAATAACTATACATTCAATAATAATCACCATCGATGAAATAAAATTATATGGATATACTTATATCCAATAACTAAATTATGATAATAAAAAAAATACATTCATGGGCTGTACATACCACACACAAAAGAATCATTCCATGAATAAGTTATTTCTACCATATAAATAAATGGTAAAAACCCCATTACCTTATGTCACCAAATCCGTATTACTCATTCAAACCTCTTGTTTAATAATTTCTTGTTTAATATAAATATATAATAGAATGATAATTTTTATAATAATACAATAAATTGTAATAATATTGTTATTTATGATCAATTTATGAATAAAACCATGTTAAATCACATTTTGGGTAATAACTACATCATTTTTCATGTATGTTTTCATATTGAAATTTTATTCTATTTAAATTAATCAAATATCTATCATATAAAAAAATTTAACCTATATATATAAATAATATATATTCCTTACATAATTATTTAGATTAAGAAATTAATTTTTTATATAGAAAATCGATTACATCATTCCTGGATACGGTAAGTCGTACATAACCATGACAATTGTTTTCATTTTCTCATAAAAAGATAAGGAATGAAGGTAAATAATATAGAGCCATGATATTTTAATTAAAAATTCATATATATAATATTTTTTTATTGCAATTATCCTAATTTCATACCATGTAAATCATAACTAAAAAATAATCACATAACATAGTAATGACGTAGCACGTCGTACACATGTGTGAATTTATTATATTCCAACATAATGGTAATTAAAAAGTTAAATATGATATTATAATTACGCAAGTATATTTTTCATATTAATATCCTTCATATAATCTAAATAGATGATTATTTCCACCAATTATATGAGGTAATTTAAAACTAATGATATCAGTCCCTGAGGGGGTAGTGAACCGACACACGATCAACATTTTCATTTCTCAGATGATGATAGAGTTGATATATGTAGGTCATGAAATTATCATAATTAAATCTTAGTGAATCATACACACACACATATATATATTATTATATATTAATTTTTATAATACTTAATGGGGATATAAAATATATAAAATGTAAACTAATAGTTAAGCATTATACATATTCTATGGAGAACCCCGTAATTATACACATAATGATTTATTTTAAGGATCATGTAATGAAATTACATTCCCTACTATCTAGGGAGATAAAAAATGAATGTATTTGGGTAGGTAATGGTTGTACCAAAGTGTTTTTTAACTTTCAAGTGGAGAAGATATAGAGTGCCCATTTTTAAGTTAGGTATAGGAAACATATGAAATGTTTTTGAAAAAAAAACATAAATGCACCTTTAAAAATTAAAAAGGATCAAAATGGTTGATTATATAAAATATTATGAGGCAAAGTTGATATATATTCTACCAATAGTATTTTTTTAAATTTTTATGTCTTTTTAATGCTTATTATATTACATTAACCCAACGCAAACGAGTATTAAACTAATACCTAGTAATTAATTTTTTCCTATCTTTTATATTAATTTTGTCAAATAAAATAAAATAAACATATTATATAATATTAATTATGATAATAAAAAATATAAAATATGTTTTTCAAAATTATATTCAAGTAATTTGAAAATTTTAATTTATAATTATACCTGTAAACACGATGAAAAAGTGGGTTATAAAAGAGAATGTTTTCATAATTATAAAATATTTTAATCAAAAAAGATAATATTAATTTGATTCAAATGATTGAAATTTGTTTAATAATTACAATTTGATGTTATTTTACATTTAATAATTGTTTAAAATAGATTTAAATTTGTAAATTATTTAATTATATTTATAGTTTATATAAAAAAATTAGTATATAAAATTATTCATAGGAAATTATTCTTTTAGAATAATCTTCCAACACCACCTTCATTATATTATTATATGTTGATTTAAAACATTATGTAAATATTTTTTATAATTTTTTCTAAACACGTGACAAATTAATTTTATCATTTATTCAAAAAAACGAATAAAGAACAATTTTTATTGGAAGAAAATTATTTCGAAATAAATTACCTAATTTAATAAGACTTTAGTAACATTTTTCATTTTGTTTTATTTCTATAAAACTTTTTTAAATCACATTTAAAAAACATTATTCTTTTTCATATATCCATTTTTAACATCAAGGTTATAATTGTCACGTTTAAATAATAATATTAATTGGTTGATGTGGTTCATCAAAACATTGTTTTGTGTGTAATAAAAGATATCTATTGAATTAAATATATTTTAATATTAATAATATTTACTTTTTTCTTTACAAGAATCATTAATATCATCAAAGATTCATATAATTGTGTCATCATAAAAAACAAGTTTTTCATTATAATTAACTACTTTTGTTGTGAAATGGAACCTTTTTGGAAATGTATACTTTTAAATTTAATATTTAATATATTTCTCTTATATGATGAACTGATAAAGTACTAGATATTTGTGAAAATGTATCCCTTTTTAATATGCATGTACCAATCCATTTGAAATCTTATGATTTATTATCAGACATGTAATCTAAAGGGATTAAATAACTTTAGCAGTTATAGAGATGTTTAATGAAACATTCATGTTATTTTAATTCATTTTTATTGTATTATTTAAAAGATTATCATGATTTCCACGATCCATTATCTAATCCATGTATGTCAAGAAAAATTTTCCATAGATGATAAAAAATAAACATATCGTAGAAATGAATTAAAAGGACAATATTCTTCCAAACTAGAAATCTAGAATAATTTGAATTGGAATAGTGTTGTGTTCATCTATGTTAACCCTGTTGATTTAATATATCTATAGTGTAACCTATTAAGAAAATTTAACGATATTTTAAAAAATGTGAAGGGGGAGTTTGAAAAAATTCTATAGAGTTTTCATGAAAATTAACAACGTTTATCCTATTACCTCATATATTATCTAAGACCGTGGTTCTCTTATTATCACTTAATTTTCTTATGCAAGTATATTGAATATCATAAAGGGTAACACACAATGTTCATGAACGTTTCACTACTAAGTATGAGAAGCCAATATTTCGTTTAAATTATAGTGACCTATTACCTAATTCGGTTGAATTTATATTATTATATTGTTTTATAATAATATAAACAAAATAATCCCAATGATTGAAAATGCATTATTTTATTACAATAAATTAGAGTTTACTCTTTGAGAATAAACACATACATAATATTATAAAAGAATAAAATAGGATAAAAATTAGAAATTAACATATCTAAAATTAAAAAATTTCGATCTCCTCAATCCACTCAAATATCAGCGATCCTGATAAATTCTGCATAAATGAAAGAAAATACTAATAATGAAATATTCATCAAGGAAATTTAAATATATATAACCTTTATTGAATATATAATTAAATTAATAATAAATGAAAAATGGGTTCTCTTTTTATATTTTAGTACTCTTATTACCATTAAAAATTTAACAATTAGAATAGTAATCTTACCATTTTACTCATAATTTTTAAATTTGAATATTATTCTGACCCCTAATAATAAAAACCTTACATTTAGAATAATATCCTAACAAATGGAATAGTAAAAATAATATTTAGTAATATAATAATATAAATATATGTCATATTATTACCATGATATATATAAATAACTATTATAAAATTTGAAAGATATCTGTTTATATTATAAAAATAATATGCTTTATTTTTATTGACATGAAAAATTTAATTATTTAAAATAATTTTCTTCTAACAATTAATGATTGAAAAAAAATGTGTTCAATAACATACGTTTCATAGAACAATGAGCTTAAATGAACCCCAAAATAATGAAATTATAATAGAACCCTTATAACATATTCATTAAATTGGAATCTATGAATAATGTAAACTATATTATGAAATAAAAATTATTTTTATAACCATTAAAATTTTATTTATTCATAGTGAATTAACATGTAATAGTTTTTCAAGAGATTTTATTCATCATATTTAAGTTTTATTCATAAATATAGTTGTAATGATTTTTTTTGAGAAAATAAACATAATAAATTTTTAAAACACATAGATTTTTTTTAAAATAAATAAAAAACAATT
Source organism: Viscum album (assembly GCA_963277665.1). Classification (NCBI taxonomy): domain Eukaryota; kingdom Viridiplantae; phylum Streptophyta; class Magnoliopsida; order Santalales; family Viscaceae; genus Viscum; species Viscum album. Next base: position 1,305,690,916 of record OY728128.1, read on the forward strand.
TTTCTCTAATTATGTAAATATTATCATATGGTAATTTCATTTTAATTTTCTAAAAAATATTATTTTTTTTGTTAAAAACTGAAAATACGGTTTTTATAAAATAACATAAATCATAAAAATTTAATGTTATATGATCATGATTTAAAATTTTAATTACCATTATTCATGATAAAAATTTATTAAATGAATGATATAATACATAAGGTTTTACATTTAGGAACACTTTCTTATCACTTTTGGAAACCGTGTTATTTACCCTAAAAATATGTTTTTATGAGTTATACCCATAATATATTTAGAATATATATTTATCACTATTGTAATTTTCACTAACTAACATGTGTTGAGTATTTATATGAGGATATAAAAGTTATGTCATAAGGTCAGATGAATATTTTGTCATTAAAATTTTATAATAAAAAAATATTTACCGTAATATATGTAAAATAATATAGCAGGTTAAAGATAAATGGAGAAAGCATTAAATACGTCAAAAGTTCCAAAATTAAATTGGTGGTTCAAGTTTTTATTTAACTTATGAATCCTTTAAAAAATTAATTATCAATAATTTTATTTTGAATTAATGACACCCAAATGTGTTTGGTTATTAATATCGAACAAAAAATATTTAATAACCTAAAACCAACCACCCTCAAGTATAAATAGTAACACTCCCCCCCCCCCAATTCTCTAAAAAACACCATGATGCTCATTAAATCTAGTATCAAAACATCTTGTCCAATATATCATCACATATAAGAGATTATGGACTCATCCAAGTACCAATTACAATTTCCTTAAGGGTTCCTTTGTGGATGTGATATTTAAGTCGTAACATTATCAAACAACCTCTCTTCATTTCATTTCTTATTCTACATTCACTTCACATCCATCATCCATATAATAATAATAACTACATTATATCTTATATATTTATATTTTTTATTTACAATGGAATATATTTTACCAAAATCTATTCTCATATTCACATATTAAACGAAATGATGCTAATATCTAGATTATGGTGGTAAACCATCTCTATTAATAATGATTTTTTGTTATAAATTACTACCATCATGTATGGTCAAAAATGTATTGTTCTGGTTATATCATATTTTTATATGTCTATTATAACATATTTATTGATAAGTAATAGTATATATGGATTATATTAAACAAAACAATAATTTTTCATGATGGCCAAAAAATGTCGGAAATAAACAAGAAGTTTACAATTAATTTGTTATGAAAGAAATTATCATTGTGTTAGAAACAAAAATGATATATTGTACTATTTAAACTTCTCGTTATGAAATAGTACAATTAAATTTCACTTATGGAGTTTTATTTCTATATGAAAACCACATCCATAATTATACACAATTGAACTGATCATGAAACCATCAAAAAATAAACTTGAAATAATAAAAATAATGAAATATTAATAATGAATGGGTGGTATGATGCTATAAAAAGGTCATATGAGTAACTATAAATATTAATATATTATTAATAGTTAAATAATATTCTTTAAACCATTATACAGGATGTTATAGTATGATAATCTTATGTGAAGCGTGAGGTTTTGGATTTCATAACTAAATATCAATTCATGGTGTTAAATGTCTACATAATTGATTATTTACTGATAATATTATTCTTGAAATCAAATTACATTTATATATTATTTTCAATTTTATAATTTAATTGTTATTTATTGTGGACACTAATAATTAAATATTTTGATTAAGTATCACTTTAATGATATTATATTTTTGAGAGACCTTCTTTTTAATGAGTATTTTTTTAATGTTTCCTTTAACACTATATTTTTCATCCATGGAATTGTTTTCTATAATTTTTTCATAATAATGGTTTTCTATTATATTTTAATTGATTAATTTCATTTTTACTACTTTTTTTGTATTTAAAAAATGGTTTTAATGATTTATATAGCTGTTTTCAGAAAATGTATATTTGAGAAATTTTTAAAAATATATATAAGAATGTTTTATCTTATAAATAATGATCATCTTATCCCACCATCATGAAAACAGAATTCATTGAATATTACTTTATAATTTTAATTTGTTATTTTTTAAAATAAATTTATAATTTGCCATTATTTTAAAAATATGAGATTATGAAAGTGAAAAATGATATTTCCCTCAAGAATATTTCAATGATATAATTTTATGTATTTAATTATTTTTTAAGATACCATTTTTATTAATATTATTTGTAAGGACTCGGAAATTCCATGGATTTGTTTTTATTAAATACATGGTACTTTTATGAGTCTGCAAAAATTTATGGCGCTTGATTCTGAGGCCCGGTGTGCTAGAAATGAATTTCTAAAATTTTTCTCAGGTACATTCAATAAACGTGCGAGCATGATTTTATAACTTTTGAACCGGTGCACGGAATTGAAATATTAGGGCACCATTGAGCTCACAATGTCGATTATTTCTTAGTGAGTCATTCACCTCAGTTGCGTTCTAGAGAGAATTGACATTAGTTTTATGAGTTTTTAATTATAAATTTAAATAAAACTAATTGTGGCATATTTTTATTTTAGCGGTTAAAATCTCTAAGTAGAGGTTGGAGGAGGTAGCCACCACAACATAACATCCCATGAGAGGTTATGGTGGTGAGGCCCACCCACAAAAAACCTCTATTGGGAGGATAATTAACATGGGGACCACACGAGCTTTTACCCCTTGAAATATTGGACGTCCCCTATAATTGTGCCAACCCTCTATTCATTTATTTCAAACTTCCCCCTCTACTATTCAAATTTTTAATCCATTCCACTCCAATTAAATATATGTTTTGTCTCATTTAATTAAACACAACTCATTGTGTTGTTGTGCCAACAAATAACAGACTTTTCCTCTATTTTTTCTGGTTCGAATCATGGTAGAGCTTAGAGAATCCTTAGAGAAACCTCTCAACGGAGAACCATTCTTCCAACTAAGAATGTTTAGAATGTGAATAACACAAAGATTTTCATCGAAAATCTTCTTGATTCTTCAATCAAATAATATTACAGAGCTGACCACGAAGATGGTCGATGAAACTTCTTCATAGGTCTCCTATCACAGATGCTTCCTAACGTTAGTGAATCGACATCCGCCTTTCCTCTTCTTCTACTATAATCGAATGACAAGTGAGGTTGGTGGTTGAGTTGTTTTGTTTCCATTCTATGTCGTACAATACTTTGTAATACGTTATGCCGATTGTTATCAACATAACATGGAGGGTTCAGACCGCTCGAACACGGCCTGACCCTCCCCCATTTGATCTTGTTAGTTTTTGACAATCGAAGAGGCCACCGGCGGCCGGTGTAAGGCCAACCGTGCAGAAACCTGTGACACAAGATCACCAGGTCACCGGAAATGAGAGCCACAAATTCCCCCATAAATCGGGTTACAGGTGTCCAATCGAAAAATCATCTGCTTCGACAGAAATCTTTGAGAGGGACTGTTCCATTGGAATACCCCACATGAGGTTTGGACACATTTGGGGTATGGTCGGGTTGGTTTGAAACTAAAATCTAACAGGGCCCCTGAACGGAAATGCCAATAACTCACAGACTGGCCATCTGATTGATGCGTCAACTGTTCCATTGAGACTCCTATGACGTGGTGGTCCTTTGTGATACTTCTACATGAGACTTCACAATAGTAGCAGTTTTTCCTAGTCGCCTGGGAAGTGGATCCTTCTAGGATGAGCAAACAGAGTGCAGAGACCAAGTAGCTGACAGACCTGACGACTGCTTGACCGATTCAACTCAGAGAGATTCGACTAGCCCAGTGGGGAGCGCCTAGTAATTGCCTATAGACCCCTATTGGAGGAGTGCCTGGTAATTGGAAGCAGACCTGCAGTACTCGACAGAAGGATTACCTCTACAGGCTATTAGGGGGAGCACCTAGTATATGGCTGCAGACCCACAGTGGTGAAGTTCCTCGTAGGTGGCAGCAAACACGCGGTACTTGACAGGAGGAGTACCTCAGCAGTCCATGGTTAGTGAGAAGTGCCTCAGTGTCACGATAGGCCCACTGTACTCGAAAGAGGAGGAGTTTTCCAGCAATCGTGGTTTCGATAGTGAATATCCAGGTTTTATCTGAGTCAATAACTTTTTTGTTTACATCATGATTGAGATGGGTTACTTGATAACCTAGGTATATGTATTGGAATATACCTAAGTAATGGTTGTTCGTTGAAATAATAATTTTTGGTTTATACTTGTAGGATTTTGTGAGACCATGAGGGTCTTGGGGTCTCTAATGAGTATCATTATACTCACCATTGCACTGGCTATGACCACACGTCGTTGTTTTGGATGCAGACGACAGACAGCGCTGACGGAGGCCGAGAGTGCCAGGACTAGTAAGTACCCGGAGGAGAACCTTACAACATATTAGTACATGGTGGAGTCTAATGGATGTGGAGTGCTGAGGTGGCCATTTGTACATACCCTTTAGGTAGAAACCCCTGAGGAAGAACCAAGAACTTCTTTCACCTTCTAGTTGTTTGTCCCTTTTTCAGTTGTACTTGTACTTTACGGTTGAGATTGTATTCTAGCCCCCCTTTACTCTCATCATACATGTTATACAGTTTTTACTTAGTGTTTTCTTCCTCTTGTAATCTGGTTGTGTTTGTTTACAATTATAAAGGCAATGACTTTCGAGATTCAGGGATTTATTCCTTTGGTGCTAGTCGCCAGCCCCTGGCCAATGGAAGGTAGGTTTGGGGTACTCAGGATACAATCCCCAGGGGAAGAGTTGTGACATTATTCATTGGGGATGATCTATTATTGTTAAAACACATAATTTGTAAACTATATTTCATTCTGGATGTAAATATATTTCATAGTATACTATATAGTAATATACACATAAATATAGAAACTAAAAAGTTATACCATTAATAAAAACATTATATTCATAATCAATAAAAGAAATCAAAAATACAACTAATAAAACCGGAAAGATAATATTAAATTGAAATTATAAAATGGGAAAGTATTTCTCCCCCTAATCTACAAGAATCATCTCCCCCGCTACCAACACTATAGAAAAGAAAAAAATATTAGTAAACCAGTCAATATCATAGATATTTTAAATTAGAATATCCTAAAGAGTAATTGAGTTGTATATTTATTGAAATAATGATATGGTATTTATATGATGTAATTTGACAATTAGAATAGCTTTTTCACTATTGTAATAGTAACCAAACCCTTGGTAATTTTAACCATTCCATTTGGAATGTTAACTTGATTGTTGGAATAGTAATATTATCTCAAAATAATAATTAATGTTATCAATAATTTTTATAATGAATAATTTAGGTAAATAAACATTTTATAATGAAAAAATTAAACATCACGATTAAATAAATTCATGATAATATAAGAACATTTACAACAAAATATATTTTATAGTATTTTCTGAACAAACATATTTTTATATTAAAAATTAATCATACAAATTATACAAATTATTTTGGTTAAAATGAATTTATTTTTTTAAATAATCATATTTAAATTGACTAAGGGTGAATTTTTGTTACATTTCTGATATAATTAAATTTTTAAAAGAATAGTAAAAATACAGTTTTAACATAACCATATCAACATAAATTATATTATTCATGATGTAATAATGACATAATACATTTTATAATTTGAGTTTCTTCCATTGAATATTTTATTTCATATATGTCCCATTAAAAATAAAATAAAATTAATTTTCATACACATAATGAATCATTGAAAAACCTAAAATCAAAATTGATCCCTTAAAAAAAATTATTATTTCTCTTCAATATCTGTTTTCATAAACTAATGATTTCTATTTAGAGTGGTTATTTAATGTATTACACAAATTATATTTTATTTATGTATGATTTGTAATTTCAAAAATATACAATTTCATGTTTTACCTTTGATATAAATTTTTATCCAATATTTTATTATAAATATACCCCACACCCAATGTATAAATAACCCTGCTACCTTCACATGGAAGACCATTCCACCAACCCATTAAAAAAAGAATTATATGAAAAAAATATCACTCTAAATAACCTTAGAATAAATAAGGACATTCTATATCAGAGAAACTATAATCACTAGCAGAATTATAGTGTCTTACAAGAGAAGTTACACCATGGAGAGAGTCAGTCTCTATTAACTCTTCCCAATTTTCTTCTTCTCTTTCAAATTTTTTCCCAATTAAAATAAAAAAGATAATATTAATTATTCATTATGTAAAAATTATTTAGATGATTTTAAAATACTATAATTATCATGTTAATGATCAATATAAATGACATGAAATAATTTCATGCTCTTTCTACAATGTTCTCTTAAAGGTCAGCAAACCACTTATGTTGAAGTTTCCATGTAAACATATATAAAAATCATCATGGATATATATTATTAATTATATTTAATATACAATTTTTTTATATGTATTATATTATTCTAGAATTTTTCTAACAAAATATTACATTACATTTAAAAATTATTGAAATCATTTTAAGATGAAAATTTTTATGTGAACCGTGATATCAAAATGGATACTGTATAAACATGGAAATTAATTAATATATTCAAATTAATATAATTAATATATTTCAGTCAAATTATAGTAATTCACTTCTAGATCTATTTTTCATAAATATATATTTAATAATTAAGAGGTGCAATAGTACTGAAATAATGTGGGAATAATGGTAAGGGGATTCTCAAACAAAATTCATTTTTAATTGTGTTATCCCTCTATAATGAATTATTAGGTATATATATTTATATAAAGTTCCATAAATATTATTTCACTATTATTACCATTTATTTTTTAGTATATACACTATCCAACTTGATTATATGACAAACAAAATGATTTCCCAAAATAAATCCTGTTAAAAAATATCATGACTCTTCTTGAGTTGTTTCTTCCCCACTCAAGAATAGAAATTATTTTAAAAAATATGTTTCCCCACATTATTATTTGGAACACAAAACTATTAATGAATTTAATATTGATGAAATACTTATGAAACCCAATCATTTCTGTGGGATAATTCATCCTATGATTTTAATACATTTTATGTGGAAAACAAGATTATTTAATTATTATGATGTGACGAGTGGGCCAAGAATTATATATCCCCCACAATTAGTTTGATAATGTGATTATTTACATAATATATTGTATATCAGGTGTGAACATGGTTCCAGATATGTTAAAAATATAATGTAATGATTATTAAGATATGATATATGTGAACATAGTACATGTTTTGTTAAAAAATGTGTTTGGAATTTGACCACAATAACATGATATTTCCTTTTTTTGAATAGCACATTCAAAGAAATAATCACATATTACATTAATAATGAAGATGTTGATCCAATTATTATTATCTGATGATGAGGATTATTCTCAACCTTTTTATATTGACTCATGTTCCATATCTATCATATTACGGGGATTAAAGCTCACCACATTCGTTGATGAATATCCTCATGTGAGTAAGTGTACTCATGAGAAAGGTATATATTATAAATATAATTAAGAATTATTTAAATAATTATTTTGGTTGTATTAGTTTGATGTAATTTACCATAAAAATTATCTAAAGACAATATACCATTTGATATGGGATTTATAATTATATTAGTTTTTTTATCATTAAAATGATATTGTAGTCATGTATAAAAAAGTTGGGTATCTATATTTGGTTTTACTGAACAGTTTGGTTAATTTTAGAATTTGGAAAAGAGAAAATTAGAGAAAATATATATGATATGACTACGTATATATAGACACACATGATAATTTATTTAAGAAAAATGGTAAACATATATATCCAATAATATATTCATTTATAATTAATTATTATGATAAATAAATCATTCCTTACATGGTGACATGGTTTTTTTAAAACTTTTTAATTATAGAAAATATTTTGAACTCATATAAATAGTATAAAAACCATTGTTAGGGATAATGAAATAATTTTCTTAATGACATTACCAATCCCATTGGAGGAGGAGATAAAAACATGAATTCAATTCTTAATAACATTCAAAAGGATATGAAAATAATCATGAAATATATGGGTTTTCCACCACCACCATAGAATTTGAACTATCCATTGAGTCCTTTATTTTGAAATTAACACTAACATTTAGTAGATATTTCAATCCCCTTGGTTCCAAATAATGGGTTAACTCAATAGAGATGAACTTTTCGTTATCAACAATTCTGAGAAAGTGAAGGTGACTCTATAAATCTATCATTTAGATAGGGATGTTAATCAATTGTTATAATTGATAAAGAACCCCAATCCTAAGGATAAATTAGAAGAGATTTATGGGAAGTCTTTATGAATATATTTCATAACTAGTATTTCCCTAAAACAATTTATACAATGATAGAGAGATAATATGGGGAGATGATATAAAAGAAATATGAATATATCACCGAATATGAGGAAAATTTTACAAGGATAAAAATATATGATTTGAGTTTTTTTGTACAATAATAGAAAAATAGACATATTCTTTAGTAGAAACAAATCACACTATCTAATGGATCTTGATATTTGTAAATTCCATATATATAAAGAAGATGTTCGATGTGCTTTCAAAATATTAATGGAGGTTAAAAATTAGAAGGAGTTAGAGGAATATTCCTTTTCAAATGGTGATTAATAATAGATAAATAGATTTTCAATGTAGTGGATGAAATGAAAACGTAGTAACTAGAATCCAACCAGTAATGAGAAATTTTTTTGGAGATGTATTATGGGAATTTTCTAGATTGGATGATGAAATGTTTGAAGGGAAATAGTTAACTTCACCAAGATTGTGAATGTTAAAGAGACATAAAAAATATATCCAACATGATGGAGGGAATAAGGGAACCTCCTAACACACCACCAATGGTTCAATGCTTCAACTATAGGGAGAAAGAGAACTATGAATTCAAGAGCAATAAATCACTAATCTTTGAGGCTAATCAATATCAACATCCACTAAAGCCAAAACATCATGGGGAATCATATTGCATCACTGATGCTGAATTCGTAAAAATAAAATTATGTCCTACAAGGTACACTTCTTATTCAATCACGAATGGAACGTGTCTTATTTTATTATACGTCTATGCATTAATTTATATGCTATAGGTTTTATATAAATATTGAATTGTAGACATTATACCATTAAGTAGGGATATCTATAAAATCACATAATTGAGTGATCGTTGAAACCCAAGAGTTATAATCTTTTCATGTTGGCATATGTGGGATGATTCTTCTAGAAAATATCTTCATAAATCTTATGGTGGGATTTGATGATATTTAATAACTAGGTTCTTCCTTTGAGGTAATTTTTTTTCATTCTACATAATTAAATGGACAAAAGAGTTTAAGGTTTGGCTATAGGCCTATTATATGACATGAATAGGGGTTAATTTCTATATAAACCCATCACACACCATTTAATGGTCTATCCCGGACCTTTTTTGACATGTAAAGGAAGCCAATAGAAAAGGGGGAAATAGGAATATACACAGTGTGTATTTTCTAGTACATGCCATGTATTTTTCTATTTTTTTTAAAATAGAATGTGGATAATATTTTATTTTAGGACATAACCATCCTCCCCCATTCATATAACTACATAGGAAATTCTACCAAAGTTATCAGTGGCCTCCCGATTCTTTATCTGGACTCTATTTCAATTGTCGTCATTTGTATTGGGACCCTTTAGTGAGTTCTTAATTTCACTTCAGTCGTTCTTCGTCACTCCTTATCTTGAACTCATTATTAATGTTCGGGTTTTGTGCTTTTTTTCAAATATATATAGATCTAGGATGAATTATAGGCTGATGTTGGATGAGGAGAGTTGTATGAGTCTTATGTAGGTAGTGTCATGCATTTCACAAATGGAAACACTGTTTATATATGATGGAGTGTGGAAACCCATTTTTATGATGTCTCCTTGATTTATAATTGACCCATGTGTTTCAAATTGATTTTTTTGGTAATTCAATGATTAATTTAAATCATGTTATAGGATGTATTCCTTGATTTAAGGCCTCCGCGTGGGTGATTTTCCTTGGATTAACATTTATGGTCATTTGGACAAGTAAGCCTATGAGGCATTCTTTTGTTTCCCATTATTCGGTTGATAAAATCATTTTTTCTTGGTTAATAAATTACAAGGTGGATTAATTTTAATTGAATTGGTTAAGGTATGGGATAATTTTTTTTCCCAGTAACCTTTTTTATCCTTTACTTATTGAGTCATGTGTGGAATGATTTTCTCCTACAACGAACCTACCCACATGAGTTGTTTATTGTTAAATCCATTTAATAGTTTAGTTTATATGTGTTTTTATTATATAAATTATCCATTAAATATTAAACATTAATGGGGTATATAGAAATGGGATAACCGTAATATCACGTTAAAAGGCCAAGGACGGGCTCATATGAATATTTCACCATATACCTTGTGTGAACCATGGATTCATATTAGTATTCCCTAGAAAAAATTCAATAGTGTATTATTATGTTAATGCACGATTTAGCAATGGATTTATTGGTTATTATCATGGTGGCATAATTTTAATTAAAATCAAACCACAGATCCAAGGAGGGATTACATGGTCGACCTCTATTGGCAGTGTTTATATGTCACAAGTCAAAATTTACTTATATACCACATAGAGTAATGTTGGGTTGATGAGATGTTTGCCAGAACAGACACATAGGATGTTGGGGGAATTTTACCAGGGGTGATACTTGAATTCCATTTTATGAATGTCAGGGATGGGCTTAGGTTATAAATTCAATAATGAATTGGAATGTATTATGATGCGTTTCCCAAGATAAAGCACAAGATTCGATTTTGTCTTCCCTATTTTGTTGGATACATAATATTCTGAGATATCAGTTGAGATTAGTTTTATATGGTGTATTTCCATCTTATGCCGAATCTTTTGACTTTACTAATTCAATTTAAATGAATTGTTAATAAAAATGGAATGATTGTAAATGGAAACCAGTATATGTAGGACTGGTTACTATCGGGTATTTCATAGATTACTACTCTCACAATTGTACACTACATGATATATATATTTTCTATCATATTAGCACAGACCTTGTGTGGTTGAATAGTGGTATTTTTTCTCACACCATGTTTGGTTAATGTTTTTGGGCATAAACAGATTATATTATTATAGGTTTTGATAAGGTAATGCACCCTTCTATAGGTACATGTTATGCTGTTTAGAAGAACGGGTGCATGGGACCAAGATTAGTCTTGGGATGCTTATGAGATTCTTTAGTCCTTTTTATTTAATTTGGGAAAAGATATCATGTATTACTACAGTGTAACCACTTTTTGGATATTTTCCTAGAACATGTCCCATGAAGCATCATCTTTTTTATGATATGCCAATTGGTTATTTATATTATCAGTCTTCTAATGTTCTATTGTGTTTTATTGTATTATTTCTTCTACTATTGATTTAATAATTTTACCTCTATGTTTCAATATAATAATGATGAAATATTATCCCTAATATCACTCATATGATTTATCTACTAGCCAAAATCATATGTTGTTTGGGGAGAGGAACTTGACACCATGTGGCCAATCGGGTATGGGGCACCATTGAGTGGAATCCAGATCTAGTATGTTACCAATTGGTATCAAAGTATTATTTTATGATTTTCATTATTTTTTGGTGATAATGGGAAGACATAAAAACACAATGGGATTAGGTAAATATCAATTCCTAGGAGTAGCTACCTTAAGTACAGGAAAAATCCAATCTGCCTCGAATTGAATTTTGATTTTTTGATTTTGAGGTGTTATAGTTGATTCGATTTCATTGTTGGGTGACACCCTTGTATAGTGCTACTATTATTGATGTCATTATGGTTATATTTTTTCATCCAAATAAGATTAGTGTATTCAGTATCATACATCATATAGACAATTTCTAGAAATCACATGCCATGCATTTTTGCCTTGCTATTTCGAAGTATTATTTATTTCATGTTGTTCTGATAAGTATTATAATTGATATCCATGCTATTTTTATAGGTGTATTGGTTAGTGTTATGGTTCTAATTTAATGGGTTTCAAGCTTTGGTCCTGGATGTGTATTGTCCCTCATGGATGTGAATTTTATTGATCGTTTTTTTCCGTCTATTTAATTGTGTTATGATATGTTGTAGGTGGATTCCAATCTTTGATTCAATCGGTGTATGGGCCCCCCAGATCAAAATTGGAATTCCATTTAGGATGCAATATGATAATGTGTAATTGAAGGGGGAATTGGAAAATATGAGTGTTTTCCCTTCTAGAAACTCAGATTACACTACATGTGGTATAGGGGAACACGCTGTGTGTTCATCTCGTTTGAGGTGGATGACCTTTAAGGGGGTACATTCTGTGTACAATTAAATAGTCTTGTTTCCATTTTTCCGGTAATTTCCACATGTGTGTAGGTACATGATCATCTAGTTTATATGACTAGACCCCATGTAGGTATCACTCCATAAAGAACTAAAAGCCTTGAACAGGTGAATAGACTAGCCGGTTCAGAGAAATATTTTATGTATTATATGATGGGTACACACTTTGTACCAGTGATTGACATTTTTTATAGGAGATGTTTACATGACTAGTCTTTTGTATGTACATGCCCATATAGTGGTTTGAGGTTACACACCATGTATGGTGTCTACATTCCATATAATCCTATTCTAGTACCCTTTGATGGCCTCTTCTTATTTTGTTTTGCACTGCTGTTCTATGAACATTGAAAATTAAATTGAACCGATGTCTATTTTTAACCATGTGGAGTCATTCCAACACAACGTCCTCCGGTGGTACGCTAGGAGGGTAGGGACAATCATACCCTAGAGGTGTCAAGCCATGGACCCCTAGTGGATCCTCCAATCGTTCCATTTTTTGCACCACATGTTATATAAGATGTTGCTATTGAAGCACAGTTCCGTGAAGGCTTTATTATATACAAGAAAAATCATTCATGGCGCACATCAACATTCCACATCTATGGAAGAGTGGATGTGACTATTCTAATAGAATTATCCACCAATATTTTTGGGGGATTGTAGACCACAAGATGTGGAGTCATGGAATAGAGTCCAAGCTTTCAATATTGTAGCATTTATAGACTCCTCTTGATATGGGGGTAATGATCACAATGTATATGATGCATGATTCCACCAAGAAATGGTGGGATGTTTTTACTTAGGCATAGTGTCATCAGTAAATGTCACAGGGAGGTTTCCATATATAAATATATTTTTATTATTTTCCCAAGATTCTAGGGGACAATATTGCTAGTGAGTTTAAACACCTCATGTAGTGACACTATCAGTTATGGAATATTCTGCCTGTTTTACTTACATAGGTGTTTGAAACCTATTTTAATGGGTGATAAGGTATCGAAGGCTACAGGTTTTGAGGATGGTCTCATATGTGATTTCCAAACATATGTAATTGTATATAGGATGACTATTCCATCTTCTTTAATGAATCAAGAACTGATTAATAAGTGTAACATGAGGGAATCATGTGGTCCGAGCTAGGGTGGTTCGACGCCGTGATTTGGTACTATCCTGAACAATAGTAGGGAGCGTCGTTTGAATATTTATCATGGTTATTCTAGTAGTTAGAACATATGTTAGGGTATCCAAATTAGGCGACACCAGTGTGGTAGTATTTGTCAAACGAGACCACTGTTTCTAATATACCATGTCATGTGACCATCTTCTGGAAGGACGTGCCATCTACAATGCTTCTACAAGACATATCATCCATTAGCTTGTGAGAGAGGGTCTACACTAAATCCATATTTAAGATAATGGTAAGTATAATCTCATCATACATGGATCTGGGTTACGTCAGGCAATTCTGGCTGAGGTGGTGGTCATTGTTATGGAAGCTAGACCCTAGGTTCTCAGTGACAAATGTGTAGACCATCTCAAGGTAGTCATGCTATGTCACATGTCCATGGTACGTGATAAAATTATGCAGTGCAATAGACATAGTAGGACCAGGATCCTAGACCATCTACTATTAGAGGTATTATTTTATTATCCTTTATTTTAGATTCAAAACTTTTTGATATAGGGAATTCATATTGTTTCAAGTATTTTCTCATTGTGGAGATCCTTGGGATCTGTGTTTTTACTTTTGATGATGTTATGACACTAGAAACTCTGATAGGGATTAGAACAGTTGGTTTGTATCAGTTCATGGAGTTCCCCTATATATTTGGTGTCCGTTAACTCATATGGGACTTCTATGTCTTAGAGATGATGGTCTTCAATGTCATGCATTGATTGAATTGGTTGGTTCTGTTTTGAATCATTTTTTATTTCTATAATTATAGGGTGAGTTTCCTATCACCAGGGGGTGAAGAGTTTCTAAAAATATGTGAATGTGATGTTTATGTGAGTGATGATGGACCTAAACATAATGGGTTAGGCAGGATGGTATCCCATATAACCATTTTATATATGGATGAACAAGGAACATGTCAGATGGATTTCCCATTAGTAGCTGATCATTTTAGGGACGTCTTCAAAAAAGTCATTACAAGTTTTCCTCCACTGTGATAGTTAGAGTTCTATATCGATCTACTGTCCGGAGCTGCACCGATGTCCATTCCTCCATACAGGATGGCTACGAAAGAGTTAAATGGTGTCAAATAGAAACAAGAGTCTTAAGAGGAAAACGGTTTCATCAGAACCAATACTTCATTTTAGGGTTGTTACCTATACGTTTTTGTGAAAAAGGTGAATGGTACCCTCAAGCTATTCATGGATTATTGGAAATTGATCCATTTGTTGATTTAGAATCAGTTTCCTCTAATATAGATAAATGATCTCGTCGACCAGCTTCGAGGAGTTCGAATTTTGTCAAATATTGATTCGAGATCTGATTGCCATCACTAACTTATTATATCAACATAAATACCTCTCAAAACAATTCAGAGTAGATAATGTATACATGATAACATGGTAATGTCATTTGGTATCATTAACACGTTGAGAATTATTATGTAACTTTTGATGCGAGTGTTCCATCCATATCCTGATTGAAGTCTTGTGGTCCTCGTGGATGATATCTTGGTGTATTATCACAATCTACCCAATAATTCCAACTTTCATGGTATTGTTTTGAATACACTACGAGAAAAGTTATTATATTCTAATCTTACCAAGTGACACATTCAGATGGTTGAAATTCATTTCCAGGGACACATCATCTTAGAGGCAGTGGTATTAGTTGGGATAGAGAAGGTGAGATAAATTTTTTTCTAGGAGAAACCCAATAACATATTTGAGGTGCAGAATTTTCTATGTATGATTTGTTACTATAGGCACATCATATATGACATCGCATGTATAGTTGTGTCGTCGAAAAGACTGAGTAAAAATGCTGTGAAGTATGTATGGACATGTTCTTATGGGATGCACTTTGAGGAGGTGAAAGAGAGATTAAATTCGGTGCAGATAATGATATTTCCATGGTTGGGAAAAAGTTACATTGTAAATTATGACACACTATGTATCGGTCAAGGAGTTGTTCTTATGATAGGGGATCAATTCGTATCTTATGGATCTCAGAAGATGAGGCCAAATGAGAAGAATTACCTGACACATGGTCTCTAGTTAGCTATAGATTATCATTGTTTTTTCTATTGGATAAATTAATTCTGGGGGAGTGTTTTATGGTGTACAAAAACTAGAAAGTCTTCAAGTACATATTTACAAAGCATGATATAAATCTAAGGCAGTGAAGGTGGGTGGAGTACTTTTGGTATTTTGAAATTTAGCATTCCAACACACATGGTAAAGTAAATGTTGTGGGTGATGATTGTAGTAGGAGGACACAAATGAAGGTGGTGTATTAGGCTATGATTGATTGATCAATTATGGATTTATTCTCCATGTTTTAATTGGAGGTGCACAGAATTCAGTGAAAAATGTTCCTTTCATATTTAGTTATTGCCTCTAACCTTCTTAACAATGTTAGAGTGAAGAATACAATAGATCCTGAAGGCCTAGCTATACAGGAGAGTATTTCAGATGATGACTCTCCTCCTGGTCAGACCGTACTTGAGGTAGAGGTTCTTCAATTTCACAGATGCACAATGGTTTCAGCGGAAATGCACGAAGAGCTGATGTGGGACACACATTCCCCAATATGGGTATTGAATTATGGTGTCACCAAGACGTATCAGGATTTTCATTATCAATATTGGTGGCCATGTATGAAAGAAATTGTAGCTATTTTTGTCATGATATTTATCAGTTGTCAATAGGCGGAGGTGGAAGAGTAGCGACCAACCCAAATTTTATATTAGCTACCCATTCCTGAGTAGAAGTGTAACTATGTCGTGATGGATTTCATTATGGGTTTACCGTGGTTCCAAAAAATTAATGATTTCTAATCGTTTTTTAGAGACTCTTGATGTTTTTATATTTCCTACCAAAAAAAGAAACCATCAGTGATTATGGGCTAGAGAGGATATACATCTGTGAGATTGTATGACATAATGGGGTTCTCCATTCTATCATTTTAGATAGGGGTGAATAGTTTACTTCAAATTTTTGGATAGTTCTGTAGAAGTTGATGTGTAAAAAGGTTCTCCAGATCATTGATTACCACCACCATATAATTGTACCATTAGAGTACATGATGTAGGTGCGGGAGACAATTCTTCGGCCATGCGTCCTAAATTTTGGGGGTTCTTGAGAGAGACACACACACCTGGTTGAGTTCAACAATAACAATAACATTCAAGATACTATTGATATCGCACCACATGAGTATTTTAATATTATACAAATCTAATCAACCCTGTGATGGATAGAGGAAAGATATGCAGTTATTCTGGGATATCGTCTTGTCTAGGAGAACACTGAGAAAGTGTAGTAGATTAAAAAGTGAATAGCTACTATGTAGTATCATCAAAAATCATAGGCCGATCTCTATAGAAGAAATTTGTAGTTTGAGGTCCAGATCGGGATTCCCTACGTGTTGCACAAAGTTTGGGACAAAAAATGATTAGGAGACTAGGTAAGAAATCACCTAGTACGTCGACATGTTTGAGATTCTAGAGAGATTTTGGCCATTTTGTTATTAGTTTTATATACCTCAGACGTACCAGGCTAAGCATGATATAATCCATGTTTCACCATTGTGAATTTACATTTAAGAATTGTCTCATTCTTTTTATCCTAAGGATGTTGAGTTAATGTAAATGCATCCACCGAGTAGCATCCTGTAAGAATTGTGGATTATAGCATGATGGTTCTCCATAGTCGACCCATTATTTTTGTATGGTTGTTATAGAAGCATGACCGAGTGTATGACGAGAACTATGAGAGGGAGTCCAATTTATGATCATAGTGTAAGGAGTAGTTCTTATATGTTTCTTCACTATCTTTAGAAGGGCAGTTCAGGGATGAATTTCTTTAAGGGAGACATTTTTAAGAACCTGATTCATCCATTAAGGTACATATATGCTATTTTTGGGTTGTACTAAAGTAATAAATGGGGAAGATGAATAGGGAAATTTGTAGGCCTGTTAAATGACATTTCTAGGGGTTTCACACCATTTAATCACAGCACAGTCCATGTAATGGTCTGGCTAGGACATGTTCCTGACATGTAATGGAATTCAGAAGACAACGAGGAAATAGGAATATACATGGAATGCATTTTCCTATAGAAATAGTTTTTTTCTTCTAAATTTTTTAGTTTCTTCTATTTCATTTGACATATAGAAATATCTTTCCATGTTCGCTGAACTAAAGTGCCAAGTCAACCCGATGTAAGGTTTTCCTCATGATTCTTCATCTAAACTCTGTTTTAAATATCATCGGTTGTGTTGGAACCCCTATAGTGAGTTCTTGATAGATTTTGAGCCATTATCCTTCCATAAATATCTCAACCAATATATCATGGTTTGGGTTTTATATGTTCATTATTCATATCTACTCCATTTCTAGGATGAATTTGATGCTGACGTTAGATGAATATTGTCATACGAGTTTGAGGTAGGTGGTCTTCTGCCCTTTTCAAATTGTCATGCTATTTATATATATCGGTGTGTGTTCCCTTTTTTGGGTTGTCACCATTATTTATAATTGGCCATTTTAGTTTTGTATTTTTATTTAGGTAATTGAATATGTTATTTAAATAATGCTTTAGGTTTTATACCTTGATTGAGGGAAACCACTGGGGTGTGTTTGTATGGACATCCTTTTATGGTTGTCTGGACAAGGATGCATATGATGATTGCCTTTGTTTCACATTTATGGGTTATTAACTTTGATTTTAGTTAGTTAATAAATTAAAAGGTAGTTGAATTGTAATTCAATTTGATAAGGAATGGCATGATTGGTTTTCCCATTGACCTATGTTTTCCTTTTCATGTTTAATCCCATTTTTAATGTTTTCCTCAAACTATGAACATTCCCACATGAGTTGTTTAATGTTTAATACATTTAATAGTGTAATATACATGTGTTTGTTCTTATATGAAATGCATAGTTAAATATTAAACATTAATGGGGTAAATAGTGATGGGAAAGCCATGGCCTCTGATTAAAATTCCATGGATTGGATCATATTTCTATTGCACCTTATAAATTGTGTAAACCATGGATTCAGATTAGATTTCCAGGGAATCACCCAAATAGGGTATTATTATGTAAACCCACGAGAAATACATGGATGTAGTGGTTATGCTTAAAAAGGATTTATTTAAATGCTGATAGAACTATGGATCCAATGTGGAATTACATAGACATGCTCTATTGGAAAATGTGTATATGTCATGAAATGGCTTTTAATTATACCACACCTAGAGTGATATCAGGTTCATTAGAGGTTCACATGAATGGAATCAAATAATGTTGGTGGAATTTCCCTTGGTGTGATACTTGAATTCCAACTTTGGAATGTCAAGGATGAGATCAAGTTATAAATTTAATATTAAAATCGAATGTCTTATCATGAATTATCCAAGGCAAAGCTGAAGCTTGGATTTGGTATTCACATTTATTTGATTATTTGGTCTTTTGAGAAATCTATTGTGGTTACTTTTATATGAGGGATGTTGTTATTAGGTCAGATATTCATACATTTATAAATCAATGAAAATAAATTGTTAATGAACAGGTAATGATTGTAAATGGAAAGCATAGATTGTAGTACTATTTACCTTTGAAAAGATTTAGCTTACTACATTAATTATTTTCCAATACCTGGTATATATATATATATATATATTCAATGATAGATTGGAATAGAACTTTGGTGGTTTCCTATTGACATTTAGTCTCACAGCCTGTTTGGGTCATGCCTTTGTTCCCAAACTGATTATATGGTTGTTTGTGTTGATAAGGGAAAGATCCCTTCTACTAGTACATGAAATGTTATTTATGTGACAAAGAGTAAGGGACCAAGCTAAGGCCTGTGATGCTTCTGAGTTTCTTTTTTCCTATTTTTACTTTTGGTACTGATATCATGTATTACAATATTCTAAACTTTGTTCCCTATTTTTAGAACATGTAACAAGAAGCATCATCTTTTGAATTATATGACGTCTGGTTATTTATATTATCTGTCTTCTGTTGTATAGTTTTTTATGGTATTTTTGCTTTCAATTTTTTTGACTATTATTTACAATGTTTTATACTCTTCAAATGAGGTAATAGTCTCCCCAATACAACTCATATGCCCTGACATCTTTTCGATAGACTATGGTGTTTGGGTATATGTGGGTGAGTCCATGTGGCCAATTGGGTACATGGAACCTTTGAGTGGAATCGGGATCCCAGACGTTACAGATATACTAGTAATGGAATTGTTATCTTTATATACACACACATAAAATTTTCTGAATTTTAGATATATATTTTTATTCAAAATCATCCAATTCTTTTACAAAAATTCAATGAAGATCAAAGGTCTTATTTTAAAAATCCAGCAATGGTGTGACTGTCATGGGCCTATGGATAATCATACCAGGATCATATCATTATATTCAATGGAACGTATCAAAATACAAAAAATTCTAATTTTTGGAAAAGCACTAATGTATTTAATGAAGAGATACATGTACTTCCCCTAGATTGTGAGATAGATTTCATGATAGAGCTCATAGATAGATTCACTCGAATATTAAAATTACCCTATGTGATGGCCCCTATTGAACTAGAATAGATAGATAAGAAGATGTAATGGATTATTGAAAGATATTAAATATTCCCCAATGCATCACATTGGGGTTCTCAAGTGATCTTTAGAATGAAAAATGATGGATAAATGTCTTTCAGTATTGATTACCTTGAGCACAAAAATATCACCATAAAGAATAAGTGGCATCACACTAGGATTGATTACTTCTTTGATCATCTACTAGGTGCTTTGTACTTATCATCTATTGATATGGAATAACGAATACCTCAAGAATTATTCATTCAATACAATCTATGGGAACTATGGGTTCATAGTGATGCACATAGTACATACTAATATCAACAAAATATTAATGGATTTTATGAATAGAGTCTTCAAGGAAATCCTTGAGATAGTATTTGTATTTTATATAAATTAAATTATCATTCACTCTAATAGAAATGAGGAATATTCACAGAATATAAGGTTTGTGTTAGAGCCATTAATGAAGAAAAATATGTGTTCCATGTTCTGCAATTATGACTTCTAGATGAATGAGTTTCAATTTTTGGGAACATTATCACAAGTGAGGGATTTTATTTGGACCCTTCAAAGATAAACAAAATTTTGTAAAGTCCTAGACCCACTACATTCATGTAAATATGTTTTTTTCATGGATTTTTTGGGTAATGAAGATGTTATCTATGATTTCTTTACAATATTATTTCCCTCTAAATATGTTATATTGTAAAGGAGTAAATTATGTCAATATAGATGAATATAAGGAATGATTTATGGTACTCAAGAAGAATCTAGTAACTTATCTTTTACTCACACTACTTAAATGAGGATAATGTTTTGATATTTACACATATGCTTCATAAAAATTATTTTGTCGTGTTCTCATGAAAAAGGACATAGTGATGTACTATTCCATATGAAATTTGATGATCCGTGATAAATACATCATAAGGAATGATCTGGAGCTATAGACTATGATATATTCCTAAAAAATCTTGTAGTGTTACCTCTATAGTGGGAAAAGTGAAATATATATGTATCTAAAGATTTAAAATTATATATTCACATAGAAGGAGATCAACATATACAAATTAATATGAGTAGTGATAATCAATTACTATCATTTCTCCATTCATTGCCATCAGGGAATGGTGAACAAGGGTAACTGATGCTATTAACAGAAAAGTACCTACTACCTTTCCAATGATGCTAATTGAGAAAGTATTTAACTTTAATGAAATGAAATGTATAGATTTGGAAATCATAAGTATATGGAATACATCCTACCTTTCTATAATTATAGTTCAATAATACATCCAAGACAATATTAATTAGGCCTATGGGGATGACATGGAGCTACAAAATATACTGAATGTAGAAAATAAATAGAAGATGCATGAGTTACACATCGATTATGATTGTGTGATTTGGTTTGGAAGTGGGATTTTTGTGAGTTCATCACCAAAGATATAGGAGAAGATAACAGGTAATGAACATAAATCATTGTTCTATATCCAACCTAGAAGTGCCAAGATGTATCGTGATCATTGATAACACCTTGTGTTAGACCACATGAATAATGATATTGCAGAGTATATCTCAATATCATTGGTATGATATAATTTTAAAGCATATTGAATTATTTCCATAGGGATTATAAAATCATTTCCTATACCCATGTGGAATTGGGAGAATTTAACAATGGACTTTTTCACTGTTCTCCCAAATACATCCAAACGAAAAAAACGGATTCTAGTGGATGAACTAACCATGAATTATAACATCATTTTTATTCAGGAATATTTAACTTTTGAACACCTTTCAATGATATAAGGTAAATAATTCATGACGATTTATTAGTTTCATACTTCTATTGTATCTAATCATGATTCAAGGATCATGTCAAAATTCATGACAACTGATCAGCATGATTTTAGTAGTAAATTAAATTTTAGCATGACTTATCACCCTCAATATAAGGTCAAATATTGGAGTATTACTCATGCACTAAAAGAAGGGATAAGAGTTTTCTCACAACAATTCTGTGAATGATAGTATCAACATATCCCATTGGTTTAGTTCTTATTTAACAACTGTTTCAAATTAGGTATTCTAATGCCTCCATATGAAACTCTATTTGGGAAAATAGTTACAAATAAATCATGTTGGGATAATGTTGGTGAATGAAAGCTTCTAGAATCTAATCTTGTAAAAGATATGAGAGTGAACCTTAATGCATGAAACAATATATTAATGTTTCTCAGTGTCATAAAAAATATCTTTTAACAACAATCAAGGGGACTTGGAGTTTGATGTTGGATACTAACTTTTCATTCGAGAATCATCATGGAAGATATTCTTGAAATTTGAATGAATGGGAATCTGATACTAGGTTATATTTCCCTTTGAGATCATGGATCATATATGAGAAATATTCAATTGGATTTAACATACACCATATATGAATCATGATCAAGATGTGTTTCTGATATCTCTCCTCTTGAATTACATACCTGACACCAGAAATTTACAAAATCTGGAGGTGTAAAACTGAAGAAAGTACTCTAATATTTTGAGATATCAGTGATTGTCTTTGAAATTATTGACAATTTTCATTCTAATATGAGAATTTACCTTTTCAATGTCTTGTTGAGGAACCATTACATTGAATATGCAAAATGTTAACTAGATTTATCAATTATATAGAAGTAACTTCATTTATTCAAAACATTGAATATAAGATGAAATTTTTTGGATGAAGTTCCAATTAGGGGAATAATGTAACAATCTAGGGTATAAAAATGATATTGTTTCACATGAAATAAATATGTGTTGTAATTTACTATATTGTATTACACAAAATAATCAACAAAGAAAATTTTTTATTAGAAAACATGATTAAGTTACTTAGAAATGATACAAATGAAAATTACAAAGATTAAAAATATAAATTAAATATAAAAAATAAATCAATAAAGGGAAAATATAGATCTCCCCATTCCAATTAAAACTTGGCCCTACTACCAGCACAATAGTAAAGAAAAAAAATATTAGTAAAGCAAGAAATATAATAGAAAATGGAAATATAGAATCTTGTGGGGAATCGATTTAAATATTGTGTGAATGAATTAAGTGGTATATATAAGAGGCAATGTGTCTATTTCAATAGTAATATTTTTATTTTAATAGATAAATGGTTGTGGGGAATAGTACCTAACCCTTAATAATAGTAAAGTGACCATTGGACATGTAATTTTACAAAAACAATTATGATATAAATAATATTCATCATGATTACATTAAGTAAATAAATAGTTTTTAATTAAAAAATTCATGATTTGAAAACATAACGATAATATTAGAACTTTTTTAATAATATTTTTTTAAATTATTTTTTAATGAATCATTATTTTTATTTTAAAAATAAAAATTAGATATTTTTGAAATTTATTTTTAAAAAATGATTAATATTTTTAAAATAATTTTTTTTTAATTTTCACAAGGGTTTTTTTATTAATTTTATAAAATTTATAAATTTTTCGCTGAATATTAAAAATAGAGTTTTTCACATAACATATGAATTTTAAATTACATAAATAAGAATTTAATACTGACATAATAAATTATTTCACATTAGATTTCAAAATGATATATTTTATATCATAAATGATTCATTATAATATAATAAACATAAATTACAAACCTAAAAAAGAACATTCTAAAAACCTACAGTCAAAAGTGATCCACTGAAATAACAATTTTTCTTTCTATCCAAATTTGATTTTAATGAAAAAAATTAATTCAAATTATAAAGTTGTTTCAATGTCAAAAAACCCATAAAATTACATTTATATGTGATTTATATTTTAAAAAATTTACTATTAGATTGTTGAAAATTAAAATAATTTTTTAAACAATATTTTATTCTAAAAATACATGTGTCCTAATATATAAACAAACCCCCTACATTCTATGGGAAATAAACTCCTCCAACCACTCCAAAGCCCATGTATACCATGTAAATATCTCTCAAGAACCATTGAATAATTTTGGACATTCTTCAATAATGAAACTCCAATCACCAATTGAGTTATAGTGTCATTAAAGAGAAGATACACCATGGAAATAGTAAATCTATGTTGACTCTTGCCTCTTTTATTCTTATCCGACTATTTTTCACAATTCCATTAAATAAAATACAATTAATTTAATTATGTTTTAATTTCACAATATCTTAATTATTTTAACCCACTCAAATTTTCATAATTATGCCAAATATAAATGGCATACTCCACTTCCTCCATCTTTAGACAATTTCTCATTAATGGCCAGCTAACCACCTACAGACACATTAACATTTTAAAAAATATAGTCATCATCATGGATTAATATTATATATTATATATTATATATAAAAATATAATTATATTCATAATAAGACTCATGAATTGACTATAAAAGTTTATAAATTACATTTAACAAAATATTGAAATTGAGATAACACGAGAAAATTTTATGTAAAATGGGATATCAAAATGAATATCGTATAATCAAATAAATCAAGAAATATAATAAGAAGACTAGAATTGATAAATACTGAAAATAATTAAAATAATTTACATTTGATCAATGTTTCAATAAATCAATGTTTATTATTTAAGAGGTGGGAAAGTGGTGAAATGGAGCATGAATAATGGTAAAGTGATTCTCGAATTCAACTATTTTTCATTGGGTTATACCACATTTAGGACTTCTTTGTTATTATTATTTATATAACTTTTATTACATATAATTTCATTATTCATTAATTTTATTTTTTTTTGTTATACATGTTTCAAAAATTGTTTTATGAGAAATAATTTAATTTTCCAAAAGAAAACATCCAAAACACAAATTGAGACCTCTTGATTTATTTATTCCCTTCTCAAGAATGATGGTTATTATAAAAAATGTATCTCACCTTTTCATTGGGAACCCCATGTTTGGTCCTGAAATTATAATTAATGAAATATTTAATATTATAATTCCATTACAATGGATAATTTGGGACAATTATTATAATATTTTATTTCTATAGTTAATGATTATGTTAATATTAGGATATTACAAGTGTTTAATTAATTATATAGACCAATAATTAATTGGAAAGTTTGATTTATCTCATTTTATATTGTGTATTATCAATATACATGAATCTATATTTTTCGCAATATGATGTTATTATTATACTGATATTTTATGCATCACCATGATTCTAAATTTTTTTCAATAATCAATGGAATTTGAACTCTATTACATGATGATTCATTTTTATATTGATTTATATAACTTATTCAACATCTTACTAGTATGTTAACTAATCCCTTGAATTATTTTATATCCATAGGTGAATACATGTAATAATGAGAAGAAAATATGTCAAAAGGATATAGCATATGTATTTAAATATGTTTTTCTCTTTTATTTTTTATGAGTAAAATATTTTCATAATTTCTCCAAGATAATATATCATTTCGTCTTGGATTTATAATGATATTATGTATTTTATCATTATAATGATGAAATATTAGTTAATGAAAACTTAGTTTCACTTAAATTATGATTTCATCTTTTATATTTTTATTAAATGGTTTATGTTCTGAATGATTGGGTTTGTTCTATTTTGAAACCATTCAACATATTAATCTAGATAGTTTGTTTTTTTATTGACTAATTGGGGAAAGATATTTAAATTTCTTTTAAAAGATTAAAAACAACAGTATAAATTGATTATGATTCATTCTTATCATATATTTTACTAATTGTAGTTATTAAATAAAGGGTGAGTTCATCTATAGCCCTTCAATGCCTAACTAGGCCTCATGAGGAAAACTAGTTTGGGTGATGGATGATGTATTACCTGTTTATGTATGGTGTATTTTCTGGAACCATGATTGTATGTTTATGATGTCCAATAATATATATTAAATCTATTTGATATTATTTATTTATTTCCATGTCATTATTATATTATTATTGTATTCATGGTTATTTTTTATAGAAAAAGATATTATTTTTATGGAATTATTTTATATTATTTTATTGTAGCAGTAGTATCCTCATGTTATTCATTAAATGGAATGTGTTTCATTTATTTACAATTCCATATTTCTCATTTTTATTTATTGTTTATTCCTATATATATATACCCTTATTAACCATCTTACCTCCCCACATTCTTATGCTTTTTCCCCACCGGATGCAAAGATGATTATTATGATTGATATAAAGGAATATGTTAGAATATAATAGTGTTCATAAATTATTCAATGTGTTGTATTTTATACTTTTAATTTTAATGAATGCTTCATGAATGTATCATGTTTTCTAAAAATACTAATCTATTTTTTCATTTAGGATGCGATTACATGTATATTTTGGAAATGTAATAAATTAACCACTGGCTATGAGCTACTAGGGTTGGGGACATTATAGTTGTTATCAATGTATTTTTATTAGAATCCTAGGGAAATGAATCTGTTGAGACATGGATTATAAAAAATTAACACAATGAATGACTTTATTGATAACCTTATTTATTGGATAATATCTTATAGATTTATTAATGAATGTGGATAACTGTGGTTAAACTGAAAAATTCATTTATTGAGAAGTTGTCTGGATTTCGAAATTCTATAAATGATTAATAATACTTTTTCAATTTACCAATATTTTAGTCTTTATAATAGCATTATTATTGGTTCTAATCAATGGATGAATCCATATATATATATGGGATAATAATGAATGTGATAGACTATATGTTATCAAGAAACATAATGGGGAAATACTAGAGTTGATAATATTTTAACTATGCCTAAATAGATATCATGATTTATGATTAACAACATGAACCATAACAAAAAAACGTATCCACTATATAATAAATTTATAGAGTTCACTGAGGGTTCTGGTGGAGGAGACTACAGAGGAATGATGATTCCTTTTCATATATTCATAGAACGTGATAAGAAGAATACATGGGAATCATATAGATGATTTGAAAAAATAATGTTGTAGAGAAGGAGAAAAATAATGTAAATGGGAAAAAACATTATTTGGTTAATGAAATATATTAAATTAATGATCTCCCTAAGGAACCATCAACAGTAATCTGTTTTAAATTTGGAATTTAGGGGCATTGAGAAACAAATTTCCATAGGATGAATAATTTGGAATGTAGATTTGGGTAATAGAAATATTGTTTAAGATTAATAGACTGAAAATGACATATTAATGGAAAGAGTTATTAAATAATAATAATATATGAGCCATGTATAACTATTTTAGAAGGTATTTGGATCCATAAAATACATTGTAAAAGTATTCTATTTATAATATTCTCAAAAAATTTAATGATTTTATGGAAGTAATTCTTATTTATGGATTTTACATGATATGTGGAATCTCAAAAATGAACAGAAAATTTGATATAGTGGAACGTTGAACATTTTGAAAAAAAATTGATGAAATGAAACCCCTTAATATATTTGTTTATATTGAGATAATATTGTTTGTATGAAGAGATGATATTATTTAGATATGTTTACTAATTTCATAACATTGTGTTTTATGAAACAATTGATGGAGTTGAACTAAATTGAATTTATTTAAAATATTCAATAATCAATGTTTTGATTAAGGAATATAGACAAATTCTTATATTAAATAATTATTTATATTAATTCATATTATTAACATATTCAATATATTACATGATGAAGATATTCACATGACTGGTAAGTGATGACTAAGATTTTACTCATGTTGTTCCAAATATTAATTGGGAGATTCTTTTGGAAATTCATTAACCTTCTTCCTATATTTTTAGATATTGATATTTTGAATGACTCGTAAGCCTAGCTATTTATGAAATGGATTATATTAAACATTTCATTAGGTTTTCATGACTAATTTATTTATGTACATTTGATAACTTGTACAAATAATTTTGGTTTTTGAAAATAGTTTTAGATATATGAAACAAAACTTTTATCATTATGGATTATAAAATATATTAAAACTAAAATGTTTTCATTAATCATTTAAAAAAATTATGGATTTGGATATTCTATCCTTATTGTACTGGGGATATTTCAATGGACAATGTCACTAGATTACCAGTTATATTTATAATAAATGAAAATGTGTGGTTTTTTATATTTTTAGGAGTTAAAAATGAAATGTATTGGATATCCTCTAAGGATATTTTAGGAATTTATTTATTTATTATATTTATATTTTTTTTGAAAAATGAAAACCAACATCTTTTGAGAAAACATGTCGTACCCGACAAGGCCTTTGGGATTGAACCCACAACTAAATGGTGACAATAAGGAATCATCTACCACTAGTTTAATTGATATTATGATTATCAGAAAATATTTATTCTTTATTTATATGGTACAATAGATAAACTATAAGTTAATTTTTGGAACAATATATGATTAAGATAAATATAATTTTTTCGATTTTTTAGGAATAATTGTTGATTTTTCATTTTGAGAAAAAGATCACTTTTGTGGGGGTACATTTTACTGGATTAAAATATACAAATAAACAAAGTATATTCCATTTAGATCATAATATAATAAGTAAAAGGATACCTCAACAATATGAATAGTATTTTCGAACAAAAATATTATTTTGAAAATATTTTTTTATGATAATTCAATGGCCTTTTAACAGATCATATATTTTTTTTATTTTATGGTAAACATTAAAATTACTATTATAACTATGATACTTCATCCAATCATGACAGTTATAATTTTTTCCATGTCTATATTTTCACTTCCAACTATTGGTTTTCTATTTGAAATGTTTGTTCTGTGGGGACCTTTTGATTTTAGAAACCCACTATTTCGGGGGATCTTTTTTAACCCTTTTTATAATGTTGCTTTACCAAAAAAATTATTTTAAGATATCAACTTTTTTCAATGATCAATTTCAAATTGTAAATAAAAAATTTAATTAATTTTTTTAGAATGTGACACCCCAATCTTTTAAAATAACATGGTGTCTTTTAACCATATGTTGCTAAGGAGATTGAAGGTAATAGATGTCAAAAAAACATTGTAATAACACAAAATTATAATATAACCAATATATTGGTTGTTGTGAATAAGATTAGGTATAAAATAGAATAAATATTAAGTTCATAGATAAATATCCCCCTAGATAAATGAGGGATTGATGGTGATTTTCGTGCTATCATAATGGTGATTCAGGAATTCTGATGATCTTGGATTATTTTGAAATGATTCTTCCCAATTTTTATTGGCTTCTCATTACTCTCAGATGAGCCCACGACATAGGATTATTTCATTATTCTTACGGATTTGTACGACATTATAGAGACCTACAAATTCTCTAATATGACCTCGATTTTAGAGGATTATATTGACTACATTCATCACGCATCATCACTGGATCCTTGAATGATTCATATTGATATTTTGATTTATAGTGTTTTAATAATCACTATGAAAAATACCTGTAAATATGTCACGGATTTGACCTCAGCTGAAGCGGAGGATGTTGTTAACATCAATCACGTTTCATTAGGTGATGTTCTGAAGCACTCAGATCCAAATCAGGATGCTTCATTGGGTACTGCGATGGCAGTTCAGTGACTAGTGGCTACTGCGACATTGGGAGTCGGATTAGATATGTTGAATAACGATATGGTTCATATTGACTATTGTTTTAAAAAATTCTCTTTCTTAAAAGGTTCTACCAGTGATATTGTTTGGAATGATAACATTTCCCATGTTAGGGATGATACTATTATGGTTTCAAATCATATGAGGTGTGGGGAATTTTCCATTATTTGTCATCTGGACTTTCAATAAGGCTCTAAACCATGGAATTTTATCAAGATTCCTACCAAACACTCTATTATTTGAGGAACAGAAGGGCTTATATGCATTTCATTTGGTGATGGATTCCTTTAATTTACCTTTATATTGTTACACATGAAGGTGATGAAATGTAGATTTGGATCAATTTTGCTGAAGAATGGATTTCTTCATTTCTAGAAATTGAATCACTCTTTCAACCAGTTGGAGATTGATTGTTCTTTAATACTTGTATGGGTAAATGTCTTTGGTTTTAATTAGATCCTCTGGGAACCCAGGATCCTCTATGAAATAGAAATTTCCATTTTGGATCTTATTAAACATAATATAAAAACTAAAATTTCCCTATTTGGGAATTGTGAAAGATTTTTTGTTATGGTAGATGTGGCATCTGTATTGGTTATTTGTGTTTTCCATGCCATTGAGGATGATGAAATTGAACTGATAATCGAATATGAAAATGTACCACATTTCTGTTTGAATTTTATTACTATAGGTCATAACGTTCTGATTTTTAGGATGATGGGTAGGGCTCATTGATCCAATGATAGAGCAGTTTAATATACTCCAATATATTCTTTAAGGGGTGCTGAAAGTACAATTTTGAAGGGTGGTTTAGGTATACAGTGTAATGAGACTCCTTCGGTACATGGACAACTCAGGACGTTCTCCAAACCTCTTGTAGCGGCATGCATTGGGGAGGAGAAGATAATGGATACTATTGATTTTGGCAGTGGGAAGCACATGAGAACCTGGGATGAAATTATAAAGGGTTGGGAGGATGATATTGATTCTAGAGATGCATTTTCATTGGTACCCCTTGACGAATTTCAAAACATAATGACTAATGAATCTGAGATTTCTAATGCTATTGTAGCTAGTATAAATTAGGAAACTACAATGGAAAATTGGTCTCTCGGTGAGGAAATTATTCATGAATATTTTGATAAAGACTTTCAGCAAGAAAATATGGCTGTGGTGAAAGGCTATAAGGGTCAAAAAAAATCCTTATATTTATATTGTTTTAGATGGTATTTCCTAAAAAATAAACATTTTATTCAAAGACTTTTCTCCCTCATGAACATGCTACAACTCCATTGGACAATGTCTCCAAGGTGGCTCCTACAGTAATTGATACTGGGACTGATATTGAAATTGAGAAGATAGAAACTTAAAAGCATTCTCAGGTGGATAAAGGGAATCCTCTGAATGACACACTCTTAGGTTGTATAAGGTGACATAGGGGGAACACCCAAATATGGATGGGGATTAATGAAATTATATGGAATGGAATTATCATACATTATTATCCGATCTCATGAAAAATTCTTATGAATCTTTGGGTAGGGCCTTAGATGATACTTGTATTAATTCACATAATGATAATATAAATGTCACATTCCAAAAAGGTCTCAAAGGTGAGTGATTGGTTAAAGGAATTGAGAATGAAGAATATGATTGGTTAATTTTGTAGCTAGCAGTCACCATTTCCTTAATATAGGTTGTTGTTTTGGGATGAAAGGATTGTTTAGATATTTATATGCTTCTTGGAATCAATTTTAAGGATGTATTACATTGAAATTCATAGATGAATTTCCAATATTGGAATTGAAACTTAAGAATCTCAGAGGATGTATTTGATTCTTCATCTGAAAAATCATCTAATGAACATGATATACCAAAGACATGGTGGTGGGGTCAACAACCAAAGGGAAGGTGTATACCTACAAATTTGTGACCTAGGGGCAGTCACATTAAGAGATCATGTGTTTTATTGTTGGTATCTGGTCCCATGCTTGTCTTATTCATCTTCTATATTTTTTTTATAATAAATTTAGTCATGGTATTTACTAGCCTATGGAGAATCCTATTTTGTAAATATGAAATTATTATTAAATTAAAATTTAATAATGATTAAGAAATTAAAAAAATTAGTAATGACAATTTATTCATCATATTAATGTTTTCCACAAAATATTTTTTTATTTCTTTTTATGAGAAAATTGTAATTATTTATTTTTTACACTTTGAGAAAATATATTTTAAATAATAAACATTATTTTATATTCATATAATCATAATTAACTTAGGGTTATTTTTTGGTAATATTTTTAAATGTAGATTTTTGGGTTAAAAAGTGAAATTAATGTATTTAAAAATTACCATAACTTTTATGAAATAATTAATATATTAGCATGAATTAAAATATATTAACCCTAATTCATGATGAAAATTTACATAATTAATGATATAATAAACAAGTATTTAATTTTAGGATCCTATTATTAGTAATTTTATAAACCACTATTTTAACCATTAAAATTGGTGTTATGAGTTATACACATAATATATTTAGAAATTATTTTCAAAATAAATTAATTAAATCGCGTAAAATGAATTTCATATTTAGAATCAGGTGTTTCAAATTACATTATATGGTCTCAATATTTTTTAGTCATTAAGAGGAGACCATTGTAAATAATATAAATTTACCCCAATATATTAAAAATAATGTAACCAGTTAATGAAAAATGGTAAATGATTAAAACACATAAAAATGAATGAAATTAAACTATTATTGGTGTGTTTATCAATGATAACCATACATTAAAAATGGAATTATAATACAATTTTAGTCTAATTAAATTTTCCCAAATAAGTTTGGCTTTAAATACAAAATAATAATAATTTATTTATTTAAAAACAACCCTTATCATATATTAAAATAACACCCTCACCACCTCATTATCATCAAAATAGATGAAGATATTAAAATTTCTTCCAAACAAATTCCATCTTAATTATTCCCAAAACAATGTGCTTCTGGTCTCACCAATATAAAAATAACATGTTTTTGAATGGGTCCTTCTCAGAGGTGATATTAACGAGGGAACATTCTTGAAAAAACTCTCATAATATCATTTCATCTTATACATTCTCTTCGCATACTTTAATCATAATCGAAAAATAAGTACAACATGATATATATATTAGAATTTTTTTTCTGTTTTAATGTATTCTACCAATCACTTTTCTCATGCCCTGTTTTAAAAATAAATGAAACCATTTCCCAAATTATAGTGGTTACCCATGTCAATGGAAAATGATGTTTTTTTGATTACCTCTTTCAAGGAATGTACTAAAAGAAATATAGTTTTTTAAATAAGATTTTAAATGGTAAATTATAACATATTTACTGTCCGGGAACTATTATATTGTTGTAGTATTAAATTAAGGGATAATAGTTCATGATGGTCTGAAAACTGGCCATAATAAACTAAACCATTATTATTATATTTTTATCAAATGATTAATCCTTAGATAAAAAACATATCAAGGAGATATTAAAATTAGCGATTTTCATTAATAACATTAAATGTCATTTATGAAGATTTGTATAATTTTTTTTTAAAAAACATGCATAATTATACAGATGTGAATAAACCATGAAACCACAAAATAAACAAACCTCAAACAATTAAAACAATGAAATATTATCAATAAAAAGATTGTAAGATGTTATAAAAGGATCATATAATATATTAAAATGTATATATATTTTTGGAATTATTATTTAACAATTTATAAACCATTATAAATATTTTTCAAGTATTAAAACTAATGGGAAGAATGAGGTAAGAGATTTATTAACTCAATTTA
Organism: Viscum album; assembly: GCA_963277665.1. NCBI lineage: Eukaryota > Viridiplantae > Streptophyta > Magnoliopsida > Santalales > Viscaceae > Viscum > Viscum album. The sequence goes on from OY728128.1 coordinate 1,305,724,765, forward strand.
CATTTTTTGGCCTAAACAAATACTTCTTTTTTATAAACATTCAATGATTATGATAGAAATTAGTAATAATGATACTCTTTTTTCAAATTATATTATGTTAATTTATAAGAAGATAAAAATAATTTATTCATTCAATTAATGATTACTTCAATGATATTGTATTATTAATATATTTTCTTTTAAAAACTATATTTTTAAAATTTTCTATTAAATTTTAATCTTTCATCCTTTTCCATGATTTATATATAGGTAACTAAATTTTTTCTAATATTATCCAATTATTTATAAAATACAGTTTTTTACTCATGTTTCAACATTTACAAAAATAATTGAATGGCATATATTTTTCATTTTCTAAGCATTTTTCTTTGAGAGTTTCTTGAACAACTGTTGAAGTAATTTTTCATAACATATAAAGATTGAGTGTAATTTTTTGAATTAATTAAGAATAAATTATTTTTTTCATCCATTAAATGATAACATGGTTATTTTTAATGAAATTTATTTCTTATATAATTACATGACTTTTTAAAAATAATAGAGTTTCAATGTGAAATGGTTATTTTAACAAAGAATTTTCCAATGATCTCATTTTTAATATTTTTGTCTATTTCATCATCTATTGTTTAATTATATTACTAACTGAGGATTATATGATATGATAACATATTCCTTATTTTATTAAATTATTTATGATCAGTTTTACTGGGGATATAATATTTTGATTCTCATTACCATATTATTCTGATTCGTTTTTATTACGTTTACTGATTATGGAATGTTATTTACATTTAATATTATGGTTTCCCTAGAAATTTATATATTGATTTAGATTCAATACATTCATATGGAGAATGAATTAGACATAGTATTTTATTTTAGGGGATTTCTATAGCCCCAAGATGTCTTGGTAGATCTCATGAGACAATCTTGATTTTGTATTGGCTAATGTATTATCTATTATTGTGTGTTGTATTGGATGAAGTCCTTATAGTGTATTTATGATTTACAAACTTATGAATTCCATTATTATAAAAATATTTCTTTATTTTTATTTGTTTATTTCATATATAAATTATCAATGTTCATGTTTTATATATTAGGTTATTACTAATTAGGAATTATCTGATCATAATTTAGCCCATGTATTTTGTTTTCTTATTAAGGAATAAATAGTTTGTGTTTCCGTTATTTACCATTAAATAATAGTAATAAATTAATTATGGTATCTCCCCCTATATAAATACCCTTACTTATCAACAGTGATCTCCCTTTTCTTATTTATTATTTTTCCCTAGTATGATATGAATTTTTTTTGATTGATATGAAATGCTAAGCTGGGATAATAATTTTGTTCAAAAAAAATCACTATATTTGACATTAAATTTTAAATTTAATACAGTTTTCTATAATGTACATATTTCTCCAAAACTACTAAATTTTTTAGTCTTTTGGGATATGATTCATTGTATATTATTCCAATACATTATTGTAATCATAGACTCTGGGATACTAGGGCCGGTGTCGTTAATTTATTTTTCACTAAATGGAATAATAAATTTAAAATTACCTTGTATTATACTAATAATATAATTTCAAGATATGTAAATATATAATTCTAAGGCAGAGATTAATATTCATAATATTATATGAGAATTTTTCAAATAAAAAATTATTTTTTTAATTACATATCACATAATTGAAATCATATTTTCATAAAAATTATTACATTTTTTTTATGGATATTAATAAATGGTTGTGGTGAATTGTTGGAATTTTTTTAAAATGGATGATTTTTTTGAATAGTTAAATATGGTAAAATATAGTATTTGAAAATATAATTTAAATAGAAGTCTATTTTAGAAAGGTATGATGTAAGCACCTATTAATTCTAAATAACATGCATTATATACCATTTAATGATATAATAATAAACCCTATTGGTATCCTTCAGTGAAATTATAAACTAAATAATATAATATTAAAAATATCCCTCTTTTCTCCTAAAAACCCACCTATCACCTCCCCTTATACATATATAATCTAAGACATTCATATTTAAAAATTTCTACCTATTTCTATTACAAATACACTTCTACAAGTCCAATTTCTATCATTGCAACAAAAGGATACTTCTATGTAAATTAATGTTCCTTTCAAGGAGATGGTATTAAATAGGTAATATTATCAAACTACAACTTTTAAATTCCCCTTTTACCTTATTATAACCACACTCATTAAACAGGTAATAAAAAAACATATATTGTATATATATTGATAAGTTTTTAATATAATATTTATCTTCCATTCTCTTTACATCTCCACATATTCTAAAATTGAGAGCATTGCCCATATTAATCCAATTCAATGCATCCATGGGAGATGAGTTTTCATTTTACATTAATTCCATAATGGAATGATTAAAATAACATATAATGTTTTAAAATGGCATAAAATGTATATTATATTGTTTCACATTCTAATGTGAATATATGGCACTATTATTTAATTAAACAAATAAATTTCTGGTTTGTTACTAAAACATCCAGAATAAAATATCTTTATAACATTATTATTTTTACTAAAAGAAGCATTGATATTATTAAACACCAATTGGTGTTTAGGGCCATTTAATTTTTTGTATGTATATGATTTTTTTTATTTCACATCATGATTTTTAGTCACAATTTATTAGAATATTCATAATTATATTCAATTTATCCAACCCTACAATTGTGAAATAAAATTCCATTCAATAATGAAATTTATAATTATATATAGTTAAAATTATTATAAATGAACAAAAATAAAATTATTTTGAATCTAATAGAGATGTAAAATTTCATAAATTATTTGTTTAATTCATATTATTTATTTATTCTGGTTGTTACGTGAATCTGTAGAGTGATTCTATAACATATTGGTAGGGATTTCCTTTAACCTCCATATTTTTGTTGGGTTTTGAATTCTGTCTTCTTAAATCATTTCACTCATCTTTTATTATTAATGTTTTCAATATTATATATATATATATCCAAAATATATATACATAATTTTAATAAACATTATTTTATAGAGATTTAAACATTTTATAAGTACTCCCTGCAATTAAATTATCAATGAAAACCAGATTAATGATATATTCTTGGTCTATTTCCCCATTTCATGTTTGTATATATAAAATTATTTGAACCATATTTTTTTATAAAATTTACCAATTTACGAATTAAAAATCTATTTAGTTATATTATAATTTTATGGAAATGGAAAATCTATTTCAATTTTAAAATACCCTTTACCCTTTTTTGTAATGTCTTACATAAGAGAGACATTTCAAAATATATATATGTACTTTTTTAACATTTTCACATCATATAAAAGTAATTATTCATGAAGAAATATTATTTTTAATCCATGAACATCCAATATTTTTTTAATATCCAGATTCATAGAATCCATTATTATATTCCATATGGTTATGATATAATATATGATTATGAAACCAATTCCATCCCTTGGACAATATTTATTTTCACTCCTTATACTTGATTATTTATATGGAAAACATATTCATGTATGTGTTATGATGGGTGTGAGTAGATGAGAATCCATTAAATTGGGTAGATTTTATGTCTCATTATATTATATATATGTGGTTTGGGTTTTCTTGAGATACTGATCATAAACATTGGAGAATAATTTTTAATACTTTCTTAAGAGATATATCATAATATTTCATCATTGGAAACATACTCAAAAACCATCTCGGTAGACAATATGATTATATCATCAACACTTTATTACATTTGTATAACTTGAATCATAATAACCATGAATGAAATAAATTTTTATGTATATATATTTATTCGAAATTAAATTATGAAAATAATGAAATAAATTAATTATAAGTATATAGCCCACATAAAAGAAACATCTCATAAATATGGAATTTCTCCCATATAAATAAATGTTATATGAAAACCCCTTATTGTAAATCATGAAATCATTACTACGCATTCAAACACCTGGTACAATAAGTACATATTTAATATAAATCTATTTTATTATCATAATTTTCATTATAACACTATGTATGATAATCCTATAAGTAATTTAGTTCAATTTTTATCAATTCCTTGTCAAATCATGTTTCAGGTGATAACTTCTTTATTTTCAATGTTTGTTTTGGTTATGAATTTTTGTTCTATGTACATTGATCATATTTATATCATATATAAAATTTTACCCAATATATAAAAATAATATATATTAATTACATAATGTTTTATATTAAGACAATAATTTTATTTATAAAAAATGATTTACATCATTCCATGAGATGGTAGGTCTTATATACGAATGAATGTTGTTTCCATTTTCTAAAAAAAAGAAATGAAGGGAAGGTATATAATATATCAACATTCCAGAGTAATTTAAACTTAATATATATCATATTTACTAATTAAAATTATCCTTATTTTATACCCGGAAAATCATTACTGAAAAAATAATCCCATAGAATAATATTTTGGTAGTCCTCTGTACAAACATATGACTTTATTATATTCTCACGTAATGGAAATTAATAAGGTAAATGTGATATGAGAATTATAGAAGTATAAATATGTTATTAATACCTTTCATATAATTTAAATCATTCATTATTTTAACAAATTATTAGAGGTGATACAAAACTAATTATATCAGTTCATGAGTGGAAGTGCACCATACACCTGAAAGAACGTTTCATTTCCCACATGATTATATAGGGGATAGATATAGATCATAAAATTTTCACAATGAAATTTTACTATACATTATAATTATATTTTCTTCTATCTTTATTTGTAAATAATATTTTTATTGTTCTAAAAATAAATAAAATGTAAACATATAGTTATGGACTATAAATAATCTTTAGATAACCCCTTTAAGTATACCTCTAAAGACTTATTTTAAGGGTCATGTAATAAAAATAATCCCTTATTATGTGGTGAGTTAATAAATTAATTCATTTGAGAATTTATTGGCGGAAAAAAAATAGTTTTTTATGTGTCAAGAAGAGAAGATATATGGTGCCCATTTATGTGTGGGGGAGAGGACACACTTGAAGTTTTTTGGAAGAAAAAAGTACCTACATGTTTTAAAAAATAATAAACAATGATAATGGTCCATTGTATAAAATTTTATGATTAACGGTAAGTATATAGACATCGAATTGGATTTCGAAATCTTTTTTATCATTTTAATTATTATCATTTTACTTTAACCCCATGTGAATTTATTTTATCTTTAAACGTAGTAATTAATTATTAATATCATTAAAATTAATTTTTAATAAATTGAAGATGAACTTATTCTATAATATTAATTAATATTATTATAAATATTTAAAAAAATTCAAATTATATTCAATGAATTTTAATATTTTAATTTAATGTTTACTATTTAAACATGATGAAAAATCGTTTTTCTGAAGAGTGTTTTTTCATAATTATATAATGTTTTAATCTAAAAATCAAATACAATTTTGATTAAAATGAAATAAATTTGTTTTAAAATATTATTTTGATCAAATTTTATATTTAATATGTTCTTAAACATTTTCTAAATTTATAAATAATTAAAAAATATTTATAGGTTTTAATAAAAATGTGAATGTCAAATAATTTATGAAAATTTCAAATTATATGAAATCATTCCAACATCAACCACATGATATTATATTATTTTGACTCCAAAATTGATGTTAATATTTTGATATAAAACCTATAAATGTGTAGAAAATTACTTTAATCATTTGGTAGAAAAATGGAAAAATATCCTTTTTTAGAGAAAATTATATAAAAAACATTTATAGACTTTAGTAAAACTCAAGTAATTTTTTGTTAATATGTTATCATCATATAGAACTAATATACATTATATTTGTTAAAATAATTATACATATATCCATTGTTGACATTGAGATTATAGTGGTTATTCTTAAATAATAATATTAATAGTATGTTTTGGTTCGATTAAACCTGGTGTTGTGTATTACAAATGTTATCCATGCAAATAAATTTTTTGGAAAAAATATAATAATATCTTTGGAAATTATTCTATTCATTAACAGCATCAGAGATTGATATATTGTGTTAAACATAAACAAAACATTATTAACTTTATAAAGAAATATTTATGTTGGGAAAATAGACACTTTTTTGGAAATTTATTTTTTTAATGTAATTTCTTACATAATTCTATTAATGGATAAAGAATAAAATTCTGGAAATTTAAGAAAATGATATAATTTTAAAAAATCATGTATCTATCCATTTAATAATGTATGATTCATTACATTTCATGTAATTTAAAATATTTAAATATCATTACATGTTTGGGTGATGTTAAAAGAAATATTACTGTGATTTTATAGTATTTTTATTTTGTTTAAAACGATTTTCATGATTTCTATGTTTCTTGATATAATAAATGAATATCATGAATATTATTCCAACAATAAGAAATGTAATCCTATGGTTTACAAGAATTATATGACATCATACTTCCCAACTAAATATCAATAATAATTGGAATTAGAACAGATGTTATTGTGTTTGTGGTAGCTCAGTTGATATAGTTTATCGATAATGGGACCTATTAGAGTAATTTCAGGATATTCCCAATAATGATATGTGGTTGATTGAACCAATGATGGATAATTTTTAATCCAACTAATAAAATTCATCCCATTAACCAAGAGACTATCTAGCATTATGGTTCTCTCAATTTATTTAAATTATTGTATACAAGTATATTGAAGAAAGTAAAGGGTAACACATAATGTTCTTCCATGGTTCAATACTCATTATGAGTAGCAAGTATTTCATTTTTTTATAGTGACCCATTACCTAATTAGTATTATTTCTATTATTTTATTGTTGTTTCATACATATTAATGTATTATAATATAAATAAAATAAACCCCATGATAGAATGTGAAACATTTTTTAACTATAATTTGGATTTTTTTCATGACCCCTCCCTCCAATGATGCCTGTCCTATGATAAAAAATGAAGGAAGAGTGATATTAACCCACAAGTCCCACCTCTAGTAGTCCATGGGGTGCGGACAAGCACCAAGGGTATACAAATCTCACCAAAATTCGAGGCATTACACTTTTTATAGTTACCAGTAATGGGAGATAATATGTATCAACCTCAAAAGAAATCCAAGACTTATATTAAAAAAACTAACAAAAATTTTTCAACTAGGCATGTTTAATGTAAAACTAATAAATATAAAATGAAAAGCTCCTATGTAAATACCCAAAATTAAAGCTAAGCTTCGATGAAACAACCATCCCAGGCTGGAGCTAGTAATGTCCAGCATGGTCCACGTTGTCCTCTAGGAAACCTGAACCAAGTTATATAATTTAGGGTGAGTATACAAGTATATTCAGTTGAGAAAACAAAGTCTCTCATACACTAGTTGAGAATCATAATAATTTCCATATGAGAGGACAGACTCACCAGAACACCTAACAAGGTATCCATGCCATCCACATATCACCGAGGCACTTTTCCCAAGTAACTCATGTCATGTAAAGTAATAGATTATTCCCATCAATGATTACATATGCCAAACAACTTTCCCACTAATTAGACTCTCTATCTCCCTGACAAAAAACGCCTTGGTTCTCCCACCTCTTCTAAAAGTATGACAGCAGAACCCACCCTCACACACATGGGCCTCACAACTAGACTCACAAAAAGGGAAAATGAATATCATCAAATATCATCCACACACACCAAGGCCTCAAAACCACATCCCTCCCACATAGACCTTGTCCATATTCCATGAAAAAAAATCCAAAAAATACATTTAAAACATAACACATTTGATCATGGAGACACCTTGGAATGTTCAACTCACTCACACACACCTAGGCCCCATGGATCACTACCTACCTGAAGAATCTTGGGCTAATACAGCCTAGAATAGGGAACCGGGAACAGGAGTTAATTATCCATCCATCCTCCAATCAGGATGTTTTGGAAATACATTCCCCTGAAAATGGAGCGTTTGGTACATAGGGATATACTGGGTATGGGTTCATATAGAAAACACAATGAAAATACATGTATTTATATATAGTATAAAACACTCAAGCCTAACCTATGGGTTCCCAATAAAACAATCAATCCACCTTATGGTACTACCAAAACTATGGATACCTCTAAATGAATTTATTGTCACTATAAACAATCACATTGGATGTTTATAAATGAAATACATACACAATAAGGATCAACTCAAACATACACCTCACTAAATCATTTACCTAGTAATAATTATTTATTATGTAAACTAATTATTTATTTCATCGATAACCTGGAAAATACCAACCATAGAATGCAACAAGTGACACCTCATAAACCATGAATATCAAAAACAACCATAGAAAAAAAACTCACTTCAAAATTTAACATCATCCAACATGTATACCGACCACTACCATTATAATTCTTCAAAGTCATTCCTCTCGATCCATACTAACAACTAGAAATCTTCCAACTACATGTCAAATTAAACAACACATTTCATCATGACCATACTTGACATTCTCTCTTTATAACACCACCACACCCATCACATAGGTTGTATTCATATATATGAAAAACTCATTTTTTAATTCCAGTTAATAATGTAGGGGTAATCCTAGTATAAGTTCAATCCTTGGGAATCCATTTATTTAACTAAATATATGTAGCTAATTAGTTTCATAGTTACAGACTTTCAACCCATGATCAATAACAATCCATCTCAAGTCATCCTAATTTAACAAAGAAATACCAAAATTGGACATGAATTTCAGTAGGTATTTATCCCATATAGTTCACAATATCAATGAAAAATGGAAAATAAGCATGCATAAAATTCCCCTAAACCATTTTTATTGGTTTCAAGTATATTAAATTATCTTTTTTTGATTTTGATTCAACATCCTTCACATGGGAATAATATATTCACCCACACCACATGATAGAAAAATAAGTGTGACCAAGGGATCCCTACTTAGAGAAATAGATGTTCGACACCTCCTCATTATGCTAAATAGGGCGTGCGAAATGATCTAGGTAAATGTGATCCCATGGTGAAACACAAACTCACGGATCAAAGAGGAATATAGGTTCGAGGATTATCAAGTATGAAGTGAAATGCGAAAGAAAGAATGAAGTAAAGGTGACTAGGTTTGAATGACTACTTATGAGACTCAAGGGATATGAAACAATTTTGAACTCCCCGATTAGAAGTGGATCCTGAAAACTCATTTTTAAAAACCTAAAGCCTCTCGAGCATTATAATATTAATGATGTATTTTATATCCATTAAAACGGCTTCAGGAACCCATAAAAAAGGGTTTATACCCACTTTATGTGAAATAATATGATAAAGGGGCGAATCTGGAAAAACTAGAAGTATCCCAAATGATGAAAAACTAATGGAGGTGGCCCACCATTTGGTAAGTCACATGTTGATGAATCACCACTGAACGAGACCCACGTTATAGATACCAGTGATGAACTAAAGATGATGAGTCCATATTCGGAGAGTCATCGTTTAGTTAGTCATCATTTGTTGAGTCACCATTCATTGATTCACCATTTGGTGAGTCACTGTTCGGTGAGATATCGTCATGCGTCACCATCATGAAACATTGTTAGTGAATAAAAATTTTATGTCTCCGATAAGGATCACCATCACCGAGTCAACGATGTGAATCACCATTGGAGAGTCACTATTGGGAGTCACTGATGTGACTCACCATCGCTGAGTCTATGATGCGAGTCAAAATTGTGAGTCACGGATGCAATTCTACAAGGTGACCCACCATCATTGAGTAATTGGCAAGAGTCACCTTTTTGAACCACTACTATGATCTACAATAATATGAACCAACATTTGAAGATATACCATTGGTGACACACCATCGCACCTCACTGCTATGAAAAATGTATTCTTGGGAGACCTTTTAAATGAGTCATTGTTTCCTCTTGAAGATCTCAGTCCCTAGACTATCGAAATATAATGGAATGGGGAGGACTGGGCCATTACATGAAAAATATATCAAACAATTCTCATCCATTAGATTTCAAACCCAAACCAGAAGGAAAAGAGGGGTTTGAACAACGACCCTGTGAGATACCTCTCAACGTTCAAGCAATGCTTGAAACAATGGTACTGACTAAGCACAAGAATGTTCAATGATAAACCACACTGTGTTTTTATAATGCTAGAGTGAATCCTCAACATCCATGAACACCTCCTACAATATATTCTACCCCAACTGACCACATGACACAACACACAAGAAAAAAATAAAAATATTTCGGACATATTAATCGGGGAATTCCTTCATTTATGTCAAGATACTATCCACTCTTTGTGGAATTTACTGTCCCACATGGGTTTAATCACATCTCATTTAATTTATATCGATTAGGAATTTAGTCTTATTCTTTAAATTATGAAGACTATATCACACAACAGAAGGTAAGGAAACAACTTGTCTCCTCCAAATAAGGTTCAAGCATTACTTTACATATGAAAACACAACCTAGAAAGTCATAGAACTAATTTTGGTAATGGGATCACATATATTCCTCTCACTACGAAATACTCTTCTTCAGGACACTATGCCTCCACTACATTTGAACCAAGATAAAGGTATGCTTTTACATCACCTTCTCCAAATGATCTTAGATATCTACTTCCCTCTCCACGAATGTTCTGTCATATTTGACATTTAACTCTCAAAATAAAATGAAAATTGAGTCATTGTGAAGATACCGACAAAGATGAGAGACATGAAAGAAATCACGAACCTTCTCAAACTGTGGAAGAAATGCAAATTGGTACTCAACCTTTCGAACTCATCCTAATACCGTGAAGGGTCTGAATAACAAGGGAGATATCTTTCTCCCTCTGATGAACCTCAACTTCCAATTTCCTGGGTAAACTGTCAAGAATACATGGTCCCATCCTTGAACTCCAAGGGACACATCTTAAGATATACAGATGTCTTTTATTATTCATCTTTTACTTTCATCATCTAATGAATGTGATAAACCATTTATACCATTCTATGAACTACATTGGGGAGAATAATAACTATCTCCCCATCCTCTATCTAGCACAACGGAGGATGAAATAGACTCCAATACAAGTCCTCATATATATTCATGCTAATTGATGATTGATAGATATTATTTTAAGTAAACTCTGCTAAGGGAATGTGCCATACTTAAGATCCACTAAACTCCCAAATGTATGCTAGCAATATGTCTTCCAATTACTGGATAATCTATTCTATTTTCCAAACTTTCTGAGCGTGGATGGTTGTTCTGAGGCGTAACTGAGTGCCAAATGAATGATACAATCCCATAAATACTTGTGATGTAAATAATTTATCCCAATAAAAGAAAATATATCCCAAAACACCAACCAACCACACCACCACATCCACATACCTCTTGAAAATTGTATCCACTATTTCGGACTACTTGATTGCTAATAAATGAAATAATTAAAAAGACAGTCCACCACTACCTAGATTGAGTCATAGACTTTATGAGACATATGTAATCCTATGATAAAATCCATAGACATGTCATCCGACTTCCACTTTGGAATATATAAGGGATTCTACAAGAATTAGGTACACAGTGACCTGCCTTCATGTTATAGAACACTAAGCACTGCTACACAAACTCTACTACATTCAATTTCATACCTCATCCACCAAAATGGCTCTCTAAAACCACAATACATCTTGGAAACACTTGGTTGTACCTCTAAAAGTGATCTGTGAAACTCACAAAGAACTCCCTTGTGCATCGCCACTAGTACAAACCTCTTTCCACGGAACGACATACTATTTTGACCATCCACCATCCTTCCCTTTCAACCATCACCATAGTCAGTGTGATCGGACATCACATATGCCTCTGAGTCTCCCCACTAAGAATCCTCCACCTACGACATCATTGTAGACTACTCTGTCATCTAAGATAGATAGCTTCTTCCATTATCCATTCCTACATATAGGTTTAAGGCAACCAACTCATCCATCACCTTCTAAAAATTCAATGAATCCCAAACCACATAACTATACTACATCATAATCAATAAATCATCCAAAAAATTTCAATTTATTTAGTTGTAATAGATTTCGAAGATGTAATCCTATAGAAACTCAATCCACCTCTACTTTTGAATGTTCAAATATCTCAAGGAAATGATATGTGTCTTGCTCATGTGATCATAGAAGACCACAATGCACTCCCAAATGAGTTAATTCAACCACAAATTCAATGAAAACACAATCACATAATGATCTTGGTAGGTGGAGGCATAGTCACATTGATGGGGACATATCTTCCAAGACCCATAAAATATCAATCCCACTATTTCATTAGAATGCATCCTAAGACTATATGGAATCCACCACAAAACACATCAAACACCCCTCCATCCTCTAGAAAACTGAGTACTATAAAAATAATCAGAGCCCCCTTTATGTAGTAGAACACTTCCTGACACTTATAAATCCACAAAAGGCATAGTATTTCCTTGAAAAGGATTTCAATGATGTTGCCACTTGAGAGAAATTGGGTATGAATCTTCGCTAATATCCTATCATCCCGAGAAAACTGGGAACCAGTTCATCATTAAAGGGTGTAGCCTAGGAAACAACTTCCTTGACCTTCGATTGGTCCACTACTACAACCATATGTTACAACACATGTCCAATGAAATACACTTATCATATCCAGAACATGTAATTGGGAAACATTCATAGAGATAGTGTCGTCAATGGAATTGACAAACAATCCTAAGAATGTTGATAGGCTCCTCTTAGGTCTACAAGAAGATCTATATTTCATCAATTAATTCATTGAAAAATCGGTCCAGGAACAAACTTAATACGGTGTTCATAAGCCCCATTAATCATGGTTGGTGCATACATTACATTTAAATGAATGAAAATTGACTTGAAGTGCCCATACTTCATTTAAACCCAGTCTTCATGATTTCACCGTTCTTCACCCTCAACTTGTGGCATCAAGACATTTGATCAATCATAGGAAACCAAGAAACTCCCTTCAGTTGGGTGAATATATTTTCTATCCTCAGTAGTGGGTAAAATTTCTTCACTATTACCCAATTCAACATCTGTTACTTTATAAACAACCTCATAACAACATCTTCCTTTTTTTGAAAACAAGAGTATATCACCCCACGTTAATACATTGGTCCAGATAATTTCCCTCTCTATTAGATCACCTATTTGAATCCTCAACTCCCAGAGCTCTGAAGGTTCCATCTAATAAGGAACCATCAAGATCGGAGAATAACTAGGTTGTATGTCTATATAGAAAACAATATCACATAAAAGGGGGTAGAGTTAGAACCTTCTAACGAAAAAACATAAAAAAACCCCCAAAAACTCTAGGGACATCATGTTCTTCTAGTTTCACTGGCAGCTCATCCATCATCGAAAGAAGAGGATCCACAGACGGACTACCCACCTAATATCTTCGCTCATCGAAGGAGGCCACATGTTGACCATCTAATTTGGAGAAAATAACTATCCTCTGAAATCAGTCAAGCACATGATGAACATTTTATATCTTTTTTATTCCCATCATGACATCATATGGTTTCTTCTATAACCAGAAAATATCCCCAAATTACCGATTTGGTCCCATCATCAGCCTACATCCCTGACATTCATCAAATAAGCTGGTCTAACCTATGACTGGCATAATCAACACCAGATTAATAGGTAGACTCTCTACGTATAGTCCTAGAGAATGGGATAAATTGAGTGCAACAATGGTTCATGATGATCCTAAAAGAAACAATGTGAAATAATGTGGGCTGAAAAAATAGATCATACCTTGAACGATCTACGACCCTACTGGAACTCCTGACTATACAACCTGAAATAGACCACACCCAGCTCCTCTTCCTGTCTGTTGAAAAATTCCTCCTTGACGATTTCATATCCATGGTCCTTAAGAAGCACTATGATGCTAGCATCTATCAACTATTTCTCTCTTTAGTGGAGTGGGGGCTGTTATCCCTACTACCGGAACTACTCTGCCGACATCTACTACTGAGGCATGCACTGGACATTGTCACCACCAAAATACTCGACATGAACGGATATTGGGAACTGATTAGGGATATTCCCATTGGCTCTATAAATAATACCTACTGGACCCATGTTCACAATATAAGTGCAAGAACCAGATCTAAAATACAAAACTATTGTGGTCGCCTTCCCACTGATCATAACCTTGAATGCCCTAGAACATTACACCTGGTACTGTTAACCTTTCCCTTCATATAATTAGTTTAAATTCACTATCATAGTATTATAACTCAGGAGTGCATCATATCATATATTTTTTCCTTCTTCTTAACCTCCATGCTTGTTAGTTAGGTCAACTGAGTAATCGCATAAAATAAAAAAAGATGAATTGTCTCCACTAGATGTCTTGCATAAAACTCCTCATCTGGAAAAAGAATCAGATAAAAACTAAAAAGATCCTTGAAGCTGATCCCCAACTCTTATACTGATATACTCCCCTACTAGAGGGAGAGTAGATCATTACTTTTCTCATCCTATATTGTTGATGAATGTAATTTGGTTAGGAACTCATTCTTAAAATCAATCCACATAACATCATCCTCCTTACTCTCCCCTAGTAAAGAATCCACCACTAACATGATGCTTCCCTCATATGCATATATATTATGGGAACCCTATGCTCTATCAGATCCCTGATCAAACTAAATGTTATCACAAGCTCCTCAAGCCTACTCCCAATCTCCATTTATGAAATGATGCCCTCGTAAATCCCCAAAGACTGCCGTTGGAAATATCCTAACATCTTCAGCCACTAGTCATCTTCATCAACCATATGTACCCTATATCGATTAAAAATTCCATCTTGAACTACGTGTATATGAATAATGGGTGGAATTTCTAAAAAAAGTAAACAAGTAACTCATAACTCTGAGAAGTATTTTATTTTTTTAAGATTCATTTTAACTAATTATTTATTTAAAGTAACAGAGACACCGAATTCAGAAAATATCACAAGTCATTATGATGAATATACCTATACTAGGCTCTAAACCCTACAAACTATATAGCCTTACATGGCCATTTATAAGACTCTGAGTCCTTGCATTAGATCACTAGTGGCCATAAAATCCAGTGTCCTAGTAGATCTTCCCTAGCGTCTGTCACACCCCAAGATCACCTGACACATTTTCCCTTCCAACACATTAAATTCTCACTATACCTAACTCCAATCTCCATTATATATTTTGACCATCCCCTCGAATACAATTATGTCAGGACCCCCTCCATCAAAAGATGTTCCTCCTGATCTAGAAATGAATGAAGTGAAATAATTACCCTTTTTCCCACCTCTAGCAAGCCCCGGGTTGGAAACTAGCACAATGGGTATACAAATCTCACAAAAATTGGAGGCATTACACTTTTACAGTAACAAAGATCAACATAAAAGATGTATCAACCTCAAAAAAACTCGATGACTTATATAAAAGATAAACAGAAAATAATCTCCCCTTTATGTTTACTGTAAAACAACTAAAAATAGAATGAAAAGATCCAAATTAAATACCAAAAGATTATGCTACGTAGTGAAGCAGAAACAGTCCCAAATCCTAAGCTAGAAATTCCCATCCTGGTCCCCTTAGTCTTCTTGGAATCATGACGTATTATAACATAGTGTGATAATACATGTATACTCTATATGAAAACAAAATTATCTCATGCATGAGTGGAGAAGCATAATAGTCCCATGTGATAAAAAATAAGAACCAACAGTAGAAAGTAAGGTATTAGAGACATCCCCAACTCACCAAGGAATGATCTCCATGTAATGAAAATCACTTAAAGTAATATAGTAATCACATAAATTATAGGGTACTCCTCACCAATTTTCCACAGAATAGTCACCCTCGCACCCTAACAACAAACGTCCAGTGGCCCCACCTCTTCTGAATGTACAAAGTCACAACCCACCCACACACACATTGGCCTCATATATATTCCAAAAAACTAAGAAAATGAATCTCATCACATCTAATCCTCACACACCTAACCCCACTACCACATCGTGCTCAAAGTCACTTGGGCTTCATTCTACATGACATCATAAAAATAATAGGGAATTCACATCATATCTCATACCGAAGACACATAGGAAACCACCACTCACCCGCACACACTAGGGCTTCACAAAACTCTACCAACTGGTAGATTCATGGTCTATCACCACTTGGATGAAGGAGAAGGGAAGAGTGGGTGGCTAACCACCCATCCTCCCATAATGGTGTTTGGAAAGAAACCCTCCCCCAGGATAATGGGATTGTTTGGAAAATAGTTCTCAAATAGGGTGGTTGTGTATAGAAAATATAGAGAAAATAAATGTATGTATATATAGTATCATCCACTCAAGTCCATCCTATGGGTTCTCAATCAAACAATAATCCACCCTATGATACATGCAACTATACTTCTACCTCTAAATGGATTTATTAACAACAACAACATTCAAATGGGATTTTGATTAATGAAATCCATCCACAATAATCCAAAACCCAAACATACACTCAGCCAAAAACATTTAACCAATTATAATTATTTATTAATTAGCCCATAAATTCATTGAATCCCTACCTAGGAATATACCAAACACATCACGCATCAAGACACACATCATAAACCATCAGAGGAAAAGTGTACCAAAATAAAACACATTACTTAATATTTCCACTTTTTATAACAGCCATGCCAACCACTTCCATTATCATACTTCAATATCTTTCTGACCATTCCATCCTCTCAACAAGAAAACCCCAAAATCCCAATCAAATTCAGTAAAACAACACATCACAACCAAACCTGGAAACCCCAATATATAAAAACACCACACCTATCACACCCAATAAAATAATCACTAAACAATCTGAACCTACAATGCTACTTCAAAAACACTTCCCATCAATTCCACAATATGTCATTATCTTATCCTAAGATTCTATTAAACCACCCGTACCAAACCTCCACACATATATTCTCTCAACACCAGCACCAAACAACCACACATGGAATAATATAAAACAAAACAACATAGAGCACACAACCACACAAAACAAGGAATGGTGTATTCGGATTTAGAAAACACTCATTCCTTAATTACACAAGATATTTCAGGGGTTAAAATATAACAAGTTTGATCATCGAGAATCCGTTTATTTAACCATATATACATAGTTAATAAATTAAATATATACAACCGTTCAACACATAATGAAGTCAAAGATATCACATGTCATCCCGAGTACGCAAAAAACACCACCAATATCCAAGTTTTTTAGTATACACACTTCCAATTAATTTAACAATATCATGGAATAATGTAACAGAATCTTGTGTCACATTGCACCAGTCCTTGTTTGTTGGTTTAAAGATGATTCAATTATTATTATTATATTTTTATTCAAATTAATTATCATGGGAATTATTCATATACCCACCCTACATGATGCCAAAATAATTGGTACAAAGGGATCCCTTCCTCATGAAAGAGACAATCATCACCTCCTCCTTATTCCAAATTGGGGGTGTGCAAGGCTCAAGGGGAATGTGATCCAATGGTATAAGATAGACGCATGCATCCTCAAGGAAGAAAGGTTCTTGGAAGCCAAGGTATCAAGAGAAAAGTGAAATAAATAATGAAGAAAATATTTCCATCATTAAAAGACTAGATCAGAGACATATAGGATATAAAACCGTTTTGAACTCCCCATTAAATGTTGATCTTTACCACACTGTTTAACTAACTTAAAGCCTCCCAAGTTTTGGAATATTAAAGATATATTTTAAATCCATTGAAATTGATTTAAAAACACTTAAATTTGGTATAAAACCCAATTTACATAACCTAAAATTTCAATGGGGTGAATCTTAAAAAACAAGAAAAAACATGAAATTTTGATAAATTGTAGGAAGTGACAAACCATTTGGTGGGTCACCATCACATGTCACTGTTGAAGGGTCATTGTTGGATGGCTCAACACTGGATGAGTGTCTAGTTAAAGATACCAATTACGATCTACCAATAGTGAGACACCTTTTGGTGATTCACTGTATAATGAGTCACCATTCGGCAAGTCACCATTTGGGGTGTCACCGTTTGTTGTGATACCATCATGAATCACCGTCATGACCCCTAGTAAAAAAATTCTCTATTGTGATTCACTGAAAAGAATCACTGTCAACAAATCACCAACGTGAATCACCATCAATGAGTCACCAACACAACTCATCATCAGCGAGTCACTGAAGTGAGTCACCGTTGTGAGTCACCGATGTAAGCCACTGACGCAACTCCCCATCAGCGAGTCACCAACACGAGTCACTGACATGATCACTATTATGACTCACCATTTTGGACTCACTGTTGTGGCCCAAATCAGGATGACCCACAATCATTCAATCTACAATTATCTAGTCATTGTCACAACTCACTGTTGGAAAAACAATATATTTTGGAAAACTCTTGAAATTAGACACTGTTTTCACCTGGAGCATCTCAAACACTAGATTTTCACAATTTAATGAACTAGGGAGGTCCATTCCATTTCATTTTTACCCTTTAGAATAAAAATTTCCATACTAATTTAAAATATTATAATATGATACATAATAAAAATAAACATAATTTTTTCATGAAAATTTGGATCTCTAGGACTCCTTAGAATATCAACAATACAAAAAAATTATTGAAATGATTATAAATTCTAATAATAAAATTTTGGTTATAGAAATTGAAATATAAATGATCCAGATAGAATATATAAGTATTTTAATAATGAATGAAATATGGTGTATTTTTTGAAATTTATTTACCCATATGTCCATTAAAAATATATCTATTGGAATAGTAGTATGACCATTTGAATTTTAATCTAAAAATTTGAATAGTATTCTATAATACTAGAAAAAAACTAATATTTATCCTAATATCCATACATAAAGAATTTTTAAAATAATATTTACTAATCTAAAAAAATAAATATATAGGATACTAATATAATGATATATGTAAAAAAAAAATTAAAATTGACATGATATGTGTTTTTATTAAATAAAATACATGATTTAATTAAATATTTATAAATAACGTACTGAATTCAATAATAATTTTTGTAACACTCCGAGATGTAAAAACACAATGTTTGATTTCCTAGTTTCATAAAATAATGAGCCTAAATGAACTCCAAAATAATGTTATTTTAAACCATTTCTTGAAAATTAGACCTAAACAATGCATGTGTGAATAATATTAACTGTATTGTGAAATAAATATGAATTTCATAATCAATAAAAATTAAATTATGGTTAGTAAATGACCATGTATTTTTTAGCCAAGTCATTTTGTTCTTCAAATAAATGTTTTATTGAAAAAATACTTTAATTGAATTTTATGAGAAAAAAATATAATTAATTTTCAAAAACTTATGAATATTAATTTAACAAAAAAAACAATTTTCACTCATTATTTCGTAATTATGTTTTATTATTTTTGATTAATTTTTTAAAAAAATGTTGATTTTTTATAAAATTTGAAAATACTATTTTTATGAAATAACATACATCTTTTGAAAATATTATTATATGATGCTGATTTAATATTTAATAACCCATATTCTTCGTAAAATATATTTAATGAATGACATAATACATATGGTGTTACATTTAGAAAGGCATGCTAATCACTTTTAAAAACCATGATTTTAACCATAAAATATGTTTTTATGAGTTATACAGTTATAGTATTTAGAAATGATTTTAATAAATATTATAAATTGAATCAACTTAAATGTGTTAAATATTTGTATCATTGGATAAATATTCAGTTATATCGTCAATTTAATTTTTATTCATTATAAATTTCCAAGATAATTTTTTTACCACTATATTCGTAAAATTGTATAGGGGGTTAAGGTTAAAAGGTAAATGAATAAAATTACAAAAAAATGTAAAATTAAATGGGTGGTTTCTGTGTTTTTATACCATATGAATCATTTAAAACATTATCTATCATGTAGTTTTTTCAGAATTAATGACACCAAAATTTAGAGGGCTATAAATATAAAATATTCATTATTTAATTTCAAAAAAACTAACCCACCTCGTGTATAAATAGTAATCCTCACCCCCATTTCTTCAAGAAAGCCATAAAGCTCATTAAATATCATAAAAAATATCTCCCACAAATTTTAATAAAATAAAATAACATATGGTCTCATACAAGTACAAATTAAATTTTCCTTAAGGTATCCTTCAAGGTGGTGATATTCAAGAGGTAACTTTCTAAAACAATCACTATTAATTTTATTTCTTATACTACATTCACTTCACATACATTATTAATAAAATAAAAATTACTATAGTATATTATATATAATTTAATTTTATATTCGTAATGGAATATTTTCTACCAATACCTACTCTCATATTCATATACTTAATGAAATGAATCAACTGTCCATATTACGGTGGTTAACTTTGTACATGGATAATGTTTCCTAATTTTTTATTTCCACCATCAAGGATGTTTAAAATGTTATTATTCTCATTAAATCATATTTCTATATGTGTATTATAATATATTTTTATATATATAACTAACATAAATTTATTTTATTAAACAAAATGAAACATGTTCGTGATGGTCGAAAAAACATCCATAATAATCTAAAAATTTATCGTTATCTTTCTAACAAATTAATAATCCACATGTTGGAATTAAAAATGAGATATTTTGCAACGCGGTTATTATTTTTGAGCTATGGGTTTCTTCCTTTCTCATTTCCTTAAGTATTTTTTGTGAAAATAAGGAATATGGGGAAAATCCAAAATTTTGGAAGTACACATCGTGTACTTTTCCAGACGCCGTGTACATATGGCCGTGTGAGATGAGTAAATAGGGTGTGTAGCCATGTCAGTTACAAAGGGGTTTAGAAACTGACTACACGCCGTGTAGTGGTCCTTGACACGTCGTGTAGTCAGCCGGTAGGTGAAACAGTAAGGCGGTGGAAGCAGCCTCCAGCCGAGTGACAGTACACGCCGTGTAGTCAGGAATACACGCCGTGTACTCATGTCGACAGATGAACAGTTTGGAGGTGCCGCCAGGGGAATAGTTATATGAGGGAAGTATATGCCGTGTAGTCAAAATTACACATATTGTACTTTGTTTTTTTGCATAAAATGGGAAGTATCCAACCCTATTCATTGGATTGGCTTAGAACCAGACGGGAGCTCAGGAGAGGATGGTTGAACCTTCGTGGATCAACCAATCGAGTGTTGGGAATCCGTTTCCACTTCTGTCAATCACGTTTGAACCACATGGGTAATCCATCTAATCTCCATGCATAGTTATTTCAAATTATTCTTCTAAGGGAAGTTATTTGAGTTTGATTGGGTTTTCTTATACGTTAGATCTATGTCGTTCTTGGGTGTTTCTGGAAGCGACCTTCGCGTATACTAATCAGGGGTGTTTATGGTAGGGGGATTGGTGTTAATATTCATACTGTTGTGTGTTTATGTGTAACGTTGTGCCACGAACCCATGTTGGGGTGTTGTGTGGATGAGGCCATGGATATTTTAAATACCTAGAATTGAATATTTAATTAATTGTGATAATAAACTGCTGTTTGGGATCGTTTCTTGGATCCAAGACCTCCCCGTGGGTGCATTACTCTAATTAGTTGTTTGCCTAGGATACCCATGGGTATGCCTTTAAAGTAATGATTGTAGAATTTACTTGAGAGGAATTTCTTTTGTACTACTCTATTACATGTTGGGTATGACCCAGTTACCTATTTATCATGAGGGTAGTGTTGTTATTTTCCTGTGGGCACTGTACTATTTAGCATGTGGTCAATTTCTTCCATGCCTGTGGGCAGTTGATTCTGTGCCTATGGGTGGCAGTTCTTACACCTGTGGTTAATATTCGTATGCCCGTGGGATGATTCGTGTGTTTGGATTCCCTTTACCTGCAGGTAGGGGTTTACATGTCTGAGGACATTGTCTATTTACATAGAATATTCACTGTGGGATATTTTTAATTAAATGATTTAATGGATATTAAAATGGCAATATAACTGGTTAAGTTAGTTAATTTTCAGTACTTCGTACTTTAATGCATTTTACAACTACACACTGTTGTTTAATGCTTTCACACAGTTGGGAATGGGCCTTTGGTGGGTGCCTACTGGGATTTATTTCACACACCTTATTTGGTTTTTTCTTTTCGGCCCAAACAGAGTACATTTTGACAGGTGTAGATAAGGGAAAGGGTCCCTATACAGGTACTTGATTGCTGCTAAGATGTAGGGGAGCATGGAACTGGTCTTAGGCTCGTGATGATACCAGCTGTTTTGTTTTTCTTTTTTTACTCTGTATTGTATTTTACTACTATGTAACTTGTTCTGGAAATTTTCTTAGAATTTGAGACATGTTGCATCATATCTATATAACTAGTTGGCTATCTTTTACTTCAGTTTCTATATTAAATGTGTATGGTTTATTGCTTCGGCTTTTGTTTTATGCTTTTTATTTTATTCTGAAGTGCAACACTTTGAAAAATGAGGGCATAGTTTTTACACTCTCAGACCTGGGCCCTCGCTACTAGTCGGTACCCTCTGGCATTTGGGGAAATGTGCTTGAGGTCATGTGCTGAACCGGGTTCAGGGAACCTATTGAGTGGCACCCGGAACTGGGATGTTACAATGTTGTATCAAAGGGGGTTATTTTCTTTGACTTACTGTTTGGAGCCTTATTCCGGGATAGGACGTAAATGGTAGTTGGAAATAAGCTGTGCCTGGGCATAGCTAACCCGTGTATAGGGAAAAGCCAGTCTACCTCGTATTATTGCAATTCTTTTGATTTTGAAAGTTTTATAGTTGATTTGATTTCACCGTTTGGTGACACACTTGTGATTGTGCTGTTTATTTTTTATCTATGGGTTTTATTTAGCTACAACCCAATGAGATTTGGGTATTCCATCTCATGAATAATTTAGGAACATGCTAGGAATTCCATGCCATGCATAGTTTCTATTCCATATATGTGCATTAGAAAGTTCATGTTGTTGTGATAGTTGTTGTGCTAGAAAATAATGGTGTGGGAATAGCTTCTTGATAAATACCTACAATGTGATAGGGTATTGTTGTATAATCTTTTTGAAATAATGGACACCAAACATTAGTTTTTGGGGATTATGGGCCCTCGTTGACCGGAATTCGGTGGATCATTAGCTGTTTATTTTTTATAAAACAGATAAGATGTCAAACTTTGATTTTTGGGGAGTATGGGCTCTCACGGGTCAGAATTTGACACTTAGGTGTTGTTTTTCAGTATTTTATGAGTTCTGGGGATGTTTCTAAGGCATACTGTCTAGAAAAACTAGTATACACATCTTGTAGTACGATCAACACGTCGTGTATTGTTTTTTGTTCAGGAAGAAAAATATCCATTTTGAGTACAAGCCGTGTACCAAGAGAACACGTCGTGGGGTCTCCTCCCGTGTCACACACTATGTGGGCTGTGACACGAGGTAGGGAATTTTTGGGAGAAAACACACCACGTAACAGATGTACACACCGTGTAGTGTTGACCCGGCGTCCGACCGTGTAACAAACTACACGAACGAAGGAGACCTTAAGGCATACATGTCGTTTCCACTATAGAACACGCCATGTAGTCTAACTTGGGTACTCAACCGTGTATCTAACAACATGGTTCATCGTTATCCTTTCGTGTACACACCGTGTGTATATAGAACACACCATGTAGATTGAGCCTTGTATCCGTCCATGTAAATAACAACACGGGTCGACGGAGCTTGTCTAGTACACGTCCTGTACCTGTGGGACACGCCGTGTAGTCTTGTATGAGGAAAGACCGTGTGGTGTTAACCATGTGGCTAGAGAAACAGGGTGGTGTACACACCGTGTGCAGGTGTAACACGCCGTGTAGTTTCAATCCAAGTATTCATCTGTGTCACAAATGACACTGGCAGTTGGAAATTTTCATCATACACGCCGTGTAGATTATATACACGCCATGTAGTTTTTCTCAACGGGAGATGTGTAGCTTAGCCATGTAGAAGGACACGATCATGGGAAGATAAGTCAAGTACATGTCGTGTAGTCATTATACATGCCGTGTAGTCTTGTTTTGAATATTTTGAATGCATTCTTTCTCCTGTTCCCTTTTAGTGTTCCTTCTCATCAGTCATTGATAAATCATGATCTAAGGTGTGGGTTTTACCTTGTAGAGTCATGCCACCGAGACGACCACACATTGTTCTCTAGGAGAGAAGAAACGATTACAGTCTAGAGATGGTGGGCCATGGGCTACCAGTGGATCCTCCAGCAGAGCCAGATGCGGCACCAACCATTATACCAAACACAGGCGTAGAGACGCAGTTCCTTGAAGACTTTATGCGGTTCATGCATAACATTCAGGGAGCACCGCCGGCTGCCACATATATGGATGAGCATACTTGTATCTTCTAGTAGTATCATCCACCTATGTTCTCAAGGGATGGCGGACCACAGGCTGCAGAATCTTGGATGGGGTCTACTTAGACTATCTTCGGCCATCTTGAGACACCACCAGGGTGGAGGGTTAAGCTAGTGAGGTATATGCTGCATGATTCTTCCAAGATGTGGTGGGATGTTACCACCCAGTCAGAGCATCACAGGGACATGGCATGGGAATATTTTCAAGAAGTATTCTATGAATTCTTTTTTCCAGAGATGTTGAGGGCAGATAGGGCTCGAGAGTTCATGAATCTGCCGCAAGTAGCTATGTCGGTGATGGACTATTCAGCTCGTTTCACCGAGCATCAGCGTTTTTCACCCATTCTGGTGGGTGATGAGACATTGTGGGATAGGCACATTGAGAATGGTCTTCGATATGACATACAAGCACTGGTGAATTTTTTCAGGTTTCCTTATGTACATGATATTGTGAACCAGACGCTGATTATAGAGCAGAACCTACATGAAGATAGTGGTGTGGGCCAAGGCGGTTCAACACCCGTTTCTAGTACTATTTCTACTGGTAAGAGGAATAGATAGATGGACTTCACTCAGGGTGGCAGTACCAGCGAGAAGAATGATTCAGGTTTCCAGGTCATCTGCTACCAGTGTGGTAGTGAGGGTTACAAGAGGCCACAGTGTCCACGAGACCTAGTGGAGTGCCGAGATTGTTGTAAGATGGGTCATGTGCAGTGCTTTTGCTAGGAATTCCCACTAGTGGCTAGTGAGAGGGGTTATGTGAAGACTTCGCATGCGGGAGTAGGACCTGTGGATTCTTACCAGTCATGGAATTGGAATACATCAAGGAATGAAGGCAGAGTTGGTGGTTGTGGCCATGGTAGCCATACACCAAGATCTCAGAGGCAGTAGGGCGGGACATCTTACGGTATCCAGGATGTGTCACAAAGCCGCAGAACTGGGCAGACATATGCAATGCAATAGACCTAGCAGGAGAAGGATCCCAAACCTTCTACAGTCAGAGGTACTATTCTAGTATCTTCTGTGTTACTTTCTGTACTTTTCCATATGGGTGCTACACATAGTTTTATATTTGTACCCGTTGTGAAGATCCTTGGGCTCTGTGTTTCCTTGTATTTTGTTGTTATGACTCTAGACACTCTGTTGGGAACTAGAACGAATAGTGTGTGTCAGTGCGAGGAGTTCCCCCTTTAGGTTGTTGGGTGTCACTTTCTTTGGGACCTCTATGTCTTAGTGATGACAGCTTATGATGCCATTCTCGGGATGGACTGGTTGGTTCCCTTTCGATCTTTTGAATATTGCTATCGTCGCAGGGTGAGTTTCATGTCACAAGAGGGCAGAGAGTTTCTATGCAAGGGTGAATGGGATGTTCAGACGAGTCGAGCTGGACCAGAGCATCATAGGCGATGTGGAGTCACAACCCATATTTCCAGCTTATACCTTGATGATCAGGGGACTTGTCAGACAGATTTCCCTCCAGTGGTTGATCATTTTAGGGATGTCTTCCCAGATGACTTTTCAGGTCTACCTCTAGAGCGTGAGGTGGATTTCCCTATTGACATTGTGCCCGGAGAAGCACCTGTTTCCATTCCTCCTTATAGGATGGCAACACCCGAGTTTCTAGAGCTCAAAAAGAAATCAGAAGAGTTACAGGCAAAGGGTTTCATCCGAACTAGTACTTCTCATTGGGATTCTCCTATCCTTTTTTAGAAAAGGTGGATGGTAACCTAAGACTTTGTGTGGATTAACAGAAGCTGAACCGGTTGATGGTCAAGAACTGATATCCCTTGTCGAGGATTGATGATCATTTTGATAAACTTCATGGAACATGAGTGTTATCGATGATTGACATGAGGTCAGGATATCATCAGCTGCCTGTGAGACCATTGAATATTCCGCATACATATTTTGAGAGTAGATATGGTCTGCATGAGTATTTGGTTATGCCGTTCGGACTCACGAACATGCCAGTAGTTTTCATGGCTCTGATGAATCGTATGTTCCATCCTTATCTCGATTACATTGTGGTAGTATTCGTGGACGACATCTTGGTGTACTCTCTCACTCGACACGACCATTCCACCCATCTTTAGATCATATTGACTAAACTGGGAGATAATCATCTATATTCTATGCACTCAATATGACACTTTGGATGGACCAGATTCACATTCTGGGCCATATCATCTCAGAGGCTGGAGTTGTGGTAGACCCATAGAAGGTTAGAGTAGAAGTCTCCTGGGAGCACCCTATGAACGTGTTTGATATATGGAGTGTCTTGAGGATGGCTGGTAACTACAGACACTTCATACAGGACTACTCCATATTAGTAGAGCCGTTGATGGGTTTGACTTAGTAGGGTGTGAAATTCGTTTGGTCGGAAGCTTGCGAGACAGCCTTTCAATACCTGAAAGTATGGTGGACATCATCACCAGTCCTTATACTTCCAGAACAAGGGAAGAGATATACAGTTTACTATGATGCATCAGGTATTGGTCTGGGAGCAATGTTGATGCAGAGCAATCGAGTTGTTGCATAATGATCTCAATAGTTAATGCCACATGAGAGGAATTACCCGACACATGATCTCTAGTTGGCTGTTGTTGTTCATGTGTTGCGCTGTTGGAGACATTACCTCTTGGGAGAGAATTTTTTGGTTTTTAAGATCAGAAAAGTCTCAAGTATATCTTTACGCAACGTGACATGACTCTGAGGTAGTGAAGGTGGGTCGCATACCTACAGTCCTATGATTTTGATCTTGCCTACACACATGGTAAAGGTAATGTAGTAGCTGATGCACTGAGCAGAAACACTCAGATACATGTTGTGCAGGAGGCCAGTGATGAGTGGAAGATTATGGCATTGATCTCTAAGATGCATTTGGATGTGCACAATAGTCAGGGGGAGACCTATCTTTCATCTTTAGTTGTGACTTCTACCCTCCCGGATAGAGTGAGGATGAGACATCTGTCTGATCCAGACGTCCTTGTTCTACTAGAGTGGGTGGAAAGTGAGGACCCTCCTCCTTGTAAGATGATATGCAATGATGATGTTCTGCATTTCCATGGACATGTGTGGGTTCTAGGAGATATACACGAGGAGATGATGTGGGAGATTCATGCTTCATCCTGGGCAGTTCATCTCGGGGTAACAAAGATGTATCATGACATGAGATGTCAGTACTAGTGGCTAGGTATGAAAAGAGAGGTAGTTGGTTTTGTTATGAGGTGTTCCACCTGTCATCAGGTGAATTCAGAGAATCAGAGGCCATCTGGACTATTACAGTAGTTACCCATCCCAGAGTGGAAATGGGATGATGTCGTGATGGACTTCGTGATGAGGTTGTTGAAGTCACCTTGAGGCAATGATGTCGTGTGGGTTGTTGTGGACAAACTCACAAAGGTAGCACACTTTTTAAAGATCAAGGAGGCCTTCGAAGTTGACGACCTCAAGAAGTTGTATATCCAAGAGATCATGCATCTTCATGGGGTTCCTCGTTCCATCATTTCAGATAGGGACACCCATTTTACGCCATGTTTTTCGTAGGGGTTTCATATGTCACTGGGTACACAGGTGCTTTGGAGCCCAACTTAAAACCCTCAAACTGATGGCCAATCAGAGCATACGATACATGTGCTTGAGGTCATGTTGCGTGCATGCGTCCTTGACTTTGGGGGATCTTGGGAGAAGAATATACCCCTAGTTGAGTTTTCTATAACAACAGTTTTCAGGAAACTATCAATATGGAACCTTACGAGGCTTTATATGGTAGGTCATGCCGATCACCCTTGTGGTGGTTAGAGACAAGTGAGGTAGCTTTACTGGGACCACGACTCATACAGGAGACTTCTAGGTAGGTCCAGTTGATTCAGAAGGGGATGGCTACCACACAGTCGCGTCAGATGTCTTATGCAGATCACCGCAGACGACCGTTGGAGTTCATGGTCGGGGATCGGGTCTTCTTCCGTGTTTCTCCGAGGTTCGGACACATGCGGATTAGGATACATGGTAAACTCTCACAGAGTTATGTGGGGTCATTTGAGATTTTTGAGAGTGTTGGGCTGGATTCTTATTGGATGTAGTTACTACAGAGGTACCGGGCCATGCACGACGTCTTCCATGAATCTCAGTTGCACCGCTATTTTTTAGACCCGTCTCACGTCTTTCAGCCCGAAGAGGATGAGCTTCAGGATGATGTGTCCTTTGAGGAACATCTGATTCATATAGTTGATATGAGCATGAAGGTTCTCTGTGGTTGGTTAGTTCGTCTCGTACGGGTTCTATGGCAGCATGGCCAAGTGTAGGACGAAACCTGGGAGCGGGAAACTGACGTACGTGCTCAGTGGCCAAAGCTGTTTTGAGATTTATCTTCGCCACCCTTGGAAGGGCAATTAGAAGAAGAATTTATTTGAGGGGGGGTGTTTGTAAGAACCCGGTTCTTATTTTTTAGGTACGAGTTTCTTCCTTTCTCTTTTCCTTAAGTATTTTTTGAGAAATTAATGGAAATGGTGAAAAATCCCAAATTTTCGAAGTACATGCCGTGTTCTTTTCCACACGCATTGTACTTTTGGCCAAGTGGGATGACTACATAGGGTGTGTAGCCATGTCGGCGACAAAGGTTGTAGAAACCGATACACGCCGTGTATTTGGGAATACACGTCATCTACTCATGTCGATGGATTAACAGTTTGGCGGTGCCGCCAGGGGAATAGTTAAACGAAGGATGTACACACCATGTAGTCAAAAGTACGCGCCGTGTACTTCGTTTTTTTCGCTTAAAGTGGACAGTAGTCAACACTATTCACTAGATTGGTTTAGAACCAGATGGGATATCTGGAGAGGACAACAGAACATTCGTGGATCAACCAATCGAGTGTCGGGAATCCATTTTTCCTTCTGTTGCTAATGTAGGAACCGCACGGGTAAGCCCTCTCATCTCTTTGCGTAGTTCTTGACAATTATTCCTCTAAGGGATGATATTTGATATTTAATAGGTTTTATTCTATGTCAGATCTACATTTTTCTTGGGTGTTTCTGGAAGTGACGTTCGTTTATACTAATCTGGGGCGTTTAAGGTAGTTGGCTTGGTGTTTATATTCAATCTATTGTCTGTTTCTGTGTATCGTTGTGTCACAAACCCATGTTGGGGTGTCGTGTGGATGAGGGCATGGCTATATTAAATAACTAGAAATGAATAGGTAATTAATTGTGATAATAAACTGCTTTTTCGGATCGTTGTTTGGATCCAGGACCACCACGGGGGTGCGTCCCTCTGTTTAGCCGTCTGCCCAGGATACCCGAGTGTATGCCTTTAAAGTAATGATTGGATAATTTCATTTAGAGGAATTGCTTGTGTACTTCTTGATTACATGTTGTGCATGGCCTGTTTACCAATTTATCCTGAGGGTAGTGTTTTGATTAGCCTGTGGGCACTGTACTATTTAGCTTGTGGGAATCTTCTCCCGTGCCTGTGGGCAGTTGATTTTGTGCCTGTGGGCGACACTTCATACGCCCGTGGGTAATACCTGTATTCATGTGGGATGATTCTTGTGTTTGGATTATCTTTACCTGCGGGTAGGGGTTTACGTGTCTGAGGATATTGGCTATTTACATAGAATATTCATTGTCGGATATTTTAAATTAAATGATTAAATGGATATTAAAATGGAAATATAACAGGTTAAGTTAGTTACATTTAAGTACTTAATACTTTAATGTATTTTACTACTACACACTATTGTTGAATGCTTTCACATAGTTGGGCACGAGCCTTTGGTGGGTGCCTACTGGGATTTATTTTTCACACCATGTTTGGGTCATTCATTTCAGCCCAAACAAATTACGTTTCTGCAGGTGTAGATAAGGGAAAGGGTCCCCATACAGGTACATGATTGCTGCTGGGATGTAGGGGAGCATGGGACCAGGCATAGGCTCGCGATTCTACCGGCTATTTTGTTATTCTTTGTTATACACTGTATTGTATTGTACTGCTATGTAACATGTTCTGGCTGTTTTCATAGAACATGAGACATGTTTCATCATATCCATATAAATGGTTGGCTATCGTTTACTATAGTTTCTATATTAAATGTGTTTGGTTTATTACTTCCGCTGTAGTGGTATGTTTTTTATTTTATTCTACTATGCTTCACTTTAACAAATGAGGGCATAAATTCCCCACTATCAGACCTAGGCCCTCGCTGCTAGTCGACATCCTCTAGAGTTTGGCGTAATGCGCTTGAGGTCATGTGGTGAACCGGGTTCAGGGCACCCGTTGAGTGGGACCCGAACCGAGACATTATATATTGGACCATTAATACTGATAGATGTCAAATAATACCCTTTCATTTCACTTATGGAGTTTCATTTACATATGAAAAGAACATCTATAATTATACACAAGTGAATCAATAATGAAAACATGAAACTAATGCAATTGAAATAATAAAAATAATGAAATATTATTAATGAATTGGTGGAATGATTTTCTAAAAAGATCATATATGTTATTATAAATATTAATGTAATATTTTTAAAATTATATAAAATTCCATAAACCTTTGTACAAGATGGTGAAGTATGAAAAAATAAAGGTTAGCACAAGGATATGGATTTCGTAACTAAATTTCAATTCATCGGTTTAATCATCTGCCTAATTGATTATGTAATGCTATGATTGTGTTTGAGATGAAATTTTATTATATTTTATTTTAATTCCTCTAATTTTAGGTGGATTTATAGTGGATAAAATTAATAAATTCGTCTGATTAATTCTCACTTCAATGATATTATATTTTTATAAGACATTCTTTTTAAAAATAATCATTTTTAAGACTCCCCTAAACCTCTATTTTTCAATGTTTTTCATTTGAATAATTGTTTCAAAAAATGTTTTAAATATTATTATAGGATTTAATAATTTCATTTTTAAATTTTTTGAATTTTTTCAAAATTTATTGAAAGGTGTATATTTCCATTTTAAAAAAATGTTTTTTGAGACTTTTCTAAAAACAAAATATGGAAGGATTATATTTTATCTTATATAGAATGAGGTAATTATCCATCCTTCATGATGAATTAATTTTATAAATATTACTATGTAATTTTACATGTTCATTTTCATGTAAACTCTATTATAATTGGCCAATTTTTGAAAAATAAGTAATATAGAAACTGAAAAATTTTATTTTCAACAAGAACAATTCAATGATATAATTTAAATTGTTTTATCCTATGTCAACATTGTTTTTGGTTTTATATTATTCATTAAGGTTAATAAATTATTGTAACAACAACTATTTTGTAAACTATATTTATTTCCTAAAATATATATTTGTTATAATATATTATATTGTAATATACACATAAATAGAGATGAAAAATTATTTCACTAAAAAATATATTAAATTCATAATCAATGAATCAAATTAAATATCATAATATTACAACTATAAATATAATATTAAAAATAAATGAAAAAATTAATACGTATGGATCATTCCAATGTTCTAAAATCATCACCCGAACACTATAGAAAATAGCCAAAATTTTTGATAACCAATCAACATATTTGAAAATTAAAATTTGAAAATCCTATAGTCGAATTTAGTTATTTATTGACTAAAATAAGAAGTATTATGTACATGAGGTAATGTGGCCATTTTTATAGTAACATAATTTTTGAATAGTAACCAAACCCTTGGGAATAGTAACCAAACAATTTTGGATGTTATCCTAAATGTTGGAATTGTAATTTTAGCTCAAAATAAAAAATTATGATATAAATAATATTAATCATGAATAATTTATGTAAATATACATTTTATAATTAATAATGTAAATATCATGATTAAATAGCTCAATGTAAATATAAGCACCATTTTAATAAAATGTATTTTTATGGATATTTTAAAAAACATTTTTTTATATTCAAAATTAAATATACATATTTTAGAAATAATTTTTCATAATATGAATTTATTTTTCTTAAAAACCCACTTATATATTATCCAAGGGAGACTTTTTGGTAATTTATTGATATAATTCAATTTTCACGGGAATTGTAAAAATATAGTTTTCACATAACATATTCATCATAAATTACATCATTCATGATTTAAAAATGACATAGTACATTATAGAATTTTAGTTTCATCCTTGGTATATTTTATATCATAAATTACTAATTAAAAATAATATAAAATTAATTTTCAATCACAAAAATAGCATTCCAAGAACATATTTCAAATGTGAACCCTTAAAATAAAAATTTCATTTATTTCGACATTCATTATTCATAAAATAATTAATTTGAAATATAATGTGGATTTATAGTCTAATACATGTTATATTATATTTATAAATGATTTATGTTGTAATAATATTACTATTTCATGTCTTACCTTTGATAGAAATTTGATTCAATATTTTTTTTTAAATATACCACTCACACAAAGTACAAATAACCACTCTACGTCCCCTTGGATAACCACTCATCCCACCCATACCGAAGATAATTCTATGCCAAAAATCTCCCTCTAAATCCCCTAAAAATAGATAGGTAAGATCTATAACAATATAACTATAATAACTAATTGATTTATAGCTTCATAAAGAGAAGTTACACAACAAGGGGAGTACTCTCTATTTACTCTTCCTTATTTTCTTCTTATCATTCATATATTTTCATATTTTCTTTTAATAAACCCTATAATTAAATTAATTATTCATTAAAAAAACATTTTTTTAATAATTTTAAAATACTATAATTATCATATTTATTAACAATCCAAATTAAATGTGCCCATTTCACAGAATTATTATAATGTTATGTTAAAGGTCAATTAACCACATATGTTTAAGTGACCATTTCAACAAATATAACCATAATCATGGATAGATATTAAGAAATATTTTCATTATTTAATTATTTAATTATATTTATTATATTCTTAAGTATTGATCATACAAATTCATACATTAATGTAAACATAATATCAAAATCAAGGTCAAATGGGATATCTTTTTAGAAAACATGATATCAAAATGACTTCCCTATAAACATTATTAAAAAATGTAATAAAATGAATATAATTGATACAAAATAGTAAAAATTATATTAATTCACTTATGGATCATTATTTTAATATATATTTATTTAAAATTCATGAAGTGTAAATATGGATAAATAATTTGGGAATAATGGAAGGATGATTCTTGAACACAAATAATTTTCATTGGGTTATACCTCTTTCACAAATTCTTTGTTATAAATATTTCTATAATGCACCAAAAATTTTATTTCATTATTATTCCCTTTTATTTTTGAGTATATACATGTTTCCAATTAGATATAATGACAATTAAAATTATTTCAAAAAATAACTCCATTAAAAACATATCTTGAATCATATTTAGTTTTTTATTATTCACTAAATGATTATTATTCTAATAAAAAATATGTTTCAACCCTTTTCATTCGGCACCCAATACTGTTCATGAATTTATTAATGATAAATTCCTTCTAAACCCCATTTAATTCCAACGGATAATTCCTCTATGATTATAACGTGCATAATATTTTTAGAATGATTAAGTAAATATTATGAAGTTATGGGTGGACATATAATTATATATCCCTCCAATGAATTGGGTATTGTGATGATTCCCCTATTATATTGTGAATAATGTGTGATCATGAATCTATATTTTTTCAAAATATAATGTAATGATTATGAATATATGTGAGGCTTATAAATAGTACATGAGTTTTTCAGAACTGTGTTAGGTATTTAACCACAATGTCATGATGTTTCATTTTTATGAGTTGCTACATTTCATGCCATTATCACATGTTACCTTAAATATGTTGATTTTGATCATATTATTATGATATTATTAAAAGTATTATGCTCACACTTGTCATATTGATTCATGATCCTTATCCATCCTTCTATGAAGATAAATGCTCACCACTTTCATTAATGTATATCCTCAGTTGAGTGCACATTATACTGAGAAGGATAAATTTTATAAGTATAAATATGAAGTATGTAAATAATTATTTGTGTTTTATAATATTCATGTTATATACTGTCAAAATTTTTCTGAGCACTAAAATATTTGATTCAGGATTTATAATGCTATTAGGGTATTTATATATAGAATTATCTAATAGACTCGTATAAAAAATTTGGGTATCTAAAGATGGTATGATAGAATGGTTTGGTAAATTTTCTAATTTTTATTAGAACACATTAGTGAAAACCTATATAATATTACAATGTAAATATAGACATACATGAATATTTATTTTCGAAAAGATGGTAAACATTTTTTCCCATATGATATGCATTTAGTGTTAATTATGAAAAAAATTCATTATATGGTGACATAATATTTATCAAAACCTTTTTAATTATAGAAAATGATGGGAACTAGGGTAAAATATTCCAACAACCCATGTTAGATGAAATTCATTGATTTACCTAATTACATTACCAATTCCATGGGAAAGAAGATCAGAACATCATGTCTATGCATAAACATTTTTATAAGGATATGATTAATAACACGAATCATGTGCAATGTCCACATTAATAAGAGAATGAGAAACTATACATCGACTCCTTTATGTGGCAATGAACACTGACAAGTAGTGGAGCATTTGATCCCCTTGTTGTCAAATAATTGGTTAAATCAATTGAATATATCTATTACGTGATCAACAATTCTGAGATGGAAATGGTTACTCTAGCCATCTGTCATTTAGATGGGGAAGCTGATAAATGGGGGAAATTGATAAAGAACCCCTACCCAAAGGATGAAATAGAGTCGATGATTTTAAAGACTTTTAAATTTATTTTATAATATGTATTTTCCTTTATCTATTCATATTATGATATATATAATTTAAAGAGGTGATGTAAAAGGAACATACATCTAGAATAAACTTTTTCTAAAAAAATATGGCATGAAACATATGACTCTCGTTTTTGTAAAAAAAAAATAGAAAAATAGATAGATTATTTAGTGGATAAAAATCACACCTTTTATTAGCTCTAAATATTTTAAAATTCTAGAGATACGAAGGATATGTTTTATGTGATCTCAAAATAGAGATGCAGTTCAGTGAATTTTCCCCAATTTATGGAAGAAAATAATAGAGGAACGAAGTTTCCATATAGTGGTTCAAATAAGAAAGTAGTAAATATTATCAAACCACCCATGTGACAAAAAATTAGGGGAATCATTAAGGTAATTTCCTCAATGGGATGTGGAAATCATTCATATAGGGAAAATAGGGACATCAATATCATAAATAACAATGAGACATAAATAATAAAACCTATTTGATAGAGGAAATGAGTGAACCTCTAAATTCCCCAAAAAATGTTCAATGGTTTAATTGTAAGGGGAATGGGACCTTTGCAATCTCGTGCACTATACCTCTATTACTTGAGGGTATTCAGCATCAGTAGCCATTAAAAACATCAAGGGAAATCATATTGCATCACTACTACTAATGTGAACCATGAAAATGATGTAAAAAATGTAAAATTCTTATTCAAAAAATAATGGAATGAGTCTTATTTGATTCTAGATATATGAATTCAAGTATGTCATGTAGTTTTTCTATAACTATTTAATTTAAACATTGATACCATGAAGTAGAGATATCTATAAAATCACATAATGGCACATTCACTGAAACCCATGTATTTTACACTTCTCATGTTTAAATATATGGGATGATTCATATAGAATGCCTATTAATACCTCCCATGGTGTAATTTAATGATATAATGGTCATGAAATGGATAGAATTATATCTACACACTTCATATTTTACGAAAAGTTAAAATATTTTCATATTTTGAACCATCCAATGCTCCTATAAAAATTCTTGGAATATCAAATGTCTAGTTTGGAAAATCCATCAATGGTGTGATGGTTAATGGCCTATGGAGAATCATACCATGCCAAAAACGTTCTGTCAAATTTGGGTATCAAAATAGAGGAAATTAACATTTTTTGATAATATTATAATGAATTTCTTGATGAGATACATGTACTTCCCTAATATTGTGATGTAGAGTTATCAATAGAGATCTTACATGTAACCATTTAAATCTAAAAACTCCTCTACACGAGGGACCTGATAGAACTAAAAGAGTCAAATAAGAAGTTGTAAGTGAATATGGAAAAAAGAGTCCATATTATATAATACATCACCTTGGGGTTCTCCAGAACTCATTGTAATGAAAAATAATGGATAAATTTGGTTGTGTACTGATAACCAGTTGATAAAAAATATCAATATATAGAAAAGGTTTCATCATACAAGGACTTATAACTTCTTTTGTCAAAAACAATAATTTTAGTACTTTTCAATGGTATATCTGAATTATTGATATCATCTATGAATGGTGAAGAAGGAAGATGGTTAGATGTATTATTTCTGTACAAGCTATAGGAAGTATGAGTTCAGAGTGACACTCTTGGGATTTACTAATTTTCGAAAAATATTCGTGTATTTTATTAATAGAGTCTTTACGGACTACCTAAACATGTTTTTTGAATTGTATATTTAGATATTATAATTTTCTACAACATAAATGAAAAACATTAAGAGAATATAAGGGTTGTGTTAGAGGTATTAAGGAAGGAAAAAATGTGTACATCTCTCCAAGTATGACTTCTATATGAATTTTTTTGAATTCATTGGGAACGTGATCACAAGTGATGGAATTTATGTAGACCCTTCATATATAAAAACAACTTAATAGTGTCATAGAACCACTAGTACCATATAAATAAGTTTGTTTCTTATCATAGTTGGGTAATACCTACGTTGTGTAATGAATTCTTAACAATTTTATATCATATTTACTATGTTATATTGGGAAGTAGTAAAGTACATCGAATGAGATGAATGTGAGTAAATATTGAAGGTGATCAAAAAGAATCTAGTCACTTCCCCAATTCTCACCCAACTAACTCATGAAGAATGTTTTTTGATTTATAGTGATGCTTCATAATATTGGTTGTCTTATGTGATAATGAAAAATGACATAGTGATGACCTATTAAACATGGAAGCTGATGATCCATAAGAAAAACATACCGATGAATTACATAGAGATAGAAACTATGATATTTTGATTTAATATCTAGCGGTGCTACATCTATGGTGATAAATGTTACATATATAATGGTATAAAGAGTCTAATTTATATATTAATATAGAATAAGATCAATATACATTAATATGGATAGTTAAAGATAATCAAGGACTCTAATTTCCCTATTCATTACAATCTGAGAATGGTGGACAAGGTAACTGATGCTTTTAGAAAAAAAGAACTGACAACCTTATTCATTATGTGAATTGACAATGTTTCTATATTCACGGATATAAAATGGATGGATTTAGAAATAATAACTACAGGGAATATATAAAACCTTTCATTAATGATTTCCAACGATATATTCATTATAAAATTAAGGAGAAATAGGGGGTGATCTATAGCTAATAAATATATTGAGAGATGTATAGGAATGGAAAAAAATGATTTCCTTGTCACTAATGATGGTGTTATTTGGTTTGGAACTATAATTTTTGTGTCTTGATCACTTTACATAGAGAAGGGGATACTAGATAATGCACATAGCTCCTTTTTTCCTCTCCATTCTAGATGTGACATGATGTATGCTGATCATTGAGAAATATTCTTCTTAGAAAACATGATGAAAGAGATTATAGAGTGTATCATTATATATTTGGTAGATAGAATATTAATGTATAGTGAATAAGTATGTATGGATGATGAAATCATTTCCTATACCCATGTGAAAATGGGACAATGTCACTATACACTTTTTTTCTGGTCTCCCATAAACATATGAAGGAAAAAATGTAATATGGATTGTGGCAGATCAAATCAATTTGAATACCAACATCATTTCTATTAAGGATGATTTATTTATTGAACACCTTTCTGTTATAAAAGTGATAGTTTTGGTGATTCTTCTTTCGTTTCAACTTTATATTGTGTCTGATCATGATCAAAGTTTCAAATCAATATTATCTAGAATAATTCAACATTATTTCAGAACTAAATTGAATTTCTACGTTGCATATCACCATCAAACTAGTGGCCAATAATAAAAGACTATTTAGACACTCAAGGAAAAGATAATAGTTTTCTCACTATAAATCAATGGATGATGGGATCAATATCTCACATTGGCTGAGTTCTCAAATAAAAAAAGTTTCAACTAATGTATTCTAATGGATCCATATGAATATCTATCTGGGAAAATATGTAGAAATAAAGATTTTTGGGATAAATTTGCTTAAAAATGAATTTTAAGACAATATTATGAATGGTTTTATAGTGATTCTTCAATAATAAAACAACTTATAATATATACATAGTATCAAAAATAAATATATTCTAACAACCATTGAAGGGACTTGGATTTTTATGTGGGAGACAAATTCATCTTTGAATATTAGGATGGAAGTGATTTAGGTAACGTGGACGAACGAGAATATTAGCCCAAGGTATGTTTCCCTTTGAGATCATGGATCAGATATGATAATTTTCCTATTATATTGAACATATTCCATATATGGATCATGATCATGATGTGCTTCACATATCTCTCCCATGGAAGTACAAACCTATCCCCTCATATGCAATAAATATGGAGGTTGTACAACTAGCAAATGAACTCTCATATTAAGAGAAAATATTTACTATCTAGATTGATAATGATGGTTTTATATGCAACAAGACAGCTCGACTTTCCAATGTATTTTTGAGAAACCATTACTAAAAAAAGGGGATAAGTGATCCAGAGGAATCAATGATATATAAGTAACCACAGTTATTCACAACATTGAACAAAAGTTGAAATTTGGGCAAAGAAGTTTCTATTGTGGGAAAAATTATAAAAACCCAGAGTTTATAAAAGATATTTTTCACTTAAAATAAATATGTGTTATAATATACTATATAGTATTATACACATAAAATAAAAAAACAATATTTCATTAGCAAATATAATGAAATTAAGCCATAATAAAACTAATGAAAATTCGAAAAATTACAATTCTAAAATAATAATAAAATATAAAATCTAAAATTGGAAAATATATGTCACCACATTCAACTAGAAACATCGCCCCACTGCTAATACTATATTAAAGAAACACAAAATTTGTAAACCAATCAACATCATAGAAAATGTAAATATAGAACCTTAAGGGTAATTAATTTAAATATTGTGTGAAAGGATGAATTGGTATATATATAAGTGGAAATGTAACTATTCTAATGGTACAATCACTATTTGAATAGTAAAATAACTCTTGGGAACTGTAACCTGACCCTTAGGAATAGTAACGTGACTGTTGGAATAGTACTTTTACCTCAAAAAAAAGTATGA
The DNA here is from genome assembly GCA_963277665.1 of Viscum album. Classification (NCBI taxonomy): domain Eukaryota; kingdom Viridiplantae; phylum Streptophyta; class Magnoliopsida; order Santalales; family Viscaceae; genus Viscum; species Viscum album. The sequence goes on from OY728128.1 coordinate 1,305,764,914, forward strand.
TATAAATAAAATTTATCATCATTAATTTAAATAAATATAAATTTTATAAAGAAAAAAACTCATGATTAGAAAACATAAAGAGATTATTATTACAATTTTAATAAAAATTATTTTAAAGTATTTTTTAATAAATTTAAATTTAATTTGTTAAATTAAAATTTAATTTTTTTAACATTATATTTAAAAAAATAAATTTTTTAAAATCATCATATTGAAATTTTCCAAGGTCGTTTTTTTAATTTTTTTTAAACACTTCAATTATTTTGTGAATGTTAATAATTGGGGTTTTCAAAGTACAAAAGCATAATAAATTACATCATTTGTGATATTATAATGACCTAATAAATTATTCAACATTAGTTTTTTCAAGGATATATTTATTACATAAATGATTCATTATAATATAATAAACATAATTTCAAAAACTAAAATGAACTTTCTATAACCTAAAGTCAAATGTGATACATTAAAATTACATTTATTATTTCTATCTACATTTCTCTTTAATAATCTAGTGAATTAAAATTATAATGGTATTTTAAAGTATAAAAAATTACATTGCATTTATATAAGATTTATAATGTCAAAAATGTAATATTAAATATTTTACCTTTGATATAATATTTTATTCAATATTTTAATCAAAAATCACACTTATCCTCGTTTATAAAAAAACCCCTCCATTCCAATGGAAAAGAACTCCTCCAACCACTTCAAATCCCATTATACCAATTTAGAATCTCTCATGAACCATATAATACCTAGGAACACTCTTTAGTAATCCAACTCTAAAAACCAAGGGATTTATAGTGTCAAAAAAGAGAAGATACACCAATGAGATAGTAAGACTTAATTGACTTTCCCACTTTTCATCTCCTCGTAAATATTTTTCCCAATTACATAAATAAATATACTATAAATTTAATAAAATATTAATTTACCTATATATTAATGATTTTGACCTACAATAATTATCATAATTATGAAAAATATTAATTTCATACTCCCTTTTCTCCCTCTTTAGACAATATCCCCGTTAATGTCCAGCTAACCACCTACGGAGACATTACCATGTCAAAACATATAACCATAATCATGGATGAATACTATATATTATATAATTTATATAAAAATTTGATTATATGCATTATATTTTTTTTGGAAATAATTAATAAAAATCTCAAATTACATTTAACAAAATAGAGAAATCGAGGTAAAATAAGAACTTTTTAAGTAACATGGGCTATCAAATTCAAAACCCTATAATAATGGAAATTATGAAATATAATAAAAATAATATAATTAATAAATATTTGAAACAATTAAAATAATTTACTTATGATCTATGTCTTAATAAATTTATATTTATTATTTAGGAGGTGCAAAAGTGATGAAATGTTGGGGAAATAATGGTAATGGGATTATTGGTCACAACTCATTTTCATTGGGTTATCCCACATCCACAACTTCAATGAAATAAATATATATATAAATTTACTCACATATAATTTCATTATTATAACATTTTATTTTATGGTTATAAATTTTATAAACATTATTTTTTGATAAATAAAAATATTTTCAAAAAGAACACTTCCAAAACACTTATTGAGGCCTCTTGATTTGTTTATTCTTTTATCAATAATGATGATTCTTATAAAAATATATTTTCCCCTTTTCATGGGGAAAACCAATTATAGTCGTGAAATCATGATTGATGAAATATTTATGAATCCCCATCAATTACAAGGGATAAATCCATACTATTATTGTAATATGATTTATATGTAGTGAATGATTATGTGAATATTATGATGTGATGGGTGGACACATAATTATATATCCCTATAATGAATTGGTAAATGTGATTTATCTAGTTATATAAATGAACATGATTTTTTTCAGAAGTTGAGTTATTGTTATACTCATATTTTATACATGAAAATAATGCCAGCTTTGTTCGCAACTATGCCTAAAATTTGACATCTATGACACAGGGATTAATATTGATGAATTTTAAAATAACGTCACATTATCAAATTATAATTTCATGATATTTATTTTGGTCATATAATTATGTTATAATGATAATGATTATTCTTACCCAGTGTATATTTCTTCATTAACCTTATTCGTCTTATTGGGGGGTTTTTACCTCAACCATTTCATTGATGTGTATTCAAAGGTGAATAGATGTACTAATGAGAAGAATATTTTTCAAAAGAAAACATGATACATATTTAAATAATTATTTATGTTTTATATTATATAAGTTTCATTTTATCATAATTTTTGAATGATAATTAACAATTTGATCTATGATTTATTACGATAATATATAGGTTATCATTAAAATGATAAAATATTTATTTAGAAAAAATTAGTGCCATTATATTTATGTTATCATCTTCCACATTTTTAATAAATGTTTTATGTTCTCCTTGACTATGGTTGTTCTATATTGATACCATTCACCATATTAATCTGGATGTTTTTCAATTTTATTCACTCATTAGTGAATGTTATTTAAATTTCATATGCATGTTTCAATAAAAATGTATATGTTTATTATGATTCATACTTATAACTTGTGGAAATCAATAGACATATTAATTGAACGGTGAGGTCCTCTATAGCCCCCAGATGCATCGCTAGGTCTCATGAGAAATACTCATTTGGGTATTTGCGGACGTCTTACCTATTTATGTATAGTGCCTTTTCCAGTGCATTGATGGTATGTTTATATTGTCCAAAATTATAAATTCCAAAAATATGAGATTATTTATATATGTCAATGGGATTATTACATTACTATAATATTCATGGTTTTGTTTTATAGAACATGTTTTATTTATATGGTATGATATGATCATATTTTATTGCATCCATATTATGCTCATGTTATTGATTAAATGTAATGTGGTTTAGGTATTTAATATTCCATAAATCTTATTTTTTATTTATGATTTCTTCTGCTATATAAATACCATTATTGAGCATCTGAACTATATGTTTCTTATTTTTTTCCTTTTCCATACTGTAACGCCCCAACCCTAGATACCCAGAGTCGGTAAATTATTACATAACATTGGCATGATCACAAAGGATCATGTATCGAAAGACCGATTAGTTTAGTAGTCTTGGTAATAGTAGATGTATTCATAAGTCTTACATTACATCATAAGGTAAAAAAAACTACAACAACATCTTGTATTCATATCCCCTCATACTATCCCTACAGGTCATTCATAAATTACTACTTCATAATCCTGGAAAAAATAAAACATTGAAAGGGGTGAGCTCAGATCCTCAGTAAGGATAACATTATAGCAGAAGAATTCATAGATAATCATAAACACATAAGGCAGTTTATAAATAAAAGGAAAGCCTTTTATACTTGAACTTCAGCATAAAATGGAAAAGGTAATATAAAATAATTCCATTTACGTAATCACATGGATATTATACTAGTCGAATGATCACATAAAATATCAATAACCACTTTCATAATGATGGAATGCATAATGCCCGACTATCATAACCACATAGCCAAGGCCTCGTGCCAAGACTATAAATAAGATTTTTCCAAGGCCTTGTGCCAAGACACTAGTTTTTCTTATGAGACCTACCGATGCATCGAGGAGCTATAGCGAGCTCCACCCATCACTTATTAAGTCCAATGCATTCCTCATATGAACAGGTTTAAATATAACATAAACATTCGTATTAAAAAAAGCATAAGAAATGTCAATACTTTAACTACAAACCATGAATGGTATAAAAATATCACATCCACAGTCAAACATAACTCATTTTATTTAATATGGAAGATTTTATTGTATCACATTAACCTCAATCATGAATAATGAAGAATGTTGAAATAGATGAAAATAATCATCAAAACTATTTGAGAGAAATATCCCCCTTTTTCTTGAAATCATTTAAAAGTCACACTATTTGTCAAGAAGTCATTTAAAAATAGATTTTTGAATCAAAGTATCCCATACCACTTTGAAACTTTTAAAATGAATTTTTATTTGAAAACATTAATGTCCATATAAAAAATTTCATGAAAACCATTTTTAAAACATGGACATTAATGAGAATGATTTTGAATAATAAATATTTAAAACACTTAAAAATATATTTTAGTTAGAGTTTCTATCCAAAAAAGAGACACTTGAATTCAAAAAATTGAGGTAATCAAAACTTTGTAATATCATGAGAATAAAGGGATTCATGATATAATATGTCAAAGTACATTATATACACCACATAAAAGTGATTTGGTGTATAACAACAACGAAGTATCAATGGAATGTAAATTGAGATGAAATCTCTCATAAAGGCCGTATCCTTAGGCTAAGGGTAAATCAACGAATTAATTATGTGTGAAAAATATAAATACACTCAATATTATTTGATATTTAGTGTAAAAAAAATTAAAGTACATTCACACATCTTCTTGTAAAAACAACACCAATGATTTCGATGCATATCTCAACAAATCGAGATTGAGTAAAAATTACTCTAATCAAGTTCATACCGATAACATGAGAATTTATCAACAGATTGATTATGTGTATAAAAAGTATATCTATAGACATGGGAGTGGAAATTATGACATAATCAAATGAGTAGTTATTCCACACATAATCTTGGAGTAAAATAATCAATGAATTATGCATAAAGCCGAATGAGTGGAAATTGAAATTTCAAATTCCCTTATTGATTTGGTAACATAAAAAATATAAACCCATGAAAGAAGGATCATACAATGATGATGTAAATATACATGAATTAAATTATATTACACAATTAATACAAACATGGGCTGTACACACACCACATGTAATAAATAAGTTGTGACAATGGAATTCTCACGGAATTAAAAGTGAGATAAGAAACCCCTTACCTTGTACTTTTATTTGGATGGGGGTAGGTTAACCTCCTGTATAATGTTGAAATAATTGTTATTAAATTATTCCTGAATCATATACATTAATATGATATCATATATGATCTTTTAACATTGCTTTGTTAATAATATCTTATAATTATCGTCGTTTCGAGTGTTAGCTTACTCGTTTTCTTTTATATGTTTTGTTAAGTAAGCCATGTTTTTCATTGATAGTTGTATATTAATCATAACAAGGATTATATCAAGTCCTTAAACATTATTTTTAAATCATCAAATAATAATTATACCTGAATGGATACGATGGAGAATGAATCTCATCGCGTTCATGGAGACGGTAGTCCGTACGTACGCACGAGGGACAATATCATTATTTTGATATTAAAATAATATATAATTGGATAGTATATCATATATACAGAATCATTATCATGTTATATTTATTATTTACATTAGTTACACATCATTATTATACCCATCCAAATTATAATATATTGAATTACAATTACACCACGACGTGGAGACGGTAAGCCGTACGAACGCACGTATGGTGACATGTTATTCAAAGGGTGGATAGAATACTGAATATGGTTGTACCATATTTATAATAACATCACAGTATATATAAGATACTGGAGTTATTTAGAATGGTAATAATAAATAATGAAGAAGTGTAAGAAGAAATGAATTTGAAAAAGGGTGGTGAAAACATTACCTCTTCTTCGGGTTCTTCCTTTTGATTTGATCAAAAGGGCTCCTTAGGCTGGATTTCTGATCAAACTAAGGCCTCTAGGTTGTAGTGAGGGATGTTGGGAGAGTATTTGGGCAGATTTCGGCCGAACCAAAAGGCTTTGAAGGTGTGAATAAATGAGAAGTAAGAGTTCCCTTTTATAAGAGGGGTGAGGGGCACATTTGGAAAACCTAGAAATATTATTTTATAATAAATTCATATTTGGCTTCTAATGGCTCCAAAGTTTATTATTCAAAGGTTAAAGTGGGGGTAGGTCGAAAACCATTCAACCAATAGAATTTTGACAGGTTTGGGTTACTAAATTAATCTTATCTTTTAGTTTTAACTCTTAGTTAATTAGTTTGTCATTTTCCATGTCACTTTGTATTTTTATATTTTATAGTCAATAAACATACTAATACATCCTACCGACCCCCAAGTTGTCCATTAATGATAAACCTATCATTATATAAGTCTCTTGGACGATCCATAGATTTTAGGAATTTAATAACAATTAATAATATAATATTTGTTTTAAAAACTATTTTATGTCAATTTTGACACTATTCCATAGTTGATTTTTGTGAAATGCATAACAGAATGATTACTTCGAAATTATTTAATAAAATAATTCCTAACATGCATTATTAACTTAGAAAATTAGTTTAATTCATAAAAAGCCTCAAATTATATTTTGTTTGGGTATTTATAATATCAATTATTATAATTTGTCACTATTATGGTAATTACTGCATCATCATTGTGTCGGAAATAAATTATATTATTTAAAGTCCAAAAATTATAAATAAAATATAATTATGTAGGAAATCTTATTATCTTTATAATGAATATTTACAATAGAATTTATCTTATGCATAACCCTATATTAATTTTTTTTATTAAATAAACATTGATTTTAACTCTTTTAACTCTTCTTTGAATTAAATAATAATAAATGTCCTAATCTAATCTAAGTGGACCTAAATGAAAATATTTTATTGCTAAGGTTGTTTTTGGTTGAGATAAACTTGTCCAATAGAATTAGGACACGTGTTAGGGTAATATTAATATCATTTTAACCCTTAATTACCCTATTTATTTTTAACCGTGGTAAATAAAAGTAAAAATTTACTATTCACCAAAAATTACATTCATCACATTGAACCAAATTTTACTTCCTGATATTAACCATGTCTCTCAGATTTTCTAAATTCCATTCACAGAATTGGTAAAATTAAGTTTTATTAAAAAATTCAGTTTTTTAACTACCACTTAGTAGTTTCACTATTCATCAAAAATTGATGTTTTTCAGAACAATGCCAAAATTTCACCCTAAGCTATAATTGATATTCCGAATTAAAAAATTATATCTATTTTTAAAAATTAATAACATATAAGTTGTATTAATTAATTTTATGACTAATTCCCATTGTCACAACAAATAGCGTGTTTTTAAAAAAATATATATCCAAAGATTGACAATTGATTATGTCCATTTTCAAAGTGAAATTATTTCTAATAAACACCATTGGATAAAATGGTAAAAATATATTCTAATTATACTTTAAAACCACTCAACAATATAATTTATCACTATAAATTATTTTGATTAAAAAACTTGTTTTTAAGTATTTTTCACTATTCATAAAAATTGGAAGTTCTCAGAAAAATACCAAAAATTCAACTTAGGATAATTTCAATATTCCGATTCCAAAAATGAAGTTCATTTTGAAATATAAAATATTTATAATTTCAAAAAGTAGGTATTACTATTCATAACGGCTAGTTTGTTCGGTTGTGGTGTGTGTTAGAACTCGATGTTGCGTACAACACACACTATCGCATTATTCAAAAGGAAACGTACCATAGAAGTTTGGGGTGTTACATTCTACCCTCCATCAAATAATTTCATCATAAAAATTTCTAGAAAACTACCGTATGAAAAGACTTGGGTGGTTCTTCATCATAAGTTCCTCGGGTTCCCACATTGCCTCTTCCATCTTATGGTTTCTCCACAAAACTTTTACCAGACACGTCGTCCGGTTTCTCAGTACTTGTTCTCTCGTTTCAAGAATCCTGACGGGCTCTTCACAATAAGAGAGAACGGGTTCCAGTTCCAATTCCTCATAGGTGAGTACATGCGTTGGGTCAGGCATGTATTTCCTCAATAGAGATATGTGGAACACATCGTGAACTTTGGAGAGACTTGGCATCATTTCCAATCGGTAAGCTACAGCCCCAATTCATTCTAGAATTTCGAAAGGTCCGATGTACCTGGGAGTCAATTTACCTTTCTTACCAAAACGTATGACTCCCTTCCAAGGAGATACCTTCAGGAAAACATGATCACCTACTTGAAATTCCAAATCCTTCATTCGATTATCGGCATAGCTCTTCTGCCTACATTGAGTTGCTTTGATGTGACTTTGGATTACCTTCACCTTTTCCATCGTTTCCTCCCCCAGTTCGGGTCCTACAAGTTTTCTTTCACCAACGTCATCCCAACAGGTTGGTGTATGAAATCTCTTTCCGTATAACTCTTCCTATGGTGCCATCTGAATACTCGAATGGTAGCTATTGTTATAAGAAAATTCTATCAGAGGAAAATATTGATCCCACATATCCTGAAAGTCAAGTGTACAAGATCTCAGCATGTCTTATAAGGTTTGAATAGTCCATTATGATTGTCCATCCGTTTGAGGGTGGTAAGTAGTGCTCAAATAAAGTTCGGTATCCAGGGATTTCTGAAGACCCTTCCAGAATCTTGAAGTAAAATGGGGATCACGATCAGAAACAATCGATAGGGGTACTCCATGAAATCTCAAAACTTCATTAATATATATTCTTGATAGACGTTCCATTGGTAGATCTTCTCTTATAGCAAGAAAATGTGCTGACAGGGTAAGACGATCAACAATAACCCATATTGCATCATTCCTTCTAGGAGTCTTTGGTAGCCCCATGACAAAGTCCATCGTAATATTGTCCAATTTCCACTCCGGTATGGGAATTGGTTGCATGATTCCACCAGGTTGTTGCCTTCCAGCTTTCACTTGTTGACAAACCATACATCTTGACACAAAATCAGCAATCTCCCTCTTCATGTTGTCCCACCAAAAATGTTCCTTCAAATATCTATACATTTTGGTGCTCCCAGGATGTAAAGAGAAATTGGAACTATGAGCATCATCTAGCAATTCCGTTTTTAGATCAGGTATATCGGGAACACAAAGCCTCTTCCCGAATTTCAAAATTCTATCTTCATACACAAAGTCTCACAATCTACAATCATTCACAACTTTAATCTTGTTTTTAAGTTTTTTATCATCGGTCTGAGAACTCTTAATCCTTTCTAGTAATGATGGTTTGGCAACCATTTGAAAATGAATTGATGTTTCTCCTTCCCTGGTTATTCCCATGTCCATCTTCACTAGATCCATAAAAATTGGATCCCTTTCAATTCTCATATTGTTCAAAACTCCATGGTCTTTTCTGATCAAAGCATATACCACCCTATTTGCCTTCCCCGGGTGGTACTGTATCGTGCAATCATAATCCTTGAGTAATTCATGCCATATCCTTTGCCTCATGTTGAGTTCTTTTTGTGAGAAAATATACTTCAAACTCTTGTGATCAGTATAAATCTCACATTTTTCACCATAGAGGTAGTGCCTCCATATCTTCAAAGCAAAGATCACAGCTGCTAACTCAAGATCATGAGTAGGATAGTTTTGCTCATGAATTTTCAACTGTCGTGATGTATAGGCAACAACCCTATCATTCTGCAAAAGGACACAACCAAGTCCTTTCTTCCTGCACGTAAAGCATTTCTTTGTCCCATTGAGACACTTTCCTGGGTGTCTCCTTCCACATTTCCTGCATGATGGAAATTGAGGATTTCATTCTCCGTGGTCTCCACTACTGGAGCTCTTATCATTCATCACATTTCTCTTTTTTGTTGAGTCCGGTAATTGGTTAATATATATATTGTTGATCATATTTTTGGAAAATTGGTTTGGCATAAAGACGATATCTTTTATGCCTATTAACATTCCATTTTGTTGCTCATTTCCACCACCGTTCCCACTTGTACATCATTCTCAAAGTCACTATGACTTGGAATCCAGCCATTGACTAAAACCAGAAATCATAGTGTGAGTAATAGTAGTCATACAATCATTTAGAGATTAACATGTCACCATATTCTCAATTTGAAACACATTAGGATTAACCAAAGTCATTTACTCTCATCATATATATATAATACATTAAATAAGTTTGTAAAGAAAATGTAAATCATCCTAAGCATATCCCCCGGGAGTGTCGTAACCAAGAGTGCAGCCAGTCCCGTTTTTGTGAACCAGTTCCCATTCGAGTCTAGCTCAAAGCGGTGTTTCCGGGTTTTACCCCTAGGTACATCTGTTCCAGAGCTGCCTTTACCTGCTCGTATCCAGACAGGGATGTATTTCTTAGAAAACTCACAATATCTCTACAATACCAAAATTCTAGAAAGTTCTTCTATACTAATCCTCAAAATTCATCTTAGGTCTACATGATCTAATCAGAGTTAATCTAAATATACCTTCCAAGGTTTGTACTAAACTTTCTCTGATAAAAACTGTAAAACCCCGCCCCTAGATACCCAGAGTCGGTGCATTATTACATAAAATTGGCATGATCACAAAGGATCAAGTCTCGAAAGACTGATCAGTTTAGTAGTCTTGGAAACACTAGATATATTCATAAGTCTTATATTACATCATATGGTAAAAAAACTACAACAACATCTTGTCTTCATATCCACTCATACTATCCCTGCATGTCATTCATAAATTACTTCTTCATAATCTTGGGAAAAATAAAACATTGAAAGGGGTGAGCTCAGATGCTCAGTAAGGATAACATTATAGCAGAAGCTTTCATAGATAAGCAAAAACACTTAAGGGAATTTATAACTAAAACGAAAGCCTTTTAATCATGAATTCAGCATAAAATGGAAAAGATAAAATAAAATAATTCCATTTACTTAATCACATGGATATTCTACTAGTCGAATGATCACATGAAATATCAATAACCACTTTCATAATGATGGAATGCATAATTCCATACTATCATAACCACATAGCCAAGGCCTCGTGCCAAGACTACAAATAAGATTTTGCCAAGGCCTTGTGCCAAGACACTAGTTTGTCTCATGAGTCCTACTGATTCATTGAGGAGCTATAGCGGGCTCCACCCGTCACTTATTAAGTCCAATGCATTCCTCATATGAGAAGGTTTAAACATAAGATAAAAATTCTTATTAAAACTAGCATACGAAATGTCAATACTTTAACTACAAACCATGAATGGTATAAAAATAGCATGTCTATAGTCAAACATAACTCATTTGATACAATATGGAAGATTGTATTGTATCACATTAACCTAAATCAATAATAATGAAGGATGTTTACATAGATGAAAATAATCATCAAATGTATTTGAGAGAAATATCCCCCTTTTTCTTGAAATCTTTTAAAAGTCACACTATTTGTCAAGAATACATTTAAAAATAGATTTTTGATCAAAGTGTCCCATACCACATTAAAAATTTTAAAATGAATTTTTATTTGAAAACTTTAATGTCCATATAAAAAAAATCCTTTAAACCATTTTTAAAACATGGACATTAATGAGAATAATTTTGAATAATAAATCTTTAAAACACATAAAAATGTATTTTAGTTAGAGTTTCTAACCAAAAGAGAGACACTTGAATACCAATAATTGAGGTAATCAAAACTTTGTAATATCATGAGAATAAAGGGATTCATGATATAATATGTCAAAGTACATTATATACACCACATAAATGTTATTTGGTGTATAACAACAAAAAATTCTCAATGGAATGTAAATTGAGATGAAATCTCTCATAAAGGCCATATCCTAAGGCTAAGGATAAATCAATGAAATAATTATGTGTGAAAAATATAAATACACTCAATATTATTTGATATTCAGTGTAAAAAAATCAAAGTACATTAACACATATTCTTGTAAAAACAACACCAATGATTTGGATGCATATCTCAACAAATCAAGATTGAGTAAAAATTACTCTTATCAAGTTCATACCGATGAATTGAGAATTTTTCAAAGGAGTTATTATGTGTATAAAAATTATATCCATAGAAAGGGGAGTGGAAATTATGACATAATAAAATGAGTAGTGATTCCACACATAATCTTGGAGTAAAACAATCAACGAAGTATGCGTAAAGCGGAATGAGTGGAAATTGAAATTTCAAATTCCCTTATTGATTTGGTAACATACAAAACATAAACCCGTGAAAGAAGGATCATACAATGATGATGTAAATATACATTAATTAAATTATATTACACAATGAATAAAAACATGGGCTGTACACACCCCACATGTAATAAATATGTGGTGAACAATAGAATTCTCACGGAATTAAAAGTCAGATAAGACACCTCGTACCTTGTACTTTTCCTTGGTTGGTGGTAGGTTAACCTCCTATATAATGTTGAAATAATTTTTATTAAATTATTCATGAATCATATACATTAATATGATATCATATATGATCTTTTAACATTGCTTTGTTAATAATATCTTAGAATTGTCGTCATTTTGGGTGTTAATTTACTCATTTTCTTTTATATGTTTTGTTACGTAAGCCATGATTTTCATTGATAGGTTTTATCTTAATCATATCAAGAATGATATCAAGTAAGTCCGTAAACATTATTTTTAAATCATAAAATGATAATTATACTTGAATGGATACGATGGAGAATGAATCTTATCGCGTTCGGGGAGACGGTAGTCCGTACGTACGCACGAGCGACAATATCGTTCTTTTGATATTAAAATAATATATAATTGGATAGTATATCATATATACAGAATCATTATCATGTTATATTTATAATTTACATGAGTTACACATCATTATTATACCCATCCAAATTATAATATATTGAATAACAATTACACCACGACGTGGAGACGGTAAGCTGTACGTACGCACGTATAGTGACATGTTATTCATAGGGTGGATAGAATACTGAATATTTTTGTACCATATTTATAATAACATCATAGTATATATAATATACTGGATTTGTTTATAATGGTAATAAAAAAGAAATAAATGGAAGAAGAAATGAATTTGAAAAAGGGTGGTGAAAACATTACCTCTTCTTCGGGTTCTTCCTTTTGATTTGATCAAAAGGGCTCCATAGGATGGCATTATGATCAAACTAAGGCCTCTAGGTTGTATTGAGGGAAGTTGTGAGAGTATTGGGGCAGAGTTTGGCCGAACCAAAAGGCTTTGAATGTGTGAAGAAATGAGAAGGAAGAGTGCTCTTTTATAAGAGGGGTGAGGGGCACCTTTGGAAAAGCTGGAAATATTATTTTATAATAAATTCATATTCAGTTTATAATGGCTCCAATGTTGATTATTCAAAGGTTAATGTGGGGATAGGTCGAAAACCATTCAACCAATAGTAGTTAGACAGGTTTGGGTTACTAAATTAACCTTATCTTGAAGTTTTATCTCTTAGTTAATTAGTTTGACATTTACCATGTCACTTTGTATTTTTATATTATATAGTCAATAAACATACTATATACATCCAAACGACCCCAAGTGGTCCATTAATGATACGCCTATCAGGATATAAGTCTCTTGGCCGATCCATAGATTTTTAGGAATTTAATATCAATTAATAATATAATATTTGTTTTAAAAACTCTTTTATGTCAATTTTGACACTATTCAATAGTTGATTTTTGGGAAACTCATAACAGAATTATTACTTACAAAGAATTTAATTAAATCATTCCTAACAAGTCATATTAACTTATAAAATTAGTTTAATTCATAAAAAGTCTCAAATTATATTTATATGGTTATTTATAATATCAATTATTTTAATTTGTCACTATTTTGGTAATTACTATATCATCATTGTGTCATAAATAAATTAAATTATTTAAAGTCTAAAAATTATAAATAAAATATCATTATGTAGTAAATATTATTATATTTCTAATGAAAATTTACAATCGAATTTATCTTATGTATAACCCTATATTGAAAATGTTTTAGTAAATAAATATTGATTTTAACTCTTTTAACTCTTATTTGAATTAAATAATAATAAATGTCATAATCTAATCCAAGTGGACCTAAATGATAATATTTTATTTCTAAGGTTGTTTTTGGTCGAGATAAAATTTTCAAATATAATTAGGACATGTGTTAGGGTAATATTAATATCATTTTTACCCTTAATTACCCTATTTACTTTTAACCGTGATAAATAAAAGTAAAAAGTTACTATTCACCAAAAATTACTTTCATCTCATTGAACAACATTTTACTTCTTGATATTAACGGTTTCTCTCGGATTTTCGAAATTCCATTAACAGAAGTGGTAAAATTATGTTTTATGAAAAAATTCTGTTTTTTAACTACCACTTAGTAGTTTCACTATTCATCAAAAAATGAAGTTTTTCAGAACAATGCCAAAATTTCACCCTAAGCTATAATCGATATTCCGAATCCAAAAATGATGTATATTTTAAAAAATTACAAACATATAAGTTGTATTAATTAATTTTATGATTAATTCTCGTTGTCACAACAAATAGCGTGTTTTTAAGAAACAATATATATCAAAAGATTGACAATTGTTTAAATCCAATTTTAAACTGAAATTAATTCTAATGAACACCATTGGATAAAATGGTAAAAATATATTATAATTATACTTTAAAACCACTCAACAATATAATTTATCTCTATAAATTATTTTGATTAAAAAAGTTGTTTTTATGTATTTTTCACTATTCATAAAAATTTGAAGTTCTCAGAAAAATACCAAAAATTCATCTTAGGATAATTTTGATATTCCGAATCCAAAAATGAAGTCCATTTTGAAATATAAAATATATATAATTTCAAAAAGTAAGTATTACTATTCATAACGGCTAGTTTGATCGGTTGTGGTGTGTGTTAGAACTCGATGTTGCGTAAAACACATGCTATCACATTATTCAGAGAGAAACGTACCATAGAAGCTTGGGGTATTACACATACGATGGGATGAATATTATTAAAATGGATATATAATGTTAAGTTATAATAATGCTAGTGATCATAATGGAATCTTTGTATTGTATTTTTTATTTTAAATTTAAGGTATAGTTCAAGAATGTATAGTGTTTTCAATAATTATTATACTATTTGGTCATTCAGGATGTGATTCCTTGTATATTTTTCAAATTCAATAAATTATCCAATGACTATGGGCTAATTATTTTGGGGTATTTATAGTTGGTTCAAAATAATTTTAATAATAATCCTTGATAATTAGATTTACAAAGACATGTATTACGGATCATAACCCAATAAATGACATTAAAGATAATCGTAATTATGGGAAAATATCATATAGATTTGGTAATGAATGTTGATAAACTATATTAAAATCATGGATTAATATTTTGAGATGGTGTCATGATTTATTTTAGTGTTTCTCACAATATTCTTATTATTTATATTCAATGAATTAATCCAGAAAAACAATGATTATGATGAATGTGATAGACTATATGTTTTCATGAAATAAAATTGAAAAAATATTAGAGTGAAAAATAATTTTACTATGCCTAAAAATCTATCATTATTTATGATAAAGAACATTCACCATAACCAAATCTTGTATCCCCTAAATAATAGAGGTATATATTTCACTAATGGATCCAGTGGTAAAGACCACATAAGAATAATTATTCGGCTTCCTATATGTGTAGAATGTGATAAGAAGAATCTAAGTGAATATATCAGAGGAACATGATTATTTTTTGGGTATGGAAAAGGACACAAAGAATGTAATTTTAAAAAAATAAAATGAAATGTGCTTTCAATGAATTAAATTGATATAATTATCTCTCTAAGTAACCATGGAAAGATTAATTTTTTAAATTTGGAATGTATGGTCATTGTGAAAATTTATGTCTTATAGGGAAGGATTGTGAATATTGTATGAGTAATGGTTAAATTATTGATTATAAAGATACTAAATATGACATATCAAATGAATGAGTAATTAAATAAAAATAATATATGGGTACTATATAATAGTTCAAGAATGTACTTGAATCTGTGAAATATATTGTAAAAGTAATATATTAATGATACTACCCTAACAATTAATGGTTGTATAGAAGTTATTTCTCAATATGGATTTGATACTATATGTGGAATGGTACAAATGACTAGGAAATGTGATTTAATGGAAAGATGAATTTTTTTAAAAATATATGTCAATGAATGATAACCCCTTATATTTTTTTTGAAATTGAGTTAATAATGATTTGTTAAATATAATATGATTAATTATTTCATGGTAATGTGTTTCATGAAAACTTTTATGGAGTTGAAAAAACATGAATTTATTGAAAATATTTAATAATAAATATATTACATAAGGAATACTGAATAATTATTATTTTTGTTAAGTATTTATAATAATTAATATTATTAACATGTTTCAAGATAATACATGATAAAGGTATTCACATGATTGGTATGTGAAGAATAATTTTATACTCATGTTATTCCAGAAACTAATATTGAGTTAATTTTTTCAATCCATTACCCTTATTTCTATTTTTTAATATATTGATATTTTTAATGATTCATAAGGCTAACAATATTTGAAATGGTTTATGTTGAACTGTGGATGAGGTTTTAAAGATTATGGTATTTATGTATATTGGATAACATTTTCCAACCATATTGGTTTTTTGAAATAGATTTAACTAGATGAAATGAATTTTCACACATTAAGGATCATACAATATGCCTAATGTGATGTTTTGTGAATCATTTATTGAAAACAATAGTTTCTGATATTCTTTCCTATGTGTAATGGTGAGATTATAGTATAAATTGTAACTAGATAACCAATTACTCCAATAAAAAGGACATCGTATAGGTTATTGTATTTTTTTGAAAAAAATAAAACATATGGGATATAATTTACAATTTTTTTTAAAATTTCACTGATTATATTAATAATATTTTAGAAAAACTAAAACATGTATGCCATGAGAGAACTTTTTTCATAGGATAAGGCCTTGATGATTGAACCCACAACTTAAGGGTGACAATGGTGAATCACTTACAAGTAGCATACACGATGTCATTATTAAAATAACATAATCCATAATTATTTAAATAGTGCAATAGATATAGTATAGCATTATTTTTGGAACCCAATTTGATTAAGATATATTGAATTTTTGGTAGTTTTATTTTAGGAATAATGGTTGAATTTTATATTATAAAATTGGTGATATTGTGGGATGAACATTTTACTCTATGAAAATATGCCTATTAGTTATGTATATTTCATTTTGTTCTGAATATTATATGTATACAATTTCTTCAACTATATAAATAGTATTTTTGAAGAGAAAAACTTATTCATTTAATTTTTTTATTGAGAATTCAATGGCCTTTTAACCTATCAATGATTTACTATTTTTAATGTGCACATTCTAATTACCGTGTAAACTATGGAACTACATCAAAACATGATAGTTATAATTTTTTCCCATGTCCAATTTTTCACTTCCATATATTTATTTCAATTATAAATTCTAGTTTTTTTGTGACCATTGTTTTTTATATTCCATCATTTTAAGGAGATGATATATTAACATTTTATATAATGTAGTTTTCCCACAGATTTATTTTAATATATAAATATTTCTTGAATGATTAATTTCAAAATTTGAGGAAGACATTCATTTAATGAGGGTAGAATGTAACAACCAAATATTTTAAAATAACACTACATTCGATAGCTTATGTTTCACTGGACATCGATCTTAAACAAACGCCACAATATAACTATATTAACAAAAATAAATATATAATATCCATTATATTTTCAGTTATTAATATGATTAACTATGTTATATAATAAATATGATTTTTACAATAAAAATATAATTAAGATTAAGAAATTAAAAAAAGAATTAGTAAATACATATCTTCTTCAAATATATTATATTTTCAAAAAATTATTTTTATTTTGTTCTCTGAGAAAATTAATATAAATTATTTTTCAAACATTTAGAAATTAAATTAAATAGAGTAAAAAATATTTTTTAACTAATCACAATAAAATTATCTTACGATAATGTTTTTATTACCTTTTTTAAATTATATTTTATAGTTAAAATTGTTGATTTTTTGGGTTAAAATTAAAAATATTGCAATTAAAAAATACTATAAATTTTATATACTAATTATTATATGATCATGAATTAAAATTTAGTAACCCTAATTATTGATCAATATTTATTTAATTACTAACAAAATACATAAGGTGTTACATTTTGGATCATATTCTAAGAAACATTTTAAATCACATTGTAATCCTTAAACTATATTTTTATGATTTATATGCATAACATATTTAGAATTGATTTTTATTAAATCGATTAATTGTATCATGTAAAATGGATTCCATATATTGTAATTAAGAGTTCCAAATTATATTACATGGTCATATTCATTTTCATTCATTAAAAAGAAGACCATGATAAAAAAATTATTTACCACAGTATCGGTAAAATAATGTAGCAGGTTAAAGTTAAAAGGTAAAAGATTAAAATACAGAAAAATTAAATCATTAAAAGAGTTTCATATGTTAATATTGTACATAACCATACTTAAAAACATTAATTATAAACCAATTTTAGTGTAATACATTCTTCTCAAATTTGGTGCAGTTTAAATATAAAATAATTGTTATTTCATCAATTAAAACCAACCATTATAGAGTAAAAAAAACCACCACCTCAAGACCTCATTCTCCTCAAAAGTATTGAATATATTAAAATTTTGACTAATCCCTTTCCTCCATAGTCTTCACACATCTATGTTCATCTGGTCTCAACCAAATAAAAATTACATGTTCCTAAAAGGGTCATTCAAGGATGTGATAATTAATATGTAACATTCTCAAACAACCACTCCTAATTTCCATTATTCTTCTACCACCTCTTCACCTCCTTCATTTTAAATGAAAATAACGCGAATATAACATATATATTATAATCTCTTATCTTTATTGAAACTAATTCTACAAATCCATTTCTCATATCTTATTTTCATAGAGATGAATACATTTTCAAAATTTTAATGGTCAACTGTCTCAATAGATAATGATTTAACATTCTCCGTTACCTTTTTCAAGACTAGTCATAATAGATTTTTTTAAATAAGATTTTAATAGTTATTTTATAAACAATTTTAGGATCTGGAACTAATATATTTATGTATTATTAAATAAAATTATACTAGATCATGATTGTCTGAAAACCCACCAAAATAAACTTAACCTTTATCATTAAGAATTAACAATTGATTCATCCTCATGTAAAAAATTAAAACATATCTGGAAAAATTAAACATATGTATTTTCACTAATACCATTTCATTTAAATTATTTAGTTTTATATAAATTTTACAAAACATCCATAATTATACAAAAGTTAATCAACTATGAAACCACAATATAAACTGACCTGGAACAATGAAAATAATGAAATATTAATATTGAATAAATTATTAGATGTTATGAAAAGATTAAAAAATTTATTAAAATGTTAATATATTTCTGGAATAATTAAATATCATTCCTTAAAACATTATAAATTAATATTGATTATGAAAGACTAATGGGAAGTGTGAGGTACGTGATTTCATAACCCAATTTCCATTCATTAGGGTTAACATCAACTTCCATGATTTTTACGCACTAAGATTAGGTTTAAAATTTCTTATAATGGTATTATGTTTTATTTCAACTTCACATATGTGTATTTATGAAATATCCACATATAAAATTCATCTAATTAACTCTCACTTCAATTATATTGTATATTAAGACACAATCATTTAATTTTTTTTAAAATTATCCATTTAAAATTACATTTTCTGCAAGGTCCATGATTTATATAGTTGATTTAATAAATGTTTTTAATATTAACCTATGATTTATATAATTTTCTCCCATATTTAAACATTTAATTTTTTTTCTGAAAGGTATATCTTTTTGTAAACAAGGTTGTGTGTGTATTTTATGAAAAAATAATTAATGAATGTTTTTATCATATTTGGAATGATTGTATTTTCATGAATTAATGACCACTTAATTATTTTAGTCTTACTTTAAATATAACATGGTTATTTATAATGAAAATTATTTCTTATATAATTGTACCTAATTTTAAAATTAAGTGATTTTCAAAGTGAAAAGGTTATATTCCTCAAAGGGTTTTCTATGATCTCATTTGATGTATTTTCATCTTTTCCAACATATATTGTTGAATTTTTTAATTCAAAAAGTTTTATAAAATATGATAACATATTATCTATTTATTTAAATTTTTTATGATCAGTGTGACTAGGAATATAATATTTTTATACTATTGAACATATTCATCTGGAGGGTTTCTGATGACATCTACTGATTGGTGGAAGTTAATTACATTTAATACAATATATTCCATAAAATTGTATATGATGATTATGTTTCAGAACATTTATATGGAGAAGTCAATGGACATATTATGTGATGTTTGGGGATGGATATACCACCTCGATATGTTGGTATATCTCATGAGAAAAAATAGTATTTATTTTGGCTGACATCATACCCATTTTTGGATAGTGTATTGGATAATTCCTTGATAGTATATTTATGATTCATTGTGTTATGAATTATGTAATTATGAGATTAGTTATCTATTTATATTTTATTATTAGACAAATAGAATATCCATGGTTATGTTTTCGAGATCTTATGATTATTTATTATGCTTTATGATGGCTCTCGTGTGGTGGTGTTGTTCCTTGCCATGAAGTGTATCAAATTTAGAAAATATAATAGGTCCAATACCTTAAATAAATATAGAGAAGTTATATATTGGCAGTGTGGGGTCAAATCTATAGGTAGAGTGTCATTTGAATTTTGGAAATCACTTTTGTAAACCTGTAAGAGATTCCTTTCTAGATGTATTTTTTAGGTATTTTGATCTATGTTCTGTTTTGGGATGACTTTAAACGATAAATTATGGGTTGGGATCACCTGTAGTATCTGAGTGAAGGATTTACTGTAATTATAACCTTTTCAAGATCATCTGTCTTAGTTTTTGAATCAAATAGGGATCACTAGATGACATTGGACTTTTCCTTATAGTTCTAACTTGGATGAAGTATGTTCGTCGCTGTGAGATAGAGGCAGACTATGTGAATTACATTTTTCTTCTTAAATTTTAAATTTTAATAATATAGTTGTCATTTATTAGTCTACTCAAATTAGGATATAGTCATTTCTTTGACCATAATGTGGATGGGTATGCTACCATAAATGTGATGGACAGTTTTATTAAATCCTAGTTTCATATTCAATTAGGCTTTCCATGTTTATACATAATGGTGTATTTAATTGTACAGATACATCACTTAATGCCTACCCCTATGAAATTCAGCGACTCATGGAGGGTACGATGAATTTAAACAAGTTAAATAGATCATTCATGATAGATTTATTGACATTGATATAATCAGGATCATGAAATGGTTCTGAAATGTTTACTAAAATTACGTTCACCATGTAAATAAAAATTATAAATAAAAGACATAGTTGAAAAATAGAAATATAAATTGAATTTAAATAGGATGGAGGTAATTGAATGTGTAGAATAACTAAATCTCCATTGAACTTGGAATGTTGAAAATGCATAGATACTAAGAGTTTTAGTGTTTAAGAGAGGAAAGGATGAAAGAATTCGCAATGGAGATAAAATAAATAAGACAATAACATCTATGAATTGTGATAAATGTAATGATGCTCCACTGTTTATATAAAAATATTTTGACACGAAGTGTTATATAGGTACCATACATGATGCTTTATATGCATAATTTTCCGTTGGATCTTTAACGGGGCATGCAGGTCTCACAGATTTATGAGGTTTGACAAAGTTCCTGACATGTACTAGTAGTCCATTTCGTGTACTAAGCCTCTAGCTGGATTTTGTGTGGAATCCTTATGGATTTTTCACTAAATTGATTCACTATCATCAAGATGTTTCTAGTATGTACATGACGTGTAGCAGCTATTTTACCTTCAGGATTCGTGGCATGGTCATATATTGGATTCACGACTTGATGCAGACTGTGATTTATAGGTTCATGATGTGTACTTGAGAATCATGAAATTTACTAAACCATTTTTGTAATTTTTTTTCTTATCATCTTTGGAAACATGAAATTCTTTTATTTATGAAAAATTTGAAACAGAACACATGCATTATCAAGTAATTTAATGACAACTATAAGCAATATATAGCATAATGTATATATAAATATGGATTATCAAATCCCCCCCCCCCAACTTAAAAAATTGATTGTCCTCAATCATGAAAGTGTCAACAAATATTTTTCAAATTATAAGAATTTTGTATAGAATTAAATATTCATTATTTATATGCAATTATAATTAGGTTTATGCAGAGAATGATCACATTATAGAAATAAACCTGCATAGAAAGTTATACATAACACATATTTATGTTTTCAAAACAAAATCATGTCTTCTAATCATAACCACTAAACTATTCCTTATGTTATATGCTGAATTGATATAAACATCACTATTTCTCTCTCTCATCACTCAGGGTGAAAAATTTAAGTATTGGTATGCTTGTTCCCTCAGTATATATTCGAAAACATAGTTTCCCATAGGTTCTATTAGCTCTACTGTGTAATGAAATGAAAAATATTAATCTTGACGTATTAAAAAATCGGGTTCTGATGACTCTATAGCCATGGAAACGTGGTAAAATGTGAAAAATCAGGATCAATTAGGAAGCTATGATCAATAGTATAATTACAAATGTGAAAACATGTGATGATGTTCCACCTTCTGGCCAGTCAAATCTATACTGCATCAGCTCAAGGTGGATCCACATATGTATCATGTATATATAAAAATTGATTATGTAATAGTAATTTTTCATTTTCTTTGGCATTTTTTTTAAAAATTTTATGTCTAGGATATAAATCACATCCATAACCTAACCACATATGATCATTTTAGGGATTCATCGGTTGAGAAAATTGTGTATTTTGACCCCTAGTGGACAACCAAAATAAATTTTTCTTTTCATTTTATATTTTAAAAAGGAACTGAATTCAAATGAAATGTGAAAAAATGGATGTGGATCTCAAACAATTAGTCTTATTATAACATCGTACTTCTCTAAAAAGTTTTTAAAAACCATTGTTATATAAATGAATCCCCCACAATTGATCAAATACGTCCTTTAACATTGTACAAGGAGGAGGGTAGGAAGGGAAATAGGCTTGAAATAGATTGATTCTAATAGTTCAATCATGGAATCTATGTGAAAAATGAAGGATTGATGTTAGTAGGGTCTTATGAATTTTTGTAATCAATTAATTCCTCAATCATTTTAAACCCATACTTGTTCATTCATCATTTTGATAAGACCTTAGTGTAAATTCTTGTCAGTTTACATGCCCCAGGTATCTGTCAAGAAATATTCTTAGATAAGACAATGAAATTGATTTCTTAGAGTCCTCTCATGTTGTGAGAATAAAACACAAATAAGAAATCACAAAGGGAACCAATCATAATTTATATATCAATTAATCATTATTTCAATGAGTTTGAATTTTAATTAATTCTCCAAACTCATCAATAATTCTAAACAAGACCAATCAAGAGTGAAACATGATCCTTAACATTTAATGATTAAATTTTTCATTAATTATATGGTAATAATGATTTTTCAGTTTAAATCTAGCTTATTATTTTGAAAAAATAACTCCTAGATAGGTGAGATCAATACAAATACAGGTGTATTATTAGTGAATCGGTCAGAAGACCCAACACCAATTACTAAGAGATTGTTTCCCCTATATCAATATAATGAGTGAGGGAATGGTAAAGTAGTGTATTATAAAGAATTAGAAATGACATATTTAACAAAATCGAAGAAAGATGGAATCGAGAGCTCTCTGGTACATGTGGTATGCAATGGTGTGTTTTGAGATGACATCGCATGAAAATACAATGTCCCTGCAAAAGAGTTAGAAAATAAAATCACGCACTAGATAACAAACAATAGTATAAAGTTATAAATAGTTGTAATATTAGAGAAAATATGTTGGCATAAAGGGTGAGAAAATATAATATTAATTTTATACAAATTGTGATAGCTTTACAATGTATCATCATGAATGACAAAAAATGACAAAAAAAAAAGACATGAAAAATACATGATAATGATGACTCGAAAATACAAGAAATGATGTTTGGGTTGCCTCTTCTAAAGTAAAAACTAAATGTCATCATCCATATGGGTGGAAAGAGATTATTATCAGGTGGTTCACTGAATTACATACATCGTCTCCTCTAAAATATTCTAGAGGATGTGTCTTCATGATCACATTGTCGCTTTAGTGGATCAATCAATTCTCACATAGCAGCATGAGCATGAATGTTTTGTGGTATGAATGGAATCATTGGCCATTGTGGTAGCTAGTATTTTTGGATTGATACATATAGCTCATGAGGCTATTAGGCAATGTCAATGACTTGCTTGAGTACCCTTCTTTTCTAATGATGGTGGTGGGACTAGGCCATCATTGAAGGTAAAAGATTCTGAGGATCTTTTCATAATAAAGATACAAAAGAAAAGGAATGGAAATGAAAACACAATAGAACGTAAAAAATAAATCCCATGAATGTATATATATCCAATTTTTATAAAGGGTTGATAAAAATTACTAAAACAATAACCCTCCCTTGTACATTAAAAGGATACCAAAAATCCCAAAAGATGAATCGAAATCAAATCAGAGATCCATAGCAAAAATCTCCTCGAGCATCATCTTGCTGCTTGATGTCCCAATCGACTAGTTGAGGATATATGTAGACTGGGAAACACATCAGGGATAACAAAATCCTCTATTTAGATACCGATAATGACACAAAATTCAGTAAAACCAAGATGATGAGGTCTTCCACCAATATAGAAACGTATATAGTTAATGAGGCTCCAAAAATTACCCAAGAACTCAAGGAATAGACACTGGTACATCTCCTGCCACACTGTGATAATGTTTTTGTTATGTAATGACACTAAGCAGTGTAGGACATCATCAGAAATGTTCAACCTGTTGAGCATGCTAAAGTAAAAAATTTTGTTGGTTGTCATCAGCTTTTCCTGTAGGTGATGAATATTTACCATATGATGCATGTTGCTGAAGAAGAGCACTGGGTGAAAATATAGGTTCTTATCTATGGATGGAGGGGAGGAGTCATCTTGAGATCAGGAGGAACCATGCGGGATCTTAGAATCCAGTTTCTAGATTCTTTAGTTGAATGAGGAGTTATATGGTGTGGGCATGGGATGGGGTTCCTTGGTGCACACCATTGATATAAAGAAGTGATGCGCTGCGAATGTGAAGGGTGTGCGCTAGAGGAGGCTGGTACTATGGAAGCTTGGTTGGGTGGTTAGGGAAGAGGATAATAGGGCATGGTGAGGGTAGAGGGATGTTGGGTGTGGGATTGAGAGTGGAGGAGTTGTGTGGGAGAGATGTTCGGGTGCAATGGGGGAGGGGGAGTTTGGGGAGATGAGGGGTCAGGGCGAGAAGTGGTACATGTCATGATTTGCGTGTCACAACAAGCATTTTTTTAAATAAATGAACCAACTATATACAATATGTGTACAAGTGAGGCACGTCATGAATGGGCATGATAATTTCAAATTTTGGTTGAACTGGAGACACATCGTGAACATAGTGTACACGACGTGTACTTAACTATGTTTGGCCGAAATTTATTGTTCCATCTGCACCTCTTCCCCTTTGTATGTGGGGTTTTGGGATAGAGATCCTAATCTAACTTATCTGAAACATTCCTAAAAGGGGGTTCCTCACAGTCCGTGCTTCCTTTATATTCAAGATCTTGACTCCTTTAAATCATATTGGATCTTGAGGCTGATGAATCAACCTTCATTGAATGGCTATTAAAATATATTCAACCATTGACCATTAACCATGAATGGTGGTCCTCCCTCTCGTTGTATATCATTTTTTCCTTAAGGACAAACATGTACAACAATAAAAGGACCAAACCATCCTAACATCAGCATTCGATGTAATAGTTTTAATTTTCATTTGAACAACAAAACAGTATTCCTTAGAATTAAGGTATGTCTTGTAATTCACCGGTCGTTCTATTTTTATACTAGAAAATCCTTTAATTTTCATATTTATCTCTCCTTATTTCCTCTAATGGGTTTAATTCTAATAAATCCTAGTCTCCAAAATTTTCTACATCCATATTCAACTTTTTAATTTCATAAAATGAATGATGTTCTAGATCTACAAAAATATGTCTTGGTTTACCATAAACCAATCTAAATGGGGGTGGTTCATATGGTTGTTTTGTAATTAGTTCAGTATGCCCATAATGCATCATCCACCTTGAAGCTACAATAACTTCTACTGATGTTTTCTATTTACTTTAAAATTTGTTTCACCTCCCTATTTGACAATATGACTTCCCCACTTATTTGTGGGAGATATGGAATTATTATGTTTTATCCAATGCCGTATCTATTAATAATTTTTCTCACTTGCATATTGGTCACATTTATTCCACAATCAATGATGAGTAATCTTGGAAATAAAAAACGTGCAAACACATTAATTTGAGGGAAATTCATGACCAAATTTTATCTTTCATGTCTTGTGGCTTTGACTTCAACCAATTTAGAGACATAGTCTACTGCAACAAGAATGTAACTCCTCCCATGTGACTTAGGAAATGGTACCATAGATTAAATACCCTAGACATAAAAAACATCAACTTATATAATGTGGTATTGTGGAATATCTTTTTTTTGCTGATATTACATGTTCATTGGTATCTATCAAATTGATGGAATAATCCCCAGGCATCTTGATGCAGTAAGTGTTAGAAAAATCCACTTTGGAGGATCCTTTCCATTGTGTACTTATGTCAATGATGTTCTCCAGTTGGTTATGTGTGGAAAAAAATAAATGACATTATATATCTCTTACTTTGGGATGCAACATCATAAATTGCCATGGACACAGTGCATGAATAGCAATAGTTCATCCCAAAAGTAATGTTTGACATCAAAGAAAAAAATACTGCGTTGTTGGTATCAGAGGTCACAATGGAAGAATCTTGGGAAATGATATTTGTCCACATCTAAATACCAGGGTCGAGTAATAACACTAAATAATATCTCAATTGTAAAATATACATCAATATAAGTCTCATTGACTTCTTTAATGATGTTTAGGTGTATTCGAACGAGGTGGTATACAATGAAATTCTTTGTTTCATTGGTGTCTTTGAATAATACAATGAACTCTTACAGAAAATCAATTCAGCATATCAATTTTGGTTTTGAATCATTTGGGATCCTTAGGTATCAAAGGGTGGAATGATCAATATGGAAAAAAAATTTGGATTGAACGAGGTATGAAAAGAAATTTTCAAATGCATAGAAGATGTCTAGGAGTTCCATCATTGTAGTCATATAATTGATCAGGGGTTCATTTAGAGTATATATGGCATAATATATTTTACAGAAGGTGTTTTCAATGCGTATTATGAGGACATATCCTATAACTATGTCTCTTGTGTCTCATATATGCTCAAATACTTTTTCCCAGTTAGGTGAAATGATGAGTATAGGAAATAATAGCTTGTTTTTTAGTGTTTCAAAAGCATGTAGATAATACTCATTGAATTGAAATGGAAAATATTTTAAAAAAACCTGTGTCAGTGGATGTGTGATTTTAGTGATGTATTTTGTGAATCATAATTATAAACAATCATGTCAATGGGATCATCTAATCCCTTTGATGATTGATAGTTTTGGAAGATCCATGATAACTTGAATATCTCCCATATTAACCTCAATGACATATTTGGAAATCTTTTGTCCTAGTACTAGTATTCCATTTTCCATGAGGTGACATTTTTTCCAATTCAGTAACAAGGATCTCTTCTCCAAGCATTGGAGGAAGAGTTTTAAATTTCATAGACAAATGTCAAATGATCTCCCATAGACAGATAAATAATCCATGAATAATTTGAGAAATTATATATACATATCATGAAATATGTGTTCCAGGAATCCTTGATATTTTTTCAGTGAATTGCACATACTGAATGACATGCATCTATAAGAAAAAGATTCTAATGGGTAGGTTAATGTTGTTTTTGACCACTCAGTAGGGTTGAATGCAATTTGATTGTATCCTGATTAACCATCTACGAAATATTAGAAATCATTCCCTACAAGTCTCTTTATAATTTGATCCATAAATGGTTAGGTAAAATGATCTTTTCTTTTTTGTTGCATTCAAACATCTATAGTATATAAGAACTCTCTATTTAGTGATGGTGCATATTGGAATATATTCCTTATCATCATTCATTTATAATGTGATTCCTCTTTTATTGGGAATGTTTTGGAGGGGAGTAACCCTTCCATAGTCTGATATTAGATTTATTATTTCGTCTTCCATGAGCATCAACACTTTATTATGGAAAACATTCTTCACTGGCATCATGATCCACCTATGAGGTTATATTTTTAGTGTTTCATCCTTATCTAATAAAATTCGGCGTGTGAACTCTGATGGAATAATTCCCTTAATATATATCACCCCCCAAGAAATTGATTTCATGTGTATGTTTCAAACATTAACTTTTTTTTTCATTCTGATCCAAGGATTCTTCGACATTGATTATGATGGGTAAATATAATGACTCTCATAAATAGGAATAAATAAATGTATTGTGTAAAGGATTCAATTCTAGCTAGGGTGGCTAAATGATGGATGGAGTAAATGGTGTAATGGTGTCCCTAATGAGTGGAATAATAAAGATGAATTCCCCAATGTCATCAATTTCTTCCTTTTATGAATATGAATCATATGTCTTTTCCTCGATAGCCATGTGCTTTTCTCCTTGCTGAGTGAGAGATATGGTATTGCAGTCCACCATATCATTGGAATATTTTGAAACCATTATTAGGTTAAAAACATCTTGTTCATATCCAAAATTGAAGATGATATTTCCTTGATTAACAACAATGAAGACCTTTAATGTTTCCTAGAAGGGACATTAATATTTTTTTGGAACATATACTTCCTCTTCTATGTCCAAAAAAGCATGTCAGCTGGAAAAATGCATTTACTATCTTTAACCAAAACATGTTCGAGAAAACCACATTGGTACTAAACTGAATGATCGGATAACTAAAATGCTACCCTTGTTTTTGTATACTTGTGGTGTCCTAAATTGTGGAAAACAATCATTGGCATCACGTTAAATTTGTCTCTAAGATCACAGAGTTATATTCCAAGTTTACAATATCCTAATACATAAGGGATTGAAAATCTTCTAGGATCTGAAATATTCGGTGGTATTTTCTGTTGTACAATAGTAGAGAGTTATTTTTATAATGAGATGACTCCCAGATCTTCTATCGTTCCATTGTTTGATATCATGAATTTGTGAAATTTTTCATAAATAAGAATTTTGGTGATTTCTTTAGAAAAATGAATATTGATAAGGAATTTTTTGAACATTTAAGGGATCTTTTTTTTGTAGATCCTCTTGTCTACCTAACCTCGCTCTTTCTAGAAAGGGAAGAGGTGGATTCAGTGGAGCTAGGGCAACATAAATAGGTTCCTTTTATTTTCGGTGGGATTTCTACTTGTCAGTTGGAATTTCTACTTATGGTGTTTAGGGAATGGCATCCGCTAAATTGGGTTGTTGTTTCATAGGCAATTTAGGGGGCCTTGTTTCGTTTCACTATTAGAAATGTAATACATTTATACTCCAATATAAAAACCATGTTCTTTATTTCACATGTAAACATAATATTTTACCAAAAAATTTCATTTGATATAACATAGAAGATATATAGGTCTAGTGTCTTTGGTGATTAGGAACATTACATAATATCATAAAGCATAAAATACACATCATTATTGAAAACATATTTTACAGGACCACAACATTCCTTCATAATTAGGATTTTGTGGGACAACCTGAGTACTTGCACAAGGAAAGGGTGATCTATAAGGCCTAGCAAGGGAGTAAAAAACCATAACATGAAGAATACAACATATGTTAGGAAATACACATATCAATGGAGAATAATATAATCCTGGACATAATGGCATGATATATCATCATTTTCATAACATGGAAATGTCAAAAAAAATCTAACATGATATCAGCCTGAGATAAGGATAATTGTACATGTAGCATTAGTGAACAGTCATTTCATTTGAATTAGAATGATTAAAACCTCATTGCACATGGATTATCAGGATAATATTCTTTACCCAATGCATTGGAGTTATATCAGGGCGCTTACTTCATAATCAATTCACTTTAGGCATAAGCGTGCCACATGTATCATTCAACATAGATTCATTAAACATATCCATTTATTCTACGATAAAGGAATTTGTAATTAATAAATGAAACTCTATAATAAATATGTAAATGAGAATAATGGGAAATACCCTGGATAGAGAATTGGGCATGGTATTCACTACAAAATGATTGGGGCATGGAAAATTGCAGTGCAATTTCAGCAGCATAACGACGTGACATATGAATTCATAAAAGTGTTTGATTACAGAGAAACGGGTATCTCATCATATGTATATTAAATGGAAAGTATGGGTTCAAATATATACATTTATCAACATATGTATTGTAATTTAGATTCATAATATTATATAAAATCTTGAATGTATAGAGAAGAGATAAATCACTTGCCGAATTATGGCATGGTAACATGTTAACATGGGAGTCATTAATGAGAGTTAATATGGTCTCTCATTATATAAAAAACGAGTTCATTATCGGGGAGGTGAGAAATAATACCCCATATTTTTATTTGAAAATAAAATGGTATATCATAGTAATGATGCTTGGACAAAAATAAGAAAGGAAGAAATCACTTATTTGGATGTGTCACCCCAAAGGATTGTGAGAGGCTTAGGATAGTCTTATTAATAGATTAGGGAGATTTGGGAGGATTATATTGAGGGGAGGGTAGAGTTTGGTTGAGCTTAATATTTTTTAACTGATGAGTAAAAGAATATTATGATTGTTTATAAAGGAAAGGAGAGTGAATTGCCTATTATTAATTTTTTGGATACCATACGTTAAACTAATCAAAACCACAAACCAGCCCATGATTTTTCCCTTGTTTTATCCAATGGGTATTGGTGAAAATTAATTTATAAGTACATTGGACGAACTTATTAAAATATTAATGTTTCTTATGTGGAGGTGAGTCACACTCTCAATAAAATAAATTTTACATGTTTAAATGTTTTATAAGTTCTGGAGTAACCACTAAGGAACTATAAAATTAACAAAAAAATCTAAAATCACATTATTTTAATGAAAGAACAAATATTGGCCAAAATTCATATTTATACTTTTTTATTACATCAATATTGGGATATTAGGATGTCATAAAACAAATTATATATTTAAATGGTATTTAATTATTACACAGAAGTTTGATTATCTCAAAAATTTATGAAAATTTCACTGTTAGATAATTTTGATTTTTTCAATAAAAAAAATAATTTTCATTTTATATAGATTATTTTAAATATATGAATTTTTACTTTTAAAATTAAAAATGAAATTTAACAAAAATTATATGGGTTTTGATAAAAATATCATTAAAACCTTAATAAATATTACAATTATATTCATAAAAAATTATACGAATATTTATATATAATAAAAATTTATTTAGTAATAATATTTTATTCACAATATTATTTAATTTAACAATCCTATAATTTATCAAATTTGGTTTCTTATTTTAATATTAGCTAAAGTAATAATATTTCAGCTTTAAAACCCATTTGTAAAGAAACAATAATAAAATGAATTTAAATTCATCATTCTATACAAAATAAATAAACATAATCATAAAGTTATGGTCTTATTCCAAAATCCATTAAAACACTTGCATAAGACCTGAGTGTATGGTGTGCTATGGTGGAAGACTCTTGGGGCATCTCAGATAAAATTTCTATGTTGGTAATCTCTGTTAACTTCCAATTCTCCCATAGGAGATTCCATTAATGTTTAACGTGTTGAATCTCAGCTTGGGATTGGTCAGGATCGAAGCATATCAATACTACGTCCTTCCAAGCTCTGAAAAATGGGCTTCATATTGAGAAATTCAACTCGATGAGGTTATCGCTTCTTTTTTATGAATAAATATTATTTGTAAAAGCCCTATATTTATGCTTATCACGTGACCACTATTCAATGACTATATTATAAATTTCAACCATTCATAATGGTATTTTAAAATCCAATAACATAAGTCTATGGAATTGAAACTATTTTATAGAATCATTTTACAAAATGATACATTTAATTAAATCAAGAGGAATTTTCATTATTAAAAATATGGGTCGTTAAAATATTCCCCCCTTACAAAATTTCTCGTCAAAATTTCCCTTTCACACACTAAAACAGGTGAGGGAAAGTATTCTTCATTACTTTCTCTGATTCCCACATGTCTTCTTCAAACATGTAGTTTTACCAAAACACCGTGACATGGGGAATTATCTAATTTCGTAAAATGTTTTACCTATGATATATGATCTTCAACATCTTCTCTTCATAGAAAAGACCATTCTAAAACGGTACCACCTCTGTCATTAGTAAATGTGATGGGTTAGGTATGCACTTACCCAATAATGATACATGTAATACATCATGTAATTGAGATATGATCAGTGGGAGTGCTAGTTGATAGGCCAATACTCCAACATGATTAGGGATCTCAAAAGGGCTGATGTAACTTGGGATAAGCTTTCCCAACTTCCCAAATATAATAACATTATCCCACAGTGATATGAAGAAGAATACTAAGTCTTTGACATCAGACATTATTTATCGTCGATGATTATCAGCATAGCTCTATTGTTGACTCTAAGTAGCATTAATGTGCTGATTGATTGTGTTAACCTGCTCCACCATTTTTTTACACGTTTCTAGTTCTAGGAGTTTTCGCACCCCAACATCACCCCATCATGCTGGTGTTATACACCCATTCCTATAAGGAGATTCATAAATACCTATTTGGATGAATGAGTGGAAAATGTTTTTTTAAGAGAACTGAACCATAAAAAGATGCCAATCCCATCCTCATTATATGTCCATTGAGAATGTTCTCAACATGTCCTAATGTGTTTGGATATTTTTCTTAGATTGGACATCAGTTTGAGGATGATATTCCGTACTAATTTTCATCTCAGTATTCAAAGAACGTTGGAGACTCTTCCACAACATAGAGGTGAAACTTTGATCTCAATCAGATACAATCAATATTGGTACTCCGTGTAGCCATAACACTTCTTTGAGGTATATTATTCATGTTGGTCAATTATAAATCCTCCCAAATTACAATGAAGTTTGAATTATTTGTAAGGAAATCCAAAGAAACCAAAAAAGTATTTTTTTCATTTGGGGGTCCTCGAATGTTTTATGATAGTTTCCATGGTGATGTTCTCCCATTTCCAAATTGGTATAGGTAATGATTGAATCATCCCCTTAGACATCTTCTTCTCAGACATCACATACTAACATACCAGGAACATTGATGTATACTCAATGATCTCCTTCTTCATGTTATCCCTCCAATAATTCATTCTGTTATTTCGATGCATCTTTGTGTTTCATATGTGAATAGATTAATTCAAACTGTGTGCTTCATGAAAAAGTTTTTTCTTTAACTCTGGACTTGATGGAACACATAGTCTTGACACAAATATCAAAATTCATTCTTGATTAATGTTTAACTCAAAGGATTTCCCTTTTTTGATAGTTTCAATTTTTATGAATTCCCACATCATCCTTTTGAGAATCCTTTAAACTTTCAAAAAGAGATAGCTAAGAAATCATTTGTTAAAGGATTGATGATGTTCCCTTAATTATGATTCCCATATCCGTCTTCATCAAATATACGAATATTGGATAATTTTCAATTCTCATCAATGATATTATTGTTGGGTCCTTTCTACATAGATTATTATCAACCTTGTTCACTTTCCCATAGTGATAATGGATTGAGCTGTCATAGTATTTGATCAGATCTAGCCATCTTTGTTGGTGCATATTCATCTATCTCAGTGTGAATATATACATGATGATTTTGTGATCCGTATATATTTCACACTTCTCCCCAAATAGGAAATGTCGCCTAATTTTCAAAGCTATGATCATAGAATAAAACTCCATATCATGTTTTGGATATCCTTCCACATGAAATTCCAATTGCCATGAAGCATAATCAAGGAAATTTTAATTTAGCATCAACATAGAACTTAATCCCTTATCTGAAGCATCACTAAATAAAACAAAATGTTATCCACTTGTTGGTGGGGGGATAAAGGGCACAATGATAAACCTATTTTTAAACTCCTTGAATCTATCCTTGAATTCATCACTCAAATAATATATTACTCCCTTCTGATTTATCTTAGTAATATAGTTTGTAAATCATGAGAAATTTCTCACCAATTGGAGATAATGACCATAAAACTCCATGAATATATGGTTATTCATCCCTGATATGGGCCTCAAAAATCCATCAATTGTTGTTTTCTTGGAGGTATCCACAGATATACTATTGTTTGTTGTTATATAACCTAATAGTGAGACATCCTTCAACTAAAAATCACACATACAATAATTTTATTAGAGATTCTCCGTTCGCAAGGTCTCTATTACAGTGCTTAGATTCTCCTCATGCTCCTCATTGGTATTGCAGTATATTTGAATAAAATTTACAAAAACCACCAAAAATTTGTAAAGATAATATCTAAAGACTCTATTCATCTAGACCATGAATATTGTGAGAGAATTAGTCTGTCCGAAATAAATTACTATGAATTCATAATGGACATATCTTGAACAAAAAGCTGTCTAGTGGATATCCTTCATCTTCATCGTTACTTGATAATATCCCGACTATAGATCTAGCATGGAGAAGTATTATGATCCTAGTAGTTGATCGAACAATTCATCAATTCATGGTTGGGGATACTTTTTATTTTTCAGGATTTTTTTTGCTCACGATAATCAATGCAAAGGCACATTGACCCATCCTTTTTCATGATGAAGAGGACTTGTATACCATATGGTGAAGCACTTGGCCGTATAAACCCTTTATCCAAATTCTCATGTAGTTGTTTCTTCAGCTCCTCAATATCCACAATAGAAACCCTATATAGATTTTTGGATATTTTCAATGTCAATGTTATAACATCAATCAATAATTTAACATCTCTTCAAGGAGGAAGACCAGACAATTCCTTGGGAAACACTTTTGAAAATTCTATCACAATCGGTATGTTTTCATGGATGATTGAATTCTTAAAACCAATCATCTGACCAAGATAAACATTCTTATAGAGATTTAATATCAATGCTTGATATGATGGTTCTATGGAAGATTAAT
Organism: Viscum album; assembly: GCA_963277665.1. Taxonomy (NCBI): domain Eukaryota; kingdom Viridiplantae; phylum Streptophyta; class Magnoliopsida; order Santalales; family Viscaceae; genus Viscum; species Viscum album. Next base: position 1,305,800,278 of record OY728128.1, read on the forward strand.
CCTCCTCCTTTCACTTGTATAGAATTGGGGGTCGATTCATCATACTGATAGTGATTTTCCTCTCCTGAAAATATATGTTGGATCTATTTTGGGAATTACAATCCATTCCATGAATTTCATAAAATTCAACTAGAGGGAGTATGATGAGTTTCACTGGGATGTTCAATCCACAAATTTTGATTGGGGGAGTTATATTCATGGGATGCATTGGTATACCCATTTTTCATTCTCATCGACATCATTACATCAATGACTTGTGGTGGTGTTGGGATTTTTCTACTAAACATTAGAGATTTAAAAGAATGCATAGAATTATAATGAAAAAGTAAATGAAATATTATAGAATGAATAACTAGAATAGATGTAATAGCTTCATGTCGGGGTTCGCTTCAGCTATAGTGATATAAAAACAGACGCTTGCTACCTCGTAGGATTTTTATTGCCTCCAAAAACCCATGTCTTAGGGAGCTGGTATTCACTGTGTCGTGGTTCATTGCAGTTGATGAAATAAATAATGAGTTGATGGTCAAAATGAGTGTTCCTCTCCTCTATAACAGTATCAGGTTTTCCTGCTGGAATTTATTAGCCAGGTTCCCTTCTCTTCCATAGCTAAATTATTTCTTCATCCCTTTATGAAAATTTCTTGGGTGCTTCATTCCACACCATTGGAAAGTGGGGTGCTAGATTTTCTTATCACCATTGGAATTTTTAACCATAATTCTATAATTAATTTACACTTATCTCTTCTTATCTCCATGATACCCCTGTTATTCAACTATTTCCATTTAAACATTGAGGTAACATCAGGCAATTTCTTCACAGCTATCAAAGTCACAAATAAATATGGATTTCTATAGTCTAGGTTTTAGCCAACAAAAGAAGAAATAAACGGTGTATTTATGGGTAACAAAAAAATACAAAGATATATCATTAAATCCTTATAATGTTTTCCTCATACAGCTCAATGGATTTTCCATATTTTTTCTTAAGGTAAAGGAAGTCCATTTCTATCTTAAGTATAAGGGTGTGAAGGAAAATATTTAACAATAAATAGTTCCAAAAATCCTTCCCTTTTAACACCTCGATCTCTTCCTCTATGTTCGTACTTTTGATCAATGTCCACCATTGATTAGATTCACCCTCGATACGATAAGCAGCCAGAATAACCTTGTCTTGTTCGTAACATTGAAGGATGGAGAAGATGTTTTCAATGGAGTGGATCAATTTTTCGGTGACTATGGGATTAGATGATGCATTAAATGTAGGAGGAATTTTTCTCATATAGCTCCCTATTGAGGATTTTTCATTCATGGGGGGGGGGGTGGATGATCCTCTGGGAAAATGATTCTATTAAAATCATGAGTGAATTAATATAGTATTGTGACAAAGATCACAATTACCGCTACCAATAGATTAGGAATCTCATTATACTAGTCATAAAATTGATCTTCGCATCAATTATTACCTTAAAACCTCCTATAAACGACCATTTTCTGGACTGAAAAGAATGTTAGGGGTGACACATAAATGGTAATAAAAAAAAGGACAACATATTAATTACTTTTATTCCAAAAACTTATGAATTTATAGGATTCAATCTATGATATCCATGACCTAGATCCGCACATATATTCCTTGGGGAATTTTAGATTCCCTTAATTATGGTTCATACTATGGTTATGAATTTACCAAAGAATATACCCATGGAGTTTCATGACCATGAATTTAGCATGTCTAGTTTTCATGCAACAGTTCCTGTTTGAGTCTAGATCAATGTAATGTTTTTCTTGTTTTACCCCTAGATACATTTATTCATAGACACCTCTATTTGTTCATATCTTTACATTTATGTATTTGATTGATAAATAACTTACTCTATACTTAAAAAAAATTAGGTATTCTTTTATTATACATAGTCTTATCTCTAAGGCTTTCAGTAGTGTTTTCTAATCATAATCCAAAAAATAACTAATCTTATCCTATGATACCAACTACAACAACCCTTCTCTTTATTTCACTCATAAACATAATTTAGTACATGAGCTTTTCCCTTGATACAACATAGAATATCTAGTGGTATAGTGTCTTTGGGGATTAGAAACATTATATAAAAATATAAAAAATTACAAACACATCTTTATTGAAATTGTCATTTACATTACCACAACATTATTTTTCACTTAGCATTGCATTGGATAACCTGAGGATATGCATATGAAAAGGGTGAGATTTAAAGCCTACAAAGGAAGTAAACAAGGCATAAAATGAAAAAATTTTACATTTTAGGAAATAGGAATATCAATGGAGCATAAGTGAAATATGAATGTAAAGGATTGATATAGAATGATTATCATAACATGAAAATGTGGGAACAACATTTTACATGATATTAGCATGGGCTAAGGCTCACTGCACATGGAACATGAGTAAACCCTCATTCAACTATAATTATCATTAGTAAAACCTCATTGCACATGGTGTATAATGATAATATTATTTACCCGTTGCATTTGAGTGCTATCAAGGTGCACCCTTCTTAATCATTAAATTTCATGAATATGGCTTCCACATAGATAGATAAATTCTTTACTACATAATGTGAATACCCTTGATAGAGAAATGGGTGTGGTATTCACTACACAATGACATTGGATTGGAAAATCGTGGTGCAATTTCGGTAGCATAACAACATAAAATATGATTTCATAATAGTGGTTGATGAGAGAGAAAGGGTATCTCATTGTATATACATGAAATGGTAAATAAGGTATTAATATATATATATATAAATTTACAAATATATTGAATTGAATTTGAATTCATAATATAAAAGAATTTCTTTAATGTAAATGAGAAGATTGAAATCCCTTACCGAAATTCGGCCTGGTAACAGGTTTACATGGAAGGAATTAATTAGAGAGAATGGTGTATCTCATCGCTAGAAAATAATAAGGGAAATTTTGGGGATGATATAATGAATACCCCAACATTTTTAATTGAATATAAAAGGGTTTATCAATATAATGAAACATTGAAAAAATGATAATGGAAGAAATCCCTTACATGGAAGTGTGATTCCAAAGGGTTGGTAGTGGTTTGAGAGAGGAATCATGGTAACATAGACCACCTTTGGATGATTATAGGGAGAAGACAGAAGATTTTTCCCTAGATAGAAATGGTTTTAGTGAAGAGGAATGATAGATTTAGTGTTATTATATAAGAAAGGAGAGTGAATTCTTAATTATTTAGGTTTTGGACACCACACATTATCCTAATAAAAACCCCAATGCAACCCATGGTTTCTGCACATGGTTTTTATCAAATTGTAGTAGAAAACATTATATATAATTATAATGGCAGAAATTATTAAAATATTATGCTTTATTATGTAATGGTTAGTCACACTCAGGGAAATCATTTTAAAAATATAAAATGTTTTATAAGTCATGGAGGGTCCACTAAGGTACCATAAAAATAATCCAACAAATATAAAATAAAAATATTTTAAAGGTAAAGCATATATTGGACGAAAATATTTTTTAAATCATTTTATTATATCACTATTGAGTCATTATGATTTCATAAGGCACATTATATATTCAAACAGCATTTAATTTATACCAAAAAATTCAACTATCGCAGAATGTTAAGAAAAATTCATCATTAGATAATTTCAACATCCTGAATCCAAACATATTATTCATTTTATATAAATAAATTTTGAAATTTTGGATTTTTTACTTTTGATATAAAAACTGACATTTATAAAATATTCATTGGTTTTGAAAATAAACAACTTTCAAATCTAAATAAAAATTACAAGTGTATTTGTAAAAATTTATGTGATCATTAATTTATAATAAAATTTGATTAATTAATAATATTTAATAAAAATATAATTTATTTTAAAAATCCATTAATTTTTGAAAATAGATCTCTTATTTAAATATTAACTAAAAGAATATTATTTCTGATTTAAATATTGTTTACAATGTAACAATAATAAAATGAACTTATTTTATTTTTTCTAAACAATAATAATTCAAATAATCATAGTTTAAGTGTCTTGTTACATAATCCCTTATAACTCCCACAGAATATCTTTGGGTAAGGTGTGTGTGGGTGAAAGACTCTTGGGGTTGTTCAGATAGCACTACTCAGGTGGAAATCTCTTTTAACTTCTACTACTCCCATAGGAGATTACGTTAAACCTTAATGTGTTGAAGCTCTCCTTGGGCATGGTTAAGAGAAAATCCCAGTGATACTGCCTCCATTCAAATATCTGACAAATGGGCTTCGTATGGAGCAATTCTGTTGGATGATTCCATCACTTCCTTTTTCATACTAAATTTTATTTGTTAAAGATATATATTTATACCAATCATGTGATAACTTTTCAATGGATATATTAGCAACGATAAAAAATATTAAAGGTATTTTATAATACAAAAAATAAAAACCAAGAAATTCCATATGTTATATATACCATTTTTAATAGTAAGACATTCAATTTTATGAATATGAATTATCATTTATAAAATTTTTGGATGTTATAATATTACCCCATTTAACAATTTGACCCCCAAAATTTCCTATTCCCACACTAAAACAGATGAGGATAAATATTCTTCATCACTTCCTCCGATTCCCACATGTTTTCTTCAATTATGTGGTTTCACCACAACACATTGACGATGTGCATTGTCTTATTTTGTATTTATTTTTTCCCATGATCTATGATATCCACAGACTTTTCAATATAAGGGATTTCATTCCCTAATGATGACACCTTTGGATTTAGTAAATGTGAGGGGTCTGGTATTTACTTCCTCAACTGTGATACCTATAATACATCATCTACATGATATTGGTTCGTTGGGAGTGCTAGTCGATAGGCCACTGCTCCAATGCGATCACGGATCTCAATAGGGCTGAGGTACCTTGAAATAAGCTTTCAATTATTCTAAACTCTAATAACTCTCTTCCATGATGATATTAGGTGTAATACCGTGACTCTAACTTCAAACTGTAAGACTCATTAATGATTATCAACATATGAATTTTTTCAACTCAGTGCATCATTAATTTATTACTGGATGGTCTCAACCTTCTATACCATTTCATTGACCATTTCAAGACAAATAAGTTTTCTCTCCCCTACTTCATCCAAACATTATTGTGTTCACCACCACTCCCATAAAGGTCATCATAGGGATCCATTTGGATTCTTGGGTGGAATCTATTATTGTATGATAACTCAAAAAAATGAATATTTTGATCCCATTCTCCTTTGATGTCCATTGAGTTTGATATCAACATGTACCCAAGTGTTTTTATAGTCTGCTCATATTTCCATCAGTATGAGTATGATAAGCCATACTGATGTTCAACTCAGTATTCAGAGTGTGTTTGAGACACATCAATAACATAATGGTGAATCTTGGATCGTGATTAGATATAATCGATCATGGTACTCCATGTATTCTTTCCACTTCTCTGATGTATATTAGTTCCAGTTGATCCAATTATGAATCCTCCCAAATTGAAATGAAGTGTGCAGTATTTGTATGACGATCCACATCAACACAGATGGTATTGTTTATTTTGAATTACTTCGGAATCCCTATGAAAAATTTCACGGTGATGTTCTCCCATATCCACATTATTATGGTTAATGTTTGCGTCATCCCCATAGACATCTTCCTCACATTATTTACTTTTTGACATTCCATACACATTTATGTATACTCATCAATTTCCTTCTTTATGTTATCCCACCAGTATTCCTCTCGTAGATATTGATACATCATTGTCTTTTCTAGGAGAATAGAGAAATTTTATCTCCGTGCATCATCCAAAAGTTCTTTCATTAACTCTATACTTGATGGAACACATTGTATTGACCCAAATCTCACAAATCCTTCTTCATTGATATTAAAATCGGATAATTTACCTTTTTTATAGTTTTCACATTGATCGTATTTCCATCATCATCCTTTTGTGCATCCATTAACCATTATAAAATAGATAGCTGAGAAATCATTTTTCAAAGGATTGCTGATGCTCCTTTCTTTATGATTACCATGTCAATCTTCATCCAATCTAAGAAGATTGGATCATTTTCAATTCTAACCAATTATAATCTTTTTGGGTCCTTCCTAAATAAAAAATCTTCCACCTTGTTCTCATTCTAAGGGTGGTAATGGATTGAGTAGTCATAGTCTTTGATCAGCTCGAACCATCTTCATCGGCTCATATTCAGCTCTTTCTTTATGAATATATACTTGATGCTTTTCTGATCCTTATATATCTCACACTTCTCCCCAAATATGAAATGTCTCAAAATTTTCAAACTGAAGATTACTATATCCAATTAAAAATAATTTGTTGGATTTTTTTATCCCGAAATTTCAATTAACTGGAATAATATGCAATGAATTTTTCATTTTGCATCAACACACATCCCGATATATTTTTCTAAGCATCTAAATGACACAAATAGTTCTCCCCGTGTGGGTAGTGTGTGAACGAGTGTAGTGATAAGCCTCCTTTTCATTTCCTTGAAGCTATATTCACATTCATCACTCGATGAAAACGTCACACCCTTTCGAGTTTTCTCGGTAAGAGGGTTGGGAAATCATAATAAATTTATCACAAATCGATGATAAAATACGGTTAACATTAGGAAGATACATATATCTATCACAGATGTTGGCCTCGTTCATCCCTCAATTGTAGCCATCTTGGAGAGATCCATAGATATCCCATTGCTTGTGATGATATGACACAAGAATGTGGCCTCCAGCAATTAGAACTCACAAAAACTATACTTTTCATATAGCTTCTTCTTTTTTTCTAGGTCTCTATTACAGTTCTTAGATAATCCTTATTATCATCCTTGGTTTTGGAGTATAATAGAATATTTTTTTTAAATAATAACACAAATTTGTCAAGGTAGAATATAAAATACTATATTCATCAATTCTATAATGAATACTGAAGAATTAGTAAGTCTGAAATAAATTACTATTAATTTATACTGTTTGTATCTTGTACAAAGAGTATTCTTGTTGATATCTTCCTTCTTAACCCTTACTTGATAGTATCCTAACTAAAGATCTACCTGGGATAGGTATTATGATCCACATATCTGATCAAATAAGTCATCAATTATTGTTAAGGGATACTGGTTCTTTATCATGATTTTGGTGAGATCACGATAATCAATTCAATGGTCCATTGACTCACCCTTATTCTTGATCATGATGACTATTTCACCCCATGCTGAAGCATGTGTGTGTATAAACCCATTATCTATATTTTCTTGTAGTTCTTTATTTAGCTCCTCATGGTCCACAAAACCTTTTCTATGCATAGTATTTTATATTAGAAACTCCCCAGGTATAAGATTAATCGATAATTCAACATATCTACTAGGAGGAAGACCAGTCAATTCCTTTGGAAACACGTCTAAAAATTCCCCCACAATAGGCATGTCTTCTAGGGTTGTCTCTCCCATAAACTCAATCATCTGAGCAAGATATGCATTCTCATAGGGCAGTAATATCCACTTTTGAGATAGTGTTGCTAAAGAAGATTCATCCTCTTCTATACGCATGTACAGAATCGGGGGCCGATTCGCTATATGGAGAGTAATTTACCTATCATGGAAATTTAAGTTGTCTCTATATAGGGAAATCCAAACCATGAAATGAATTTCATAAAATTCCACTATAGGGAGTATGATGAGGTTCTCCTAGAAGTTAAACCCACAAATTATGATACGGGAGGAGTAGAATTCATGGGATTCAACAATTGGCCCATTTTTCATTCTCACATGCAACTTTTCTTCCATGATTTTTGGCAGCGTATAGATTTCTCTACTAAACATTCCAGATATAAAAGAATGCGTAGAATAAGAATCGAAAAAATATGTTAGAAATTATTGAATGATTAACTTTTGTAACTGTAGCCACTTCGTTGTTGGGGTTCACCTTGGTGGTAGTGATAGAACAAACTTTCCCTTTCTACCTTGGAGGTTGTTGGATGACTCCAAAAACCAAAGGCTTATGGAACTAGTTTGCAAAGCGACCTAGTTCATTGAAGTTGAAGTAATGAAAAATGTGTTGAGGGACGAAGGGATCATTCCTCTCATCTATCATAGTATCAGGTTTTTATTTCTAAATGTTAATGTCCATGTGCCCTTATCTTCTACAACTATGGCATTTCCTCATCCTTTTCAGGAAATTTCTAGGGTGCTTCTTTCCGCACCATTGGGAAGTGGGTGCTAGGTTTTTTTAGCATCATTGGATTAATCCATTGGACCACCGGTATTAATTTCCACATTCAAAATCTAATCACCATGATACACATGTGATTCAACCATATCCATTTCAAAATAAAGGGACCATCAAACAATTTTCTCATATCTATCAAGGTCACTGATCTCTAGGGATTTCTGTAGGCCATGTTTAACCAACAAAATAAGAATTTAACCATTCATTTGGGGCTAACAACAATGCCAAAGGAATATCATGAAAACCTTGTGATGTTTTCCTCATACATTCTAATTAATTTATTGTCCTTTTTCTTGAGGTAAAGTAAGACCCTTTCCATCTTTAGTCAAAGGGTTCAAGGAAAATATTTTTCAATTTTTTTCTAGAAGTCCTTCCCTTCCAACACCTCAATCTTTTTCTCAGGCTTTGTATTTTTTTATCAAAGTCCCCCATTAGTCATCTTCTCCCTCCATATGATAAGAAACTGAAAGAATTATCTCTTGTTCAGAACATTGAAGGACGGAGAGGATATTTTCAATGTAGTTGATCCATATTTCAGTGATTGAGGTATATATGGTCTATTAAATGTATGAAGCATTTGTCTCATGATTCTATCAAATGTAGCTCATTCGTTCATGGGGTGGGGGTTGAATATCTACATGACCCTTCTTTATATTCAAAAAATCAGTTAAATGAGAGTGTATCATGACAAATATCATATTTCATACTCCCATTGTATTGAGAATCTTATTTGTACAGTCATCACGTTTATCATTACATCCTTTATTATCCTGAGTCCTCCTATTACCGACAATTGCATTGAAAAAAGGAATGTTAGGTGTAACACATAAAGGGTAATCCAAAAAATGTATAACTTATGATTTACTTTTATTTCCTTAACATAGGAATTTATAGACTTCAATATATGTTAACAATGATCTACTTGCCAACACATATTCATAGGGGATTTTTTTATTCAATGAATAATGGTTCATACTAAGGCTATGAATTTACAAAATCATATCACCTCGGCGTGTTTTAACCAAGACTGCATCAAGGCATGTTTTGATGTATCGATTCCCATTCGAGTCTAGATCAAAGAGGTGTTTTCATGTTTTACCCCTAGATACATCTGTTCTAGAGTCACCTCTACTAGTTCATATGTCGATAGGGATTCAATTTCATGATAAACCAATTACTCTATACTCATAAAAAATTTGGAATATTTTTATTATACATAGTATTATCCCTATGGATTTCACTCTAGTTTTCTAAAGTTAATCCCATATTTTACTAAACCTATCCTCTCATACAAACAATAACAAAACTGCTTTTTTATTTCATAGATAATCACAATTTATTGCAAAAACATTTTGCATTATACAACATAGAAGATCAAGAGGTCTATTTTATTTTGGGATTCGGAACATTACATAACATCTTAAAACATGAAATACATACCATTATTGAAAACATCTTTGACATAAGCACAACATTCCTTCGTACATTGCATTACATGCGATAACCTGAGGAAATGCATAAGAAAAGTGTGACATATAAAGCCTAGTAATGGAGTAAAAACGGATTTATATTATGAATAGAATAAATGTTAGGCTATAGGAACATCAATGTAGATTTAGGAGAATATGAACAAAAAGGAATGATATATCAAGACTATTATAAAATGGAAGTGTGACAACAACAGTTAACATGATAATAACATGAACCAAGTCACATTACAGATGTAGCATTAGTAAATCCTCATTTAACTTTAATTAGAATGATTAAACACTCATTGAACATTGTGTATCTTGATATTATTCATTTCCCATTGCATTGGAGCACTATTAGGGTTTACCCTTCATAATCATTTAATTTAATGCATTAGTGTGCCACATATATCATATAACTTGTATTCGTTAAAAATAATCATTTATTACATGATAAAGAAATGTTTAATTCATAGTGAAACTCAATAATAAATAATTAAATGTGTATAAATTTGAATACCCTTAATGGTGAAATGGGCATGATATTCACTACACACAATCTTTGGCTTCGAAAATCATGGTGCAATTTCGGTAGCATAAAAGTGTGAAAAAATAATTCATAAAAGTTGATAATGAGAGATAAAAGGGTATATCATCATATATTAATGAATTGGACATTCAGGGGGTCAAATATATTTATTTCCCAACATATTTAATTAAATTGATAGGCTTAATATAAAAATAATTTCATTAATGTAAATGAGGATAGAGAAATACCTTATGGAATTTCTGCATTGTAACAGGTGAACGTGGGAGGTATTAATAAAAGATAAAAGTGTATATAATCATTAAAACGCAATTAGGGAATTATGGTGGAGCTTTTAAATCATACCCCATCATTTTAAATTGAAAATTAAATGGTAGATCAATAAAAATAAACATGGAATAAATGAAAAAGGAATAAATCAATTACCTAGAAGTTTGATTCCAATGGAAATGGAGAGGCTTGATCGAGGATTCATGGGATTTTGGGGAACCTTGGGGGGATTATAGAGAGATGAGGTCTGAGGTTGGTTGATCTACAAATTTTTTGACTAGAGATGAATATGAGATTTAGTGGGATTATATAGGAATGGAGAGTGAATTAATTATTATTTAGGTTCTGGATACCACACATTATACTAATCAAAACCACAAACCAATGCATGGTTTTTCCCATTTTAGTCCAAATTGTATGAAAAAAATTTATTTTAGACATACAATATCAGAAACTACTAAACTATTTGGCTTTATTATGTGGATGAGAGTTACGCTTTCAAGGAAATCATTTGGAAAAGTGAAAATGATTTATAAGTCTTGAAGGGTCCACTAAGGAACCATAAAATTATTTTATAAAATAAAAAATCACATTATTTTAAAATTAAAACATATAATAGAAGAAAAATAAATTTTATATTATTTTATGTCATCATTATAGGTTCATTATGACGTTCTAAATCACATTATATATTGATAAGGTCTTTAATATTTAACCAAAAAATTCGACAGTCTCAGAATATTATGTAAATTTCATTGTGAGATAATTTTGACATCCTAAATCCAGAAAAAAATATTCATTTCATGTAAATAATTATTTAAATATTAAATTTTTTATTTTCTAATAAAAATATACATTATATTGAAACTTCCCATGTATTGACAAAAGAAACTATCAAACCTTAAAAAATTTACGATTTTATTCATAAAAAATTATAAGATGGGTTTATTGAATAAAAAGTTATCTTTTAAGCGTATTTTATTAAAATATTATTAAATTAAATAATCCATTAATTTAACAACATAGATTCCTTATTTTAATAATAACTAAAAAAATAAAATATGTTATTTAAAAATCATTTACAAAGTAACAATAATAAAATGAATGTAGATTATTTATTCGATAAAAAATCGATAAAAATAATCACAGTGATAGGGTATTCTTACATAACACCTTATGAAACCTACATAATACAAAACGGTAAGCTGTGTGATGGTGACCGACTTTTGGGGCTGCTCGGAAAACATCTCTTGGGTGGTAACCACTATTAACTTCCACTTCCCCCATAGGCGAGTCCGTTCAAGCTTAACATGTTTAATCTTTCCATGAGATCGGTCAAATGCGAAGCCCAGTGATGCTACCTTCTTTTCAAGATCTGAAGAATGGTCTTCGTATAGAGAAATTCTACAAGATGTGGTTATCACTTCATTTTTCTGGGTATATTAAATTTTATAAAGCCCTATATTTATACTAATCATGTGATCACTTTTTAACTACTATATTAGAAACGGTAATAATTATTAATTATAAATTAAAATCTAATAACATAAAATAAAGGAATTTCATATGTTTTATATAGCCATTTTACATATTAATACATTTAATTATATCAAGTGTAATTTTAATTAATAAAATTTTGGGTTGTTACATTCAAAGTACTAAAGAATCATCTCATGTAACTTGTATGTCTTATTGTTAATATGTAAAGTAAATAGTAATCTTTCAGAAAAGGATTTTGAAATTTGACCCATTTGAATCTCTTGGTTTCCCAATTCTTATCACCGATTTTGTAACTTCTTTTCATGTGTTGTCATCCTTTTCTCAGAATTTTGAATGAATGATGTCAAGAGGTTCTTCATGTTACCCTGATGTGGTGGAGGTGGCTGCTATTGTCTTGGCTGGGTGTGTGGAAATTGTTGTTGTTGTTGGGGCCTCAAAAAAGGTTGTTGTAGATATTTCTACCACTGTAGTATTGGGATATGTTTTATTTGTAGATACCATGGTTATCCATGGTTGTGAAATTGTGCTTCACCACTACGCTGCTGAAAATATCATTTCTTGTTTTGAGGATGTTGTTGACCAGGCCTTTGCAGCCAAAATGGCTTTTGTTTTTACTAAATTTTCTGGTTTTGTTCATCATTATTAACATAATTATAATCATATGGTTCATTGTATCATGCATTTAAATCATGATAAATTTATGGTCCACCACACATCTCACATGACTAAATCACTGTGAAGGGGTTAGGAGGGGATTTTATTGTTGGTATCAGAAATGATTCAAGATTTATGGTTACCATTTCAACATGCGCTAATAATCGCGTGGTCTCGTCATGATGGAATATTACATGTCCTTGTAGTCCATTTTTACTTTTCCATAGACTGGAATTGTGAGATACATCATCCAAAATATATCTTCCTACATCGGGTGTTTTAAACATCAATCCTCCCTCTGCGGTAGGATCAATGAATTATCATGCTACAGGATGGAATCCTTGATAGAAGGATTTCATTTGAATCCTGGTGTCGAGTCTATGATGTAGATACTTCCCAATTAATTCTTTGCATTGATCCCATGCTTCCCATGTATATTATAAATTTTCGTGTTCGTGGACTTGAATATCGTTCTAGAGCCTCCAGGTATAGAAAGGTGGAAATTATTTATAGAGAAATTTCATTGCGAGCTCATCCCAAGTCGTAATTGACTCAGGAACATGTTTTTTAATCAAATATTTTGATATTCCCTGAGTGAAAAGGGGAGGAAACACATTATTATAGCATCAGATGAGACTCCCTGGTTGAAAAAGGTATCACAGACTTCTATGATGTTATAAATTTGTTAATGGGGTGTTTTTGATCTAAATGCTATTTAACCGCCCCATATTTTTGATCATGTGAATTAGTGAAGGTTTACTTTCAAATGTGTTGGCATGAATATGTGGTCACACAATGCTTGGTGTTTCACCATGTATAGATGGTAAACCATTGTTCATGATGGTCTTCTATGGTTCCAACGGGTGCTCCAAAAAAATTTGGGTGTGAGGAAGGTTTAGTCCAATAGGGTGATGTTTCGTGACCACTGCTAACTGGTGAAGTGAAGAAAAATCCCTTTCAATCTCAGGATCGAAGGCAAAGGGTTGTATTTATTCTATATTGCTTGATTGGGTCAAGGAAATAAAATAAAAAAAATTAAAATAATGGAAAATACCCAATGGTGTTAAGAATAAATGGGATGAGGTACAGGTAGTCCTAGGGTAGATAACTATAGTTCTTTTCTTCCAAAGAAGTGTTGCCTCCCCGGCAAAGAAACTGGATATTTGATTCCCCCAAAATGTGTCGTTAATTCCTTTGGGTGTGACTTGAATTATAAATTTAAAACATCTCATATTATACTATTTAAAAAGGTTTTCTGTTGAGGATGTTTGGGGTCATACCCATAGAGAGCGTGGAACGCAGTGTTGACAAATCATATCTAATGGTTGGGTCAGTCCAATTTAAGTTTTATTTTATTAAACTATTGATGTAATTATAAATAATTATTTTTTAAAAGGGAACCCAAAGGGAGGGGAACCTGTTTCCCCGGGTAGTTTTTCTAAATTAATTTATCCTTACTTGGTTAATAATCATATTTAATTGTTGTGCAACCAAACAGTTTCATTGATAGAAAAAATGTTCATTCCCATAAAAACATCCATAGAATCACAAATCATCATGTTTAGATGAATCAAAACGACTAAAGTTATTTATGTTTATATTGATATTTGTAGAAGAGTAATTAATTTCAATCATTATGAATAAATTATTTCAATCATGTTGAGGAACATTCATTATTTAAGTAATTCAGTCAATTAATCAATGAAAAATAAAATAGGGGTATATGAACCACTTGATAGTAGCACATTACATTATCATTACGAGAAAAGATAAATCAATCTATGATGGTACACACCCACTTCTATTGATTCTTATCTCCCCTAGGGGTTTATCCAACCATACTCCAGTGATCGCCAATGACAGTAATACCCAAATCCATAGGAGAGAGATTGAGAATGAAAGAAAGAGACAAGAAAAACGAAAAACAACAATTATAATTAAAATATAAATAATTAAATGATTACATTAATTAGTATATAGAAAAACAGATAAAGTACATATCTATAGTGAAATCCTACGAAGGCTCTTGGTGGTCGTGCATGCTCCCTCAGGTGCATAGTGTGTTGGAAGGGCGTCTGAAGGGCTCTTTTTATAGAAACTTCTAAAGCGTGTTTGGAAATGTTGATTTTTATTTACTTGTGTCATCGTCACCATGACGTATACCTAAGGTACATGTCGTGTACTTAAGATATGATATATCTTCCTATGATTTGAATACACCGAAACATCGTACACTTCTTTTATTTATAAATAGTTACACCGCCAATCAATTTTCATGGGTGGTTTTGCTAAATTATTTTTTCCTTACATTCAAAATAATCCTATTAAATAGCTGCACAACCATACAGTTTCATTGATAAAGGATATACACAATACCTGTAAAACTACCCTAGAATCCCAATTCATCATGATCAAATGAATCAAAAAATGTAAAAAGAATTTAGTTCAGATCTTTATATACATAATTGAAATTCAATTCAACCATCAAGATTAAATTATCACAATCGTGTTGGGGATCTATAATTATTGAAATAATTTTGTTAATGATTCAATGAAGAATTAAATAAGAATATAGGCACAACAAGATACTACCACAAAATCTTATCATTACAAGAAAAGATAAATTGAACTATAATGATACACACCCCCTTTGAACAAATTTTCTGTTACCTATAGGTTTAGCTAACCATCCTCGGGTGATCGCCAATGATGATTAAACCCAAATCCATTGGAGATAGATGTACAACGAAAAAATGATTCAAGAATAAAGAAAACCCAACAATTAGAATTTATATATAATATATTCAATGATTACATGAATGAAAGGAATGAAAAACACAAAAAGACTTATCTACGGTGGAATACTATGGATGCTCTTGGTGGTAACGCTTGCTCTCTCAGGTCCACATTGTCTTGGAAGGAATCCAGAGGCCTCTATTTATTGGAAAATTATATAGTGTGTCATTCAGTGTCATTTTTTATTTTAACGCATCGACGTCATCACAATGTGAACATGAGGTACATGTCATGTTCCTTAAATCTGATTTCTCCTCCTCTACGTTGAATCCACAGAAACAATGTATATTGGTTTGACTTCAGTCATGTCATGTACCTAAGGAACATGTTGTGTACTTGAAGTTCAAAATGTGTTCTGTCATTATTACTTGTCTTGCATGTAGCTTTCCTCTACAGGAAATCACAATGTTTAGTCATTGTTTTCCTATGTTTTCAGCTCCACTTCATCTTAAAAATTTCCGTTTTGCACCGTGAATAATGCATGTGGAATGAAGTATCGATCCGTTCATCATTACCAATGTTTTCCTGGCTATTTATTTATGTTTCATTCTTGTATAAATACATAGAAATCATTAATATCAGAAAAAAATATTATATTAAATTAATTTATATTAAATGAATTTATACATAGAAACCCATAAACATATGTATACAAAATAATCCACTCAAATACCCCCACACATAAATCTTTGCTTGTCCTCAAGAAAAACCTCAACATCATATCACTGAGGGTCCATACATTAACATGATAATTTTTAAATTATGATGCTCAAAATAATATTTTATAACAAAATTTTGTAAAATAATAATCACATACCCAATAAAGAATCCAACAATCATACATACTTTATAAATTGAAATTTAATACACTAGAACCTTTCCAAACACAGTATTCAACATTTCATCAACTCCCATTCAATTTATTATTTACATCACTATTTAATTTTTTCATTAATATCTCATGGTAAAAATTTAATGGGTTTATTCTCATACCTCGTGTAAATTATTTAAACCATATACCTGTATTTAATTTACTTTATCAACCCCATGAATAAAAATATCACAATTTATCATAATGGCATTGAAATTTAGATCTCATGACTCTGCAGCTGAAGGATGGTATTTTAAATGTTGAAAATAATGTAAGGCTCAAGGAGGGCGATAAGATCTAATGTATATTTCATGATAATCATAAGAAAATATCAATTAAACTTCTCCTCACTAAAATATAATGTCATCTCACACACCACCCAAAACATACAGTGAAGGCTAACAGAAAATGTAATCAAAATGAAACATAATCCTCTCTTGTTTCTATCTTTTTTCTCTCATTTTTTGTTTTTATTCAAATGGAATGAGTTTAATAAACCTTATATCCACCCCATAACCACATATTCTAAAGATCATTGGCCTGGAAAATGATAATTTTTACTCTCCCAATTCACAGCCCATTTTATTTTCATTTTTATTCAATTTTTTACCAACAAATGTAATATATGATTGAATTTATTGAATATAAATATGAACCATCCAAAAAAATATATGATAGATCCATGAAGTCTCCTCTCAAAAAATTATATCCCAAATCCACCATAATGAACCCCACCCCTTACTCATTCAATTCAATATCAAGAAAAATAAAAACAGGAGGCGGGACATGAAATAATGGCTAGATACATTGATTAATCCTAATAAGGACATCCTTTGATTCTGCAGGATAATGGAGGATCACTGTAAAGGTGAGTCTTTGGATAAAAGGGTTCATTAATAAATTTCCCCAATCATTTCAAAATTGAATTTGTACAGTCATATATTTGACAAGATAATAATTCTTATTCTAGATGGTTTACATTCCCAAAGTCTGACATAAGAAATATGTTTAGAATAATTAGAAATATTTGTCCATGAATACATTAAGGAATGGGAATAGAATATGATCCAATCAGGTCATTTCATGAAAATAAATAATTATATTAAACAATGCATTCCTTGAGGAATAAATATCATGAAAATGAATCATATGAGAAATCATTTTCAATAACATCCACATTAAAGTATGCAGGTGACTATTAAAATTTATATTTTTACATGAGGTATTTATGGGGATCTTATTTCAAATTTTCAAACATGGGAAAATAATTTTTCATAGTGATGATGTGTCATTGATTAGTGAGGGAATGAAAAAATTCAATCATTATTATCGGTGAATCTTATTCAATTTACTTATTGAAAAAAATTCAATCCATTCAATTTTCTCAAAAAAAATATATTAGTGAAAACAATGGGTTCCATGATATAGACAAGTAGAAAATTACCCCACTTCTGTTGATTTTTCTGAATTAGTCTCTTAGGTTCTTTCTGGCCAGGTAGACGATGTGTATTGTGATTACACAATCTGAAATATTCTTGTTTCATGCTCTTATGATGTTTCCCTCTCCTTCCTTCTAGCGACATGAAAAAAATAAACATTGAAAGTATGTGCCATTGAGAATTTAAAATTTCTAGATCATTCCGGTAAAGTGTCCACTAACGGGGAGATTTATTTAAAATGATATAATAAAATAAATCTACTCCCTTGAGAGTGTTTTTTTAAAATTTGAGATGCCTCCCAGTATCATCTATTTTTATGGTCATTCAACTAGATCTTTTACCGTTTAGCTAATTGTAACATGGTACAAAGATAATTGTCTTGGGTTTAACCACATCTTGCACTGTTGTGCATTCAGGGTTGTCTTTTGATTCCTCCTTTATTGGTTCATCTTAGAGAGTGGTGGAATACAATTTTAGGACATTTGTAATGAAAATAATAGTAAATCAAAATCTGGCAAGATTATGATGCTCTCATGCTCCACCACTGATTCTTCCTTTTCTTCCTCCAGTTCAAATTTTTGAAGGGAATTTTTAGTTAGACCCTATGTATTCTCCTCTTCGAATTGAAATTATTGGAGGGAGTCCCATTTAACGTCAGTCTTAACAATACCCTTGAGTTCGATTGATATTTTCTCATTATCCTCTTCCTTGAAATTTTCTCCATCCTTCATATATTCAATGGTATTCACCTTTGATCCTATTGACTATTCTACATTGACTTCATCCTCTAAATGACATAGTTTCAGAAGGAATTATTTTTTTTCATCATGGTATTTTTTATTTATATAAGGGGTGCTTCAGATTATGATACTTTTTCAACGTCTAGGGATTCATCTTTTTGAATTATCTCATAATTATCCAATAATTTTTCTTTGATATCCTCATATTTATTTATTCTATTTGTTTCTTCAATAGTTTGAATTCTCTTAACATTCTCTTCCTCATCATATTCATCATTATAATAAATCCCTGCATAAGAATTTAAGATTATATTATTCATAAATTAATTTTAATTTGAACTAACTTGTGATAAGTATATAAATAAATTCTCTTTGTTCACTAAGTTGGGCGTCATGATCATCCATCCTCTTATCCAAAACTCGAATGAACTTTATGAGCAATGCAGAAAGTCTGTCATATGAATTTTTATCATGAGGTTGTTTGATTTAATGTTCTTTATTAATGTAATTATCAGGAGGTTGTTTTAATTCAATATCATGGACTTCCTATATTTCACGATCTTCATCATCTTAAAATACACCTTTATATATATTAGACACTACTGGTAGGTGAAAATTAAAACATGAAATCCTATGGGATAGGGGAGTAGTCAGTTTTCCTTCCTCACTATGTTTTTCCTCATTATTGTCCACAACCTTGTCTTTTACATCAATACTATGGGAGAGAAATCAATATAGTGTTTATTCATGATGATACTCTTGATTTTCTAGAATATAGGAATTGAGATGAACGTACTGTTGGGACTATCAATTTCTATGGAATCTTTGATAGTCCAGAGATCCTCTGCTATGCTGATAATAGGTTTGGGTCCACTATACTTGTTGGAATTCATCACGAATAGCAGAAAACAAATCATTATAATTGTCTCACTACTGTGTCATCCCTTTTGAATTTATTGCTTCTCATGTATTCAGATACACTGGGTATTGAGTGCATTATAATATGGGTGAAACAAAATATTGCGCGATTTCCAAACTCATCATTCACACCACAAAAATCTAACAAAATTGTAATGTATTATAATAAAAATTTACAACAAAATCAATTAAATAATCTATAATCATAAAACAGAAATGGGATAAGAACATTCTTTTACCTAATCAATCAGTCTGAAGTTGTCTCCGCACTCTACTGCTCCCCGAAAATGGAAATATAAATTTGATGGCTCCCGCGTGGCGGTGCCATTACATCCACCAGTGTGAATCAAATATATAATTTAGAATTGGTCTCAAATATTATCTAACTATAGTGACGTAGTGTAGTAGCATAACAGGTTCGAATCCATAGGGAGTCTTCCATTTGATTTTTTGAAATATGATTCTTAAACCTACAAGGGAGAACTTTCGAGAAGTCATTGTTTTGGAGTTTGATTTATGTTTTATTCTATGATTACATTAACTGATAAATAAGGGTTTGGGATAAATTTGAGTATCTCATTTTCTAATGTCCTTTAATTATAATCATTTAAAGATCTTCGGTATTAGTATGTCTAGAAAACATGGATCACTAGATGACTTTGGTCTTAGAATCAAAGTTCTACATAGGATGTAGGTATTCCATGGTTTCGAGATAAAGATACCCTAGTATCATTATGTTTGGATTTGTAAGGAAGAAATTATCCTAAACTAGTGGTCATAGCTTAGTCTACTTATGTTAGGATTGGGTTGTTTGTTTGATCATCCATTGGAGGTGGACATTCAATCAAATGGGATAGACTATTGGTTTATATCCTAGTTACCAATTCAAATTTTCTTTCCATGTATAGACATAAATGTGTATTTAATTATGCAGATATATAACTTGATCCCTACCCCAAATATATTTAGCTACTCAAGAAAAGTTACGATGATTTTAAACAACTTAAAGTCAACATTCTTAATATATCTATTGACATTAATGGAATTAGAATAATGCAAAGGTCTGAAATGGTAACTAAAATATTGTGCACTAAGTACATCACAATTATAAATAAAATAATTACATCAGAAAGGTAAATAGAAATTGAATCTAAATGAGATTCAGGGGAATTGAATGTGATGAAGAACGGAAGCTCCATGACACTTGGATTTTAAAAAATGCACAGATAATAAAAGTTTGAGGTTTTTAAAGGAGAAATGGCCAATGAATTCACAAATGAGATGCAAGGGAGAAGTGAAGAACGTTTGGGAATTGTGTTAAATGCTCAAACACTGCACTGCTTATATAATCATAATTTGGCATAACGTATACCATAGGGACATGTCGTGTAGCCTTATCCCACAACATTTTCCCTTTGATTTCCTTCATGGAATGTAGGTCTTGCAGATTTAAGAGGTCTGACCAGGTACAATACATGTACTGGATTTTCAAACAATGTAATCATTGACTATATGGATTTTTATGGAATACTAATTCATTTCTCACTAATTGGATTGACTAGAATTACGATGTGTTTGGTCTGGAAACAACGTGTAGTAGCTTTTTTTCCTTCAGGCTTTGTGGAATGGTCATGGTATGGCTTCATGACTTATGGTAGGCTTAGATTCGTTGGTTCACAAAATGTACTTGAGAATCTCGATGTGTACTGGGCCATTTTTATACATTTTCATCTATCTTCCTCAAAAACTTTTGAAGCTTTTATTCTCGAAAATTAAAACACATACCACATTCCTCATTATGAAATTAAATGAAAAACTACAAGAAATTGACATCCTCATGTGTATATAAATTTGTCCTCTAAAATTATTTGATCGTATGTTATTCCGATTGTATTATGATCTTTTAATTGATTAAACTATATGTGTTTTAGTTATTTAACATTCTATAATTTTTATTTATCATTTATGTTATCTTCCCTTATATATGTACAATAACATAATATCTTAGATCTCAACATTCTTATGTTTTATTTATTCCCAAATGGAATGAAATTTATTCTGATTGATATGAGGTGCAACGATATAAAAATAATTGTGTTCTAAAATCATTCATTGTATTAGATTTTATATTTTCAATTTACTGTTGCTTCAATAATGTATCTATTTTTTCAAAACTACAAAAATGTCCAGTCCTTCAGGATGAAATTCCTTGTTTATTATGAAAATTTATTAATGTAACCATGGTCTATGGGATACTTAGGTGGGGTTATTAATGTTTTTTCACTAAATAGAATTATTAATTAAAAGTATGATTTATTATGGTGACAATACAATTTCATGAGTTAGAATTTATTTTTCCATGGCCTAGATTAATATTCATAATATTAAAATGTGATTTTTTTTAAATAATTTTTTTATTTTAATTTAAAAATAAATATCCTATAATTAACATATTATTTTCATAAAATGAATTTATTTTATGATTTTGGACAACGAAAAATTTTTATGGTGATTTAATGGAGTTTTTCTAATGTATATGAATTTTAATTGAATTTTGAAATATGTAAAAATACGGTATCTGAAATTATAAGTCAAATAAGATATTATTTTCAAAATGTATGATGTAAGAACCTATTGATTAAAAATAACATTAACTAAATACCATTTATAATTATAATAATAAACATTAAAGGTAGTGTTGAACCAAATTATAAAGTAAATAATATAATATTAAATAAGCATTCCACTCTTCCCCTTATAAAAACCACCCATTGCCTCCCCTTCTGCACACACATTATATCAAATTGATATTTCCAAATTTCTACCCATTTATATTCCTAATCCACTCTTACATGTTCATTTTTTACAATTGAAACTGAAAAAATAGTTCTAAGTAAAATAAGGAGTTTTTCAAGGAGTTGACATTCTAATTTAATATTATCAAACTACATATTTTAGATTCTTCTTCTACCTAATTATCACCTCACTAATCAATCCTATAATAATAACATGTATATATAATATATATTATAATGTTATATTTTTAAAATAATATCTACTTTTCATCCTCTTCTCTTCTCAACATATTGTAATAATGAAACCATTTTCCATATTACGTTAGTTTTCCACATCCATGGGTGATGAGATTTCATTTTCTATTTATTTTTTAATGGAATTATTAAAAGCACATATAATCTATTAAAATAGACTAAATATGAATACTATATTTACACACACTCTATTTTCAATATATGTCACCAATATTGAATAAATCAAAAAAATCCATGATGTTTAGCAAAACCACCAGAAATAACTAACTATATAACATTATTGTTTTGAAAAAATGAATTGTTGATATTGTGGTACACAACTAGGTATTTGGGACCATTTTTTAAGGATTTTAATTTAATGTTATTTCACTTCATGATTTTTTGACCCATTTTATTAAAAAAATCATAATTATATTCAATCTATCCAACCCGAGATCTATGAAAAAACCAGTGGAATATTGAAATTGAAAATTTTATATCATAAAAAAAAATTTTAATTGAAAATAATAATGATATTGTAAATCTAATACATATAAAAATTATCATAAAATATTTGTTTAATTATTCTAATTTTATTTTATAGTTTGGTAAGTGAATGTATAGTGTTATTCTATAACATATAGTTACATATCTATTTGAATAACTATATTTGTATTAGGATATGATTTCTAACTCATTATCTTACTTTCTCTCTATTTTTATTATTTAATTTTTCAATATTTTATATATATTTTTTAAAAATATATACTTAATTTTAATAACCTTTATTTGCTGGGGATGTAATAATTTAATATGTAATATATACAATTAAATTCTCTATGAAAACTAGATTAATGATATTTTCTAGGTATTTTACACCATTTCAATGTAGTATCTTAAAAAAGATTCAAACCATATTTGATTTATTTAATTACGAAATTTATTAATTAAGAACCCATTAAGTTAATTTATTATTTCATTGTAATGAATATACTCTTTCAATTTTTAGAGACTCATAAACCTTATTTATTATTCCATCATTAATAGATAAATTTACAAAGATACATATGTTCTATTATTAACTTATTCATTTAATATAGAATTAATTGTTCATGAAACAATATTAATATTAATATTGGAACATCCAATAATTTTTTATTCTGTGAATTCATGGAATCCATTATGATTTTCCATCTGGTTATGCAGTAATTTATGATTATCAAACCTGTTTCATTCAAGGTACAATATTTAAATTTATTATTTATTTGTTATACCTTATATTGAAAACATAACCATTTACATGTTATGATTTCTATGACGAGATAAAAATACATTAAATTGCATATACATTCTCTCCCAAGATATTATATATATAGTATTAAGGATAAAACCTAATCCATGGAGGTATTATTTCCACCATGTGATGTTTTCTAATATGTTAGACTTGAAATATACTAATTTTATGATTTATTTTTTCCCTCATTATAATATTTACATAATCACATGATTTCATGTAATTTGTGTTATGGTCCCATATGACTATGCATGTGTCTTTACATTCATAATATCATGTTATACCTTTTGAATCATATGTTATACTTCATTTTCATGTCAATTCCCTTATTGGGATTTATAGCTCACTCTTTAATGGCCTTTTTAGGTCTCTCGTTTTATAAAATGGAATGATACATTATTGAAGAGATATACATTTTGAGGAACTGTACTGATGTTTTCCATGATGATTTTCCTGGTCTTACTCGAAACCAATATGTTGAATTCTCAATTTAAATTATTCATATATCTCTACCCTCTTCCAATAGTCCTCATATAATGGAGAACATTTATTTGGATGAAATAATGAAGTGGGTAAAAGATAATTTGGAAAAGGATTATTTATTCATGACGTCTACACGTTGGGGTTCAACATTCCTCTTAATAATGAAGAAGGGTGGGTCATTGAACGTCTTCATTTATATCAATTACTAAAATAATTCAAAATAATGAAATTATATACCCTACCAGAGATTTATAACTTATCTAATCATCTATGTGGAGTTCAGTACTTCTCTAATATGTATATTCGGTCAGGATATCACTAATCAAAGATGAATAAGGTATATATTCCATACAATTATTTTTGACTGGGGTATAGACACTAAGATTATATAAATACCTCCAACAAAAACAATAAAGATAAAAATATATATAACTATTCATAATGAATAAAATATTTTGACAGTACCTCATTAAATTTTGAAATTAAATTATAGATGATATTACAATATAGACTAAAAACAAGAAATACCATGTTGATTATATTTTAAGTACTGTTTAATAGAGAATATATATGAATATAATAGTACATGTCTGATTTAAATGGATTTATTATCATTCACGTTGAATATTATTGCTAACAATGGGATACATTTTGGAACTTATTTGATAAAGGATGTTGAGAAGTCGCCTATAAAAACATCAGTAATGGAGATCTATATTTTATTTGAACAAGTATTGTATTACCAATATTTTGAGAGAATATTATGATGATTGTAAACCCAAAAAACAATATGAATCATAGATGAGTAAATACATTTTTGGACTGATGAGTGTGATGAGAGCATCAATTTGTTGAAAAATAATATCATCATTGCACCAATACATAAACTATCCATAGTTGGGGAACTCTTCTTTTTGTAAAATGATTCTTAAAATATTGACATGGGAAGTGTAATGATGCAAAAATATAAAGTGATATCATATGAATCAATGCAGTTAAGTGACAATGAGAAAAAATATTCAATTAAATATCTAGATTTGAAGCAGTATATTTGCATTGATATTCTGATTGAATTTTCTTTTTTGGGAGAAGTATGAAATATATAAGAATAATAAGAGACTCAAATATATATTCACATGGAATGAGCCTAAAAATTTCTTTTGAATATGGTTAGGTTTGATCTTGCACTATTACCACCCAGTCCACTTATATCCTAATAATGAAAATAATGTTAAAGATTCTCTAATTATAATGGTTCTTGTGACCTTTTTCGTGTAGATAATATTGAGGGATATAGTTATATTATATATCCAAAGTATGGATATGGGATTCATAAATCATAAAAAATCATTATTCCTTTCCCCATATGATTTCACAACTATCCATTTTAGAAAAGACAATGTATTCTCAATGAGATTTTGGGGAAATTCAAAATAATGTGGGATTTATATAAAAATCGAAATCCTAAAAGTAAACAAATTTTGTAGAAGTATTTTTTACCTTTGGGTCAAAAATATGTATACCATAATATTATCTGAAGAGTAAGTTGTTTTTGAGTGATTCTAATAGATCTGCCTTTTCATCTAGTCAAGGATCATAATGATATTCCATGATTTTCAACAGAACTATTGGTGGAAAAATATGAATATGATGATTATAGAATAAAAATCCATATTCTTGGTATGTCAATATGTGAAATATGAAAAGAGATATTCCAAAAGAATGATGAAATTATTACGCACACAGACCTCAAAATGGGAGAACATCACAATATATATTCACCAGCCTTAAACATAAATCTAATGAAAATAATGTTATATGGATTTTGGTGGATCATTGTTAGAAAAAATTTCATTTCAAAATAATTTTAGAGGGCTTACCACTTGAATAAATTTGAAAAATATAAATTATTGAGGTGGAAAGGCCACATGGAACACCACTATCTATTGTATCCAATCGATATCTATGATTTACCTTCATGTTATGTAAGATTTTCCAATATTCTCTAAATAGTTAGTGGAACATCAATATGACTTATAAACCCTAAACATATTGTCAATCTAAGTATATTATCCAAAAAATGGAATAAAAACTGAGACCATATGTGGTTTAATTTAATGGATTATAGGAACGACATCTTCCTCTAGTGAATTTATCATAAAATAATATCATTCAATTAGGTATAATAATGGATCAATCTGAATCATTTTTATCAACAGATATGTTGAATACTTGTGTGCTGTAATTGTTCTAGGAATGTTATCTTTCTTATTCCTAAATTTGTTTTAGGGGTGTTAAAAAAGTTCATGAGAATTAAACATCACATAAAAAAATATCAAAGCCAATAAATGAGAAATAATGAAAATAATCAACGAGACATGAATTATCAATATAAAGGCAGCGTGTTCATCCATATATCAATTTCAAATACGTTCACGTGATTTTTGAAGAAAAAAAAGATAATTAAAACTGATATCACTCAAATGAATAATAGTTAGGTTAAGGATAGTTTTTATCTTATCATTCACACCACCCAAATGAGAAAACAAGTCCCCATATAAATAACAATCCCAAAAAGACAACATATGATATTTTCAATATTTTTCCCCTCAAGATCATACAATATGGGAATCATCTAAATAGACCTCAAATCATTATCACTAATCTCTGAAAATTCCAATTAACAATGGATTTCTAATCGTTTTTCCTCATTAATGGAAATAATAACCCAATTCAAATGGTTAGAAACACTTAACAATTTTATAGTTTGATACTCTATGGTGTTATATCCACCCCCTACAAAACATCGTCACCATTATAGACCATAAATATCCTCCCAGATAGTGCCACCATAGTTTCGGATGGATTCATCATCTAATAAAAATATACAAATAAGGTTTATTAGGAACCCAGGGGTTACACCCATAGATTTTATGATTTTTTTGAATAAATTTAGTTTCTTCAATAGCTTGTGCTGCACACAAAAACGAGTTCTAATAAACTACAATGTAATATATATTACTATTTAACCTGAATGTTATGACCTACCCATTAAACAAGGATGTATGAATAATAATAAAAACATTTTAAATATTTAGTATAATGCTTTTAAATAAATAATACCTATTGGTATAAAGTACTTGTTTTTTTGTAAAGTCATTATCTATTACCAAAATTGAACTTCCATAAAAAATGAATTTATTGATTTTTAGGAGTAGATAATAAACGTAATTTCTGAAAAAATTAAAAAAATTATTTTGAAAAATGACCATCATTTTTGAAATCAACATGAAAAAATTATTTCACAGTTAATTTTTTGGTTTTTTGTAAAAAGTGTACATTTTTATGAATGGTGAAGAATTCTATTTGTTATTTAAAATTCATTTTTATTTAATGAATTCATAAGTTTAATTTATATTAATATTATTTTAATGATAAAATTTTGTTTTTTATTTTAAAAATTAACAAATATAAAAATTTAAAATCAATTTCTCTTTTAATATTTATTTATCAATTTGTTAAAATATTTACAAAGTTCTTTTTGAATAACTAAAATTATATAACCTATACGAGTGTAATTTTAAATTAAACAATCCCACTTAAATAAAATGAATTTTGAGTAATAGATTAAATATTTTTAATCAGTATAATTAAAATTATCTCATAAGATCAAATTTAAATTTGACCACAATGAATTGTGAAAACAATAAAAATTAATTATAATGTTACATGTTAAAACAAGTTTATCGAGGGAGGTCCAACTAAAATGAAAAGGGTTGAAATGGTATAGAAACTTTTATGAATCCCATTGGTTGAAATATTTATACCTTATCACCGCTAATTTTTAACAATGACTTATTTTTGACCCTTGTGTCTTGTGAAAATTGTGGGTACACATTAATCTTTTAAAAATATTCATCTTCCCTCTTCCATACTTATAAAAGGTTAGGGCCCCTACTCTCATCTTCAAACACTAAAAACACCATTATATCCTAAAATAAATCTATAAGTAACTTAAATACATCTTTAATCTAATCATATATTCATTTTTTTCATAAATTGGACCTAGAAATTATTTTTATGTAAACACAAAGACATTTTCAAAAGAAAAGGTAAAATCGAGCATTAGATATTATTTATCCTACAAGCTCATTAAAATAATATTAAACCATTATGATATAATAAACTGAATATATTCAGTTTATTTATATTTCATAATGATGTGTTTAAGATCAAAATCCATATACAAGTCTCTCAAATATGAGACAATATCGTGGATCATGTGAATGGGAGACAACTACTACACGAACTAATGTAATTATTCCTCCATCACCACTTCTTATATCATGAAATAATTATATATATAATAATAATATAAGACATGTAAAATATTATTGTATTTTATTAATTATAAAATCACATATACCTTCTTACATTCCATTTCTTATGAAATATAATAACATCCCTCTTTTGTACCCTGAAATACCACATCATAGATCGATGTGATTCGTTTATCAAATAAGGATTAAATGGAAGTTAATTAGGATAAATTTTTTATAGAAATATGATATGAATTCAATATTGATAAATATTTTAAGAAAAATATCATATAATATTTACCATCACATGCATTGAATAAATGATATCATTAATCATGTGTATGGAGTACTAGTGCCTCTAAAAGTGATGTTATTCATTTTTCACTAATATGTTTAAATGAAGGCAATAAAATATTAATTTAATGAATTTTTTAATATATATAATAAAATAGTAATGTGTTTTAATTTTTTATATTTTATTTGACTTCTATTTTTTGATTTATTAAAAACTTAAAGATAGTATTCGTGTGTATATGTGGCTTACTATCTCCACGGACCTCATAAATTATTTACAGTATATAACATGAAATTATTACTATAAATAAATATATAAGGAATATAACTAATATTTATATCATTGTAAAAATTATTTATCATAGTTAACCATATTAAATGTAAAAAAGTAAAAATACCAATAAAAAACATATGAATTAAGGTAGTTATTACCTGAAATGTTGACAGGGTATTATCAATAAACATGTAATAAAAATAATAATAAAACAAATTACGGTATGATAATTTTTTTCTGTTTCTATAAGAGTATTATAATAGAATTATATTTATTTTATAGACTTTTAAAATGTGTACAATGAAATTCAAGCCTAAAAGTAAGGGATTTTGGAATCAATTTTCTCCTTTTGGACATATTTTTGGTCATGACCATACCATCAATTATGAGGACAATATACATGCCCTCTTCTATTTAATAAAAATAATTTAATTATTCTCATCGTAAATTATGTTTCATTTTTTATTCTTTCTTGTGTCTTATGATTTATTGTCACTAATGTGGTATGTGTTTTATGATACAATATTATTGTTCATTGGGACTATTTTTTATTCTTATGATGATGAAATATTGTTATCCATATCTCAAGAAATCCAAAAAAATTCCCCTTTGGTTATGTAATTTTAATACATGTTTTACCTCCTTTTACATTTACTTATATAAAAAAATTTTAAAAGAATTTGTTTAATAAAAAACTCATTTATTTATCTATTTAGTAAAAATTCTTTTTTATTCTGTATCCATGATTCTTAAAAAATGGTTTTAATTAATTATTTTATTATTATGAAATGTTTTTATGAAATTTCTACACTTTTAATTTTTTTTAAAAATAAAAATTAATCTTTGTTCCATCTTTCAAATAATACTGATTCTCTACATACACTAAATGTTAAAAGAATCTTTTCATAAATGTGTATGACATGAATAGAATTTACCACCATCAGGACCACTCAATGTATTTATGAGTACATTATATGTCTCAAATTATATATTCACATAATGGTATTTCCCAAATATTTTATTAATTTTTAGTTTTAAAAATATATTTTCAATGAATGTTTATTTTTCTTTAAGAAGTTTTGAAATTGATGTTTAATATTAATTTTCTATCTATAGTGAAATCCTTTGATATTAATTTTTAGTTACTAAGGATATGAATATATATGATTATTATTATTTATATGGATGGTTTTTATTATTGATTATATGATGATTATGAAACAGTTTTTTCCCATAGGTTATGGTATGATGAAATGGTGAAATGGTTAATAAATATTACAATTTTTCACGGGTAATTCCATGATGAAGTATTTTATGAATACAATTTAATTCCATATTTTTATATATGATGAATGTATTATAATATTATGGCATAAAAATGACATATTTCATTTATGTTATGGTTTGGACTTATATCCCCCTCCAATGAATTGGGTAAATATTGAAAACTAATAAGATAAACATGAATAGAATCTGGAGTGACCCTAGTTCAGTAAGGGACATTCTCTACTATAGTAGTCTTTAGAACATACTTCTAATTCTATGATTGTTTTGTGATTAACACATGTCCACTAAGATAGGCTTGTAAATGTGAATTGACTACTATAAAAATGGTTTTATATGCTTATTTGTATATCGGAATTAGATGACTTATGTTAATGTTTTCCTCTCCCAGATTATGTCATATTATTTTCATTCCATTCATGTATTCTATTCTATCAATACCTATTATATTTCTCAATATTTTATTATCTAATATGCAGCGAATAATTTTTTGATTTTATTGTCATATTCTCATTCACTTATATAGACATAGTTTTTTTAAATTTTCCCTTTGTTACCCTTACCCTTACCGAGCATCTGACCTCACCAATTATTATAAATATTTTCCTCTAGTTATGATTATAGGTACATTTTGTGATATTTCATTGAACCATTCTATTTATGAGTAACTAATGTGGAGACAGTTTATAACTCCTTTGAATCTATTTATTTTGTTTCCATGTTTCCAAATTAACTTTACCATTTAGATCCTTTGAATGTGATTGTGTAATTTAATAAAATTTACACACAAAGTGTAATGTTTATATATGAAAATAATGAAACATTATAGTAGGTATCAAATTATTTGTTCAGTTAAACATTGGAAACAATGATGGGAAAAATTTATTGAGAACCCTTTGTAAAATCCAATGTATCAGGTAATATCCTATAGTATTGGTAAATAAGAAATTATTTTCATTACCTAGATATATATACCTATCTTGACACTAATTGTGGATATGGTTCTAGAATAGATTTACCAAGGTGTAATAACTCTAATTAGGTGTATTGGGATTGAATTTAGAATTATATGCTATGGGAACATGGGACTTCTTGTGCAGGTGGATTAACACTCCCATGTTATAGGATTTGGTTAATTTACATATTCCTCATGAACCATAATTAATAATTTGAATATTTGATGATGATAAATTTAATAGGTTAAACATTAGGGGTTGAATATTTAATTGAATTTTTCTTTATTTATAAATCATATAAATTATTTTACATTTTAATTTTTTTTCATACTATGATTATTATTGTAGAAACTATTGTAATTGGTTTTAAATGACGGATTGAACCCAGAAAAAAACATTCTAAAACTGAATATGATGGAAAATGGAATGATTATCCTCTTAGAAAACCGAATATTAATAGATCCATATTAAAAAAATATAGTTCATATTATCAGAAAACAATTTCATGATATGAATCATGATAAACATACAAATGAGAAAAAAATTATACAACAATATATTGAATTATAATTGAGTCCATTATTACCATATTTAAATGGTTCAGTTTATCCTCTAGTTTTTATGAAATGAATCAATTCCACTGAAGTGGAATTTTTTATTCTACGATTTTCATGAAATTAAAACAACCTTTTACATATCAATCATTTTTATGGTGTGGTATATTTATAGTGTACTGTCATCTAGAATATGAGGAAAAAAATGAAATGAATTCCATGATGTGAATAATTTTAAGAGATCATTTTTGAGATAACTAATTCCAAAAAATTATTTTTTATAAAATATAGAAGAAATTCCTTGAATTTATGTATAAGGATAATGAATACGTTGAAACCCATGAGAAAAAACATTTAAAAAACATGCGAGGTATGGTTTTAGAATTGTCATCCAACGTGATTTTTTTGTTTCACCAATTCTTTAGTAGATTAACAACAAGTCTCTAAAGGGTGATTTCCAGAAGAGACTTCATCGACTTTGAATTAATTTTTTGATGTGATCTGATGATAGAAAGGGACAATGGATTTACCCATAATGATAATTGTTAAGATAATTACATAATGATTATCTTCAATAGAGACAATAAAAACCATGGATAGAAGAACATGTGATTTCCTTTAATATCAACTTATGGCAAGAAACATAGATGAAACTTTAGTATGGGTAATTGTAATTAAATTAGGTTGTAAAGGGAAGATACTTATGAAATTAAAATTTTGATGTGATAAAAAAAATACAACTAATGATCTAAATAGTGGGAAATCTCTAAAAAATATACCACCCACAATTATGAGTTTTAAATGAATCATGTATGGTAACTTTTCAAACCAATTCCCAAATCTTATATTTAGTGATTATGTCCAATGTCTACAACCTCTTAAGTATATGGAAATTTTCAAAACATATGTGATCACAATTTTTGAGGATGGATATGATAAGGACATGGTGAAAGGTACAGACACTGAATAATTTAGAACTACTAGTGAATTATTTTCTTGGATATAACCATTCATTAATATCTATGTAAGTTTCAAATGGTATTATGATTCCAAAAACATGGTTAGATATATAATTATTTGTGAACCCTATCAAAGGTAGGATTTTTTCATATAAAGTATATGATTTCACTCTGATTGAATTTTGATGGAATGTACATCACTCAGTCATTTTAATTATTATTTATTTGAATGTGATGTTTTCTAAGGAATGGATTACATTTCATTAGATGAATCCCACATTAATTGTAGAGGAAGATAAGTCATGTATAATATTTCAAACCAACCTATGATCTTATATCAATATAATGATTAATATGAACTTCAAATGTTAACGACATACATTATATGAGTTTTGATAATTATTCAAAAGTTAAATTAGTATAGATGGTTAGAGAGAACATAAAAATAAATGATAGGTATATAATTTGGTACATTTATTATGTCTTTTCATATGTGTTTCATTGTATTACACAAATCATTATATTTATTTTTCAATAAAACTAATATCATGTGCCATAAATATTTCAACGAAACCCTATATAATAGACTGTATTGAGTTACAATAATTATGTAAGAAAAATTAGGAGAATCTTGACAATGGATTAAAGCAACCATGTGTGTCACCTTGGGTATGAACCACCTTATTTTTCAACAATAATGACAGATCTATGGGAAATTGAATTGATTATCGGAAGATAAGATCTGTAACAATGAATAACAAGAATAATCTACCCCTTATCGAGGCAATGTGTTTTCAACTTCATGTATCTCATTAACTCAATACCATTTAACATCATTATAGACATCATCAATTCACGATCGAGATAGTGGATATTCCCAATATAGCCTTCCATTAATGGTATAAACTCTGTGATTATATAATGATTCCATTGTGTCCTATAAATTCCATATATTTCTTGATTGATTTATTGTATATAGTATTTAGATATTTCATTTATTAGTTTATGGTATAACTTATAGATGAAATTATTATATATTACAATATTATATAACTTCATGAATATCACATAGAAATTATAGTGAAGACCCCAGGGATGGATAATTTTGTTAAAACAAAAATAATTATGTTTTTTTATATAGCCATCATTTTTGGGTTATATAATATTAAACATGGCTTTATCATTAAATCTGTCAATGAATGATGTTATTGAAAATTAAAATAGACTACCCCCTATGAATAAGATCTCACATTTTCATGGATTGGATACCAAAATCCTAACATATTTATAGAATTTTTCATAACTATATAATTCTCTAACCATGTTAATTTAGAAGGGAGGCACATACATTTGGATAGATAAATGAAAGGACAATTTCTTGGAACTGAAGAGGAGATTCATCTGAGAATAATTTTGATACATTAACTAATTATAAATAATTATTTTTAATCATTACTGATTTATCCATGAAATAATTGGGAAGTGTTATTATATTAATGATATGGTTATAGATAATTCCTAACAAAAATTTAATTTTCAAGATATAAATAACCCAACTTATGATTTGGATTTAAATGCTATAATTTTTTCATTATTGATATATAGGAATTATATTTACGGGGAAAATTTTATTAATATACCCCTAAGAATGTTTATTTGAATATATTCACATTGAATCTGTTGAACATTTTCCATGGGATATGGTTAAAGAGAATTAATTATTTTGACAGGACACTAGATTAATACCCATGGAAATAGAATAAGGAGGACCATACATTGAGTCAAAAATAGTATATTAGATTATAATTGAATTGGATCTGAAATTATAAAATATTTATGGATTTTGAAGGGATGTATTTTGAAATCCAGATGGAAATGATTAAATATTATCTTTCTCAAATTAATTTTCAAAAATATTTGTATGTGAAGATTGTTGGGGAGAAGAAGGATGAAAAAGATCTTTAGATGAAGAGGAAAAATTTTCATGGTTTTTTCCTTGATTATGAATGAATTTTAAATTTTGGCATCAATGTATGTTTTCTACCCATACTAGGCATGATGTATTTATCATATGGGTGGTCATAGATATTCATTATATATCTATATTAGTTGTATATTGATTTATAAACACTTAAATGAATATCTCCGGTTGGATGGCCTAAGAAGATATATCATATAGTTTCTACCATGATATTTGTTATTTCATCTAGTAAACAATGAGTGAAAAAGGATAAGGGTATGTTACATAGATTACCAATTATAGAATTGAAATGGAAACACATAACAAATGATATTATCACTGATGAAACCAAATTGATAAAAGGGAAAAATTCTATATAGGATGTAGTTTATCTCATTAAAAAGGCACTATAATAAATTTATTTTAAAGAAGAATTACATTTGGATCATATTTAAATGAATCGAAACAATCATGTTTTATATTTTTGTGGAGTATGAAATTATAGTGTGTCAGATTAAGATTTAAGGACTACCGATATGTTCCAGAGTAGTATTTATCAATCTCTTAATACAGATAAGATTTTAACCACTATTTATCATTATTTTATATATCGTTATTCTATGAGAAAAAATAAAATCCTAGAATATATAGTTACATCATTTTATATGGATTTTAAAAGTGGTTGGGATAAACACCTTACTAAAGATATTTTTTCCCCCAATAATATCTTTAACTTATGTAATTAGATGAATACCTATCAATACCTATATATAAATAATTTTAAATCCCTGAAATGCTTGAATTGACTTGGAGAAACAAATCTAATGGGAAAATAAATAGTTAATGAAGTTGAAGAGAACGTTAGATTTGATCAATATCACATAAGGGAGACACAAATTTGACAAATCAATTATATTGGTACTCCACATTGTGATCTAGAATTCAAAGTTGCTGAAAAATATATTCAAAAAATATTTAAGAAGAGTATGTTAAAGATACATTCAAAGGAGGGGGAAGTTTTCTCTAGGTTATAAGTCCCTTTGAACTTATTGATCATATCAAGATAGTATCCTATCAATTGGTTCTTCCACTAAACCACTTTCAATTCCAAGATGTGTTCCATGTATCATTCCTAAGAATCTAAATTACTGGACCTTCACGTTCACTAAACTCATTTGACATACCAATGGATAAAGATACATCTTACAAGGAATAACCAGTGGATAATATTGATAATAGAGTATCATTTCATCGAAACAAGCCCAATCAAGTGGTCAATATTGTCTATTAAAACAACAAATTTATAGAATAAATGTAGAAAATTTGGGATGTAATTATGTGTAAGTATCTTCTCTTTTATATACCGATGTGTTGGAATTTTGAGGGAAGTTTTCATTTTAAGGGTTTAGAAGGAAACACAACAAGATTTTATGAAATATGTCATGGGCATATATATTATTTCTTATATAGCTTGTGCAATATGGAACTCCATGTTGTAATGAACACCTCTATTCTATTTACATTACTATATAACACATCCATTATGACCTAACTGCTAAACATAGTAGTGTGAATTGGAATAAAAACATTTTAATTATTAATTTTAATGGATTTATATAATGAAAACTGATTTATAATAAATTTCTAAATATTTTAACGTTATTATATTTTTTGAAAATATTGTTTTCTCAAAATAATGTTTATTCTTCTTGTAAGAAAATAGAAAAAGTAAATTTCCAAATATTTTATAAATATAATTTAAAATATAAATATATATTTTGGAATCAACATGTCAAAATTATGTTATAGTTATTTATTTCCAGTTTCAAAAGATATTAATATTTAAATTAATAGTGTAAAATACTAGTTTTTATTGAAAACTGGTAATTTTTTAAATAATTTATAAGGTTTTATTTTTTAGTTGATATTAAATGTTATAATAGTTTGGTTATATTATTCATAAATTATCATATGTGTTTCGAATAAATTTCAAATTTACTTTCCATTTTAAAACATCTAAAGCAAATGAAACTTTTCTGTTTGGAAACCCTCTTTTTTCATCATGTCAATGGGATCAATTTTAAATTAGATTATACCAAATATGTTAATTTAGTTTCTAAATAAGGACTAAATATTTTAAATTATAATAAAAAGTATTATAAAATATTTTCAACCTACTTTTTGGAAATTATGTATAGATAAAACTATAAAAATTAATTATCAGTACTGAGAATAAAACGAGATTACCAGGGTTTTAACATAGAAAATATGGTGCAAAATGACCTACAAAAAATATGAAACCCCTTTTTATGGACATATATCATCTTTATATTCCAAAATTACCCAATATTGATACTTTTTAATGTGTCAAACATTGGTATAGTTCATTGTTTTAAAAAATACATTTTTTTCCCCTCCCCCACCAACAAATGGAACCCCCTATCCACTCATATCCACGCTTATGTAACAATTTTTTTCCAATACCGAAAAAAATTCCATAATAAAATCAAATAATACTATATTTATTTTTATGATCATAAATCGATCTTACATGGCATATTTGTTAAAACATAAGTAATATGTCTGAATAAGTGGTAACATCCTTAACCAAGAATTTTATTTTATTTCTCATTACAACTACTTAAAATATTTTTAAACCAAAATAATATAATAGTTTAGGTATAACAAACCTAATTGTTTTACACACTTAAACATGATTTAATACATAAAATATTCACTTGATTTAACATAGATGAACGAGAGTTCTAGTGTATTTGTGCTTAGTATCATTACATAACAACATAAAACATTAAATACAACCTATTTATTTTAAAAACATACTTTATATGACCACAATATTCCTTCGTACTTAACATTTCATGGGATAACCTGAGGACATACATAAGAAATGGGTGAGATATAAATCCCACTAAGTGAATAAACATGGAATAACATGAGGAATATAATTCATTTTAGACAATAGGTATATCAATCGAGAATAAAATAAAAATGATAATAAAGAATTGTTAAATAATGATAATCATTACATAGAGATGTGGTAATAACACTTAACATGAAATTAGCATTAGCCAAGGCCAATTGCATATGGAGCATCAGTCAACCATCATTACACATGAATGAGAATGAAAAAATCCTCATTTTACTTGAATTATCATGAGTAAATCGCCAATGATGTATCTTGATACTAATATTTTTCCAATGAATTGGAGTGTTATTAGGGTGAACCTTTAATAATCATCTAATTTAATGCATAAGTGTGCCACATAGATCTTAAAACAAGGATTCATTAACATCATAATTCATTCCGCTAATAAATGATATGGAATAAATAAATATAATTCCTCATTAAAATAATACACGTGAATAGAGGTGAAACCCCTTGATAGAGGTGATGGTATGGTATTCACTACACAATGATTTTTCATGGACATTTTGGTGTCATTTTAGTAGTATAACTACATCAAATAAATATTTTAAAAATGGGTTTGTAACAACCCAATGATTTTTAAATAAAAATTCCCTTCTTATATTGATGTCATAAAATCATATGAAAACACAACATAATGAAAAAATAATTGATAAGTGGCCTTTAAATATTTGTTTTTCACTTCTCTGCTTGGAATTTCAAGAATCTGACATACACGATTACGATCAGTATGTTGTTTGGAGTCCAATAAGAAAAATATAATTGTTGATAAATAGTAACATACCCTTATGAATTGGAACCTAACCTTATAAATATTAGGATACCCTAATTAATTTTAACCTTAACTAAGATAATATATAAATATTATTCATGTTGACTGTACAATATACATATATTTTAGAATAAGTAAATGAATATTTTAAAATTGGTTTTTGATAATAAATGATGATTTTAATTAAATATTTAAATAATCATATTTAGAAAATTATTCTTTAAAAATGGAATTCATTTTTGGATTCTAGATGTCAAAAAATGGTTAGGTTTAATTTATGTAACTTTTCTGAAATACTTGAATTTTTTTATGAATAGTGAAATTCCATAATTTACAAAATTAGATAAATAAGCTAATTATATTGTCATGCCTGATGTTATGCTTATATAAGACCAATTTTTTCAGGATAACATGATAAAATTACTATTATTGGTCATGTAAGCCTCCCTATTCCATGTATTTTGGGGAAATTATAAATTAATTAATTCAATATTGACAAATCACCTCTCTCATCCACTATAACCCAGCCCCCCACTCCCTCGTCTCTTCACTCCTCTCAAGCCTTGTGCCTCACTAATTTTCTGTCCAATTCTATCGTAGAGATCTTATACCACATCAAAAATCTCCTATCCTCTTCAATAATACCAAAACATTTCCACTTAATAGGTTTTCAATGGATGAAGTCTCAAGAGGTAAATTCTTCCTTCCATTTTCATCATTTCTATTAAGTTCTTTTATTTCTGTTACATTCCTCACCTCCTTTCAACATAATAGTTTGATAAATACAATAACATACATGTATTGTAATGTTTTAATGATAATGTAATATTTATTTATCTTTTCTACTTTCCCTACCTTTCATTTGAATGAAATGAATGCACTGTTTGAGATGTGCTAATTTAGCACATTCAAGGACAACAGTTTATCAATTTCTATTATAATATTTAATTCTGGTCATGAAACCATTTGTGTCATGGTTGAACCAAAATATTATATATGCAATATATCCTATTTTTATTTTTTAATAATTTTGTAAAAATGGTATTACGTTATTAATAAAAACATGTACTTTGTAATCAAATCCACAAATTAACAAAAACGGTTGTCACTGTGGTTTTATATAATAGTTTGACTTAAATCTAAGTAAAAAAATTAAATTTAAAACCATTTAATATACTGGATTTTTACAAATATAAATAAATTTATTTTTTTTAAAACCACTTCCATCATTCATATTTATCTGAACTGGAATATAAGAAACCCGATCTTTTAATACCAAGTTAAAAACGAGTTCGAACAATGAAATTGAACATTATAACAAATCAAGAAGGCCATGTGTGAACTTAAAAGTGTTATAATAAATCAATTACATATATAAGAGTTTATGGAATTATTAATTAATAAGACTAATTTTTGTATTCATTCCTTTAATAACAAGTGGATAATGCCAACCATTTAAAGGCAAGGGATCCTCTCCATTTCTCTCTTAAATAAAGATTGTCATTTATGTTATGCCATTTTTTGTGTAATACCTATTGATGTGTTATGTTTTCACACCTCCCCCATACTTATCTAAGGTTGTATAACTGATTATAAACACCTTATCTCTCCCATCATGTCTTCATACGTGCACCCGAAAACATGGTGATGAACCATAACAAAATCTACATGAACCTCCATTATTCTTTCATGTTTCATTATCTTTATTTATCTCTAAATGGAGTTATCTTATCTATTTTTGTGAATATTATAAATGAATTTTAGTTTAAAAAAATTTCTTTTATGATTACCCTCTAATTACTTTCTTTCAGGGATATTCATGTTTTTAAAAGATTCCCCCATTAGAACATTCTGATGAGAAAACCAGTTTTAAGGGAACTTATTGAATTTTTACCCAGTTTCAGGTGAACTATATCCTGTATTTTAAGACACCAATAACATTATAAAATCAGTATTTTTATTATTAAAAACTTATTTCTTCATATATGGTTTTATATAAAAGCTTTTCCTCCTTTCTAATTTAAAATCTGTATAGTATTTTTCTTAAAACCGTACAAAAATGATCTAATGCAAATGTTTCTCAAATAAATTTCTTACATGTTTTCACATGTTCATGAATTTTCTTACCATTTTATATGCCTATTTTACCTTATTAACATCCATGTATGTTATAATATATTTATTACATGGAAAAGTTCATGATATGCTCATTTTCCATACCCTATGTTATGATTGTGGTACCAAATTAATTCCATGGGTACACTTATGTTTAAGTATGGTGGATTATGATTGATTATTTATGTGGTAAGAATATTAATGTGGAAATAATATTAATGGAAATTTTGATATGGTCTCACCCATATAGCGCTCGAATACATTGGGTAAGGTTTTTTCTTATGAGATGTGATGTGAAATAGGATTGGCCGTTCGACATGACACATACTAAAATGGGAAATGAGATTGGCAGTTTTCATTTACCCGTATCAAAGAAATGTTTTATGATTTTTCCACATTTATATGATTAAATGTTTATATGAACCCATTCTTATACAATATGACTTCATATTTTACATGCCTTGGATATCTTTATTTAATTCCTCCTAACTCATTTTCATAAGATGTATCCTTTTGTTCATTCACTTAGTGGGCTTTTCAGTTCACCCCTTTGTTCGTGTGTTCCCTAGGGTACCCTATGCAGTTGTAAGGGGTCAAAGGAAGTATGGATATGTTTATGGAGATTAAATATAGAAATTTTTTAGCCCCATGTTTTATGTTATATTTACCGAGTCTTCCAAGAGCATAGACATAGTGATCCAAGGCTTGTACTGTAATGTATAATTATGATAAAAATCATGTACCAATTTATGAAAAAGGCTTGGGTTGCTATACTGTAGATGATAGTGAATTGGGGATCTCATAATTTATAAATTAAATGAAAAGTAATTGGATCATGGAAAATTATATACCAACATATGGAATGGAATTTAGATTGATAATATAAAAAACATTCATGAATGCAAATGAGGAGAGAGAAATTTCTTACTGAATTTTTGGCATGGTAACAGGTGTAAATGAGAGGCATTAATGAGAAATAAAAGGGGAATGTCATCATTAAAAAATTTAAAGAGAATAATTGGGGAGGTGTGTCATCATACCCCAAGATTTTTAATTTAAAATAAAATGGTATAACAATAAAATGAATATT
Source organism: Viscum album (assembly GCA_963277665.1). Taxonomy (NCBI): domain Eukaryota; kingdom Viridiplantae; phylum Streptophyta; class Magnoliopsida; order Santalales; family Viscaceae; genus Viscum; species Viscum album. The sequence continues at coordinate 1,305,842,109 of OY728128.1, forward strand.
AGAAAAAAAATAAAATATGAAGAAATTTCTAACGTGGAAGTGTGATCCCAAAGGCTTTAGAGAGGCTTGAGAGAGGCTTCATGGGATCATTGGGGTGCCTTGTGATGATTCTAGATAGAGTAAGGATATGGTTAGAACTAATCCAAGGGTGTTGAGTGTAGTGGAAGATTGATCTTGGGTGGGTTTATATATGAAATGATATGGAATTCTTTATTATTTACTTTTCGGTCACCACACATTATACTAATCTAATAAAAAACCATCCCATGGGTTTTCCCCTATTTTTTTTAAAGAGGTGTGGAGAACTATATTTTATATGTCTTATGGCTAAACATATTAAAATAATATGGTTTCTTATGTATGGATGAGTCACACACTCAAGGAAATAAATTTAAAAAGATAAAATTATTTATATGACTTGGAGGGTCAACTAAGGCTTTATAAAATAAAACAAATAAAGCTAAAATCACATTATATTTAGGAAAAACAATATATTGTCCGAAAATATCATTTATAGTATTTTATTACATAACTATTGGGACATTATGATGTTATAAACGCATTATATATTTAAACATTATTTAATTTTTCTCAAAAATTCAATAGTCTCGGAAAATTATGAAAAATTCACCGTTGTATAATTTCAATGTCATGAATCCAAATATAATATATTTTTTATCCAAATAATTTTTTAAATATTTGATTTTTTATTTTAAATAAAAAACCAACATTTATTCAATATTCATGGGTTTTGACAAAAATCTTTCAAACTATAATAAAAATTACAATTATATTCACAAAAATTATTCGGTAATTTATACTTAATAATTTTTTTAATAATTATATTATATTACTAATATATTATTTAATTAAAAATCATTACATTTGTCAAAATAGATTTTTTAGTTTAATATTAACTAAATATACTTTTTGGTGCTTTAAAAACTATTTACAAAGTAACAACAATAATAAAATGAATGTATATTATTTATTATATACAAAATTAATTCACATTATTGTAGTTCTCAGGTCTTGTTACGTAACCCCTTATGACACCCACATAAGACTGCAGGATAAGGTGTGAGATGGTGAAAGACTCTTAAGGAGGCTTGAATAATGTTGCATGGGTGTGAAACTCTATCAAATTATACTTCTCCTGTAAGAGGTTCTATTCAATCATAACATGTTGTAGCTCGGCTTGGAAATGGTTAAGAGAGAATCCCAGTAAAGCCACCACCTATCCAAGCTCTATGAAATGGGCTTCATATGGGGCAAGTCTACAGGATGAGGTCATTGCATCCTTTGTCTATGTAAATTATATTTGTTAAACCCCTATATTTTTACTAATCAAGTAATCACTATTCAGTGGATATATTAGCAATAATCACAATTATTAATGTTATTTTAATATCCAAAAACATAAATCCAATGAAGTTCATACGTTATATAAAAAACTTACAAGATAAGACATTTAATTAGAACAAGAAAAATATCCCTTAATATATGTTTGTGTCATTACACTAGTTATATTCAATATACTAATAATTTTTTTTGATTAATTACAACAATATACTCATTGGTTAAATGGAAAATGAAATTAGTGATCGTTTGTACATCAGGCAACCACATATCCAATAGATTTAATTTATTTTCAGTCTCTATTTCTTTTGTCTTTATAAAATGATGTGTATATTGATTATAAATTACATTAGTGACATTATTATACTGATTTAGTTATTATATCACCTATACATCATTAATTTTTATTCCGCAGGCAATATTATAATGTCACTTGTGTGTACAATAGACTAACACCTCACAATCAAATTTTATTCATTTTCCACATAGGTATTACATGTAAGTTAATGAGGATTAATTTGAAATTCATATATGATAATAATTTAATAATAAAAATAATAGAAACTAAATATAACATAGAGTATCATACCTTAAAATCCATTGAACAAATTGTATCATTGCTCGTCTGTATATATGACTACCACCTTATGAAATGATGTGATACTTTTTTCACTAACAAAATATATGAAATTTTATAAAGGATAAATTTATTAAATATACATTACATATATCTAATAATAAAGACTATGTAATGTTTATATATTATTTAGCTTATTTTATTTCAATCCATTAGGAAAATGGAAAAAACATTCATGTGTACAGATGACATATCATCTCAGTGAATGGTGTAATTCGTTTTATATAAAAAATTATAATGGATGAATATAAATACATATGTAAGAGATATATATTAAATTTATATCATGATTAAAATACATAATATTATGAAGACATGATCAATAAAAATGTATAAAAATTATAAACCAAAATAGACATGAAAAACAAACTACCTATTACATGAAACATGATTTTAACAATGAATTGTTGATAAATGGGTAAAAAAAAGTCCTTAGTAAGTCATAAATGGTATGAAACAGATTATTATAATTATTTAATATATTTATAATAAACATGTATCTATTATAATATATTATCTAACTTTTTTGACAAAAGCTATTTCATAAGGTAATGGATTTTTTCCACAATTTTTCTTCTTTGAGACATATATCATGTTTTGAAATTATCTTCACTTATGAAGTGAATATAAAACCATATTGAAATTTAATATCATAATTTTAATTAATCAATTAACATTTTATGTTTTTTTAATTTTATTTTTTCATGGTCCTTAAGGTTCATTGTTACATACGCGGTAAGGGTGTAATGATACAATTTCATTATTTATTAGTATTGTTTATGTTTAGGCTTAAGATGTTGAAATAATTTGAAACATATCTCAATAAACTCATTGAATTTCTTCTCTTATGGTTATTTAATTAGAAAACATGTATTTTCTTAATTTTACTCTCTTTATATACTAAAAAATTCAAATGAATGTTTTTATGAAAAATATATTTCTTTCTGTCTTCTATAAGAAATTTATTTCATTCCATATCCATGCTTTCTAGAAAAATGATTTAAATACGTATTCTATACAATAATATTATTTTATAAAATTGTAAACCTTTTTTAATTATTTAAAAATAATAAAATAGAATTTTCATGTCATTCTCAAGAACAATTTCATTTTGGATTTTCCAAAAAATGTCAAAAGAATCATTTCTTCAAAATGTACAACATGAATACAATTTTAGATATTCATGACTCATAATTTTTTAAATATAAATTTATAATAATTAATGATTATTTTAAATAAAATTACATAAAAATTATTTTATTTCTTAATATTTTTAATTATTTAATTTTAGAAATGGTTGTTTTCCTCAAGAAATGTATAAAGTTAAATTTAAAAATCATTTTACTTTTAAATGATATTAATTGATGGTATTTATAAATTACTATGTATATGATCAAATCATTCTATTATTTCTCAATTTTAGTAATTTTTTTATTCTGAAATTATTCATATTGAACAAAATTCTTTTTCAATGAGTTGTGCTATAATGTAATGATGAAATGATTATGAAACATATTTTATTTACACATTTTATGTTGTGATGTTTTTTTATAAAAACAATTTATTTATTGGGTTATGATTTTTTGAATGTTTTATGATATTTAATTATGAATTTTATGATTTTAATTATGTAATAGGGGTGAAAAAGAACTCCCTCAAATTCATTGGGTAATGATTTAAATATCATGATATAAATATAACTATTGAGGGTGTGAAGAGTGTTTTACAAGGGGATTTTCCCACTATGACTGTCTTGGGAGTTAACATTGACTACTAAGATGGTTTGGTTAGTGAAATAATTCTACTATGATACCCTAATAAATAATCATTTAATACTACAAATTCATTTTATTCTTATCTACATAAATAAGTTATAAGTCATAATTTAAAATTTAGTTATCATGTATAATGTTTTTTGATCTCTTAAGGATATATGTATTATGAACATCCAATAATTATTTCTTGACTTAATATTGTGATGTTTTATATTCTAGATATAATTTTTATATGTTGTTTTCATGTTCTCATACCCTTTTGATCATGTTATGTTTACGTATTTCCCATATTTACCATTTGGGGGCATCTAAGATCACCCATTCTTGCGTTAATTCTTCTATGTTATAATTATAAGTATTATTTATGATTTTTATATGAAGTATTATAAAAATAAGATACTAAGTGGGATATAATGTAGGAGTCTTATAATCATGTTTTTATTAGTGAATATTTCCAAAGAAACAATTCTGTTACAATCCTCATGTACATGATTGTGAAATGTATAAATTTTCATAAATTATATATCATATATATGTTTTAAAATATTGGGTTTTTATACCATTTTCCCCCACATATATGTTTTCCCCTAAATAGGGTCCATCTAGATGCCCAAATGGGTCATCATCCTAATAAATGACTCCATAATCAAACAAAGTTATTTCAAATTTGTTACCTGTTATCCTTTAACCCTTTAAAAATATATTGTCTTATATTAACCTAGTTTTTTGTAAAGTTTTCTCATTGATCAACCTACATATTATACTATTATTTACCATTACACATTTGGTAGTGATTCTCCATTAACATAAATTTGACAACTAGTCCCAAAAGGAACTATATTTCCACCATAAAACATTTTTTGAACCCAGATAGTGGCACACAAACCTGGATTAAGGATTCATTAGAATAATGACTATCGTCATTAGCAAACACATGTCCTTTCTAGTGTATTTTTCCTCACTGACACACACCATATGAAGCATCTCATGAGTTCATCCATATTGTTCACCACACAATGATTAACCTCTTTAAATATGAAATTCTAATTAGGTAGGATCCATGAAAAAAAGGACCTCATAATTTTCATAGGTAGTAAAATGTTTCCCTTAAACAAATAAAAATTCATGGGTGTTACACTACGTCTAAGGTACATCATCCCTCTTGAGAGTCCTGATCACATCGGATTCATGGCTTATCAAATAACACCCCCACCAACCACATACCAACTACATGATGTATTCCAAATATCTATCATGAGGATAAACATATCATATATATCAAATATACTAAATTTAAAATTGTTATAGCCATAAAATGTTATATCTTTTGAGGAGAATCCATTGAAGATTATGGATAATAGAGATAATGTTCTATGTAATAACAAACTATCATTTATTAAATGTATTGTGGTGAAACCATATGTGTGAGGATGTGAAATAGGAATTTGAGGAATCCATGATATATTTTTACCCTCATAAGATTTTACAATAGTATATAAAATAATGTTTCAGGGGAAAATTTTCTTAAGGGTGAATAATGTTAATACCCGTAATTTTATCAATGATATTTTCCTTCTTATATATTTTATTTCATTATAGTAATGTATTTCTAAAATTCTCATAAAAAGAAAGATAAAAATAATAAAAATATTATTATATTAATTTTAACATTAAATTACAATAATAAAAACATCCATCAAATTGAATATATTTAAATGACATTAAAATTAAAATAAGTCATTGAAAATAATAAATTCTTGATTAATATGATCGATATGAATAGTTTCACTCAAAACAACTTTATATATGAAATAAAATATTAATAATAAAATATTATTCATGGATAGGAAAATATATATAACCTAGAGAGTAAAGTTAAATGAATTATTAACTAATTAAATATGATGTATTTATAGAATATAGGGAACCTAAATGGCCATTGCTAATCAGGCCATTAGAATAGTAATCCTAATGTTCAAAAAGTATTCTAATAGCTGGAGTATTAATATAACTATATGGAACAATAAAAAGGCTTTTATAATAGTCACCACACTTATGTAATTGTAAAATAGTATTTTTATACCATATAAAATCAAAATAAAACATATTTGTATCATGATATTTCAAAATAATGTTTTCAAAATTGTAAATATAATTATTCTTTTTTTGTAACATATATATTTTATTTTCAATTTTTCTAAAAACTGCAACTATTAAAAAGAAATTTTATTACGAATAAATGTATTTATAAATTTATAATGGGGTTTATTATGATGATAAAATAATTTTATGAATCCTTAAATATTATTTCAAGGGGTGAAAAAAATTGTTCATAACATTAAAATATTAATTTTTTGAATAAATCATAATTTAATTTAAATTTTTGTTCTCATATACAGAAAATTATTTTCATAAAATAAATTTAATTATTGGAATCCACAGATATAAAAAATTTTAGGTTGAATCATGGAAATTTTCCTAGGATATTGGAATTTTTAATAAATAGTGAAACCTGGTAAAATAAGGCCTTTCTTATTATATGTTAAACATAAGATTAATTTTCTAATACATTTTCATACACCAGTTGTATTTAAATCACACTGTACATTCATTATATCAATTCACATGAGTAATCTATACTTTTAATATTTAATTAAAATAATAATTTTTTGAAGAAAATATTAAACAAACACCCCTCTACTTTTCTTATAAACACAACCCCTCACCTCCCCTTTGGTTAAAATTTTATATGCCTTTGATAATAAAAATTTTATAAATTTTTTTATTCCAAATCCACTCCCAAACATATTGTTTCTTATGGTATCATAAAAATATGATTTATGTGTTCCTTAAGAGGGTTTTTAAGGAGACGACATTCATGGGGTAATATTTTCAAAATGACCTCCTTTATATTTGTTTATTATTCTAACCTCACCTTATACTTTTCATCCAATGTGGAATGATAAAAAATTAATAATATATATAGGAATTAATTTTTTGATATAATGTAACATCTACATCCCAAAATCTTTCCTTATACATATATTATAAAAATGAAATCATTGTGTGCATAATATTAATTCACCTTTTTCGGGAATGGTTAGTTTTCATTCTAACATATTAACTGAATGTATAGTTTAAATTTACATGTAATTTTGTGTAATAAAATAATTATTTCTATTATATATATTTTTACATTATGTAATGTTTAAATCACCATAATCTTATGTAAATTATAACAAGTTCTTCATTGTTGAGAAAACTACAAAAATTAACTAACCATTAAACTATAAGGTTTTTACTCAATATATCCTAAATATTTCATAATATATATGACTGTATGGAACCATATAAATTTAATTAGTTCTATGAATATCATTTCAAGTGATGATTGGAGTTTTACTTCAATTTTACATGAATCTAAAAATTTATCCTGAATTGTTCAGAGTGTTGACCCATGAAAGAAATGTGCTCAATATAGTGAAAATAATACCTTATATTTCATATAAATGGTTGTAACTGAAATAAATAAAATTATTTTAACTAAAATATATATTTAAAATGATATTAATTAATTTATTAATTTTTTTAATTTTTTTATTCCCAATTTTCATTAAATGTTCTGAATGATTTTATGGCATAACGTAAACGAAATCATTGAACCACAAAACATTAATTGGATTCTTAGGTATCACTATTTACATAAATTTATCTAGATATATTTTATTTTTTATTAACATATTATGTTTATATATTCCATATATAGATTACTATTTTAATTAAATATTCAATTATATGGATATAAGTGTTTTAAAGGATCCCTTTTAAATTTCAGTCATTATGAAAACTTGATTAAATGGTACTTCTCTAGCTCTTATCAAATTTCAATAACCAATCCATAATTGGGTTTTAAAATTTCAATTTTAATTATATATGTCAATTTTTATTTCATTTTCTCAATTTACATAAATTAATAAGATCTTTCCTAAATTAATGAAACATTACCCTTTTCACTAAAACCCCTATTTAAGTTGTATTTTTCTAAATTTATATACCTCTTATTTTTCAAATAATAAAATCACATAGACATCATTTCTCCTGAAGTATAATTATTTTATACGTTTAACGTCCTTGAATGTTTTAGTACATGATATCCTAAATTCATTATGATTTTCAATATAGTTTTGCTATAAGAAATGATTTTTAAAACCATTTATTTCAATGGGGAATAATAATGCTAATACATTTTGTTTTATTCATTATTTTCAACATATATTTTTGTAAATGTTACGATGGATGAAACCATATTGTGATATAATGAATTGGATAAAATTTATATCTCTTGAAATGTTAGTTAATTTATTTAATACTAATCATGTTCTATAATTGGAATCTATCAACCATTTGATTTTGTCTTGGAATTTTTCCTTGACTTATGATTATCTCAATTTTTAGGTTTTTTTTGTAATTTTATTTTAATATAATATTATGAATCAGCTATCTTTATGGTATTCTCCCATTTGATTATTCATGATCCATAAGACTCATGATTTCATGTATGTTATGTTCACTTATATTCCATGGGATGTTGTTATTTATTTCCATGCTTTGGCGTCATAGCATAACAATTTTTATTCTGTCTTCCCTAGGTTATACTGTGTCATTTTAATATATCAATGGGATTTATGATATCATTATTGATATTAAATAAATGATGTTTTTTTAGTTTCATACTGTTTTATATACCAGATATTTAAAATCCATTGGGCCTTTCGATCCATTATTTATATTAATTTGATATTTATGTTAGAAAATGTAATAATATTTGTAAAAGGTTTTGGTTTAAACATGAATAGTGGTTTCTAGTGTAATTAGTTTACAATATAATGATATACCATATATAGTGGATTTTCATAAAATTAATCCATCACCCATGTAAGGATACATTCAAAATATGAGGGGGGGAAATAATACATAACAGGATTTGTGATGCCCAAATCAAAATAATTCTTTTTGATAAATATCTACACTTCTTATATAGGTAGTATGTAACGTCATTATATAATTCATAACACCATAAAAATATCCAAAAAATATGACGAATTTTTAATTCTATAGTTCATCTTTGTTCTTCATCCTCTTTTCTTAATTATACCGCATTGTACAAGGAACTATTTTTATTCATATTTTATATGTAAATAGATACATGTATAATTAATTCAAATTAAACCATAAAAATGGATTTATTTTCTATCATTGGTTTATGAATTATTAATTACCCACTACTCTACTTTATATAAATAAAAAAGGTACTATTTAATAATATCTTTCACTGTATGAATATTTTTTGTTTAATTCTTCACTTCTCTGCCTAATAAAAGATCCTAAACTCCCCTCCCCCATTTAATATCATTGAATATTATTATTAATTATTATTCTAGTACCAATATTCATTACTTATGTTATTATTTAGTGACACGAATATGAATCTATTCATATTGATTTGATATTTTTTTCTGGTTTCTCTATGTCCGGAACCAATATTTATTCAATACCTCTGTTGATTCATGTTCATCAAATATCAGCTCATTTGATCCCCCCTTATCATCATCATAATATACCAATTATTTAGTAGTTCACTTATTCTACTAATTATCTATTGATATATCTCATATTAAATCCCAATATGGATCAATCTATATTATCCACAGCCTTCTTCATATTCTGAAACCACTCTCTCTAAATTTTTAAACAAAAATATAATTAATCTCCAGCTTCTTGGTCTATAACACAATACAGAATGTAGTTATTTTAGTCGATAATATTAAGTATAACATATAAATAAAAAATTATTTTGTTCAAAAAAACCCATTAATATAAGAAAATTTCCATAAAAAATAGTTATCGATCATTGAAAAAATGTCAAAGTCCCTCTTAAAAATTTAATATCCCATCCATAAAAAAATTTTATTTGACATCCACAAAACCATCTATAGGATAGTCTTCAAAAACATGATATGATCATTGATTTTATTTTAAAATAAATGAACCCTTATGAAATTCAATAATTTATTAATAGAATTGTAATCTTCTATTTTCAATTATTGAATATTTCAAAAACAAACTAATAATTTTCAGAAGAATGGGTTTTACAATAATTTAATATAGACATTCAAACATTCATCTATAACATTTTCATTATTATATTTATATATAGAAAATATTTTTAAGATGAAAATATACTGAATATTTATAATGTATCCTTCATCAAATTATTATGTAATGTTCTTTATGTATTAATTATTTAGATACCAAATTGTCATTCCTGTGTAATTTTGTGTTATATCTACACTAAGTTGTCTTCACTTATCCTATTAGATTACTTGGTATAGCTTCATATGATTATTTGGTAATACATTTTATTATTCCTTTGTAAAACTCAATGTAATGAAATTTCTTAGAGAGTTATTTCAGAAACACTTTTATACAAACTGCTATCTGATTTCAATTATTGGAAACATATTCAAATTATTTATTTTTTGAAATAATATATCTAATATCATGGGAACCTAATTTTTATCATAGAAAAACATTCATTTCATTCCATATGAAACTCTTTCCATATAACATCTCTATATTTATTTTTCCTGATAGACTAAAATAATTTTCATCCAATATTCCCTATCTTATACAGATTCAAACAGAACCCCTATTTTTTTGAACAGCGTGTCTAAAATTCTTCTTCCATGAGGAAAATCCACATCACATACCTATTTGATAATCATTCAACCATTCCCCTCTAAGTGTTCTTATTAACTAGATCTGTATGGTAATCATGCTCCGAAAAACTCAATATTAAATATAATGTTCCATAAAGATTGACCTACTTCCCCCTTTGAATAGCCTATCTATAATCATGAATTCCCCAGAATAAACAGGATAGTAGGTACATTAATGTTTATAAAGTAATAAACCTATATTAACAATTTTTATGAGCAATTTCTTATTTTTCTAAAAAACATTATTGGATTATATTGGGAATAATGTGTGATGTATGATCAATGAGTAATTAATCCATATGAATCATAAAATATGGTTTGAAATATTATGTATAATAGACTGAATATGATGAAACAATTCAACTTTTTTTTATCTAATAAGACTATGAATATAATCTGTTAGTAAAAGTTTCTCCTAATAGACGTTCTCATTTCTATTTAATTTAATTTTTAACTGGAAAATTAACTAGAAGACAAATGAGAAAACTATACTCCCAGATTCTATCAATTATGACCACAATTATTTTTCCATTATATATCATCTACATTATAGAATCATTATTATTTTGGTAAAAATGATATTCTCTAAATTTCAATTTTAGATTATAATCCTTAAGATCAAATCACCAATCATCATAAGTATTCTAATATTCAAACAATATTTCACCATTATATAAATAATAACTTCCAAGAATCCCAATAAATGAAAATAATATAACTTATTGCAGGATAAAATGACATGGTAACATATTTTCTAAATCAATAAGTATGGATTACAACAACATATATTTTTCTTATTAACAATTTTTTCCAGTTCTTCTAAACATCCAAGATACATATTATTCATTAACGGGATTATATAGTTCAATCATTCCTTCCATGTATGTTTTCATTATAATATATCAACATATGTAAATCAATGAAAACATTATAATTCATGGATAAAAATTTCGAATAAATAAAATACAAACACAATTTTCTCATTAATCCCCCCTTCTTAATATTTGAAAATCCCATAAAATGTAAAAGATAATATGTAAATATCTGAATAATTTTCATTTTCACTCCATTTCATCTCAAAAATTTATTTCATATTCTCATTACCTTGTTCAAAAGATGTTAAAGTAAATTTAGAAAAATATATCAATTATTTATTAGTTCTCTTTTCATAAATATAATTATCCTATGTCTATGTGATCCATGCATGCTGTAGGATGAAAAATGATACTATGTAGATAAAAAATCTATCCATTTCCTATTCAACATGCTAAAAAAATTTCATAGAAACCACAATATTTACATTAAGGTATATTTGATTATATTCTTGGAATATGATAACAATTTTGATATTAACAATATTTTAAATAAATCATCCTAAAACTACTACAATTACATCGACATGTAGTTTAAACACATTCAACTGGAAATTCGTAGGATAAAAACCCTTGGTAAAAATTACTTCATCATATTTTATGATGAAAATATTTAAATAAATAAATCCGTATTTATGTTATGTTTTCTATTTTATAAATGATGGTTGGGATACTAATAATGATTCACCTATTCACATTACATTCCTCTAGAAACAATCTAGAAGAGTAATATGTTCATGAAATAATATTTCTAGCATCTTAATCGATATACAATACTCGTCTTACCCACATGGATACATTTTACATGATCTTAACAATAATTAGTCACATGAATTAATATTTTTTTATATATCCATGATTTGAATAGAAAAAAAATTTATTTTTCACTTATATATATACAAATTTTCAATTTCCAAAAATTCACCAAGGATGATATTCTTCAACATATTCCTCAATAATTTCCAATATAATGTTAAACCAAGAAGGAAGATTATTCACATACATTTTCTATTTTTAGATATAACACTTCATCATCATCAAGGAAGATCTACTTTTAATATTTTATAGTATACCAGTATAGAATCATTCTCATATGCTAACTTATTTATAAAATGTTATCCATAGTTGATAGTTAGTCTATTTCCTATATTATTCTCATTAAGTTCATGGTTCATCATTAATTCCCCTTCATAACCCCCACACATATACTTCATAAAGTTTAATAGAATTAAATTAATATTCATTAATTTTTAATGCAAATATGAATTTGTAGATGTTTTTCTTAAACCATGTTTTTCAATTTTACTCACTATTACTTTATTATAATAAAATTTAAAAAACAAAATTCATTCTGTCAATATTTCATACATATCCATAATATGAATTATTAAAAAAACGGTTTAATTTTCCTTGAAAACCTCTCATAAAATTTAACTGCTTCAAGTAGAGTATGTTTTCCCCCTTTTCACTATCTTTTATTCGTTTTGTCTCATTTCTAATATCCACTTCTAGTATTCTACACAGGTTGATATAATCTCCTTTGGAATATTGGAAGTAGGATTGTGTTATGGAAATGAATTATTTTAGGTGTTTTTATTCTTATCTATCTATTAGGATTATGTAATACTATTCAAATTATTGGATTTAGAAAACAAAAAAATTCACCAATCATTCATGATATCTTTTCGGGAGAATAATTTTTGTAACAATATTCCATAGACATCACAATGTTGAATATTATTTCTCAAAAAATAATTCTTTTTCTAATCATATTTCGACACATGATTACTTGATAATCTCCATAATTTTTGATAATAATTATTACATACATCACATATATTGTCAATCATTCCAAATCTATTTTAAGTCTATAGATTTTTCTTATTCTATGTAAATTTCTTTAACATATATAGATTTGTCCTTTTTACATGGGATTCCTTTATGAATTAAAAATTATAAGATTATAACAATAATATAATTTAAAATGCCTAAAATTTATCAATGTACAATCATTGACCCAAAGGCCCTAATCATCCAATATATTTTATAAGTGATATAGAATTTTCATTGAAACTATAATATTGTTTCTGGGTCTTCGTCATAACATGTTATGTATTAAAATTGAATAAGATTCCAAAATTCTAATTATATTATCCATGGACATGGTGGAAGGTTAATTTTGACATTTCAATAACCAAACCTGAGTTGATATTTTTTCATCTAACACTATTCATTAGGATATATTTAGATTAAAATTTATAAATAGGTATCCATGATATCACTTTCTTCATAGATAATTGATATAGTTAATTAAATAGTATTATTATCATATCTTCACTTATTAATGGTATATTAACATTAGAATACTCTATTGATAATTGTATGTGTGTAAAAACTATCACCTTAATTTAAAAAAAACCTAAGATTTTTCATTACATGATTGATTAATTTGAAGTACATCTCTTGGAACCTCATATTAAGGTTATTATTCTAATCATCAAAGAATCTAACCTTATCCTCATAATCTTACATCACACTATAAACTTATTTTTATAAATTTGAACCATATAATTTAATATTGTTTCATATTCGTTGATATTCAAGGATTTAACATCAAATTGAAAATCCTTTAAATTAATGATGATTTAAAATTGTCTTCATGTTGAAATATATTTTATTCATGAATCTTCTTTGATCAATATTTCTCATAAACGTTATTTATTATTATTTTTATATTTTTAGAAACATATTTCATGATCCAACTTTCTTGCATAGTGGTATTTGTCCTTCTTGGGAATCATTATAAAATATAGATCCATTTAATAAAATGTTATCCCTATATAATATAATAATTCTTAATATTATTTTATTTCATACTTCTAATATTCAATGACTCAACAATCAATGGAAAACATTTCTCTAGGAATTAAATGTTTAATAGATATTAATATATTAACACTTATATAATGATAAATCATAGATAGACCATCACAACATCATTTTATAATTTGTTCAAACTAAGAAAATTATTTGGTTGATCCTTCACATAATTTACCATCACATTAACTTTATCCACTTGAGGTTATAAATATGTTTCCTCCTTTGGTTGTAATTTGAACCTACCATTCTTCCAATTACAGGAAAATATTTCCATCAGTTTTTTATTTTACTGATGATACTACACCCTATTCCACTTATAATTAGATTGAGATAAACATCAAAATTATTTTTATTAATTTATTTTATTCATAAATGTATTTATAGAAATATAATTTTACTTTGAGATAGATGAACCACCACTAAAAATTCACTTATTTTTGAAAAAAATGGAAACTAAAATCATAAAAATAGAATAATTTCTAATAATGAACATACAATATAAGTGAACCATATCAATATTTAAAATTGTTAGTAATAAGTCATTATACTATAAACAAAATGAGTTAGTATGCTTCAATTTTTGGGGAATTTTTATTCTAATTTATACTTTTATCCAATTACCACTTATAACAATTATGATCTAGTCCCACATGTTCGCTATTTGTTTTCATAAACAATTATATAAATTCATTTGATGGAGGAAAAAATATGTTATTTAAATATCATGTACATAGTGAGAGTATCAATTCTTTTCATTTGATGATTTAGACAAGTAAACAGATTTTCCAATATACGGTTACATGAAATAAAATAGTTTTTTCTAAAAATAATATAACACATATGTTTTGTTCCATGTACATTAATAGTTGTGCCAGATAAACACCATAATTCTGTAGATTGTAGTATCCTCAATCCATATAAAAAAACATGTTGACCATCATTTTACCCATAGAGACAGTCATCCACTTGTTCATTTCTTTTGCGACACAATGAAATTGTTATAATAGTGTGAATTATTTTAAATGGCATAGTAATAGTTTTCTATTCTTCCAATATTCTTATATGTCGATAAAAACACATGAAAATATTCTAATTTTTAACTTCTATTAAAAATGGTGTAAAAAACATCATTATCATCATTGAAAAAATGAATTTTACTTTTTTGGACTGATTGCAAGAATTATTCATCACATATTATTCTACATAACAATAGAAAACAAATTTTTTTCTTTCTCATATTATTCCAGATAAAAAATATTCTTATAATTATTCACTTGTTTTTAGGGAATTTTTCATCTGAATCCTCTTTTTATGCAAATAGATTTTACTTGTGACTTGATGTACCTATATATTTTTTCATTCATTATCTTATTATTTAGTGAAACAATATAAACTAGTTATCCTTCTTCTAAATCTATTCCCACACAGATAAAATGAATAGAACCATCCCATCAAGAATAACACTTTTGATACATGTTCTTCTAAAACCAATTCATCTGATCCCTTCTTATTTTCAAATTCTGATACATGTTCATCTGATACTTTTCAAAAATTTCTGGTTCTCTATTTCCATATCTAATTTTTTTTCTTTTTTTGGTTCATAATTATTCATTCATACACTACTTGTTCTTATATAACACTTTCATATGATAATTTCAATTAGAAGATAATGACACAAATCGATAATAGTCAAAGCATCACAGCAGATTTTCTCTATTTTAATAATAAGACTAACAAAAATATCTCAATAAACTGTTATATATTGAAACAACAATGCTTTACATAGATAATATTTCAATAAATCCTCTAAGAGGATAAAAAACATCTAATATTATGTTCCTACTTGATCTTCAAATATCACATTCAAATAATTTCATAGTTTTCTCACCTTAAATCATCCAAAAATATTGGAGTAAAAAACATAGTAGGATCTTTCCTTGAGACTCTACATCAATGATATATTAAAAAATTTCTGAAATAAATTATATAATTACGATTATCCATTTTTCTAAATTAATGATATATTAAAACATTTATGAAATAAATTCTATAATTAAGATTATCCATTTTTTATTATTTAATATTTGAATGCATGTCTCATCATCTTCATAAAGAATTAATTTATAAAAAATTTCCAATATCTTCATATATAACTCTGGAAATTCATCATAAGAGATTATTTGTCAATAAATGATTTTCTAGTGGAAAAAACCTCATCCATTTGCAGGTTTCATCAATTATAATTTTTCAAAATGTTCATCATGATTTATTTATGTTATAAACTAAAAAATGTTCATTTTATATTCTTAACCGAATCTAATCTTAGATTTATAATCTAATCCTTCTATCCAATTAAATTATATACCTATATATAATAACGCATTCATGATATTTGATATGTATTTATTACACTCTATCTAATTACATATTTTATAGAGTTCTATTCGATGCGTTTTCTCATTAACATATGTCTCCTGCCTTTCCTCAAAAACACGTTCCTTATACAACTTCATTCATAATAATTCTTCTAATTACTCATAATCATCTACCATACCATTCTTTAATATCAATTTAATTCATTTTGAATGAATTATATAATGACTTCAAAAGAATTATTTTATATTATGAACTTGAAATTTTTCATCCATCTTTCTAAATCTAACATAGTTTCCTTAAAAAATACATGTTTCATTTACTATCGCTTCAACAAGAATTATGGATTCTTGAACATATAAAAAACATTTTTATTGTAAATATTGTATAAATTATTATTCTATTAAACATTTTATGATTTCTATATTCTGTAAGTTGGTTCAAGTAATCTCTCTATAGAAGGAATAACGATACCAACCATCATTTAATACATCCTTCGAACACTTTTCTTGAATAATGAATTCCTTATAATAGTTATGATGTTTTTTATGTTGATGATTTGTAGTATGTTTCAAAAAATTTATTTAAATCATGTAGCCATAAATTATTTTTCTATTAAAGAGATTGAATCAATGTGACAATGAATTGTGTAGTTTAAATAATAAATAATACACCACTAAGAATCATTTGATACGTTTTTGAAAACTCAATACAATATACATAATTCAGTTACCTAAATTTTTTTGTCAGATGTAATGATGATACTATTTTATAGGAAAATTGATATTTTTTGGACATTAACATTTCTATTTCTGTTAATGTTTTACTATAATATTTTTTTGAAATAAATATGGACAAACTCTTATATTATCTTTTATTTTTAAGGATCACAATTCATTTACTGATAAACATCACCTATTATATTCAATATTTAGTATAATGGTAATAAATTTCATTATTCAAATATCATGGAACATGTTATATATATTAATATCAACATACCAAATCTTATAATTACTCTAGATCATCAAAAAATTCATTTATGTGTTGAATATGTTCCAAATATTTCAAATGAAAAAACACCATTTATACTCTTCTAATATAACATGACTTGGGAACTTATTCTCTTCCTCGATAAGCTTATACACTAACTTATTCTCTTCATCATAGTAAGAAAATTTAAATCATCATTCAATAATTTATGTTATATAATAATCATTAATAGTCTAAGATACCTCAACTAGACATTCCATGAATATTCATCGCTACAACAACTTTCACATACTGTGATTAATGAAGTTCATCTATTTTTTTTGAAACCCATTGCCAAAAAATAGAATACACAAAATATCGAATCATTAGTTCTAATAAAAGAAATTGACTGAATTCTCCACATAAGATCATGTCGAATGTACTACAATTCATGAAACATCACCCTCTAAATTTTTGTGAACTCTCAATCCCCTTGATATATGATGGATGTAACAGCCCTTCAGAGAATATATTTTACATTCTTTGATATTAATGGAATAAAATTTTAACCCTAGATATTTACCATTTTGAAGTTGAACATTTTCTATAGAGATTCATGATTAAGAATATTATAGATAAGGAAGAACAGACTATATGAAATAGATTTTATTTTATGATATACTACTTAAAAATTATTTCCAAAATATTTTTGACATATATTGGAAAGGAAATTATTATACATGATGAAATATTAGGAATCTATTGAAACTTATGATGATAATTTTACAATATTTAAATGTTATACAAAAAATCATTTTGGACCATGATATTAAAAATGATTTATATTACTATTAATAAATTATATTTTTAGAAACATATATGGTTAGTTTTGAGTTTTTATGTTATCAAGAAATTATGTAATATAATAAAAATCATGATGGGGTTTATTTAACTTTAAAAAAATATGGATAATATGACATCCTAATAGTAGAAAAATGGGATGAATTCAAGGATTAAACTTGATGGAAAGAAAATTCAATTACCCTTGTAACACCCTGAGATTTTATGAAAAATATTCTTTTTAATTTCATTAATGTCATGTGTTGCACACTACACCAAAAGGAGCTTGTACAACACGCATCCTTGACTTGCCTTTCATTACACACAATTGCGACCTTCCTTGATAGCGTGTGTAGTACGCAATACTGAGTTTCACTAAACAACGATATGCTATTAAAATATTATTAAAACTAGCCGTTATGAATAGTAATAACCACTTTTTGAAATTTTGTAAATTTTATTTTTCAAAATGGACTTCATTTTTGGATTTAGAATATTAAAATTAGCTTAGGGTAAAATTTTGGTACTTTTCGGATAACTTTCATATTCTGATGAATAATGAAAATTACTAAATTTTAATTAAACACAACTTTTTTAATAGAAATAATTAATAGTGATAAATTATTAATTTTAGTGGTTTTAAAGTATATTTAGAATATATTTTTACAATTTAATACAATTTTGGTCATTGGATGTAATTTCACATTTAAATCAAACATAAACAAGTGTCAATCTTTTGATAGTTATTATCTCTTAAAAACACGCTATTTTTTGACGACGGGAATTAATTTTTAAATTAATTAATGTAACTGATATGTTCTGAATTTGATAATATAGACATATTTTTTGAATTCATAATATCAAATATAGCTTAAGCCTAATTTTTGGTTTTTTTTCTGGAAACTTTCACTTTTTGATGAATAGTTAAACCACTAAGTGGTAGTAAAAAAAACTGAATTTTTCATAAAACATAATTTTCCCGCTTCTGTGAGTGGAATTTCGAGAATCCGAGAGACATGGTTAATATCCAGGACTAAAATGTGGTTCAATGAGATGAAAATAATTTTTTTTGAATAGTAACTTTTTACTTTTTTTACCACGGATAAAAGTAAATATGGTAATTAAGGGTAAAGATGATATTAGTATTACCCTAACACGTGTCCTAATTCTATTGGATAAATGTAATTCGACCAAAAACAATCTTAGGAATAAAATATGACCATTTAGGCCCACTTGGATTAGATTAGGACATTTATTATTAATTTATTTAAAGAAGGGTTAAAAGAGTTAAAATCAATGTTTATTTACTAAAACATTTTTAATATGGGGTTATACATAAGATAAATTCGACTATAAATATTCATTAGAAATCTAAAAATATTTCATACATAATGGTATTTTATTTTAATTTTTAGACATTAAATAATTTATTTTATTTATGACACAACGATGATGCAGTAATTATCTTTTTAATGAAATATTGACATAATTGATGTTATAAATAACCAAATAAATATAATTTGAGACTTTTTATGAATTCCACTAATTTTCTAGGTTAATATGACATGTTATTATTGATTCAATTATCTTTGTTCGAACTTATAATTATGTTATGAGTTTCACAAAAATAAATTACTAAATAGTGTCAATATTGACATAAAATAGTTTTTAAAACAAATATTATATTATTAATTGTTATTTTATTCTTAAAAATCTAAGGCTCGGCCAAATTACTAATATAAGGTTATATATATTACTAATAAACAATTTGGGGTTCTTTTGGCTCCTTATAGTATGTTTATTAACCTTATAGTGTAATAACACAAGAAGACACGGTAAAAGTAAAATTATTTAACTTAATGTTAAATCTAAATGATAAGGTTAAAATAGGAACCTAAAATTGTCTAAATTCTATTGGATGAGAGTATTTCGAGCCATCCCCACCTTATACTCAAAATAAATCAAATTGGTGCTATTTATAACCGAAATTGACTTTATAATAAAATAATATTTTTAGTTATTCCAAAGGTGCCCCTCTCCTCCATTATAAAAGGGCACCTCCTCCCTATCTTCCTCACACAACTTTGAGCCTTCAATCTCGGCAAACCCCTACCAAATTCTCTTCTACACTTCCCTAGAAACATCCTATAGGTTCTGGTCTTCTTCAAAGACCAATTTTAGTGCCCTAAGAGGAGGTCTCAAAGAGGAGCTTCAAAGAAGAGGTAATTTCCGTTACCGATTCTTTCACCTTTATTTCTTCTTCCACTTATTCTTCTTAGGTTGTTTCATTATGAAGTAATAACATCAGTATCACTAAGATACTGATATGTTATTATAAGTATGAAACAATCCTATTTAACCATCTATCCATCCTACGGAAAGCGAAATCACAGCACGTGCGTACGTACGGAATACCGTCTCCACGCTGTTGTGTAATCTATTTTCCTCCACCACCTTAATTGCATGGGTATAATGGTGTAATGAGTAACTATATATGATTATTATAATGTTATATTGATACTGGAATAGTATACATATACTTAAACACAAGTTTACGATCATGAGAATGATATCATCACTCGTGCGTACGTACGGAATACCGTCTCCACGACGCGATGAGATTCATTCTCCACATTAACCATTCATGAATGATTATAAAGTATATAAAATGAATAATAATGAAATATATGACATTTTAAATCTACTAGATTTATGTATATATATATATGTATGTCATCTACTTACTTCCATTCAAGACAATAAGGAAAGGAAAACAGTGTTCATGCGTACGTATGGACTACCGTCTCCATGAACAGTGTGTTTCATTTCATTTATCTATGTTTTATATATATATATACTGAATATATATGATATATAAATCATGTTTTATATTCTGGAAGTATTTAAATCATGATATAAGTAATAATAATGTCAAGAACAACAAGTCCAAACACCTATGACAAATGAATCAATTTTTCCCAAAACACTCTTTAACATGGAATTTACAAATGAACGGGTAAAATAAAGTCATAAGTGAAACATAAATGATATAATAACAATGAATATGATTCTGGAATAAGTCAATGACATTATTTAAATCATTATACCGGAGGTTCGGACACTTACGAAGCAAATCGGACCTAAGGTAAGGGAAATATCACAATCTCATTTTTATCCGAGATTGTTTATTCGTAAGTATTTACTGGGGTGTATTTTATCATCCACATCCATGTTTCATCAATATGTAATATTATTTCCATCCACCTACAATTGTTTAAATCCATTTTTACCCTTCGGTGAGTTTTTAGTAAAGGATATGAAAGGAATCTTTTGTCATTTTTCGTACGAGGTACTTTTTGACTTTTCCGACAAAAGTATGAGACGAATGTTTTTTTAACTTATACAGCATGAATGGATTTTTAAAACATTATTTCCAAGAATCTTCCTTTACAAGTTTTCAAGTTTATTTTTAATCAACTTCTTTTAGTTTATAATTTTATGACATATTAAGAAAGGAAAAGTGTTTTTGAAGAAGAAAGAAAATTTTCCTCAAGAATTCATTTCAAGTGTTTTATCAAAATCATTTTCCATCTAAAATAATAAAGGGTTCTGTTTCTATCCCTATTATTACAAGGATTTGATTATGTTGTGATGGAAATATTTTTATGATATCTTTTATCTTATATGAATTTTTTTATGATGTCACGATGTTTAAAGATTCCCATATTTATTACATGGGTTATGCAATGATGTATGATTTATGATTTTGTGGCACACATAAGAATGATATCATTATGAGATGGGTGGGACCTATATCTCCCTCCAATTCATTGGGTAAAGATTTTATATCTCATGAGATAGACATGGTTGGAATGGTAGGTTATACCGGTTCAGTGAAACATGACTAAAAAGAGGGTGACTCCGTTCAGAAAGGGACTTTGTCCACTAAGATAGTCTTGGCAATGAGTCTTGACTAACTAGAAATGATTCTCTATGATTATGTGTGTATGACACAAAGATTCATGTTTTAAGTTATGATTATTTGATTTTCATTTCACTACTAATATTTATCCCATGTTATGAAATTATGCTCTCTTTTGCAGGTTAAGATTTCCAAAATGTTATGTTCTTATGAATATGATGTGATTGATATTTCTTTTCTTTACCATTACTGAGAATTTGAGCTCACCCTTTTATGTTTTCTTTTCCCCAGGATATAAAGAAAGGTTTTAGGTTAAAAAAAGGGGAAGATCTTCATGGGAGATGTTGAAGATCTTTCACCACGATTAGAAGATTATATTCAGTGTTTCAAAGACACTAAACTATTACGGTCCTTCTGTGTGTGTTTTTGTAATGTACTAAGTATTCCGCAAAAGTAATGTAATGTCCATGTACGTCAGCTTAGGGTCTCTACAGTTGGTATCAGAGGAAAGGTTTAGTTAACCTTTGGAAACTAGGATGCGAGAACTTTAGTGAGATCCCTAGAGATATTTCTAAGGTATTCCTAGGGATGTCCCTAAGGTTAAGTATACGTATAGGTTATATTACTAGAATTACGCTAACGATCATAGAATTAAACCTAAGATGTTAGATATTGAAGGTACTCTCCCTTTATTATGATGTTTTCCCTATCATGATTTTTGCCTCTCACACTATTCTTTCTGGGTTTTAGACGATGGCTGGAACCCGAAGGAACCATGTTGATCAATGCAATGGACAATGCAATGACTGTCCTCCTGAACAAACAAATGTTATGGGAGATGGAGTGAAAAATATTATTGCAATACTTACACAAGCTATGAATCATTCTGGACTTCCAAATGAGCAGAGAAGGGAACAATATTCTATTGAGTCCTTCATGAGGCAACGTCTACCTTCTTTCAGTGGGACTTCTGATCCACTTGTTGCTGAACAATGGATCAGTACCACTGAAAAGATATTTTCAGTTCTTCAATGTTCTGAACATGATAAAGTCATCTTAGCAGTATATTGTTTGGAAGGTGACGCTGATCAATGGTGGAATATTATCAAGAATATGAGGCAAAGAGATGAAATGGAGTCCATGGGATGGGATGAGCTCAAGAACTTATTTTTCAATAAGTACTTCCCTCATATTCTTCGAACAAAGATGGAGAAGGAGTTTCTTGAACTAAAGCAAAATGATGATGAATCTGTTGGTATATACGAAGTGAATTTTACAAGGCCTGCAAGGTATGCATCTGGATTTATCATCCAACCTGAAAGTAAAGTTGATCGATTTTTCAGTGGCTTAAAACCAAGTCTTCGAAGGGAATTAGCTATAAGAGACTTCAGTAGCTATGAAGAAATTGTGCATTGTGCTATGAAGGTAGAAATGGAAGTTGGTGTTACATATCCATCTCATGGTTTCGAAAAGAAACGAAAGATGGAGTTCAAGGAGAAATCTCAGAATAATGGTGAAAAGAAGATGAATGATTCCTTATGCACAAAGTGTGGAAAGAAGCATGGTGGAGATTGTATTAGAGGGACTAGAAAATGTTTTAAGTGTGGGAAAGAAGGTAATCTAGCAGCTGAGTGTCGAAGTAATGGAAAAAGGGTTTCTAAGGATGTGAATAAAGAAAACACTGCAGAGAACGCACCACCAACACTTCAATGCTTCAAGTGCAAGGAAATGGGCATTATGCTAATAAATTCCCTAATCCAAGGGTTAGTGACGATCGACATGTGCAACCGCTTAAGGCAAAGGACAAAGCGAAGTCACATGCGATCACTATTTGCGATGTTGAATTTGACAACGATGTGGTGGAATGATTAAGTGTTTATGTAATGGGATTCCAAAATAATGTTGTATCATGGAGTATTGGAATATTTATGTATTGGTCTAATGTGGTATTCAAAGGGATTGAGATATTTTTGGAAATAAGATGATATGCGCATAATGAAGGGAAAACGAGAAAATGAAATGTTTAACAATATTCATGAGATCATGATTGATATAAGGACTATGTGATATCATGGTTTGAGTATATAGAATTTTGAGGATTTTGGTATGTGGAAGGTGTTAACTTTTAACTGCATTCATGTTTTCACTAAGGTTCAATGGGTATTCATTCATCAAGAGAATACATGATTAAGGTATTCACATGTTTGTAATTTGACCAACAAGATATATCTTATGATATATGGGGGATAAATGATGGAATTCACGTGATTGTTCTGTGATATTTCAAGTAATCATTTTCTTTATACTATGAGCTTGGACCGAAGTATTTTAGATAAGCCTAAAGGTTAGAATGAATTATGTTGGACATAAGTTAGGATAAAATGTTTTTCTATATTATTGATGGGATGTTATAGTAATATAGCTTTAGAAAAATGACAACCTGCAGGACGGGAGACAGCCCATCGCGTCAGACAAGGCTGTGGGAATCAAACCCACAACCGAAGTGCGACTGGCCTTTATCGCCTACCACTGGCCTACAGGAAGTCCCTATTTAGTAGAAACTAGTATTATTATATTAATCATTATGATATATGAAGTATAAGTCCATTTTAGGAACCATATATGATTAATCTCACTATAGAATGACTTATGTATATTTAATAACTTTTTCTAACCTTTTGTTTGAGACAGATGGAATGACCCGTCATTCTATCACAGGATCTGCTAACACTTAACGAATAACAAATTCAACTTCATTTATTTAAGAGATGAAGTGGAAATTGTTCAAGGCACGAACAACCATGAGATTGTACCAAAATAAAGTAAGTATTTATTCTAATTCAAATTCTTCAACTTTAGGGAATGGATATTGAAAACCAAAAATGTTTTCCTAGTTCTCTTATATCTGATTAATCAGATGGTACCTTAGATCGTCACAAGTTTATGGATTTGTGATTGTTGGATTTTCCATAGCCATGTTCTCTACCACTCTCCATCAGAACATGATGGTTAGATTTTTCTTCCATATCCATATTTTCACATATGTGGAAACCCAGTGATTTTTTTATTTGGGTAACCGTTACGTTTCATACATTTGTTTTTAAGGATTGGTTTTGGTATTACTTTTTACGATGTGGGTTTCTATTAAAGAAACTTTCGAGAAGTAAACCATTTATAACCCTGATGAATTTCGAGGGCGAAATTCATTTTAAGGGGGTTAGAATGTAACACCCTGAGATTTTATGAAAAATATTCTTTTTAATTTCATTAATGTCTTGTGTTGTATGCTACACCAAAAGGAGCTTGCACAACACGCATCCATGACATGCCTTTCATTACACGCAATCGCGACCTTCCTTGATAGCGTGTGTAGTACGCAATACTGAGTTTCACTAAACAACGACATGTTATTAAAATATTATTAAAACTAGTTGTTATGAATAGTAATAACCACTTTATGAAATTTTGTAAATTATATTTTTCAAAATGGACTTCATTTTTGGATTTGGAATATTACAATTATCTTACGGTAAAATTTTGGTACTTTTCGGATATCTTTCATATTCTGATGAACAATGAAAATTACTAAATTTTAATTAAAAAATTTTTTTTTAATAGAAATAATTAATAGTGATAAATTATTAATTTGAGTGGTTTTTAAGTATATTTAGAATATATTTTTACAATTTAATACAATTTTGGTCATGAGATGTAATTTCACATTTAAATCAGACATAAACAAGTGTCAATCTTTTGATAGTTATTATCTCTTCAAAACACACTATTTGTTTTGACGACGGGAATTAATTTTTAAATTAATTAATGTAACTGCTATGTTTTGAATTTGATAAAATAGACATCATTTTTTAATTCATAATATCAAATATATCTTAGGCCTAATTTTTGGTATTTTTCTAGAAACTTTCATTTTTTGATGAATAGTGAAACCACTAAGTGGTAGTTAAAAAAACTGAATTTTTCATAAAACATAATTTTCCCACTTCTGTGAGTGGAATTTTGAAAATCCGAGAGACACAGTTAATATCATGGACTAAAATGTGGTTCAATGAGATGAAAAATAATTTTTCGTGAATAGTAACTGTTGACTTTTTTTAACCACGGTTAAAAGTAAATAGGGTAATTAAGGGTAAAGATGATATTATTATTACCCTAACACATGTCCTAATTATATTGGATAAGTGTAATTCTACCAAAAACAAACTTAGTAATAAAATATGACCATTTAGGCCCACATGGATTAGATTGGGAAATTCATTATTAATTTATTTAAAGAAGGGTTAAAAGAGTTAAAATCAAAGATTATTTACTAAAACATTTTTAATATGGGGTTATACATAAGATAAATTCGACTATAAATATTCATTATAAAGATAAAAAGATTTCCCACATAATGGTATTTTATTTCTAATTTTTAGACATTAAATAATTTAATTTATGTATGACACAACGATGATGCAGTAATTATCTTATTAATGAAATATTGACATAATTCATGTTATAAATACCCAAATAAATATAATTTGAGACTTTTTATGAATTACACTAATTTTATAGGTTAATATGACATGTTATTATTGCTTTATTTAAATTTTTTCGAACTTATCATTCTGTTATGAGTTTCACAAAAATAAATTACTAAATAGTGTCAAAATTGACATAAAATAGTTTTTAAAACAAATATTATATTATTAATTGTTATTTTATTTCTAAAAATCTATGGTTTGGAAAATTTACTTAGATACAGTTATATATATTAATAATAAACAATTTGGGGTTCTTTTGGCTTCTTATATTAAGTTTATTAACCTTATAGTGTAAGAACACAAGAAGACACGGTAAAAGTAAAATTATTTAACTTAATGTTAAATCTAAATGATAAGGTTAAAATAGGACCCTAAACTAGTCTTAATTCTACTGGATGAGATTATTTCGACCCATCCCCACCTTAGCCTCAAAATAAATCAATTTGGAGCTATTTAAAACCGAACATGACTTTATAATAAAATAACATTTTTAGTTATTCCAAAGGTGCCTCTGTCCTCCCTTATAAAAGGGCACCTCCTCCCTCTCTTCCTCACACAACTTTGAGGCTTCAAGATCTGCCAACCCCTGCCAAATTCTCTTCTCCACTTCCCTAGAATCATTCCTAGAGGTTCTGGTCTTCCTCAAATACCAGTTTTAGTGTCCTAAGAGGAGGTCTCAAAGAGGCGCCTCAAAGAAGAGGTAATTTTCGTTACCGATTCTTTCCCCTTTATTTCTTCTTCCACTTCTTCTTATTACGTTGTTTAATTATGAAGTAATAACATCAGTATAAATCATATACTGATATGTTATTATAAGTATTAAACAATCCTATTTCACCATCTATCCATCCTACGGAAAGCGAAATCACCGTGTGTGCGTACGTACGGAATACCGTCTCCACACCGTGGTGTAACCTATTTTCCGCCACCACCTTAATTAGATGGGTATAATAGTGTAATGAGTAACTATATATGATTATTATAAAGTTATATTGATACTGGAATAGTATGAATACACTTCAACACAAGTTCACGATCATGAGAACGATATCATCGCTCGTGCGTACGTACGGAATACCGTCTCCACGACGTGATGAGATTCATTCTCCACATTAACCATTCATGAATGATTATAAAGTATATATAATGAATAATAATGAAATATATGACATGTAAAATCTACTGGATTTATGTATATATATATATATATATGTATGTCATCTACTTACTTCCATTCAAGACAATAAGGAAATGAAAAAAGCGTTCATGCGTACGTACGGACTACCGTCTCCATGAACGGTGTGTTTCATTTCATTTATCTATCTATTATATATATATATACTGAATATATATGATATATAAATCATGTTTTATATTCTGGAAGTAAATCATGATATAAGTAATAATATTGTCAAGAACAACAAGTCCAAACACCAACGACAAATGAATCGATTTTACCCAAAACACTCTTTAACATGGAATTTACAAAAGAACGGGTAAAATAAAGTCATTAGTGAACCATATATGATATAATAACAATTAATATGATTCTGGAATAAGTCAATGACATTATTTAAATCATTATACAGGAGGTTCGGACACTTACGAAGCAAATCGGACCTAAGGTAAGGGAAATATCACAATCTCATTTTTATCCGAGATTTTTTTATTCGTGAGTATTTACTGGGGTGTATTTTATCATCCACATCCATTTTTCATCAATATATAATATTATTTCCATCCACCTACAATTGTTTAAATCCATTTTTACCCTTCAGTGAGTTTTTAGTAAAGGATATGAAAGGAATCTTTTGTCGTTTTTCGTACGAGGTACTTTTTGACTTTTCCGACAAAAGTATGAGAAGAATGTTTTTTTAACTTATACGGCATGAATGGATTTTTAAAACATTATTTCCAAGAATATTCCTTTACAAGTTTTCAATTTTATTTTTAATAAACTTCTTTTAGTTTATAATTTTATGACATATTATGAAAGGAATGGTGTTTTTGAAGAAGAAAAGATATTTTCCTCAAGAATTCATTTCAAGTGTTTTATCAAAATTATTTTCCATCTATGATAATAAAGGGTTCTGTTTATATCCCTATTACTACAAAGATTTTATTATGTCGTGATGGAAATATTTTTATGAAATATTTTATGTTATATGAATTGTTTTCTGATGTCACGATGTTTAAAGAATCCCATTTTTATTACATGGGTTATGCAATGATGTATGATATTTGATTTTGTGGCACACATAAGAATGGTATCATTATGAGATTGCTGGGACCTATATCTCCCTTCAATGCATTGGGTAAAGATTTTATATCTCATGAGATAGACATGGCTGGAATGGTAGGTTATACCAGTTCAGTGAAAAATGACTAAAACGAGGGTGACTCGGTTCAGAAAGGGACTTTGTCCACTAAGATAGTCTGGGCAATGAGTCTTGACTAACAAGAAATGATTCTCTATGATTATGTGTGTATTCCACAAAGTTTCATGTTTTATTTTATGATTATTGGCTTTTCATTTCACTACTAAGATTTATCCCATGTTATAAAATTATGCTCTCTTTTGCAGGTAAATATTTCTAAAATGTTATGTTCTTATGAATATGATGTGATTGATATTTCTTTTGTTTACCCTTACTGAGCATTTGAGCTCACCCTTTTATGTTTTCTTTTCCCCAGGATATAAAGAAAGGTTTTAGGTTAAAAAAAGGAGAAGATCTTTATGGGAGATGTTGAAGTTCTTTCACCACGATTAGAAGATTATATTCCGTGTTTCCAAAGACACTAAACTATTACGGTCCTTGTGTGTGTGTTTTGTAATGTACTAAGTATTCCGCAAAAGTAATGTAATGTCCATGTACGTCAGCTTCGGGTCTCTACAACCCTATTGTCATAAGTGTGTAAATAATCAATATATATAATACATTATGATATCTGGGAATCATTTTCAATGTAGGGAGCATCAACATATTTTTTTTACTGAAAGGAACGAAATAATAGTAATGATTAGATAGTTAATAAAAATAATGATGTGAAATGTTTTAATTGTGACGAATTGGTAAAATATGCTCTTAAATATCATAGTTTAGTTACTCATTGTCTCTATAATCATTATCAAATTTATAATGTTGAAGTAAATTATTTTTCCATGAATACAATAGATGTATGAACCTGAAATGAAATAGGGTTTGGTACATTATTGGTATAGTTAAATGATGCCAATATATTGTTTGATTGGAGAGCCGCCCATGTTTTATATTTGATAATTTTTCATGTAATATTAAACAACCATCTCATTTAATAAAATTGGTACTTTTTAAATGAAAATCCATTTGGGTTTTATAAATAAAAAATTGATTTATAAATATATTACTATTATCATCAATTGAATAATTTTTCCTGCAATCTATGTAGTCATGCACATATAAAATTTTGATGTTCCTCTTAGTATGGAATGACAATATTTTTATAATGATTTGATACATTATATATCTGAAGATGTTTTTTTATAAAAAAGATCTTTTAGAATAAAATAGTTAATTAATAATTCTCATAATATATTAAGAATCCAATAAACGAAATAGAAAATGGAGAATAATTTTATCATGAAAAAATTTTTTAAATGAAATGAAGTATAAAAATAGGTGGGTTTATAGTAGTAAATGAATATCTGGATGTATTTCATCACGATTTACTATTTTTTGTTCCAAATAATTTTTTTATTGAATTAGTTATATATGATAATACTATTTCTTAACACCCCTAGAGAATTTTATTATTTTATTTATTATAATTGATAATTTATTGATAGTATTTTCATGGTAGGGGTTTCATCCAACATGACAAATCACTTTGGATTAAAACCCCTATTTTTTAAAAATATTTATGGCAACATTATGATTTTTATTTATAAAGGAGAACCCAGTTACAACGCTATTACTAAAAAATATTATTCTAATCCTATCAATGAAATTTATTATAATGTCATGAAAAATAGAATTTTTTAGGATTTATCTCATGTTCATGTGTCAAAACTATAATTTGATGGGGGAATATATTCCAAATATGAAATATTAGACATGGTATGAATATTATTAGTTTTTAGTTATTCCATTAATGTAATGAAATTCACCATATTTAAATCTAGGTATGATTAAAAGATAATTCCATGATATGTTTTGAAAAATTTTGGTATATATTTGTTGATTATATTATTCGATACACTGAAATCTATAAAAATCTCGAAAAACATATAAGGAATATTTAAATGAAAATATTTTTCTGGTAATATTTTGTAAAATGTAATATTTTGTTCTAATATATTTCACTATTTAGGAATATATTTTTTAATGAAAGAATAACAATTGGTCCTGTTAAAACTAAATTTTATGTAGTATGTTAGATACCATAAAATAATTCTAAAATTAGAAGTTTTCATGGTTTAGTATTTTTATATATATAATGTATTGATGTATTTTCTCATTTATATTTCCCGCTAAGTATATTATATTTAAAAAGAGTTCAAAATTTATAGATAAAGGAATTTCATGAATGATTCTGTGAATGAAAAATAGGATTGGTTAATTGACAAGTGTTTTCATTAAAAAATAAGAAATGGATTATTTATTATTTAAAATGACACGTTATTGAAGGGATATTTGGGTATAATGATTTATATTGATTAGGTTATCATGTATTCATCTCATAAATTGAAACAAAAAGAGAATAATTATTACACATGATCATGTTCTAGTTATAGTATATTTTTCCTTAAATATATTTTAATCCCATCCATATTGAGATAATTATGGTATATATGTTGATCATTTCATTGATGGCATATACAAGATAAAAAATATATGATCATGATGAATATAATATTTCTCTAACTAATTAAGGATTATGATAGAGCAATACACTATCATAAAAGTAAACAAAACAAGGAAGAAAATACCTTAAGTAGAAAATCTAATTCATCACTAACTATATTTCATCATGAATATAATACATTAGGTCAATATTTAGAAAAATTTTTGTAATAGAAATTTATTATATAAAAAATAATTATATTTGGACTCTAGTTTCAGTGTATCCATAAAATGTCATAAACAATTAAGTATCCAATTAAGGAAGATTTTATTTTCCACAAATGAGTGTAATTAAAAAATTGTATGTTTCGTATGTTTCATGTGAAAAAAGAAGTTGTTACTAGGTTTGTAAAGAATGTATGTATTTTTAGTGATTTCTAGTTCAATAATGAATCGTTATGTGAAACTGATAGCCCTCCATTTTTTAATCATGATAAATTTGGTTTGAAAAAATACCTTATCCAAATATTTTTATGGGATATGTATTTGGATTGATAATAATGAATTTTATATGGAATGTTTCATTTTTCATTATGATAAATAAATCTGACAAATACTTAAGGGTGCACTTTATCCTTTTTCAGTGATATAATTAAAATGTAATTTCTTATCAATAGATTCTATACTCGACTTAAAAATTATATATTGATGTAATTTTGTATTTGTTTCTATTATTGAGTGATTTGTTAAATCGTTATATTTTTATCTATTCGATATACCATTTCATTATATTAACATAACATATTTTTTCTTAAGTAGATAAACATATTGCATGGGGCCCTTTCTTCTTTTTATTTGTCATGAAGCATGGGTTACATAAAATTATAGGAATGGACATCAGAATTCGATATGTACATCAATAAATATCAGTACCTCATCCCATCATTAATCAGATGGACAACCTGTGTTTCCAATTCAAAATTCAAAAGTAATTATTTCAGTTATATTATTATATTATTAGGGATTTTGTGACCAAAATCTATCTTCATTTGAATTTTCTAAAAATTACAGTTTTCATTAAAGTATATAGATGATACCATCTAAGGCATTACATATATAATTCTTTCCGGAGATAATATTTGGGAATGATGTCGGTGAGTATAAAATAAGGTATGTTATTTTCATTTATTTAGTAGATAAATTAAATTAAAAAAATGTTTTTAGAATTTTGTAAGAAACATATTTATGCATATAAATTAACAAAATCCATTTCAATATTTGTAAGTAATAATTCCATTCATAAAAATATCCATAAAGAGTATTATTGTTTTTTGGTAAAAAATTATATATTGTAACACACCATGATTACATAGTAAGTTATTTTCATTAATGTAATTCAATAGCTTTCCCAACACACAACATCAAGTTCGAGGGCATCACAACTTACCAAACCAGCCGTTCAAAAAATAGTTATGAATAATATTAACTTCATTTTGAATTCTATATACTCCATATATTTTTAACATCTATATTAAGTTTTTCTTAGATATAATGTAATAAAAATTAAATTTTTCATTTAAAATAAGAATTTTTTAAAATTGAAATTTTTCCACCATTTAATAGAGAAAACTTTTTAAATCCAATATTTGACACTTTTATATGTTCAAAGTGACAAAATTAACTTCTTATTTATAATCAGTACTTAAATATTTAGTTTGTATTAAATTTTTTTGGTCTTTAGATAACTTTCATATTTAGATGAATAGTGAATGATACGAAATTTTAATTGAAATAAATTTTTTAATCAAAATAATTTATTGAAAAATTATTAATTTTAATGTTTTTGAAGAAATATTTTATTATATGATTATCATTTAATTCAATATTTTTCATTGGAAACAATTTCACATTTATTTAGGACAAAAACACATGTCAATCTTTTGATAGTTTTTACTTCTAAAAAAATCGCTTTCTGGTTTTGACAACAGGATTTAATTTTAAATTAATTAATGAATCTCTTATGTTTTGAATTTGGTCAACTAGTAATAATTTATTAATTTGGAATATAAAAATTATTATTGGGTGATTTGTTGTTATTTTTCTGATAACATTTAATTTTTGATGAATTACGAAAAACACTACGTTATTGTTTAAAACAAAATTTTATTATATAATTATTATTTTTATATACATTTATTGTAATGTAAAAAAATATAAATAATACATATATTTGTCCAATTTAATTTGATTAAGTCATTTTATAATAATATTCTATATAAAAAAATTTATTGAACTTTTAAAAGTCTTTTACCCACCTTCTAGGAAACTTTTCAAATTTTCATAAAATTAAATTTTACCGCTTTTGTGAATTGAATTTCAAAATTTTGGGAGAGACGATCGACATCAATAAGAAAAATTTTGATCAATGTGATGAAAATAATTTTTCGTGAATAGTTATATTTGAATTTTATTTAAATTAGTTAAAAGTAAAAAAAGGGAGATTAAATGTAAAAATGATTTTATAATTACCCTAACACATGTCCTAATTCTATTGGTTAAGTGTATTTCAAAAAAATAGACACTAGGAAGAAAATTTGATCCTTTTGATCTACTAGTACTATATTAGAACATTTATTATTATTTTATTTAAAGAATAGTTAGAAGTTTAAAATTCGATGTTTAATAACTAAACCATTTTTCATATAGGGTTATACATAAGATAAATTTAACTATAAATATTCATTATATATCTAAAAATATATCATATATCATGGTTTTTTATTTATAATTCTTATTCATTATGTAATTAAATTTATTTATGACACAATGATGATACAATAATTACATTATTAATGAATGATTAAAATAATTGATATTATAAATATCAAAATAATGGTAAATTGGGAGTTGTGTTGAATTCCACAAATTTTATAGGTTAATATGAAATGTTGGTGTTGATTTTATGTATTTTATTCTAATTAATAATGTTTTTTGACTTTCACAAAAACCAAATACTAAATACTGACAAAATTTTCATAAATGAGTATTTAAAACAAATTCAATATTATTAAATGATATAATATTCCTAAAAATATAGGGTTTATTGAATGTACTTATTAAATGATATATAGGTCATTAATGAACCACCTGAGGTTCTCTTGTAATTTTATAGTATGTTTATTATACATATAATATAAAAAAACATGAATACATGGAAAAAGTTAAACTATTTAACTAAGAATTAAATCTAACCGATAAGGTTGATATGTTGACTTAAACATGTATAAATCCTATTGGTTGAGATTTTTTAGACCCATACCCACCTTACCCTAAAAATAAATAAATTTTAATCCATTATAAACCGAAAATTATTTTATAATAAAATAATATTTCTATCTTTTCCTAAAGTGACCCTCACCTCTCTTATAAAAGAGTATTGCCCCTTATCTCAAAATCACGCCTCCAAACCCATTTGGATCAACCAACCCCTAAATTAATATCTTCCCAACCACCTTCAATTTAACCTAGAGTCATTACATTGATCATAAATCCAAGCAATGGATCCATTTTTATCAAATCAAAAAAGAAATCACCCGAAGAAGAGATAAGAATTTCATCACCTTTTTAAATGTTATGTTCTTCTTCCACCTACTATTTCTGTATTTCTTCCAGACCAAAATAATAAATCTAGTACCATATACATAATTTGATGTTATTATAATCATGGTATAACCCTATTCATTATTATATCCATCTTGTGGAGGACAAATCCGTCATACGTGTGTACGTACGACATACCATCTCCACGTCATGGTGTAGCTTGTTATTCAACAATCCATTATATGTATGGGTATAATAATGAGTAAAATTGATGTAATAAATAAATATAACATGTTAATGATTGTGTATATTTAATATACCATCCATTTACATAGTATTTCACCGCTAATAGAATGATATTGTAGCTCGTGCGTACATACAACTTACTTTCTCCACGATGCGATTAGATTTCGTTCCCCGTCTAAACTATTCAAGAATAATTTTCATTTGATGATTAAAAATAATTTTTACGAAATAAATATATTTCTAGTTATTAATCAAATGAATGATATCCATATCAAATATTAATTATGAATCAATACATACAAAGGAGAACAAATGAGTTTACACCCAAAACAATGATACTACTGAAATATCATTTACAAATCAATATTAGAAGATCATATATGATATCATATTAATGCATGTGTTTCTTGTATAATTTAATAACACTAATTTCTCCATTATAAAGTATTTTAACTTACCCTCTACTAAGGAAAAGTAAAAGGTAATGGGTTTTCGTCTGACATCTTATTCCTTTGAGATTCATGATATATTGCCACTATTTCTTTTTCTGTGGTGTATGTACTGCCCATGATTGAATTAATTGTGAATTTTTCATTAATTTATGGGAATTTAAATCTTCATTTAATTATCCTACTTTAATTGTGTGTATGTTTAATATGTTACCAAATCAGTAAGGGTGTTTATAATTTAGATTTCCACTCATTGGGTGTTAAGAAATTTTCATTGATTATTTTACACAATGTTTATGTGTGAAATCAATATCTATTTATTTATGTTTTAATTTACACTCCAATTTGTGAGGATATTATTTTGAAAATCATAATAACTCCATTTATAAATTCTCATGTCATGAATATTTACTTGATATGAGTAATCTTAACTCAATTTTCATTCATTGAGTTAAACATCAAATTCAATGGTCTTGTTTTTTCATGAATATGTGTGAAAGTACTCTAATTCATTTACACTATATATCCCATCATATTGAGTGAATTATATTTTTCACACATAATTATGTAATTGATTTATCCTTTACTTAATGATATAGACATTATAATGGATTTCGTCTCAATTTTCATTCCATTGAGACTTCATTGTTGTTATTTTCCAATTCACATTTATATGGTATATATATAGTATACTTTTACATTGAATATTATGAATCCTGTTGTTCTTGTGATATTAAAAATATTTTATTACCTCAATTATTTTTATTCAATTGTCTCCCATTTGGTTAGGAACTCTAACAAAAATATCATTTAAAATGTTTTAATGATTTATTCATCTAAATATTTCTCATTAATGTCAATGTTTTAAAAATGGTTTCAAGGATATATTAATATGGACCCGAATGTTTTAAAATTATATTACCTTTTTAATATTTCAATGTTTTATGTAACACTTTTATTTAAAAAACACTTTTAAAATGTTTTATGATTAGTAGTGATATTTTTAAATGTTTTAAAGAAAAAATAGATATTTCCCTCAAATAGTTTTAGTGATTATTTTCATCAATGTAAATATACTTCATTATTCTTGATTGGGGATTATTTATTATAATACAATCCACCATATTGTATTGAATGAGTTATTTTTTATTGTTGTTATTCTATTTGTATACCATTCTTGGTTTGTGGCTAAAATATTAACATTTTTTATGCTAGTTATAATACGAATGTTTATGTTATGTTTCATCCTTTTCACATGAGGAATGAATTGAACATAGAAAGTGATGGGTGGAACCCGCTATAGCTACCCTATGCATTGGTATATATTATGAGACAAAATATTGTATTGGAACAAGGCCATGACAAAATATTTATTTGTTTTCTTGGCATGATGCCTTGACTATGTGGTTATCATGACTGGTTTTATGTGTTCTGTCATTATGAAATTATCTATTGATTTTGCGTGTGACCGTTCAACTAGTAGAATGTCCATGTAAATATGTAAATGGGATTATTTGTTATATCTTTTCCATATTATGCTGATGTTTATGTTTAAAAGGTTTGTGTTTTAGTCTTCTAAATTGCCTTAAATGTTTGTTCTTACTTATGATAGATTCTGCTATATTTTTATCCCTACTAAGCATCTGAGCTCACCCCTTTCTTAGGTTTTCTATTTCCTAGGATATGAATATATATATATTATGAATAACTTGTAGGGATATTCTATAGGATATTATTGCATTCAAATGGAGAAAAATGTTGTTTTTTCATGATATAATTTGAAACTTATTAATGTATCTATGTAACGTCCCAGATACGGTTGCCACTGAACGGTTTCCATGGAACCGGTTGGTCACACGACCTCAAGCACATTTCCCCAAATTCCAGAGGCTACCGACTTGAAGCGAGGGCTCAAGTCTGATAGTGGGGAAACTATGCCTTCATTTTTCAAAGTGTAGCATAGTGGAAAAGATAAATAGCATATAACAACAACGGAAGCAATAAACCATACACATTTAAAATGAAAAACTGCAGTAAAATATAACGAACATTTATATATATAATGATCCAACATGTCTCATGATCTAAGAAAACATCCAGAATATGTTACACAACAGTATAACACAATTCAATAGAAAGTACAAGTACAACATAAGAAAACAGAAAAGTCGGCAGCATCACGAGCCTAAGCTCAGTCCCATGCTCCGCTACTCCTCACCAACAATCTAGTTCCTATATAAGAACCCTTTCCCTTATCAACACCTAGAGAAATATAATCGGTTTAGGCCGAAGTCATTACCCAAATAGGGTGTGAGAAATAAATCCCAGTAGGCACACGCCATAGGCCCGTGCTCAACTGTCAATGTAAATGTGCAACAACAGTGTGCAGTAGTAAATGCAATACACTAAGAAGTACTCAAACTTAAATAAATTTAATAGTTATATTGGCATTTTAATGTTAATTTAATCATTCAATTTAAGATACCACCATAGTGAATATTCTAAGTAAACAGTCAATGTTCTCAGGTATGAAAACCTTTCCATCAGGTGAAAAAAATAGAACCCATCAGGTATCTTCCCTCAGGCATATCAAATATTTCCCTCAGGAGAACGAGGTGTTGCCATCAGGCATAGAATCTACTACCCACAGGCATAATGAATATGGCCCTCAGGCTAAATAGACACTTCCCTCAGGCTAAGAAAAACACTTCCCTCAGGCACAAGTAAAACATTGTACTCAGGCACAAGTAATCGGGTTGAGCCCAACACATAATCAAGCAAGTATATACAATTCCTATCGAAGAAATTTAAAATCATTTTAAATTTTACAGTATACACTCAGGTAACCTGGCCAAATTGCTAAATAGAGGAACGCACCCCTGGGGTGGTCCTGGATCCAAACAGTAATCCCAAACAGCATTTTATAATCACATTTAAATATCTATTCAATTCTAGGTATTTAAAACATCCAGTCCCTCAGCCACACAACACCCCAACATGGGCTCGTAGCACAATGGTACAAAAACAGACATAGTTGTAATTTAGACACCAGACCACCTACCTCTATCACCCCTGATCGGTATACGTGAACGATGCTCCTCAAAACCCCAGATAACTACATAGATCTAATGTGAACATAACCTCATTCAAACTAAAATAACTTCCTTTAGAGGAATAATTGGCTATATCTATGCCTGGAGATGGAAGAAATCACCTGTGTTGTTCCAAGGAGATCGACGTTGCAAAAAATAGGTTCCCGGTGTGCGGTCGGGAGGTCCTCTAAGCTCTGGCCATCTCTCCCAATCCCTCCTCCGGTTCTAAGCTTCCTCTATGAAGAGAGGAATTTACTTCCCATTTTAATTGAAAGAAACAGACTATAGTGCATGTACTTCTGGGTACACAGAATGTACTTTTCAATTTTTAACTCTTCTTCCGGCGGCTTCTCACAAGCATGTCATTGTTCACCTGTCGACATGAGTACACGGCATGTATTCCTGTCTAAACGGCATGTACAGTCGCTCAGCTTTCCACCGCCTTACTATTTGCCTGCTGACTTAATACATGGTGTGTAGTCGGTTTGTACACCTTTCATCACCAACATATGATACACACGTTGTGTACTCATCCCACATGGCCAAAGTACTTGGCGAGTGGACAAGTACACAGCATGTACCCACAATGTTTGGTATTTTTCCACTTTTTCATTATTTTACCAAAAACACTTAATGAAAATAGAAAATAATAAACTCTTACCTCATGAATAAGAACCGTATTCTTACAAACATCCCCCCTTAAATAAATTCATCCCAGAATTTCGATAAAGCTCAAAAAAACTCTGGCCACTGAGCACGTACATTGGTTCCCCACTCCCAGGTTCGTCCTGCACTCGGGCATATTGCCATAGCACCCGTACAAGAGGAACTCACCGACCTCAGAGAACCTTCGTGCTTCTATCAACAATATGAATCAGATTCTCCTCAAATGATGCATCTATCTGAAGCTCAACCTCCTCCGGATAAAAGACGTGAGACAGGTCTGAATGATAATGGTGCGTCTCAGATACATGGAAGACATTGTCCATGGCCTGGTACCTCTGTGGTAACTGCAACCGATAGGCAACCGGACCAACATTCTTCAGAATCTAAAATATCCCTACATACCTTAGTGAAAGTTTACCCTATGTTCTGATCCGCCCGTTTCCTAACCTCATTGAAACACACAAGAAAACCAGATCTCCGACCACAAAATCCAAGGGTAGTCGAGGACGATCAGCAAATGATTTCTGATGAGACTGTGCGGTAGTCATCGGAATCTGAATCAATTGGACTAGCTTAGAAGTCTCCTGCATGAGATGTGGTCCTAGTAAAGATGCCTCACCTACCTCTACCAAGCATAAAGGTGACTGGCATGGCCTACCATATAAATCCTCATATGGTTCCATCTCAATAGTTTCCTGAAAACTATTATTATAGGAATACTCGACTAGTGGTATATGCTTCTCCCAAGATCCCCCATACTCTAGGATGCATTCATGCAGTATTTCCTCGAGCACATATATCGTACGCACTGATTGACCATCAGTCTGAGGGTGGTAAGAAATGCACAGAAGCACCTTTGTACCCAATGCCCTGTGATAACACTGCCAAAAACGAGACATAAAATTGGCGTCCCTATCTGAAACGATTGAATGAGGGACCCCACGAAGACGTAAGATCTCTCGAATATACAACGTTCCGAGTTTGTCAACACCGAAGGTCATCGTTATCGGAAACAATTGAGCTAACTTCTTGAGTATGTCCCCAACAACCCACATGACATCATTGCCTCTAGGTGACCTTGGTAACCCAGTAATGTTATCCATCGCGACATCATATCATTTCAACTCTATAATGGGTAATTGTTGTAATAGTATAGCTGGCCTCTGATACTCTTCTTTCATCTACAGATAGGTGGAACATCTCGTAACAAAACCAACTACTTCTCTCTTCATACCCGGCCACCAATACTAATGGATCAAGTCACGGTACATTTTGGTAACTCTGTGATGAACTACCCAAGATGAAGCATGAAACTCCTACATCAGATCCTCTCGTATATCACATAAAACCCACACTCGTCCATGGAAATGTAGTACCTCATCATCGCTTATCGTCCACCTAGGAGGAGGGTCCTAACATGCCACTAACTCCCAGAGAACTAGGCCTTCTGAATCAGAAATAAGTCTCATCCTCACTATATCTAGGAGGGTAGAAGTCGCAACTAACGATGAATGATAGGTTTTCCCTTGTCTGTAGAGCACCACCAAATGCATCCCATAGAACAAAGCCATAAGATGCCATTCACCACGGGTCTCATGAACCACCTGTGTCTGTGTCTTTCTGATCAGTGCATCAACAACTGCACTACCCTTACCAGGTGTATAATTAATCTCAAAATTGAAGGACTGTAGGTACTCAACCCACCTTCGCTGTCTCAGATTCAAGTCACATAGAGTAAAGATATTTTTGAGACTAATGTGGTCGGTGAAAACCACAAAATGCTCTCACATGAGATAATGTCTCCAACAGTGAAACGCATGGACAACCGCATCCAAATCGAGGTCATGTGTCAGGTAATTCTCCTCATGTGGCCTTAATTGCCGTGAACCATATGCAACAACTCGATAGCCCTACATCAACACAGCTCCTCACCCAATACCTAATGCATCATAGTAAACTGTATAGCTATTTCCTAGCTATGGATGTATCTGGATTGGTGCTGATGTCAACCTTCCGTTTAACTCTTGAAAGGCTATCTCGCAAGATTAAGTCTATACGAACTTCACTCCCTTATTATCCAAACCCGTCAATGACACTGCTAAGCGGGATAAGTCCTAGATGAAGTGCCTATAGTAACCATCCATCCCTAATAAAATCTATATCTCAAACACGTTTTTAGGATGTTCCCAAGAAACTACTTCTCTCACCTTCTCTAGGTCTACTGCAACTCCTACCTTTGAGATAATATGACTAATTATGTGATTCTAGTCCATCCAAAGGTGGAAATTTGAGATCATAGCATATAGCTTATGCTCTATTAGTGTACTCAATACGATGTCAAGATGGATGACATGGTCTTGTCGAGTGTGAGAGTACACCAAGATG
Organism: Viscum album; assembly: GCA_963277665.1. Lineage (NCBI taxonomy): Eukaryota > Viridiplantae > Streptophyta > Magnoliopsida > Santalales > Viscaceae > Viscum > Viscum album. Next base: position 1,305,884,323 of record OY728128.1, read on the forward strand.
TCATCCATTAAGACTACCACCAAATAATCCAGATAAGGATGGAAGACACGATTCATCAGATCCAGGAAAACTGATGGTGCGTTCGTGAGTCCGAACGACATAACCAAGTACTCATTTTGACCATACCTACTCTTGAAGGCTGGGAGTGTTATATCAGATGGTCTTACGGGCAAACGATGATATCCAGATCTCACGTCCATCTTTGAGAACCCTCATGCACCTCAAAGTTGAACAAAAAGATCATAAATCCTTGGCAAGGGATATTGGTTCCTGACCGTCAACTGGTTCAGCTTCCGATAATCCACACAATGTCTGAGGGTACTGTCTTCCTTCATTGCAAAATTGATCATGGAACCACAAGGAGAATTACTGGGTCGGATGAAACCTTTTTCCTGTAATTCCTTTAACTTACTCTTGACCTCCTGAAACTCAGGTGTAGCCATCTTATAAGGAGGAATGCACACCGGTGTCGCTCCTGGCACAAGTACAATAAAGAAATCCACCTCACACTTCAGAGGTAGACATGAAATGTCGTCTCGGACGACACCCCTGAAACGGTCAACTACAGGAGGGAAATCCTTCTAGAAAGCTTCCTAATCTTCCACATATAAACTCATATTCTGTGTTGTGACTCCACCTCGCCCACGATGCTATGGTCCATCTCGACTCGCCTGAACATCCCACTCGCCTTTGTATAGAAACTTGTTGTCCTCTGGGGACATGAAACACACCCTACGATGATAGAAGTCTACAAAGGTGAGAAAGGAAACCAACTAGTCCATTCTGAGAAGGACATCATAAATCGTCATCTCCAAGACATAGAGGTCCCAAAGAATGTGACACCCAACAACCTCAAGGGGGAACTCCTTAAACTGACACACACCAGTCTATCTAGTCCCCAACATAGTTTCTAGTGTCATAAATTCAGAAGATGAAGAAACACAGAGTCCAAGGATCTCCACAATTGGCAAAAATATAAATCTATGTCTATCACACATATCAAAAAGTTTTAAAGATGAAACAGAAGATACTAGAATAGTACTCTGACAATAGATGGTCCTAGATCCTACTCATGTTTGGTATGTTGCACTGTATATGTCTGCCCAGTGTCGCGGCCCTACGACACAGCCTGGCAACCCTGAGCTGCCTCGCCCTACTACCTCTGATATCCTAGTATCTGGATACCATGACCACGAACACCTTCTTAGCCTGCACGCCCTAAAGTATTCTAGTTTCCTGATTGGTAACAAGCTGTTGGTCCTGCTCCTACACGCGGAGTCTGTATATGACACCTCTCACTAGCTACTGGTGGAAAATTCCTGCAATAACACTGGAGATGACCCATATTGCCACAAGCTCAACAATCCACTGGGTCATGCAGACATTGTGGTCTCTTGTACCCCTCTCTACCACACTAGTAGCACATGACCTGGCCACTTGAAAAAACACTTGGCTAGTACTACCACCATCAGAAAAATCCATTTTCCTCTTCCTATTACCGGTAGAAATAGTATCAGAAACTAGTGTCGAACCTCCCTGGCCCACACCACAAGCTTCCCAAAGTTTCCTCTCGGTAATCAGTGCCTGATTCACAATAGTATGTTCAGTAGGAAACCTGAAAACATTAACCATTTATCGGATGTCATATCAAAGACCATCCTCAATTATTCTAGCCCTCAATGTCTCATCACTCACCAGAACGGGTGCAAAACTCTAAAGCATTGTTAAACGATGAGAATAATCCTTCACCGACATAGCGCCTTGCTGCATGTTCATGAACTCTCGTGCTCGATATGCCCTTAGCGTCTCTTAGAAGAAGAATTAATCGAAGGCTGTCAGAAAATCATCCAACTCTATGTCTCTATGATGCTCAGACTGGGTGGTAACATCCCACCACCTCTTGGATTAATCACGCATCATGTATGTAGCGAGCTTGACCCTCCTCCCAAGAGGAGTCCCGAGGTGCTCAAAAATAGTCTGCAAGGAATCCAGCCAAAACTCTGTAGCATGTGTTCTACCGTCTCATGAAAACTTAGGCGGATGTTGCCACTTGAAAACACGAGTCTACTCGGCCAATGATCTGGAAGTCGGCGGTGCTCCCTGAAAGGTCTTCCAGAACCACATAAATCCTTCATGGAACAGCGCATCTACACCTATATCTGGTGTAATGGCTGGAGCCACATCTGGCTCTGCTGGAGGATCCACTGGTAGACCATGGCCTTCCATCATTGGAGTATAATCATTTCTGCTCTCTTGGTGAACAACATGTGGTCGTCTCAGTGGCATGACTCTACATGGTCAGACACACACAATAGAACAAGATTGTCCAAAACCGAAACAAGGGGAAATGAGAAAAAAAGTATTCCAGATTTCCAAAACCTGACTACCCAGTGTGTATAAATACTACACGGTGTGTTCTAGAATCCTTCTTCCATGCCCGAGTCCTTCTATATTTCTAAGCCACACGTATCACGTGAACAAGGCTACACGGCGTGTATAACACCTCCACGGTGTTCATGGTTTAATTTCCAACTACCTCTGTCGTTCGTGACCCAGAAGACTACTCGATAGACACCACACGGCGTGTTACACCGGAACACGGCGTGTACACCACCCCATTTCCCCAGCCACATGGCTATGTCCACATAGTCTCCCACCAGTAAGGATTTCCCGGCATGTCCCTCAGTTACATGTTGTGTTCAAGATAAGGTAACATGGACCCGTGTTTGTTAGCTACATAGCAGGGTCCCCAGGTCGGACTACACGGCTTGTTCCAAGGTGGACACGGCGTGTATGTCCCAAGGTCTCATCCGTTCGTGTTTTTAGTTACAAGGGCGGACTCCGGGAAAACAATACATGTTGTGTACATTTGGTACACGGTTTGTTTTTTCCAAGCCTTTCCCTACCCCGTGAACCCTCCCACATGGTCTATGACACGAGAAGAGATTACACTGCGTGTACAGAGGGTACACGGCATATACAAAAAATTTTATCATTTCTTCCCCAAAAGAAGAACACATGGATTATGTCTATAGAACTACACAGCGTGTATCCTAGGTTTTCCAGACAGTAATCCTCAGATACTACTCTGAAACCAAGAAAATACTGAAAAACAACCCCTAAGTCCCAAATTCGAATACGTGAGGGCCCATACTCCTCGCAAATCAATTTTTTGCAGCATATACTTGTTATATACAAGTTAATAAGTCAGTGATCAACCGAATTCCGGTCACTAAGGACCCCAATTCCACAAAAACCAAATTTTTGCATCCATCCAATCATCAGGCTCACACAAAAATACCCTATCACATAGTAGGTATTTATCAAAGCATCTATCACAACATCATTCTTTTCACGCACAACAACTATCACAACAACATGTGATTTATAATGCACCAACATGGAATTGAACAAATCATGGAATGTGATTTCTATCATGTGCCAATATGATGCATGAGATGGAATACCCTCATCTCATCGGGTTGAAACTAAATTGAACCCAAGGATAACATATAAAGAGAACAATAAAAAGCGTGTCACCGAACGGTGAAAATCAAATCAACTGTAAAATTTTCAAAATCAATAAAATTGCAACACAAGGTAAATAGGCTATTCCCAATACACGTGTTAGCTACTCCCAGTCACAGATTATAACCAACTACCATTTCCGTCTTATCCCTGACTAAATATCGAAATAGTAATTCAGAGAAAAGAAACTCCTCTTATACCACTTTGTAATGTCCCGTATTCGGTTACCACTCAACGGGTTCCCCGAAACCGGTTATTCACAAGACCTCAAGTGAATTTCCACAAATGCCAGAGGCTTCCGACTAGCAGTGAGGGCCCAAGTATGATAGTGGGAAAACAATTCCCTCATTTTTAAAATTGTAGTGCATGGGAAAAGATAAATAGCATATAACAACAGCGGAAGTAATAAACCATAAACATATAAAATTAACAACTACAGTAAAATATAACAAACACATATATATATAATGATGAAACATGTCTATTGTTCTACGAAAATAGCCACAATATGTTACAAAACAACAGGACATAATAAAATAGAAAGTACAGGATTAGCAGAACAAAATAGAACAGTCGGCAGCATCGAGAGCCTATGCTCGGTCCCATGCTCCCCTACTCCTCAGAAAAAATCAAGTACCTGTATGGTGACCTTTGACCTTATCGACACCTACAGAAATAAAACGTTTGGGCCAAATATAGGACGCAAACAGGGTGTGAGAAATAAATCCAGTAGTCACCCACCAAAGGCTTGTGCTCAACAGTCAGTGTAAATGAGAAACAACAGGGTGCAGTAGTAAGTGTAATAAACTAAGAAATACTCAAAAGTAACTAACATAACAAGTTATATTGCCATTTTAAAGTTAATTTAATCATTCAATTTAAGATACCACCACAATGAATTTTCTAAGTAAACAGTCAATGTCCTCCGGAATGAAAACCTTACCCGCAGGTGAAAAGAACCGAAACCCCCAGGTATCTTCCATCAGGCATATCAGATATTTCCCTCAGGAATACGAGGTGTCACCCTAAGGCAAAAAATCTGCTTCTTACATGCATAACGAATATGTCCCTCAAGCTAAACAGAACACTGCCCTCAAACTATGAAAAACACTACCCTCAGGCGCAAGTACAACACTGAACTCAGGCGCAGGTAACAGGTTCGAGCCCAAAACATAAGCAAGAAGTTATATACAATTCCACTCAAGTCAATTTAAAATCATGTTAAATTTTACGATATACCCTTAGATAACCTGGCCAAACGACTAAACAGTGGAACACACCCCTAGGGTGGTCCTAGAAACAAACAGCGATCCAAAATAGCATTTCATAATCAAATTTAAATATATATTCAATTCAATGTATTTAAAACAGCAAATGCCACAGCCACAGGACGCCTCAACATGGGCTCATAGCACAATGGTACACAAAAACACACAACACATGGAATTTAAACACTAGACCTCCTTCCTCGATCGCCCTTGATCGGTATACGTGAATGACGCTCCTCGCGACGCCTGGGAACGACGTAGATCTGAGGTGAACATAACCTCGTTCAAACATATTTAACTTCCTTTAGAGGATTAATATGTAAGATCAATGCAAGGATAAGGAAGAACTCACTCGTGCGGTTCCATGGAGATCGACTGTGTAGAAAACGGGTTCTTGGTGTGCGTTTGGGAGGTCCTCCAATCTCCGACCATCTCTCCCATGCTCTCCTCCAGTTCTATGCTTCCTCTGTGAAAATGAGGAGGCTACTGCCCATTTTATGCTAAAAAATAATACTACACAGCATGTAGTTTTGGGTACATGGTGTGTAATTTTCAATTTTTAATTGTTCCTCTAGCGGCTTCCCACCAGCGTGGCATTGTTCAACTGTCGACATGATTACACGGTGTGTATTCCTATCTACACGGTGTGTTCTATCACTCAGCTAGACACCGCCTTAATATTTTCTTGCCGACTGACTACATGGTGTGTACATAACTACTACAGGGCATATAGTCTTTTTTTACACCTTTAATCTCCAGCATGGCTACACGCCTTGTGTACTCATCCCACTCGGCCAAAGTACACAGTGTGTAGACAAGTACACGGTGTGTACCCACAATGTTTGGTATTTTTCCTCGTTTTCCTTATTTTCTCAAAATACACTTAATGAAAATAGAAAGATGAAAATCATACCTCTAGAATAAGGACCAGGTTTTTAAAATCTAATATATCCAAGTATACTAAACTAATAGTTCTTTTGAGAAATGATCTCTTGTGATCACGACAATGTTATGTAATAATGCACAGACTCTGGGTAACCAGGGTTGGGGCATTACAGTTGGTATCATACTAATTTTAGTACTAACACTGGATACTAGATTTAGAAAATATATATTTAGAAAACACTACCCTAAGATAGATATTAATGATTTGTATAGAAGAACATCCAACAATATTGGTAATGTAAATATTATGTGTGTTTCCCATGTAATACAACCATGTATTGATACGAGCAGGTAGAGGCAGCTCTGGACCAGATGTACCAAGGGGTAAAACCTAAAAACCCCACTTTGATCTAGACTCAAACAGGAACTGCTGCATGTAAACGGGCCTTGTTGAACTTTTGGTTATGAAACATCAGGGGGATATTCTTAGGATAAATCACATATTATTTACAAACAAGTTTGAATGATTTGAATAAAATATGAGAATAAATAACATTGGTTAATCCTAAGGTGTTTTACATTAAAATAATGTAAAATGATTTTCTATAAATGGTTTTATCAATATTTTAACTCACACTATGATTTTTGTTTTTATTCAATGGCTGGATTACAAGGAATTCATAGTAACATTAAACATGATCTACAATGTGGGTATGATGGTGGAAATTAGAAAATAAATGCAATATTGATTGGCATAAAATATATCATGTTCATGACAAAGCATGGTTCCAAATATAAGATAAAATATATATATATATAAACAAACTACTAAACTCAATAAAGAATAAAAAGGTCGAGACTGATAAGAGCTCCAACAGTGGAGACCGTGGAGAATATAAAACATAATTTCCATCATGCCAGAAATGTGGAAGGAGACACCCAGGAAAGTGTTTCAATGGAACAAAGAAGTGCCTTATATGTGGGGAAGGAGGACATAATGTAATGAATTTTCGAGAAAAAATGAAGAGTATTGTGGATGAAAATAAAAATGATCCTAAAAATCCATTTATAGTCATTTTATGTAATTATATGGGACCTTGTCATTACCTATGTGAATTCCCTATTCTATGGGACAATTACTAGGTCATGGAAGAACCTAAGTGGAAATAAATTGATTGGGAATTGTTTAAAAGTATTTATTCACATTTTTGATTGGATTACTTTGGATGCATTTTCCCTTGTATAGGTAACACTGCAATTTGTTATGTGAAAATTCTATTTGAGGATGAATTATCTTTTCATTTTTGGATATAGTTATAAATAACTATATAGGTTTATATGAACCTTGGCATTGAGGCAATTACAGGTTATTAATTTTTTGGATAAAAATTTGATGTATGAGATAACATTTGTGGTGAAATTATGATATGGTTATTCTTAAGAATTTATCTCATTTTGAGAATGTTATAAAATATTTTTTTTGAAATAATACCACACGCAGACTTTGTGACATCCTGTCACATCGAACAAAGAAGCAGGAATCTTACCCCCAAACAATGAACGCCTTTGATTTATCACCTACCACTAGACTACTATAAATCCCTGGTTAGAGTAACTAATTATTTTTAGTTATATTATTTTATTGATAAATTATAAGTTGATTTTAAATCTTATGTTTTGTCAAATGGATATCCTAAGTGTAGGAAAAATATATGGTGATTACGTGATAAATGTTATTTTGAAATATGTTCGCTCTGTTTAGACCCCTATATGACTATAAAAAATAGAATACAATGGAATTTAATTTGATGAGTAATTGTAGATTTTTATTATTTTGAAAGATTCTAATTTTATAGGGATTAGGGTTATTAATGTTAATGATTAACCTTTCATATAAAATTTGTGATTTGGTAAATTAGACTTCAGTAAATACTTTAAGAGTAGTTGATGTTATTTGGAAGGAAATGATAACATTTACAATGAATGAATTTTTTATAAAATTCATCAGATATTTTTGTTTCAATATTAGTTGGATTATATTGATGTTTTTTATGAAAATTTTTTATTTAATGTTCTTTATTGAACATTGGGTATTGTTTGTTTAATTATAGAAATTAAGATTAGTATCTATTTATATAAATGATTATACATTTGGAGGATCATCTAATCTTCTACTAACAATTTGGATTTGGTTAATTTCTAAAGGAAAGTGAAATATGTAGTTCATCCTTTGTGGATTATGTGATTCTATAGAAGTTGATTCTAGCACTTCAGGTGTGACCAAGTAATCTTGAAAACAAATCGTTTGAGAGAAGATGGGTTAGTGGTATAAACATATTAAGTGATGAAACTATACTTAAAATTAATTATATCTCTTTATGTTATTAGTCAATCTCATAAAAAATTATTCAACATTATGAAATGGATCTTAAAAAAACAATATCCATTTACTTTTCCTACATGGAATCCAATAACCGTTTAACCCATAACAACTTGTTGGTTTTCATGTTTTTAACTATATCCTAATCAAGTTTTCTATCACTCTCCATCAGAACATGACACTTATTTAATCTTCCATATCCATGTTTTCTTACATGGAATCCTTTAATTGGTTTTCTCATGTAACATTTGTACTTGTCTTTCTTTCTTTTAAAGCGAGAGTTTTGTTAACTCTTTTTTCTAATGTGGAACATTCAATGAAGTTCGCATGCCCAATTTTAAAAATTGAGAGGACGGATTTTCCAAAATGTTGGAATAATGTAACACCCCATGATTTAATATTAACATATTTTATTTAATGTAATTAAATAGCTTGCGTTACATGCAACATCGAGTTCGAGCGCAACACGTCATACCAAACTAGCCGTTAAAAAAATGGTGAAGAATATTATTGACACAATTTTAAATTTTATATACTCCATATAATTTTAACATCCATATTATGTGTTTCTAAGACATAATATATGAACAAATTAAATTTTTGTGAAAAAATAAGTATTTTTCAAAAAATAAATTTTTACCACCTTTTAATGGAGAACACTTTTTAAATCCAATATTTGACACATTAATATATAAAATATGACAAAATAAACTTCTTCTATTGTTCCAGGAAAAAAATATATAGTTTGGTTAAATTTTTTAATATTTGTTATAACTTTCATATTTTGATGAATAATGAATGATACTAAATTTTAATTGGAAATAATTTTTCTAATCAAAAAAATTTATAGTTCCAAATTATATATTTGAATGGTTTAGAAGTAAAATTTTATTTTATATTTATCATTTAATCCAATATTGGTCATTGGAAGTAATTTTACATTTAAATTGAACATAAACACATATCAATCTTTTGATAGTTTTTACTTCTCAAAAACCCGGGTTCTTGTTTTGACAATGAGAATTAATTTTGAATTAATTAATGCAACACCTATGTTTTGAATTATGTAAAATATTCAAATTTATTGAAATTGGAATGTGAATATTTTCATTTTGTTAATTTTTGAAATTTTTCAGAAATCATTAAATTTTTGATGAATTGTGAAATACCTTACGCTATTGTTTAAAACCGAATGTTTTTTAAATATTTTTTTTTACAAAAAAATTATTTAAATTAAAAAATAGATACATAATACCTTTATTAATCCAATGAAATAAATTGTATTTATTTTAAAATAAGATTAAATATGTAAAATTTTATTGAGCTTTTTAACCTATTTTACCCACCTTCGAGGGATATTTTGAAATTCACATAAAATGTAAATTTATTACTTCTGTGAATTGGATTTCAAAAATTTGAGAGACTTAGATGACATCAAAATGTAAAATTTGGTTCAATATGATGAAAATAATTTTTTCCAAATAGTATCTTCTTCATTTTATTTACCACGTTTAAAAGAAAGTAGGATAATTAATGGTAAAAATGATATTTTAATTACCCTACCATATGTCTTAATTCAATTGTATAAGTGTATTTCAAAAAAAAATCCACCTTTGGAATAAAATTTGGTCCATTTTATCCACATGGATTAGATTAAGAAATTTATTATTATATTATTTAAAGAAGAGTTAAAAGTATTCAATTCAAAGTATAATAATTAAACCATTTTAAATATATGGTTATTCATAAGATAAATTCGGGTATAAATATTTATTAGAGAGACAAAAAAATTTTCTACATGATATTATTTTATTTATAATTTTTATAAATTAAATAATTAAATTTATTTATGACACAATAATGTTGTTGGAATTACCTTATTAATGAATGATTAAAATAATTAATATTATAAATATCAAAATGAATGAAAATTGATAATTTTGATGCATTCCTCAAATTTTATAAGTTCATCTGAAATTATATGGTTGATTAAATTTATGGATTTTCTTTATAATCATGTTTTATTTCCATTCAAATAAACAATTAAAAAATAGTGTTATAATTGACATAAAAGAGTATTTAAAAAAATTCTATATTATTAAATGATATAAAATTCCTAAAAAATTGATCATCCAAAGGACTTATATAATGATATATATGTCACTAATGAACCACATAAGATTCACTTGGATTTTAATACTAATTTTATTAACCATGTAATATAAAAATAGAAAAAGACCTGGTAAAAGTTAAACTATTTAACTAACAATTAAATCTAAAAGATAATGTTATTATGGTGACCAAAAATTGTCATAAAACATTAGAATGAGACTATTTCAACCCATACCCTCCTTATCAATGGAATAAATTCATTTTTTCCATTATAAATGGAAAATAATTTTATATTAAAATAATGTTTCAAGATTTTCCTAAAGTGATCCTCAACTCTCTTATAAAAGGTTACTTCCCTTTCATTCAAAATCACAACTCCAAATCCATTCGGCTTAGCCAAACCCTACTCAAACAAGTTCCCAACCACTCTAATTTCAACCTAGAGGCCTTAATTTGATCATAAATTCATCCTATAGATCCCTTTTGATCAAATGCAAAAGGAAGTACCGAAAGAAGAGGTAATAATTTCATCACCTCATTAAAAGTTCATTTCTTCTTCAACCTCAACTTTCATTGTTGGTTACATACCTCAATAAAAACTCCAAAAACATATATATATATATATATCAATGTAATTATAAACATGGTACAACCATATTCATTTTTCTATCCATCCTATGAATGACAAAGCCACCATATGTGCGTACGTACGACTTATTGTCTCCAGGTTTTGGTGTAGTTTGTTTTTCGAAACATAATTGTTTAGATGGATATAATAATGAGTATAATTTATGTAAATAATATATATAAAAATTTAATTTTTCGTTATATTTAATATACCATCCATTTCTATATGATTTCACCACTAATAAATGATATTGTCACTCGTGCGTATGTACAACTTACAGTCTTTATGAAATGATAATATTTAAATCCACATCATAACTCTTCAAGAATAATTTCCATTAGATGATTAAAAATACTATTTAAAAATTTAATATAATTTTTTATATTAATCAAATACATCATATCCATTACAGAAAATGACATACGTAATAGAACATATAAAGAAAAATGAACCAGTTAACACGAAAAAATGAAACTATTGAAATATCACTAACAAAGAAATATTAGAAGATCATATATGTTATTATATTTATATATGGGGTTATTTATAATTTAATAAAACTTATTTCACCGTTATACATGATTTTATCCAACCCTATACTAAGGAGTAGTACAAGGTAATGAGTTTTCATCTCACATCTTATTCTCATGAGATTCATGTTATATTTCCACTACTAGTTTTTGTTTGGTGCATGTACTTCACATGATTGTATTCGTTGAAAGATATACATTAATTTATGGGTATGTAAATCATTATTTTATGAACCTTCTTTAATGGGTTGTATGTTTCGTATATTATGAAATTAGTAAGGGAATTTCTAATTTCAATTTCCACTCGTTGGGTTTTGTGCGAACTTCATTGATTATTTTACTCCATGATTATGTGTGAAATAACTATTTATTTATTTATGTAGTAATTTAAACAAATATTTGTTTGGATATAATTATGATATACATAATAACTCCACTTATAAATTCACAAGTCATCAATATGATCTTGATAAGAGTAATCATTACCCAATATCTATTCATTGAGTTTTACAGCAAATTCAATGGAGTAGTTTTTACAAAAATATGTGTGACTATCCTCTTATTGATTCAAAAAAAAAATATCCAATGATATTTAGTGTATTTATATTTTTCACACATAATTATGTCATTGATTTATCATTATCTTATGGATATGGTCTATATAAGGCATTTCATCTAAATTTGTGTTCCATTGAGACTTCTTTGTTGTTATACACCAATTCCCTTTTATATGGTGTATATACTGTAATTTGACATAGTATATCACAAATCCATTTATTTTCATGATATTATAAAATTATTATTACCTCAATTAATTATATTAATGTGTCTCTAATTTTTATAGGAACTCTAACTAAAATATCATTTAAGTGTTTTAAAAATTTATTCTTTTAAATGTTTCTAATTAATGTCCATGTTTTAAAAATATTTTTAAGGGTATATTTATATGGACAATGACAATTTTAAAATTCATTTTTGACTAATCATTACTATCTTTTTGATAATTCAAAATTGAAAATTTTAAAAATTTTGATACATTAAATATTGACTATTTTATTCCAATGTGAATAAATAATTTTTTATTTTATACAGCTCAATGACTTATTTCCCACTCAAATAGACATTATTCATTATCAATATTATTATAAAACATTCCATGGGTATTTTTATTGAAATTTGTACTATCAATATTCTAGGATTAGTTTTTTTTAACAAATATTTAGAAAAATATGCTTTTTATCATTTTTAGGAGCTATAAAAAAGATGTTTCATATTTGACTGAATGAAAACATAAATAGTTATTCTGACATAACTGAATCCTAAATATAATTAATATAAGTTATTTCTCATTGACAACTTATATTAAATAATAGTAATCCTGATATAGATCTTATGATGGGGGAGACCGATAATTCTTTCCAATGAATTTCATAAATTCATAGAGTTTATTTGTGATTTCTTAATCCAAATAGATAAGTAAATTTTTTTCTCAAGTTTTTCCAATATAAGTGTTCATATAAGGGTTATTATAACGATAATATTATAGGGATCATACATGATATAATTGAAATTATTTATAATATAAATATTTATAATTTAAAATGTATTAAATTTAGATTATGTTTTTAAGGAATGTTTATCACTTTTTTTAAAAACTACTGAAATGATTACTTTTCAAGGGGAGGAGTTCATGCGTTATAATGGCTTAAAAAAAACTTATGATTATAATTTATAATTATGGATATCACATGATATTATTTAACAATAATATTAAAAATTAATTTGTTTTCATAGACAAAAATAAAAAGATACATGACAATATTTTTTGTGATAATGGAAAACAGTCATATACATATTTCATGTTTACAAATGTACTAATGATAATCTTGTCATTTTCATCCTTTATTGATATTTTTTTCATCCCATATTTTCAAATGATTTTTCTTAGAAATCAAGAATGATTACAAAAATTAATAAACTCATTGTTCTGGATAAGGGAGATACCTTGAATGAATAATGTTTTTCGTTATAAAAAACATGTTATGGTTGAAAAAATTAACACTTTTGAAATTTGATATTTTTAATCAAATTTTTTAACTAATATTTTAAAATACTATTCTTAAATTTTTATTTAAATTTAATAACATGAATCTTTTTATTTTAACTTCTTTATTTATGTGATGATTATGGAATTTGTTTTTATATATAATTAACTTTTTTTAATTTAACACAATATTTGGAATTTATTTTTCATTATTATATAGACCCATGTCAAATTCTATGAGAATAAAATCATTTTCCATTTCCCTAATCATCCTCGGATTATATACATGTGCAATGGAAGTATGATTATCAATTAAAATTAATTATCATGAATAAATATTATTTATTTATATGTAACAATATCTAGCATAAAAAATTAGAAAATGTTGAGAATCTACCTTTAATACATTTCCATTGTAACATAATATACTAATGTATTCCTCGAAGAGTTTCCTAGTATTCCTCTTAACTGTGAGTTTGTGTATCTAATTGAACTTATAGTTTTAGTTGTTTCATTATCTAAGAAACACAATAGGATTATCATTATTTTAAATGATTAACTAAATAATTATTTAAAATAAAACAATGGGAATGATTTTATATATAAATGTTTTTCAATATTGGTTTACATGGTCCACTTTCTAAAAAATAAGAATCGGTCAGTGCATCACATTATTTTTATCATGAACTAAAAAGTTCATGATGTAGAATCATTATCCAATTCAATGAATAGATGTCTAATTAAATCATCTATATAGATTTAAGTAATTTTCTATAATTGAACTCCAGATAATGTTTCATTAAATAATGTTCAATATTTAGGACATACCCATAACTTACTTTTATTCATATTTCAAAAAAAATCTGTTCGTATTCATTCTATTTGAAAAAACTTATTCACCATAAATATTCAACAACTTAATTATTGCAGTCTTTTAAAATTACCTGGATCTTTATCAATATTTTTCCTTAATTTTATTCTCATGTACTTCATACATGATGAGAATCATGAATAGAATATGAGTAATTTCCTAATGATAGAAAGAAAGGATAAGTTATATGTAATTTTCATCAGGATTAATATATTTCAATGAAATTTATTATTATTGGCTAATGTAATCACAAGTGAAAGTGTAAATTTAGATCCTGAAACATATATGGGATAAAAAAATTGACATGAAATATGTAATAGATATTAGAATATACCTTGAATTTATAAGTATTATTAGTGAGTTTTTTAAAAAAAATCATGATTCTTAAACATAATAAAAAATATAACTTGTAAGGATTTAATGTTTTCTTACACTAATTAATATTAATATATATCGATGAAGTTAAATATGATTATAATCACTACACATTTACTCACATTACCAACATGGGGGGAAGAATTTTTGAACTATAGTAATGTTTCAAATAAGGTCTTAGGATGTGTCCTCTATGATGAAATGATTTGATTATTATACAGGTTATAAATTGAATATTTATATATATAATTATATGATTAATGATATTAATATAGCTATATAACTATTAAAAATTAAGATTTTATAGTGATATTCTTTTTAAAAGAAGTGTAAAATTTATACAGATAATATGAGTCTTGGGTATAGATTTACATAGAAGGATCACGACATGTTTCAATAAGGACAGTTACTATGGACAATAATTATAAAAACACATTCCAATAAAATCCTAAAATGGTGAATACAATGGAATTTTCTCATGGTAAAAAATATTTAACAATATTATACATAATGAGGAATTGGAAGGTTCCAATATTCATTGAAATGCTATGGATTGATATGGGATTCATAATAGAAAGAATCACATCATACATTGATCAAGTGATTTATCAACCATATATTTTGAAGAATATTGAGGAAACCCAAAGTATTGATGTGGAGATACATAAGAAGGTGGAATCTGTAATAATGGATAAATCATTAAATATCAAAATTAATGAAATGGGATTTTATTGATTTTCGTAACATATATGTATACCATAAGGCCCTGAGATAAATAGGGATATAATGAAAATTTCTCAAACTTCAAAATTTTATATTTTCTATAGGATTATATAAGTCTCTAGAAGAACTATTATTTGGTCAATATGAAGAATGATATTTTGGAAAATACATAATAGTTGATGATATGCAATCATATGATGGAAGAAAGGATAAATCCAAACTATGTGATAATATAATTACCCCTAACTTCCTGGAAATGGTAGAAAAACCCAAGTATTCTTCCATGGGTATTTTAAATAAATCCAATAAGAAAAATTCTATATGGTATCCAGTAATTTATATTATGTGGACTACTCATTTCATTTATATTTAGTAGGAATTATACTTTCTATATTTCCAACATTATACATTATATAAGTGTTTTGGTTCTCATAAAAAATTATATATCACTAAAACATTCACAATGATCCTTATTAATAAATCAATGTAATGAAATATAAATATCAAACATTATATTAAATGTTGGATAATGGAATATGTTAGGTCCTGAACTTGGAGAATAAATTACATATAAGTAGAATAATATTTATCAAAATATTAGTTCTGGACAATTTTCACAGAAGATCATTTTTGATAACTATAGATGAGATTGAGAGGTCGAGTATAATGATAAAATGTTTTTTATTTCTCTATTTAAGATATTCATGAGAATTTAAAACAATAGAAAGATAAGTCTCAGCTATATTGTGCTTTTGGATATTCAAGATAACATTATACTTCCGGACAAAGAACTTGTACTCCAACCATTTTTTCCTTAATTAAATAATGTGTTTCAGATATATCTCTTTAGGATGTACATACCATATCCATCACATATAATTATATTGAAGGCTATATAGTTAGAGGATGCTCATTATTACATAGAGTTGGTTGTGAATAACATGGACTATTTTCAAAAATATATATGAAAAATAACATCTCACCTTGTCAATGTTATTTATAGGAACCATAAGTATGATTATGAAGGATCAAGGACCATGATAAGTTATTTATTACATGTACGCTCAATTTTTATCACTAATGGTTATGAGAAAAAAATCATAGGATGAAATTTTCTAAGGGTGGGTTAATATAATTTCTCATAAATTTATATATAAATTTACATATATGAAATTAATTTGAATTATGGTTAAGAGTATTTTACAGTATATATCACATCCATTATATGATATTTAACATTTCAAAATTTATTCTTGAGAAAACGAAATTCATGATTCACAATCAATATTTTATTATGTTTTTTGTATAAGAATATTGAATAACTATTACAATTCATAGTAAAATTAAAAAACATTCAACAATACTAATTATAATTGAGAAGAATATTTTATGGACATAAACAAAAATAATAATAATTCGAAGAGTAATATAAACATGATAGGCTCAAATTCTCCGATGAAAGTCCTCCATTCCATAAGCACTGTAAAATTAAGGGGATCCTTTCAGAATATGATAAACATATCATTTGAAATGAATAACATTAAAATGTGGAATAGTGGATGATGATGCCTCAGAATGGAGGACTATATACAGGTTGAAAAAGAAAATATGTGTATTGGGATCTAACTATTACATGATTGTTACTTTACTCTTGCATTGTGATAGTTATATGACCATTGGAATAGTAGGAATACTGAAAAATTGGAAAATACAAGTTACAAATAAAATTCAAAATTAATATATAATATAATTAAATTTCAACCAATACATATAATATTATAATAAATGAATTTCTTTAATCTGAATAATCTATGTTTCTCCATTAAAATATGATTTTTATGAATTTATGTAATGTTTTATTTGAATAATTGTTTCTAATAATTAATATTTTATTTTTGTTAAAATAATATTTATATTATAAATCATCACATGAAAATTAGGATAGTGATACGTTTTTATATTTTTATAAAATTATTGAATTAATAATAACTAATAAATATTTTTTTTTCCAATTTTGATATATTTTATTACATCATAATTATGTAATAATAAAGATAAAATAAATATAAGATAATCCAGGACCAAAAATAAGTTATTTTAATATTATAATATATTTTAGTGAATTTAAATTTTTTTAAAATATACAAATAATATTCCCAAATCTTAGACATAAAATAGGGATATTTTATAAATATAAGTGGAAAATTACATGCTCATTCCCAAATTTATATTAAAATTTAATTTCAGTTATTGTTTGAATTAAAGTAAACAATCATGCTTTAAATATGATAAAACCATGAACCAAAATAATATTTATGACAATAGTTTGTTATATTCCACAACATATATTTATAATTCATATATTTGGAAATTAATAATAAATTTAATTCTAATTTGATATAATACCATATAATGCACATAATTTTATTCATTCAAAGTCTCATTAGCATTTTCCACCCTCTCTTAGTCTCGCAATAAGCTCCTCGTATAATCCCCCATGTTCTCATGGGATTACTCTTCCAAGAATGTAAATTGATATTTTAAGAAACTGATTCTCTCCCTCCTCTCTAATATCCAAGACCTTCAATTTTGGTAATAAATTTATTTCTGATTGATTATGTTTTCTTTTTCTTATTAATATTCCATTTAAATCAATGTGATAACAAAATATTGATATAATAACATTCCCTCTCATTAATCCTTTCAATAAACATTTTTGTATTCCCATTTAGCTACCTAAATTATAGATTTAATTTCTTTGAAATAACATTTGTGAGTACCTAACCTAATTTACTTCATGGGTACTAACCTAAATATTAATATTCTTAGGGATATCCAATTATGAATCCCAAATTCATTTCAAGTGTAATTTGAGTGATTACTGACATTATTCTTTATATGATAAAAATTAGATGGAGGAGAAAAGTAGAAAACCAAAAAAAATGGATTTTGTGTACATGGTGAAAATTCAAATCCTGCGAACACCATTTGAAATATTTTGAACCCCAATAGACTGTATCATGTGGGTCATATGTAACACATTTAATTTTGTTATTTGAATAATAAATTGTAGAAATACAATACTCTGGGAATATCCAATTAGAAGAATAAGTAAATAGAACACATTTTTTCAAACCTCTCATTCATCTGCTTTAATTCTCTATCCTTGGGATGAGTCAATAAGATTGGCATTATTTCACATTTATCATGTAAATTAGATTATTTTAAAGAGAGGGTAAAAAATTAGAGATAAACTATTATTTTGGGGTTTTGAACCTTAAATTGGTAAAAACTATAGAAGATAAATGGTCTCAATTGATGAATCATAGAGCTATTGGGATTTGTTTATTTGAGGAAGAAATCTATGGGGAGAGGCTTATATCAGGGTATCTTCTCCTATTATTAATGAAAAATAAATATATTGAGATTTGGATATATTATTCTAAAACATGGATTCCTTCAAATTAATGAATGGGATCATAATTTTGATCACAAAATTGTAGGAAAAAAATCATGTACTTGTCTAGATTCAACTCTATAATATAACTATTATTAATAGAACATGGTTTTTCTCTAGGATATTCCATCCTCAATTGGAAACCAGATCGGGATGGATCATCAACATATAATTCAAAGTTATTGAATAATTAAAAGGAAGTTGAGGGGGTAGAAATGACTACTAATTTGTTGGTTGGTTCTCTTATAACCTGTTGGTATTATAAAATAGAGCATTATTTTCATTATGAGTTGAAACCTAGATAATATTGAACATAGAAAATCACTGGAAACATGGCCAATAAATGTAGTAGGGAGTTTCTATCAAAAAATTAATGAAAAATGTAATTATGGTTCCTTATGAAAGTGTTAAAAGTGAAACAACATGGAAAATTGTCCCCATTCTATCCATCAACTAACACCTCCTCATATGAATCCACGACAAAGAACTAGAGTCCAATGATACCCCCACTGTAACTTTAATAAATAAAGGTTTACACTAGTTCCTGACCTCCAAAACTAGGGAACCATGTCATGAACTATCATCAGGGTCCTATGACGTGACTACCCCTAGCCTTCCATCCATAGGACATGGGCTAGCGATTATCACCAGAAAGGAATATCCCTTAATGGGAAGGCATTGTGTTTATCCCTTTATAATCACATGAATACAAGAGCACAATAAGATGCATCCTTTAAGTAAACAACTATAGTAAAGAGGGTGATGAAAGTAAATGTGCTGGAATACAAGCCCAACAGGAAAGTACAAGTACCACTGAATAGAGAAAAACATCTCCTGGATAGTCCATCGAGGATCCTAAGTGAAGGGTAGGTACAACTCCAGATCAGTAGTCCTACATCACACCACATCAACTGGTCCACCACAGAGCATCGTCTAGTCCTAGCTCCATTAGCCAAAATCATTGTTGTCTATCTTTTGCACAAGACACAACATGGTGTGGGTGAATCCTATGCAAGGGATAGTAGAACAATTATCAGCAGGGACCTTGAGACCCCCGAAGGTCTCATAGAGTTCCACAAAGGAAAAATAACAAAACCATACCACATTCACAAATCACGAAGTAGTAATCAACTCTACTTAGGTATATCCCATAAATATACATATGTTATCAATATATACATGTCTCATACATGAGGGAATGATATCACAAAGGTAACACCATGATAGTAAAAGTACCACATAGGTAACACCGCGAAGATAACAACACGAAGGTAAAAGTACCAAAAAGGTACCACCTTGAAGATATCACTATGAAGGGAAATGTACCACAGAAGTGCCACCACGAAGATATCACCATAAAGTAAAAATTACCTCATAGGTATCACATTGAAGTTAAAATACTCCAATCACACATAGTATATAAGTAAAGAACAGATGTTCAAATGATTAGTCGAGAAGCTATATCATCTTATTCAATCGAGTGGCACTGATTCTGACCATACAGATTCGGACCCATATTGTATCGATAGGTATTGACCCCCGCAATGATTCACATAGGATTTGACCCTCCTCGAGTTGATAGGTACTAATCCCCATAATGACCCACACAGGAGCTGGCCCAGACATGTTCGGTATGCACTGACCCACAGAAGATCATTGAGCACTGATCCACATTGGATCTAACCCACACAATATTGATAGTGCTGACCCACACTGGATTGTTGAGTGCTGTCCCACAGAGGATCTGACCCACCCAGGATCAGTGTTGACCTACATAGGATCGCTCGGTACTAACCTCTGTATGATGTGTCTCTATCCTCCGCATCACTCTCGGCTACTGCATTCCTACTCATATCTCATATTATTCTGGGAGAAATGCTCCTCAATCCATTGATCATTCCTTAACCACCACAATGCTCCACTAAGAAGTAAATCTATGATATGTCACATCATAAGGGTTCTAATGCAACAAAAAGTGCATCAATCGGATGCCGGATCTATGGATTATAAGTGTTTTATTCCTGAGGGCCCGGTTAGATACAAGTTCGATCCAACACAGCCACACTCTAAAATTCTCTAATACTCAAGTGGAGTGTACATAAAAGACTGGATCGTCCTAAGGATTTTGGCGCTTCAAATGTTTCCTCAAACGGACGCTCGGTATGTTACATACACCACTTTCTAGGAAACCGGGGTGATCCCACCTTGGTCTTGTCTGACTAGGTCAATCCCAATGGAATACGTCATCGGGACAACTTCTTATACTGGATCACAATGCAACTTATGACATGTCAAACAGACACCCTGTTTGTCAGTTATGGGCATTTCTTTATCCGTGGAACAATAGGGTATGTGCCCGGTCTGACTTGGTCAGACGGGCCTGAGGCAACGGGTCCCAGGGTCCACGTAACACCAAATCGGTCGGTCCCACTAACGGTCGTCTAGGTTTATTGGGTATTTCTTGTAGGTGTCGGCCCGATTCGGTTTGCGGGCCCGGGTTGCGATTTGCTCGGCCTGTCGGTGGGGTTTGGCCCACCCTAGATGGCCCACCGGGCCACAGGTTTGGCATGGCCCATTGGCAGATCCACCCACATCTGTCATGGTCCGCTAGAAGTTGGACCGGTCTTCGCAACTAGCCTCGAGGGTGCGGGGATGTTTTGGCTTGCCGGTGGGGCGCTGCCCCACCACATAACAGTCAGCCATTTTGGCTGACTGGGGGGTCTACCCACCTAGTGCGGTGTGGTGGACAGGCCACTCTCCACCTGATGCTGCATCGAGTTTTGGCTTTCTCTAGTGGCACACGATGGCACGCCCCTCCACCTCTTCATTCCACGGTCGGCCGGTGCTAGCCACAACTATCCGATACGACCCCCTTTTTTATCTAGGTGGGACGACACGCCATCCCTTCCTTCATGGATGGTTGTTCCCAACCACCGCTGTCACCAACCGTGGCTATAGCTGAAGCCTTCTTCGCGATCAGCGTAGGTTGTCACACCACTATCCCCTCTACGGCCAACCATTTCTATTGGCCACCGTCACCCGGCACTCCAGGCTTCTTCCAACCCAAAAAAATTAAACGTGAAGAACGCAAAAAAATCCAACAAAAAAGAATAGGGTTTGTTCCTTATTCATTTGGCCCACGCCCGCCATGATAGTTTGATAACATGTGGAGAGATATGTATTCTACAATCTCATGGAATTAAAACAAGATAAATCCATACCTCATGATCTTTGGAAAACGTTGCGTT
Organism: Viscum album; assembly: GCA_963277665.1. Classification (NCBI taxonomy): domain Eukaryota; kingdom Viridiplantae; phylum Streptophyta; class Magnoliopsida; order Santalales; family Viscaceae; genus Viscum; species Viscum album. Next base: position 1,305,906,372 of record OY728128.1, read on the forward strand.
TGAGGAAGAGTCGGCGTTCATCGTACCTGCAACAATACTTAAACGATGCCGCTCAATCATCGTTTCTCTGTTCATGATTTGATGATGCTCGTCACCACTCACTAGATCTGGTTCCATCCTCCAAGTGATTTGTGTTGCAACAATTTACTAGAACTTCGTCTCTCGGTGAAGTCTGGTCAATACCTCCCCCGAAGCTCCAAATAAATAAGAGATCTAGTGTATGAGTAACTCCCATGGAATTAATTGGGGTTTATTTAATAGGAACCATTATAATTTCATTGGTGTTGTTACAATTGTTTTGAGGAGTCAATCCATTTAATGGATTGAAATGTTGTTGTACCGGCCAATGCCACATTTCAGTTGGAACAAATGAAAAGAAACAAATAAAATAACAAATTAATTTTTAAAAAGTCCAAAATTTAACTTATTATTCAAACATTATTTGGTCAAAGTGAAGTCTCAATTAAGAAAATAATGGTGCTATGAATTCAACGTTCCCATAGTTTTTTAATTCGAGCACCGGTTCAAAAGCTAGAAAATTCCGATTGCGCTTTTACTGAATAGTACAATAATAATGTTTAGAAATTTTTTATAGGAACACCGGGACACATAATCACCTGCCATTAATTTTCACAGACTCTTAATAATTACATATAATGAAAAAAATTACATGGAGAATCCGGGTCATTACATTCTCCCCACCTTAAGGATTTTCGTCCTTGAATTCTAAAACATAGATTAAGAAAAAAATGAGTGCCCTAAGCACGAATCTGAGCGACCCACTCCCATGTGCTCTCTTGGAAAATCACATACCGCCAAGAAATGTGAACAAAAGGTATCGATCATCCAGGAAGGAATTGCTCCTATCAATCCTCAATATCCACTGGAACCTCTGTAAACGTATCCCATCATAAAATTCAAGCTCACCATGGTCGATGACCAGAGAAGGGTAATGCACGAATCTCCTCGGCTGGGATACATGGATAATTTAGTTTATCCCCTTTAACTGTGGTGGTAGTTCCATGTTGAATTCAACCTCTCCAATCCTCTAAATTATTATAAATGGTCTTATAAAAGTGTGTTTTTGTCGCCTCAGCCAAATCTATCCATACCTCATCGAGAGGAGACATGTACGAAGACATATAATCCCTCCTCGAATGAAAAAGGTAATGTATCCTATCAACATATGACTTATGTCTACTTTGTGTAGTCTTCATCTGCTCCTTGATGATTTTCACCTTCTCAGTGGTATCCCATACCAACTCCGGACCCATAAGTGTTGACTACCCAAGGTCTTTCCAAGATACAGTTGGTCTACAAGGTTGACCATACAAGGCCTCGAATGGGGCCATATTGACGGTGGAGTGATAGTTGCTATTATGTGTGAACTCCACCACGTTCATGTGTTCCTCCCCACTGTGGCCAAAATCTAGGATGCAAGCTCATAGCATGTCTTCCATCATCTCAATAGTCTGCTCTGTCTGACCATCCATCTGAGGATGAAAGGCTGTGCTCAAACATAGGTGAGTTCTGAATGCCTCCTGTAATCCCTTACACAACTGGTATGTAAAATTTGTTTCACGATCATAGACGATCATCAATGGAACCCCATGAAGTCATAAAATCTCATATTCATAGAGGTGTCTCAATCCCTCACTAATTCATTCTCTCAGGTAGGTAGGAAGTGGGACAACATTATGAGTCGGTCAACGATCACCTAGATAGGATCAAGTCCCTGGGACGTACATGGAAGCTCTGTCACAATGTCCTTGGGGATACCATCCCACTTCCACTCTGGCATCTCTAGTGACTGCGTCAAGCCTGATGGAACCTGATGATCGGCCTTCACATGATTACAAGTGAGTCATCGTGAAACAAAATTTTACATTGCCTTCTTTATCCCTAGCCACGAGTACTAACACTAGAGGTCTGGGTACATCTTCTCCACACCAAGATGTACCACTAGAGGGGATATGTGGTACTCCCTCAACACCTCCTCATGTAGTACCACTGGTACAATGGTGCATCCTCTAATTAGGATGATGTGCTCTCCACCTTCATAACATCCATCAGGTCCCTGTCTTGTAGATATCGATCATGTCATGCCTCACAGTCAAGGTCCCCATGTTGTGACTTTCAAAATCACTGAAAAAATGGGTGAGAGACAGTCGTAAAAATGAGGTAATCTTCTTCATCTTTATCCACATATGATATCTGCAACACGGGTAGTTGCTCTGTCACCTCACTCAGCAACTGTAGACCATACCCCATTCTGAGTGTGTTTTCCAATACATTCTGCTTCATAGAAGTATAGACCATCTCAATGTCATAGTCTTGTATAAAATCTAGCCATCATCAAGGTATCAGGTTTAGAACCTTATATGAGGACATATACTCGAGACTCTAATGTTCATAGTGTAATGTAAAACATTCTCCAAACATGTAATGTCGCCACATCTTGAAGGGGAAAACAAATTCTGCTAACTCTGAGTCATAGGTGGCATAGTTATGCTCATGTTTCTTTAGCTGTCATTAACTATAATCTATCACTACTCACTCCTACATCAGGACACATCCATGTCTGGTCGTTGATGCGTCGTAGTAGACTACATACCCAACACCTTCTTATTGTAGCCTCATGATAGGGGAACTCGTCAGTTTTTGACTCATCTTCTAAAAACATTGATAGAATCATTCCATCCACACAATGTGATTTCCCTTTGTTGTCAATGCTGATAAGGGTTCAACAACTTTGGAAATGTCGGGTATGAATCTCCAGTAGTACCCAGCTAACCCCAAGAAACTCCTCACCTTGGCCACACTCATCCATGGCTCCCAAGCTAGAAAAACCTCTATCTTTTCCTGATCTATTACAACTCCATACTCTGAGGTAATGTGTCCCAGAAAGTGAACCTCTCCTATCCAGAACTGTCACTTTGAAAGCATACCAAAAATATGGTGCTCTCAGAGTGTATCCAAAACTATCAGTTGTTGATATACATGCCCCACCATTTTTTTGAGTACTACGAGATGTTGTCGATGAAGGACACAATGAAACGATCGATGTGTGGATGAATGATCATTTTCATGAGTCCCATGAAAACTGCATCGGTGTTGGTCACACAAAAATTCATAGCCAGGAATTCACAGTGGACATACAGACATCTGAACTCCATCCTCTGCACATCCTCATCTCGTACCTTGAGTAGATGATAGCCTGGTCTGAGGTCTATATTCAAAAACCATCGATCTCCCTTCAACTGATCAAAAATATAATCAATCCCCGGAAGTGGATACTTGTTCATCATGGTCACCTTGTTCAGGTTCTGATAGTCCATATAGAGTCTTAAACTCCAATACGCCTTCTTGGCGAACAAAATCGAGGCTACCCATGGAGAAACACTAGGCCTTATGAACCCCTTTCCCTGGAAGTATTCCAAGTGAACCCGTAACTCACGAAGCTCCAGAGGAGATATTTGATATTCATGTGTAGATATCTGTGTCATCTTGGGGTACACGTCCATGTAAAATTCTACCACCCTGTGTGGAGGATGTCCCAGAACATCATCAGGAAAGACATCGACATACTCGTCCACTACTACATGATAGATCGAACTCACAACATAAACTCCTCTAAGGGTAAGGATAGCCAATTGACGTGTGATCAACTGCACCCTCCTCTGGGTAAGTCCATATTGTGCTGAAAATGTTCCCTTCTCATCGGTGACGGAAAACCAATTCACATCCTCACAGACACACCACATATTGCGCCTAATATAGTCAATATGAGGATTGACAGTGGATAACCAGTCCATACCCTTGATGATATTATAAGGCCTCAACACTTCTACAAGAATATCCTTTCCGAAGCTCTTGCCTCCTTGAGTAGGCTCACATAGCCGACACTAGTGTGTAATCCTCGAATCTTCTCCCATATGAGTCTCTAATTAAAAGGATCGAGCAAATGACACCGTCAGAATCTCTGATATCTGAAAAAGGGATGTGGCAATAAAATAGTGATTGGAATCTGTGTCTAAAAGTACTACATCTAGGTTTGATTATATACAAATATTGATTATAATCATCTTCGGAGCATCATGGTCTTATGCCTCAGATTCTCAGAATTGAGCTCATCCATATCCTCCTGCTCCCTGTGGTATGGGTGGACCACCAGGAGGTTATGGCGGCAGACCTCTAATCGTCACCCAACTCATGTTTCATGGACAGATCATCTGTTAAATCTTCTGCATAATGGGCATCCTCGATCAATCCTTTTCCTCTGCATTAGAGGACCCTCGACCATCTACAGAATGTCGGTACGGCAGGTCGGGCAGTTGCGAGCCATGGGACCCTACCCGCCGCACGAGTAGCACTGCATAATCATCCACTATAATCCTCTGTCCCCTGAGCCCCTCACCACCAACCCTATATCCTGAGGTCCCTCACTAGAATTTATGGCACCCTTAGGCCCCTAAACCATCTGTCTAATTCTTATTGCATATTAAGTTGCTACCTAACGTCTAGTGGTTTCTCACGTTGTCAGTTGGTGATGAGCTAAAAATCCCTCCACCAAAAGTGCTCACTCTAGAACCCCATCATGCGTTGGAATGCTAATAAATACCATAGATGCTCTGATCTCATGTTTAAGTCCCTTCTCAAAGGTCTGGGCCCTAATGAAAGGGTCACGCACCATGTTAGTAGTGTAGTGGGATAGATCATTTTACCGCACTGAGTACTAGGCCATGGTCACGCTGCCCTACTGTAAGTACAACAGCTCCAATATACACACTAAGCGCATAGTCTCTGGGATGAATTATGCCCTAGAATAGGCCCTCGATGTCATTCAATGTTAGGGTCACCTCATCATGCTACTATAATTTCAGACTCCACAATCTCCCAACTACTCCCTAGGAGATACTCAATACTAGTATCACCATCAGATTAGCTAGTGTCCCAACTACGCGAAAACCTAATGCCACAGCCAACTTCTAGTCCTCAGCTACCTGAAATTCTGTCTCACCTCGGAATCTCAAATCTCTCTACTACTGAAACATGTGCAACATGCTCAGTTGGCATGCACCCTTTTCGGGTGGGACTGCTGGCATCTGCTGCCCAGTGGGTGGTGGTTCTACTAGTGCACCACCCGATTGTACTATCACCATAAGAGGGCCCAACACTGAAGCCTCATTGGTTGAAGGGAATTCTTCATGTACTCTCTCAAAAATCACAGATGGCTATCTATATGGCAGAATCCAGAGAAAATAGGTGTTCCATGGTCAATAAGGTATACTTAGTGAGCTGTCTCAAAGATATCATAAGAAAAACTTTTCAATACACACACAATTTGTGTTTTCATGCTCTAAGGTTGAAATCAGAATTCAGGGTCCTGGTGTATAGATACACTAGTCGCCGCACCAACACTAGATTCCCCAAACTTAAAACCACACTCATAACACATAACACTATTGCCACATAGAAAATATCATAGTCATATTTCTTCTGTAGAACTGGATTCTCTTACACTAGTTTGTCACAAACCATCACTCGGGGCCTCTGTCGAGACTACCTTGTGCCTGCCTTCCATACGCCTGGGGCTGGAGAATAGCACCAAAAATGTGTATCCCATAATAGTAAATAATTTCCTTTAAACCTATACAAACACCCAACTCCAAGAGCACAAAAAGAGGCTACCATGAAGTAAACTATTATAGTAAAAAGTATGATGAATGTAAAGAGGCCGGAATATAAAACATGTTGCAGGCAAAGCCCATGAAATGGTGGGTATAACAATACAAGACACACCATGGTGTAGGTGATTCCCGTGAAATGGTGACTATAACAACACTCAGTAGAGACCCCAAGACCCTCGAAGGTCTCCCAGAGTTCCAGAAAAGATAAACCAAAAAGAAAGACCTCAATCACAAAGCACGAAGCAGTCATAACCTCTTCATAGGTATATTCCCATACATATACATATGTTATCACGATATACACATCTTATACATGAGGGAAGAATATAAAAAAGGTAACCCAATGAAGGTAAAACTACCACACAGGTAATGCCACAAAGAAAACACCCCGAAGGTGAAAGTACCAATAATGTAATACCACAATGATATCACCACGAAGATAACTGTACCACACAGGTATCACCACGAAGATATCACCACGAAGGTAAAACTACCACATATGTGTCACCACAAATGTAAAAGACTCATCTCACATGAGGAATATAAGTATTGTACAGAAGTACAGATGATTAGTCGAGAAGCTAGATCATCTCATTATTTCGAGTGGCACTACAGCTGACCATACGGAGTCTATCTCACGCAAGATTGATAGGTAGTAACCCCTAAAATGATCCACATAGGATACAACCCCACAGATTCGATACGATATATCCCACGAAATGACCCACAGTAGTTCGATATGCGTTGACCAACATAGTATCTCACCCTCACCGGATCGATATGTGCTGACCCACAAAAGATCATTGAGCATTGACCAACACAAGATCTGACCCACACATGATCGGTTCTGACCCACACAGAATCGCTCAGTACTAACATTCATATGATCTGTCTCCACCCTCTGCCTTACTGCCAGCCACATGATTCCCACTCACACTATGCTTGATTCTTGTAGAACAAATCCTCATGCCATCAGTCCTGACTCACCCGCAATTAATCTCTTAAAAGACGTAACCCGATGGTCCTTCATGTCATAAGGGTTCCAACACAATAGACATCACGTCAACCAGATGCCTGATATATGACTTATAAGGGTTTTAGTTTTGATTGCCCAATTAGATCGGGTTCGATCCAACATATCTGCACACCAACATTCTCCAAAACTCAATTGGATTATATTTAAATTACCTGGTTGTCCTAATGATTCTGTCATTGCAGAAGGTTCTTCAAACTGATGTCATGTCTATTAGTTACTCCCCTTTCTGAGAAATGGGGGTGATCACACGTCGGTCCATCCCGGCTCGGTCAACCCTACCAGAATACATCAAAGCGACCCGTTCCCAAAAGGGATCCCAATGGCACTGACTTCAGGTCGAACGAACATCTGGTTTGTCAATTACAAGCATTTCATTATACAGGGACCAGTGGGTTCTGGGCACGATCCAACTTGGTCAGACAGACCCAACGCAATGGATCCTAGGGTCCACCTGACCCCGCTCATATCTAGACCACTATGTGTTGGCCTGGTTTACTGGTTCACGCCCATCACGGTTGGCTCGGTTCTATTCGCGGGTCTGGGCTGGGGTTTGCTCAGCCCATTGGGTGGGGCTCGGCCCACCAGCGTTGGCCCACCGGGCCGTGGGTTCAGCCAGGCCCGCGGGGTAGGTCCTTTCCCCGGGGAAGTTACGACCCACTCAGCCGTCCCATGTCTGGACCGGTCCACCTATAGGCGGACCTTTCATCCTAGTTGGTCCTGTAGGTGCGGGGTCGTTGCAGCCAACTGGTGGTGAACTGGACCATCGCGTAATGGTTGGTTCTTTCGGTAGACCAGGGAGTCCGCCAACATGGTGAATTGTGGGGGTCGTGGAACACTCCAACATTCACAGCATCAAGCCATGACCACCTCTATATGTGTGCGACAGCGTGCCGCTCTGCCCTCGCCGTCTGTGATCGGCTACCACTTCTATCACGGTCGACTATTGACGGCCATTGGTGTCACCATCGTGGATACAACTACATCCTTATTCGCCAGCGGTGCACGACGGCACGTCGCTATCTCCTCTGTGGCCAACCGTTTCCAGCTGCCACCGTCAGTCATCATTCTGTATTTTTTCTAACCAGAAATAATTACTCATGAAGAACGCAGAAAAATCCAACAAAATGTTGGACGGTACGAGACTTGTTTTTTTTTCACTCACTTAGTGTCTGTTTGATAAAATGAGGGGAGATAAAGGGTTCAAAAATCTCTTGAAATTAAAACAAGATAAATCCATACCGCAAGATTTTTAGAGAACGTTGTGTTCCATGAAGAGTTAGTGTTCGTCATCCCCACAACAAGCCTCCAATGACGTCTCTCAATCATGGTTCCTCGGTTCATGATTTTGTGGTGCTCGTCACTACTCATGAGATCTGGTTCCAACCTCCTAGTGATTGGTATCACGACACTTTACCATTGCATCGTCTTTTTGTGTAGCTATTCCAATACCTCCCCCCCAATATCTATATAAATAGGAGAGGGGGAGGATGACGAAAAATTGTGGAATTAATGGGGTTTAATTTAATAGGATCATTCCTAATTCCCACTATGTTGATACAATGGTTTTGAAGAGTCAAGACTTTTAATGGCTTGACACGTCGTTGGACCCACCACTACTTCTTTTCCGTTTGAGGAAAATAAAGGAGAAAAATAAAATTAAAAAGAAATATAATTATTTTATTAAAAGTCCAAAATCTAATTTTTTAGACATACTGTGATCGAAGTGAAGTGTCCCTTAAAAAAATTATGGTGCTCTAGATTCAACGATTCTGTTGGATTTTTAATCTGATCACGGGTTCAAATGTTATAATACATTGCTCGCGCATTTTTTGAACGTACCATAAAAAATGTTCAGAAATTTATTCTGGGCACACCGGGCCTCAGAATCATAGTCTGTCAATTTTTGCTGACTCGTAATAATTCCATATAATTAAAAATAATTACTAATAAAATTCAGTTCTGGAAAAACCATCTATCAAAATAATCATTGTACAATTTATTATAGTTGATGAAACATAATAATATTCAAATTATATTATCCTTCAATGTGTCGATACCCCTTTCTCTATTGTCTTGTCAATGTATGGAATGACCCCATTATTATTTGAACATGGGGAGGGAAATTTGATTGAAAGGTTGTAACATGATAATTGAAATCATATCCTACAATGTGTGGTCCTCCCTTTCAAAACATTTCAATTTATTTAAGACCATATCAAATAGATAATTTATGTTTGGGAGGACACACGAGATTGTATAAAGGAAAAAAATTCTATAAATTGTTATTGTAAAGGATGTCAAACATGTAGTAGACATGACTATTAACAAGGACGAACATGGATGAACCATTGGACATACCCCACCTATTTAAGATAAATTCTTAAATGGCCTCCTATATGAATTTCTTTTACATGGGATGGGGTGGTATGTATATTCATACTAGTTAAGTCTTAAAAAAATCTATAAATATGGACACATGTTGATAGCCCGCATAAGATCCCAAAATCTAGTAATAAATTTAACCCAACTCTATGGAAAATTTTTGGATTATGATGATGTTGATGAATACTATCCTCTTGAAGAAGGGAAACATATTATCAACTCTCTCATGACCATTGATTTTTTTATGTAATACATAATTTCAAAAAATGGTAAACGAACAATATTCGAAAATGGAAGAAAAATTATCTAATGAACCCAGATCAATGAGGCCCCCTATAAATATAAATACACCTTAAATAGTGAATCTCTTCTACTAGAACTATCAAGGGATAGGGAACTCTCCAATGGTCACAACCCTTAGACTATTCAATGTGACCCCTAAACCTATTATAATATGTATTTGTGAATGGAAATTATTATGGGACCATTGGAAGGCATTTACATCGACATCACTTAGGCATTCCATTGTCTCCCAAAATTCACATTATAAAGACATGGGCACTGTAGGGTACTTGAAAAAGGTATAATTCAAAATAATATGTAAATAAAATGCTAAAATACGATATTTTATTCCCTTTCAATCCAATACCAGACCATTTTCACTTTTTTAGGGATATGAATCATATATCAGGAGATGTGACTCATGTATGGAGTTATATAATATATCAAGTGACATGATCCCCCAATAAATTATCATGGGGGATTAATTATATTCTTGAGTCATAAAAAAACATGATCCATCTAAAAAATTATTGTAAACCATGGATCCCCCACTCTATTGATTATTGAAACATTCATGCAACTTTAATTATTGGAGTTGAATTCAATTCAAATAGTTACACCATTATTGTATTTATTTTTGTAAATATAGATAAAATTATTAATCAAATTAGGGATTTAATTTTATTATTTGAGTTTTCATAACCTCCCCAAGTACCACTAAGACAAAAGAGAATATATTTTCTTATATTTCTAAACAACTATAATGTTATTCCCCTATCCCAATCAAATTCTGTCTTTGATGGATTGTGATTCCTAGGTGTGTGTAAATTTTCCTTGAATCCTTTAATATGAAATCTAATGGAATCCAACAGTAAAGGAATAATCTAAAATATAAGGATACAAAAAAACTCCTATGATGATGGATCAAAACATTTATCTCTAAATAGGGACATGAAATTAATCCAAATTAAGATATCAATGATGGTCACCGATTAGTAAATATATCCATAAAACCCATTATAGGGAGGTCATTATAGTTATTTCAATGATTGATGAAATCCTAGCTCAATAATAATGGTTCTATTGAAATAATATCAATATTAAATTTCTAATTTAGTGTAATTGAAAATTTAAATATTTCCACCAGTTATATAGGGATAAAAATATTAATGAGAGACTAATTCCATTATGATCAATGGATGAAACATCACATGTACAAATGATATTTCAAATGTTGTGGTCAATAATATCCATAATAATTTATATGATGATCAAATTCATAGAACCCTTATGATGGTAAATAACATTCGTACACGCATTTAAGTCAAAAAAATAGGATGATTAACTTTGTCTCATGTTAAGAGGAAGTCACATAAAAACTATTGTCTCTCATTGTTATCAGAGCTCCTTTTCCTAAAGGATTAACAAAAAATCATTATAGAATGCATGGATATTCTTAATAATGATGCAGTAAATGGTTTAAGTGAAATCGTTAATCATTACCCTATGACTTATTAGTTCAACTACTATTTCATTCCTTTAATTCCTAGAAATCATAATGTTATATATACTAGAGACATCAGGGCTATGGAAATTAGAAACATTGTCCCTAAAATCATCATCAAAGCCGCTGAAAATGGAATGGAATGAATCCTGAGAAAAGTAATTCCTAAAATCTATTTTTTTTCTCATGTTAAAGCATACAGAACTATTTATTTACTACTAATTAAAGTGCCTATCTCAAGATGATGAAATTCAAGAATGTAATCTTTTCTATAAAAATTAATATTTAGAAAACTTTTGAAACTATTCAAAGTAGATTTTTTTATTTTAGTCAAAATATTTTATGTATTATACAGTAATATTATTATATTGATCATCACCATTAATAACATTAGAATACTCTACATTATCATTAATGGATTCTCCAATGTAATTTTCCAATGCATTATTGGAGTCAGGAAAGGATACTTCTCTGTGGTATTCCCCTTTTCATTTCTGAATATTACATTAGTATATATATATATCCATGCTCTTATATATGTTTGGATTTACAAACATATAAAATCTACAATTGGAATTTCCACCCCTTTTTACCACATTTAAATAGATTACATCCTACTCCTAGATAAATATTTTAAACAGAGCCTTCATGAAATCAATGATTTTTTCTTCAATATGAAAATGTGGATGAAAAATATATATTTTGGAATGAATCCATTATTTTATTTGTGGAACAAATTACTACCATAATAAAAACAACAATTTATGGATTTTATAGGGGGAATATGAGAGAATAACATTTTACCAACCACATGGTACCACTATTTTGGTGTCTATTTCTTCCTCAACAATATGTTGGCTAGGTGAAAAAAATAATCCATGTATAAAGTTACAATATTCTATTTTTTAACCATTGTGATCACCTCCAAATTTTTTTATGCTTTATATATTTATATATAACCTATAACTGTTATCAATAAAACAAAAATTATGATCATTAACATCATATGCCTAGCATTTAACAATGATAAAGTATTACAACTATGGAATGTACTAAGTTTAGTAAGAACATTGATAGGGATAGAATATTCATAAAAAACCACATGATGTTTAATTGTGTAATACTAATTAAATTCACATGGAATATTATCTCATTTAATTATATGTGGTTTTAATATTAATCAAATAGGTACATTGAGAGGCATGTTAATAGAAAATCCCCTTATCTTCCATTATATTTTGATCTGTCATTAGATTATCCTTTAATTAAATCATGTGATACTCCAAATGGATATAATTTAAAAAATTTAACATGAACTGATGGAATACCTTGTGGATTATAGACCCCATTATAAGGATATATATATCCCTTAAAAAATAATTACAAGCCTAATGAGTACTTCCTTCACACTAGAAACAACCTGAAAGTGGTCCCCCCTGATGATTATCTTTAATTGTAGTTGTACTCGTTTTTTGACTGGGACATCTCTCTCTGGAATCAAAATGAAATCTACCTCTTCTACACTAAGGTGTACTACATTTTTAATTGTAATGTCACAAAAAGAATACCATCGTTGTTTTTTAAATTTGGAATATCTTTCATACAACACTCAACATGAATATTTCCCTAGATGATTTGGAGCGACTAACAACCTAATCATGACTGAAATAAATGATGTGGTCTTCATAATTTTTCATCTTGTAACATATGAATCAATTCTGTAGATAGTTTCTTGTATATATTTTCATACTTATGATTAAAAATCATGGTATAAGAGCATGTGTAGGACCCATTTGTATATAAAATCTAAAATAATAACTATTAGGAGGGATTTATGACATCATATTTGAATGATCTATAGAGTAGCTAGATATAAAACCTCTTTCTCGTGGATGTTTCCTCCATCATTTTATATATTTTGAATGCACATAATGTAGTGGAATTTGAAAATGATAATTCATCTATTAAAATGTGAAATATGGAAATTCGTAGGGAATCTTTTACATTCTATAGGTTCCAAACAGGTGTGATAGAAAATAACTTATCATATCTAAACACCTTCTGAATTCGGGGAGTGCATATCAGAACCACAATACATATGTCCCAAAATATCATTTTAAGGACTCCCCTATTCATTAATGGATCAATGAAATGTAATTGGATTTCCTTCTAGAGCTCTGTGCAAGATAGATGTGGATGATTCTTTAATAATCATCTTTTCAAAAAAAATGTGCTTCTACCACTATATTAGAACTCGAATAGACTATGAAGATGATTTTTGGGAAGTGATTCCAGTGATAAGGAATTATATTATTCATGGATGGAATTATATATGGATGAAATTAGACTCGAATAATAACCCTAATGACTTGAAATATACGTATAGAAATTTTGTATTGAATTTTCTTCCGTAGTTGATTTAGTATCATGAGGTCATATTTCACCCCACCATGGCCATCACACATGATTATAGGGAAAAATTTCATGTTGTAGAATATTTTTAAAATATATTTTTAATGGAGACGGGTTCTATTTGGTTCTCTCAATCCTCAAACTATATCACTTCCATGGTGGATGTAGTCATTTGGTATTCTAATTTCCCTCATCTTTGTTATGACCACATGTAATTCATAAACATATTAATTTTTTGTTTTTTGAAAATAATTTTTATGATAATAATTAACTGGATAATTCACATTTTGTATTATATGACATATGTAGAATATATAAGATAGAAAAATTTATGGGTGTTCCTTAATAAAACTCTATTACATTTAGTAATGTTTTAATATTTGGATATACTGTGTATGGACCACTGGTTGTTCTCTTATGTAACTATATTATGGAATCATAGTAGATGGTCTCAAATTTTTTCTTACCGTATCACTTTTATGTTTCATCAACATTTTTATGATTCCTTGATCAAATTATATCATCCTCTAATTTAATGATCCAATGATTATGTGTATGATTCATAAATTTTTTATATTGTTATGGAATGCATCTTTAATTCCATATTTTACTATTCATAATTATTTGAATGATTATTCCATTATTTAAAAACATATCTCACACTTCAAGTCTATCATATACATTTTTTAGATTTCAATGAAACTTGGGGAACAACATAGATATTTGAACTAATATTATAATTTTTTTCAATGTTAATGCTTTATATATTTTCACGTCCATATATACTAGAACTATATATTCAAAGGATAATATTTTTGAATAAGGAGAAATAATATGTTTAATGATGTTTTCGTTATTATATATTTCATGATTTTTTATAATTACAATTTTTAGTGTTGTAGAGGATTAAAAATGGAGTGGTTTTTTAGGACACTATTATATATTATTCCATTCATATTTTAAAGAAATATATTTTTTATTCAGATAGATCTTGAAAAATAAATTATTCTCTTAAAAATGTCAATAAAAGATTAATTAATATAAAAAAAATTAAGAAGCTGGATATTGATAAAGTGAGAAATCATTTTATCCATTTCATTGACAAAAGTGATGTTTTGGGCTGTTATTTGATGTGACTAATCAGGATTCAATTGCATTATTTTCAACAATGGTTATATTGAATGTGTTCTTATAGGTTTTTTGTATGAAATAAATTTTTTCTGGGATTCATACGTGTTTTGTGATTCTTGATGTTGGGATCTTGAGTTAATGTGATGATTCTATATTTTTTTGCTAGGAAACATTGCTTTTCAAAGATATGAATGTGGTATAGTTAGATAAATTTAAATAATTAGTTCTGTATTTCAGTTTTTAAGGATTTCAGTTCTGTGTGGGTGTCATATTTAAATAGATGGAGTTCTCCCCATCACAATCATTGGGTAGATTTCACTCATTCTTAAGATTTAGGAACATTTTGGTTTTAAAAATGTCTATAATTATACAAATGTAAAATTTTACCTTTTAAGGTGATATTGATGTTTTTATGATGATATATGTGAATGGAGTCAATTAATGAATGTATTTTACACTACTATTTTTTTGTCATTATCCATGTTCTATGATCTAGTCATGCTGAAACTACATCAGTGTTTCGAGTTCAATTAATTAAACATATTCTTTTCTTATGACTTGTCTATAATTTAGAGATGGTATTGATGGAAATGAATATTTATTTTTGGTAATATATTCTTGAATTAGGTTCTATTTAGAACAGATATAACATGTCAAAATTCATATTACATGGATGAATTGTTCAACTAAAGATAAATCTCCCATGTTTTGTTTATTTTTCTATATCCTTATTTATTCCATCACGAATTTTTTTAAATTAGATATGTTGTATTATATCAGATTGAAATCCATTCTTGTATTTATGTTCTTCTCGGATTGTTTATAAGTTGATAAATACATTATTTTCAGCTATAGGAAGATCTTTTCTCCATATTTTAATAACATTTTCACATTTCTCCTTTAAGATTTCATTTATTCATCATTTTTATCTTGTTTATATAATATTTTGTCAAAAAATGTGTTATTCTATTTTACCCATAATAATTTATTATGTTATTTAATTTTCATATCGACCATGATTGTGGAGGAATCATCATTTAGTGTATTGATATGGTTTTCATAAAATCTATTAT
This sequence comes from Viscum album, assembly GCA_963277665.1. Lineage (NCBI taxonomy): Eukaryota > Viridiplantae > Streptophyta > Magnoliopsida > Santalales > Viscaceae > Viscum > Viscum album. Next base: position 1,305,921,882 of record OY728128.1, read on the forward strand.
GGTTTGAGACATTTATGTTCATATGATGAAATCTTGAGATAAAAATTTTATTTTAATATTAATGTTGAAGAGATATGTCATTAATATGTTATATTGGGGTAAATATTATAGTTTTTCTTTATTATTGTGTATTCCTAAACATTTCACTCAAATATTTTTTTTTTCAGTTACCCGTGGTTTTGTTTTAAAATAGCATCTGTGTTTTTGTGCCTCAATAAATATTCACTTTCGATATTAATATTCAATATACTTACATTCATAAAAAAGCTTTTTTTTCATTTTGTACAAAGTTAATTTTTATGGGTTTTTATATTGTGGGTCAGACAAGGCGTGTGAGTATATATTTTTTATCTTTATTTTTAAGGAATTTATTATTCTTTTACCTTTTTAATGGAATAAAATTACATCTTTTTTAATATTTATATATATTATTTTTTATTTCATGATATATTTTTGTTTATTTTTTTTTCTTATGAGGTTATATTTTTTAATTTTTTAATTTAAAATTTTTTTGTTAATTGTATAATAATAATCTATTTTTAATACACATGTTCACCTACTTAAGAATGGAATCTAATTTTATTTTAATTTTTTTGTAGAAAAAAAATGTTTTTTAAGGAATATATCTTTAAATTTTATATTTGATACGTTTTAGATAAACATTATAATTTTTAATGTAATTTTTGTGACATAGGCATATGTTATATGATACAAGAATACAATAATTTACTATTTTTTAATGGGATGCGTATAATTTATATGTTTTTTGTTATATAAATTTTTTTATTAACTACATTTCATATTTTTAATCACATAAATTAAAATATGCAAAAAAATAATATCAGAAAATATTTATTCCTCTCAAATTATAGAAGAAATGTTATTTAATTATTTTATTTCTCAAATTAAAGATGTATTTTAATATTTATTTTCTTAATTTGAATCATGGTCAGTTTTATATATTTTTTTAATTTTCTGTATACCAAATGTGTCAATTATAAAATGAATATATGTTAGATTTATTTTTTTAATAGGTAAATCAGTTTTTTGTGTTAAATATATTTTTATGGTTTTTTTATGTATTAGTATCGGAAAATATGACACCATAATATACGGTTGTGAATCCTAGGGTTAAAAGATATTCAATTTTTCATCTACTAATTTTCTTATGATATTGTTCCCATTATTGATGGATCATAGTCCAACCTAAATGTTATCTATTTTATCAACATAAAAAATCATACACATGTGATGAAATTAAAATAATAAAGAACAATTTGAATTATATCCGTTTACAATTAAAAGGGTTTATCTACATAGTAAACACTCAACAAAGTTATTGAGAACTAGATCTACTATAATTTATTGTTTGGTGGATTAAATGTTTAGGAATGGTTAATCCTCACCTAGGATCACTTACATTATAAAATATAGGGATAAAATGACATCCATCCTATGCTCACATCCTTTATATAGATTAGAGATATCTTAAATCCACCCATAGAACATGAAATCTATAATTTATTTATTATGCTCACTCATCTCTAAGGGATTCTCCTAATTCGTCTACTCTATGTACTACATTATATTATATTTCCATTTAGATACTTCTTTCTAACACCCTGAGAATTTATGAAAAATATTATTTTTAATTTCATTGATGTATTTTGTTATACGCTAAACCAAAATTACCTTGCGCTATATGCAACACCGTATTAGCTTGCAGTATACACAACACTATTCATAGATCATGTTACACACAATTTCGATAGTAGTTATTCTACAAAACATTGACTGTATATATATATAAAATCAATGTATAAATGAAATATGGTTGTATTCTGTTATAAAAAACAAAAATGGGGTCTTGCAAACACGCAACCTTGACGTGGCTTGCATTACACACAATCACGACCTTCCTCGATAGCGTGTGTAGTACGCAATACTGGGTTTCACTAATCAATGATATATTGTTATAATATTATTATGGACTAGATTTTATGAATATTATTAACTAAAATTTGAATTTTATAACATTATTATTCATCTAACATTTTTTCTAGAACATGGTATGAGAACGAAATAAATTTTTTGGGTAAAATAATTATTTTTAAAAAAATGCAGTTTTGTCGCCTTTGGATGGCGAACCCACATTAAATATTGTGTTTTACATGTTTATAATTTAAATATGACAAAATAAAATTCTTCTTTGGAATCAAGAGATAAAAATTTAATTTTGATAAATTTTTCATATTATTCTGATAACTTTCATCTTATAATGAATTGTAAAAACACGCTATATTTTAATTAAAAACATCTTTTTTTCATCACAATAATTTGTATGTTTATATTATCTTTTTATTTGGTTTTAAAGTGTTGTTATAATATATTTTTACCATTTAATCCAATGGTGGTCATTGTAATTAATTTCACATTGAAATTGGATATAAACAAGAATCAATCTTTTGATAGTAATTGTTTCTTAAAAACACTCTATTTGTTTTGATAAAGGGAATTAATTTCAAAATTAATTAATTCCACTTCTATATTTTGAATTTTGAAAAATATAAATAATTTTTGAATTCATAATTTCAAATATATCTTAGATTTAATTGGTTGTATGTTTCTAAAAAACATCAATTATTGAAGAATAGTGAAAACACTGAGTTTTTGGTCAAAACCAACTTTTTATATAAATAATAATTTTTTTGATTTAAATTTATTTTCGGTAAAAATAGATACATAATTCATATATATGTTTAATGAATTTCACTGCAGTCATTTTATAAAAAATTTAGATTTATAAAAATTGTATTGAACTTATTTTCATCTTTTACCCACCTCTTAGGAGATATTGCAATTGTTCATAAAACATAATATTACCACTTATGTGAGTTTAATTTCACAAATATGAGAGACACAGTTAATATCAAGGAGTAAAATGTGGTTCAATTATATTATAATATTTTTTGGTGAATAATTTCTTTTTACTTTTATTTACCACGGTTAAAGGTAAATAGGGTAATTGAAGGTTAAAAGAATATTATAATAATATAAATTAACATAAAAATTTTCCAAACCTTATTGGATGTGTAATGGCCTACCATGGGCATATTGGGCCGATTTTGGGACCCCATGGAGCCACTTATAAATTATAATGACACATTAGATTAATTAATTTAATGTAAAGACAAAATTGGCATTAACAAAAATATTTTAGTAATTAATTTTTATAAGGGGATATATAAATTACAATTTTGACTATAAATACTAATTGGAAATATGAAAATATTTCCAACATGTTTTGGAATTTTTTTATAATTTTCAGACATCATATAAATTAAATTATTTAGGACACAATAATGATATAGTATTTACCTCATTAATAAGTGAATTAAATAAATTAGATTATAATGATTAAAATACTATCCAAAACATGACCAATTTTGATTGGATTAATTTATTTCGACCATGAGTCATATTATAATCATCCTTAATTATTTTTTTGACCTTTTGAAACCAAAAATAAGTTTATAATAAAATAATATTTTCACACTTTCCAAAAGATCCCCTCATCCCCCTTATAAAAGGAGACCATTTCTATAAAATTCCTCAAACCTCTCAATACATTTGGATCACAAAACTTCTCCAAACTTAAGCTCCATATATCCCTCTCCTCCACCTAGAATCCTTAACTTAGGCATAAGTAACTTTAAGAAGTCATTTTGGATCAAACCAAAAGAAGTTACCAAAATTAAAGGTTACAATTTCTCTTAAGTGGTTTTCTTTTATTCTACTTCTCCAACCCATAAACTATTTTTAAACCTTTCTTTTGAAACAGAAGTAGTATACTAAATATACTAGGATGTTTTTATGATAATTATTATACCTACACTTACACACACCTCCATCTAATGGATGAAGAACATAATGTTTCTGTGGATGGCAAACTAACGCCTCAGGAAACGATGATTGTTCGATTTTCTCTTACAGCCTCTCATGGTGGCCATTATGATGGAGCTGTATTTATATATGATATATATTATGTTTTTTATTTCCTTATTCTTCTTTAATTCCCAATTATATCAAGCCTTTATGTTATTCATAATGGGTAAATACGATAATCTCATTTCAGGAAGTGCGGACTACCGCCCCTCAAAGTGATGTGATTCGTTAATGCCTTATGTGGGATGTATAAAGGATGCAGTTAATGATATTATATATGATAGTATAAAGGAATTATAATATAACTATGTATCATTATGTTTTAATTCAATTAAAATAAAAAAATAGAAATGAAATTAGCGTTCATGTGTACGTACGACTTACCGTCTCCATGAATGGTGCATTTCATTTCTTACCTCCATATGTTATGTAATATTATGAATACATGTATATGCTAGATATATATAATATATATTATTTATAAATCCTGAATATCATTCTAGATATAATGAACCTTTTACCACATGAACAACATGTAATTATAAGAAGTCCATTTTTGACTCAAGTACCAAATATTGACAAGACAACCATTTTTAACATAAAAGGTTACATAATGTTTATAACATGCTAATAAGTGATATAAAAAGAATAATAAATTTTAAAAAGGTTCTTAAGCAAGTAGAAATTAACTATGGTTTATTATTCATGAGATTAAAGAACGATCGAGTCAAGTCGGACACGAGGTAAGGAAACATCTTAACCCAATTTTCGTTCTTTGGGTTGTTCTTTTCATTCATGTTTATGTCGTTCTATGATTATGTGAGAAATGAATTTTTATATCTTATCATGTATTTATAATTTCATTATGTGACCTTATAGTGAATACATATAAGATATCTATTTACAAAAAAATCATTGTAAGGGATAACTTTTCCAATCTCATTTTTATCTGAGATTGTTTATTCGTAAGTATTTACTTGGGTTATATTTATCATCCATATACAAGTTTTATAAAAATGATTTCATGTATGTTTAAAGTCCTTTTACCCATTTTGAATTTTACTACATGTTATGTAAAGAATCATTCTTTTACGTGGAACTTTTTGACTTTTATGACAAAAGTACGAGAAGAATGTTTTTTAACTTAAAATCCAAGAACGAATTTTTATGGTTTTATAAATCCTTATTTTCATGAATCTTCCTCCAAAAGATTAAATTACTATTTTCAACAAAAAAACATTTTATTTTAGAATTTCATGAAATTTTGTGAAAAGAAAAGGATTTTTAAGAAGAAAGGATATTTTCCTCATGATTTTATTTCAAGTGTTTTATCAAAAATATTTAACATCTAAAATTACATTATTTAATATGTTTATGTTTCATGTATAATGTCTTCATTATTTACATGGTTTTACTCTACTTATGATGAAATGATATCCATTTTCTTATATGGATTATGTTATGATGGAATGATGTTTAAGAATCCCATTATATTACATGGGTTATGCTATGATGTATGATTTATGATTTTGTGGAACATGAAAGAATAATTTCATTATGAGATGGGTGGGACCTATATCTTCCTCCAATGCATTGGGTAAATATTTATATCTCATGATATAGAAATGTCTGAAACGACAAGTAAATCCAGTTAAGTAATACATGGCTAGAACAGCATGTAAACCCGGTTCAGAAAGGGACTTTGTCCACTAAAATGGTCTTGGTAGAAATGCCTTGGCTACTATGGAAATCAAATCATGTGCTTAATGTTTTTCCACAATTAAAAATTTTATTCCCATGCTATTTTATCATGATTAATGTTCTATTATGATCTAAGCCTTATGTACATCCATGTTTTATCTCATTTCTAAATATTTTCATGTTTAAACATTATGTTCATGTTTTTATGTTCAAATATATATGGTTTGTTTTATTTTCTCCATGCTTACCCATACTGAGAATTCGAGCTAACAATTTTAATGTTTTCTTTTCCCCAGGATATAAAGAAAGGTTTTAGGTAAGAATTTAAATGGGGAAGATCTTTATGGTAGATGTTGAAGATCAATCAACACGATTAAAAGATTATGTTCCATGTTTCCAAAGACACTAATCTATTACGGTCCTTTTGTGTTTTTTTATGTATTAAGTATTATGAAAAAGTAATGTAATGTACATGTACATCATGATTTGGGCCTCTACAATTAGTATCATAGGAAAGGTTTAGTTAACCTTTGGAAACTATGATGCGAAAACATTAGTGAGATCACTATAGATATTTCTAAGGTATGTCTAGGGATGTCCCTAAGGTTAAATATAATTATAGGTTATAGTCCTAGAATTATGGTAAAGATCTTAGAATTAAACCTAATATGTTAGATATTGAAGTTACTACCCCTTTATTATGTTGTTTTACCTATCATGATTTTTTCCTCTCACACTATTATTTTTGGGTTTTAGAAAATGGCTGGAAACAAGAAGATTCACGATAATGGAGAATATGATGGAAAATTGAATGATATTATCCATGATCATGAAAATGAAATGGGATTTGGAGGGTGAAACATCGTTATTATGCCTAATCAGAAATCACATTATATGATCAATTATTTCAGCTTTGGTAAGTTTCTTGACTCAGCTAATAAGAAAAATATGGAGTTTCATGATGATCATAGAGGAATGAAAGTTCAATTTCCCTCATGTAAGTCATGTGGGAAGAGGAATAAAGAAGAATGTTTCAAGGGAACTGGAATATGCTTTGGGTGTGGAAAAGAAGGACACAAAGCTAGTAATTGTAGAGGAAAAGGTACAGTTAACACAATGGAAAAGGATAATGGTAATTCTAAGACATCAACAATAGTTAAGTGTTTTAAATGTGGAATGTACGGGCATTCTGAAAACCAATTCAATAAGGGAAAATATAATAAATAGAATTAGCATGGTTATATGGGTAGTATTTATGTGGATGATGATGAAGAGACTACAAATGATATATGTGATGGAAGAAATGATGTAGCTCAGTAAGTGGTTTAAGATGGTAGTATAATGATTGTATGTTTATCATGAATAATGTATGGTATTATGGAATAAAGAAAAATATAAGGATTGTTACACTGTTGCCTTTTCTTGAGTTTTGAAAGTATATAATGAATGGTACCGGTAACCATGAAAGGTTATTCAGATATTTTTGGAAAATAGATGATTTGTGCATAATGAAGGGATAAGGAGATAATGAGATGTTTGATAGTATTAATTATCTCATGACTAATATAAGGACAAAGTGAAATAATGGTTTGAGTATAAAGAATTTTTGGGATTTTGCAATTTGGAAGGAGACAAATTTTGACAACATTCATGTTTTCAACTAAGGATCTATGGTAATTTATGTTGCAATATAACACATGCTTATGGAATTCCCATGTTTGGAATGTGACCAACAATTTATATCATATGATAAATGATGTTATTCACGTTCTTGTTATGTGACCATTGCAGTAATCATTTTCTGTATACTATGATATTGGACAGATGTATTTTGGATAAGCCTGAATATTGGAATGAATTAAGTTAGACATAAGATAGTATTGTTTAAGGCTAGAACTTTTTTTAGATATTATTGCATGAATGATCTTATAATATAGTTTTAGAAAAAGGGACAACCTGCAAGACCGGCGACAAGTCGTCGTGTCAGACAAAGATGTGGGAATCGAACCCATAAACGATGTGTGACAAGACTTTATCACCTACCACTGGCCTACAGGAAGTCCATGGTTAGTAGAATGTAGTTTTATTTTATTAAGTGGTAGTATAGATGAAGTATAAGTCCATTTTTTTAACCATATACGAATTATATCACCATATATGGAGTTATGTATATATCTTTTTCTAACCATATGTTTGATATAGATGTAATGACCTATCATTCTATCCAATGATCCGATAACACTTCATGGAAAATAAATTCAACTTCATTTATTTAAGAGATTAAGTGGAAATTGTTCAAGACATGAACAACAATTAGATTATACCAAAATCAAGTAAGAATTTATTTTAATTAAAAAATTCTTCAACATTAGGGAAATTTTCTTAAAATCAAAAATATTTATCCTAGTACTCTTATATTTGATGAATTAGATGGTACCTTAGATGATAAAAAATTTATGGCTTTGGGATTGTTGGCTTTTTCATAGTCATGTCCTCTACCACTCTCCATTAGAACTTGATGGTTATATTTTTCTTCCATATCCATATTTTCACCCATGTTCTCCTATGTAGAAAACCAGTGATTTGTTAATTTGGTTAACCATTAAATTTCTTACTTTAGTTTTTAATGATCGGTTTTGGTATTACATTTTTTCGATGTGGTTTTCTATTAAAGATCCTTTCAAGTATTAAACCATTTATAACCCCGATAAATTTTTAGGGCGAAATTCATTTTAAGGGGTGTAGAATGTAACACCCTGAGATTTTATGAAAAATATTCTTTTAATTTCATTGATGTCTTCTGTCGTACGCTAAACCAATATTACCTTGCTCTATACGCAACACCGTATTAGTTTGCAGTATACACAACACTATTCTTGGATCATGTTACACACAATTTTGATAGTAGTCATTTAACAAAACATATAGTGTATATATATATATAAATATATATATATTAAATGTATAAATGAAATATGGTTGGATTATGTTATACGAAACAACAAAGGAGTCTTGCACAACACGCAACTTTGACTAGGCTTGCATTACACGCAATCACGACTTTCCTCGATAGCGTGTGCAGTACGCAATACCTGGTTTCACTAAACATAATTTATTGTTATAATATTATTATGGACTAGCTGTTAAAAATAGTATTTACTACATTTCGAATTTTATAACATGATTTTTCATCTTACATATTTTCTAGAACATGGTATGAGAACAAAATAAATTTTTCGGGTAAAATAATTATTTTTCAAAAAACGTAGTTTTGTCGCCTTTTGATGGCACGCCCACTTTCAATATATTTTTTGACATGTTTATAAGTTAAATTTGACAAAATCAAATTCTTCTTTGGAATCTGGATATAAAAATTTAATTTGGATAAAATTTTCATATTATTCTGATAACTTTCATATTTTAATGAATAGTAAAAAACACGCTATATTTTAATTAAAAACAACTTTTTTCATCACAATAATTTATATGGTAATATTATATTTTTAATTGGTTTTCAAGTGTAATTAGAATTTATTTTTACCATTTTATCCAATGTTGGTCATTGAAATTAATTTCACTTTGAAATTGGACATAAACAAGTATCAATCTTTTGATAGTTATTGTTTCTCAAAAACACGCTATTTGTTTTGATAACAGGAATTAATTTTAAAATTAATTAATTCCACTTATATGTTTTTAATTTGTAAAAATAGACATAATTTTATTAATTCTGAATATCAAATATAGCTTAGGCAGAATATTTGGTATTTTTCTAAAAAACATCAATTTTTGAGGAATAGTGAAAACATTGAGTTTTTGGTTAAAACCGACTATTTATTTAAATAATAATTTATTTGATTTTAATTTATTTTAGGAAATAATATATACATAATACTTAAATAAGATTAATGAAATTCATTGGAGTCATTTTATAATAATTTTAGATTTATAAAAATTGTATTGAACTTTTCACCATCTTTTTCCCTCCTCCTAGGAGCTTTTGAAATTATTCATAAAACATAATTTTACAGCTTCTGTGAGTTTAATTTCAAAAAAACGAGAGACATGGTTAATATCAAGGAGTAAAATGTTGTTCAATTAGATAAAAATAATTCTTGGTGAATAGTATCTTTTTACTTTTATTTACAACGGTTATAGGTAAATAGGGTAATTCAAGGTTAAAAGAATATTAAAATAATTCAAAATTACTTTAACACTTGTCAAAACCTTATTGGATGAGTAATGTTCGACCATGAACATACTTGGGTCGATTTTGGGATCCCATGTAGCCACTTCTGAAAGACAATGACCAATTAGATTAATTAATTTAATGTAAAGGCCAAATTGGCATTAACAAAAATCTTTTAGTAATTAAATTTTATAAGGGGATATATAAATTATCTTCTAGACTATAAATATTTATTGGAAATATAAAAATATTTCCTACATGTTGGTATTTTATTATAATTTTTTTACATTAAATAAAGTAGATTATTTATGACACAATAATGATGCAGTATATACCTCAATAATAAGTTATTTAAATAAATTCGATTATAATGATTAAAATATTATCCAAAACATGTCCAAATCCGATTGGTGATTTTATTTCGACCACGAGTCATCTTATATTCATTTTTAATTATTTGTGGAACTTTTTAAACAGAATATAATTATATAATAAAATAATATTTTCACACATTCCAAAAGGGCCGCTCCTCCCCCTAATAAAAAGAGACTATTTCTATACAATTCCTCACACCTCTCAAGACATTTGGCTCATCGAAACTCAAAAAAATGAATCTCTCTACATCCATCTCCTCACTCTAGAAGCCTTACTGTAGGCAGAATGCACTCCAAAAAGTTCTTTTGGTTCAAACCAATGAATGTTACCCAAATTAAAGGTAAAAGTTTCTCTTAAGTTGTTTTCTTTTATTCTACTTCTCCAACCCCTAAAATCTTTTTAATCATTTAATTTGTAACAACACCATTATAGTAAATATAGTTGGAGATTTTTATGAGAATGATTCTACCAACACTTATACACACCTCCATCTAATGGATGAAAAACGCAATGATTCTTTGGATGGAAAACTAACGCCTCACGAAACGATGATTGTTCGATTTTCTCTTACCGCCTCTCGTGGTGGCAATTATGATGGAACTGTATTAATATATGATATATATTATGTTTATGATTTACTTATGCTTTTTTACTTCCCAATTATGTCAAGCCTTTATGGTTTCCATAATGGGTAAATATGACAATCTCATTTGAGGAAGTGCGGACTACCGCCCCATCAAAGGGATGCAATTCGTTAATGACTTATGTGGGATATATAAATGATGCAGTTAATGATATTTTATATTTTATTATACTGTAATTATAATATACCTATGTAACATTATGTTTTATTTCCATTAAAATAAAAAAATAGAAATAAAAGTATCGTTCATGTGTACGTATGGCTTACCGTCTCCATGAATGGTGCATTTCATTTCATACCTCCATATGTTACGTAACATTATAAATACTTGTATATTCTGGATATGTATGATATATATGATTTATAAATCGGTAATATCATTCTTTATATAACGAACCATTGACCACATAAACAACATGTAATTATAGGAAGTCCATTTTTGACTCAAGTACCAAATATAGACAAAACGAACATTATTAACATAAATGGTTACATAATATTTATAACATGGTAATAAGTGATTTAAAAGGAATTATAAATTTTAAAAAGGTTCTTAAGAAAGTATAAATTAACTTTGGTTTATTATTCAAGAGATTAAAGAATGATCAAGTCAAGTCGGACACGAGGTAAGGGAAGATCTTATCCTAATTTCCGTTCATTGGGTTGATCTTCTCTTTCTTGTTTATGTCGTTCTTTAATTATATGATAAATGAATTTTTATATTTTATAATGTATTTTTAACTTCTTTATGTGACCTTATAGTGAATACACACAAGTGATCTATTTAAAAAATATCTTTGTAAGGGATAACTTTTCTAATCTCCTTTTTATCCGATATTGTTTATTCGTAAGTATTTACTGGGGATATATTTATCATCCATGTCCCTGTTTTATAAAAATGATTTCATGTATGTTTAAAGTTATTTTTATCAATTTTTTCTTTTACAACATGGTATGTAAAGAATCATTATTTTACTAGGTACTTTTTTACTTTTCCAGCAAAAGTACGAGAAGAATGGTTTTTTAACTTATACAGAATGAAGGAATTATTACGGTTTTATAAAGCCTTATTTTCATGAAGATTCCTCGAAAACATTTCATTACTATTTTCCAAAAATTGCTTTTCTTTTAAAATTTAATGACATTTTGTGAAAAGAAAATGATTTTTAAGAAGAAAGTATAGTTTCCTCAAGATTTCATTTCAAGTGTTTTATCAAAAATACTTTCCATCTAAAATGGCATTATTTAATATGTTTATGTTCCAAGTATAATGTCTTAATTATTCACATGGTTAGATTCTTCTTATAATGTAATGATATCCATTTTTTATATGGATTATGTTATGATGGAATGATGATTAAGAATACCATTCTATTACATGGGTTATTCAATGTTGTATGATTTAAGATTTTGTGGCACACGAAAGAATGATTTCATTATGAGATGGGTGAGACCTATATCTCCCTCCAATGAATTTGGTAATGATTTATATTTCATAAGATAGTCATGTATGAAATGGCATGTAAATTCTGTTTAGTAATACAGGGCTAGAAGGGAAAATAACCCGGTTCAGTAAGGGACTTTGTCCTCTAAGATGGTCTTGGTAGAAATGCCTTGGCTACTATGGAAATCATATCATGTGCATAATGTTTTTCCATAATTACAAGTTTTATTCCCATGCTATTTTATCATGATTGATGCTCCATTATGATCTATGCCTTTTTTATATCCATGTTTTATCTCATCGCTCACGATTTTCATGTTTAAACATTATGTTCATGTTTTTATGTTCAAATCTATATGGTTAGATTTATTTTCTCCAAGCTTACCCCTACTAAGCATTCAAGATCACCCTTCTTATGTTTTCTTTTCCCCAGGATATAAAGAAATGTTTTATGTAACAAAACTATAGGGTAAGATCTTTATGGGATATGTTGAAGATATTTCACCACGATTAGAAGATTATGTTCCATGTGTCCAAAGACACTACAATATTATGCTTCTTGTGTGTTTGTTTTTGTTATGTATTAAGTATTTCGCAATAGTAATGTAATGTACATGTACTTCAAGCTTTGGGCCTCTACATTCTTTGTGTCTTCCAATTTTAATGAAATTATTTTAACTCCCTGATAAGTACACTAATCCTACATCATAAATCCTAGATTAGGTTATTCTTGGAATACAAATTTATGATCAAAATTTCTCTTTTATATATGAGCACCTCATTTTTAAATGAGGTGGTTATTTAATATTTTATCACACTTCAAACATCAGAGATATTAAAAATAATAATTCCATTATAATAACTATTCTTAAAAATAATTTTTCAACATTAGTTTATTGAACCATAAGTTTCTATGAAATCTCATTAACTTGATCCTCAATGATATACCAAAATCCTCTTCATTATCAATTAAGATATTCAATAATTAATTCTTCATCTAAATATATTCTTATATATAATAAAATATAGTGAAAAAATTATTCTCTTATTATATAGATACCATATAATTTATATTTTTCCCATTACTTCTAGTAATTCCAAGTTAGAATTATCAAATATGTATTTTTATTTATTACAGTTACTTTTTAACAAAAAAATTCTATATACCAAATCTGATAACATGGAGTGAAGCGATTTTCAATTTTGATAGTCAATTATCAATATAGATTTTAAAATCCCCCACATCAATTTCATTCAATACATACTCTTCCACAATATTACTACCATAATATTCTAAACGGTTGTAATTCGATTCTTAGTTAGACACCAAATCATTCAAATGATTCCAAATCATAAAATATATGCAAAATGGAATCCTTACTAATGTAATATGGGAAAATTTTCTCCATGTAATAGTTGTGTAGTTTTTAATAAGTTTATTTCAACTGGTTGATGTTTCTTAATGTGTAATATGTATTTCATTATGAGGGTGTGAAAATATCTATAACCACCATGATATGGAAAACATTCACAGAGTTATCACTTGAACATTAGAAAAACATTAATCATCCAATAGAAATTTTTGTCACAACCATGTATTTGATGAAGCTGTATATTGTAAAATAGGTTTTTGGTAATCTACTAAAAATATCAACATAGTATTATCATTGTAGTTATGAATATAAGGTTTTTATTTAGGTATGATTCATGAAATTTAATTATATAACTAAATATGTACCATTCATATGAATATAAAAATTAAAATGATCTTGAGTATTTTCAAATTTTTGTTCACATAAATTTTAGTTCTGGTATAAAGTATGGGCGAGACCTTTGTTTCTTCTTGAATTTTCTTATACATCCTAAAAATTAACCTTTCATCAAAAATTTCAATTATTCATAATTTCAAAAAATATGATAAAAATATTTCAAATTATGTAATTATCCCAAATCCAAAAAGATATAAATTCTCACAACTTCGTTCTTCTTTATTTGACTTCCAATATTCATCAAAACTTCTCATATGTCATGAATACTCTAAAATTTGTCATCATAACAACTCAAAACCTATTTTTTGGAAATCATTCATTAATATAAATCCTCAAGAACATCATTCTACAATTTTACATATAACAATATTATTCTATTATCAACATATTTAATAATTATTTTCAATTATAATTAACCATATTGATTTTAAATACTTCGTTCAACCTCCTTATGTATATTACCTATAACATTCATTAATTATTGTCAATAATTCCAACATAAAACCACATTATTATAACAATTATATATAAATATTGTGTGTTCTCCGATGTCATAGTATATTTTTTATGTTCTTGTCTAATGAATCATGCCTTATTTGTAATTATTTTTGATATATTTCCAATTAATTTCATATTTATGTTATTAATGTGTCATTGGGATATAAATTTAATAAAAAATATAAGGAATACATTATTTTCTTTTAAATAAATAAATACATTTATTTTATTCTATTTATTTATTTTTTTCATTTCTATTGATTTATTAAATAATGTTATCAAATATTATCCATATATATATGAATTATGATTATAATTATTTAAAACAATAAAATTATCTTTTTTATTTTGTATAATAAATTTGTTCAGTTTTATAATGAAATTAAAATATTACAAAAACCATTGGTATATAAATTCCTACAACCATTATAACTATTATAACACCAACATAAACCGTCTAATAATGTTTGAAAACTATTATATTATATTTAATATACCACCATTGTTTTTAAATACTAGCAATATTTCCACAAGGATTATCTAATATCCAATTTATATATTCTCAATATTAGAACCATGAACAAAGATAAAAATATTACATATATATATATATATATATATAATATTGTTTAAAGAATTATACAAATAAAAATAATGATATATATGATATAATTTTTGACTTTTTAAATATAAATAATATAATAATAAAATTATCATTATATAATATTACCGATAATGACCCATTGATTTAGGGTTAGTTTTTTTCCTGAATTAATTTTTTTCAAAATATAAATTTGTTGGTTTTTATGTGGAAGTTGATTTATCAGATTAATGGTGGAGGAGAAAAAACAATTTAAATTATAATATAATCATATTGGTCCAACTAGAATCCATGTAGAAGCTACTAAATGTCTCTTTGGACAATATAATAAAATCATTTACATCATCAATATGATATATTGAGTTTAATAGTAAGGAATAAAAATGATTATATTACCATGATATTTTTAATCTATATTTTAAGATATTTATTAAAAATAATATAATATATCAAACCCCAAAAATATAATGTGTGTACTTATACCCAAAGTCAATTTTTTCAAGAAATAGGTTTCATAAATTTATATCAGTGTTTCATTCAAAACATGCTTACATAATTAAATATAAATCCCCATATCTAGTAGAAAGTCCTTTTTATGATTCTTACACATCCTTAGTCCCTTTGAAAAACTTTTTAAAATGTGGTTTAAGTTTATAAATATCCATAAGGGATACAAAAAATAAAAAAACTCATCAGTCTATTTCGAAATCATGAGATCCCAATCACAATTTTTTTCATGTGATTTTCCTTGAGATACAATTATTCATTTAATTAATGATTAAATCTACATTTCATTCAAATTATTTTCATAATGCAACTCATATTAATTTCTTGATGTAAAACCCATAATAATGACGGTTTTATCTAAATCATATGTACAAAAGAAATCCTTTTCACCAAAAATAACATATCAAGTATAAAAATGTACATAACCATTATTTTAATTATTATCTCAATTCCTCACATGATAAAATAAAAATATTTCCATGAAGAAACATAATATACATATTAAAAACACATGTATTTAGTTTGGGACATCATCATTATATCACTATTACTCCCACTGTTGCAGAGGGAATTACGTAAAATGTTAATTCAAAAGTATATTCCATTGATAGAAAAAAATGATTACCTAAATCATTGGAAAGATATATCAGATCCATTCATCATCATCAAAAATTTGAGAGAAAAATAATATTAATCATTGGACACTTTTTTAATTGATCATAAAATCATATTTACTATTCTATTAATGTTTGTTAGGTTCTATGATATTATTTTAAATTATAAATAGGAATGAAAATAAACATGGTTATGTCTGGAATAGAATCAATGCCAAGGAAGAATCACCACCAAAGAAGTCTAAATACAAAATAATTATCACCTTTAAGGATTACTCATCATTAGAAATTAGTCACCACTGAAATAGAAATTTAGCTAAGAATTCGAAACACTTATTGTCGATAATGTCTCATATTTAAGAACCAAATTGTCTATATATTATAATTTACTAACATGAGCTATGTCTCACCTCTATAACATAAATTATGAAATGATTGGAATGAATCAGAATGTAGGATGAGTCGCCATCAGAAAAAAAAAGTACCTAAAGATTGCAATCACCTACCGCTAAGAGGAGTCACCACCAGCCTATGTGTCACTACTAGACTCTCAAACCGCTAGAGTGTGTATCACCAATAAGCATAGGAATTTCATGAAATTGTAACTATTCTAATAATTTAATAAAATAGTTTCAAATTTTTTAATTAAATATATCTAACATATATTATATGTAACTTCATTCAGGCACTTATTTTACATTTTTTTTGTTAGTTTCTCAATAGAGACGAACTAATGTCTGTGTCAGATGCACATTTTGAGGAGAATAATATTTGTTTCATTCTCTCTACTTCATGATTATTTTAAAACATGAATCATAGTCCCTCATGAGAATATGTGAACATCTGAAAAATGAGATAGAGATAGATATGGACAAGTAATGTGATCGAAGACTTATTATAATAACCAAAAAAGTACCCACATGCTCAAACATTCATAAAAATGATAGATGAAGAGTGTATATTGTAGAGTCATCCAGTTTTTTCATACAGTCATAAATGAAATTATTTATCAAAAATACATTCTACAAAAAAATAAACAATTTGACTGGAGATTCTATTCATGATACATTCGATGAATTTAAATCTGTAGAGCATATCAGACAGAGAAACCCTATTATTTATACACCTTTACTTGATCTATTTTTTCATTTATCTTTACATAGTGTGTATAATGTGTGTACTATTTTTATTACACAGACAATATCTCCTAGATTAAACTGTAATATAATTTATATCCTCTAAATAAATCTTTTGGTTACTTTCCCAAGATTACAATGGTATAAGTCTATTTATGTCAAGTTTTAACTATACTCCCATTATTACAAAGTAATAGGTCCATGTGTGGCCTGGATAGATTTTGAGATTTTGTATACTCAATCTAGGTTATTGATAAATGTTTATTTTTATATAATCTTCTTGGTAGCAGTTGATTACCATGTAGAGAAGATAATGTCTCAGATTGATACTAAACCTCATGTATTCATTTTCCATTATATGTTTTGTTATATTATTTTCAATAATTCATAACAGATTTTTTTAAACAATAAAATGCAACCACCTTGATATTTAAACATAATTAGTGTTTTAAATATTTTATTGAGTAAATTAATTTCAAAAAAATCATATAATATTATATTGAATTGAATGATACCTAATAAATCATTTCTAATTCATTCAAAAGTACATCACTTATGTAAAACAATTGTAATTATTGAATCACCTATTTGATATTTAAAATGGTAATATTATTTTAATCTATTTTTGATAGAAATTTATATTGGGTACTCAATTCACATACCTCTTGAGAGACTCACTCCAACTAAAATTTTGTATCAAAACTCTAATCTTTGGAGACAATTTTTTTAAAATATTTTCAACTTTGATTTCTGTATTTCTTGAAATATCAAAAATTTCTATTGGTGAATAATTAAATCTTCAAATTTATATTTGAAAATAATTTTATTTTTCCAATAGACATCATTTAATCAATGTAAACAAGTATACACCATTGAAACATCAGATTGAAATTCATATAGAGTGTATATGTTTTGAAATATGGACTACTATTGAGTTTAGATATTAATTACTTACAAATTATAGAGTTACATGTGTTAATGCTAATAAGAATGATTATAATAGTAATTTTAATATTATGGATTCCCTTCATTGTGAATTAGGATATGAGGAATTTATGTGAACTTCTAAATGTAAACATTATTTTGAAATATGTGATACATTATATTTTTCATGGGAGGGAATAAAAATGCCGAAGAATTGAGATAAAATACATATATTATTAAATATTATAATTTTAAGATCAAACATGTGGAATTAATTTATTATATTTATATTAGGTTGAACAAAATACTGACCAAAATGATCTATATAAGAAATCCCATATCTGATACAGATGAAATCATGTGGCAGCTCAGATGTCTTCTAGAATGATTTAGAGGGGCATCGGTATCAATTTTGTGAATACTATGACATTAGAAAACTTCTTGATGAGGAATTACATTGAATATTGATGATATATATAGAATAACTGAATGTTGTATGAGAAGAGGATGAGGAACCCAAAATAAAATCTATAGCTTTCATGTCTAATACATTTAAAAAAATGGATTGAAAAGGGAAATGTACAAGCTGAATGGTTTAGTGAGGATGAATCTTGACCAGATAATGATCAGGAAATAGATCATATGGCCTGAAAATTTAAGGGTTTTTTACAATAAAATTTTCTAAAAATAAAAGGTATAAAGAAAATAATGATTATAAAGTAAGATGGAAGAATGTTTGGAGAAACGATGATAGTATAAATGAAATAACCTTCTACATATGCAATCACAAAAGAAATGTTAAAGATCACTATTAAAAATTATAATACCAAAAAAAATTAGGAAAATTAATGAAAAATCATGAAATCTATTAAATCAATATAATTTTCCTATAAAAATAGATCTAGTAACATATTTTCTACTATACTAATATGATGAAATATTATGTTATTTTAGAATCCATGGAAAATTGAATGGTTGGATGTTGATGATAAAATATATATTGACTTCAATCCCATTGACCATCCTTCAAGACTAAAAACCAATATTGATCATAGACTAGAGTCTAATGAAATTGTTGATTATTCTGATAGTGATGAGAAATAAAATAATGGTATTGGTGGAAATAATGATGTTGAATTTATAATTGAATATAGAAGATCCATGTATTTGTGACAAGATCTCATACTATTTATTATAGAGAACCTAGTCTAGCTAGCACTCTTACTAAAAGAGAGTAACATTTATAATGAGTATGTGATGAGGATTTAACAGAAGAATCAAGAAATGATTAGTTTTGAAGGAATTAAAAATCATCTATATATAATGCAAATGGTTAATATGAAGATGAATAATTTGATGATGGTAAAATTGGTGATGAAAATAAAGAATCAATTAGTGCTGAAAATGGGAATAAATAATGATATATTGATAGATATTTAAGTGATGAGGATACACATTCTAAAATTTATGGTCCCAATAGTAGAATTATAATTGAGAATGTCGAAATTCCACAATCTATTGTTCTCTATGACTAGGTATCTGACTCTACATCAAAAGAGATTCCCAACCTACATAATTATGTGGACCTAGTTGTTGGAGAATAAAAAGAACAATCCATTGAGGGGGCCAATCCCATTTTATAGAGAGTATTCATGTTTTTTCTAATGATGATACATTTTTAGGTCATGTTTTTTCGGAAAATGAGTATTTGTTTCTGATATTGAGAGGTATGTGGTTGAGAAGATGGATGTTGATCATGTAAGTAATGTTCATTATGATCATAGAACTCTTGAGGTAATTATGGTTGTAACTACTATAATTTTATATAAAATAGGGGAGTATTATGTTTATAAGACATATGATAGATGGATTGTACTAATGTATAGAGAATTGGATGTGTTTTCTTGTAATTTTGGTAGTCCACCAAAGAATGGTGGACCTAATCATTGAGATTAAATAGATACTATTTTATTAAAATTGATGCTACTGGTGAGTTACATTAGATATAATATTATGTTCCTACTAGGTCAAAGTCAGATACTCTTTTGGCTAATTTTTCTTTACAGCATATTCAAGTGGATATGTTCACCAAAGGTGATCTAGATTCTATTTGTGAATTTTTTTTAAATTAGTTTTATGTGCGGTAGAGGAATCAACAAGCATTGTTTACTGAGTTACGTGAACAAGATTAATAATATTTGTCTGATTTTTTTATTCAAAAAATTCTTCCAAAAATGATTCATTGTATCCCAGAAGTTGAAATAGAAATGAGATGTTTAAAAATTGTTTTCATAAAAATTAAATCCACTATTGGGGATATTGAGTTATCATTTGTTGATTATATAGATTCTTTATTGAAATGAATTGGGAATCCTACCTTAGTGGATTATTCTTCATGTTCATCTCTTGTTGATATTCGTTTGATGATATCTAGTTTTAGAGAATATATTTGTCTCACCGTAAATTCGGTTAGTGTACAATATCATCCTAAAGATACATTAAGAAAAATAAAATTTAATAGTGATCATGAACTCATGTTAGTTATAGTTTACCTGAGGGACATGAAGTCAAACTAAGAGAACATTACAAAATCATTCGGGTAATTTATTTGTAGGATTTATTCCAAGATTGTGTTGAATGATGTGTTTACATTTCTGACCAAAAACCTGATATTTCATCTAGTGACCCAAGATTTTAAGGAGCAGGTCTACCAATTTAAGGTCATGGAACCCTAGTTATAAATATCTATGAAAGAGAATAAATATTAATTTAGATCTATATGGATGGGTGGGAACATCATTAGAGATGTTTTCAATTTGATGAAACATTTTCACCAGGTTCATCGAATTACTATTATAGCTCACGAGGCTATACGAGTTAATTTTTATAGGACACCTCCAGCAACTACACTAGATTATTACGTAGCTAGTGTGACTGGAGATCCAATTTCATATTATCATTCCTTATTCTAGTATTTTTCTCTATATCCCTAATAATTTTTGTAACACCTTCTCCCAATCATAATTCGAAACCCTCATTCTCTGACAGATATACCTACACCTGCACCAACTAAAACCTTAACCTTAGTTTCTAAATATTATCCCCTATAAAAGGATAAGGGAAATGATATATTGGTTCCTTATACCAATCCTAATAATAATCCTTCATCATAGACTCTGGCCATTAATGGGGTTGTGTTTTGATGTTTTGTAAAACCTTTTTCTATGACATTGTGTGGATAGACATCCGGTAGTTTCAAGTGAAAATTTTATTTTCATATTTTATTTTTCAATGAATTTTGATTTTTTTTATTTTTTCTTAATAACCCCTAATAGAAGAGAAATATTATACGGATTTAATTTATTTATTCTTATAGAAATTTTCTATTAATAAATAATTATATTGTTATAATATTTTCCCCATTACTGTTATAGACATTATTTATATACGATATCATTTATATAAAATTGCGTGATTTTTTTATCATAAAAGGTGGTTATTTTTAGTCTTCTTGTTTTAATGATCAAAAAATCATGTTTACTATGATATTAATGAGTTTTATGTTCTGTGATAACATTTTATATTACATTTATGTCTCGAATAAAATTTGGTTAGGTCTAGAAATGACTAACCCCCAAGGAAGTCTCACCGCCAAATAAGTCTCACTAAGAAAGATGAATCACCATTAGAGGTGATTCACCACTATAATATACATATGGATAATTATTGGAAACACTCACCATCAACAATGTGTCTCCATTGAATTTTCAATGTGGATAAGTTCTAGAATTACCTACTATCAACTATGTGTATCTCCTAGAACATAAATTTAAAAAATGTATTGGATGACTCACCCTCAAGGATAATTCAATTGCAAGAAAAAAATGTTGACATTTAATGGATTCCCCTACCGCTAGGAAGAGTCGATTACACCCTATGTCTCACCACTAGACACAAACACCACTAGAGTTTGTCTCGCTGCTAAACATAGACACAGCCAAAATGTGTAATTGTTATAATTAGTCAATGCCACTATATCAATTTTTTTTGGAATTAAATATACCTAACGTCAATAAAATGTAATTTAATGAAAAAACATATTTTAATTATTGTTCTTTAATTTTTCTATAGAGGGACGTTATTTTTCAAGTCAGACGTGCATTATGAGGAGGGGAAGATCCAGTTGATTATCATTATTGTTTGACGCTGTTAAAAGTTGGTGTAGACTACCTCATTAGAATATGATATGTTCTAATAAAACTGAGATACATGTAAAGTTTCACACATGATGTTATAAATACATTATTGCAAAAACTATAAGACTACCTACATGCTTTGTCTTGATTACACCAGATAGGGGAATAGTGGATATTACATAAACACTTAGTATATTCTTGCATTCACAAAAGAGAAATGTTCTCAACACTCCATTCTATAGAAAACCATAGAAAATATACTTGAGCTACCATTAAAGATAAATTCAAAGGGTTATAGAGTGTAGAGATTTTCATATAGAGTAAAACTATAATATCTATACCTTTAAATTTTATGTTTCCTCATTTATCATTACATTACGAGAAGTGTCTATATACTCTCTCTATTACATGTACACAATTTCATTCTTTAAACTATAAAATACTATATATCATCTCAAACACTATTTTAAATGTTTAAAATTTATTAATAGGTATAAGATAGGTTTTTGAATGTTTTGATTGTACTCTTATGATTACTATTGAAGGGGTCCTTGTATGTCTTGGGCCACTATTTTTTTGTTTTACACCTTGTCAAGGTTGTAGATAAATGTTTATTTTTATGAAAACATCTTGGTAGAAGTTTATTGCCAAGTGGAGAGAACTATGTCTCATCATGATACTAAATAACTTAAATTCTTTTTCCACATTGTTTTTTTGTTCTATTTCTATTCATTAAATCATAATTAATATTTAACTATAAAAAATCACTTATTTGATGTTTAACAGTAATTATAGATTATCTAATATTTTTATTTAGTAAATTGTTTTCAATGGTTAATGTAATATTATAATTTCATTATTGAGACATAATAAACCATTGAGAATTATTTTATGAAGATTAAGACTTATATCAATCTATTGAATTGGTTGGATGGATGTCTTCTAAATTAATTGGTGGATTTTAATTAAATGTTTTTTTAACATAATTTTTTTGTTACTCAATTCACCCACGAATATCTTGAGACTCTCACTAAAACAAACATGAATGAAACACATATAAAAATGTTATTTATCATTAACTCTCATAAATTACTATATTTAATTCATATTTAGATGAACTTTATAGAATTCACATAATAATAAGAATAAAAAACATTTTCCCATTTGTAAAATCCTATAATCAAAAATTTATATAAATATATTAAATTTGATATTCATTTAAAAACCATTTATACATGTATAGTAGCATTCTTAATGAATAACATTCATGAAAGTTTAAATTCCTTTCATTCCCTTATTAGAAAAAATATTCATTTCACACTTTTCTAGATAGGTCACAATTAACCCCTCAAACGTTCTATATTTTCACCATATGAAATGGTATGAAGGTAATGTAATATATTATCTCTAAACAACGGTATTTTATTCATAAATATCATTTATATTAATTAAATCCACTATAATTATATTCTATGTGATGTGGTGATGAAAAAACACATTATTTCTCAGAGGTGCTAGTCCATACCTAAGCACAAATAATGTATTAATTTACAATAGGATGGAATGGGATTTGAAAATTGGTTGTAACTTCAATATAATAAATTTTTAGTGCATTGGACATATTTATGTTATTATATAATAATGGTTAAGATATTCATGAAAAAGGTTGAATAAAATATACATAGGAAAGATCATTGAAAAGTGTTATACTTATTATTAGGAAACACTCATTTTCATAACAAGTTATAGAATTTAGGGTAGTCCTATAGTGATATTACCCCTCTTGGAAAGGGGTATAATATTTGAGAAGTGAGTTATGTGGGAAATTTCCTGCCTATAAAGCTAAATGTTTGATATTAAGTGAGGATAAGAGCCTCCATTTTATAAGAGAGGGTGTGTAACTCTTTTAATTATTCAATACAAATAATTATTATAAATTTACTACTCATGGTAATGTGGAATTAAATATATATAATTAAAAATAAATGTTGATAAGGTTATATATAATATCATATAATATGTATTGAGTTTTGATTTTGTGACCGTTTTTGGCCATAATTAACCAGTTTTTATATTTACCAAAGGTGATATCAATTTACCATAAAACTATTCCATATAAGCAAAAATGAAATTGTCATCATTACAAAATTTGGACCTCCAATTTTCAAATATGATATCCATTTATAAGAATTCTGTTTTTAATTTTTGGGATACTCATATATGTATAATTGTAAATTATGTAAAAAACTATTTTTTTTAGAAAAATTTATTTCTATGGATGAAAATTAATTTATTCCAAGATAAATAATAGTTATGATTATTCTATAATTCTTTTGACAATTTTTAATCGAATTGGTTGAATTTCATTTAAAACTGAACCAAAATAGAATGAGCCTTAGTAGAGACTAGAATCTACATGAATTGTAATTATTAAAATTGAAAATTTTCATTAATCAATCAAAAATCAGTATTTTGAGTAATATCCTAAATATTAATCCCAATATATATTTTATATGAAGATATAAAAAAATGAATTCATTTTTTAAAATAATATTTATAAAATAAAAATTTTAATATCTAAATAAAAAATAAAAATAGATAAATGGATTTAGTTATAATAATAGTATTTAATATTTTATATTAAAGACATAAAAATTATTTTGTGGAATTCTATTTCGTAAAAACTAACAATGAATATTAAAAATAAGTAAAATTTATTTTTTACAAAAAGTTCATTGGTTTTAAATTTTTCCCTATTTGTCACTTTATAATTTTATTCATCACTCAAGTACGTATACTTTTTCCATATAGCCTACACAGGTTTCCGTGTCTCATTCTGAATCTTGTGGTTCATCCAATTAACATTAACCAGGTGTTTTATCTTATTTTTTAACACCATAAATATCTGATCAAGATTCCCAGATGGGTTTTTCTCATAATAAATATTCTCTCACAACTATATCACCTTACATCTTAAATCATGAGAGGTGTTATTTGTGTATTTATTAACATCAAAACATGAAACACACATCATGCACCTGAGATAAAATTATATTAATGGATACTCAGTAATCACTTTGTAATTAGGTGTATTGTTATATATAAAATTCACTCGTTCATTTATTAATATGTATTATTATATTTCATTGTTATAGAAAACTGATGAATTTTTTGTCATATAATATTCTATTTAAAAGTCCTTGAATAATTGTTTACATTGATAATATAGTCAATTAAAATTAATCACATTATTTGTATAAATAGAAGGATTTAAATAATCCAATGGACAAAAACTAGGTATCAGATAACTTCAACTAGTTGGATTGTACCCTATAAATCATATTTATTGTGGATTCCTAGGGTGAAATAATCTCTAGAATTTTCCTTGTAACAATAACAAGATAATATCCAATAACATAATCATGAGTAAGGCTACTTCTGGGAGGCATTTATTTTATATGATATCACATCACAGACCGTGTATGTTGAACCACCCTTAGAATGTCTCAGCATAACACATCTTACTCTTATGGAGTTTTTTGGTGTATTAATGGGATATCTATAATGTCCCTGGAAATATGAGTATGTACATTACTTTTGATAAAATAATTAATATTTTTTTCATCCAATTATTCTTACATTATAAATCATTTTTATACAATAAAACAAAAATAATATTTTTTGGTAATATTAAAATTAAATTAAGGATATATTTTGATTAATTAATAGATTTTTGAAATAAATTATTTTTAAAAGTAAAATATTATTAAATAATTTATGATAAATATAAACTATCATAGAAATTTTATTAATTCAAATGTAGTTTTTATATGGTATAAAAAATATTACTGTAAAAAATCAAATCCCCTATTGATAAATATTGATTTTTATTTTAAAAGTGAAAATCCACATATTTATAAAATAATTTTCAAAAAATGAAATATAATTTTGAAATCATTATTTCGAAAACATTCAATGTTTAATTTTACATAATTTATATGGGAAGTCTAATTTTTGGGTGAAATGTAAATACAATATAAATAAATGGTGTTTATTTTAATATTATAATGACTAAAAAAGTTGTGTAATAAATTCTGTAACTGTTATCAAAGAACATATATATTTTTCCACCTTAAGATAATTTTATTTTATGTTTATTTGATTTATTTTCTAAAGACATTATGAATCCTCCAAAAACATATAATATATTTAAATGTTTTAAAATTCTTTCTTGGAGAGTATGGATTACCTCCAATTAAAAAATTGTGTTAATTTATTATATGAGGAACTTCTATTTATTATCTACTGAAATAATAACATATTTTATAAACCATTAAAAATTATCAAGCTTGTTTTTTTTTTGGTTTTTGTTATTTTTTTAAATAAATTCAAAACCCTGTGTTTGAGAAATGATAACCAATTACCCACACCTTTCCAACATAAAACCACCCAAGATCCCATTTCTCATCACACATTATATTTTTAACACAAAATTATTCTTTCATACACTCTTTATAGTCCTCTCAAGGCACTCCCAATCTCTCAAGAAGCACCTTCCAAGAATTTAGAGTCACACACTCATGTGAGTGATCAATTCCATCTCTCCATTATTAAAGAATCTATATTTTAAAATGGAATATATTTATAATTCCCAATGTTGGTATGTATATTTACATATCCCTATTAATTACCATTATATTTCAAAATAATTAGAGAGTCATTTTTATCTCATTAACACATTTTATGAATTTTTATGTGACACTATTATGCAGCCGAAATGTCAGTACTGTTTTTCATGCCAAAATAATTGTTTAGTGAACACCATACCCATTTCCAATAAAGGGTTTTTACCATTAAACAAATATAGATATTTCAATTGGATCATAAATTTTTTTAATTCTACGCTCTGTAATTGTTGAATCAAATTTGATAATAATGGATTCCATGTTTTTTAATATTTGATGCATATTTAAATATGAGAATGAAAACAATGTGTATAGTGTGCCCAAAATTATATATAGCTCTAATTAATTTGTAATTTTTAGTATCATGATATATAATTTTTGGATATTGAGTGAACTTGATTATTTTATGGGAATATTTCCATCATGATGTCTTGGAATTTATCCACTGCCTATGTTTATAATGAAATGCATTAAGATGTTATCGCACTTCCAATTTTAGGATTATTATGTTATATCATGATTTATTATTCATATTTATAATTATCTAATATTATATGCACCATTGATATTATAACACCCCATAATTTCATAGTACGTTAGTTCTTCAAAGTAATTCAATAACATACACTACACGCAACATCGAGTTCAAGTGCACCACGACTTAGCAAACTAGCTGATCAAAAGCTGTTATGAATTGTATTAACAGAATTTCGAACTTTATATGACCCTTATAATTTAAGAATCCATATTATGACTTTGTTAGACATAATTTAATGGAAAATACAATTTTTCATATAAAAGAAGTATTTTTCAAAAAATGCAATTTTACCGCCTTTAAATGGAGAACCCTTTAAAAATACAATATTTGAAACTATTATATATTTAATTTTAAAAAATAAACTTCTTAATTGGGATCAGGACATAAGAATTTAGTTTCAATAATTTTTTGGTGTTTTTCTGATAACTTTCATATTTGGGTGAATAGTGAAAAATAACATATTTTAACTGTAAGCAACATTTTTAATCAAAATAATTTACAGTGTTAAACTATACATATGAATGGATTGGATGTATAATTATATTATATTTTAACCATTTAATCCAATATTGGTCATTGGAAGTAATTTCACTTTTAAATTAAAAATAAACAAATGTCAATATTTTTGTAGTTATTATCTAAAAAAATACAGTTTTGGTTTTGACGTGGGGAATTAATTTTAATCTAATAAATTAAATTTTTATTTTTGGAATTTTGAAAAATAGAATTCATTTTTTAATTCAAAATATCAATTTTATCTTAGTGTGAATTTTTGGTATGTTTCTAAAATCTTGTTATTTTTGATGAATACTCAAAAACACTGAGTAATTGCTTATAACCGAATTTCTATTTAAATAATTATTTATTTAATTTAAATTTATTTTAGGTCAAAATAGATACATAATACCTATATAAGTTCAATGTCACTCATTGGTGTCAGTTTATAATAATTTTATATAAAAATTTTTATTGAACTTTTCACCGTCTTTTACCCACCTCCTAGGAGAATTTGAAAATTCACATAATACATAATTTTACTACTTCTGTGAATGTAATTTATAAAATATGAGGGACATGGTTAATATCAAGGAGTAAAATGTTGTTCAAGAAGATAAAAATAATATTTGGTGAATAGTAACTTTTTATTTTTATTTACCACGGTTAAAAGTAAATAGGTTAATTAAAGATACAAATGATATTATTATTACCCTAACACATGAACTAATTCTATTGGATAAGTATAATTAGACCAAAACAAACTTTAGGAATAAAATATGAAACACTTTAGTCCACATTGATTAGATTAGGACATTTACTATTATTTAATTCAAAGAAAATTTAAAAGAGTTAAAATCAATGTTTTATAACTATTTTTTTTTAATATAGAGTTATACATAAGATAAATTCTATTATAAATATTCATTATAAAGATAAAGAATTTTCCATCATAATGGTCTTTTATTTATAATTTTTAGACATTAAATAATTTAATGTATTTATGAAACAATGAGGATGTAGTAATTATCTAATTAGTGAAATTTTAAAATAATTGAAATTATAAATATCCAAATAAAGTTAATTTGAGACTTTTAATGAATTCCACATTTTTTATATGTTAATATTACATTTTATGGTTGATTAATTGAATTAGGATCAAATTAATAATGCAGTTATGAATTTAACAAAAACAAAATACCCAATAGGGTCAAAATTGACATAAAAGAGTTTTCAAAACAAATATTATATTATTAATTGATATTCAATTTCTAAAAATATGAGTTTAGTCCAAGTGAATATTTATAGGTTTATCATTAATGATCCACTTGGTCTTCTCTTGGAATTATATAGTTTGTTTATTAACCATGTAATATAGAAATACAAAGAGACATGGTAAATGTGAAACTAATTAACTAAGATATAAAAATAAAAGATAAGGTTAATATAGTGATACCAACTTATATAAAACCTATTGGTTGAGTGGTTATTGAACCATCCCCACATTATCCATTTTATAATTCATTTTTAAGACATTAGAAACCAAAAATTAGTTTATTATAAAATAATATTTTATGTTTTTTCTAAGGAGCCCCTCACCCATCTTTTAAAAGGGATCTCCCCCCTTATCTCTAATTAACACCTTAAAAGACATTTGTCTCGGCTAACCCCTGCCCAAATATCCTCTCAAATTCCCCCACATCATCCTACAGTCCCTCCTTTGGTCAGAATTCTAACATAAGGATCACTTTTGATCAAATCAAAAGGAATAACCCAAAGAAGAGATAATGATTCCACCACCCTCTTCTAAGTTCCTTTCTTTTTCAACTTCTTCTCATTTTGTTATTTCCAATCTAAAATAATAAATCCAGTATCATATATATACTGTGATGTTATTATAAATATGGCACAACCATATTCAGTATTCTATCCATCCTTTGAATGACATGTCGCCATACGTGCGTACGTACGACCTATCGTCTCCACGTTGTGGTGTAATTGTTATTCAATATATTATTATTTGGATGGGTATAATAATTATGTTTAATTCTTGTGAATAATAAATATAACATGATAATGATTTTGTATATATGATATACTATCCAATTATATATTATTTTAATATCAAAAATAATGATATTGTCACTTGTGCGTATGTACAGATTACCGTCTCCATGAACGCGATGAGATTCCTTAATCATCATATCCAATCAAGAATAAATTTAATTTTATGATTAAAAATAATGTTTAGAGACACGATATCATTCTGGATATTAATAATATTCATCCCATCCAAAACAAATAATGCTGACATAACAACAAATATAAAGGAAAACGAATCTGTTAACACCCGAAACGACGATAATACTAAGATATTATAAACAAATCAATGTTAAAAGATCATATATGATATCATATTAATGTATATGATTCTTTTATAATTCAATAAAAATTATTTCACCATTATACAGGAGGTTAACCTACCCTCGGCCAAGGAAAAAGTACAAAGTAAGGGGTTTCTAATCTCACTTTTAATTCTGTGATATTTCCATTGTTCACCACTTATTTATTTCATGTGGTGTGTGTAATACCCAAGATTGTATTCATTGTGTAATATACATTAATTTATGGACATTTATATCATAATTTAATGATCTTTATTTCATGGGTGTATGTTTCGTTGGTTACCAAATCGATAAGGGAATTTGAAATTTTAATTTCCACTCATTCGGCTTTACGCATACTTCATTGACTATTTTACTCCAAGATTATGTGTGGAATAAATATTAATTTTCTTATGTTATAATTACCACTCCATTTATTGTGGATATAATTGATAGTACACATAATAACTCCATTGAAAAACTCTAAATTCATCGATATGAACTTTATTAGAGTAATTTTAAATGAATCTCCATTTGTTGAGTTAAATATCGAATTTATTTGTGTTGTTTTTACAAGAATATTTGTTAATGTCCTTTGATTTATTTACATTTAATATCCAATCATATTGAATGTATTTATATTTTTCACACATAATTATGTCATTGATTTATCCTTAACCTAAGGATGGGGTCTTTATAAGAGATTTCATCTCAATTTACATTCCATTGAGAATTCTTTGTTGTTATACGCCAATTCACTTTTATATGGTGTATATAATGATCATTGACATTGTATATCATGAATCCCTTTATTCTCATGATATTACACTGTTTTGATTAACTCAATTATTTATATTCAAGTGTCTATATTTTGATTAGGAACTCTAACTAAAATATCATTTTAAATGTTTTAAATATTTATTATTTCAAATCATTATCATTAATGTCCATGTTTTAAAAATAGTTTTAAGGATTTATTTATATGGATATTAATGTTTTCAAATAAAAATTTCTTTTAAAAGTTTGAAAGTTGTATGGGACAATTTAATTGAAAAATTTATTTTAAAATGGCTTCTTGACAATTAGTGTGACTTTTAAATGATTTCAAGAAAAAGGGGGATATTTATCTTTAATAGTTTTGATGATTATTTTAATCCATGTCAATATCCTTAATTATTCTCGATTGAGGATAATGTAATACGATACAATATTCCATATCTTATCGAATGAGTTATGATGGCCCGTGGATGTGTTATTTTTATACCATTCATGGTTTTTGGTTAAAGTATTGAAATTTCGTATGCTAGTTTTAATACGAATGTTTATGTTATGTTTAAACATGTTCATATGAGGAATGCATTGGACATAGTAAGTGATGGTTGGATCCCTCTATAGCTCCTTAATGCATTGGTAGGTCTCATGATTCAAAATAGTGTCTTGGCACAAGGCCTTTACAAAATCTTATTTTTATTCTTGGCACAAGGCCTTGACTATGTGGTTATGATAGTCATGAATTATGAATTCCATCATTATGAAAGTGGTTATTGATATTGCATGTGTTTATTCTACTAGTAGAATATCCATGTGAGAAACTAAATGGAGTTATTTAAATTTATATTTTCCATATTATGATGATGTTTAAGTTTAAAAGGCTTTTTTTGCAGTCTTATACATTTCCTTATATGTTTATTCTTATTTTTGAAGGATTCTTCTATATTGTTATCCTTACTGAGCATCTAAGGTCATCTCTTTATACGTTTTATTTTTCCCAGGTTGTGAAGAAGTATTTTATGACTTACCTGCAAGGATTGACTATGGTATATCAGTATTTTCTATGGAAACAATGTTGTTGTACTTTTCCATTTCATGATGTAATGTAAACCTTATGAATGTATCTAGTATTTTCAAGTCTACTGTACTGATCGGTCTTTAGATACTTGATCTTTTGTGATATTTCCAGTGTTATGTAATATTCCACCTACGTTAGGTAACAGGGGTCGGGCATTATAGTTGGTATCAGAGGATGATTAGGACCAACCATGGAATCTAGATTTAGATAAACTCGGATTAAAGCACATATCCCTATGATAGACTATGAGGAATAGTATAAAGGATCTTCTTAAATTTTTGGTATTGTAGTGATTTTGTGAGTTTTCCAAGCAATATATCCTTGTCTTGTTACGAGCAGGTAGAGGTGGCTCTGGCATTGATGTACCTAGGGGTAAATCCCGAAAACACCACTTTGAGATAGACTCGAACGGGAACTGGGGCATGACAATGGTCCTTGCTGCACTTTTTGTTATGACACTCCAGAGGGATAGGGATAGGATAATTTACATTTTCATTACAAACCAATTTGAATTATTTTAATATAAGATGAGAATAAATGACCTTGGTTAATCCAAATGTGTTTCAAATTAAGAATATGGTGTCATTATATTCTCTAAATGATTTTATGACTACTGTTACTCACACAATGCTTTCTGGTTTTAGCCAATGGCTGGATTCCAATGAATTCATAGTAACATTGAGAGTGATGTACAAGATGAGAATGGTGGTGGAAATGAGAAACAAAATGGAATGTTGATAGGCATAAAAGATATCATGTTCATGACAAATTAATTTTCCAAAAATATGATGAACAACATATATATTAACCAACTCCAAGACTCAATAAAGAAGAGAACGGTGACGACTGATAAGAGCTCCAGTAGTGGAGACCGTAGAGAAAAGAATCCTCAATTTCCATCATGTAGGAAATCTGGAAGGAGACACCCAGGAAAGGGTCCCAATAGAACTAATAAATGCTTTACGTGCAGGAAAGAAGGGCCTAAATTGGAGAATTGACGATGAAAAATGAATAGAACTATGGAAGAAAATAAAAATGGTCCCACAAATCCATTTATAGTCTTCTTCCATAAATGTATGGGACCTGGCCATTACCCGAGTGAATTCCATATTCTATAGGATATTTTTTCGGTCAAAGAAAAGGCTATGTGGAAATAAATGGTTGGATAAATGATTAAATGTATTAGTGCTCCTTGTTGACTGGATTACTATGGAATAATTTTTTCATGTATTTGTAACCCTGCAATTTACCATATGAGAATGATATTTGAGGAAGACTTATCTTTTCTCTTGTGGATATATTTATAAATAACCATTTGATTTTTATATGATCTTTGGGTTTGAGTAAATTACAAGTTGTTATATTTTGGGATGAAAATGCAAGGTATGAGATAACAATTGTGGTGAAATTATGTTATGGTTATTTTGAGGAATTTATCTCATTTTGGTAATGTTATTAAATATTGTTTTTTAAAAGGGGAAATACGAAGAATATGTGACAACCAGTCATGTTGGACAAAGCTATGGGAATCAAACCCACAACTAAAATGGGATTGGGATTTATCTCCTACCACTGGTCTACGTGAAATCCCTAGTTAGTGTGACTAATTATTTTTAGTTAAATGATTTTATTGATCAATATTAAGTTTATTTGGGATCTTATGTCTTATAAAATGAATACAATCAGTATAGGAAAATAATTTGGTGATTAAGTGATAAATGTTATTTTGGAAGATGTACTCTTTATTGGGTACACTATATGACAATAGAAAATAGAATACTATGAGATTTCATTTGAGGAGAAATGGTGGATTATTATCTATGTATTTACTATAAATTTATAGTGATTTGAGTTATTTATGGAATTGATTAACCTATAATAGAGAATACGTGATTAGGTAAATTACTTTTAAGTATGTGACTTTAAGAGTAGTTGAAGTCATTCGAAGATACAATTTTACGTGGAAGACTACATAATCAAATTCTTCTATGTTTTTCATTTCAATATTTTTTGGATTATATTTAAGGATTTTAAGGAAAATTGTTTATTGAATGCTATTTATTTAACATTGGGTTATTGTTGGTTTAATTTTACAAATTTATATTAGTGTTTCTTTCTCTAATGGAATATACTTTTGGGGGATCATCAGATCATATACTAACAATTTTGCTTTTGATTAATCTCTAAAGACCAGGTAAATATATTGTTTATCCTTCGTGGATCATGTGATTCTATAGAAGTTTATTCTAGATCTTCTAGTGTGACCAAGTCTTCTTGAATACTCAACGTTTAAAAAAATGAGTTAGTGGTGGAAATTTATTAGATAATTAAACACTACAAAAAAAGTTATTATATCTCTTTATGTTCTTAGTCAATATCATAAATTAATTCTTCATCATTATGCAACGTAACATGAAACAAAAAAAATGGTGTTCGTTTACTTTTCCTACTGGGAAACTAATGACCATTTGTTCCATCACATGTTTTTGGTTTCCTTGTTGTTAACTTTCTTCGGATAAGGTTTTTTATCCCACTCAATTAGAACATGACAATCTTATTATCTTCCATATACATGTTTTTTTACATGGAATCCTAGTATGGGATATCTTTGGTGACCTTTGTACTTATCATTATTTCTATTAATGTGATTGTTTTATTGACTCTTTTTCCAATGTGGGACATTCCATTATATTCCCAAGCCCAATTTTAAAAATTATGAGTATGCATTTTATTGAATGAGGAAAACTGTAACACCCCAAGATTTCATAGTACATTATTTCTTCAATGTAATTCAATAACTTACACTACACGCAACATCGAGTTCAAGCGCACCACAACATACCAAACTAGCCGTTGAAAAAGGGTTATGAATAGCATTAACAAAATTTTGAACTTTATATAACCCTTATAATTTTAGAATCCATATTATGAGATTCTTATACATATCTGAGGATGAATTCATTTTTTTCAGATAAAAGAAGTATTTTTTAAAAAAATGCTTTTTTACAGCCTTTTAATGGAGAACCATTTTTAATATAATATTTAAAACTATTAAATATTCAATTTGACAAAATGAAATTCTTCTTTGGGATTGGGAAATAAGAATATAGTTACAATAAATTTTTGGCCTTTTTCTGATAACTTTCATATTTGGGTGAATATTGAAAAATAACATAATTTAAATGAAAACAACATTTTTAATAAAAAATAATTTATAGTGTTCAACTATACATATGAATGGTTTGGATTTATAATTATGTTATATTTTTATAATTTAATCAAATTTTGCTCATTGGAAGTAATTTCACTTTGAAATTGGACATAAACAAATGTCAATCTTTTGGTATTTATCATTTTATAAAAATACCATTTTTGGTTTTGACAATGGGAATTAATTTTAAACTAATAAATGAAATTTCTATGTTTTTAATTTGGTAAAATAGAATTCATTTTTGAATTCATAATATCAAAATTAGCATAGGGTGAATTTTTTGTATGTTTCTGAAAACATTTAATTTTTGATGAATAGTGAAAAACACTGAGTTATAGTTTAAAACCGAATTATTATTTAAATAATTATATATTTTATTTAAATTAATTTTGGGTAAAAATAGAAACATAATACATATATAAGTTCAATGTAATTAATTTGAGTCAGTTTATAATTATATATATATATATATATTATTGAACTTTTCACTGTATTTTAACCAACTCCAAGGAGAATTTGAGAATTCACATAAAACGTAATTTTACTACTTCTGTGAAGAGATTTCCAAAATCAAAGAGACGCGGTTAATATCAATGGGTATAATGTGGTTCAATAAGATAAAAATAATTTTTCGTGAATAGTAATTGTATACTTTTATTTACCACGGTTAAATGTAAATAGGATAATTAAGGGTAAAAAGATATTATTATTACCCTAACACATGTACTAATTTTATTGGATAAGTATAATTCTACCAAAAAAACATTAGGAATAAAATATGAAGCTCTTAGGTCAGCTTGGAATAGACTTGGACATTTATTATTATTTTATACAATGAAGAGTTAAAAGAGATAAAATCAATGTTTAATAACTAATTTTTTTTAATATACTATTTTACATAAGATAGATTATATTATAAATATTTAATAAAAATATATAATTATATCCTACATAATGGTATTTTATATATAATTTTTAGACATTATATAATTTATTTTATTTATGACACAATGATGATGCAGTAATTACATTATTAGTGATATATTAAAATAATTGTTATTTTAAATACCCAAATAAATATGATCTAAGACTATTAATGAATTAAAATAATTTTATAGGATAATATGACATGTTAGGGTTGATTAAATAAATTAGTTTTGATGTAATAATGCTGTTATGAATTTAACAAAAACAATATACATAACAGTGTCTAAATTGACATAAAAGATTTTTTAAAACAAATATTATATTATTAATTGATATTCAATTCTTAAAAATCTATGGTTCATACAAGAGACATATATAATGATAGTTATATCATTAGTGAACCACTTGAGGTTCTCTTGTAATTATATAGTTCATTTATTAACCATATTATATAAAAATACAAAGAGACATGGTAATTTTGAAACTAATTAACTATGAGTTATAAATAAAATATATGGTTAATATAATGACCTAATGCTATATAAAACCTATCGGTTCTGTGTTTTTAGAACCATCCCCATCGTATACATTTAATAATACATTTTTTATCCATTATAAACCTAAAATGATTATATTATAAAATAATATTCTATGATTTTTCTAAGGTGCCCCTCACCCCTCTTATAAAAGTGAACTCCTCCTTCTCTCTAATTTACAACTTCAAACCCATTTGGATCCGCTAAACCCTACCCAAATATCCTCTAAACTTCCATCACTTCATCCTAGAGTCCCTACTTTGGTCATAATCCCAAATTAAGGATCATTTTTTATCAAATCAAAAGGAATAACCGGAAGAAGATGTAATGATTTCACCACCCTCTTTCAAGTTCCTTTCTTCTTCAAATTCTTCATTCATTGTTATTTCCATTGTAAAATAATAACACTAGTATATTATATATAATGTGATTTTATTATAAATATTGTACAAACATATTCAGTATTCTTTCGATCCTTTGAATTTCATGTCACCATACATGCATACGTACAACCTACCGTCTCCACGATGTGGTGTAATAGTTATTCAATATATTATTTTTTGGATGGGTATAATAATGATGTGTAATTTATGTAAATAATAAATATAACATGATAATGATTCTTTATATTTGATATAACATCCATTATATATTATTTTAATATCAAAAGAATGATATTACCGCTCGTGTGTACGTACAGAATACCGTCTCCACGAACGCGATGAGATTCATTCCCCATCATATCCATTAAAGACTAAATTTAATTTAATGATTAAAAATGATGTATAGAGACATGATAAAATTCTGGATATTAATATGATACATCCCATACATAACAAATATGGCTCACATAACTAATAATATAAAGGAAAAATATTTCGTTAACACCCAAAACGACGATAATACTAAGATATTATCAACAAATCAATGTTAAAAGATCATATATGATATCATATTAATGTATATGATTCATGTATAATTCAATAAATATTTTTTAGTCAATATACAGATGGTTTACCTACCATTGACTAAGGAAAATGTACAAAGTAAGGGTTTTCATTTCTCACTTTTAATTCCATGAGATTTCCACTCTTCAACACTTATTTATTAGTTGTGGTGTGTGTACTACCCATGATTGTATTCATTTGTAATATACTTATTTTTATTGACATTTACATCATCATTGTATGATACTTATTTCATGGGTGTATGATTTGTAGGTTACCAAATCGATAAGGGGATTGGAAAGTTCAATTTCCAGTCATTCGGCTTTACGCATACTTCATTGATTATTTACTACATGATTACATGTGGAATAACTATTCATTTTATTATGTCATAATTTTCACTCCCATTTTTTTGGAAATACATTTTTATACACATAATCACTCCATTAATAAATTCTTAATTCATCTATATGAACATGATTAGAGTAATTTTAACTCAATATCTACTTGTTTAGTTAAATATCCAATTCATTGGGGTTGTTTTTACAAGAATATGTGTGAATGTCCTCTGTTATATTTACACTAAATATTTAATCATATTGAGTGTATTTAAATTTTTCACACATAATTATGTCATTTATTTATCCTTAACCTAAGGATATGGTCTTTATAAGAGATTTCATCTCAATTTACATTCCACTGAGACTTCTTTGTTGTTATATGCCAAATCACATTTATATGGTGTATATAATGTACATTGACATAGAATATCATGAATACCTCTATTATTATCATATTAAAATGTTTTGATTAACTAAATTATTTGTATTCATGTGTCTCTATTTTGGTTTGGAACTCTAACTAAAATATCACTTTAAATGTTTTAAACAATTGTAATTCCAAATCTTTCTCATTAATGTACATGATTTAAATATAGTTTGAAGGATTTATTTATATAAAAATTAATGTTTTCCAATCTAAATTACATTTATAAGTATGAAAGTGGTATTGTACACATTGATTCAAAAATTTATTTTTAAATGGATTCTTGACAAATAGTATGACTTTTAAATGATTTCAAGAAAAAGGGGTATATTTCCCTCAAATTGTTTTGATGATTGTTTTCATCAATGCCAAAATCCTTAATTATTATCGATTGTGGTTAATCTAATACAATAAAATCTTCCATATTGTATCTTATGAGTTATTTTTGACTATGGATTTTTTATTTTTATACCATTCATGGTTTGTGGTTAAAGTATTGACATTTTGTATACTATTTTTAATATGAATGATTATGTAATGTTTAAACCTGTTCATATGAGGAACGCATTAGACATAATAAGTTATGGGTGGAGCCATCTACAGATCCTTGATGCATCGGTAGGTCTCATGAGACAAACTAGTGTCTTGGCATAAGACCTTGACAGAATCTTATTTTTATTCACGGCACAAGGCCTTGACAATGTGGTTATGGTAGTCTAGCATTTTGCATTCCATCATTATAAAAGTTGTTAGGGATATTGAATGTGATTATTCGACTAGTTGAATATCAATGTGGGAAAGTAAATGGAATTATTTTGATTTATATTTTCAATATTATGATAATTTTTATGTTTAAAAGGATTTTGTTTCAGTCTTATACATTGCCTTATATGTTTATGCTTATTTATGAAGGTTTCCGCTATATTGTTATCCTTGTTGAGAATCTCAGCTCACCACTTTCTATGTTTTATTTTTCCCCGGTTGTGAAGAAGTATATTATAATTGACCTATGGGGATAGACTATGAGACCTCAGTGTTGTCTATGGAAACAATTTTGGTGTAGTTTTCCTTTTCATGATGTAATGTATAAGTAATGAATGTATCTATTATTTCCAACGCTACTAAACTAATCAGTCATTCGAAACATGAACATTTATGATCATGAAAAATTATGTAATAATGCACCGACTCTGGGTAACTGGGGTAGGGGAGTTACTGATATGCCTATTTTATAACATGTATTGTGTTATTCGGACTAATTCATCTTTATTCCCATAATGGGATTTATAGATCACCCATTTATTTTTTATGTCCCCATGTTATACCATGCAGTTTTATGTTCAATCTTGTTAAAGAATTTTCTATAAAGATAATGATTTCCTATTTTTCATTATTATATAGTTTACATAATTCAAAAATACGGTATATTTCATAGTCATATATTTGTTATTTATTGTATTTTTATGTAATAAATTGAGTATTATTGTGATATAAAGAGACGGTTCATTATATTTGGTAACAAATAAAAGGATTAGATATTTTTGGATTAGGAATAGAAAACTCTAGGAAATCCTTAGGTATTATGCTATCCATAAGAAAACATACAAATATTTTTTTTGTAAAGATTAAATTTCATATTAAGTATATCCATCCTTGACTAGATAATATATGTGGAAATGGTCCTGGTACAGATGTACGCAGGGTTAAAAACATTGAAAACATGTGGCAAACCTATCTCATCATAAATAGGTACATGACTATGAGACTTTCTACACAACTATTTTGAAACACCTAAGGAATATTTTTTTCTTAATTCATAATCTCATTACAAACTATTATTGAAGAAACAAAAAAATCCTATATGAATTGATTTTATAAAATATATCATGGATAATGTAGATTGAAACCTAGAAGATTATATAATCTGTAAAGATATATATATTAAATGTTATTCGTTTTATGTCATTAAATTCCAATATATGTTTTTAATTTCTTATACATATTCATCCCGAATTTGAACGTTATTATAGCCAGTGGACTGAAATAATTTGAATTTGGTAAACAATAAATGTGACATGCAATTTAATAGTATCCCTAACGAGATGCCCGACCTAATGTGAGAAGGAATCCCAAACATTATGATGATACTCTCTCAGATAACTCAGGTTACTAATAGAAAACTGGATCATGAGGAGTTCGGAAACATTCCTAGGAAATAAAATGCTAAAATTGTGTCCTTTACGTGAAAAGGGACATCAAATTACGATGGTTCATCTTATCCATTAATCACTGATCAATGCACCAATTCTATTGAGAATATCATCTCCATAATTCAATGTTTTGAACAATAAATATTTCTACATGTTACTTATCATATGTTTAAATAAGCTTATTACTGTTGGACATTGATGAAGAGTATAATGAATGGGGAAGGGATTGAAGTAATTGGTTAGAAGGAATTATGAAAAATTATTTTCGATGAATATTTTTCTCAATCTTTCAAACATAAAATAGAATTAATTTTTATTCCCTATATAAT
Source organism: Viscum album (assembly GCA_963277665.1). Taxonomy (NCBI): domain Eukaryota; kingdom Viridiplantae; phylum Streptophyta; class Magnoliopsida; order Santalales; family Viscaceae; genus Viscum; species Viscum album. Next base: position 1,305,963,300 of record OY728128.1, read on the forward strand.
GAAAAAGTAATGAGTATATCATATAATATGATAGAAACATCACAATACTTACAAAATATGACTCTAAATTTTTTTCAGCTGAATGAAAATTTTGCCACTTATTTGGTGGGATAAAACCAATTATAAGAAAAGCCATCAAAATCCCTGAATTGATAGTTATAAAGAAACTTTGTGATATTCCCTTAAAGTAAATATTGTGATCAGAGATTCTAAAGGGTATCAAAGGGATAAGAAGAAGATAGTGGAGCATAATTATGGTGGTTCAATAGAGATATCTAGTTATTTCATGAAATTTAAAAATCCCACTTATCAATTGTGTGGAAAAAGAACCCTTAAATTTTCATAAGGGAGATGAGTAATTGATTTAGGTGTTGGAATGAAGGGAACCAAGCTAGTGATTTCTAATAAGATAAATCCACTAATTATATAGAGGTAATGAATTCCCTAATATGCCATATTTTTATAATTCATTTATTTAACTATAAGTAACCAAACCACTTTTTGAATAAATTCATTAAGCCAAGGATTTTCAAAGACAACCAAGAACCTCCAATGCTGAAAAGGTTATCTATTTCCACCACAATGGATGAGGTGGATCCCCAAAAAAATGCGGTGATAGATATTCTAGTTATTCATAAAATAATATCAATAATAATTTTTTATTTCAGATCTATTCATTGAAATGTATAAATATTTTTTAGAACTATTCATACAACAACACAAAACATTGAATTATAGTTTCCATTGAGAACATAAAATTGGGTGTATAATTCATCCAGTATACATATAAATCCTCCACCATAACAATTATTTATATGAAATTCCTAGAGAAACATTTCAATCTTCCTATGTTGTAATTTGATGAAATTATGTGAATGGATTGGATTAACCTATAAAGATCCAATATATATTTTTGTGATAATGAACTCTCTCTCTATATCACGAATCAACACCAAATTCTATACATTTGAAAGGAGTAATTTGCATCTTTTTTAAAAAAATAATTCAAATGATGGATACTATTTTTAACCCTCAATGCTTTAATACATTGCCACTAAGCCATTTTATCAGAAAAATTCATATATTACACAAACATGTTCCCAAATATTATATTAGTTTAGTGTCATTGAAAAGATTGAATCATAAACAACTGGTTCATAACACACCTATTTATTATCACACCTATTTCATCATAACTAGAACCTAGTCGATATATCAGACATAATACCATTCTTCATTTCATGGGGAAAAATAATGGGTGAGCTTCGATGCTCAATAATTAAAAACATGGGAGATACGTAAGGATAACATGAAGATGATTATATGAGAACATAAGAATAAAATTTTAAATTCATACCCTATATATGAAAAATCAAATAAATTAGTCAGGTAATAGAAAATGAAGCTCAAAATAAATTAATCATAAGGGACCCCATGCCCATAATCTATGTAATCATAACATATTAATAAGAAATGGAATTGGGGGAGAACCATAAGTATAAAAAATGATATCCATATTAGTCAAGGAATCACTGTGAATTCCATATTAGTATTATGGGATCACTCCAAAAAACCATTTTGGATGTCATGGTTCACACACAATACGATCATAGTAGAAAATGTGTTTTATTGAACCATGTCTAATCCACATTTTATCCATGTATATATCATGATATATACACTTTTACACAATACATAGGGAGGAGATTTAGGCCCCACATAAAATAATTAAAACCAAACATATGTGTTCCATAATAACATAATTAATTCATAATATTAGAACCCATTTAATGAAATGGATTATATAATTATCATGAAACCATAATGTAACCTATGAAAATAAACCAGATTCATAAATATCATTCAATAATAAATGTAAAAAAATCCTAAAGAGAATAATAATAGTTTCCTTAAATAATAACACCAATAAAACATAAGTAACATCATGTAATGTTATCTTATATGGAAAATAACTTTGAAAGATCAATTGAAAAAAAAAACGTATGGAAAATATCCTTTCCACTTTGAAAATGTTTTCTTTTCCTAAAAAAATACTATTTTAAAATAAAATGTTATCACTGAAAATTACATGATATTTTTATAAGTGAAAGTTAAAATAATTAAAGAATCATAATAGTGGGAAATTATACTCATGTATTATAAGCTAAAAACATTCCTTTTAAACATTTATTGGAAAATTCACAAAGAACCTCGTTGGGAATAATATAAAAATATTCCATTAAAACTATGTATTAAATTGTAGAAAATGGGTAAAAGTGAAATTAAAAATCCATAAGAGAATAAACAAACATTTTTCATATCATTTTTGTAGAAAATTTTCATGGAAAATAAATATTCCCCAACAAAGACTAAAAATGAAACAACCCCAAATATATTGATGATTTTGTGAAATAAATTATCATCATTTAATAATCACTAGAATTATATGCCCCGTGAATGATATGAAATTATATGGATATTTAAATAAAAAAAAATTTCAAGATAATAATAATAAAATATGTTCATGGGTACTATAAAAAACCAGTAGACAAATAAAGTAGTATATTAGGCATGTGCCCCCAGAAATAGGTGTGAGAAACAAAACCCTTACTAAATGAGTAACTGAGGAATAATTATCCCTATTAAATAATAAAATCACTTAAATTTTTTTAATATATTTAAATAATGTAATTTAATGAAATAAAATTTCATTTGTTAGTATATACACCATGAAAAATAAATGAGTGGGGAATATGAAATGTATGTCATGGAAATAACAAGTGAAAAGAAATTATATTTCTTATGCTTTGATTTCCTTTGCACAAGTTTAGACCTAATGTGTAATAAATATTATATTATTATAAATCTACAATGTAATTATATTAATATATTTAATACCATATATGATTTACATATGACTTTATATTACTCCCATATTAACATTTCTATCTTAATGTTGTGGCTCGGGTAATAACCACTTTATTTTTCATTCAAGTTTTAACTTCTTCTCCTTTTTCATATTCCTTAGATCATGGTTTATTCATATATAGAATCAATATAACTTAATAAAAATATTATATATATTAATTATATATGTACTCCTAGTGATCCATTATAGTTCGAGATAGAAAATAAAATACCTTGTTCATCGAGATGGTAGGTCGTACGTAGGCATGTACTCTTTTTTCATTATCATGCCGGGTTAAAACAAAAAAATGTATATGATATATTATCATTAGATAATCTTTTATTATGTCAAATTTATAATATATATTATTAAAATTCTTCTTTGTTATCATTCATGTAAAATATATATGAAAACGAATCACAATGTATTTTGGAAATTTTAAGCTCTATATACACATAAGCGATGCAATCATTTCCCAAAATATTAGATGGTAAAAATTAAAGATATGATATTATCATTAAATATGTATAATGTTTTTTATTAATATCATATATGTAATAAAAAATAGTTTCTCCGTCACACTCACCACCATGAGATGTGGAAAATAGAAATCAAACAATAGTCGTTTCATGAGGCAGAAATACGTTGTACACACAAATGGTAAGTTTGTTTCCCATTACATAGAATTTTTTTGAATTTTTAGGTAGAAAAATTAATATTAAAACATATTATTATATTTAAGATAATTATTTTGTTATATTGATTTTAAATAATAATAATTTTTTCGGTTTATGTATAAAATAAAACTAAATCTCTAGTTGACGAATGTAACCTCTTCTTTAGGTATCCTCTTTTGATTTCACAATATTACATCATTTGATAGATAACTTCTAAAATATATAACTCTATGTTTAATTCAATAAATTTGGGTAGATAATTAGTTAGTTATTGTACTATCTATAGGACTTTATAGGTGTGAATAAAAGGGCTGGATATGATCTCTTTTAAAAAATATTGGTGGGGAAATTTTGGAAACTCTCATGTTATTAATTTATATTATATTGAATCTCAATTAAAATAAATCCAAAAGTTAATGTAATAAAAATATAATATTATATAATGTTTTAATCTCATAAAAAGAAAATTCATAGGTTTTCATCTAATCTTATACCTCATCATTTTTATTAACCCTTAGTTAACATATTTTAATTTTAATAATGCTGAGAGGGTTTTTAATATTATGAGAGTGTAGTTTATATATATAAATTTTCATATAGACCATAAATGGTCCATTAATTATATTTTAGATCACATATCTTCCCCAAATCATTATTTAATATTTTTATTGTTTTTAAATAATTTAATAAAATATTACTTTCATAAAATATCATTACTGTCAATTTTTAACCCATTCATTATTATTTTTTAAAAAAAATATCATAACAGCATGATATCATACAAATGATATTATCTCAAAACAAAAATTTCTAATATATACATTAATTTAATTTATTTAATTAATTTTTTCAAATTATATTTATTTCAATATTTATTTAACATTCATTTGGTATTTACTTTAATTAAACATTTACTGAATCATTACTGTTGAAGCCTCAAAAGTATTTATTTTTTAGAAAAAATTAAACATAAATTATCATTATAAATAGAATTATTTTTTAATTAAAATGAATATTTATAATCTAATTTATCTTTTCTAAAAACCAATATTAAAATGACATATTTATTGGAAATACGGGTATGATATCTTAAACTTCTCATTAAAGAAAATATAACAAGTGTAGCACTCTCATTTAGGTGACCTAAGAAGTTATAATTTCATCCCAATTGTTCTTATTATGAAAAAACATCACCAAATATTAGTACAAGTGTTTTTTAGTTTTCTATTATTTATAATATTAATTTTTACCCTTAATTATCTAATTTACCTTTTACAATGTTAATAAATAATTACAAATGTTATTGTTCATAATGCCGAAAAAATAAAATAACATTATTTACATAATTTGGATCCTATGATTCCAAATATTGAAACAATTTTCTAGACATAAAAACATATATTTTTTAGTAATTAACAATAAATTAATATCATTCATGATGTGAGAAAACTTGTTATTGTAGTTAAAATATGAAAAAAAATTGCAATGTTTTTATATATAAAGTCAATGTTAAATTATTGCCAATGACCTATAATAAATTACATTATATAAAATAATCTATTTATCAATTCAAATTAATAAAAATAAATTTTCACCCTATAAATTATTTCAATGAAAAAATTTGTTATCAATTAAAAATTGGTTTTTTTAACATTCATCTAAACATGAATCTTATCAAAAATTTCCAAAAGGTAATTAAATTAAAATTTTATTTGTTAAATTAAAATAATAATGTTATTCTATCAAATGGAAAATATAAAAGTTTTTAGAATTGGATTTAAAATGGGTTAATCATTAAAAGGCAATAAAAATTCCCTTTTGATAAATATATGGTTTTATGCATTAGATTCTATTGGTTGTTATCTTATGACTATAAGATATATTGGATGAAAATGAAAAATTTATTATGAATTACTTAACACATATTTCATTAGTTTCATTCAATAGTTGTATTTAATTTACTTATTAAGGCAATAACAATTTTGAAAAAATAAATCCATTTCCTTAATAATCAATTGGTATATATTTTCATTTAAAATTAATTGGTATCCAATTATTTCATGTTATAAACCATATATTTTCATATTTTAGTTAATAAAATTCATAAAATCTAATTTATGAACTGTATCATGTAATAATATATTAAATAATAATATTTTAGTAATATACTATTGTTTGGTAACGTTTGGTATTGCATGTAATGAAGGATATCCAAAGGACTCTGTGTGGTGTAAGAGAAGCAAATAATTGTAAATTGTATACCGAATCATATCTAAGTGTTTCCTAAATTTTAATCTTAAGTTTTTTTTTCATATAACGCAATAAACATATTGTGTTTTTAAAATAATGAAATCAATATTCAATATTATGTGAAATGAAAATATCTATAAGATTAAATTATTACGAAAACAATTATTTCACACAGTCTTGGGGTGTTATATTATACCCCACTTGAAATGAGTTTTTCCTACAATAATTTTTGGATTATCAAAGATTTAATTCATGAAAATTCATTTCACATAAACCCACATCGTATAAATTAATTATAAAAATTCATTTTAAAAAGTGAAAATTTGAAACATAATGGTTACCCAAATTTACTCATTCCTCCATTTATACATTGGAAAACATAGGTGTTAAGTGAAAATGTTGTCATGGAATATAAATCAAAACAACTAGTTCTTATAGAGAGTGATATAGATAGTGGTTAGGAGAAAGTTATGAATACCTATTCAAAAAAACTGTGATTATCTTGGGGACCATTTGATACATCCAAAATAAAGGTACTAGGATAACATTTTTAATTCAAGATAATTTCACTATAATTGTGAATTTTTTATAAGAATAGACAATTTATTGATTAATCCTAATCTCATTCACTTTTTACTATTTGATCAATTTCCATTTTATATTTTATTCTATGAAATATAGTTGAGTTATTAGTTCATGAAGCATTAGCATGTCATGAAATCCATATAATGATATGTTAGTATCACAAAAATTTTAATAGAGGTTATTGAATATGAAAAAAAAAATTATATGGAGAGATAAAACATTAATATCAAAAATAATGAAAATTTCATAAATGGTTACCTCTATTATTCTACCAAAAATTAAAATCCAAAACATAAAAAATAATGTAACTAACATTAAAATATAAACTCATTGTTAATTCCAAAAAAAACATTAAGTATCTATTAATTGTAACACACCAACATGTGATTAACATAATCACGTACTCTCTTGAATCATGGTAATCACCTGAATTACCATGAATCACAATTGTAAATATGAATGATTCCTTATTTAAATAATTATTTGATATATTCAGTAATTCCAAAAAATTTAAAACATTATCCTTGATAAGACCATCCACATTTCATTAAATCCTTAATTATTTAAAAGGTAACTAGTGTCATCCAATATACTTATTCGTATTTATTGTATAATTATAAAAACATCATTATCGTAACCAAATGAGCATATTGAGGGCTATCTTTTCATTAATCTTGTGTTTCCTTTATATATCACCTTTCCATTAAATCCTGTTTCTAGTATATCCGAACCATTCATCATATTCTTGTAAATACTTAATGAAAATAATATACCGAACAATCCTTTAATAATTCAACATTCATAATTCATGAATATAGAAACATAAACACATTGATTATACTACTTTATACTTAATCAATTAATAATGTTACCTCATCCTATTATATATCTTCTTCCTTTTATATTTCATTTATAGTATCTTCATCCTCAAAAATATAACCATTACTTATTCCACCTTGATCATTCTTTTAATGATATTTATACTTTAGACATCGATTATCATATTTTCCATTCATTCCACACATAAAATATTCACCTTTTGATAATACCTTAGGGAGGCCAATTTTTAAATCTATTATGATAAGTGAAAATTTCATTTTCCCTTTGCAATACATTCACTGTTTACATATTTTTCTTATTCAAATAATCTTCATGTTCCTTTGAGACCATCACATGGGTGTATCATAGCACATTCTAAACATGTAGGAAATATAATTTTATTTTATTGATGGTATCCATTACCGAAACTCATATAGAACTTGTTCATTCTATTTTTTGGGGAGTCTGAGAGTTGATTAAGGTATATGTTATTAGTCATATTTTTTGAAAACTACTTAGTAATGATCCCAACATCTTTTACAATAGAGATTATCCCATTTGACTCTTCAACCACAGAATTTCCCCTATCATTCAACATTAAATAATGTCCTTCTAGTACCCTCCATTGAATTCTCATGAAACTGTAAGAATATCCTTTGAGATATCCCCCCCAATATACTAATAAATAACTATATGTATCTCACTAAGGTATTTAATCCTTTTTTCTAATAGATCTATAAATCTTATTTTCTGATACCATCTATAAATATCCATGATTTTCATATATTGGAAATATTCTATTTTTATTGAAAATTTAATACATTAGACAAAAACACACCCAAATACCTTATTATTTTAGTGCCTTTGGAAACATGGAAACATAAATAACTAGTGCATAACACATTTACTTTTTCTCCAGTATATTTCATCATAAATATATCCCTTGTCACAAGTCATACGTAAAATATTTATTCATATCTTAAGTAAATGGAAAATATGAATAGGTGATCTCACATTCTCAAAAATAATAAAAAATGGAGATATGATATAATAACATCAACATAAGGCTATGAAAATATAAAAATAAAATTAAAATATCATAACCAACATATAAATGATAAAATTAGTGTTTCATGTTATAAATATTGGTAGTTTATAATATATAAATCATAATGGAGTCAAGATCACTATTCATGAAAGAATAAGATAGAAATAATACATTGATTGTTGATAACACATAATCCTAGAAAATGATCTGCATAGTCATCAACGCATCACAACCATGGCTATATTAGTAGAGTCAGTTCACTCCCCATATAATCATGGTAGTCATTGTCCACTCCCATGCCCCTTTTATTAGTCAAGGTTCACTCATAGTACAATCATAGAGGACAAAGTCCTTTACTAAACCACGATCACTCCTCATTCCATTCAAGAAAATATAGTGAGATACAATTCATTACCTAATGAATTGGAGTGAGATATAGGTCCCACATATCGCATAATGAAAACCATACATAGATGTTACACAATTACATAAATCATTCATTATATTAGAATCCATGGAATGAAATAGATTTCAAATATATCATTAAATAATAATATAAACAATTATAAGATATGGGTCTCATAAATATCATTCCATTAAAAACAGAAACCAATGTTATAGAGAATAATATTGGTAGTGTTTAAACACAAATCTAGTAAAACATAAGTAGCATTAAAAACATGTATATTATATGGAACATAATTTTTAGAGATAACATGAAAACAATTCCTAAGAAATAAAATAATTTCCACCACTTAAATATTTTCTTGTCATAAATAGACATTCAATTCTAAAAGGAAACAATATTATTTGGTAATAACCCTAGAATAAGATAAAGTAATCTTCTAATCGTTATGGAATCTTAACAGAGACATATTCCATTAATTATGTATAAGATAAACAATATTCATTTCATAATTTTACTAAAATAGTCACAATGTACCTCATTTAGAATATTATAAAAAATATTCATTTCAAACGATGTATAATAAAATAAAAAATCTGTAAAAATGACTTTATACATCCATATGAAAATAGTAATGGAATCAGATTTTATTTTCCATATAAATAGAATATATCAATGAACATTTATGTAATGGTTTCATGGGATTCAGCCAAATTTTTTTATCGTGGTATATCATTGAGAAGAAATAGGAATCTGTGTTTTCAAAGCATTCACTGTGATTTTTTTGAGTATGGAATAATGATGATTCAATCATCAACTTTGGTATGTTATTGAACAAAAAATGTGATCTTCTTCTTATAAGGATCAATAATTTAGATTTTTGGGAAGTATCATGATCATCCATGAAGTGTTTCATTCTAATTTTAGAAAATTTATAAAATAAATTTGTTTGTGATAAGTAACAATTTTTAGAAAAAATATGTGAACTTGTCTTGCAATTGATAATAGAAATTGAGTTTTTTAGAGATAGAATCATAAAATTATTTTTAGTGTTTTTTATCTATCTTATAAATTTTTTCACAATATATTATTATAATTTTTATAAAACATTAACATGTAAGATAAATACTTTGTAACAAAGACTTAAATAAAAACAATCCTAAATATAGATGAGATTTTAAAATAAATACACATCTAGTTATTATTAGTAAACTATTAATCCCAATGACAGAAAAGAAAACATATATATACTTGAAAAATACAATAATATTTTTGATAATACTCATAAAATAAATTCATTACTTGTATGTACAATACATAGATGGAAAATTAGTGTATAAAGCATGTGTCCCATTTAAATAAAAATGAGACAAAATACCATACCACCTGAGAAAATGTTGAATCATTATCCCCCTTAAATAATTATATCAATTTTTAAATTTTAATATTATTATATAAATAAAATTAATGATTTATCACATGATATTTCATTATATACACCATAGAAAAGATATGAATGGTCAATATAATATGCAACTCACACAAATAAAAACAGAGATGAAATTCGCTTACCTAATGTCTTGACTTTGTTCAACAAATTTAAAACCTCCCATATAATAAATATAAGTTTATTATATATCAACCAAAAAATAATATTTTAATATTTAAAACTATATAGGATTTATATATGAATTTATATTACTCACTTTTTAACAATTCCATGTCAACGTTATGTCCCGGGTAAAAATAACATTGTTTTTCATTCATTTTTTGACATCATATTCTTAGTCCACTTCTAGATATAGTGATTTAATAATATCTATAATGATAATCATGATATTATATATATATATATATTTTATTAATTTATTTATGGCGATATATAGTATTTAGAGATTAAAAAAATAAAATACATCATTCATCGAGATTGTAGGCCATATGTACACATAAATGTTGTTTTCATTTACTAATTGGGTTAAAAAGAATGAAATTATATGATATAATATCATTAGAGGGAAATTTTATATTTCATAAATTTTATATATATTCACAAAATTAATATTTATTGCCAGGGGAATGATATTGTCCCTCATGTGCACATATGCATTTCCACATCCAGGATGGATTTTATATTATCATTAAAGATGTAAATTATCTCATATATATCATATATATCATAGTAAACATTTTTTCCATCATAATTATCACAATGAGAGGTGGTAAATGAAAAAACATATAATCAACATTTCATGTGGTTAAAATTTGTTATACACACAAACAATAAGTTTTCACCCAATAGATTAATTTTTGTTAAAGTGTACGTAGAACCCATAATATTAAATGATATTAGTATTTTTAGGATAATGTGGTTATTATAAAATAATGAAATAAAAAAATTAAGGGTGTTTGAGGAATAAATAAAATAAAAATATATCTGGAAGAACATTAAATATTATTTGGCTATCAAATTTTGATTTCCACAACATGAATTCATTGGTAATAGTTATTACCAAATTAAATCTCATAGGATGACTATTATGATGTTTTTAGAAGACTAGGGAAGATTATTTTCTACCAAATAGGATTTATATATTATAATAAAAGTGAGAGATATGTTCACTTTTATAAAATATGGGAAGGTAACTTTTCGAAACTCTCAAATTATTAAATTAAAATAAATTCAATCCAAAAGAAATAACTCAGATATTGTTATTTATTATAATATTATATTATATAAATATGTAATATCAAAAAAATACACAAAATGAACAATTTTAAATTTTTTTAAATGCTTATATTTTCGATTAACTCTTGGTTAACATGTTATTAATTTATTTTATGATAACATTGTTTTTAATGTTACGAGAAAGTAAATATTACATATAATGTTAAAATTGAACCATAAGTATCCAATTAATTATATTTTTAAAAATATATAATCTCATTTTCCTTATTTAAGATTTATTTAGGATTTAAATAATTTTTTCAAATATTACATTTATAAAATACCATTACTGTCAATATTTAGACTATTCATTATTTGTATTATTAAAAATATCAAAACAACATGATATCGTAGATACAAGTATATTATATCATCCCAAAAATGTCAAATTAATCTATGAAATTCATTTATGATATTAATTATGTAAATATATTTTAATTTTAAAATTTTTGTAAATCGTTTATTTGGTTTTTCTATTAATTAACTAATAATACATAATCATTATTGAAGACTTCAAGGTATTTATTGATATAGAAAAAATTATAAATAAATTATCTTCATAAATAAAATCATTTTACATTCAAAACCCACAAATATAATTAAATTATAACAATTATTAGTGTAGTTTAATATTATATACCATATTATTTTCTACCCTTAATTACCTGATTTACCTTTTACTCGTTTTAATGAAAAATTACTAAATTTATAGTTCATACTTCCCATAAAAAAACAAAACATATTTACCTCCTTTTTAAATTATTATTAAGAATATTCAATACATTTTCCAAAAATTTAGAACATAGAAGATGCAGTAAATAATTTAAAATTAATCTCAGTTAAATGGTCCAAAAACATTTTATTTAAGTTAAAATATACAAAAGTTTGAAATGTTTTTATATCTAAATTTAGATTAAATTCAATTCCAATGACCTATATTAGATTAAATTATAATTTTTTTGCTAATTATATGTTAAAACCAACCAATAATATAATTTAACACTATAAATTATTTTGAGGAAAAATTGGTTTTCAATTAAAATTTTGTATTCTTAAACTATTCACAAAAACCTAAAACATATTAGAAAAATAAAAAAATTACCAAAAGAAAAAAAAATTATTCCTATTTAAAATAAAAATATTAATTTTTCATTTATAAACTATCAATGTGTAAAAAATTGGATTTAAAATGGTGTTGTCATTAAAAGGTGATAATATATCCCTTTCAAAAATTATATATTTTTATGCCTATGATTAGATTTTTAATTTTCTTATTCCTAAGAATATATTAGATTAATATCAATAATATATTATTGAACATTATATATATATATATATATATTTCATTAATATCATTCAGTAATTGTACTCAATTTTATTACTAAGTCAAATTGAATTTGGGAACATAAAAATAAAACTATTTCCATTTAATCAACTATTATATATTTCTATATATATTTAGTCGGTAATAGATGATTTCATATTATAAACCTTACATTTTCACAATTTATATAATATTATTCATAACTACTAATTTAATGGGTAGGTTTTATCTTATTATATTAAATAGTATTATTTTAATAATATATTTTTGTTCAGTAAAACTTGATATTGAGTGTAATGTGGGCTATAAAATGAACTCAAAATTGTATAACACAAGAAAACCATATTGTTAAGTATACCATAAGCTAATATAAGTGTCTCGTGTAGTGAAATATTTTCACGGTTTTGTGTATAACGTAACCCTAACATTGTGTTTTCTTTATAACTAAATATATATTTAGTATTGTGTGAAATGAAAAATATAGATAATATTAAATTAATTAGAAAAAAATTATTTCGTAAAATATCATGGAGTTTCATTATTTCCCTCTGAGAATGAATATCAAAATCAAATTATTGAATCAAAGGAATTAATCTTCCTTCAATACATGAACATTGTGAGGGAATGTACAAATGTGTTTCTCAAGGAATTCCATAGCCATCCTCCAGGATGGGAGGTTGATTTTTTATCAATATTATTCCTAGGAAGTTTCCATTATTTATGAATCGATATAGAATTGATATTGATGAACGTGAAGAGATGAAAAAACAAATACCTAAGAATTTGGATAAAGAGTTCATATGCCCAACTATTTCACTATGGGATTCACCAGTCCACTTAATCAAGATGAAGGATAGGTCAATAAGAATTTTAATTGATTATCTTTATCTCAGCAAGATAATGATAAATAAAACATAAATTTTTTCTCAGATTGATGACTTGGTTAATCAGAAAAATTAATCACAATACATCTCCATGGATGATCTACGGTTAGGATATTACCAAATTATAGTGAAGAAAGAGGATATTCCAAAGATTTCATTTCGTATGAAGTACAGGCACTACAAGTTAATAGTGATTCCATTAGGGATCACCACTACTCCATAAATCCTTAGAGACATGACGAAAATAGTATTTCGAGATTACTTATAAGAATTTTTGGTATTCTTTTTAGATGATATTCAAATACCGTAAAAACTATGTATTAGCATGAGAAGCTTCTGAGCACTTCTAACAAGACCTTGCAAAATGAGAAACAACATGCCCCATAACAATGACTTTTTTTGAAGGATGTCCCATTATTGTGGATTATCATCACAGTAAATAGGATATATATTGACTGTTAAAATATAGAAGAAATTTAAGGATTGTTGAGGCCGACTTACGAGATAGATATCCATATTTTCCCTAGATTATGTGTGTATTATGATCAATTTTGGATATATTTCTAGGGATTTTCAATCCCTCTAACCATGATAACATAAAAGGGAGTCTTATTTTATATGAATGATTAATTTGAAGATAGATTCCTGGATTTTAAGAAAAGTAGGATCATTGTACCTATTCACACATGACCCAGAAGGGGTAACATTTTCGTCATATTCACTGGTTAATTGAAGAGGGGAGTTTTCACTACTTTAATATAGAATGATGTAGTCATAGAATATGATTCAAGGTAGTAGAAATTTCAGGAATAGAACTACCCAATGCATGATATTAGGTTTTATGTAATGATATTTGTGTTGAAAATCTAGCATCATTATCTATTTGATGATAACTTTGAGGTATATACATATCAAAAAATCCTTATGTATATATATTGATGATGATTGAGGGGAATATGCACCAACGATGATGGTTAGAGCATATAAAAGACTATTAATACCACATCCACTACCTCCCTAGTTGGGTAAATAAATTGGCAGATGCTCTAGGTGAAAAGGATCCCAAAAGTATTTCATATATGATATTTCATAGGGATACATTCATCTTATACATTAATATTATCTACATTGAAATCATAAATGAATAAACATCATCAATCATTTCACAAAAAATTTCTCAATAATCAATGAATTATAATTCTAATTTATAAGATACTGGTATCTTTATAAAAATATAAATTATCATCATTAAATGTTAACCGAGAGATAGTTATAATATTTGGGTCATGCATATGTCTACCATCAAATCGATAGATAAGGATATATATACTAAAAGTGGAACATATATCAATATTTTATATTCAACTAGGGAGAAAAAAGATGTGTTGGGGTCTCCAATAGAACTATTTTTTGGATAATATGAATAAGGAGATCACTGAATATATATATCAATGTTCATGGTATTTTAGCAGTTTAAAGTTGAATGGAAACCCTCTATGATTATGATGAATCTATTACCCATAACAACATGGAAATGGGAAGAAATAACCCTCGAAATAGTCAATAGACATCGGAATACATCCAAATAAAGCATTAATATATGGGTTGTTGTGGATCTTCGTGCTAATGAAGCTCACTTTATCACAATTACAGAGTTATTCTCACTAAAAATCATATACAGATATACATCTAGATTATGCGGAGGCTGAATGAATTACCGCTATCTATTGCATTCTCTCAGGATATGAGATTTACCTCTCTACACTACAAAACTATTCCAGATTATCTAAAAATAGATTTAAACATCAATACAACATATCATCTCCAAACAGATGGCCAATCTGAACGAACTATTCAGACACTGGATGAAATGTTGAGATATTGTTCTAGGAACTTCAATGGAGAATGGGACCAACATATTCCTCTCATCATGTTTGTAAATAACAGAACTTTACACTCTAGTATAAAAATTTATCCCTATTAATCCCTTTATGGGAAGATCATTATAACACCTTCATGTGGATATATTGTTTAGGAACAAAAATTAACAGGTATTGAAATGGTCTGGGAAATCGTGGATAAGGTTTTTACCATTCATAATCACATGAAGGCTGATTATATTAAAAAAATATCTATATTAGAAATCATCGGTGATACATGGAGATTGATGTGGAAGACATGAAATCCTCTTCTTATCTCCTACAAAAAAATGATGAGATTTGGGAATAAGTGAAATTCTAGGAAAAGATAAATCAACCCCTTAGAGATTATTCATCTCATTAGAGTGGTGGATTACCTAAAAAGTCCCACATAACCTATCATAAGTACATGATGTATTTTATGTATCCCTCTTGAAGAAGCAAATACTATAACCTCTCACATGTACAAAATATAAAGGTGGACAATTCTATAATGATCATTCCTATGAAGAGTAGTTGCGGAAAATAATACATCCTAGAGATAATGATCTATGAAATAAGAAAATGAACCATGTAAATGGTATATGGAGAAATTTTTTTTTCTAATGTGACATTCAAACTGGAGGAGGTGATGAAATAGAGTTAACATCATCTGTTATAGTGTGGGAAATGAAAATTTCAATGGAGAAATATAGTAAGGGGAATATTGTAATGACCCAAAATGTTATAAATAAAATTCCCCTTATTGATTTCATTAAATGTATTATTATGTATTGTTATTATAGAAAAGACATGAAAATATTTGATAATATTATATACAATTCAAAATACAGTTAATAATCATTACCATTGATAAAATAGTCAATGATCAATGATCACAAGGCTATTATAAATATAGGGTTTGAACCATTCCAATTGACATAGAGAATAAATCAATGTCCACAACCATTTGGATCGTAAAGTATAATGCCCATTTATTAGTGCTTCTGATGGATATATAATCTTTTTTATTTTCCCTTTAAAAATCCCAAGATGAGATGCAACAACTTAAGCCTAAGAAAAATCATTTATGAGATATGTTATAGCTCATAGAGACTATGGCCTAAACCATGTATGTCGAACCACCCCATTAAAGTGTCACCAACATGCAACGCAATCTTATGGAATTTACTATGTTATGGAATGGATATGTGTGAATACCCTTTTTATATGAGTATGCAATTTACTTTAATAAAATAATGAATTTCTTTTCATCCAATTACTTTTACTTTATAAATGATTTTTATTCAAAAAAAACATACAGTATTTTGGTTTATATTAATATTCAATTAAGGAAATTTATTGATGAACTATTATATTTTTAAAATAAGTAATATTTTTATAAAATATAATTATTATATAATTTTTATTAAATAAAAATTATCATATATTTTTTATGAAGTAAAATGTAATTTTTATAACGGTTCAAAAACATTTATTGTCAAAATAACCAATTATTTATCAATAAATGATTCTTATTATATTATATGTAGAAATTAAGATATTTAGAAAATTATTTTGCTAAAAATGATGTTATTTACGCATAATGTCAAAATTAACCATTCATGAAATTCTTTAATAATTATGGGACTATCGAATTTATAGGTAAAAATTAAATATCACATGAATAGTCAGTGTGGATTATGAATTCCTAAGGAACCAAAAGTGATGTAATGATAATTTTAAATTTTATACACTACCAAATATATATTTTCTCGTAAAAACAAATTTATTTTAGGTTTATTTCATTTATTTTATAAAACCATTATGAATCCTCCAAAACTTATAATTAATTTTATGGTTTTAAATTCCATTCTTTATGTGAATGACTAACCTCCACATAAGAAAGAGTGTTATTTTGTTAATATCAAAAAAATTTCTTATTATATAATAGAAACTACTAATATTTGATAGATCCAATTGGTAAAACCCTGTGAAGGTCTCATAATTGGATTATTTTAATATATAGATTCAAAAAAAATGTTTTAGAAATAAAACAAATTACCAAACAATTCTGATATAAACTAACGAAATATCACATTTATATCAAGTAAAAAACATTTGATAACGTACTTACTCTACCATACCCTATATAGAGACCTCCCAATGATCCCATATGCTCTCATAGATCTCCTACAAAGCATTTGGAGTGAAAAACTCAAGTATGGGATGCTTTCCCTCTCTCTATTATTCTTGTTTCTATACTGTCTTAAACAATATATTAATAATTCAAAATTTTTAGTTATGTATTTCATTTTCCCTATTACTAAAAATTTGAATTCTATATAATGAGATACCCCATTAGATCTCATCAACCAATTTTATCATTTTTTATCAGACATCTTTATGCTGCTACAATTTCACCACAATTTTTTCTTAATAAAAATATTTTGAATTGAATACCGTAATTATTTCCTATCATGGGTGATCACCTTTATAAACATATACATATATTACATGGGATATACATGTATGTATTATACATTCTATGATCATTAAATAACATGTTTTTAAAAATGATTCCATGTTTTAGGATCTATGTGGAACACATAAACATTAGAATGAAATGAACGTGATGGGTGTTCCCATAATTATAAAACACTCCAATGAATTCGGTAATGTTTTGTCTCATGAGACATCATGTCGAGATAGGGATAAATCCAAATTATTTTATGGGAACATTTTCTATAATGATTTATTAACATTAATACTTTACATATGTTTATTGTTTTATTTTTTAGGTTGTTTAAGGATTTCCCATATTAAAATTATCATACTGTATCATACCTTATTATTCATGTTTCTGATTCTAAGAGCATTTATGTTCCACTGATATACCAATTATCTGACATGTATTATTTTTTTCATTTTATTATATGTTTATTATCGTTTTGGGATTTATAAATCAACCCTTTATTATATATTCCCACATGTTATACCATGCATTTTTAAGTGAGAGAAGGTTAAATAATTTTTCAATAAAGACGATGTTTTCATGTTTTTCGTTATTATGTAATGTATCTGATTCAAAAAAACACAAGAATTCTTGATCTTCTAGGTTGTACTATGTATAAATTTATGTAATAAATCTAGTAATAATATGAAATATAGGGATGTGTGGTTATAAAATAGATCCCACATTTTACATAATTTCATACGGTTTAATAAAATAAAGGATCAAATAATAACTATTTCTGAATAACATAACTCTATTAAAAAGAGATATGATAAGAATAAAATGGTGCCCTTACTGTGAAAAATATACTTCTCCTAGTTGTTGATATAATTTATCTACCAGCTCTGATATATCCAAATATAGTGTGGGATCTTTTTTTTTATTAAATATCACTACTTAAATTCTAGTTTTATCCACATTATTTCATATACATCATTAAAAATATTATGTAGTTTGACACTAACTTCCACATAATTCGTCAATTGGATCCACATGTATACATGAATGAAAATTATTGTTATTAGAAAATTATTCTAATTAATTTTTTTGATATTAATTTTCCCAATAAAATAATGAGTAAGATCATAGTGTATCTTTTAGAGTATTATTTTTTTTGATTTGAATGTCAAGTGGATTAAGGATGAGAATCATTAATAAAAATTAACTAATTTACCAATATATATTGAATTCATTTGAAACAATTAGTGGAAAATCAAGATCACCGCCCAATCGAGAAGACATAGGGACTCCATGTAATCATTTTATCTATTTATGGTAGAGTCTAAAGAGTGTATCCAATGAAATAATATCTTGTATATGAAGAAAATTCATATATTGTATCAATCAATTAACAATAACCAAAATAGCATTATTATATTAATATATATTTAGTAATTGGTTATTTTTTTCAAGAATTATTCTTAATACAATTATATATTTTTATTTTGATTTAAATTATTAACTCATGAAGAAATATCTAATGGTCTGTACATATATGGAAGGGTAAAAATATTATCTGGAATAATACAAATACATGATAAATAGTACATGATTTCTTCTAAAATAATTCTTCATATGATGAATGGTGGACATACGATAGTTATGAGTGTTGGATCAAAAGAATCAGTATGAGGTTGAGGTTAAAATGAAAGAAAAAATGACACACATCATGATTATTATTCGAGATTTGAACCAGAAACATTTAAGGGAATTTTTTTTGGAAAATCAAAAAAATGGTTCTTTTGATATTTATAGAATGAACACTACTGTCTCATCTAATCATTTTATAAATATATCCAATTTCAATTAATATCGGTAAATGAATACAATTATTATCTGAGATCCACCATTCATCATTGAGTATATTTTAAGGAAAATATTTATGGCCAATTGGAGAAACATGATTTCTTTTCTTCTTATAAATAGTCCAGGTTTCTACACTATGTGATCAATATATAGACTGATACTTGGGTTATGGTGACGAGCAATAAATTCCTCCACTAATTATTCCTCTTCTCCATGTAAATTTTGTTTCCATTCCTTTTTGTCCTTTTGTATTACACCATCATTAATATAATAATGTTGAAACTCCATCACTATTCAATAGTTGTATTGAAAAAGGGGAAATCTGTTGTGTATTTATATTTTAATTTCATTAATTTTGTTGGGATTCAATAATATTTAATTTCAATTCCAATGTTTCTTTTTTTTATAATTTATTAATCATTGATTTATTAAAATTGGAATTAAATTTTAAATATGATAAAAATTTTAAAAAAAATATTCATGACCATTGGTGAAATTTGGGTAATTAGGATTTAACATTGTATCATGATAAACATAATTTATTATAACTGTAATCATACTAAAAATGGGAAGTATATTATTTTTTGTATTAATGGAGGGATTCTATTACTGTGTGATCTCCCTCATATTGACTCTGATTCCATTATTAAATAATAAAAATAATTTAAAAATCCATTTCTCCAAGAACATAAATCTAAAAAACCCATAACTCATTCAAAATTATTTTAAAAAATACAATGTTCTACCTACCTCTTTCTTACATTAATAAAACCAACCAATTACTCCATCACTCTTTCTGTAAAATATATTTAAATCATATCACTTTATAAAATAAATAATTAAATTGTTTCATTGGTTCCTATATGAAATTTATATTATCTATATTTTATTATTTAGTTTATTTCAATATATTTTAAATAAATAATTAAAAAAATTCAACCTTTGACACTACCAACACATCATGGGTTATTAGACTTCTTGATAAATTTCCAGGGGTAGTTGCAAAATAGTTTTGAAGTTTTTATTTTATTATATTTATATTTATATACATTTTTACATATGGTTAGTTCATGCTACATTTTATGGTATAATAATTAGTGCATGATTAATGAACGTGATCAAAAGAAAAAAAGACCATCAAGTGTGATCACATTCTTGAATAACACATTTGGAAGAAAAAAAGGACTGTGACTATGAACGGCATGGAGAAATATCCCTTAATTAGTGTTTCACAACAAAAAGATTCTAGTTTAAAACACTAATGTACTATATAAGTCCAATGAAAATTGGTTCACAATAAATCATTATCAAACCATAAATAGTCTTTGTGAAATTTGATTTCAATCATGGGAATTTAGATGTCATCTTGAATATTGATTAATTCTCCATATTAACCCAAGAATATCAGAACATGCATATGGGTAGTTTCCCCCAGATATGACACCTTTCGATTTTATAATAGAATATATGGTAAGGATTTTAATCATACAATTTTCTTTATAATGTAATTTTTTAGAATGGATCCAGTGATAGCCAACACATTGGATCAAAACCTGGGATAAACTTATATGACTTTTTATAACACTGATTATTTCCTACCTCCATGTCGATATTCATTTAGGTAAAAATTCATAATTTTATCCATTTATAGTATTAGTCTAGGTATTTCACATAGGATCATATTAATGAATTAATTTGGAAATGATCACATCATGTAATTCATGCTGGTATATTAATTCGATCTTTACAAAAGGGTCTTCTTAAGGGAAAAAAATTAATTTTGGACACTACACATGGTCATAACTAATGTAGAAATAATTAATGGAAAGTAATAGTATACTAGATGATATTTGTAAGAAACATCAATCAATTTTAATGGGGAGTAATTCAGAGAATATGAATTTACATTTTCAATGATAACAGTTTTATGGTTTCCCAAATTGAAAGAATGATATAAAAATTGATGTAATAGTGGATCTCTAGTACACTATTGTATGTTAATGAATTATTAAAAATTATGTTAATTTAACAAAAAAACTAAATTTAGGTTATATTATGGAAAATCCAAAATCCCATGTGTACCAAATAAGTCCACAAATATACTCGCAAAAAATACCCCATGGTCCTTATGTTATAATTCATATACAAACATTGGAAGTGAAATGGGCCACATTAATTACCATGAATAGTATTACAATAAATGATATAAAGGGATACATAAGGAACTATAATTCATCAATACGAAATCTGGAATATCATGAGGGTAAAATTTTCGTTTGACTTCATGAGAGGTCAAGAGGACTACTTCTAGTATGCCCTGAAGTGAACCCCCTTGCATTTTTAAAACCCATAACCCCATGAATTATGAAAAAAAAATTATTATCTTGGACCATGTATGGCACAAGAAGAGAAAAATAAGTGTTTAAAGAAGGAAAATTTTTTTGAAACGGTTGAAATAGAGGAACCATCACTATAACATCTAAGGTTGACTTTTCTATAGCACCGAACATAAGGGAAAATCTATTCTCATAAAATTAAAAATATTAACAAATTAAAAAAAATTACATATTAAAATCAATTTTCCAGAGGCACTTTATAGAATTCCAACATGTAGATTTTTTATCGTTGATCAAGTGACTAAAAAGCGGAACCTAGAGGAAAATAGAACCATACATCTCACATGATAAATATATACTATTTTTTCGAAGGACATACCAACAAATCAAGATGTCCCAGGTATTTTTCAAATAAAAAATAATTTGGAGTATAATAAAATAGGAAAATAATTGTAAAATTTATATTCCACCACCATCATCATGTTATACTATATGTTTGAAAGCATTGGTATTGGAGGGATGAAAATAGTGGTGTTTTATAGAAGTTGTAAAAATCAGCAGTAAAACATCATTGAGAGATCATTGAATATATCATTTTCATTTTAAAAAATTTATACTTCATTATAGATTTATATTTAATATATAAATAGATAAAAATACTCCTTTAATTTTGGGTAGGCTATTCCTAGCTATTAGAGTACTACAGAATGACCATTAATATAGAGAATTATGTCTAAGAGTATGTGGTGAACGAGTAAGTAGCAATATTAATAAGTAAATGATGAATTATGATGTGAATTTTTGTGACGTGACTATAGAGATAAAATACCATAAGTTGAGTATTTTTTGAAATTAATGACGTGAATGAGGTGTCTACTATCATTCAAGATGGTGTTGATGGTAAAGGTACTCAAATGAGGAATAGTAAGCCGAGGGAATGGAACACAAACACTAGAGGAGTGAATTATTAACCCAATTTGATAATGGAAAACATTTATGGTTGGTACATGACCTTCCATTTTATTTTCTTGTATTAATAGAGAAATGTTTGATCTCTCCGATAGAAATTGAGAATGTCATTCCAATGGGATGTGTAAAGCTATCTTCTGAGAAAGGAAATTAGTTGGCCTATGTCTACATGTCAAGGATAGGACCATTTATAAATCCCTATAAATAAAAATAACTTCAATCATCTATCAAGCAATATGAATGATTTATGGTTGATCCAACAATGCTATAAATAGATCATCATAGAGGAAACATGTTTTTATAGCATTCATTTTTCTTTTATTTTTCTAATATAATCTCCGTAAAATATTTTAAATGTTATTTATTGAAAAGGGTCTTGAATTTTAACATGTTAATTTTCATTTCACGTTGTCAACATGAATTCTATCATGAATTATCTTTTCATGTAAGGAATTATTTTCATTATTTTATTTTATTATTTATATTCTCATATATAAGTAATATTTCTAGTCCTTAGAATAATTTATGAGAAATTTTTTAAACTAGTATTTATAATTCCTTCAATAGTATATTTCCAGTGTTTTTAGTGAATTTTATCTTCTAGAATATTCATATCATGTTATCAAAGCTATGAATTAATATAATCACTCTTATTATGATTGGGGAAATTTTTTTCTTAACCCTTTATCCTTGGACCCACCTAACATTGATCCTTTCTAATCGAATAGAATCTAAAAAACATTTTTAGGAAAACATACATGTTACAGACCTTCTTTATCTATTCCTACCTTCCTCTATTTATTTTGATGGATTTTTAATAATGATTTTGGGGGATACACTACTCGGTTTTATGTAATATGTATATAAAAGTAGCTCTTTTCTGGGAAATTTTCTAGGGATTTGGGATTGTCTATGATTCAAAAAAAACATATTATCCATCTCCCTTGTTCACAATTTTGTTATGTATTCGGAGGATATATGATAACTATTTCTAAACTGAAAAAATATTTATTTATTTTTGGTCAGGTGTTTGATTTGTGATTTCTCATAGTATTAGATTTTCAATTAGATAAACCAAAAAATATATTTCAATTCATTAATTATGCATACTTTTATCATGAACAATATTGAGATTTTGGGATGGGAATATGAAATATATTTGAAGTATTTTGGATACTCTCTTTTGATAACATACACTATAATTTATAGCAAAACCAACTATTTATGAATTATTTTATTCATTATCCACCTACCATAATACATGGACACATTTGAACATTAATGAAAATCCAACATGATAAGCTTTGGTCTATTTATTGATGTGGTGGATATGTCAGATTCCTTATAAGACTATGGTATGTAACATATACATGAGGTATGAGATGAATTTCACTTAAATTTTCAACATATGATCACATGGAATACAGTAAATGTATAAAAATATTATGAATCATTATTTATAAATGATAAATTTTGGAGACATATATTTCATAACTGATACCACTATTTCTTACAAAACATGGTCATTCTTATGAGAATGGTTTATTATTTTTAACAAGGATGACAATAGTAGAACCTGAACCAATGTAGTGGGAGTTAGGATGTTTTCATTATATGTATATATTTTATTATTGTGTGTGTTTTCACATTTGTGTATTGATGTGGGAGTGGGAATTTTTATCCATGTGTGTGTGTCTACTGAGATATGTTTTTTCTTGTGTGTACATATCATTGTATATTTTTTTATAAATATTAATTATTCTGTGTGTGTATTTATATGATCATGTATATATATATAATTGAAACTACATAAATTATAATTTTTTTTGTTAATCAGTTAGTATATATATATGTATATTAGAATAAAAAATATTATATATTATCTAGTTTTAATTTTTAATGATCATATTGATTTAAATTTACAGATAAATTATGAATTTTTTTAAAATTTTCAGGTTTTATTTTTTTATGAAATATTAATTTCATTTAAAAATTAAAGATTTGTTTTAAATTTTTCTTTCAAAATCATTTTTTCATTTTTTATTATAAATATTGTAAATATAAATTATATATATATCTTCATGACCCATCCCTCGGGGCACATTCTGTGACTACCTCAACCCCGCTATCCATAGTCCATGGGCTAGTGACTAGCATCGAAGGTGTATTCCCTAAAACATGGAAGGCATTGCCTTTATAACATGTAAAACACACAACCAAGAACACATAACGATACAAACACAAGTAAACTAAATAGTAAACATATTGAGTACAATAGGTAAAAGGGAACAGAGTACAAGCCCAACTAAAAAGAACAATGAAAACTAGAAAGTACAAGACGACTGATAGGTGGAGAGTAGCTCATGGATCCTACCTAAATGGTAGGTACAGCTCACCATTGGCCGAATCTACGGTTCGACTTGTCTAACGTCTAACTAAGAGCTACCTCTAGTCCTGGTACCCACTTCCCCAGTAGACAATTTCCATTCTATACACCAAACCCAATGAAGTGCAAGCATATCCCATGAAGGGGTGAGTATAACGATACTCAGTAGGGACCCTAAGACCAGGAAGGTCTCACAAAAGACAGAAAGGATAAACCACAATGAAAGGATACAACTGATAACAGAACTTAGGTATATTCCCATACATATACCTATGTTATCTTGTAAACCCATCTCAATCTTTAGGAAAACACATAGTCCAACTCCAAAGCCCCATTATTAGCTATTCCACAACGAAATAATACCGATAAGGAATGCACCACACAGGTAAAAACTCAGATCACACTAGGTATTACTTATGTATAGTTGTTGAGATGATTATATGTAACTACTAAATCATCATACTCTATTAAGTGGCAGATCCACATAGGATCGATTGGTGCTGACCCAAAAAGGATGGCTCGGTGCAGACCCACACATGATCTGTAACATCCCAGGTAAATAATGAATAAATCATTTTCATATTTATTAATATTTACGAATTAAATATTAATTTTACATTAAAAGGGTTCCTATGTTTGATAGCGTACCAGATACGCAACAAAGAGTTTCATTGAAATATTTCGTTGCACACTAGTAATAAAATAATATTATATTAAATGGTAGTTAAACACATAGCCGTTGTGTTGGTGTGAATGGATGGAAATAACTAAAATATGATTATATATGTTTTTTAAATGTTTTTACTTTTATCTAATAAAAGATAAAGTCTTAAAATATGGATAGAATTCAATTTTAGGCGTATATGCCATAGTTTTCACTAATGGTCACTTATCGCCTTTTGATGGTGAACCATCATTAAATATATTTTTGTTAACTCTTATACATTTTATTGGACCAAATACAACTCTTCTTTATAATCGGGACATCAAAATTTACTTTGTGTAAATTTTTTTTATTTTTCCGATAAAGTTCATTTTTTAATGAATAGTGTAAAATGTTGTATTTTAATTCAAAACATCTTGTTAATCTAATTTATTTTTATGATTAGATTATCTTTTTAATTGGTTTTAAAGTTAAATTAGAATATATTTTTACCATTAAATCCAATAGTGGTCGTTGGAATTATTTTCACTTTAAAATCGGATTTAAACTAGTGTCAATCTTTTGATACTTATTGTTTCATAAAAACACGCTATTTTCTCTGACAACGGAAATTGATTATTAAATTAATTAATGCAACTTATATGTTTGGAATTTTGTATAATGGAATTCATTTCTTAATTCGGAATATCAAATATAGCTTAGGGTGAAGTTTTGGTATTTTTCTGAAAAACATCAA
Source organism: Viscum album (assembly GCA_963277665.1). Taxonomy (NCBI): domain Eukaryota; kingdom Viridiplantae; phylum Streptophyta; class Magnoliopsida; order Santalales; family Viscaceae; genus Viscum; species Viscum album. Next base: position 1,305,990,236 of record OY728128.1, read on the forward strand.
TTTTTGATGAATAGTGAAACCACTAAGTTGTACTTATAAAAACTGATTTTTTCATTTAAATGAAATTTTACCACTTCTGTGTTTTGAATATAAAAAATCCGACAGACATGGTTGTTATTAAGATGTAAAATACGGTTCAATGGGATTAAAATAATTTTTTGGTGAATAGTAACTTATTATGTTTTTAATCGCGATTAGAGGTAATTAGTGTAGTTTAAGGTAAAAATAATGTTTTAATAAAATGATATGATCTTTACACATGTCCTAACCTCATTGGATGTGTCATGGATGACCAAAAAAATCCATGGGTCCACTTGGGGACCCCATGGAGCCACTTATGTTGGGAAATGACATTAATAACTTTTTATTTAATGTTAAACTAAAAATGACACAAACATGAGATGTTTTACTAAAAAAATTTACATGGGGTTATACAAGTTATGTTTTTGACTATAAATATTCATTATAAAGATAAAAGTATTTCCTACATCATGATATTTTTTCTATAATTTTTAGACATTAAATATATTAAATTATTTATGACATCATGATGATGCAGCGATTACCTCATTATAAAAGGATTTAAATAAAATGAAAAGATAATGTACAATCTATGACCTAAACATGTCCAAAACCTATTGGATGGGTATATTTATAACCCTTATCACCTTACCCTCTAATTATATCAATGTGGGTCCTTTTGAATCTGAAACTCATTTTAAAATAAAGTAACATTTCTTTACATTCCAAGAGTGCCCCTCCTCTCGTCTTATAAAAGGCCCCCACCTCTACCACCATACCGACACTTCCAAAGCCATTGGCTCGGCAAAACCCTGCCCATTTATTCTCTCCACATCCCTCTATTACTCCTTGAAGCCTCACATTGGTCATAATTATTCCCAAGGAAGCCTTTGAGCTCAAATCTAAGAGAGTTACCCGATTTTAAGGTGATGTATTCACTTGTGTTCTTTTCTTTTATTTTGCTTCTCCAACCCCCTAAACTCTATTTATTCATTTATTTTGTAACAACTCCAGTATATTCAATATATTAGGATGTATTTATAAGAATATTTCGAGATATAATTACACACATCTACATCTAATGGTAAATGAACATACTGTTTCTGTGGATGGAGAATTTCTAACTCAAGAAATGATGATTGTTAAATCTTCTTTCAAACACCTTTAATGGTGGCCATTAAGATATCAACCTTTGTATATATGATATATATTATGTTTATGTTTTCCTTATTCTTCTTTATTTTTCATTTGTGTTATACCTTTATGGTTTCCATTGTGGGTAAACATGAAAATTTCATTTTAGGAAGTGCGGACTACCGCCCCTCATAGTGATGTGATTCTTTAATGCCATATGTGGGACGTATAAAGGATGGATTTAAAGTTATTATATATTATGTTATACTGGAAATATAATATACATCTATATCATTATTATTTCTTTACATTAAAGTATGAGATTGAAATGAATGTAGCGTTCATGCGTACGTACGGCTTACCGTCTCCATGAACGGGGCATTTCATTTCTTATCCCCAAATGTAATGTACTATTATAAGTACATGTATATAATAGATATATATGATGAATGATACATCTAAATGATGAATATAATTTTGGAATTAAAATATACATACTTCTCACTTAGTTTTAATTCCATTAATATGACAAAGAAATGAAATTAGCGTTCATTCGTACATACGGCTTACTGTCTCCATGAACGGTGCATTTCATTTCTTACCTCTAAATGATTATGTAATATTATAAATACATGTATATGCTGGATATATATGATATATATGATATCCAAATCAGGAATGTCATTTTGGATATAAATAACCTTTTACCACACGAACAACATGTAATTGTAAGAAGTCCACTTTCGACTAAAGAACCAAATATCGACAAAACAAACATTATTAACTGAAATGATTACATAATGTTTATAACATGGATATAAGTGATATAAAAGGAATAATTAACTTGAAAAAGGTTCTTAATAAAATATAAATTAACTCAAGTTTATTATTCAGGACTTTAAAGAACAATCGAGTCAAGTCGGACCCGAGGTAAGGGACTTCGTCTCAATCTCCTTTCATTGAGGCATATTTCGTTTTATGCACAACTTTTTTTTATACGGTGTATAAACCCCTTTTACTTTTACTTTTATAAAAATGTAATATTTTTCTACAGAGCGTTTTACAAAACGACAAAAAGGAATGTTTCTTTTAACGTACGCGGTGACAACGACCTTTTCCTCCGCCATGAGTATTATTTGGTCTTTGGCTTCCTGAACAAGCCGTAAAGTTTTTTTTAAATGAAATAAATACCATATACTCTTTCATGTATTTTGGTATTGAAAATGGATTTTATAATGGATTTTTTATGTCAATATATTTAAGTGATATATTGTGACCAAAGTGTGGAAATGTTTTCTTTCCATTATATTTGTTTTATGTCTTATGATTTTTATAATGGTACTAGGACATTTGACGGGTGGTTACGTGATAAACCATAGGACGGGTGTTGCCGTGAATACCAGTATGGGTGGTTACATTATAACCTCCAATCCATTGGGTATGGAAGTCAGCCGTATGGCTATTCCATTAAGTATGAATGGAAGTTGGTCGTATGGATATTCCATTAAGTGATATGTGTGGAAGTCGATCGTATGGTTATTCCACTTAAGTATGTTTATGTCCCAAGTTACCTTTATATGTTATGTGTTCTTTATATGGGTTTTATGGTAATCCTTTGGTTACAAAAGGGTATGTAATGATATTTTATTCAGTGAAGAGTTTTTACTAATTCATTAAGGTTAAGGTATTACTTTGATAAGGTATACATGGTTTACTTGATGTTTGAAAAACTATCAATTTTCATTCATTGTGTATCCCTTACTAAGATTTTTATGCTCCCCCCAAGTTTTTTTGAAATGTTTTTCACAGGACTTAATGTGGAATAGGGTCAAGGATGGGATCAAGGGAAATTCATGCTATATAAAACATGAAACAAGTCATGTTTCTTTTTAAGAGTTTTTTTATTCTATGGAAACTCAGTAGATGTGTCTACTTTGTAATCTTTTGAGATGTAACAGTTATGTCCTAATTCTCTAAAACTCTAAACCTGAAAAGATCCTCAATATGAATTATTCATTTAATTCAATATTAAGTAATGTTTAAGGTCGGGGCCTTATAGTTGGTATCAGAGGTCGGTTTAGACAACTTTAAGAGTTAGAAAAATGTTAAATTATAAGTTAATTTATGGTATGAATGAAATGACATAGCATTTAAAGATTACCATGTTGCTTCACCTAAGATATTTCTATGTCAGAATGGTTTTCCGCAGAGGAAACAAAGCAGCTATGTTGGGATGACATCAGGAGGAAGACAACCTTCCAAATCAGCAACCTGAGATGGTCGGAATCGGAACTGAATAGTTTCTTGTAGTGATGGCACAGTTGACTCAGGCTATAAATGGTGGTGGTATCCATGCACGAGATCAGCCATATCAACCACAGAGGAACATGTTAGTGGTGGAACATTTCATGAGGCAACATCCCCCATCATTCATAGGATCATCTGACCTCGTGCATGCTGAAGGGTGGATTAAAGCACTGGAGAAGATTTTTGATGTCATGGGGTGTTCAGAACATCAAAAGGTTAGTCTTGTTGTTTACCGTTTTGAAGGTGAAGCTGATCTGTGGTGGTCGATGGTGAAAAATATCGTGGATAGTGATGAGATTGAGGATCTTCACTGGCACGAATTCAAAGGTATGTTTCTTGAGAAATATTTTCCTAAGGTGGTTCGTCTTAGGATGGAAAAACAGTTCCTAGAATTGAGGCAGGAGGATGATTCAGTGGCTGCTTATGAAGCAAAGATCACTCGATTGGAAAAGTATGCTCCAAACTTCATACGAGATCTTGATAGTAAAATAAACCGTTTTTACTCAGGGTTAAAGCAAAAGTATCGAAGGGCTTTAGCTTCTCATGAGTTTAAAAGTTATGAAAAACTTGTTCGATGTGCGAAGAAGGTGGAAATGGAGTTTTCCGATGATCAGGTGTTCTATGAGAAACAACAGAATAAGAGGTCTAGTTGGCAGGCAAAGGGGAAGGATTCATCAAAGAAGCAAGGAGGTATGAAAACCAAATATCCATCCTATGAGAAGTGTGGTAAAATGCATCCTGGAGAATGTTTATCCATGTCTGGTAAGTGCTTTCGGTGTGGTAAGTCTGGTCATATTGCTCGTAACTATAAGGAAGATGATCAAGCAGGCAATGAAAAGCCAGCGGTTAGATGTTTTATGTGTAATGAAATGGGTCATTATGAAAATGAGTGTCTAATGAAGAACTTGACTGGGGGAAAGCAGCCAGACTACCAGTAGAAAGGGGTGGTGAAATCCTTTCCAACAACTTCAGCAGATGATGGGCCATCGAATGATGTAGTATCAGGTACACTATTTATTTGTTCATATTATTCCAATGTGTTGTTTGATTCAGGTTCTACACATTCTTTCATTTCTTATAAGTTTTCTAGTAAATTGGAAATTCCATCTCAAGATATGAACCCTGATATTATGGTAAAAACACCCGGAGGGAACATTGAGACAAAAAATAATTTTAAGAACCTTCCTATCCTTGTGTGTGGAAAGAATCTACCCGCAAACCTTATTTTTTTGCCTCTAGTAGAGTTTGATGTTATTTTGTTCATGGATTGGCTTTCTGTTTATCATGCTAAGATTGACTGAAGAGCTAAAATGGTTTCTTTTCAGAAGGATTTTCAGTTTGTGTACAAGAATGAACCCTTGATTTTGAAAACATATCGAGAAGTTGAGAAACTAATAAAATATGTAAATGAATGTTACCTTGCACATATTGTTGAAAATAAAGGAACTTTTCAGATTAATGATGTGCCAGTGGTAAATGAGTAGCTTGATGTTTTTCCTGATGAGTTTCCTGGTATTATTAATGATCGGGAAGTTGAATTTACTGTTGAATTAGTTCCTGATTCTATGCCAATTTCAAAACCCCCTTATCGAATGGATCAAGTTGAACTTTTAGAGTTAAAGAAACAATTGAAGGATTTATTAGATAAAGGTTTCATTCGACCTAGCACATCACCATGGGGTTCTCCTGTCTTGTTTGTTAAAAAGAAATATGGCTCTATGAGACTTTTCATTGATTATAGAGCCTAGAATAATATTACTGTTAAGAACATGTATCTTTTGCCTCATATCGATGATTTGTTTGATAAGCTCAAGGGAGCTCAGTATTTTTAGAAGATTAACTTGAGGTCGGGGTACCATCAGTTGAAAGTAAAATAAGCAGACGTTCCAAATATTGCGTTCTGTACTAGATATGGCCATTATGAATTTGTAGTTATGCCTTTTGGGTTAACCAATTCACCTGCTGAATTCATGGACCTTATGAATAGAATTTTCCATGAGTTCTTGGATAAGTTTTTGGTTGTTTTTATTGATGATATTTTGGTGTTTTCTAAAAGTAAAGAGGAGCATGAATGTCATTTAATGGTTATCTTGAAAACCTTAAAAGAAAAGAAACTATATGGAAAATTCAGAAATTGTGAGTTTTGGTTACAAAAAATTTCTTTCCTAGGTCACATTGTTTCGAAAGATGGCATAATTGTTGATCCTGCTAAAACAAAAGTTGTTGAAGAATGGACAAGACCCACAAATGTAACCTAGATTCGTAGTTTTCTTGGTTTGGCAGATACTACCGAAGGTTTGTTGAAAATTTTTCACGGTTCTCTAGTCCAATGTCTAAGCTAACTCATAAGGGTGTTAAGTTCATCTGGACAAAATAATGTGATGATTGCTTTCAGGAGTTGAAAAGAATATTGGTGAATGATCCATTTTTGTCACTTCCTTCCAGGAATGGGGAGTTTGTTATATATAGTGATGCTTCGTTGAAGGTACATTGTTGTGTCCTTATGATGAATGATCAGGTAATTGTTTATGCTTCACGTCAGTTGAAAACTCATGAGGTAAATTACCCTACACATGATTTGGAATTAGCTTCTTTTGTTTTTGCTTTAAAAATTTGGAGGCATAATTTGTATGGAGTAAAGTGTGAAATATATACTGATCACAAAATATTAATGTATATATTCACTTAGAAAGAATTGAACATGAGATAGAGGAGATGGCTGGAATTAATCATGGATTATTATTGTACAATTCATTACCATCCAGGAAAAGAAAATAAAGTCGGTGTTGCTTTGAGTCGAAAAAGCAATGCTTCATTAACCATGCTACGTTTGGAATGAGATCCTTTGGTTTTTTATTTGATGAACATTGGTATATAAGTTGTTGGTGCAGGAAGTTCTTCTATTTTGTTTCAGGTATTAGTGAGATCATCCCTATAAAACATAATCAAGAAAGCACAGAAGGAAGACAATGAGTGGCAGATAAAGTTCAGTTAATTCAGAAACACATGAGAATAGCTCAGAGCAGGCAGAAGAGTTATGCGCATAACCGGAGGAAGGATCTATCTTTTGAGGTATGTGATCATGTTTTTCTCAAGGTTTCTCCATGGAAAAGTGTGATGACATTTGGTAAGAAAGGAAAGCTGAGTCCAAGGTTTATTGGACCTTATGAAATTCTGGAGAATGATGGATCAGTTTCTTACCGAGTGGCTTTACCTCCGAGTTTATCTCAGGTACACAATGTTATTCATGTTTCGATGTTGAGGAAGTATATGCCAGATCCATCTCATGTTTTGAGTCCAGAGGTAGTTCAGCTTGAAGAGAACCTATCTTATGAAGAACAACCAGTCCAGATTCTTGACCGAAGAGAGCAAGTGTTGCGAAATAAGGTAATTCACCAGGTAAAGGTTTTGTGGAAAACCCATATTGTTGAAGAGGCAATGTGGGAATCTGAAAATTCTATGAGGGATAAATACCCCCAATTATTTTGATATGTGAATAAAATTGCGAGGACATAATTCCCAAAATGGGGGAAGGATGTAACATCCAAGGTAAATAATGAATAAAAAATTTTCATATTTATTAATATTTACGAATTAAAGATTAATTTTACTTTAAAAGGGTTGCTATGTTCGATAGTGTACCAGATACGCAACAAAGAGTTTCATTGAAATCTTTCGTTGCACACTAGTAATAAAAGAATATTATTTTAAATGGTAGTTAACACATAGCCGTTGTGTTTTCAGGAATGGATAGAAATAACTAAAATATTATTATATATGTTTTTTAAAAGTTTTTACTTTTATCTAACAAATGATAAAGGCTTAAAATACGGAAAGAATTCAATTTTAGGCGTATATGCCCTAGTTTTCACCAAAGGTTCACTTGTCGCCTTTTGATGGAGAACCATAAATAAATTTAGTTTTGTTCACTCTTATACATTCTATTGGACCAAATAAAACTCTTCTTTAGAATCGGGACATCAAAATTTACTTTGTGTAAATTTTTGGTATTTTTCCGATAAAGTTCATTTTTTAATAAATAGTGTAAAATGTTGTATTTTAATTCAAAACCTATTTTTAATATAATTTATTTATATGAATAGATTATCTTTTGAATTGGTTTTAAAGTGAAATTAGAATATATTTTTACCATTAAATCTAGTAGTGGTCGTTGGAATTAATTTCACTTTGAAATCAAACTTAAACTAGTGTCAATCTTTTGATACTTATTGTTTCATAAAAACACGCTATTTGCTCTGACAACGGGAATTAAATATTAAATTAATTAATGCAACATATATTTTTGGAATTTTGTAAAATGGAATTCATTTCTTAATTCGGAATATCAAATATTTCTTAGGGTGAAGTTTTGGTATTTTTCAATAAAACTTCAATTTTTGATGAATAGTGAAACCACAAAGTTGTACTTATAAAACCTGATTTTTTCGTTTAAATGAAATATTACCACTTATGTGTTTTGAATTTAAAAAATATGACATAAATGTTTGACATTAATAAGTAAAATGCTGTCTAATGGGATTAAAATAATTTTTTGGTGAATAGTAACTTTTTAAGTTTTTAATCGCGATTAGAGGTAATTAGTGTAGTTTAAGGTAAAAATAATGTTTGAATAATATGAGATGAGATTGAAACATGTCCTACCATCATTGGATGTGTCATGGCCGACCAGACAATCCATGGGTCATCTTGGGGACCCCATGGAGCCACTTTGGTTGGGAAATGACATAAATAACTTTTTATTTAATGTTAAAGTAAAAATGACACAAACATGTGATGTTTTACTAAAACAATTTTTACATGGGGTTATACAAGTCAGATGTTTGACTATAAATATTCATTATAAATATAAAAATATTTCCTATATCATGGGATTTTTTTATAATTTTTAGACATTTAATATAATAAATTATTTATGACATCATGATGATGCAGTGATTACCTCATTAATAAAGGATTTAAATAAAATGAAATGATAATGTAAAATATATGACCTAAACATGTCCAAAACCTATTGGATGGGTATATATCAAACCATTATCACCTTACCCATGAATTATATCAATATTGGACCTTTTGAATCTGACACTCATTTTAAAATAAAGTAACATTTCTTTACATTCCAAGCGTGCCCCTCCTCTCCTCTTATAAAAGGCCCCCACCTCTACCACCTTATCCACACTTACAAAGCCTTTGGCTCGGCCAAACCCGGCCCATTTTTTCTCTCCACATCCCTATATTACTCCTTGAAGCCTCACTATGGTAAGAAGTCTTCCAAAGGAAGCCTTTGAGCTCAAATCTAAGAGAGTTACCCGATTTTAAGGTGATGTATTCACTTGTGTTATTTTGTTTTATTTTGCTTCTCCAACCCCGTAAACTCTTTTTATTCATTTATTTTGTAACAAATTAAGTATCTTAAATATACTAGGATGTATTTATAAGAATATTTAGAGCTACACTTAGAGACATCTACATCTAATGGTTAAAGAACATACTGTTTCTGTGGGTGGCGAATTTCGGCCTCACGAAACGATGATTGTTCAATTTTCTTTCAAAAACTTTTAATGGTGGCCATTAAGATGTCACTGTCTATATATATGATATATATTATGTTTATGTTTTCCTTATGAATCTTTATTTTTTTCATTTTTGGTATACCTTTATGGTTTCAATTGTGGGTAAACACGATAATTTCATTTTAGGAAGTGCGGACTACCGCCCCCTCAAAGTGATGTGATTCGTTAATGCCATATGTGGGACATATAAAGGATGGATTTAAAGTTATTATATATGATGTTATACTAGAGTTATAATATACCTCTATATCATTATTATTTCATTCCATTAAAGTATGAGATAGAAATGAATGTAGCGTTCATTCGTACGTACGTCTTATCGTCTCCATGAACGGTACATTTCATTTCTTATCCCCAAATGTAATGTACTATTATAAGTACATGTATATAATGGATATATACGATGAATGGTACATCTAAATGATGATTATAATTATGGAATTAAAATATACATACCTCTCATTTAGTTTTAATTCCATTAATATGACAAAGAAATGAAAGTAGCGTTCATGCGTACGTACGGCTCACCATCTCCATGAGTGGTGCATTTCATTTCTTACCTAAAAATGATTTTGTAATATTATAAATACATGTATATGCTGGATATATATGATATATATGATATCCAAATCAGGAATTTCATTCTGGATATAAAGAAACTTTGACCACACGAACAACTTGTAATAGTAAGAAGTCCACTTTCGACTAAAGAACCAAATATCGAAAAACCAAACATTATTATCTTAAATGATTAAATAATGTTTATAACATAGAAATAAGTGATATAAAAGGAATAATGAACTTGAATAGGTTCTTAAGAAAATATAAATTAACTCAAGTTTATTATTCAGAAAGTTAAAGAACAATCGAGTCAAGTTGGACCCGAGGTAAGGGACTTCATCTCAATCTCCTTTCATTGAGGCATATTTTGTTTCATACACAACATTGTTTTATACGGTGTATAAACCCCTTTGACTTTTACTTTTATTCAAAAGGAATCCTTTTCTACAAAGAGTTTTACAAAACGACAAAAAGGAATGTTTCTTTTAACGTACGCGGTGACAACGACCTTTCCTCTACCGCGAGTATTATTTGGTCTTTGGCTTCCTGAACAAGCCGTAATGTTTTTTTAAAATGAAAGAAATACCATATATTCATTCATTTATTTTGGTATTGGAAATGGTTTTTATAATGGATTTGTTATGTCAATATATTTATGTGATATATTGTGATCATAGAGTGTAAATGTTTTCTTTACATTATATTTGTTTTATGTCTTGTGATTTTGGTAATGGTACTTGGACATTTGACCGGTGGTTACGTGATAAACCATATGATTGGTGGTGCCAGGAATACCAGGACGGGTGGTTACGTTATAACCTCAAATTCATTGGGTATGGAAGTCGGCTGTATGGCTATTCCATTAAGTATGTATGGAAGTTGTCCGTATGGCTATTCAATTAAGTGATATGTGTGGAAGTAGACCGTATGGTTTTTCCACTTAAGTATGTTTATGTCCCAAGTAACCTTTATATGTTATGTGTTCTTTATATGGGTTTTATGGTAATCCTTTGGTTACAAAAGGGTAAGTAATGATATTTTATTCAGTGAAGAGTTTTTACTACTTCGTGAAGGTGAAGGTATTACTTTGATAATGTATACATGGTTTACTTGATGTTTGAAAAACTAACAGTTTTGATTCTTTGTGTATCCCTTACTGAGATTTTTATTCTCACCCCATGTTTTATTGAAATGTTTTTCACAGGAAGTAATGTGGCATAGGGTCATGGAAGGGATCAAGGGAAAGTCATGCTATATAAAACATGGAAGTAGACATGTTTCTTTTTAAGAGTTTTTTTATTCAATGCAAACTCAGTAGAAGTGTCTAATTTGTAATCTTTGGAGATGTAACAGTTATATCCTAATTCTCTAAAACTATAAACCTGAAAAGATCCTCAATTTGAATTATTCATTTAATTCAATATTAAGTAATGTTTAAGGCCGAGGCCTTATATGATCGGTAGGTGTTGACCCACACAGGATCTCAAGGTGCTGACCCACACAGGATCAATCGGTGCTTACCCTCAAAGGATACCTAGGTGCTAACCCAAATAGGATCGCTCAGTGCTGACCCACAGAGGATCTCTAGGTGCTGACCCATACAGGATCGCTCAGTGCTGAGCCACACAGGATCACTCTTCATTATTCGTATCACTGCCAGCTATAGGGTTCCCACACTATGCTCACTTGTCTCCGGGAGTGTCTGATCCAAAATCCTTCGGTCGATACTACAACATCCATGATGTCCCAAGAATATGTATCTCAAAGGACCGCCACATCGTAGTGGTCTCAATGCAACAGACAGTGCGTCAATTGTACGCACGGTCTGTGAGCTATTAGCCTTTTAGTCCTGAGGGCCAAGTTGGATTTGAGCTCGATCCAACATAACCATATTACTACATTTTCCAAATCTCAAGTGGGGTACACTTAAGGGACATTCTCACTCCAAGGTTTACATCGCCGCTGGACGTTCACCAATCGAACACGTGCTTCGATGCTCATCCTGAGCAGGGGACTGCGGGGCGGCAGAGGCCGTGAGGGGCCGTGGGGGGGGGGGGGGGGGGTGGGCGGAGGCCCCGAGCAGCGCAGAGGGCTGTGGGTGGCTCGGGGGACTGTAGGGTGGCACGGAGGGCCACAGGTGGAGTGGCGGAGTCCACAGGCTGAAGGAGGCCATTTGGAGGTGGTCCTCGGTGGCTGTCCATGAGGCGCGGTCACACACTGTGTCTTCACCTATGGCCGGCTTGACCGACCGCCCTCCGTTGTCCCCTTCATCGCGGTCGGCTATGGTGCCAGCCACAATTCTCGTGTTCCACAAGTTCCAAAAGCCGGAAATGGTCGTCGTTACCATCACGATGAACACAAAAATAATGAAGAACTGTGGAGGGGTCAGGACATGTTTTTTTTTCCCGCACACTCTGCGTTAGGGCAGTAGCGAGTGGGTCAACAAAAATCAGGAATCAAAAACAAAAAACTCTAAAATTTAATATGAATCGTGGATCAACTCGTTTTGGTTGATCCACGTTCCCCATTCTTTTCAAGAATGAGGAATTTAACTAAGTAAATTCTTGTATTCAATAACAACCTCTACCTTGATGATTTGTCGACGGAGACCACTAGGAAAGAGACGATGTCATTGGGGATATATTATTGTCAATGATGTCGGAATTTCCTCAATCATTGGTTCGTTTTTCGTTAATGACGTTCTTCATCAGCCTTCTTCATTGGAGAAGCTCTTAGTTGGAGGATGTGTTTCTCTATGATTCTCACAAGGCACCTTCTTCCAAATACCACCAAAAAGAAGAGGTAGCCAAAATAATAGATTATGATATCTTTTAAGTTGTTGGTATAATTTTTAATTGGTCTAATTAATTAATTAATGGGTTTGTTTAATTAATTAGTTGGGATAGTTTGCATAATTAAGTGTGGAAGCCCAAGAGTTTTCTCCCCATTAAGAGGTATTTCGAAGGGGTTCAAGACTCGGGTCGTCCCCACCACTATAACCACACATGGGAGGTATACATCTCACAATCCCCACCTTTAGACATCCACATGGGGTTTTCCAAATAAAATATAAAATATAATGTTACACAATTTTATTTTATTTTATTTTTTCACAGGGAAACCTAAAAAATGACTTTCACCCTTGACCAACTACCATCGAGTTGAATGTATCCTTAAACGAATACTGGTGTTGCGAGTTCAACAGTGTCCTCAGATTTCAATTCCAAGCACCGGTTCAAAAATTACAAAAACTCGCTCGTACTTTTACTGAACGTACCTGAAAAAAAGTTCAGAAATTCATTATGGGCACTCCAGGCCTCTGAATTATGCACCGTCAATTTTCACGGAAACATTAAATTCCCATATATTTAAAAAAAATTACATGGAAATTCCAGGTCATTACATATATATTATAAATATATAGAAAATCTGTGTCTTTATATATATGTGTAATTTTTTTATAATACTTATGAATTTTTAAATGTGAGTCTTATTAATGTATTGATGTTATATATATTATATATTTTTTACAAAATAGGGACAAACACACTCACACACATAGACATATATGTATATAACTTTGGGTCTGAGTCTTTGTGTCTGTGTGAGGGCACATAGATAAAAAATTATTTTTAGGATGTTTCAAAATCAACAGTATTGTTTATTGGGAACTGGATAAAAGCACAACCTATGAAATAATAGCCACTAAATAATTAAAATGAACAGAACATCGAGATTCATCAAGTCACAATCTATCATCACATGTAATAAAACAATAAGATTTTAATCATATTTTTTAATATTTAGGAATTAAATAGTATATTTTACTTATATAGGAAGTTATCTCCAATAATTTACATGAAACACAAATATTAGTTTATCCTAAATCATAAGATTCATGATATATTGAGTTATAACAAACAATAATATATTGTTAATATACTTATTTTAATATTGATGTTGTCACGTAGGTTGTTTTATTAGCATAAATGAACATGGATAAATGTAAAATGTTCACAGATGATTATATATTTTATACATTCATCTAATAAATTCTATTGAATTAAAATAATAATTTATCCAATTTTACACAGAAATAAATTTATAGTTTTAGAAGGTAGTTTTACCGCCTTATAATGGGGCACCATTTTTTAATATAATTTTATACAATTATAATTTTTATATGATGAAATAAATAAAAAATTTTAAATTAAAATATCAATATTTACATTCAAATAAAATTTTCTATTTTTCTAAGAACATTGAACTTTTAATAAATTTTAAATAATACAGAGGTTTAGTTTAAAAAATTAATTTCATCCAATTTATTTTTATAGTTCAGTTTGGGTTTTTAATTAGTTTAATTTATAATTAGAACAATTTTATTTCTTTTATCTATTATGTGTCGTTATAAACAATTTTATGTTGAATTTGAAAATGATAACATATAAATATTTTTAACATTTTTACTTTACAAAAAACATTTTTTCATATCCTTGGCGGTATTAATATTAAATTAATTTCATACAATATGGGTATATAATTAGATAAAAAAGATTCCCTATTAAGAGTCATAATATTTATTATGTCTAAAAAGGTAAAAGTATTTTCTTAACAAAATAAATAGTCAGATCAATAATGATTAATTGCATCGATTATTGTAAAAATGTGTTTAGTTTATAATTAAATTTAATAATAAGAGTATAAATGTTGTAGAAACGTTTCCAAAACCTATTTTATTGAAATTATTCTACAATATAACCACTTTTATATAAATGGTTTCATTTTTTCGAATCATGATGTAATATATTACACTTATTAGTGTTTATCTTTTAATACTTATAACAATGTCACTCCCTCTCTACTATAAAACGACATTCACCCTACACACATATTCACAAAATTCAAGATTATTATTTAGTAAATACCCAACCCAAAAAATATAAAACATTCCTCCCCTCACCCATGTGTCCTAAATTTGGAATAAATTTGTCCATATAATCCCTATAGTGATAATGAAATGGAGTTACGTGAAAAGTGGTAGCATTTATATTTTTTTCGTTGTCCATCCATAAAATTATACTAATTCCATTATTATAAAATATAATCATTATTATAAATAAAAATATATTAATTAGGTATTTGTTTAATATTACACCTATGCACACATCCATTAACTAGTTAACGAAACTACCACTCATTTATGGAGAACTATCACCTAATGAAACATTTTCAATTGTTTTTAATTTACCACCTCTCATGGATTATAATTATGACAAGAACAATATTTTTTTTATAATATATGTTATATTTATAATGTATTATTTATTCTATAATATTTATATAACACATTCCATCATTCTTTCAATTATTTGGGAATATGATAGCATTGTTTGTGGGCATGTGGACTACCGCCTACTCAAACTGAAGTTATTCTTTCATGATTTACATATAATGTACTCAGGGTGGGATTAATTAAATATATATGAAATACATATAATTTATGTGATTTTCATGAAATAAATACCTTTATGGAAATATAATATATCATTTTTTTATTACCTTTTCCCACAAAGAAAATTTGGTAATGTTGTTCGTCAATGTGTGCACTACAGCATCCCCAAAGCGATGAGATTCAATTTTGAAAATACATAAATACATATATATCTATATGCGATTAAATAATATGGTATATATGATATAGTTATCATTATATAATGATAACTGTTACTTACCTTCTTTCTATAATGATCATTGACAAATTGGAACGTTACTCATGAGGATGTACAAAGTATCGCTTCCATGACTGTAACATTGGTTCATTTTACATAAACATCATTCCTAATAGATTTTAGAAGTATAATAGAGGTATTTATAGGATAATTGTGTAATTATTATTACCAAATATGAGTTTTAATTTTTACAACATTGACCATAGATGACATACAAAATCCATTTTTGACATACTAACCGAATATCATCAAAACCCCCCCGATGTAAACATAACTGTATATATAGTGGTATACAAAATTATAATATGAAAAATAAGTGTAATGATAAACATGAAAAATTTTATGATGAAATAAAAATAATTAACATAAGTTTATTATTCATGAAGATAAAGACATGTGTGATAGGTCAGACTCAAGGAAAGAGATTTCATATCAATCATCATTCATTGAGACATTTCTTGATGATACACAACTTTATTCTTTAATAAGGTATATATAAAACACCTTTGAAATTTCTTATACATATTTTTTGTATTATAATGTTATATACTATTTTTCTGAAATTATATTTCATATAGGTATTATGATTTAAATATTCAATGTGATATAGTACATTATGAATGTCTATCTATTTAATAATTTCCTCAATTTTAGTATTGTAGATATTATTTTTAATTTTTCTTTATATAGATATAAAATTATTATAGATTTTGTTTTATATTCATTATTGTGTTTATATTATTATATAAGATATCATATTTTTAAATGAAAAATAAACAGCTCTTTCCCATTTTTCAGAGTATTTTATTAATAAATATGGGGTTTGAAAATTGATGGTTTTTTTCAATATCTTAATATGATTAATTGTTTAAGAAATTAATTTTTATTAGTTAAATGATGATAATTGTAACATTTTATTGGTTTTTATTTTATAGTGGTACATGGACATTTGACTGGTGGTTCTGTGAGAAACCAATGGCGTGTGGTTCTTTGATAAACCAATGATGGGTGAGTCTGTGATATCCATCCAATGAATTGGGTATGGACTTCAGCTATATGTATATACCATTTTTAAAAGTGACAACTATTTAATTCAAATGCATGGTTATTCAATTTATAAGAGTGATAAGTTTAATGACGTCCCAAGATACATTTATTTGTTTTATATGCTTCCTATGGGTTTTATAGTAATATTTTGATTAAAAAATCTATGAAATTTTACTTTTTACAAAGAAAATATTTACTTTTTTTGTATGAAACATATTAATTTATGATTATATTTTCATGGTTTTTCATTTTTATCAATGGAATTATAGTTTCATTCATTTTATACCTTTTATTTATTCTTTTATGTTATTATCATGTTTTTAATGTTCTTCATAGTTTTTTTGGTTGATTAATGGTATGGATGAAGTCATGTTGAATAATGTTAAGGTTTTTCATAAAAGAGATCATGATTTATTTAAAAAGTTATACATAATTGTAAAATATATACTATTCAAAATATTCCCCTTTGTATTTTATTGTATTTTTATATATGTTCAATGGCCTAATTCATTAAAACTCTAATCATTAAAATGTCCTCAATATGAAAGAATGTATAATTCATAAAAAGGTTTCTGATTATGTAATGTTTTATGGTTAGGCCTTATAGTAGATACCAAAGAGAGGATTATATAACTTTAGAGGTTAGGGTATTATTAATATAATTCATGTAAATATTATATATTATGGTTATGTTATAATTATATTGATGTTAATTATTACTATGTTGCTTCATCAAAAGTATTTTTATTCATAATGGTATCTATAGAAGAACTAAAGAAGATGTTGTGGGGAGAAAACAAGAATAAAAAATTCTTCTAAAGTAACATCTTATGATAGTTGGAATTTGAATTTAGTAGTCTTTTGTAGTGATGGCTCAGTATATAGAGGATAAAAACAACGATGGTGTGTGTGAATGATAGACACATGTTCTTTTATTGAGTAAAATGATGATAGTGTAGTATTTTATGCAACAACATCCATTATCATTCATTAGATCTTCTAACCCTATGATATAATAGTGTTTTACTAAATAATTAGAAAATATATTGGATTTCATGAGATTCTCATATCACCAATAGGTAACACATTCGTTTTTTCACTTTGATGGTAAAGTTGATTAGTGGTGGTAAATAGTTAACAATATAAGGGAAAGTGGAATGATTGATTCCATTGAATGGGATGAATTTTAGAATATTTTCCTTGAAAAATATTTTTATACATCTGTTAGACATATGATGGAAAAATTATTCATTGAACTTATCCAAAAGGAGGAAGATTCAGTGGTTGTATGTGAATAAAACATCAACAGACTCATGGGGTATGTCCAAAATATTATCAAAGATTTTGATAGTAAGATAAATCTGTTTTACTCGGGATTAAATCCTAGATATCAATGGGCGTTATATTATCGTGAGTTAAAAATCTAAAATTAACTTTTCTAATTTCCTAAGAATGTCGAAATTTATTTTTACAATGATCATGTGTCTGATGAAAAATAGGAACAAAAGGGGTAAGGTTTACAAAAATGAGAAAAAATTAATTAGAAAGTTTGGTGGTAAGAAAACCAAATCCCATCTTGTGAGAAGTGTGGTAAATAGTATGATGTAGAATTTAATTCAATGTTTGTGAATTTGTTTATATGTGCTATGTTTTTCATATATATTTTGACTATACAAAACATTATTTAGGCAGAAATGAAAAACCAATCGTAAGACTTTTTAGTTCTAATGACATTGGTAATTATTCCAATGTCTGTCCTAAGTTGATTACCCAGGGTGTAGACCATCATGATCGAATGAAAAATGTTTTATAATTTTTTTTAAACCACCATATTTGATGTTATACCATCAAATTAATTGGTGATAGGAATGATATTTTTTATTTGAATTATACCAGTACTCTATTTTTCTCTAGATAATCACATTATTTAAGTTTTGATAATTTTAAAAGTATATTTGGAATATAACATTAGGAATAAATATAGAACATTTTGTAAAAAATATCGGTGGATATATAAAATAAACCATGATTTTGAGGAATCTAACTATTTTCATTAGTGGGATGGAATTTCCTAAAAATATTATTGAACTTCCCTTAATGGAGTTTGGTATCATTTTTGGTATGGATTGGAATTTATTTTATCCTAATAAAATAGATTGTAATGCTAAAAAGATTTTCTCAATTATTTCATACCATTAATAACATATCTAGAAGCAAGTAAATTAAAAATTTATGGAAGTTAATGTATGTTATATTGGGCAGTTAATAAAAATAATCACTTCTAATTAAAGAAATCCCAATAGTGAATAAATTTACAAATGTTAGACTTGATTATTTTTATGGAATTATTCTTGAATGGGATGTTGAATTCACTATTGATTTTCTTCATAATGGTATTAATATTTTTTAAATACCATATAGAATGGATGGAGTATAAATTGTGGTATTGAAACCCCATTTTTATGAGTTTATTAATAAAGGTTTGAGTTGACTTGGAACTCCACCATGGGGTGCTCCTATTGTAATTGTGAAAAAAATATGGTTCCATGAGACATAACAGTGATTATAAAACAATGAATAACATCAATAAGAAGAAAAATTAAAATTTTTATCATATTTATAAATTATTCATTCATCTTCATGCAGCTTAGTTTTTTCCAATATTAACCTAAGGTCTGGGTACCATCAGCTAAACGTGATGGAAGATAAAATTTTGAGGACAACATTTTGAATGATATATAGGAGTTATTATTTTTTATTAACACGCATATGGATATCAAATTCACCTTTTGGCTTTATTAATCTTATGGATATATTATTGCTCACTTTTTGGATCAGATTGTTGTTTTTAGAAATTTTTTTTGGGTATATTAAAAAATACATGAGGAACATAAATGGTACAAAAGGAATATTTTTAAACCCATAAATGGAAATAAACTATTAGGAACGTTTTATAAGATCATATTATGGTTGAAAGAAATTTCATTCCATAGAAACATTATCTCTAAATATTGAATAATTATTCACCCTAATAAAATAAGTTTTTGAAGAGTGAAAAGTACTTACCAATGTCAAAGATATTCATAGTGTTCATGTATTATAGGTTTATTACCAATGGTTTTTTGACAGGGATTCTCAAATATATATCCCACTATCTAATTTAACTTGGAAGAGAGTATGGTTTATGTGAACTGAATAATGTGATTTCTTTTATTATTGAACAGAATGTTGGCAAATTCTCAATTTTTGGCCATGCCTTCCATAATGCTGATTCTTACATCTCTTGTTATTCTTCATTAAAAGGACATGCTTATGCCCTCATGAAAAATTAATTGTTAATTTCTTATTCTTTATGTTAATTGAAAACTCATGATTTTAATTACCCTATACAAAATTTGGAATTATATTTTTGTTAATTTTGGATTAAATTTTTTATAAATCACTAGTATAGTGTAAATTATTAATTATATACTGATCATAAAATTTGTAAATATATATTCAGTTCAAAATAATTTAAAATGATAAAAATAACATAGTTGGAACAATTCAATGAATATAATTGAATGATTCATTATCATCCTAGAAAATAAACGAACAGTCAATGATTATTTGTGTCATAAAAATGAAATTCTACATTAACTATGTAACATTTGTAACATTAAACTTTGGTTAATGATTTTATTAATTTTGGATTATAATATGTGAATGCAGGGACATTATCTATTTTTCAGGTTCTATTGAAGTTCGGTATGTAAAAATAAACTATGAGGGCACAGAAGGATGATCATCAATTTAATGAAATGGTATAATCCATTAGAAATGGTCAGTTGCCTATTTCTAATATTGATGAAGGAGGTGATTTATGGTGTTGGAAAAGATTATGGGTTACTTTTGATTCACATTTGGCTAAGTAATTATTTTTGGAGGCTTATTGTTCTCTATTTTCCATTCATTCGGAAATCACTAATTTTTCCAGAGAGTTCATGTGTATTACTGGTTGGAAGAAATGGAATTATATATTACTAGATTTACCAAGAAGTGTAATACTTGTCAGTAGGTTAATATAGAATTATAGTTTTTGAAGGGGATGATTCAACCATTTCTAATGCTGGAGTGGATATGAGAAAATTTATTGATGGGTTTCATGTTATTATTTGCTAATAATTTTCAATGTAATACAATGATTTGGGTTAATATTGATCAAAAAACCATATCAGTACATTTCCTTCCCATTCAAGACATAATATCTCTATATCATCTCTCTAAACTCTAATTAATGGATGTTTTCATTTTACATGTTGTTCCCCACTCCATTGTAATAGAATGTGATTCCAGGACAACACCTAATTTTTATGAAGGACTTAAGAAGTAATTGGATACGGAAATTATTTTTTGTACAGATTGTATCCCTAATCTGATGGATAGTTTGAGTTAAAGATATCAACCTTATATGATTTGATTCATTCATTCTCAATTGATTAAAAGGTAAGTTTGGATCAATACATGTATTTTTTTGTTATATATTATAATAACATTTTTTTCATTTCATTATACAAATACCATGATTTAGGGAATTATATGGGAACCGATGTCAGAAACCATATTTTTGGGATGACATAGGAGAAAGAATATTAGTGGGACCAGAGTTTTAATAGTAAATGGAATATAAATTTCAATATATTTAGAAACACATGAGGAAGGCTTGGAGAATGAAGAAATGTTATGTGGATAACTGGTGAAATTATCATTCTTTCGAGGTTGGTGATAATGTATTTTTATATGTTTCTCTATTGAAATGTCTGATGAATTTTGGTAAGAAGGTGAAACTAAGTCCATGGTTCATTGGACTGTATTATATCTTAGAAAAGATAGATCAGTTTCCTACTGAGGGGATTTAACTTCAATAGTGTACCATTATCGCAACATATTTCAGTTTTAAATGTTAAGGAATTATGTTCCAAATTCATCTCTTATTATGATCCCTAAAGTAGTTCAGCTGGAAGTTAATCATTCTTGTGAGGAATAACATTTTCAGATCATTTCCCTCAGATAGAAGTTGTTATGAAATAAGTTAAATCACCAATTTAACAATTTATAGAAAACCCAATTTTTATATGTGGTAAAATTGGAATTTGAAAATTTTATGAGAGAAAATTATCCCCACATATTTGATAAGAGAATAAAATTGTGAGGAATAAATTACTAAAAGGTGTAAGGATTTCACATCCTAGGTAATATTATAATACTTTTTTTAATATTTATTAAGTAAATAGTAATATTACCTTAAAAGGGATGTTATTTCCAAATCATACACAACATGAAACAATGAGTTTCTCAAAAATCTTATGACGCATGCCAGACTGAGTTATAACAAGAAAATGTATATTTTTAATATTAATGTTTAATATAATAGTTATCACCTAGAAGTTTTATCACTGGGAATAAATAATAATAAATAAACTATTTATTAAAATTATTATAAAATGGTTTGAGATTCAACCAATAATTTTGGTAGGCTTAAAAATGAATATATCCAATTTTAAGTATAAAAGGATATATATTTATAAAAAATTGTTTCATCACCTATTAATGGAAAATATATTTTATGTATATTTTTTTCCCTTCTATATTTATTATATGAAAAAATAAACTTCATTTTTTCAATTAAAATATTAAAATTTACTTTGGGAGATTTTTGGTGTATTTCTAATAGCATTCATATTTTAATGAATAGTGAGTAATACTGAATTATAGTTCAATACCGATTCATAAAATTTATTTATATAGATAAAAATTGTATCTTTAATGTGTAATTGGATCCATTTAATATCATTTAATCCTAATTAGTTCATGGGTAACAATTTCACATTGATTATAGATATAAATACATAACAAACATTAGAGAATGTTTTTCATTAAAAATTTGCTTTGTCGTCCCGTATATGGTATTTATTTTAAAATAATTTTATCAATTATGTTTTTGGAATTTGGGATTATTGATTATATATTTTTAGTCAACATAATTTATTATTCCAAATTAGGTAAACTTATTTTTTATAATAATTATTAGTGAAATAAATTACAATTAATTACATTGAAAAGGTAACAATGTTGATACTTTGTGGTTAAACATAAATCTTAATAGTCTAAATGGAATATAATGTTTTTCAAATACCATTGGATTGGATTTATTCAACCATATAACCTATTTTATTTATTTGGGATCATTTTTTTGGCATTCCTCTTTTTGTAGACTAGTTAATGGTTTTTACCTTTTTATAATTACATGAATATAACTACAATTCCACTATAAAAAGAAATTCACCATCCCAAATTTTTGACACATATCAATAAACATTGTCTCATGCAAACAATAAATAATTAAGCACCCATAATCTATACTATCACCTGTGTCTCCTCACTATTGGTGGGAATCAAATGATTGAATCCCTTTTGTTAAAAACCAAAAAGAGTAAACCAAAAAATCGGTAAAATTATTTTAAGTATGATTATGTTTTATTTCATTCCCCAATAATTAAATTATTATTATTCCATAAATATATAACAAAATAATTATCATATATATTCAATTATTTTTTATAAATTTTTTTACCTAAACATTTATAAACATCCAATACAAGGGATACAAAATTATAATTTGTGTATATACAACTACCACCTCACGAAATGATGTCATTAGTTTTCCCTTTACCACCTATCATAGTTTGAAATTATGACGCAAAAATTATTTTCATATGATATATATAATATTTATAATTTTCATTTTTTTAATTAAATTTTTATATAAGACATACCATCATTCATTACATTTCTTGGGAATATGATAACATTGTTTGTGGATGTATGGACCACTAAATCCTCAAAGTGATGTGATTCATTCACTATTTATATTAATTGAATGAATGATGTTTTTAATAAATATTTTGTGAAATATAGAATGTATATATGATATAAATATATTAATTAACATTCCGGAAATATAATATATCATTTTCATTGTAAACTTTTCTGGCAGTGAAAAACTTTTAATGTCGTTCATGGATGTTTGGACTACATCCACCCCAATGAGATGTCATTAAATTTAAATAAAAAAATTATATATATAATTATATATTATTAACCTAAATTAAATATATTATATAATTATTATTCTAAAAAGATACATGTTACTATCCTTTTCCCATAAAAATCATTGAGAAATAGGAACGTTACTCATGCGTACGTACGACATGTCATCTCTATTATTGTATCGTAGGTTAAATTTACATAGCCATCATAAATGGTTTATTTTAAATGTATAAAAATAATAATTACCTTAGGATTATTGTCCTATATATTATTTAATGTTGACCCCTTTGATCATCGTTGGCCTACCAAAGTCGTTTTTGACACACAAACCGAATACAATCAAAATAGACGATATAAATATAATTTTTTAATTATTTGTATAAAAAATTGTATCATTTAAAATAAAAGTAAGTATAAAAATGAAATATATGATGATTCATTGAATTATTTAAAATAATTTTATTATTCCTAAATATAAATACACACGTGACATGTTCAATTCAAGGAAAGGGATTTTTTCCCAAGAAACATTATTTGAGGAATTTATTCATGATATACACATTTATTATTTTTTAATGTTTCCTTTAAATCCCCTTTAAAAATCCATGTCCATATTTTATCTATTATATTTTTTATAATATTTTTCAAAATTGTTTTCTTTTATGGGATTCTAATTTAAATGATCTATTTTGTTCGAGATTCATTGAATGTTGAAATATTTAATCCATTCCAACATTTCAGTACTCATGACATTATTTTACAGATTAATTAACATGTATATTAAAATACTTTACATGGAATTTTATATCAATTTCTATATGTGGATTCCAATGAAATACATAATGTTTTTAAAATAAAAAAGGTTCCCCTCATTCCATTTTTAGTGACTTTTTTTATTAAAAATAGTTTTTCAAAATGAATTCATTATTTCAATATCTTAAAATGTTTCCCTGTGATTAAAAATAATATTTTACGAGTGAAATTTTGAAAATAAAAAAAATTTATGTGTTATTATTACATATAAATATATTTAGACATTTGATGGGTGGTTCTATGATAACCCAATGTGAAGTGGTTCCGTGATAAACCAATGATGGGTTGGTCCATAGTCCATGAATGCATTGGGTAAGGGAGTCATCCATATGTTTTTCCATTTTGAATAGTGTCATATATTTAATTTTATCTCATATTAATTTAATTTATATGTGTTCTATATATAACGATATCCCAATTTATAATAATTTATTTACTATAATTTATATGTGATTTATGGTGATATTTTGAATTGAAAAATGTGTAAAATGATCTAATTTTCAAAGGAAACTATTTAAAACTAATTTAGGTATAAAAGTGTTACATTATGATAATGTTTTACAGGGTTTTATTTCATATTAATGGAATAATGGTTTCCTTTTTTTATATCTCGTACTGGTCTTTTTATGATAATACAATGATTTTTAATGTTTTTCATATGACTTAAAGAATAATAAGGGATCTAACGAAGTCATGTTGAAATTTTTGGTGCTTCTTCAGGAAATAGATCAATCATTATTTTAAAATATTTAGATTGTAGAAAAATGGATACATTTAGGAACTATTCACTTTGTATTATATGGTTTTGTTATGAATGAGTTATGGCCAAATTCTATAAAACTATACACATGAAAATATCTTCTATGTGAACGAAGGTAATATTTTTTACATAAAAAATTATTAATTAATTATTTATGGTTAGGGCCTCATTCTCAAGTTTAGATAATGACACCAATATTCAAATGGAAAATCCATTAAATTTCTATATTTATTAGGTTTTGGTTCATATTCAAATGTATAATATACAAAATCTAATATTTAAAGATTCTTATTAAAGGATAAAATTTTTGTTTCCATTTAAACATTGATTGCATCATATTACAATTTTATCATGTCTTTAAGATCATCAATAAGGCCCTAGAGAAGTACCTATAAATCAAAATATTGTTTAGGATGTTCTTCTAGTTATAATTTGATAAAATATTTTTTCCCATCTCCTCATAAATTTAATCTTTAGATGATTTTTCCAATAAAATAATGATTTGTTACAACCTTTTAGAAAATGAAGTGAAAAAGAAAAATATCTAGGGGAATCGTCTCCCAGAACTCTACATTCAATTATAGTGGATGAGTCACCCCCATTTGAGTTGTCTTTTTCTCTAATTCCATAATTGTTTTATATGGTAGTGCATCAAGCACCATGTTGTACTCATTATAATTGTCCTTTTTAGACTGTTATTTATCCACATACTAGGTATTCATTGTTTTGGTGTTTTAGATTTGTCCTTGTGACTTATATCCTTGCATCGTATACTAATTCTATGACCCATTGTTTCAAACATTTCACCCTTCTCATTTTTATACAAGAATAAATATATGTATAATCTCATCAATCTTGATAATTCTGTGATAAAGACTAAGATGTATATTATTTCTTTATAATTTAGTTTCATTTTTCCATATTCACCCTCTATGTGAATTTTGATGTTCAGTCTGAATTAGATACTTCTAAATTCTTCTAGACCCTATTTTTAGGTATGGTAGTCAGAACCATTTAAATGATCCATGAAAAAATGATCCCCTACATTACCGATTGATCTCTATACGTAAAATTGATATATACATAAGAAATTTATATTATGTAGATGAAAATAATAAAAACAAATTAAATTTTTTGTTTCACTTCCCCATTGACTAAGTGATCTAGATTTTTATAGAAATTTTACCAAACAACCTACAAAAAATCTTCCACACACACATACCTTTATTCAATAAAATTTTTCAAAAAAAATTTAAAATATAAATAATGATAAGGAAATATAGAATATAAAATAAATAACACAAATGAGTTAATACACTTTTAACTAATTACAAAATGCATGGAGGAATCCATAGTATAAATTGATTTTATTATAATTATATCATTTTATGTGATGAATATATTATAAATAAAAATTAACTCTTAAAAAATTATGATCTTTTCAATAATTTCATTGTTAATCATGTAATCTATAGTTGTTCCACAATTTTCACTGGATATCCTACATACATGATTACAGATAAATGTGACCAACATGGGTCAATAGACATGACCACTTGAAAAAGTTTACCAACCCAATGAGAGATCATCTTTTTAGATCATCCAAACCACTTATCTACAAACTATTGAACTGTCAGCTATTTTGAACATCTAATAGACCTACTACCATGGTGGAAACATGATTTTAAGGAATAAATGAACCCAATTCCATTAATCGTAATTTTGGTTCTTTGAACGTCTGATGATCAGAATAATGGCATTTATAACAATAATCTTCAACTTGATGACTTGTTCTGTATAAAACCATAACTACCATCCTTATGAACATTCATCATTCCTTTTTAATATTTGTGTTACACATTAATATCCTTATCCAATTAACCAATTACCCACAAATTAATGATCTTGATTAATAGATTCACGAGTTAAATAAGTCATGGTCATTTCACCGTCATTTTGACTACCAACAGTCATTTGGTGACCAATCATTTTCTCCTCCGGTATATTTTTAATGGGTTTGTACTTCAAGTTTCCTGAATGGAAAAATTTATTTTTAACCAATTGGAATTCACTTTTGTTTTCATATAAAAGAATCCTACCATATAGAATTATTCATAATTTTTATAACAACTTCATAAACCCATCTATCACCTTCCAAACTTTTGTTTACACTGAATACATATCTTCTTTTGTACATAATGTACCAATAAATGGAATTAAAGATATAAAATCCACTTTAATTAATCATTCTGTATATAAAAATCCTGTTATATGAAATTGAGTATATAAATTATTAGTGATCTGTTTTTTACATAACCTTTAATGAAATCTTCCACCCCAAATAAATAAATCAATATATTATGCTCTTTCCAAATAATGTAGTATTAACATCAATACATCCTATGAATCTTTTAATAGATTCATAATTTATCTAATAAATATAATAACAATATATGATATGTATAGTAAGTTAGAAATCATAACACACATTATCCTTACAATAGATAAAGCATAGGGAAAATTCACTATGGATAGATACTCATATACGGTTGCAGGTGTCAGCACCATAGATAGTTAGAATTGTCCAGATAATGATGTATAGTATATTTTTCATTTATCCATTCCAAACCATTAAATTATTTTATAAATATACACCATCTTAAATAGAAACAATGATCATGAATCATATCTCTTTGTATCACCATACATAATAATATCCATTTTTTCCAAATATTTCAGATCGAGTCATTTAGAAAGCAGTCACACACAAAAATATATTATTCCGAAATATGATCCATCAATCAGTATTTAATTTACAAAATAATTCTATATAATTAATTTACCAAATTAACATACAATTCAATAAAAGTAGTGATACTTATTTCACCTGTTGAATCCTCCCTCTAACATAAATTATTCGAATACATGATTCCACTATCACAGGTATTTCTATTGCTCATCGAGGGTATTATTCAAGTAATTTAAAAAAAATTATTCCCATGTTATAGTATATCTATTTAATATTTCATTTAAATATCCTTATCTAAGTCACCATGATGGAAAGACTTCCTGACATCCATTTACTCAAAATACATATTTTCTAATTAAACCATGCTAAGAACTATTGATGTGATATAATATATATTGTCCAATGTGATTATATCCATGAAATAAAATCCTTGCATATACTATAACCCATTACCAATAGTTTTTTATTTTTAACAATTCATTCCATCATTGACTTCAATAATGTGGTAAACCAACTAATTTTGATGTTCTGTTTTACCTTATGGATGTTCATCCATCATTAAAGCAGTTGACATTTAATGTATTTATCTTCCTTATAATTTATAACTCTTGATACATAATTTAACTATGATAATATTCCACCACATTATTTTTAGGCTCATATTCATTAGTTTTTATTTGAATGTTTATATCATGGTCAATCCACAATATTATTGTATATATTCGATTAGTTGTCCTCAACTAAAATGGTTAAACTAGACTATGTGGTTATACCCCATCTATTTTTACCTAAATATACTATACTCATAAATTTAGGGAATATAAATCTTAATATACCTCTTTGTGTTCAACTATTTTTTATCTTTGAGGTCTTTCTAAAGGACATACATTTAGACTCCCGATGCCTCTATCACTTAAATACAAGTTCTCTAGTTTTTCAGATCTACTGTTACAATGATCAACTTAGAATTTAATTTATTATTCCATTTCTTATCAAAATACACCTTGTTTGATTACATCAATAGAACCTATTTATAAATAAATATATCCCAACATCTGAACAATTTTTTCCTTAATCATCTGATACACGATATAAAAAAAATTCATCTCTATAACTAAAGAAAATAAAAACAATTATTCTTGTTAATTTATATCTATTGTATTTACATGTAGATATAAGAAACTACAAAAGAAATTAATATGATCTACTTATTTTAATTTTCAGGAAAATGGTTTCTTCAGATATTTTCATCCAACTATCAATACTAAACCTCAGATTGTGAAGTGATTCATGGTTTATAGTGCCTCCACCTGAATTACCATGTCAATTACCAATTGAAACCACATAGTTGTAGATTTATCTTTCCATGTCTAATTTATCCTTTCATATAATCTATTAATCTATCAATATTTCATGAATATATTCTATTGAGTAATTCTTTTCTCCTTGTAAATGCAGTTTATGTTATATCTAGTGTACTCACCATCATATTTCATTCGATTTCACTTAAAATACTAGAAAAATTTCCTTAATATCATTTCTTTCCACTTAGTAAAAAGATAAAATAAATAAAACATGTTTTTTTAAAGTAAATCTATATTTTTCTAATATATCATTCAATTAATTTATCAAATAAAAGAAAAATACCATAGGATTTAAAAGGTTACTGTCTACAAACAAATGAGTATAGAAGATACAATATCATGTTCTCATGCTTCAAACCATCAATGGTAAAAGAGACCGTATTATATTTTCCTTCCAAAAAACAATCATACAATTGAATTTTCATATGATAAATATTCATTATTTCCTTGTACATTATCTATTTAAATTTATTTTTACTGAGATAACTGAACATGTACTTCCATACATTTGGATCAACATAATTTTTATGTCTAATAACATCACTCCCATATAAATTTAGAATCACAAAAGGGTCCCATAAATTTCCCTCTTTTGAAATAACCTAGGATCCCTGGGTTATCAATGTCTACAAATTTAAAATGTTAGTTCCATATACAGTATCATCACATTAAAAATTGGAAATAAATATACTCCTATATAAAATGATGTATTGAAAATTTTATTGAGTCAAGAATCCACCATTTTTCATTTGGATATGAAATATCATTTAATTTTATCTTCATGTGCTTAAAGATCCCAAATATTTACATTCAATAACATTGTATATATATGGATTTACATTAAAAATTGATAATATTTTGAGTAAAATGATTCTCTTAAGTTAATCATCCAAGTATCTACTAGTGTCTTCATATTTAGGAAACAATTATTATGATATTTAGTTTTATTTATATAGAATACGATTTTAGAGGATGATTTAAATATTTTTATACCATATAACGTTTTTATTATTCTTGTTATTTACATTATTATATTATTTCTAATTTGGATGGAGCAAGAAAAACAACTTGATGTGAATCCTCCCACACGTCATTTCAACTGTTGGTTTCTGAAATAAGCATGATTTTGATGGGGTGATCTACCACTATCATCATTATTATGTACACTAAAATAAATTTAATGAAAATCCAATCTCAAATTTTATTCACTAAGTATGATATTCATTGTCACATCAATCATCTTATCAATATTTTTACCAATGTTTCTAACTATATTTTCAAATACAAGAAAACAATCTAAAAGTGAATACTATAGAGGAATCACCCATACACCATTAGTAAATGTCACCATTACCAATTGGTGACACCTGTATATAATTTTAAATTCATTAACATGACCTTTAATAAGTATTACATCAACCAACAACCAAAAAAACAATTATCATGAAATGAAGTCATTATTTAGGGATGCTTTTTTTCATACATGTCTATCAAGGATTTATAACATCCATTGTAGTACTGTTATCCTGAATATTGAATTCAACATTCCTTAAAATGTTTGATATTACCAGTTCATGTTCATTTCTATAAATAAAATTCCATTCATTTTCCTTATCATAACTACATTCACTCCTTACGGGGGAATAACTATTTATTTCTAAATTGTATATCATACAGTCGTCATTTTCAAAAATCCAATATATGATCCATATAATTTATCAATATAGGTATTCCCTTCATCAGATTCTATACCTAATGTACTATAGGTGTGTTGAACCATGACTATCAGAACCGACATCCATTGATACCACTTTTGGGGACGGAATCCATATTTCACAAACTGAATCCTGTAAAATTGTACTCTAATACCGCTGATAGACTAATAGATGTACGATCGATAGATCCATCAAAAAATAATTTTCTATAACAGTGTAGCAGAAAATAGAATCTTCTTAATTTTTCTATATCTTCTACCCTTATGTGAGTTCTCCCTATGTGGATCGTCCCTATGCACTTCTAATCATATAAGTCTATCCTCACATTAATACCAAATAAAAAAATGCAATGTTCTAGAGAAAAAAATCAACAGTAAAATATTCTAATGAAAAATATGAAATATGTGAAAGAATACATATTATTTAATGTGATTTGATCTAATTCCTGTGTTTTTGGGGGAAACCACAATTGAGAAATATTTTTGTTATATCTATAATATTATAGGTGAAGAACAAACTAAAAACATTTGCAACCAACACCAGATTCTCATTATTCTATCAAAGGTTTGGTTAATCATGTTATCAACAGACATTCCACACTTTACCCAATATTTCCCACATAAATTAAATAATAATCAAAAGAAATTAGGGAATTTCATTCTACTTTATCATGATATCTCCATATAAGAGGCATGACAACCAACACAAGGTTACCAACTAGATATCCCATTAAGATCACATATTTTCAAGACCTATGAGTGAAATACTATAGAATACTTTGTATATGTGAACCTCTAATGGACTTATTTCCATTGAATAAACCCAAGTATTGATAATAAGATCAATACAATTTTTTAACCTGATCATCTAGTTCCCTAAAAATCTAATGATATCAAGAAGGAATCATATCCAAACACATGTGAGTATCCACCACTCGTCATTAATTGGGAAATCCTCCCTCAAATATTCAAAATTATTCTTTAGATCAATAATATATTAATATTAAATAACTGTAAATCAAATCTTATACTTATTTTAAAAATATAGAGTCAATATGTCTTCAATAAATTACTTATAATTTCCATTTTCATGAATTTTAAAAAACATATTTGTACCAACATCAGAAATAAATTAGATAGTTCTAGAGTTTATAGTTCCAATAATATAAACATGTTCTAGGGATATGTCATTCCTCACATCATCCATGTAATTGGGTGTCACTCATCCACCTCCAAGAGAAGTTTGGATAATATTTCAACAAAATCACTTCTCTACATCCTAGTTCATCTTCATTATTCAATATCATTCTGAATCAATATTGACACACATAATGACATTAGGATAAAATTTATATATTAAAGGATAATTTTTACAACCCTAACTTTATCTAGGGGAACATATTCATTTCCTTCAGGATATTTCTCTTAGGACCATGTTCTAAATTTCAGGTTTCAACTACTATGGAGTTTATTAAGATATATAGAAATAATCATTTTTATTGTATTTGAGGTCCTTCATCCTCTTTTAGTGATGATAATGTCTATATTAGTATCTTATGCCCCATCAATTTCATTTGTAATTAGTTCAGTTGGTGGATAAATAGATTCATACCATGATAATTATGGTTCACCAACTAGACACCCCATTTATGTTGAATTTTATTATAAGAAGATTGGATCCAAATATACCTATAGTTTTATTAAAAAAATAAAACATTTCACCCAGATTCATAACATATTTGTATCTTGTACATATAATCTCCTTCAATTTTATATGCAATTGACCTTCAAAAAATTATTATATAGTTAGATATAGACTTTAGGGTTTGGTTTTGACTGATCCATATATGTTATTAACCTCCAAAGTACAAGGATGTATTAAACCATTGACCCTTTAATCTTCTATCTACCTTTTGAGCTCTTATATATTAGTAGTATCCAACTAGAAATAAGGAATGTATACCAATGAACCTCCAAGAACTAGCTCAACATTACATCCTACCTGTCTCTTAATAGGGTTTCAAGAAATTTATTTTGGGAACACATCCCTGAATCAATCAACCACATAAGTAAATTCAATCATACATAACCACTAAATATCCATTAAAGGATTGAATTTTTTCTAGTCACCCTTCATATTCCAACATTATTTGAAGGACTATAAATCCCTCTCACCCTTGTGAATATGATTACTACCCTCTACTATTGTAAAATGAACCATCCATTAGTAATAATCCACTTATTCATGATGGGCGACCAACCCCTCCATTCCTTGAAAGGCATCGAATCCATCATCATGATAATTAAATGGTACCATAATAAATGAAATTTTTCTATAAAAATGGATCATTCCTTTAATTAGCATACAATCCTGAATATGATCGACATGGGAGTATAATGTGTCATAAGTCGTCTTGAAAATTGAACAGCAAGCCTATGTATCACAAAAAAATATACATATTTGAAGGAATGTGACGAATCTATTTATAAGAGGAAGAAAATTAGTAGAGTATATTAGAATCATTCCTTGAAAATTACATTACCAAATTTCTTAATCCAATATTATATGTGGTAATGAATAAATATTGCACGATCCTCCTCTTTGTGCTATAACCTGATTAACTGGAGTGACTATTTCTAATTGATTAAATATATCTAATGCCTAGGAAATTTTTTCATGACCGTCTCCTCTATATGAATGTCATGTAAAACTCTATCTTCATTCTTGGTGATGTCTAATAAACATTATCATGATGGTGGTTCTAGAATTAATCCTCCCCCACACAGCATAGATGGGATGTTCTGAAAAAACTATAGTTGACCCAATTTTTTCTAAAATGATATTATACGACACTAAAATGTTACCTCAAATACTAGATGGCCTAACACCTTTCTCCAATCGAATAATCTCCAATTAATAAATCTGGCATGATCCTCATCCTTGTGCTACAACCTGCCCTCATGGATTAATTTTTCTCATCCGGATCTATGTATATGATTCCTAGATACATCATCCATGACATCCTTATCTTTATGTATGGCCACTGTTTCTCTAGTTACCTTCCTATTTATGTGTTACATACACTACTAAGTATTCTATAGATACCATGTATTTTCTTCAACTCATCACAGATGGGAAGCTCCTACAAAAATGTTGTAGATTCCATAATTTTTTATATCCTACGAACGCAAAAGGGTCTCTTGAAGACTAGGTATTCTTATTCATTGGCTACCAACATTGGTGAAATACTAGGTAACTATTATAGGGTGTCACCTGGATACCACTACTCATAATCATAGTGTCTAAATCATCACATATGTCCACTAGCCTACCATTAATATGTCTACATTCTGAACTGCCCTATCTCACACTATCAACATCCCTCGGGTTCCCATTATTGATGATGTTTTTATTCAATATTTTAATCATGGTACAAATAAGAACACATTTACCTGAGAATGGATAGGACTCCTAAGCCATTACTCAAACCGTCTCACTTTTGATTGATCATCTATAGTATCGATGAGGGCAATGAACTCCAAATCTATAAAATGAAATAATATTTTTCAAAAATTTCAAAGACACCGATTGTAGGATCACAAAATCCCCTATATGACCATACATTTTGGAAAAATAGAAGAAATAATCCTAAATTATTGACATTAGATCCCTCCAAATAACATTCAAATACTAACCTTCCAAGTTTGAAATATCCCACCAGTATTTGGAAAATCCATGAAGAAAATATGAATGGAACTTCACTCTCCTCTCAATAGGTTTATCTATATTCATGAATATAGATAAGATTATTTTCATGCATAACTCTATAGGATAGGGGGACACTATCCCCTTAAAATTTTATTGTATGATTCTATTCAAACTACTATGTCTACACTCTTATAAAATGGGAGGAGTATGGGTCCCCCTGTATTATATTCATAAGTTAAAGAAGCTCCCATTAAAAGAAATCCCAATCATTCATTTTGTGAATAGGAAGTGTTTACCAAGGTGGGACTACTGGTGTAATCAATACAAGTTCAGATCCCACCACCAGGGGTGCATATTCATCACCACCCTCTTAGAATACTAATAGAGGACGTCATAACAGCCTTTCTCTCCACATGTCCAACATGTGCTTAAAATAAAATCTAAATATGTCACAATACAAAAATATTAAAATATAATATGTTTCAATCCAATCAATGTAAAACAAACCCCTTTTTCTTCTCATTATATTAGGTTAGTGTGATAGGAACATTTATATAAATCAATATAGACATTGCATACTACACACTACTATTTAGGATAAGGTTCAAGCTATGTGGTCACGTATATATATCCTAGTATATAGATTGTAAATTTTAATTTTTAGTGGAAAACACAAGTAAAATGGAAATAGGTATGCCTTTTTAATAGTTAACATTTAATTTTATTTTACCATTTCATTTATTTTGATTCTAATTTGTAACATTTGACTAAGGGTTTAACTGTATGGATCACCACATCCAAATAATAAGCTAAAATATACCTCATAAAATAAAATGTGGCATTTATTTAATCCCAAAAAATTTATTTTCATGCCCCAATAGAAATTTTAAACATAATTCATGGACATATTAATAATTGAATAATCATTCTCTATGAAATTCACAAAGTAATATAAATGTGGAATGTCATAATGAAGGAAATATAAATCTTATAATGTAACTTAAATGATGCATGATAATTCTTCCTTTACATATCATTCAATGAATAAAAAAACTCGATCATATTAATAAATATCTCACATTATTTCTGTCACACCATGGTGGAATAAAATTAAAAATAATATAAAAAATACAGAACACATATCACATACCATGAAATTTGTCCTTTCCCTATACATGGTTTATATACTCTCATGAAAAACTCTATAAAAAATTCTAAAACATTCCTAATCTCTAATATTATATCCAAAAATAATATGAAAAAATAAATATAAATATCTGATGCCACTTGTGGATGTCTCGTCGATGTTCACCCGATAGTAGTAGACAAACTGGTTGAGAAATTGATCTAAAGTGAACCTCCCCATGTGCTAGAGGATACTGACTAGGTGTGAGGTTATAAAGGTATATTGATTAGAAATTACACCATCATGATCAGATTATCACAATTGTGAAAATAGATATATAAATAGTGTATTCATAGTAATGAAATAAGATGTGGAAGATAATGCGTACAACAATAATAAATATTTAACATCTTGTCTCATGTAGAAATTATGATATGTCATATTTCCAAGGAAAAGTAATAGTCAAGTATGTATTAAAATAAATATTTCAATAGAAATAAAAATTTCCAAATAGGAAACCTCCAGTAGAATCATGAGTATATCCCATTCATATTCTCCCACAGTCCCATGTTTTAAACATATAATGTATCTACAATTGGGTGCTTGCCCATGTCCCTTCCAATGTCAATATAATATGATATGGTACCACCAGTGGCCAATATATGGTGCGAGATAAACCCATTAGGCCACCCCCAATTCTGTAAATAAATATCCTATTAGTGTATAGAATTTGGTATTCTGCAAGTAATATGGTTAGCTATGATAATGCCATAAAGGGTCAGCTCTGGATCCAAAATGATACTAGGTTGACGGTACCTGCATCAACAGAATCTGGATAATCTCTAAAAACATTACCATGTTTATACAAACATATAGACTATATACATAGAGACATCCAAACCCATATATTGACATTTTACTATAATCATGGACCCATGGAATATGTTAGGCTTCATTAAGTTACCTTATTATCAACAAAAGTATCATGGGATTTCATTACCATTATCACAAGAATGTGAGATTCAATGACCATTATCACGGTACTAGGTTCTCTATGATCATTTATCACAATATGGTTAGTCATGGCCATTAGTCATATCATATAGTATCCATTATCATATCATGATAATACGGGACCTCATGTCCATATAATATCACTAGGGTCACAATGATCATATCACAATCACAAGGTCCCCATTCCCATATAATAATTTAATATGGATTGTGATGTTTGTATCATAAATTAATGTGGGATATAATCCCAATTTAAGACATTAGCATAATTGACTCCATTCTCGTACATAGTAAAAAAAGATAGGACTCCATACCTACATATTAAATTTAAAACGGGATTTTTTTTTCATAACACAATATAATATAATATCCTTGACCAATTCAAATTATAAGAGTATCCATTCCTAATTAAATCATTTCTACTCATTATAGATTTAACTAGGTCCAAAAGTTATTTCATAACTCATCTCCATTTAATTCTAATGAGGGCATAAACATTATTACATATAATTAGGTGATGTGCTCCTACAATTCAACTTCATTCAATTTATTTATAATTGAAAGTGTTTTAGAAGTGTTTTAACCCAAAAAATACAAATTTCGTTCATGATATCACAATGTAAATGTATGTCCTAACACATTAATAAGTGTTTTCACTATATAACTTGGGTATCCAATTAGGTACATGAAATAGCACATCAAAATGGGTTTCTCTCTTTGAGGGGGATGATAACAACATGTATTGGGTTATATCAATTTATTTGGATTTATTATTTGGAACCAAATTGTGATAGATTGTTATTCTGGTAAAAGCATAGTGAAATTGAAGTGCACCCATAACACATATTCTGAAGCAAATAAAAATTGAGGGATAAATACTATACCACCTAAATTATGACAATAGAGGATTATATTCCCAATATTATCTTTTCGTTTGGTCTTAATATATATAAAACTACAAAAAATAGAAAAACTCCCTCAAAATTGTTATATGAGCCCACACCTAATCAATTACATCATGAGAAATAAAAGTGACGATTTGTGAAAGATGGATAGATATATTTCTGATTCACATCAAACGTGTTAATTAGTGTTCAAATCAGTGAATGTATCATTATTTATCCATGAAACATGTCATGAAGGAGATAGAGATCCTTAATGGAGTAGATTAATACCTTATTCCGTTGGAATGATGAAAATAAATGGGTGGATTAAAAAATATATTAGTAAGGGAAAATGGTAATTTTTTCAATAATTTCATGGTTACATGGTTTGGCCATATGTTTTTTCAAACAATGCACCAACCATGCACACCCCACTTCCTTAAAACCCATATACTGTCATAAGGGACGACAGTTCAAAAAACCATGTGAAAATATATGTCAATTCCCTTCCAAAATTGTAGAATATTTGAAAATGTACGGGGAATATGGTGAATTGTTAAGGAACGCATTGAACCATTATAGGACCACTAAAAATCTAGGAATTATTAAATGAATATATGAAAACTAGATGACATTGTTTCTACTAACACAGCAGCCCATTGTATTGTTCCACCAGTCAGGGTTCTGGTCTATAAACAGCCTCAGACACCCCGTGTAACCTTTTAAACCTCATTAGGATTTCATATTTGGTCAAAACCCATTAATTTCACTGAAAATTAATGGATCCCTTTATTTTGTAAAAAATGGGTTCTTACAATGTGGATCTTACATTCCACATATTAAGTATGAGATATCTCTTCCCCATATTAACCTAGTGTCAAAATCCATACATTGAATATTTCTAAAGGGGTAAGATATAAAACACATTATCTTGTAAACCATAAATCTCAAACATCCATGTGTGTTACTCAATGAAAAAAATCACAATAATCATCACAACACAAACCAATAACATCAATCCCAGAACAATGGTCACCTTGACTTCAATTGGAAAATGTGTTCGAGGTTGATGTTTTTGTGTGTGTGGAAGTTTTCGTATGTTGCGATTTCTTCGGCCTCCACCGAGGATCCGCTGATGTTTGTACCGGTGTGGTCGATGGACGAGACGAGGACGGTCGATGGTGGCCGACGATGGCCGCCGGTGATGTAGTTT
The DNA here is from genome assembly GCA_963277665.1 of Viscum album. Classification (NCBI taxonomy): domain Eukaryota; kingdom Viridiplantae; phylum Streptophyta; class Magnoliopsida; order Santalales; family Viscaceae; genus Viscum; species Viscum album. The sequence goes on from OY728128.1 coordinate 1,306,029,067, forward strand.
ACGGGCGCCGGTGAACCTCGCTGGTGTCCCGGTGAAAGTGGGTTTTCCGGTCACATCGGGGGCGTATCCCAAGGATGACGAGGCGGTGGCAGGTGATCTCGGGTTTCAAGGTGGCGAGTGGGCTCGCGGCTCGAGGAGTTATGCGGTTTCTTTTGATGGTGGTTTTTTTGAATTTTGAAAAGTTTGATTGTATCCTTGGGTCTCGGTAACCCCTATAAACCGGCTTTCTGATAATGAAAAAAATGATTTACAGTGCTCGAAACTCAAATATCTGTTTTCCATCACAATATCTAAAACCATCATTTATTACCTACCTTAAAACTCATTAAATAATATGATAAAAGAAAACAAATTTTATACCAATTTCTAATAGTTTTTCTCAACTGAATCATTTAAATGATTTTATCTTATTTCACTACATTACATAAGGTGAACCACCCTAAATGCTTGACGAGGTAGTCATGGGGAGGTTATAGCCCCTATATCATAGTGTGAAAAAATATGAAATTAAATTTTCAATATCAGACACATCTATCACATTAGATTTCACAAAATGATAATATAAACCAAAAATTCTAAATTATAAAATAAATACTAATATATTAAAATAAATCATACCACCAAATTGGTTCACCACATGTAGAAAAATAAGAACACAAATAAAACGGTCTTTATCTCCCACCACTCTGATTCATACATCTCCCTCAACTCTTGTCATTACCGAAGCAATATTCTCTCCTGTAAAAACCTTAATGTGTTCATATCCATAATTATTATTTCAATAATATGTAAAAGATTATCTGGTATCCATGTTGATTGGAAGACCAATAATGATGTGAATACTACTATGTAAGCAGACACCAATGGAATCCCAAAAATAACCAGCCCACAATTATAATTTTAATGTAAATTTCTCAAAGAAAATAGTTAAATATAAAGACATAAAAAATATTTAAAACTGTAAAATTTAAAATCGAATGTCTCAAGGACATGTTCAAGTTCTTAATAGAGAATACAATTTTAATCTATTTCGAGGGTGTCTCTACGAATTTCACAAAGACAAAACCAACTGTCTTACTCCTGAACACTGGTAATAAACCACTCCACAATTCAAATTAAAATATATGTGTAATATAGAAATCATTGGATCCCCAAATCTCCTAAGATATTTTTTTCACCCTAGGATATCAATCACATACATCCCCATGTGATGTGTTCACCCTAAGATAACAATAAATAACAGTATATCCCCTAGAGTAAATGTTAACAAAAGATTAAAAGTAAAATTTGAAGGATCCCATGTGGGTTCTGTTTACCATAAATTATCCATTAAGAGTGACCAAGAAAACATACACATAAAAAATCCCAAGACAAAGAATAAATAAAAAAAAGGCATTAATGGGGTTAAACCTTTAAAAGAAGCAGATATACCTCTAACCTCATTCCCAAAACCATTATAAATAACTATCTTCTATTGTAACATTGAACACAATTTCTACCCATTTTCTAAAAATACCATCTCAAGAAATATTTTTAAATATGAAAAACAAATTTAATCAATTCCAATACCAATATTTATTTCATGAAAAAATCCATTTACATTTTATGTAAATTTATTAATATTATTCCTTCATATTTCTATTATCAAAATCTATCAGAAATTATCATTTAATGAATACAATTTTCACACCAAAATTAGGGGACTATTTCGAAAATGGTTTTCAAAATCTAACCATTTTAATACCAAAATATATTATGACAAAAAGGGGATAACTAGAGAAATTGATATTTAAAATAATTTAATTTTTTAAAATAAAATAATTCATTGTTCACTGAAGTCAGCAAGACCACACACCACATTAATATAGAATATGAAATACATTAGGTCAAATCCTGTTACCAACAATCATATATGATGATTTCTAGAAAATTCATCTAAGGGTCGACAACACTTCCATGGACTATCGAACCACGTTCATGCATTCTTAGACTCACACTATCCTTTAATGATTAAATAAAAAACACATCAATACTTTTTAATTATAAAATTACAATTATTTATTTGGATAAAAACAAAAGTATCATTACCAACAAAAAACTCATCAGGTTTTTACCGATTATGGATTTTTCATGTAACGAATTGATAGAAATCCCTTACATTTTATTTATCCGGATTTGAGCAAAAAAACCAATAATAGTAATTCAATAATAAATTTAATTAATAATAATGGGATAAAAGATAGAGAGATAAAATGGTTGTAAAATTCATCGAATCTCTGAGATATTAAGTATAAATGTTATCTCAAGGAAAACATATCCAACAATGAAAAAAATCCCTTCGATATTGGGGAGACTCAACAACTCTCCACTAGAATTTATAAATTAATATAATTTGGTGAAGTAAGAGATTTTAATTGATGATGAAGGGGATTAATGAAAGAAAAAAAATGTTATACCTACATCAAATTGATGAGTAAATCCCCTTGATACACCCTTCATGAAGTGGATTAAAGATATAATGAAAATAAGGGAGCCCACATCTCTTTCTTGTGGATGAGGATAATAAAATAAGATGGATATAATAAAATGTTCATAGGATAAAAATTATAATCACCCAATTTTAATGAATATATAATCATATTCATGGTTTAGTTTTATGGTTTTCAAAATCATGTGCCAACCATCTCGTAGGAACTGACCTAGAGAAAACTGCTCCCATGGTTAGGCCACATAGTTTTCTGAACCATTCCCCAACCCTATGATTTTGGACTATCTCATTATATAACATTGCACACTGTTTTATTTAAATCATGCGCACACTGAGTTCCATGTATCCATCTGAAACATAGTTATGCCTTTTTCCACTGAATTGAAATAGTTTCATCAAAACCATGTATAAAAAATTGTAGAAACTCATACTCTCAATATATTTAGTTGAACCACCTTTTACGAAAGGGTACCCGTATTTTTTTTTCTAATGTTTTTTGAGCCAAAATGTAATGACCATGAATTCAAGCCGTGGAATTTCCCATCTAAATATATAAATTCTTTATACATTATAATATAATATTATAGGCGTACAACACTTTGTCAACATGAAAAAAGCTATATTAATTTAAACATTATATTTATATAATCAAAATGGATATATGAATTTAAAATATCACAGTGAGACAAAAATATAATTTAAGATAATGAATATATAAAAATTTATTTATGCATGATCTGATAGAATAATCTCAATCATGAATAAAACTAAATATCTCAGTAAAAAAATAGTAATACAATATTAATCTTGAAAAAAATACATATAACATCGATATAAAATATTATTGAATGATGAATTCAAAAAATATTGTGTATATATAATAATTGGAAAAATTTTATATCCATTTCAATTCTAATTTTTGGAACAGTAATATGACTATTGGAATAGCATCCAAACTATTGGAAAAGTAATCTATTTATTAAGAATTGTAATCTAATGGTTAACATAGTACCCTCTACAATGGAATCATAAAAAAATATTTAGGTATCTTATAAAATAAGTATGTATAATATTTATATCATGGTGAATGTAAATAAATGATTTAAAAAATGATAAATTATATTTTAATATTTTTCGGATCATAATTGTATAAATTGATGTTTATTAAAAAAATTATTCAGATAAAACATATTTTCATGAGACGTATTTATATAATAATATTGTGTTTTATTTAAATGATAATTTAATTTTATGAATCTTTAATTATTTTTTCAACATTTTATAAAATTGGAGATGATATTAATGCTAATATTTAAATAATAAGTAACTATTTTAATTTTATTTTTAATTTATCTTAATATTAAAAGTATTTTAAGAAAATTTATCTAATTTTTATTCTATGTTTCAAAAAAATAGAGGGTTTTTTTGGTATTTCTAGGAAATAGATGAATTTTTGGTGAATAGTGATATTCAGTAAATTACCGAATTTTTTATTCTAAGATAAATAAAATAATTTTTTTGTTATGACTATTTTATGAACCCATTAGTTGAAACAAAAAAAAGAAAAAAAATTTCTATATAGTTACAAAAATAAATATTCTCTATATTCTTGGTCATAATTTAAAAATTAATGGTTATGATATTCATAAATACCCCACTCCTCCCAAATTAATGAACACACAAACTAACTCATCTACTCACACATTATAATAATTTTCTGCAGAAAAATTTCTATGAAATTATCTTCCAAATAAATTATCCAATGTACTATAGGTGGTGGTATCTTCCAATGATAAATCCATGTTTCATTAAGTAGAATCCCACGAGGAATCATAAAACATAGAAGGTAATAACATGAATTGAGTATTTTATTTTTATCTCCCCCATAATTATCCAAAATCATTACCTTAGACATTTAATAATAACTCCCCTACCATATATATTATGTAACTTAAATCTGAAAATTTAATATCTATAATTATTCATCATCTCTTCTCCTATTACTCCAAAAATGAATACATCATCTGTATTATGATTTTTTCATCACCTTCATGGATGATGAGTTTTCATTTCCCAATTCTATCTTCTTGTATGGTTTAAATTAACATATAATTTTTTACAATTTTTTTAAAATTTTATATTATATATTTCTTCTAATTAAGGAATAAATATATGACCATAATATTAAATTAGTCAAAAATATTTATTCATGATTAGTAAAACCACCGATATAATCTAACCATATAAAATTATTATTTTAATAAATGAATTATACATATGTCAAGAAATATATAGATACAAGAGACCATTTCATTTTATCAACACTGATGAATACTATTTCATTTCACATCTATATTTTGGACAAATTTTATGAGAATAATAATAATTATCCACATTTGACTTGGACTTCCAACTAAGAAGTGAACACTTCAATAAAAGTGAAACAAAAATATATATCACCTATAATGGTTATAAATGAATAAAATTATTAAATAACATATGGGTGGAAAATATAATTAACAATTAATTAATGAATCTAATTTTATTATCTAGGAAGTTATGTTTAGGTGAAATGAAATCCTTGATCATGTGTTATGTGATCTCTCGAAACCACTAATTTTCACTAGGTCTTAACTTTCTCTATTTAAGATAATTTATCTCTCTATTTCATGTTATGTAATGGATAAAAATTGTGTGTTTATATATATGTCTACTAAATATATTCCAATCATATTTTAACTTTTATAATTGTGTAATATATGGCTTATTTTCTATTCTCAAATTCCCTTTTTAAATCAAACCCTGTTAATGGGAAATTATCAATCCATTAAACCATTTATGTAACACACTTTTAAATTATTTTCTCCCAAATGAGCATCGGATTTTTTTATATATTATTATATATTCATATTTTAATGATAATTATATTTAATTACTTCTACTCTATAGAGTCTTTATTACACATCACGGGGTTATGATATGAGGAATGATTATGCATCCCATTTCATTCCTTGGTAAAATTAATTTTATTCCCTTTGATTGATTTCAATTTTTGGCACACATTATCATGTACATGTCAAGATATGTGTTACTAGAAAGAGATCCAAATATTTTAGTGATTTTTTTGCATCTTGAGATTTTATTTATTGTATTAGGGTGTGAACCTAATCTGCAATAGGGAACTATCTACAATCTGATGTTGTCTTGGAAGTTATCCATGACTTATTATTTTGTAATTTTTTATATTTAATCCATACTACTAAGTTACAATGATATTATGTAGCCATTTTACCTATTTTATTGTCCTATGTAATTTTTTTAAAAAAATTTCCTCCACAAAATTTTTGATGAATTTATTGATGAAAATAAGTACTACAATAAAAGAAATTGTGAAAGATTATTGCAATTTATTTAATAATGTGTTATCAAATAATCTACGAGAAAATATGACCATATGAGGTCCATACCAATTACTTTATTAGAAAGAACATCTATATCCATATTATCTTCCCAAAATAAATCTTTGAAAATGATTTCAGTATTCATTATTATATTCATGATTTCCATCCACTGAGATTTGGGTCACTAATAAAGATGAAAATTACAATTTCTAACATCATCCTCTAAAATAGAAGTGTCACATTCTTACAATAATTTATTCCAAGATTTATTTTTTGAAAAATAGACAGTATGAATATATCAAATCATCCCCACTTCAAGTAAAAATTAATCTCCACAAGAGCCATAAAAACCCATAAAGATTACATAGTGACCACAAAATATTGAGTCACATATCAACAGGCATGGGTTTCCTTTAGAAGGATTAGCTTTATTAATTTTGATTAACATAGGTTTTGGTGGAAACAAAAAGTCTAAAAAACATACCATTGATGGATTGTAATTACCAGGAATCCCCAACATTATCAATGTCATGAAATCTTTCAGACGGTTATCAATGTAACTCATTTACACATAACAACTATCTTATATGGAAGCAAAAAACTAAAAAAATGTTAGTGAAATTTAAAGTGAGTTGTTTCTATAAAAATGCATCAATGTTTAGACACAACTAGAAGTAACTTTACCATAGTTTTACCTAGGGATAATACCAACTAAATGGGTTCATTGGTTATTGGATTGGTCATAACCACATGCAAGAATAAAATTATTTACAACAGATCTTGTTTTTAGTCACATGGGATATTCTTTATAAAATTCATCATCTCATTAAGAACAATTTTAAATTACATGATTCAATTTTTTGGGTGGAAACAAAATTGAAATAATTACCAAGGATAAAATATATTTAATCCTAGAGAATCATTCGAAAGTATATATTTATAATTTATAATTTATTTAAACTTAATTCTAATATTCCATTTTTATTTAATTATTACTTTATGAAATTTCATACCATCGATTTTTTGGTTATGCATGTAGACTAAAATGATAATAAAATTGTTAATGTTTAACTAATTATATATTCATGAGAACATAGTATTATTATTCAATTAATTATTTCATATCATTAATCTTTTTATTACTTTTCAAACACCTCCTTAAAACATGGGAATTTAGAAATATGTGAGAATAGAAAATAGAAAAATTTATGCACCCATGTATATAACTCCTCCCTACTCAATGGTTATGGACATAACCTCTGAAAAAAAAATATTTTCTTACATCCATTAGAGAGTTTTTATGATACATTACACATGGATAGGTCATCTATATATAAATACAATATCAGATATCTGAAGATGGAGACCACTCTTCTAAAATCAAGTCAATCAACGATTATATACATGTTTAAGGCGGAGGATGAATATAATTTGAAATATTCAACTTTAGTATTGATATTATTAACATATTATATTAAATATATATCTCGAATCACTTAACCAATTAGATAATACTACTCAAATACACCACCATTGTGATGGATAATACTAATGTATTTCTTAAGGAGTTGTCGTGCCTTCCACAAAACCGAGAGGTAGAATTATTAATAGAACTAATAAAATTATATCTTCCAATATTCAAGACACTTAATAGAATGTAAATCCATTGTTTAGAATAACTATAAAATTTTATAGGAAAATCAATAAAAAGTTCTCATATTCCTGATTTCTTCACCATGAGTTGAATTGGTTATCATTTTTAGGAATAAGTATGGGTTAATGATATTATATATTTATTATCTCAGGCTAAAAAAATAACAAAAAAGAACAAGTTCCTCCTTCTATAGATAGACGACTTGTTGTTTCATATTTTAATAAACTCAAAAATATGGTGGGGGTATTTGGTGAAACTTTATTCTATGATTCTGACATTTACAAAGGATTAAATATATTAAAAATATAGTAAATGGATGTTTTTGATGGAAGAATTATCATTTTGGGGGAATGTTATCACCAGTAGATGAATTTATATAGACTGTTATAGCAGAAATTAAATTGAGAAGGGTTTGAGGAAATAATATATAATATTGATCCACATTTTCCATGGAATATAAGGATATTACTATTGATTTTTGAGGAACTTATCAATATTTTACAAGTTAGAAACCAATATAACGTTAAACAGAAAAATGTATTTCTGGATAGGTGACTGTGAAGATAAATTAATATCATTGAAAAAGAAGAATTTCATTACACCATTTTTCACTCTATCACTATGTTTTTTACTATTCATGGTATAAAAAAGCATTAAATAAGATCTTGGGATATGTATTAATGAAATATTACTATTTTATAGCTTATGCCTCAAGGAAGGCGAAATTTGGTGAGTAAAACTACCTAACATAGGAGATATTGTTGGATATATTTAGTTTTTCAATGAAAATATTTTAAAATTAACTTAATGGTAAGAATTATAAAACATATATGTACTATAATATACTAATGTTTTTCATAACACAAAAAAATAAAGACATGAAACAATTAATATGGTTTTTGATTGTCAAATACTATGAAAACTCAATCCTATACCATCATAGAATGAATATTATGTGGTAGTTTCACTATATTGAATAGATCATATAACCTTATCATTGATGAAAATTAATAAGGATCAAAACTTCATAGATATAAGAAGAACTATGATGGGAATAATAATGTTTTGAAAATCATCATTCCTTTCTCAAATTATTTCTTAACCATACCATTTCGATTAGATAAATGATCATCGAGGAGATAATTTCGATATATGGAAGATCCTATATACTATAGAAAAATAGAAATCCACAATGACAAAAATTAATGAATAATGAGTTCTATGATTTGGTTCATGAGTATATATATACCATCATATTCTGAGATACATGGGGATGTTTTTATGATAAACATATCATTATCTTATCATACCACCCAGGGAGCCAAAATATGTATTAAGAACGTTGAGTGCACAACATAAGGGACAATATGAATAAGAAGACCACAGAAAATACATCAAAATTCATTGTATGTCATCAGGTTAACATTAAATAGAATAATTATTTAGGGATGATGAAACCATTACCTATACCTATATGGAAATGAGAAAATATCATCATGGTACTTTTCATTGTACTTCGGAAAACATAAATATAAAATAATTTAATATGGGTTCTGATAGATCCTCTTACTAAAACATCCCACATCATTTCAATTTTATAAAAATTCTCAGTTGATCAAATTGTAATGATATATTTCATATAATTTTTGATATTGTATGAAACAACACTATAATTTATATCTGATTGAGATATAATATTTAACTAAATTTTCAATAAGAATCTAATACATTCTATAAATAAAAATTTTAACTTCAACGTGACTTATCTCCAAAAAATGGAAGGCCAACCTGAGAATACAATCTAGTTATTAGAGGATATGTTGAAAACATGCATCATGGAAATAAAAGGATATTGGGATCATCATTTACCTCTAGTAGAGTTATCATAAAATAATATTTACCAAAAAAGAATGCAACTGGGTCTATATGAATCCATTTCTAAGAAGAGATGTAGATGAAATATGTATAGGGATAATGTTAGATATTCTAAGAAGTAAGGTTATGAAAAATTGAATGAAATTTCTTTAAATTTCAAGACCATTGCACTACACATAATTATTGATCAATGTCAACAGAAGTGATATGATTAAAATCGTTGTTGATACCTTGAATTTGAATTCAACGTAAAATTGTTCTTTAATATATATCCATGGAAGAGGGTGAGGAGATTTGGTAAAAAGGGAAATCTAATTCATATGAACAATAGTCCCTTTAATGTTCACGATCATGTTACTGTTGTGAAAGATGAATAAAACTTTCAAAACCCATTTCTCAAGAAAATGACATATTATTTGTAGATCTTGAACCATTATGATAGAGTTCTACACAACTGGAAAACTCGCTAATTAATACATTGTAGAAAAACTATATGTACACGGTGGTGACATAGAAACAATTGAAATCCATGATGTTGAAGCAACCTCACTTATTGTCACCTTCGTATTAAAACACAATTTCATGGGAGAAATTTCAAAAGATGGGAAGCAGGTAAAAACCTTAATTATATATATATATATCCCTTACGAATATATTAATGTGTCATACATTGTAATATAATATAATTCACACACATCACATTATAAAATCAACAAAATTTTATTATATTAATTTAAAAATTACATTTAGAGTATAAAAATGTCTATTTTCATTTAAAATATTTACAGTAATAATAGGTTGCAGGAATGGCCAATATTATTAAAACAGAAAAGGAAATCCAATTTATAACTAGGTTGAGTGTAGCTCCCTAAATTTCCCACGGTACGAGAGTCGTGAATTCTGCTAATAAAATATGTGAATGCTCTAATATTTTCCAAAGGACCTAGTGACCTTTAGGCCTTCAAAACACCCCTCAAATAATTATTCCTCAAATTCCCACTACGTAGAAAACTTTTATCCAAGAATCATCCAGAAATCAAGTATAACCCCTTCTAGAGATAATTAACATATGATTATAGATATGAATGTAGTGCTACTCCATAGAGAATTTAGCATCATTTTTTACTAAAATAATATGGTTTGGATCCCCTCCATCAAAATTGTTATATTTGGGAAGACAATAATTTTTACATTGGACCATCTTTCACTCTTTTATGTTTCTCACCCAACGATGCTTGTGTGACCTATGCTACATCATCAACTGGCTACTATACATCACCATACTGAAAATATCTATAGAAATCAATGTGGATGGTTGACCATATGTCCCTCAATGTAGATGGTTTAATTATTGGTGGTATCACACCCATCAATCTTTAAATGATGCCAACTCGACGACACATTCCTGATGTATTGTAGAACATTAAAATTGCATCAGGGTATTTCATGAACACTTCATGTCCCCTGTAACATAGAAAAGTCCCAAAGGCTTAGTTTTTAAGTGTATCAATTATAGAAGGACAAAATACCCAATACTAATACCTAAGTACCCATAGGAAATAAATTCCCAATTAGTTTGTAATTGGTGTTACTGTGTCATTTCTTCCTTAAATATAAACCAGATTACCCAAATCAACATTTTCAATGTAGTTGGGTGTGATTATGTCATCAAAAACAGAATTTTTTGGTGTCTCTTCCATCAATAATGAATTCCATCACATATATGTCATCACCAAATTGTAGGGCCCAAGGGAACTCATCCATCACCGACACTCGATTGCCTCTTCCACGATGTCACCATTGAATATAGGGATACCACCATCTATCAAGCACCTGTCATCCAAAAATGGTATTTCATCATCACATGAACCACCCAGAAAAACAGCCCCCCCTAAGTGATGTTGAACACCTAGAATCATACAACCACCATTCTATCCCATAACCCAAAACATCTCCACACAATGTATCCCTTCTTGAAGCCTACCAATCATCTCCTGCGAAAAAACACATGTTTTTACCAACCAAAATACAAAAAATAAAATCCAATATCCAATAAATCATTGATCTGTTGTCTAAAATTACACAAGGGCTTACATATTTGACTCAAGACCATACATGGGGAGGGTTTGGCACCATGCTCAGATGATGACCCCTAACCCCACTCCTTGAATGAGATATCATTAGAATGACTTCCCTTTAGAGGCCCAAAAAACTCAAACATTGATATTACATATTTTTAGAAAATTATTAATAATATTACAAAATAAAACTCTTGAGGATAATTATTTTATAGTGGAATTGGAAACATTGAAACTTAAAAAATGTCTATAATAGTTATACATATTTTCTAACATAGCTCCCAGTAACTATCACCCTTATTATACAAATAACACATAAAACCTATCATTATAACATGGGGAAATGGCAAATAGGAATGGGTGATTGAAAGCATGGCCGATTGTCGCCTATCGACCGTTCAAGGTTCCGGTGCTCTGCTAATGTGTATAGCAGCACTCGGGTCGAATCCTCGGCGATGGTACAATTTTTTTTATAGTTGATTGTTTTTGAATTGTGTTTTGATTTGGGGATTTTTTTGCAGAGCATTAATTGAAATGATTGATTGATTAATATTTATTTAACAATTTGATAAATATTGGGGTGAGTTCATCATTAGGTAGTTAAGATTGTGATATCCTTGAACTTTGCTTTATATTGCATTAAATTAACACTCATGTCACAAGTTGACATTGATTGGAATTCCCAAGTGTTAAGGCTTTAATCCAAGCCTTGACTTAACTTAGGGTTCTAATCATAATCATATCTTGTTTATTCTATCATATTTATGGTTCCAATAATCCATGGAAACCACATTTTAATCTAAACAAGTCATTAATCCATGACATGCTATGTCCAACATACGGAATGTTAATTCAAAGAATACAAATCGAGCAAAAGCTCTCCATCGCTTAACATACCTACATTATAACTCACCCCAATGAGAGATTTAATCAGCCATTAGGATGGTTATTAATCTGGTTGGGATGTTTATAGTATTAGGGTATGAGAATAACAGGAAGAATAATTGGACATGAAAAGAGTGGTGTGCCGAACACACACATGAACTACAAAGAACATGAATGAAACACGTGTTTTTATTGAATAAGAAATCACTTAAAGGAAATGGTTTTAAGATTGATTTTTAACAATTAAGAAACTATTAATATTAAACTACATATTTTGTATGATAATTAGTAGTGATGAAGGAGAAACTTGCATTAAAACTCAAAAGAAATAACAAGTACACAAAAACAATTACAAAGGAAAGAGCATGAAATACATGGAATGAAATGAAGGAGGAAAGGTTTCTCAAGTAAAAACATGAGTATGGCAGACCCTCCCAAGCCCTTGGCAATGACTTGGTCGTGACAATATATCCTCTTATGTGCCATAGTGACAACCTCTTGCAAGGAGAAGAGGGGAGTGTATTTATAGCCAAAGGTAGTGGACTGTTTTCATTCCCAAACATCCCTCAAGTTGGCCCGCCAATTTGACCTTTCAGACAGCAGAATCTAGAGAGTTATCCTTCTTCAATATTGTAGATATGTATGTGGACTAGTCACCCTCAATATTTTGCTGTCATTGGACTTATTTGGCCAATGTTATGGCCGGATTACTAAAAACTTTTCTACTGTCCAATGTTTTCCAGAAAGTTTCCATGGCCTAAATGTGAATGCATTTATGGATATGGAGATGCCCTAAAATCTGAACCATATCTTCTAAAAAGTTGATCCTCCATATCATATTTTCACACCACAAAATATGAGCTTCTTTGGACAAGTGGATTAGTTGAAAAGTCAATAATAGTGGGCTGATTTAAAATCCCGGACAGAATGGTGGGCTTGATTTAAATGGATCCATTGGGCCCCAAAACGGTAGAGTTGGGCCTTTAAATTTTAATCCATGACTCCTTAAGAAATTAACAATCTTGAAAAAGAATATCAACTCATTTGGTCTGGGAATTGAGCCCATAAATGAAATCTTCAAGGGTGGTCCAGAAATTAAGCAGATCTGGTGGGTCATCTTGTGTGGTCTATATGGCCCTTCAAATGGCCGAATTAGCCAATGCTCCAGTTGAGGAATTTTTAGGTAATTGAATTTAGAACCCTACAATAAAATAATCACACAATTTGGATTAGGAGGGTTATATTTATATTTAAAATACTAAACAGACAAGAATCTGTATTATTCGAAACAATACTCCAAAATAATATTTAATATTAAAACACTAGTATTTCACATAAGTTATGCTCATATAATTGAAAATCAGTAGAGGGAGTATATAAAATGATATTAATAAATTAATAACATCAAATCCCCCACACTTAATATTGTGCATGTCTTCATGTGCAACAAACACAAAAGAAAATCAAAACAAAACCATATTCATTCACCAACAAATATTAAAATTTTGTTTTCACCAATCAGGGGAGGTTTAGAATATTTCACTCATCCACATTGAATTCCATCACAAATTTGGTTCACAATAATGCATCAGAAAAAAAATCATTTTTTCATGTTCAAGGATTGAATTAGAAAATGTAGGCACTCAAAACTTACTCCTCTCAAGATGATAAAAATGTATTTTAGGAGGTTCACTCATTCACCAACAAAAAGTGAAAATCAAGAGTTTGTAAGAGATCTCAGCTTCCATTCCCAAATCTAATGTGTACAAGAATAAAGAGGTCTTTTGAGGGGTTTTTCAGTGGCTGTGGGACGGTAGGTATATAATGTCCAAAGGAAAAGAGGGGTTAAAAACACCAACATGGAAAAATAAATGCACATTTTTTTTTAAATTTGATTTGAAAGGAAATAGAAACACATATTTACAAGGGAATGAATGTGTGATGAATGAAAAGTGAGGGAGATAGAAAATGTAATAGGGTGAGATGATGGAATATGTACAACATGGAAGAATTACAATAATGACACAATACAAGATGATTCAAGTGTTCTTTTTTTCTTTTTTTCCTTTTTTTTCGAAAGTTGTTCTTGAAACAAGTCTCACAGTCATCTCCCAACCCATGATTGATCTCCTCATGGAACTAATTTTAGTAGTCATAACACGAACAAAGGTTGATGGTGAATGATTTTTGAACCACCCAAGACACAACCCATTCCTTTTTTTTATTTTTTTCATTTGTTTTATATAATTTTTTTCATTTTTTTGAACACATTTCAATGACTTTTGTACAAATGACAATTACACATATACACCCCAAAGCTCATAGAATAACAACCTCTCCCCCAAACTTGAATGGATGCTTTCCCTCAAGCATATGATGACACATTGGAAATCAATGAAAGTACGCCCAAAAATGAAGTCCATTCCCCCCACACTTAAATTTCAATAAATTTTACAATGAAAATCCATGAAGATGTTGGGTGGGACAAGGTATTAGGATTGTAATGTGGCTATCAAAAGAAAGGTTTTCATAGGCTTAAAGGGGCTTTCAAAAGTAGGATCAATGTAAGGGTAACAAGAGGCTATTTGGCTATTCTGATTCTCATGTGGCTTAGAAAATGCCTCTATCATATTAATGCACACAAAATATGGAAATTCAGCTCAATGGTCCACAAACTCAAGACTCACAATCAGTGGTGAAGACACACAATGAAAAAGATGTCCATATATGACCTTGGCATGAAGGCTAATGTTATTCCTCATGGTAGGGGAGAATCATTTTCCACCAAAAATTGTTCATTCAAAATGTTTGTTATTGACAGAAAATTGTTTACCCAAGTTTGAAATAAAAATTCAATATATTTGAGTTTAAAACAAGAGTTTTGACTCCCCAAAATGGTTGGATAGAATTTCAATATTGTATGATGAGTAATTATGACACCCCTTTTTTTAATTTTCATTTTTTTAATTAGTGTTTTTTAATTTTTTTTATTTTTAATGAAACATCCACAAAAAATAGAAAATAGAAAAAAGCTTGTGGAAGAATGTTGTAAAAAAAATGGGAGGGAGAGAGGAAGAAGAAGAAATAGATAGAAGAAGATAGGGAAGAGAGATTGAGAGAGAGAGAGAGAGTTATAGGGAAAGAGGTTCCCCCTGGTTTGGATTTGGTGGGTCGCCGTTTCCATCTAGTGGTGGGTCAATGGAAGTTGATGTGGAACCTGTAGTGAATGGCCTCTCATGGTGATGCTTTAACCGGTGTCCATTTACCGTGAATGTTATTTTTGAAGAAGGGTCTTGGACTTTCGCTTCACAAAATTGGTAATCATTAGTAATAATACAAGGTCCATCCCAACAAAAATTGAGCTTACCTGGGTGAAGTCGAAATCGAGAATTGAAGAGCATTACCTTTTCACCTTCATGAAATACCTTTCGAAGAATGTGCTTTTCATGGAGTGACTTTGCCTTTTGTTTGTAGAGAATGGAGTTCTCATACGAATCGAGTCGAAGCTCCTCCAATTCAGTCAACTGCAACAATCTTTCTTCACCATATTTTTCACAATCAAAATTACAAGTTTTGACATCCCAAAATGACTTATGTTGGATTTCAACTGGTAAATGACAGGCTTTACCAAAAACTAGCCTAAATGGAGACATCCCAATGGGTGTCTTATAGGCTTTTCGATAGGCCCAATGTGCTTCACCAAGTCTATCGGGATAGTCTTTTCTTGTGGGATTAACAATTCTTTCAAGCACTCTTTTCACTTCTCTATTAGAAAGTTCAGCCATTCCATTTGTTTGAGGGTGATATGTAGTGGATGTTTTATGTACAACCCCATTCTTTTCCAAAAGTGACTCCAAGTTTCTATTACAGAAATGAGTTCCTAAGTCACTTATCAATTTATGTGGTGTTCCGAATCGAGGGAAGATATGGGTTTTGAGGAACTCACTCACAGTTTGAGCATCATCTTTCCTAGTGGGTTTGTCCTCGACCCACCTAGAAACATAGTCAACAGCAAAGATAATGTAGGATAATCCATTGGAAAGGGGAAAAGGTCCCATGAAATCGATGCCCCAAACATCGAAAAGCTCACTGAAGATTAATGTCTTTTGAGGCATTTTGTTTCTTTTGGAAATTGTGCCAAAAATTTGGCACATGGGACATGATTGACAGAACTCGTGTGAGTCCTTGAAGAGTGAAGGCCAAAAGAATCCATAATCTAGGACCTTTCAAGAAGTCCTTTGTGGTCCAAAGTGGCCACCTCCAGTCATTGAGTGGCAGAGTTCCAAGATGGAGGATTGTTCAGTTTCAACAACACATCTCCTAATTACCATGTCAGCCCCAGTTTTCCAAAGTTTATTATCTTCCCAAAAATAATGCTTTGAATCACATTTCATATTTTCTTTTTGTTCTTTTGAAAAATATTCAGGGAAAACACCAGAAACAGAGTTATTGACAATTGGGGCATACCATGGTAACTTTTGAGTGAGAGATGAGAGGTTTTCAGTTGGAAATTCAGGATCAATTATTTCAGAATGAGAAGAATTAGAAATTCTACTCAGAAGGTCAGCCATAGGGTTTTCTTTTCCAGGTTTATCTTTTATCACAAGGTCAAACTCTTGGAGCATTAAAATCAATCTTATTAGCCTTGGTTTGGAGTGATTTTTCTTAAGTAAGAACTTTAATACTAAGTGGTCTGTGAAGATGATGATTTTGGCACTAAGAGATAGGGCCGGAATTTATCCAAAGCAAAAACCACAGCTAAAAGTTCTTTTTGAGTCACAGTGTAGTGTGATTGAGTTTCATCCAATGCTTTTGAGGCATAAAAGATGACATGAGGAATGTTTTCTCTTATTTGACCAAGAACAACCCCAATGGCCCTATCAGAAGCATCACACATCAATTCAAATGGTAAGGACCAATCTGGGGGTTGGATTATTGGAGCAGATGTGAGAGCAGATTTGAGTTCAATGAAGGCTCTCTTACAAGCCTCATCAAAATTGAATGTGACATCATTTTGAAGTAAACGAGTGAGTGGGAGGGAAATCTTGTTTAATTTGTGAATGAATCGCCGATATAAATCGGCATGACCAAGGAAGGACCGAATGTATCGAACTGATTTGGGTTCGGGAAGTGATTGGATCAACTCAATTTTGGCTGGATCAACTTGGATACCCTCTTGAGAAATTATGTGCCCTAGATCAATCCCATTTGAAACCATGAAGTGACATTTTTCAAAATTCAGCACAAGGTTGCACTTGACACACTTTTGAAGGACTAAAGAGAGTGAATGTAAGAAAGATTCAAATGACTCACCATAAATGGTAAAGTCATCAATGAAGACCTCCATGCAATTCTCAATGAAATTCAGAAAAGATACTCATCATACACTGCTAGAATGTTGCAGGAGCATTAAAAAGGACAAAAAGCATTCACCTATAGGCATAGGTTCCAAAGGGGAAAGTGAATGTGGTCTTTTCTTGGTCTTGAGGTGCGATTGGAATTTGGATGTAGCCGGTGTAACCATCAAGAAAGAAATAGTGTGACTTTCCAGCCAATCTCTCAAGCATTTGGTCAAGGAAAGGAAGTGGGTAGTTATCTTTTCGTGTTTAATCATTCAATTTGCGATAATCGATGCACACACACCATTTGTTTTTCACTCGAGTTGTGACCACTTCTCAAGGTTCATTTGTGACAACTGTTATCCCGCCCTTCTTAGGAACGACTTGAATTGGATTAACCCATTCACTATCAGGAATTGGGTAGATAATACTAGCATGAAGAATCTTGGTAATCTCTTCCCTAACTCTCTCAAGTAAGAGTGGATTGAGTCTTCTTTGAGGTTTCCTAATTGGTTTGGATGATTCCTCTAGATGGATGTGATGCATGCAAAGGGCAGGGTTGATTTCTAGAGTATCCTCTAGGGTCCAACGTAAGGCATTTTTGTTTTCCTCTAACACTTGAACAAGTTGGGACTCCTTAGTTTTAGAAAGTGAAGCAGAGATAATGACAGGGTAAGAGGGATCAGGGAAAAAGAATGCATACTTGAGGTGTGAAGGAAGTGGTTTTAGATCAGTTTCAGCCTTGATTTGAGAGCTAGACAAGTTAGGAGCAGGAGAAGGGATTCCAGATGGGTTTGGGTCATTTTCCTCAACATTGTCCAAGGTGGAGAAGTAGAGATCAGAGTTGATGTGGGATTCAAGGGAGTTTTCAAGTTCACTTTGATTGATGGAGTCTAAGAAAGAAAGTTCGATATCAACTTCTCCATTTATAACTTGGTTAATAATTGAGCAGATTTCACAGTCTCTACTATCATTAGAACATGATGAGCATGAAGAAATGGAGGTGAGTTGATTCTCAGAAGTGTCCTTAGATGCATGAATAGAGAATGCAGAGTGATTCTCTGATGGGTATCGCATGGCTTGAAAATGTTTAACTTGACCACTTGGTCACCAAATTGCATGGATATGATTCCTGAATGGACATCGATCTTGGTTCTAACATTCATGAGGAATGGTCTTCCTAGAATTAGGGGAGATCGAGAAGAGGTCGTCTCACCTTCCATGTCAAGGACATAGAAATCAGCTGGGAAGATAAGATCATTGACCCGAACAAGAACATCCTCCATTATCACCTCAGTACTGGCAGTGCTTCGATTAGCTAATTGAATGACAACACCCGTTGGGTTCAAGGGACCGAGACCAAGGTTGGAGAAAATGGATTTGGGAATGAAATTTATTGAGGCTCCAAGGTCTATGAGTGCATCATCAGAGTTGGAACTCCTTATTTGACATGGAATCGTGAAGGTCCCTGGATCTTTGCACTTCATGGGAATGGACTGTTGGGTTGAAACATTTTCAGTGTTCCTAAGTTGCCTCTTATGGGTGCACAATTACTTAAGAAACATGGCATACTTAGGGATTTGTCTGATGGCATCTAAGAGGGGGATGTTCACTTCAACACGTCTAAACATTTCAAGCGTTTCAGGATCAAGTTCAAAGGACTTCTTAGGCTTGGAGATGGCTTGAGGAAAAGGAATTGGGTTCCTTATAGGAATGGAAGGAGGTGAAGGAGTGGATTCAAGTTCCTTTTACAACTTTTTGTTCTTTTCATTTTCTAGACAAACATCGAAAGGGGAGGTAGAGGAATCAGCATGGGGCATAGCAATTTGTTTTCCTGATCTAAGTGCAATTTCACTTACATTACCCTTAGGGTTAGGTAATGGTTGAGCTGGGAGTTGGGATGAATTGGATGGTTGTTGCTGGATAAGGTGGGATGCAAGTTGACCTATTTGGGTTTCAATGTTCTTGAGGCTAGAATGGGTGAAGGAAGCAAGATCCTCTACAGCACTTTCACATGGTTGTTTAGAAGAAGAGGCGTGTCCCAAATTGGGTTGGCCTTGATTTTGGTTCTTGGGAAAGTGATTGTATTGGGTGGGGAATTGGGAAGGCTCGTTATGATAGTGGAATCCAGGAGGACGATTGTTCTTTGGGGTTGAGGAACAAAAGGATAAGGTTGATGTATGTTACCACCACTTTGACCATATTGGAACTGGTTTTCATTTTGATGAGGGAACTGAGGAGGATGAGAAATGGGTTTACCATACCTTAGATGTGGGTTTAAGGTAGAAGATAATGGCTCAGAGTGGGGTTGGTTGATGTTTCTAACAAACTGACCTGATTTTTGAGGGTTGAAGTTTCGCTGAGCATATGCCACATTGAGCTCCATTGGACTAGATGAATCAGATGGATTATCTTGAAGTTGTGGACATGTGTCAGTCAGATGAGTTGGTGAGTTGCAGATTCCACAGTTCTTGACAGGCCCAGTGAAAAGAGATTGTTGTGGAGAGGTGTTTGGGGCTTTGGAAGCCACAGCTAGTTGACGCACAAGACCTGTAAGTTCACTCATCCACTCAGTCATTTTTTTGGGCTCTATGGATTGATTCTCTTGGTCTTGTTTCACTTGATCATGTGCTCGAGTATGGAATTGTTGCGTGTTTGCATCCATGTTGCTTATGAGTTCTCGTGCAGCTACAGGAGTTTTGTCAACAAGAGCACTGCCACTTGCGGCATCAATGAGAGTTCTCTCCATAGCCAATAACCCCTCATAGAAGTATTGGATCAGGAGTTGGTCAGGGATTTGATGGTGTGGACAAGTTGCCACATGATTTTTGAACCTCTCCCAATACTCATGGAGTGATTCATTAGGGAATTGATGGATGCCGCTTATTTCCTTTCGGATAGAAGAAGTTCGGGAAGCGGGAAATAACTTCTCAATGAAATGTATCTTCATGTCAACCCATGAGTTTATGGAACCAGGTGGGAGGTAGTAGAGCCAAGACTTGGCAGAATCCGCTAGGGAAATGGGGAAAGCTCTAAGCTTGATTTGTTCTTCAGAAACCCCTTGAGGTTTCATGGTTGAGCAGACCAGTTGGAACTATTTGAGGTGAAGATGAGGATCCTCACCAACTATCCCATGGAAATGAGGAAGAAGATGAATCAAACCTGATTTGAGTTCGAAATCAGCCTCGATGTTTGGATATTGAATACCAAGAGATTGGTAATTCATATCGGGGGCAGCGAGTTCTTTAAGGGTCTTTTTCCTAGGATTAGCCATCTCTAAATCAATTGGTCTAGGAATGAGTGGGCCTTGGTTGTTTTGATTGTCCCTAAGGTTCCTCCTAATTCGGCGAATAGTTCGCTCAATCTCAGGATCAAACAAATCTGAGGGATTGTTTGGGAGGATACGGGGCATCAAGAGAAGAGTAAGACTTGAAGATGATGGAGGGTTTTCTCTGTGTAATATTTTTTTTGTGGGTTATTTGATTTTTTGGGTCTTTTTTTTCAAAAATCAGAAACTATCAACTATAATTATGCACCATCCCCGGCAACGGTGCCATTTGAATGCGTGGCCGATTGTCGCCTATCGACCGTTCAAGGTTCCGGTGCTCTTCTAATGTGTATAGCAGCACTCGGGTCGAATCCTCGGCGATGGTACAATTTTTTTATAGTTGATTGTTTTTAAATTGTGTTTTGATTTGGGGGTTTGTTTGCAGAGATTTAATTGAAATGATTGATTGATTAATATTGATTTAACAATTTGATAAATATTTGGGTGAGTTCATCATTAGGTAGTTAAGCTTTTGATATCCTTGAGATTTGCTTTATATTGCATTAAATTAACACCCATGTCACAAGTTGACATTGATTGGAATTCCCAAGTTTTAAGGCTTTAATCCAAGCCTTGAATTAACTCAGTGTTCTAATCTTAATCATATCTTGTTTATGGTAGCATATTTATGGTTCCAATAATCCATGGAAACGACATGTTAATATAAACAAGTCATTAATCCATGACATGCTAAGTCCAACATACGCAATGTCAATTCAAAAAATACACATCGAGCAAAAGCTCTCCATCGCTTAACATACCTACATTATAACTCACCCCAATGAGAGATTTACTCAGCCATTAGGATGGTTATTAATCTGGTAGGGATTTTTATAGTATTAGGGTATGAGAATAAGAGGAATAAGAATTGGACAAGAAAAGAGTGGTGTGCCGAACACACACACAAACTACAAAGAACGTGAATGAAACACGTGTTTTGATTGAATAAGAAATCACTTAAAGGAAATGGTTTTAAGATTGATTTTTAACAACTAAGAAACTATTATTATTAAACTACAGAATGTGTATGATAATTAGAAGTGATGAAGGAGAAGCTTGCATTAAAACTCAAAAGAAATTACAAGTACACTAAAACAATTACAAAGGAAAGAGCATGAAATACATGGAAAGAAATGAAGGAGGAAAGGTTTCTCAAGTAAAAACTTGAGTATGGCAGATCATCCCAAGCCCTTGGCAATGAATTGGTCGTGCCAATATATCCTCATGTGTGCCAAAGTGCCAACCTCTTGCAAGGAGAAGAGGGGAGTGTATTTATAGCCAAAGGTAGTGTACTGTTTTCATTCCCAAACTGCCCCTCAAGTTGGCCCGCCAATTTGACCATTCAGACAGAAAACTCTCGAGATATATCCTTCTTCAATATTGTACATATTGATGTGTACTAGTCACCCTCAAAATTTTGCTGTCATTGGACTTATTTGGACAATGTTCTGGCCGGCTTACTAAAAACTTTTCTACTGTCCAATGTTTTCCAGAAAGTTTCCATGGCCTATATGAGAATGCATTTATGGCTATAGATATGCCTTCAAATCCGAACCATTTCTTCTGGAAAGTTGATCTTCCATATCTTATCTTTCACACCACGAAATATGAGCTTCTTTGGACAAGTGGATTAGTTGAAAAGTCAATAATGGTGGGCTGATTTAAACTCCTGGACAGAATGGTGGGATTGATTTCAATGGATCCATTGGGCCCCAAAATGGTAGAGTTGGGCCTTTAAATTTTAATCCATGACTCCTTAGGAAATTACCGAGCTTGAAAAAGAACATCCACTCAATTGGGCTGGGAAATTGAGTGTAGTAATGAAATATTCAAGGCTGGTCCAGAAATTAGGCAGATCCGGTGGGTCATATTGTGTGGTCCATATGGCCCTTCAAATGGCCGAATAGCCAATGCTCCAATTGAGTGATTTGTAGGAGATTGAATTTAGAACCCTACAAGACAAGAATCACACAATTTGGATTAGTAGGGTGAGATTAATATTTACAATACTAAAGAGACATGAATCTGTATTATTCGAAACAATACTCCAAAATAATATTTAATATTAAAGCACTAGTATTTCACATAAGTATTGCTCATTTTAGTTGAAAAGTCAATAATGGTGGGCTGATTTAAAATCCCGGACAGAATGGTGGGCTTGATTTCAATGGATCAATTGGGACCCAAAATGGTAGAGTTGGGCCTTTAAATTTTAATCCATGACTCCTTAGGAAATTCCCAAGATTGAAAAATAATATCCACTCATTTGGGCTGGGGAATTGAGCCCAGTAATGAAATCTTAAAGGCTGGTCCAGAAATTAGGCAGATCTGGTGGGTCATCATGTATGGTCCATATGGCCCTTCAAATGGATGAATTAGCCAACGCTCCAGTTGAGTGATTTTTAGGAAATTGAATTTAGAACCCTACAAGACAAGAATAACACTATTTGGATTAGTAGGGTGAGAGTTATATTTAAAATACTAAATAGACATGAATCTGTATTATTCAAAACAATACTCCAAAATAAGATTTAATATTAAAGAACTAGTATTTCACATAAGTTATTTTCATTTTATTGAAAATCAGTAGAGGGAGTATATAAAATGATATTAATAAATGAATAACATCAATGATCTCATATGGTCATTATGGGTAGACAAGGGAAATATGTAAATATAACATGAGAAAAAGGGTATGAGAAGATAAGAACGACATATACAAATAAAAACCAACATATTAATTATCAAAACAATAACATGTGGAATACAGATTAGATGTTTTTAACACATGAATAAAATGGAAATCAAGAACATTTTCCAAGGGATAATAAAATTTATATAAAGTATGAAATATTTATATAAATATTCATAAAAACCCATTACTACAGTAGTCAAGGCTCACTTAAAATGAATCCAAAGAGGAGTGGGTTCACACCAATATCAATTTTAGTACTCATTTTTCAGTCCTAAGACTATCGTATTGTAAAAATTATCAATTAATACTTTTTTAGTTCCTATTCAAGTCCTATTTATCACATGAGTATTAAATCATTTCCCAATTAAATAGTTTTAGATATTTGCCCCACATATAACCTAATAAAAACCATACATATTTGTTACATAAGATTATAAAACTCTTATAATATCATAAATCATTAAAGGAAATGGGATTTATAAAACATTCATCATATTAGAATATTTGAAAGAAGTGGGGTTCGATTAAACATTTCCTCAACAAATTACCTATTGATAAGAAATGGTATTCATAAATGCTTTTCCATCATGAATATAAAAAATCCAATGATTATTTTTAATGGAACCATTGAATCATATCCCTAATAAATCTTTAGATGTATAAATGATTTAATATATGATAGAAAGTGATTTAGAAAGATCATATCGGAAATTTATTGAGAAAAAATTCTTATCCACATTAAAAAACACTTTAAGAAACATTAATCATTTTCAAAACCATTATCCATGAAAATATCCAATTAAAAATATAAAGTGACATTTAAAGATCTTTTACTATATTTCCTGACAAAAATATCCCTTTCAATTTTAATAACACATTTTTAAGACGGAAAAAAAATTAGATTCATATTTTATTGATAATAATCATTGAATTATATTAAATAACACTTAAAACAAATATATATCCTGAAAATTTCAATCATGTTAAAACAAATAATTTTTTTTCATATTTTTTTTAAAATACAAATGGCGCTAATTTAAAATACAATGTGAAGATTCCATTTGTGGAATTTTATAAATAAAAGAAAAATAGTGGTTCAAATTTAATTAAACATACTATAGGATAAATAAAACTATTTTTAATGTATTATTAATAAACATGTATATGGAAGAAATATGGGTGTTCATACAAAGAGAGAATCAAATTTGGTTTTACTTAAAAACACTCTCTTGGAATCATCTATAAAAATATTAATGAAAGTAAGAGTAAAGCATGATTCATGTAAAATAAACATTGGGAAATAAAATTTATGAGTTTCTTTAGATAAGGATCATAAAATTTCTTCATTGAAATCATAAGTATGAATAATCATGATAATTAAGGAGATTTTAAAATCATACCATTATCGCATCGGTAAAATTTGAATCGTAGACTAATTAAAAAATAAAATAAAAAATATATTTAAATGTAAATAAAAGAAGGACATTAATGGTATAAATTATCAAAGAACATTTATATACACCTCATTAAGGAATACTGGATTATAAAATAACATAAGTCCAAAATAATACATATTAAGACAAAAATGCGTTACTACATTGGTAACATCTTAGAAATAAAAGCCATGAAAGATAGATCCTAAAATATATATGTGACTCCCAAAATATTTAATTATAAAAATCATAAAATATATCCATGGGAATTATATAAACCACATCGTGAATATGTCATGTGTCTCACATAAAATAAATGTGTGATAGAAACCCCTTACCATAAGTGTCCTCTTATTATATACACATTCAAAAATGATGTATAATATATATAATTTTATTATACATATATTATAAGTCTATAATTATATATATCATACCATATATTATTTATATATGACCTTTTATTACTCATTTATTTCCTTTTTTAAATCACAGTGTGGGTAATAATTACTTTTTTCATGGATGTTTTGATATTTTATTTTTGGTCTGATTACATTAATCATGGTTTAATAATATATAAAATGATATAAATGATATAAATATCATATAAATCAATATATATGAATTTACAGTAATCTATAAAATTTGTAGATGTGAAATGAAATACATTCTTAATAGGGATGTTTGATCGTACATATGCATGAATATTTTTCCCATTCTCTCAACGAATTAAATTAAATAATATTGAATATTATATCACCAATAATGATTAATTTTTTGTAATAAATTTAATATATAAATATCAAATATATCATTATTATCATTAATTAAAAAATTGAATGAAAAATGTTTCACATCGCTATGTGAAGACGGTAGTCCACAATTAAGTACGGGCAATACTATTTCATTATAACAGATTGGAATGCAATAAGTTAAATTTCATATTATATTTATATATTTATATTAATTTAACTAATATTTTATATATTAATTAAATTTGTCTTTATAAAATTATATATAAATATTTAGTGAAAAATGAATAAGATCACTTCACAATGCGGTAGTATGTTAAACACATTAGTGATGTTATCGTATTCCTCATGGGATGGAAAGTAAAAAGGTATATGTGATATAATAATTAAAAATTTATAATATTATTATAAATATCATATAATGATATTAAATTATTATATATATATATATATCAATTAATGATTAGTTGTGATGGAAAATGAATTGCATCAGCTTGTGAGGTTGTAGTCCTCCATAAACACGATCAACAGATTTATTTCCCATTTGATATAGGTGAAGATGAATATGGGCTATTAAATTAATATAATAAAATATTAATAAATTTTAGACATTGTTTATACAATTTTATCAGATTTGAATAATATTTTAAAGAATTGTGAGATGAATTTAAAAAAAATCACAGTTGCAAGCATTACCTCTTCTTAGAATTACATATTTTTGTTTATACTAATACATTCTTATAATAGATTTGAAATCCCAAATGTAATAAAGGATTTGGGGAGGTATGTAAAGAATATATATGGAATTATAATTCCAAAAACAAAATATTTTTTATCTTTGATGTTAACAGGAGAGTGGGTGGCCATTTATAAGCGGGGGAGAGGACATACTTGGGTATTTGGAATGAATAAAGTGTGGCCACTTTTTTCACTAGCCATAAGGATAATACAATAGTAAAATACATAACATTATAAGTGAAAAAGTTTAATATATCTATAAAATTGGTATTTGACAAGTTTATACATCATTTTTACAATTATTATTTTAGTTTACCCCTTGGAAAAAATGTTTTGACCATAACCACTATAATAAATTTTTATTATTATTACTATTCATTTGAACCAAAATTTATGAAGAAATTTTTGTAATATATTAATTATTTTGGTTATATATATGGAATAAATTTTTTTTCCAATTCCATTTATATAAGCTGAAAATATTAATTTAAGTTAATCATGTATACTCTATACGGAAGCAGTTTTTCCAAGAAAAAAATTATCGAAAGATTAAAATGTTATAAAAGAAATATTTAATATTAAATTCATTCCAATGACCTACCTTGGATTAATAAATATATAATTTAACTATTTTAACTTTTAAACCAATTTTATAGAAGAAAATGTTCACATTAATTAAATAATATTTTAGATTTCGATAAAAACCATTATTTTTTCACTTTTCATGGAGAAATAAATATTTTAAGAAAAATAAAAAAAAATAATCATAGAGAAAATTGGACATCAATAATTATAAAAAAATAATTATGAATGAAAATATCAAAAGAATTTAATAAATTACATAAAAAATAATTGTGAAATAAGTGAAGAAGCTTTTTTTAGAAACACAATGTTTTTAAGAAAAAAAATTGATTTATTCATCTCTCTATTATATAAAAAATATAATATGGTTGATAAACATTTAATTGAATATAAAATATATTTAAATTTCATAAATCTCATTCAAAAAATTATTTGTTATATTTATTGATGTAAAAATGTTCGTGTGCATAAAATTAGTTTTCAAAAGAATATTTTATATATTATAAAAGTTTGTTTATTTTCATTTCTAAATAATTTTTCACAAAATAATTACTTTTATACACATGGGTAAAGAAAATATTTTAATAGAATAGTGTTCACTATTCATTCCTTCCATTCAAATGATTGGACAATAACTTTCATATTAAATTTTAGTATTTTATTATATGTTGTGTTCTGTTAAAACTCGGTGTTGTGTGTAATTAATGATATTGAATAAATTAATTTTTTTTAAAACCTATTTAATAAAAACTAGGGGTGTAATATTCTACCCCTCATAAACATATTGTATCCTTGGATTTTAAAACTTTTCTTTTTAATCAATTGTTTAACTTTTAAATATCCCTTAATTGGAAACCATCATCATAAAAGGGGTTAAGAAAACATACCATTGAAAAGATAAGAATGGATGTGTGAAGGAAACCTAGAACAACACATAATTAGGATTCTATATAAAGGAAAATATTTTAGAATTAAAAAAATGGACATGGAAGATAAAACTAATGCTCAAATCATAATAGATAATTCTTGAGTACATGGTGAGGAATAACATAGTGACAATAAATTCATAAATCTTATCTTGTTGAAAATACCATTGATTCCTTGGAAATGAAGGTAAATGTATAATATTTTATGTTAAGTTACTGTTCTAAATGTTGTGTAATTTTTTAAATAATATTTAATTATCAGATTTATTTCTACTTCATATCTACAATCTCATACATTAGTTATTCTTAAACCAATTTCCACTTCATCTCCTACAATAGGAATGATGTCATATTTTATTTCCAAAAGCACTAACAAATCATAGCACCCATAATATAATGAATAGTCAATAATTCAATCTCTATATATCATCATAAAAAAACTCTTATGTTATCCAATACTCATAAATATTTATATACTAAAGTAATATGTTAAACAGTAAAACCAAATCTATTGTTCAACATAAATAATTACATAAACAGTTAAACATATAATCCTTTTTACATTTCAAATTTATTAAAAAATCCACTAAATTTTAATAAATCTTATTAACATAAATCCCTCAAATATCTTTAATTAATTTTTAATAGTCATGTTCCAAATATTTAAATAGCATGGCTATATATTATTTTAAATCATGGAAATGATAAGAAATTCTATAAAACCTCAACAAATGATATATTCTCCACTAATTCCTAAATTAAAAAGATATGTTATTTAATATATTACATAAATCAAAAAATGGTGTTACTCTATCAATGATAAAAATTTCCATGTTTTTATCAAATCATTAGTCAGTTCATGGGACCTAAATACTATCCAGGAACATTATTCTTATCAATAAACTATATACCCACATGAACCACCAATTTCACTTGATTAGATATAGAGTAATGATTCTCTTCCCCTAGTCATTTGTTTGACATAATATATCACCATTTCATTAAATTATGTTTCATGTCCACGAGTACAATTCAACATATTCTTTGTAATTAATAATAAAAATCTTCAACAAAAAAATGATATATATTTCCCGATTCAAATAAAATAATTCATGAATTAACATACACAAACACTTTAATCATTCAGTATCATTCATAAATCATAAACATTATTTCATCATGTTATTACATTAAACCTATTCCATATAATACGAAACATTTATTGTGTATTAAAATTCCTCAACCTCATTTTAATAATTATTCAATATCATAGAATATGCAATATTATTAGAATAACTGGCGCATTTTATGTGAAAATCATTATCTCGTCATCATTAGCATTATAACCATTACTCGCACCACCATTAGGAATATATTTATGGCCTATCCCCTAAGAAAATATATTTTTATAATTCCCATTATTTTTTCATTTAATACATTAATCGATTTATAATTACTTAGGGAAACTATTATTCTCATACATTTTTTAACTGAATATATAGTGTTTCCTTCTTGAACACACAAAAAATTCATCTTCTCAATCCTTTATATATTCCCTATATTGATTCATTACAAAATTTAGGCTATATAGAAAAAAGAAAATATTCATTATTTCATGGTCTCCATTACCTGATCTCTCAAGAAAACTCTATTCGTATCCTCTTTAGTGAGTTTGAGAGTTGGATCAGTTAAATGTTGTTAGTAATATATATTGATAAGCTATTATGAATAATCAAAAAATCTCACAGTCCTATCATTATACCATTTGGTTTCTCATCAACACATTGTTTATCACTATATTTATTAAAAATGTTCTTTTTGGTCCCTACCATTGATCAATATCAATAATCATAGTGTTATTAACATTATTCATACTTAAAAAATAGATAATCATGAAAATCACTTATAGGTTTCCTAAAATGAGGAATCTTATTTTCAATCGTTGACACTTTGAGTTTGACCATTGACATCCATGTTCATTATTACAATCCTTCTTCATTGTTCATAATGAGTTTGTGAACATCCATAATATATGCCCTAGAAGTGGAAAATGAGGTTTTTGGCATGACCTGTTATCATATTAAAGGTGATGATCGAGTCTAGATCTATGTGAACATTTTAGGGTCATTATCCTTTTTAACATATATTTTAGAACCACATCTATATTTTTGTATCTAGACATGGATTTAATTTCATTTAAAAGACTCTCATTACCCTTTACCTAAATTCTAGGATATATTCCTATAAAGTTACTCATACATAGACTTATACATATACATTTTTCACAAAATAACCATAGAAATATCCATTGGAATATCTTTAATTTTTCCACATTCTAGTTTCCAAATGTTAACTAAACCAATCATTTGATAAATAAATATAGTAATACAATCTTCTCAGACATAGATACTATATATTTTAAGATAAATATTCATGAAATTACACAAACACACACTTGAGGATCATATCGATGTGGTTCCTTTCAAAACATGGAACCATAAAAAATAGTTCATAATATTTCTATATCATTTCGCACATTGTTTAAAAAAACTAGAACCTTTCTCAATCATATCACTTGTAATACTTTTCATCATATCATGTTGACATTTAGAATAAGAAAAAGTGATATCAGATACTCATTAAGGGTAAAAAAGATAAATAATTAAACATAATGTAAGAATAATTGTTTTATCAAATGATAATGACATATGAAAATGATATTGTAGATATAAAATGTAAAAATATTTATTCATGGCATAAATATTGGCAGTTTATAGTACATGAATCATAAGGAAGTGAAAAAACATAAGCCATAAGATCATAAAATTGACATAAGTTATGGAATTGTTGAATACACATAATAAGAAAAAAATATTTTCAATGTAGTGAAGGATAATTTATATGAATATCCTTCTGTAATTGGTTGACTTCCCAAATCCATATTATTAGTCAAGGTTCTCTCAAAATACTATCATAGTGGGAAAATTCCCTTATTAATGTGGGTCCACTCCCCATTCCAGTATTGGATACCTCAAGAGATATATGTCATTACCCAATTAAATAGTTGTATATATAGGTCACATCCATCATTTGAAGAAAATAATACATATGTGTGTCCCAATATCATATAACATTCACTATAAAATCATCCATGAAAATAAATGAGATTTATTAAACATTCATTATATTAAAATACATGAACTAAAAGGGGTTTCATGAAAAAACTCATCGTAGAATAATATCTAGAAATTAAATGGATTTCATTATTGTTTTTTGTCATAAATTGAATCACCTAGATATGTATAAATATTTTATCATTGGATCATTACACAATTTAATAATAAGATACATAAATGGATTTCATCATAGATGGAAAATGATTTTAAAATGTTAGTAGGAATATTTTTTGAGGAATTAGTCTTTCCACATAAAAAAACTATAAAACAGTAGTCATTTTTCAATTATATTTTTCTAATATATCAATGATATATTATGAATAAATAATTGTTAACCATTTAATACATTTTTTGATGAAAACATCCTTTTTACTTTAGAAAATATTTTTATAAAATAATAATTCTTTTTAAAAAACATTTCATTGAAAACTATCATTTAAAACATATAATGGATTTTATAGAAACTATAGTTTTCAAGACATTATAAAATATCATTAAGTTTAAAACATAGTTTGCATTCACATTTTATATAAAAAAATAGACCTTATTAAAAAAATACATGAATACGACTTTTATACATGTTTGTGAAAAATTAAAACAATGTTAAAAATACTTTAAATATTCATAAAAGAAAATTAAATAAAATTTTAAGAATTTTTTTTAAAATTTATTTAAATATTTAAAGGGGTTTAAACAGAAGAGAGAAAAAAATTATTCATCAAAAACATTCTTTGGATATCATAAGTACATAAAGAGATAAAAATTCAGGGAAATCATATATTCTCATTTAATAATACAAGTAGGATAAAAATTATCAGTTTTTGATATATGGGTTATAATATTTCATCATCGAATATATAATAATAAACAATCCCATTGGATAATGAGATCCAAACATCAATATCTTACCACATTAGTTACTTTTCAATTGTAAGCCTAATTAGTGAATAATAATAAAAATAATCATAAAATGTCAATAATATAATTAGATTAATTTTATAAAATATCAATTTGGACGTATAAACACATCATAAAATAATATAGGTTCATAATAAATCATATATCCTAATGAAGAATAATTTAGAAAACAATTCCCCTTCCAATTTGGAATCTAATGAGTCATAAACACCATGAAAGTTATATAATAAAATTTTTTATAAATGAACATAATTTTGAGTAAAATTATCATAAAATACAATCTTGTGTAGAATATACATGTCCTAAAAGAAGAAAACGTAGAATATGGCATGTGTCTCATAGAAAATAAATGTGAGATGGAAATCACATATATTAATTCATAAATTCTCATGTACACATTTGATCATCTAAAATAGTAAATATAGGATTATTATAAATATATTGTAAATAAATAATTATATATATAATACCAAATATAATTTACTTGTGAACACTTATTACATTCCTAATTCCTTGATAAAATCACATTTTTGGAAACTACTTCTCAGTTTTTTGTGTCTGTGTTGATTTTTTATTTTTAGACCTCTTACTATCATCATGGTTCCATCATGAGTTTTCTTACTATGATATATTAAATTATATATAATTATTATATATTTTTTTAGATTAATTCATAAATGTTAGTGATAATAGATTAAAGACACTAGTTTTAGAGATAGTATGATGTTTGTACATTTAACATTGTCTCTAATATATCTGCAGGTAAAGTGAAAGAAATATAAATAATATATTACCATATAAAATTATTTGTTGATCATATTTATCATGTATATGAATCAAATAAATCCTAATTACCAACCATGTAAAAATAAAATAAAAACCTTTCACATTATTATATGGATTCCGTAGTCCACATATACACCAGAGCGATGATGTGGTTTTCTGATTAATTGTTAGTTAATAAATTACATGTGATACTATATATCCATATTTATTTTTAAGTCAAAAAAATCATATATATTCATTATAAATACCCTAAATACCATCCATGTAATGTCTATGTAAAAACATTTCACATCGCTTCACATTGTGATAGTTATTTGTATTCAAAATGGAATTATCATTTTACATACAAACATGAAAGTAAGAAGTTATTTGTGAAAATATAATTACAAAATTATATTAATTTCTTAAATATCATATAATTATGTTAAAACAATTATTATATCCTTCCATGAATGGTGTTGTTGGAAAATTAATTACATCGACTGGCTAGGCGGTAGTCCATTGTACACACTATAGAAAATTTCATTCCAAATGTTATGGAGGCGGATATGGTTATTGGTTGTTAAATTAAAATAATTACAGCTCATTATATACTAGTTATTTCTAATAATATTTTATGATGGCTGGAAAAAAAATTTGGGAGTTAGAAGAAGTAAAACAAAAATTCACAGTTAAAAATTACATATTATTCAGATAACCTCATTAGGATATACCTAAAGCCTTATTGTATTTTATTTTTGATATAAAAATGCCTCTAAGATGTGTGGGGGAATTAAGAGAATTATTTGGTTATATATTACCTAAATAGAATGGATTTTGATTGTTAATATGAGAAGAGAGGGGTGACCTTTTTTATGTCGGGGAGAGGACAAACACAATTTTTTTTAAAATAATAAAGTGTATAAATTTTAAAAATTTATACAAGGAACTATATTTTGTTTATAATAAATTATTATATATTAAAATTTCTATAAATGGATAAATAAAATGGTTTGGATATTTTATAGGTCATTTACCCACTATATTTATAGGTAAACCCACCCCATTAAGCATGTTTTAACTGCAACCATGCTAATAAATTTTTAGTGTTTTTACAATAAATTTTCAATATAAAATAAGTGTACAATATAATATAATTCAAATTAATCTGATTAAAAATATAAAATCTATTTTTTCAAATTACTTTAATATAATTTTTAAATTTTACATTAAAATTAATCCTGGAGACGCGACGACAAAACAATTTTCAAAATAGAAAATTTTAAAATGCATAAATATATTTTATATTAAAATTAAATTTTCAATATATTTTAATGATATTAAATTGGTTAATAAATATATATTATCTAATTATATATTTTAAAACATATTAAAATGAAATATGTTATCGACATTATTTAAATGAAAAGTTTTTTTCCAGTTAAAAATACAATTTTCACTATTTATTGAAATATTAATATTTTTAGAGAAATTTAAAACATCACCAAAATTTAATTTTAAATATTGGTATGAAAAATATATTTATATTGGAAAATAAATTTTCAAAATATATAAAAAATCAATTCTAAAATAAATGTGCAATTTTCTACGAAACTGGTTTTTTTAAAAATTCATTTTTTTAGAATGACAAAGGATTTATTATTATCTCATGTATAGAAAATAGATAAAATGGCTGGTAAATTTTTTAGTGACTATATAATAAATAAGTATCATTAAATTAATTCATATAAAATCAATGGTTTGAATTATTTAGATAAAACAGATTTGCGTGAATATAAATTGTTTTCAGAAAATGATTCCTCTATTATATAATGGTGTTAATTTTCAATTATAATTAATTGGTAATCAAAGAATTATTTATTAATAAAATTTTAAACATATATATTTATGATTAATTTAATCATTTTTTCACACAATTCGAATGGTTAGGTTATGAAAATCACATTAAATAATAATATTTTCATTGTATATATTATTGTTTTAAAAATCATTGGTTTGTAAAATGCAATATTTATTTAAAAAAATATTTAATAAGATATATGTTTGTTAAAAATTGATTAATATATTTGAAATTGATACACAAAAACCATGTAGAATATACAATTATCAATATGTTTAGAGATAGAAGTAGCTGGAACGAATCAAAGCCACTTGGGTGGAAGGATGAAGTAGAACAGAGAACATTGTGATGAGAAGGAGACAAGGATGAGATAATTAACTATATATCCTTTCAAAAACCTAGTTGAATATTAAGTTTTTTTAAGAATATGCCTCACAAGAATCATAAATATTACAATTTTACAAAAAATATTGAATATAAAATTTCTAAAATATAAAAAATAAGAATTGCTCGATATCACTTGATAAATTTAATCATGAACATCACCGTAGAAATGAGGGAAATATTTATAATGAAATATCTAAAATTAAAATTAAAATATTTAAGTCCTAATGATAATATATGAGCCAATGAATAATTAATTTAATATGAGGTATTTATAATAATTAGGAAACCCAAATGATAGTTCAAAATTTGTCCATTTAAACAGAAATCAGAATGTTTGGAATAGTAAAAGATCATTTATAATTATATCCTTAAAAATGGAATTCTAAAGTAATATTTATTTATATTATAAAATTATTATTTAATATATTTATATAATGATAAATGTAAATTAATGATTTAAACATGATAAATTATGTGCTCATATTTTTTAGAAGATATATGTTTTTTTCAATTCATAGATATATATAATGATTTAAAAAAGTTTTTTCAATAAAATATTTTTTAAAATTAATATTATATTATATTATAAAGATATAAAAAATTATGAGACAGTATGAAATTTTTCATGGTTCGAAAAATTGATCAAAATATTAAAATTTGTGTTTTTCATATAAATAATGATTTTATTTCAAAATAAATTTTCTCATTTGTAGGAATTTATTCTCATATAATGGATTCAATTTTTAGATTCAGTACATAAAAATATGTTTGATTTTATGTTTCTTATATTTCTAAAATAGAAAATATTTTTTATGAATAAATAAATACGATAAATTTTAGAATTTAATAGTATAAGAAAATACATGACTTTTTGAGTCATCAATGATTTAATAACCCATTAATTCTAACTCTCATGAAAAATTTTAAATATGTATTCAAAATATAGTACATCTTTGGTTTTATTGAGACAAAATAATAAATTAGTAGATAAAATATTCAAAAACACCCCTCCCCTCCCCTTATAAATGAAACCTACCACAACCCCTTCTACTCCCACATTCCTAGCCTTGGAGATTTCACAATGTATACCCAGTTACATTACCATTCCTATCATCCACATCTTAGTACATTTTCTCCCATCAAAAAACCAATCCAAGGTGCCTTATGTGGAATCCCAAGACTTGACATCCAAAGGAGAATGGAAAACCGGAAAATATGCCTATTTAGTTTTCTCTTCTTCCTCATCTTGTAAAAAAATTCAATTTTATATGGAAAAATAAATATAGAATCATATATATTCGTTAATGTTAATGTTGTAATGTGATATCTATCATTCATAATTATCTTTCTTCCTATTATTAATAAAACTAAAACATCATCTCTATTATGTCGGTTATTTGCCATTGGGGAAGATTAGTTTTCACTTCCCATTAAAACTATTTTTTCAGTATTAACATATATTATAATTATAAAAAATTAAATAAATATGTATATTATATATTGTTTGACATTTTGTAATAACATTATTTCTATAATATTAAATAAAAATAATCAAGTCTGTGGCCGTCAAAAAAATCATCAGAATAAACTAACCATGTAACATTAATGTTTTAATAAATTTATCATCTATATATAGAGACACATATTGATACATTGGACTAGTTTAATTTCTATACGGTCCTTAATGACATTTAATTTCATTTTGGGATTTTATTCCTCTATATAATAACATCAACAATTATATACAAGTGATTCAACTAATAAGCATGAAACTAATTCCCTCAGAATAGTGAAATTAAATATTATATCTAAAATAAATGTCTATAAATGAACATAATAAGATTATATTAAATAAAATATAGATTGAAATGGTTCATAATTAGGTAATTAATGAGTTCAATTTTATTATCTCTGATTATAAATGCATGTATAATGTTATTCCATAACCTATGGTAAGGGATATCTCAGAACCACCATTTTTCGTTGGGTTATGATATTTCTATATATACCTCGCATTAACACTATATTTGTTTATTATGAAAATAAATTTTGAATATATGTCTATTAAAATATTTTAATCATATTCACCCCTGCTTTGAAGGTGTAATACATTCCTCATATTCATTTACCAAACCCATTTTTTAATATCATATTTGATTAAGGGGGACTTTAGATACATTAATCATTTTTTATAATGATGATTTAAATTCTCTATTCACAATTGAACATCATATTTTTAGACATAAGCTGATTTATTCAGATTTTAATTTCATTAATATATTATTCTTTCTTATCTTTCAAATATTTTATAAATATGCTTTCATAATGATATGAGGTAAGATTATGCAACCCGTATCGTTCCATGGGAAATTGATATGTTTTGGCCTTATTAATGGTTTCCTTTTTTGGAATAAATAGACATGTACAAGATATCATGGGTCAACCCAGATAAAAATAAAATTCATCGGGTATTGTTTCTGTCTTATGAGACGTTATGAATATGATTGGGAGGTGGACTAAGTATGTGATAGGACTCTATCCACCATGTGACATTTTCCAGATAGATTGTGTTAACTTATTATTATTTCATATATTATATTTCATTCATATTCCAATTTTACCATGAAATTATAATACCATGGTTTCTATGATATTCTGTTATTTTATTATTCATGTGAATTCTCTTAAATAATACCCATTTATTCAATTTGACTCATATAATATGCATCATTATCATGTTCGTTGTTGTATTGGTATTTATAGAACACTATCTTTATTTTTGTATTATTTAGGTTTTCAAAAGTTGTTCATGGAGATAATGAGTATATTTGAACTCATTAAAGAGATTTAAATAATTATATTTATGTTCCTTTTACCTTGTCTTCCAAGTACACTATTCCACTTGACCATTTGGATGTAGTAATAGTATATTTATGTTAAAAATAATTTCATAATAGGTGTAAAAGGATTTGGTTTTTTTATAACAACAATTATCTTTTTTCAATGTTCATTAAATAATATAAAACATAACTCGAAGACTCTAATATTTAATTTATAATCATATTTTCCTTTTAAGCCACTTACCATCCCTGAATACTACAGTTTAATTTTTTAAATCATTCATAATTCATTACCAAATCTCTATAGAATCAGTCAATACATGAAATAAACGATATATTTATCATAAATTATAAAAACATCTATAGAGGCTAGAAGAATTACATATTTTATCTCAAAATAGAATGTTTTTAATTACATAACACAATGTATTTCTAAAATGTATTAGTTTATCTATGTCAAAAAATATCGAAATATTTTGTGTTTTGAGTAGATGAAATGCCTCTCACTAAAAAGATAATAGTGCCAACACATCAACACAAAGACCACTAAAGATTTCACTTTGTTATGATTTTCCCATTCTACTCGTTATTTTGTAACTTATTGGACCTATAAGTGTTAATATAGATTCCTTGTATCAATAAAAACCCAAACTGACTCTTGAAAAAAATTTGTATACATTATGTCCAATTAATGGTTTTCGATGAATGAAAATTATTGTTATCTTCTGACAATACATTAACTCTGCGATGTCTTCCTCGTACATTCTAGTCCACTCAAACAAGACCAATTTCTTGATTATCCCTTTCATTGTAACTAAATAGTGAAAAATACCCAAATGAATTGCCTATAATATACCCCATACATAAGAATAAGCTATACCTCTAACATTTTTCCAGGCTACACCAATGACATAACTACCTCCCCTAATTTGCGTACATATATATTATAACCTAAAAACCGTTTTACCATATAAAACATAACACATAGATTCAATCGATATATTTTAAAAATAATATAATTACAATGTTACCATATTATAATTAAAATGATCACCAGATTCCAGGTATGTAAATATGGGATCCACAAATACCCTGTAATATCATCATTGAATACCTTAAGGAAGGATTTAAAGTATGGGTAAAAGCTCAGTTAGTTAGAGAATTGAATACTACTAGTGTATTCATTAAAATAAGTCTAATCATGATATATATTTATAACACATACCTCCTATTAAATTTTATTATTTGTATATCCTTATCCATGACCCACTATTGTTGGTAGCCCAATCGAATGTATGTCCATGATATCCTTTGAGATCGCCTTAATTCATCAATCCAATTAATTATTATTGGAAATGGATACCTATTTTTTCCATGAAATAGTTCATCAATTGGTACTCCATACACAATCAAAGGTCGATATCCACGTATTTAGTCAATAAAACTACCACACCTCAGTGTGAATTGAACCGATTAATTAATTCATTCACCTATTGGATATCATATTGTATTATAATCTCTCTTAACTCATATAGAACCATTCAGTAAGAGGTAATCTGTATGGGATGTGCAGTACAAAAAAATTCAACCCCATACACAATTTCACCTTCCATATAGTGTCTCAAAATATATTCTACAAAGATATCCTAGATAAAATACACAATTTGATAGAAAAATGACATAACTATTACCTAGTCCATTACAAGAACCATTCCCATAACTTCTGAAACTATATAACCAATTTAGCTAAGGTTGTGTCATATTATTCCTACCTCTATAAACCATTCACTATGAAGAATATATAATTATCGCCTAATAGAGTTAACAATAACTTTTTATTGATAATAATTTAAATATTTTAAAAAAACATCAAACAATCCTTGAAAACAAATATAGCATGCCATCTATAAAATTCAAAAATCCAACATATTTCCATATCTAGT
This sequence comes from Viscum album, assembly GCA_963277665.1. NCBI lineage: Eukaryota > Viridiplantae > Streptophyta > Magnoliopsida > Santalales > Viscaceae > Viscum > Viscum album. The sequence continues at coordinate 1,306,069,131 of OY728128.1, forward strand.
TACCACTATAAGACACTTTAAAAAACTAGAAAAATAATCTATTATCTTTTAAAGAGTAGAACCATGATCCAATAATCTAGATGATAACATTAGTATAATCTTCACTCCCAAAACAACATGTGTAGTTATTAACGAATGTGATGATCTTATACCAAACAATGAAGTTAAATGAATTCACATAATTGAACCCACAAATATAATATTTGGAGGTACCTCTCCAATTTATTCTAAAAATATAACATCCACATAAAACCCATCAACATTAAATCCATGAACTACCCTTTATATCCAAAAATAAACTAATTTACTAAACACAAAGGTGTCACATACTACATTTACTATGACCCTTGGCCAACTCCATGGGCATAATTACTAGTTTTACCCCTTATATAATATTAAGATCTTTCGAAAAAAACATGCGAGAAATGAATATTTATTTAAAACATTCATAGAAGAACCTAAAAAATGAAAAATGATTCACATTCTAAATCAATAATAGAACTCTTTCAATTGAATGGTATATATCTTGCAGTAATCCCTAGACTACGTACAGTAAAAACACATATGATGAGTCCATCTTGGAACCCAAATAGATGAAATATCACCCTTCTAGGACTACCTATCACCACCCTATCATACCTCCACATATATCATCTTCCTAAATATAGAATATTCCCCAAATCGCTAATTATAAGGCCACCACATAAGTGAGGACAAATCTTTTCTGCATTTTCCTCTGTTAATCCCTACTAAATGTTGAGATACTTCCAGTATACAGAATAATAATAATACATATCAAAAGACCATACATAGAAAATCACATTAGGATAAATCCCTTTCTAAATCTTGTTATCCTTATATTATGCATTCATATACACCAACTAATTAAAATAGAAAAAATATAAAAATAAATAGGTCGTATAGTTTTTCACTGAAATTATCCCTTACTAGAGTTACATGAAATACTAATCTCTAGCTAAACCTATTGTATTCATGGATAAATACTCAATAAATATGTCTATTAAATAATCCCATGTTATACCCTCAGTTATCTATGACTTGATTATTAATCCCCACAACCTCAAAGAAGTCCCTTATGAGAAAAATACCAAGTACTAACCCCAATGATAAATTGGCATCTCTACAAGTATAAAATCTCCATCAAAAATCATGATCCATTATTATTGTTTTAGATGACAAACAACACTTTGGAATGTAGGATTGTTCTTTACTAATAGATATCCTCTGAAATCAACCATTTTTAGGCCTCTGGTAATTCCCCGAACCCAGTTACCTAGAGACGGTGCATTATTTTAATACATTGGAATGATTACAAGGACTCATGTCCTAAAGAACGGATCAATTTAGTAGTCTTAGAAAACAAATTACATAAATGAATGATACATTACACTTATAACATACAAAACAACATAAATAATCCATTAATAATGTCATTATTCCCTTATCATAACCCTGTACGTTAATCATAATACACATTTTGGGATACTGGGAAAATAAAACATAGGAAAGGGGTGATATGAGATGCTCAGTAAGGGTAAATAATTTTGTGAAAGCTATAAACATTGAGGTAAAGATGTGTAATAAACAAATAGTATTTATAACACAAACTTCACCATAATATGGAAAAAATAAATTAATAGTTACCATATAAACATACACATGGATATTATATTAGTCTAATAATCACATGTAATACCTAATTTCGTAAATAGGGAATGGATAATTTCATACATCATAACCAAATAGTCAAGACCTCATGCTAATAGTACAAATAAAAAATTTCTCAAGGCCTTGTGCCAGGACAATAGTTTGTCTCATACGACCTACTGATGCATTAAGGAGTTATAGTGGGCTCTACACGTCACTTACTATGTCCATTTCCTTCCTCATATGAAAATGTTGAAACATACCATAAATATCCGTATTAAAACCAGCATAAGAAATTCCAATACATTAACCATAAACCAGGAATGGTACAAAAATAGCACATACATAGTAAAACATATCATAACTCAATAAATACAATAGGGAATATTTTATTATAATAAATCAACCATAATCAAAAACAATATCTAGTAAAGGATGTTGACCTAGTTGAAAATGTTCAGAAATACTATTTTATAGAAATATACCATTTGTGAAATCATTTCAAAGTCACACATTTATAAAGGAATTAATTTAAAAGAGAATTTTTAATCAATGTCTCTAATACCACTTTGAATGTTTTGAAAGGAATTAACACATTAAAACAATCATGTCTATAAAAATAAAAGATTAAAATCATTTTTAAAACGTGTACATTAATTAAAAAAATTTAGATACATAAATCATTAAAACACTTAAAATTCTGATCTTGATAAAGATTCCATCCAAAAAACATTAAAATATTCATTTTCAAATAATTTTTTTGAAACATGGACATGGATGATAAAAATTTCTGAATAAATACTTACAAATAAACAATCTCGGATAATAATGGGAATGAGGAATTCTTGATTTCCTGCTTCTTTCCTTTGGTCAAGGGTACATTTAACCTCATGTATAATGGAAATATTATGTTATTAAATTATAAAAAAACAAATTCATATTTACTGTATCATACATGATTATATTATGAATTTATAATACCCATTTAATAATAATTTCTATGTTCAAATAACATTTCTTGTAATAATTGCTTTCTTTATCATATGTGTTTTAACTTTTTATTCGTATTCATATAACTTATATCACGATTTTATTGATGACAGAATATAAAACATTATTTATGTATCATATATATTTAAAATATATGTCTATATAATATATTGATAAATGAAATGGAAATTACCATTTATGGAGATGGTAGGTCGTACGTATGCATAAATGCCTTTTCGGTTTTCATATCGTATTGAACAAAAGTAAGTTAATGAGATATATGTAAATAATCACACACACACAAATATATATATATATATATTATGTATCATTATTATGTCATATATTTCATAATTTTTAATAATTTTTAAATTTATATTTATAGTTGAATGTAGAATGTGGAAATTAGTCTCATCTCATCGTGGAGACGGTAAGCCGTACGTACGCACGAGCGATGATATCATTCAATTAATGGCTAAACAGTATGTAATTTTACGGTATATTATATATACAGAATCGTTAACAGGTTATATTTTTTCTTTATATATATTATACTCAATATAATAACCAACCAAATAATTAAGTGTTTAATAACAAACTACACCACGATGTGGATACGATTAGTCGTACATACACATGTATGGTGACATTGTCATTCATAGGATGGATTGAATAATGAATATGGTTTTACTATATTTATAATAACATAATATTATGTAGAAGATACAAGAGTTATTATTTTGGTATGGAAAAAACAAAAGAAATAGGAAATGGAAGAAGAAAAGAACATTGAAAGAGGTCATGAAATAATTACATCTTCTTCAGTTTCTTCCTTTTGATTTGACCTAACAGGAAACTTATGATGAATTTCTAATCAATGTAAGAACTGTAGTATGAATTTAGGGTAGTTGTGAGGAGATTTGAGTAGGGTTTGGTCTATCAAAATATCTTCGGAGGTTTGAATTTATGAGAAGTTGGAGTACCCTTTTATAAGAGAGGTGATGGTCACTTTAAGAAGAGTTTGAAATATTATTTTATTATTAAATCATTTTCGGTTTCTAATGGATCCAAATGAATTTATTTATATAATACGGTGTGTATGGATATAAATACTCTCAAACATTAGGTTTTAGACATGTTTAGTTCACCATATTAACCTTATATATTATATTTAACACATTGTTAAATAGTTTAACTTTTTACCATTTATTCTTATATTATTATAATACATAGTTAATAAATTGACAATAAAATTACAAGAGAACCTTAAATGGTTCATTCATGACATATATATCATAATATAATTCCTTTTTATGAACCATATATTTTTAGGATTATATTATTATTTATTAATATTGTTTTTGTTATAAAAACTCATTTATGTCAATTTTGACACTATTTGGTATTTAGTTTTTGTGAAAGTCATAAAAATTTTATTACATTGGAAAAAAACATTAAATCAACCAAAAAATTTCATATTCCCATAGAAAATTATTTTATGGCATCATAAGTGTAAATTTACATTTATTTGGATATTTATAATATCAATTATTTTAATCTTTTGTTAATAAGGTAATTACTGCATCATCATTGTGTCATATATAAATTTAATTATTTGATGTTTAAATATTATAAATAAAATAAAATGATTTAGTACATAATTTAATATTTATAAGGAATATTTATATTCTATTTTATCTTATGTGTAACCCTATATTAAAAATTGTTTAGTTATTAAACATTCAATTTAACACTTTTAACTCTTCTTTAAATAAAATATAATAATTGTCCTAATCTAACCCAAAAGGATAAAAATTATATTTTTTAAGGATTATTTTTTGTTTAAATAAACTTGTCCAATATAATTAGGACATGTGTAAGCAAAATTTTGATATTATTTTTAACATTAATTACCTTATTTACTTTTAACCGTGGTAAATGAAATTCAAAAGTTATTATTCACCAAAAAATATGTTCACCCTATTGAACCACATGTTACTTATATATGTCAACCATGTCTTTTGGAATTTTGAAATTCAATTCATAAATGTGGAAAAATTATTTTTTATGCAAATATGCAAATGTGACTAGAAGGTTGGTAAATGTGCCTAAAAGGTGGGTAAAAAGACGTTAAAATGATTCAATAAAATTTTATATATCTAATCTTATTATAAAATGACTCCAATGACTTAATTTGTAAATATATATGTATTATTAATATATTTTATGATAAACTGTTAATTAAAAATTATTATTTTAATGAAAAAGTCAGTTTTTATGTACTGTGTAGTATTTTTCACTATTCATAAAAAATTGAATGTTTTCAGAAAAAATCAAAATTTCACCCTTAGATAATATTGATATTAAGAATTCAAAAATTATTTCCATTTTTACCAAATTGAAAAAATAAAATCTTCATTAATTGATTTAAAATTAATTCGCCATGTCAAAACCTTAAAGTGGGTTTTGAGAAGTAAAAGCTATCAAAATATTGATATGTGAATATGTTCAATTTAAATGTAAAATTACATCCAATGAAAAAAATTGGATTGAATTATAAAAATATAAACTAATTATACAAACAAACAATTCAATTTTATAATTTATAATTATAAATTATTTTTATTAAAATAGTAGTTTTCAATTAAAATTTAGTATTTTCCACTATTCATCAAAACATGGAAGTTATCAAAAATACACCAAAAATTAATCCAAACTAAATTTTTTATGTCTTCCTTATAAAATGCACATATTATGGATTTTAAAATTATATGGATTATATAAAATTCAAGATGCAGTTAATATTCTTCATAACCACTTTTTAAACGGATAGTTTGGTAAGTCATGGTGGGCTTGAACTCGGTGCTATGTGTGGCGCAAGCTATTGAATTAAATTAAAGAGATGAAGTATTGTGAAATAATGGGGTGTTACATTCATTCATCCTTCAAGAAATTTTATCCTCGCAATTTGAAATTATTCTTCAAAAATAAAAGGTTGAAAATAGAAAATATCTTTTTGGAAAACTGACATCGGATATAGGGTTATGAAAATTTTGTCATAATAAGTGGAAAATGGAAATGAAAAAGTCACCACCGAGTTCGGGATTATAATAGAATAAAATTGGAGGAAATTATAGACACTTAATTGTAAGAAAACATTAATATTTATAGAGAGTGATTGAGGTCATCAATATCAATCAAGTGAACACTATATGTAAAATAGATGGCCTCTAATACCAAAATCTATAATGATTTAAAATATCATTGGTTAAAAAACAAAATGTATTAGGATAACAAATTTTTTTTAATATATTATCGATAATGATTAATAATAAATTTCTTCATAGAAAAAAAAGAGAATACATAACAATTAGAGTTATATCCTTTAACTATTTACTACCACAAACCAAACTTTCGCTCAAAAAATAATAGAGCTCAAAAATATTCTATATAACATAATTGTATATGGTTACCAAACAATTAATTTATAATTCATCTATGAGACTATTTATAAACTACATTATACAGTCCATGACATCGCGTAAGCCAGTGGTAGGTGATGCACCCTCGTTGCCGTTCAGTTATAGGTTCAAGACCTGCGGCCTTACCAAACGTGATGGGTTGTCGCCCAACCTCCAGGTTTTCCTTTTAATGACAATCCAAAAATAATCTTATGAAATGTATTAACCTTTAACAATAGTATCCAATTTCCAAAATAATACATTCCAATCTTTAGTCTTATCCAAAATATGTGTTTCCAAACTCACAGTCCAAAATTTTATAAGCATGGTAAATATAACATAATGAAGATCTCTTTTATCACATAATAACATGTGAATACCTTCATAATGAATTCTATTAAATAATGTTAACAACCATAATTACCATAAAAACATATTTAATATGTTCATTCTCCCTTATTCATTATAGAATACCAGATATACTCCTTAATTCCAAAAATGTTGTAAACTCCAACAAACAATTGATTAGTTCCATGGTATTCAATTATATCCAATATATTTTATCCAAATAAATCATATCATAATCATAATTATATTAAGGTTTACCTTTCCCCCAACCATGTATTTTACAAAATGTTTAATTTTCTATTGAGTCACTTTTCTCAGTACCATACAATCTCAACACATTAAGAGAATTGTAATGCAGTGAAATCCTTATATACGCTATAATTCTAAATACTTGTACATCATTAATGTAGTACTGAAATGACGCAATTCATTAATAATAACTTAATTTAACAAATTATTACTCTTCATCTATAGTAGTATCATAATGTTATTATTATCCAATAACATCATTTTGGGTATACTCTGTTGATTGGAACATTGATTCTTGTAGTGTCCCAACTCATTGAAAATGAATCATTATACATTTGAAACATTTTTCTTACCCTTTAAATCACGTATTTTGTGTCTTTTTTTCAAAAAAATATTGAACTCCCATTCCATTCATGCATTTACCAAGGATATTCCTTCCATAGTTATAAAATGGGGGAAAATCCTTATTTCATCTCTTCCCTTTATTCATCTTTTTATCTTCCATCCTCTTCTTCAATTTATTCCCTTAAAATCCATAACACTCATAGATTTCATTACATATCTTATTAATACATGATAATATTTCCTCATATGATGAGAATATATGGGACGCTATTACGCTTTGAAATATTGGCTTATGACCATGAATGATATGATCCTTCTTACAATTTGGATCATGTGTATTGTTGGAGCTTTCATTCCTTCTACTATTCACCATTTCTAAATGTCAACATACACTAGGTAAGTTCATATCATAATTTATAATCTAAAAACTAGAAAAAAAACACAACATTAATTGAATATTATGAAAAAAATAGGTTCATAATCATAAAAATGGATTCATTGCTGGCATATTTAATCATAAATATTTCATAATTATTTGTAAATAAAATTATAATTATCCTACGAATATCTCTCGATAGTGTCGTAAAAAAGAGTACAGCAAGGCCCATTTTCATGCACCAGTTCTCATACGAGTCTAGCTCAAAGTGGTGTTTCCATGTTTTACCCTAGATATTTTTATTCTAGAGCCGCCTCTACCAGCTCGTATCAAGACATTTATTTTTTTCTTTTAAAATTTAAAAAATCTTTCCATTACCAAAATTCTAATAATTTCTTCTATACTAACTCTCAATGAATGTATTAGGTTAATGTTTAAAAATCTATGTTTATCTAAATCTATTTCCAATTTTGTTGCTAAAATTTCTCTGATACCGACTATAACACCCCGACCCCAGTTACCTAAAGCCGGTGCATTATTTTAATACATTGGAATGATTACACGGAATCAAGTCCTAAAGGACCGATCAGTTTAGCAGTCTTGGAAAATATATTACATACATTATCTTTACATTAAACTTTCTAAAATACAACACATAATAAAAAATACTTTGAGAACGCCATTATTCTATTAGCATAACCCTTTACATTAATCATAATACACTTCTTAGAATCCTTTGAAAATAAAACATGAAAAATTGGTGAGCTTAGATGCTCAGTATGGGTAAATAATTTATCGGAAGCTATAAACATTTATGAAATGAGGTGTAATAAAAACAACATCCTTTTAAACATAAACATGAACATAATTTGGAAAAAATAAATTAATCATTACCATATAATCATGCACATGTATATTCTCCTAGTCCAATAATCACATGTAATAACTTATTTCATAACGAGGGAATTCATAATGTTGGACATCATAACCACATAGAAAAGGCCTCATGCCTAGACTAAAAATAAATTTTTTGTCATTGCCTTTCTTCAAGACAATAATTTATTTCATTGGACCTACTGATGCATAGAGAAGCTATAGTGGTCTCCACCCATCACTTATTATGTCCAATCCATTCAACGTTTGAAAATATTGAATCATATCATAAACATTCATATTAAAACTAGAATATTAAATGTCAATCAATTAACCATAAACCATGAATGGAATAAAAATATAACATCCACAGTCAAAATTATCATAACTCATTCAATATAATATGGAATATTGTATTATAATAAATCAACCTCAATCAAGAATAATATCCAGTAAAGGATGTTGACATAGTTGAAAATGATAAGTAAAACACATTTAGAGAAATATACATTTTTGTGAAATCATTTAAAAGTCAAAAAATAATAAAGGATATCATTTAAATTTGATTTTTAAGCATTGTTACTCATAAATCTTTGAAACTTTTGAAAGTAATTATGATTGTAATATAATTATGTCCATATGTATAAATCCTTAAAAAAAATTTAAAATAGACATTAATTAAAAATAATTAAAAAAATAAATCATTAAAACATTTAAAATGATGATCTTGAAAACTTTTAAATTCCATAAATCCTTAAAATATTCATTTTGTGCTTTTTTATGAAACAAGTACATGGATGATAAAAATTTCCTTGAAAATACATACCCATAAACAATCTTGGATAATAATGAGATTAAGGAATTATTTATTACCTTGTATATTCTGTGGGTCGAGGGTACATTTAACCTCCTGTATAATGACCATAGTATGTTATTAAAATATAATAGAAACATATTAGTTTTTATGATATCATACGCGATTCATTTATGGCTTTATACTATCCATTTAATAAAAATCTCAATGTTAAAATAACATTTCATGTATTAATCGCTCTCTTTATCATACATGTTTAACTTCTTATTCATGATCGTATAACATATATCATTATTTAATTGATTCTCAAATATAAAACATTATTTATGTATCAAATATATTCAGAATATATGTTTGTATAATAGATTGATATTTGAAATGGAATACACTATTCATGGAGACGGTATGTCGTACGTATGCATAAATGCAGTATCCATTTTCATGTCATATTGAACGGAAGTAACTGAATGATATATATGTAAATACATACATACATACAAAAATATAAATATATATAGTAGAAATATTATCTCATATATTACATACATATTAATAATATACACATTTGTAATTTTCGTTGAATGGTGGATGTGGAAATGAATCTCATCGCATCGTGGAGACGGTAATCCGTACGTACTCACGATCTATGTTATCATTCTATTGATGTTGAAATAGTATGTAATTTGATGTTATATTATTTATATTGAATCATTAATATGTTATATTTATTATTTATATAAATTATATTCATTATTAGACCCATCGAAATAATAATGTGTTGAATGACAAACTACACCACGATGTGGAGACGGTAAGCCATACATACACACGTATAGTGACTTTGACATTCATAGGATGTATAGAATAATGAATACAGTTTTAGAATATTTTTAATAACATCACATTATGTAATATTTTGTTGGAGTTATTATTTTGGTAAGAAAACATCAATGAAAGAGGAAGTGGAAGAAGAAAATAAAATTGAAAGGGGTGATGAAATAATTACCCCTTCTTTAGTTTCTTTCTTTTGATTTGAATTAAAGGGATCCATATGACAGCTTTATGACCAATGTAAGGACTTTAGGATGAATTGAGGGTAGTTTTAATGATATTTGACATGTTTATGGAAAATAAAAATTACAATGGAGGTGTGAATTTAAGAGAAGTGGAAGAACCATTTTATAAGAGAGGTGGGGTCACTTTAGGAAAATCTTGAAATATTATTTTATTATAAAATCATTTTTGGTTTCTAATTTCTCAAAAATGATTTATTTTGAGGATAAAGTGGGTATGTGTTTAAATCCTCTCAAAAAGTCTTTTTATAATAGTTTAGGTTACCATATTAACCTTATATTGTATATTTAACCCTTAGTTAAATAGATTAACTTTTACCATGTCTTCTTGAATTATTTTAATACATGGTTAGTAAACATACTATAATTTTCCAAGAGTACCTCAAGTGGTTCATTAATGAAATATATATCATTATAAAATTTATTGGACAGAATAATATATTTTTAAAAAATTATACCATCTAATAATATAGTTTTTATTTTAAAAACTCATTTATGCGAATTTTGACACTATATAGTATTTCGTATTTGTGAAAGTCATAAAATGTTGAATACATCAAAAAAATATATTACATAAACCATAACAAAACAAATTCATCTTGAAAATTTGTTGATGGAATTATAAGTAACAATTTACATTTATTTTGATATTTATGATATCAATTATTTTAATCATTCATTAATAATGTAATTACTGCATCATCACTGTGTCATAAATAAATTTATTTACTAAATGTCTAAAAATATTAAATAAAATATTATTACCTATGAAATATTTTTTTATTTCTAATGAATATGTATAATCGAATTTATCTTCTAGGTAACCCTATATTTAAAATGAATTAGTTAGTAGTCTTTGAATTTAACACTTTTAACACTTCAATAAATAAAATATAATAAATTTCCTAGTATAAACCAAATCGATCAATATGAACTTTTTTTCCTAAGGTTTATATTGGTGGAAATAAACTTATCCAATAGAAATATGACAGGCCTTGGGGGTAATTCTAATATTATTTTTACCTTTAATTACCTTATTTTCTGTTAACCGTGGATAATAAAATTCCAAAGCTACACTTCAGAGAAAATTATTTGCATCCTATTGAATAAAATTTTACTTACCGATGTCACCCATGTCTCTCATATTTTTAAAATTAAATTCGTAGAAGTGGTAAAATTATGTTTTATGAAAATGTGCATATGTGCCTAAAAGGTGGGTAAATGTGCCAAGATGGTGGGTAAAAATTCGTTAAAATGGTTCAATAAAATTTTATATATCTAATATTATTATAAAATAATTCCATTGACTTACATTATAATATTATTTCTATTATATATCTATTTTAAGATAAAAATTTTCATAAAAATTTTAATTTAAATGAAATAATCGGTTTTAATGTACTATTAAGTATTTTTCACTATTCATAAAAATTGGATGTTTTCAGAAATAAACCCGAATTTCACCCTAAGAAAATTTTTGTATTATTAATTCAAAAATTATTTCAATTTTACCAAATTCACAAAATATAAGTTCCATAAATTAATTTAAATTTAAATCACTTGATCAAAACCAGAATGCGGGTTTTTCTAGAAGTAAAAACTATCAAAAGATTGATATGTGTTTGTGTTCAATTTAAATGTAAATTTAATTATAATGACCAAAATTGGATTAAATAATATAAATATAATCTAATAACACTTAAAACCCATAAAAATTCATAATTTAATAATATAAATTATTTTGACGTAAAAAGTTGTTTTCAATTAAAATTTATTATTTTTCATTATTCATCAAAATATTAATGTTATCAAAAAATTACCAAAAATTATCCAAACTAAATAATTATGTTCCTCTTTTAGATAAAAGGATTATTTTTTCAACTTGAGTATATAAAAGTGTCAAATATTTCATTTAAAAAAGGATGGCCATTAAAATGCGGTTATATTGCATTTTTTTAATAACATTTCTTTTATTAGAAAAATATGATTTGTTCTTATATAATAAATAAAAAAACATAATATGAATGTAAATTTATATATTTAGTATATAAAATTCATAATGAAAATAAAAATATTTATAAAAACTTTTTAAACAGATATTTGGGTAAGTCATGGTGCGCTCGAACTCGGTGTTGCATTTTGCACAAACAATTGAATTGCATTAAAGAGATAATGTATGATGAAATATTGGGGTGTTATTTCTCATCAAATGGATCCTTTACCTCCCACCTTTTTATTTGAAAAAATTCGACTAAAGTCTCCACCCTCCCAGAACTACATGATTAGGAAATAATTGATTCTCAACCTAACCATCATGAATATCGATAGATAAATTAAGAATATTCCTTAAAATATGAACATACCCACCATTGTCCTTTATTTATAGTTTGAGACATTAACAAGGAAATATTTTCTTTAATTCCAAAGAATATGGTTAAAAATTCCATTAATGTCTCTAATATTAATAAAATTAAGCAAATAACCTTTTGACTCAGAGATAAATATCCAAGGAAATGCACCCTATAGGTAAAATTAACCTCTAGGAATTACCATATAGATTCTATCAAAGTTATAATACTGAAATACATTATCATCATAATAGTAACCTTATTAATTATATAAACATAATCACACTTTTTAAATATTAATTAAATGTAACAAATTATTCATTTGGGAAAAAATATATTAATATTTGTAATTTCATAAATTTAAATGTCTATAAACCATGGGAATAAAGAGAATGAAATTGGATCCTATGTTCATAGCCATGATGCAGTAACCCACTCATTTTTCTAATTGGGCCAAGAGAAAATATCATAAACCATAAACACATTGTAACAACCCGAAATACCAGGAAATTAAATATCAAAATAAATAAAAACAATTAGACTTCCCAAAAAACATGAAGGTCAACAACATAAGTAATATTCTATAACATTTTTATCTCCCTTTTAGGAGTCTCATCCTTCTTATATCCATATTATTAGTCCTTAATATAATGTTAGATAAAAGAGGGATATAACACAACATTGTAACACACCGACCTGAATCACCAGGTTTGAGTTGAGGAGTTGCATAACCTTATGGATTCCTCCCTATATGAAAGATGTTTATGGATAGTGGTGTGGGAACAAATGGACCTACTAGTAGACTATTCCATCTTTATAAAATGACCATTATAGTGACATAAAATAATATCAATATGGTATCTTTAGAAGATCAGATATCATAAGTAATAACAATATCATTAATTCTTGTTATATCCAGTAATATAAAATATTTCATTCAATTAAAGTAATGGTATCTATATGTTTAGTTGATTACATTATAAAAAATAAGAAAAAAATAGATAAATAAATTAGTTATCAGTTAAAAACATGTAAAATGTTTTTGTGTCGTTCGTATCACTATCCACCGGAATCTACTCAGTAATGTATCATAGTAGATCTTGACATTTAATGTTCCATGAAATTAATTTTTACACCATCCTTGAGATTCCCATGTAGGGTGTGAGTATATATTATAGAAGTCCACCATCGTGTCCTTAACATAAGTAAAATAATCCTATAAATGATTAATTGATGAAAAGATAATATGTAAATATATAATAACAAAACACACCAGTAAATTTTTAACTAACTAAGATTCAACACACCATAGACTATTTTTTCAGCTCTATTATTTAGGGAACATAATTTAGAAGCACCGTATAATGTATAACACATGTCCTATTCCTTATTGATCAGGTAAAAAACCAATGATGAACATTATCTACTCCACATGAACTCAAAGAAGGTCATATCAAGTGCACATACCCATTCTAACATGTTGTAGTAAAGACACATGAATCACAAAAACACATCCCTGCACACTAAATGGATTTCACATAAATCACACTGACCCACACCTATACACTCATGGATATTCACTTTAGAAACACTAAATAATCTTTCCATACACTTTGGAGGTAACATTATGCCACAAAAAACAACCAACATAATGTATAAAACTACACCAAAATATATTATATTTATCTTACAAAACCATAAATCATTTTACAAGGTCATTCTAGAATTATTTTACCCCAAATGGATCGTTCTAATAAAATTTACATAAATGTGTTTTCATACCCTTATCTTAGGTAAAAAGATCACATTCAATTATTTCAATGAAGAAATTTCATTATCCCTCTCTAAGGGATAAATGATATTAATACAAGCATCAATCAGTTATGTTGAAAAAATCACATAGGTCTCATAGAATACACATCCACCAATATGAAAACAAGGAAGATAATTCCATACAGGTGATTTAGCAAGGAGAAGAGTTATTACCAAATTTGTAATGATACTCAATCACATTTAGTCTCCATCAGAGACAATAAAAATACAAATATACCCATTATATAACCAACATTAACATATTTGACTTTAAATAATATGAAATAATAAATAGAGAAGCTAAGGCATGCCTACAGATTAGATGGGTTTGGCTTATCGCGATAATTCCCCCATTAGAGAAGACAATTTATATACCCAGTAGATGAAAATGGGGGTGCCAAAATCATTAAATAAGAGACACTAAACACTAAAATATCATGTGTGGGATTAGGGAAAGGTATATGAGGATAAAAGTGAGTCCCATGTGAAATTCCAACATTAACACTAAAATAATATCCCATGTGACTGTGCATAGCTTGGTAAAAAGTTCTATTCCGTGAACTACTATAGGTAGCAAGCCTCTATGATTATTTCTCTATTCATTGTGATATCCATATTTTTCACACTCTGAATACATCTAGGTAAATATTTTAGGATGAATGACTTGTTCTCTTCCCAAAATTCATCCCATGATCTAATCTTGATCCATCATATAACTAAAAACAAAAATGAAACTCTAATTTTAAAAAAATTAAATCCCAAGGAATATAAAAAAATTTCTTATTCAAATTTAATATGGATGTTTCCCCCAATTAATTATTATTTTTATCTAATTAGTACATGAATTAATCAATTAAAAACGATATTTAATAAATTTATTTCATCACATGAAAATGCACACTTCAGTTTTTCAGGTGATAATAACCTCTTGATGGTGTCTGGGTTCCAACATAACTTCAAGATCGACACATCATATGTGATCTATATGATTCCCCAATATCCCCTTGTAACGTCTCGATTCGGGGTGCTTCACAAAGGTACCTCATACCTGGTTGGTCACAAGGACTCAAGCACATCTCCCCAAACACAAGAGGCTTCTGACTATCTGCAAGGGACCTGGGTGTAATAGTGGGAACAATATGATCTCATTAGAAGAATAACACAATCAAATAGAAATAATATACAATAGCTGAAGGTGTAATACCATACAATATGTAACCAGTTGAATAATGAAACTAAATAAACAACTGGAGCACATGTATAAATATCGCATGTCACATATGACTAGAAAAGCATCCAAAAAAGAAATAATGCTGGAAATATGGTACACTAAAAATGTACTGAGTAAAAAAGTAACTACAATAACATAAAAAGACTCATCTTGGTCACATGCTCTATAGATCCACATCCCTCAACTACTTGAAGTGAAAGGATGATTTACATTATCTATACATGAAACAATATAATATTTTTGGGCCCAAAAGTATGACCCAAATAGGGTGTGAGAAGAATCCCAGTAGGCAACCACCCAATGATCTGTGCCTAACTCTCATGGAATATACATAGTAGGTAATATAAAAAAATGAATTAATAAACAAGGATGTAATCAAACATAAACACTCCTACAATTAAAATGCAATTAATTTAAATTTATTTATTAATCAACCAATCATTAACAAGAATCCCTATGGAAAATTTCTCAAAGTCTAACACCTATAGTTTAAAAATACAATGACACTCTGAGGAAGCACTTCCCTCAGTCACACATGTGGTCTTTCAACGGTATAATATAAACTCTCTAAAGAAGAACTCAATATCCATTCCCCTTTGGTCTTGTAACAGTATATTATAGACACTCTGAGGGAAAAATCCTCATCTGTTCTCCTATGGTCTCGCAATGTGAAATGTATAATAGACACTTTGGGCAATATTTCAACATTTATTCCCCCTATGGTCTAACTACACCAGGTTCCCACATCCATGTGTAATACGATCATGCATATATGATATCCAACTACAAATGTAATCTCAAATACTACAAGTCTAAGAATATGTAAATCATACCACAAAAATATCATATAATATCAATACCATCCTAATAGCACTAGCCTTGGAAAATAATTTCCTAACATGTGGTTCTATACCCAATGGCCAATATCAAATAGGCATGGGAAAACACATACATAAAAAAGGTAATCAACCTATTTCATAATCAAAACCCTTTCTTAAGAAAACTAACCATAACAGGCATTAAAAAGTGTTAAATTTCCAAAATATACAATTCCTTAAAATATATTATTCGGAACTTTTCGCACATATAATCCAAAGACAACTATAGATAGACACAATCCACCTACCTTTATTTTGTACAATCTATATAGTTTATCCCCAGCCTTTGAATCGACCCATAATGTTGTAGATCTACAAAAATATCAAATAAAATCAACCTCAAATAACAAACGAATGAAAATAAATCATGAGGAGGGGCTCTATAAGTAGGAAGAACTCATCTTGGAAATTCTAATGCAATCAATGGTGTATGATTTGGATAATGGATGATGATTCAGTACCTCAGGGAAGAATTGTCATCGTCGTTCTCTCATTGACGAGAATGGCTTCGAAGAAGATGCTTCTGGGTATGAGACGTGACTCCAGTCTGACCTATCAAATAAAATAAAAAATACACAGCTTATTCATTAATTGTACACATTGGGTACTTGCCTCAACCAGCCCCCTCTTTTGGAAGTCTCTAGGTTACCTCGTACAGCCATTTACTGGACAGTACATGGATAGTACATAGCTACCCTTGGAAACATGGTACATGGCGTGTACTCATAAATTTTTTAAAAAAATCCCTTTTCCTTTAAATCACCCAAAATATAGATCAATACTTGAAATGAAGCTTCAGGTTCTTACAATATTCTCCCATTAATGAAATTAGTCCACATATTTCACTAATTAGGTGGAAAAAATAATCCTCGAATAGATTCGACCACTACGATCGCACATCGACCTCCCTCTCCAAAGTCTCATCATGTACATTCTCAAACAGTCATAACACTCATATAAGAGATATATACCGGTCATAGAGATCCTTCATGCATCGATAAATAATCCGGATAGGATGCTCCCTGAAACTACATCCACCTCTAACTGAACCACCATGGGTTGAAAAACATGAGACGTGTCTGAGAAGAAATATCCTAGCTGAGAAACACATAAGACATCAAGCATAGCCCGGTACCTCTAATGTAACTACAATCGATAGGAAACTGGCCTGACCCTCTCTAATACCTCAGACGACCCGACTATCTTAGTGAATGATTTCCCTATCTCATAATCCTCCTGTATCCCAAACTCATTGTCACATGTAGGAAACCTGATTTTCTACCTCTAACTCCATAGGTAGTCTCCATCAATCTACATAAGACTTTTGTCGCGACTGCATAGTAGTCATCCTCTTTCAAATCAACTCCACCTACACAATGGTCTCCTGTACAAGGCGAGGTCCCAGAATAGCTACCTCTTCTAAATTCTGGTCAGCATAGGGGTTATTGACATGGCCTACCATACAAAGACTCAAAACGTTCTATCTGAATGGTCACATGGAAACTATTATTGTTGGAAAACTACACCAGAATTATGTGCTTCTCCCAAGAAGATCAAAAATATAGGAATCATGCCCGAAGAATTTCCTCCCGCACAGAAATCCTATGCTCAGACTTGTAATTTTGTTAGGGGTGGTAAGCTCTACACAGATGTACATGTGTACCAAATGACCTCTCCAGTACCTGCCAAACCCGGGAAGTAAAATGAGTGTCCCAATCTGAAACAATGTAGTGTGTAACACTAGGTAAATACATAATATCTATGATGTACAATCATCTAGGATCATCAACACTAAAGGTCTCCTTGATTGGTAAGAAGTGTGATACCTTCGTGATTCTATAAAATGAAAACCTAAACTGCATCATTCCCACAAGGTGACCTCGGATAACCTGTCACAATGTCCATCGCAACATCGTTCCACAATAACTTGGGAATGGGAAACTGCTGTAAATGCACCACTGGTTGCTAATGCTCCACCTTCACCTACAGATAGGTGGAACATCTCATAAAAAAACCAGAAACAACCCTCTTCATACCTAGCCATCAGTAATGAAGGTTTAAATCTAGATACATCTTGGTAATACCAGGATGAACATCCTAAAAAGAGGAATGAAAATATCTGAAATGCTCCTCACATATGTCTTCTGACACCCATACACTTCAACGAAAATGTATGATCTCATCCTCGCCCATGGTCCAACCAGGAATAGGGTCCTCTCCTATGATACCCCCCATATGACTAGGCCTTCAGAACTTGATAGATGCCTCATTCTCACTGAATCAAGTAGAGTAGATGTAACAGTTATAGAAGCAATAAATGCCTTCCCTGTTATGTTGTGCAACTCCAAATGAATCTCAAATAATATATCCATAATATTCCATTCACGGATGGCCTTCTGAACTGCATGTATCTGAGTAATCCTACTCAACTCATCATCCACTATGTTTCCCTTCCAAGGCATGTATGCAAAAAAAATAGTCAATGGACTAAAGGTATTCAACCAACTGGAGCTATCTCTAATTTAAAACAACATGAGTGATGATATACTTGAGAAGATTGTGGTCAGTATACACCTCAAAATTCTATCCCAAAAGGTAATGTATCAAACAGTTCAGTGCATGAACAATTGAATCCAACTCAAGATCATGTCTCGATTAGTTCCTCTCATGTGGCCTTAATTGCTGAGACCTGCATGAAATGACGCATTAACCCTGCATAGGCACTGCTCCAAGCCCGATACCTGATGTATCCCATTAAATAGTCTAACTATTTCCTAGCCATGGGAAAACTAGTATCATTCTTGAATTCAATTCCCTTTCATCTCTTGAAAGGATGAATTTCTCGAATCTACCCACTGGTAAAAATCACCCTTCTTTGTCAGGCCCTTAAGTGGTGATATTAAGTATGAAAAGTCCATTATTAAAATTCTATAATAACCATCCATCCCTAAGAAATATGTACCTCAAAGAGATTCTTTAGATGCTCCAAGGAAACTACTGCTCTCACATTCATTGGGTCTACTGAAACTCATGTCTGTATGATAATATGAAGCATGAATTGAATCTAGTCCATCCAAACATGTCTTTTTTAGAGCCTAAAATATAACTGATTCACTCTCAGTGTACTAAAAATGATCTAAAGAGTGATGTCATGGTCGTGTCATGTGTGAGAGTGCCTCAAAATATCATCTACAAAATCATCCACGAAGGATTTCTAGTAAGGATGGAATACTCAGTTCACTAGTTCTAGGAACAACGTAGGCACGTTCATGAGAGTGAATAGAATAACCAAATACTTTTATAAAACATACATACTATGAAAGGCTGTAGTAGTTATATCTGATGATTCAACGTGAAACTGATTATAAACGGATCTCAAGTCAATCTTAGTGAACAGACGAGAACCTCTAAGATGATCAAAGAGGTCATCTATCTTCAGTAAGGGATATTTGTTCTTGACCGTCAAGTCGTTCAGCTTCCGATAATTCAAATAGATTCGGAGGGTACCTTCCTCCATCTCAAATAGGATAGGTGAACCCCAAGGAGAAGTACTGAGTCAGATGAAACCCACTTTCCTATAACTCCTTTAACTGCTTCATGTGATCCTATAACTTTAGTGTAGCCATCCTATAAGGGGAAATTTACACTGGTGCCACTCCTGGCACAAGCTCAATTGAGAATTCTACCTCTCTCTAGAGTTAAACCTGAAAATTCATCTTGAAAAGACAACCTTGAAATGATCCACCATTGGAGGAATTTCCATTTTCAAGACCCCTGATCATCCAGATACAAACTAGTAATATGTGATGTAGTTCCTCTACACATGGGAGGCTCGGGTCTAGATTTTCCCTCCTGTACATCCCATTCACCCATATGTAGAATCACTTTTTCCTTATGGTGACTTGAAACACAGCCTATGGCGGTAGATATTGACAATTTCTTGGAAGGGAACTAACTAGTCCATTCCAAGAATTTCATCACATCTTATCATCTCTAAGACATAAGGGTCTCATAAGAGTGACTCCCACCAATATCAAGAGGGAGATCAATGAACAATAGTATAGATGTCTTTCTAGTCCCCAATAGATTGTCCAGTTTCTAGATATAATCATATGTAAAGATACATTTCCCAAGGAACCTCACAACAGGATCAGATATAAAGCTGTGGGAATCCACTGTATCGAAAATAGAAGAAGCTGAAACTATGGAAACTATGATCATACCTATAACTACAGAGTGTATGGGATCCCACTCCAACTGGGTCTTCTCCATCACAAAATATTGACCAGCTCTATGAACCTATGAAGTATTCAGATATCCTTGAGTTCATCCACCCTACGGCTGTCGAAAACACTGTGTCTAACCACGACATCCACGACATCCACCTCGGCCTGAACATCCTAAAAAACTCCAGCAGCTAGTCTGATGGGGGACTGGTGGTCCTACTCTAGAATGAGGATTTGAAACAGTTCCCCCATCACCAACTTATGGAGGTAATAACAGACCAATATTCTGAAGATGGCCAATCATACGACATGATTGACACTCAACTGGGTCTCATGGAAAATGTGGCCTCATATGCCTAATCTTCCCACACTGGTGGGATAATTACTACCCACCTAATGAGTATCTCATCTACTCGGATCTCATCATGTAGACTCCCTACAACGCTTACTGGTGTCAGTCGGAATGGTACCAAGTCTGGATGATAAACTGCCCTGGCCCACAACTCGACAATCCCTTATGTTGTGCTCTTTCATTAGTGCCCGGTTGACTATTGATGTTATGTATGTCAAACTGAAGATATTATCCTATTATCAGATGTCATGCCATAGAACATCCTTATGAATTCTCTCCTGAAATAGTTCATCACCTCCTAGAGTGGTTGTGAAGCATTGCAGATCTATGAAGTGAGAAGAATACTCCATGACTAAGAGTGTACCATACTCCAAACTCATGAACACTCAGGCTGAGTCATCCTTCAATTTCTCTGTGTAACAGTAGTCATTGAAGGTTCTCTAGAACTCATCCCCAGACATAACTTTCTAGAATCCCAGTTGTTGAATCACTGCCCATCATCTCTTGGCAGAATCTCAAAGCATATATGTAGTGAGCTTCACCCTCCTCTATAAAGGTGTCTCGAGATGATTGAAAATAGATATCATGGATTCTAACCATGAATATTTATTATAAGGTCCTCCATAACCTATGAAAGTGGGAGGATGTTACTACTGAAAACCCTTAGTCAACTCTTCCATAGACGAGGAATGATGATTTGTTCCCTATAAGGTCTTCATCATCCTCATAAATCCTTCACCAAACTATACCTCTACACCTATTTCCATTAGAGAGTTGGTTCCAAGATAGGACTGGTATGAGGATATGATGGTAGTCCCAGATCAATCATTTTTGGGGTCTGATAATTGACTCGAACATCACGTACAACTGGAGGATGTCTCAGTGGCATTACTCTGCATGGTCAAGCACACTCCTCAATTCATGATTATCAAGGACTGAAACATTGAACTATAGGAGCTGAACAATATAAAGAAACCATTCAATTTTTTCAAAACATGGATACATGGAGTGTATCACCCATACATGGCATGGTCCAATAATCCTTTAAATGGGAGTGTACTTATGCCGACCCTAGTCATGTAACACCCCATACGCATGGCGTGTTATCCTTTGACATGTCTTGTACTTGAATTTCTTCCCCATACCTAGTTCCTCTACATGGAAAAACCACATGGTTCTCTTAGAATGAAACTACCTGATGTGTTTTAGTCAGACACATCATGTACTTGAAGGATTTTACTGACCCATGCAATTTTTCACACGGCTGGAGACATGGTCAACTTCCACACAGCGTTTTCATAGTAGAAACACAATGTACTACCTGATGTTCATCCACCCATGTCATTAGTCACATGACTGGATACATGGTCCTTACAACATTTCATGCCCTACCAGTATAAGACGTCTTCCACCAATAATTCCCTAACCCCTTGTCTATTACCACACAGCCAGTCACAAGGTTAAGGACTACACAACATTTACATACATTACAAGACATGTATTTAGGAATAGTTCTTCCATCCTTAACAGAAGTATATATGGCATGTATTCATCCTTACACAATGTCTATTCTGGGTTTTTCTAAACAGTAAGCCTCAAGAGAAACTTCAGATCCCTATAAAAACACAATAAAAACATTAATTTTCTAAATTTTGATATTTGGGGGCTATACTCCATGAGAATATTATCATGTCATCAAATTCAAGTCATATCATAGCAGAATTCAGTTAATGTTCATTATGATCCCTCAAATTTCGATCGAAGAGGGCATATAACACCTGAGCGACCAGAAATTGTCATCATTCCAAATGAAACATTACACAATCTAATACGCTATCAAATAATAGGTATTATATACAGGAATATATCACAATGTCATCCGTATCTAGTACAATATCTATCACAATAACATACAATCGTAAAGCACCTTAAATGGCAGGACAAGAACGACTTACATGTGATCTCTTGCAGGTGCCTATATGATACGTGATACGGAATTACCTCATATAATTGGGTTGAAATAGAAATAGAATCTCAATTATATAAATCATAACATCAAAAATCTAGTGATTCACCCAAAAGTGAAATCAAATCAACTTTAAAAATTAGAAAAAACAAAAAAATTCAATAATCGAGGCACATTGGCTTTTTCTTTTACATGCGTTTGCTACTCCCGAGAACATATTATCACCAACTACCTATTTCATCATTTCCCTATCTATAGTATCTATATAGTAAGTCAATGTATAAAATAATAACCTCCTTTCGTACCACTTTGTAATATCCTGGATCTGGGTGCTGCTGAATGGTTCCTCATACCCAGTTGGTCACATTGCTTCAAACACATTTCCTCGAACACCATAGGTTGGTGACTAGAATCAAGGGAATTGGTTGTCAAAGTGGGGAAAATATTCCCTCATTAGAATATTGACACATCAGAATAATAATAATATACAACAGTGGAAGAAGTAATTCGATACAATAAGTAAGCATTGGAAGACTGGAAGTAAATAAACATCTGGAGCACATATATAAATTATGCATGTCATGCATGTCTTGGAAAGTATCCAAACTAGTCACAATGATAGAAATACGATACTAAAATAATTTTCAAAGTAAAATATTATCTCCAGTAGCATCGTAAGCCATAGCTTGGTTCCATGCTCTCTAGATCCACAACACTCATGTGCTTAAAGTAGAATGGAGCTTGAACATATCCATATTGTCAACAACATAATCTATTTGGGCCAAAGAGCATGACCCAAACGGGGTGTGAGAAAAATCCTTGTTGGATACCACCCAAATATCTATGCTTAACTATCAGTTAATATATATAGAATGTAATATGTGAAAATGAAGTAACAAACAAGGATGAACTCAAACGTAATCAATCCCACAATTGAAATCACATTAATTTACAATTATCGATTAATCAACCTATCATTCACAATAAACTCTATGGGAATGTTCTCATAGTCTAACCCCTCTGGTTTCACAAAGATAAATAGTCTCTTAGGAATCACTCACCATAAATTCCTCTTGTAGACTTATAATGGTATACTATATACATTATGATGAACCACTCAACATCCATTCCCCATGTGGTCTTATAAGGGTATACTATAGACACTCTAAGGCAGTTATAAATTTCCATCCCCCGTATGGTCTCTCAACGTAAAAATCATAACAGACACTCTAGGGAAGCCCTCAACGTCAGTTCCCCCTATAGTCTAACTACATCAGGTTATCACATCCCAATGTAATACGCTCGCACACAAACGATGTCCCGCAACTAACGTAATCTCAACTAATACAAGGATAATAATCTATAATTCATATCACAAGCAAGTAATATAATATAAACACAATTATAATAGTACTAGGAATAGAAAAAAAAATAGCCTAACTGGTGGTTCTTGAACCTACGGCCAATATCACACATACATGAAAAAACACATCCATAAGCAAGGTAATATTCCTAAATAATAATCCAAACCATTTCTCCAGAAAAAAACCCAAAAAAGGCATCAAACATGGTTAAATTTCAAAAATACATGATACCCTAAACTAGGGTATTCATCAATTTTCACACATATAATCCAAAAACAACTATGGAAAGGAAAAAACCACATACCTCGACATTGTTTGATCGATATAGTTTAACCTCAGCCTCTAAATTGTCCTAGAATGTTACAGATCTACAAAAACATCAAAAATTGTAAACCATGAATAACTAGAAAATGAAGAGAAAACAAGAGGATATGCTCTACAATATGGAAGAACATATTGAGGTAATTCCAATGCAATCGATGGTGTATGATTTGGAGAATAGACGATAGGTCGGGGGCCCGGAGAAGAATCATCACCCTCGGTGACACATAGATGAGACAGGGTTAGAAGAAAATGTTTCTAGGTATCAGTGGTGACCCTTGTTTGACCAATCAAATAAAATAAAAATTACATGGCATGTTCATTTATTTTACATGTCAGTTACATGCCTCAACAAGCCCTTATTTTTGGAGGACTTCAGGTCACCCCACATGGCTATCTACAGGTTGTTACTCAGCCAGTACATAGAATCTAGTCCCTAGTAAATGGTGTGTACTCCCATGTACATGGAATGTACTTCAAAGAACCCGACATATACTCCTCAAATTTCTAAAAACTCTTTTTACGTAAAAACACCAAATATCAATATGTATACATGAAATTAATATGTGGGGTTTTACACCGCAATATAAAAGATACTTTTAAATAAATTTGAAATTTGTTTTTATGAAAGGGTAAATAATATTTATGTTTTGTATGTGAGGATGTATACCTGGAATCGCAGGGGTAGAATTAAAATAATGTTATGTAGAGGGAGTTGTGTTTATAATTTCCTAAGATGATGGAATACTTATATAAAAATTTAATACACTTACTTAATTAAAAATCCATTTTATTTAAAAATAATTATTTTTTATTTATGTGATGATGTTTAAAAAAACAAATATGTGTTGTATATGATGATGTTTACAATGTGACACTGGGGTAGAATAATAATCATGCGGTGAAGATAAGTTTTTTTTCTATAACCCACTTTTTGTGTAACATATCTAAAAAATATAAAAATAGAAATAACTCAATTAAAATTGAAACTCAATTACAATACATTAAATTTATATATCTTTAATTAAACAATATATAAAATAGAACTCACATTTAATAATATTAAATAGTCATCCTACAAATAATTTTCTTGATTTTTTTATTATCATCATCGACTGGAATCATTACTTATTATCCTTCTACTACTTCTTCTAATTCCTCACCCTCACCCAAAAAAAAAATTCGTCAATATAATTAGGGAAAAATAATTAATTTTTTTTGTGTAATGGGGTTTATTGACTAAAATTACTTCTATTTTTTCACCTATATCCTAAATATCACTCATTTTATTTCGAATGACAATACTAAAACCTTTATGTAATATAACATCATCATAATATACATTTTATTATTGGAAATACAAAATATATGTACCATGTTATACATTCTCTATGGTATTGATGAACATTGAGAAGTAGATTGGAGTAAATTATAGTGACTCACTCCCTATACCCATGTTAGGGGTGACCCATATTCATTTAAATAAAAAAATTTGAATTATTTATGATAATTTATCTCAATAACACCGTCCAAATTCATTCGATCCATGTTTTGGGGGAACATTCCCTCAGACATAAGGTCTTTGTAATGGGTCCCCATCTTCCAATATAGAATGATTTCTTTTCTTTCATAATAAAAACTGGATTTGGACAATGAATTAAAAAAAAGCTACAAATTTTAATCCAAAAATTTGCTAAGAACAAAATATCATATCATGATTCAAGGGACATCATGTTAAATAAATTAAATTAATATCTATTTGATATTCATAACTAACATCTTTTTTATATACAGGTTTACAAAAAAAAACATTTTTAATTAAATTATATGTTTATCACCATATTCAATTAATGTATTAGATTAATAACTCACACTTTGTGAAATACCAGTCAAAAAATTAATTTTTAACCAATTGTAGTATTTCTACATCACATCAAGTTTGACTCCTATGGTATGAATTCTTTTCAATTAATTAATATATGGATAAAAAAATATCAGTTTTTAATACCACATATCTTTTTACTTTTTGAAATAAAAATCTATCATTTAAAATGTTGATAATCTTCCAATATCTTGACTAAATGTTTGAAATAGTGAAGATTCATTATTTTCATGTGATTTTCATGGATTATCTTCAACAAACCCAACTCATTTCAATCTTATTTCGATTGATTCTAAATATCTTGGATATAATGTTAGGAAATATATAAAAAGGAAACCTTCTATAATAAAACATTTTCAGTAATATATTTTTCACATGATACATAAAATATATTTTATACTTATTCAAAATAGTGTTAGAGATTTTGAAATGAATTTTACAAGCAATAACTAGAAATTGATTTCCTATAAATGAGAAATAAATTAAAATGAAATAGAAATATAAAGATATATACATGGATAAAGAACACACCCTCAAACTTTATTTTATTTACCTAAATTCATATTAAGATAAATAATCACTATTGAAAAGGATACAAGTAATGATCATCCATAAATGACATATCAACATTATAATTAAATAATAATGTTTATCAAGATCAATTAGGCTAATGGTGTAATGAACCTAAATTCAATCAATGGAAATTACCTTCTGAAAATTATTCCATATAGTATAAATCTCATAAAATTACATGGAGAACAATATAAAATCTTTAAATTGGTTAATGAATGAAATAAGAGGTATTTCATGAAGTTAAGGAACCTATTCCAATTGAATAGTAACTTTTCCTTTGGAATAATAATGTGACCCTTAAAAATAGTATATTGGCTAATAGAATAGTAATTTCTCTTATAAAAGTAGAAATCTAAAATAGGTATCTTATGAATAAAATTTTAGGTATTTATTTCATTGCATAATTTAATAAATATTTTAAAATTGAAAAATTATGTGTTTATATTTCTAAAAGTTTTACATATTTAAATAAAATTTTATTATTAATTTAATAATTTAAATGGATATTTATGTTCAAAAAAATTATTAATGCATAATACATTTTTTCTTATAATTATAATATAATTTTATGATACATTAATTAATTTTTCAATGTGTTATAAAATCATTTTTATTTTGTAAATATGAATTTTTCAAATAAATGATGAATTTAATTAAAAAATTAATTTCTATTATTAATAATATTATTTTCATGAAATGGAGGTCATTTTTAAAATATAAAAGTTTATAAATAGTTGTGATGAATTTGTTAGATTTTTCTAAATAGTTTAATTTTTTGTTAACAAAGTAATATAATAATTTATGCTATAAGGTAAAAAACAAATTTCATGGGCATGATTTAATAATGAATGATGTAAGTGTATTTTGGTTCAAGCTCACATTAATTAGATATCTTATTTAGTCATAGTAATCCAAACTATTCACTGTCTTGAGGGATATTAATAAAATAATGAAAAAAATAATCAGACAACACCCCTCTCCTCCACTACAAATACCACCCATTTCCTCGCAACATTATTGATTTTATCCTTGTAAATAAGTATTAATAATACCATTCTAATGTCTTTTATCCATGTATGGGAGCCCATGGTATCCACAAAAGGAAAACCCCTTCCCTATGATGGTTCTCAAGTAGGATAATTTGAAGAGGTTAAACCCCCTTTAATTTTTTTTTTAATTTCTATTAAATTTATTTTCATATTTTATCTTCACAAAACCTTATCTGTGTAACATTTAATTTCTAGTATCTTATATAAACTATATTTTTATTACCTTAATGGAAAATATTCATCATCATTTCTCTTCCCCCTTTATTTTTTACTAAAATTGAAAACACCATAAGTTGTATGTTAATTTATCGCATTCAGGGATGAAAAGATTTCAATTTTCATTACCACCAGCATCCATAATCATAAAATTATTTTTTGGTTAATCCAAATTTTTTATATGTGTTACAACAAATTTATTTTTTTTGGATAAATTTTATATTCTTAATATTAATTAAAAAATGTTTTTTATGGTTGAACAACCAAAAAATAATCCAATTGATTAGCACTAATGTCTTATCTAATGATTCTTCCCTACACCAAATTATCAAATGAATTATTTAACCATTTAAAATTGTGGAATATTATTAATAAAATATAACATAAATTCTAGATAACCATTTTCATTTTAATGGATTTTATTTAAATGTACACAAGGAAGTTGGTCATGGAAGCGAAAGAAAACCAATACTCCAGAACGATGAAATTTAATCTCATAACCCATAAAAAAAGACATAAATGAATATAAAAATAATATAATAAATAAAATAAATGTATAAAAAGGTTATAAATAAATAAATTATTTATTTTTATCATATTATCTTTGACATTAAGAACAGGTACAGAACCATCTTGAATATAATGAATGGGATTCATTAAAAACCTCATATTTTTTCCTTCGGGTTAGGCTTTCTCTCCCTCTACCCGTTGTAAATTATCATTATTTTTATTTTTACCTATTATAATCTATTTATATGTTCCAAAACATGTATCTAGGTAAGTAAATCCTATATTTACATGGAATTATATGTTTTAAATATGTTTAATTCTCAATTCTTCCCTAAAAGAAAGCCGGAATAAATTGAAAATCATTTTTTATTACACATTTTCAGTGCGCTACATAATCTAATTTATGCCCAAATAATTTTTATATAATGATTAATTTACACATGAATATCTATATAGTTTCATTTTTGGTTTCATGAAAACAAATAATAATTTTATTCTTTATATTCACTTTAATATTTTCCTTAAACTACTCTAAAAGGATTCACTTATAATTCCTCATAAAAAATATTTTACAAGTATTAATTTCATTTTGACATTATGTATCATGTTATATCACTGTTTTACCTTGTTAATTTCCACTTTATCATTGAAATCATTGTGTTATTGTCGTTTGGATGCATTATGACATGATTATGATACTTACATCATTCCATGGGTAACCCATATGCTCCATTAATTATGTGTAAGATATATTCAAGAGCATTTTATGATGGGTGAACCCAGATAGTGCTATAATTAATTGGTTAATGTTTAGTTTTATGATAATTCATATTTTGGATAGAGAGTTAAATTCATTTATCTATAAGACTTTTTCCACCATGTGATATTGTCGTTAATGTTATCATTGACTCATGTGTATGTAATGTTATATATTTTTTCAATTTTTCTATGTTTCTATTATTATATATTCCCATGTTATGAAATTTATCCTTTATTATATTTATTCAATGTCTATGACGTTTATGTCATCATGTTCTACCTTCTAACCCATGTTCTTTGTTTTATTCCTAGGGTTTTCCCTTAATGGGATTTTAGCTCATCCATTTGTTCATGTATTCCCATGGTTATCATATAAAGATGTAAGAGATCAACAAGAATTAGGTGATTATTATAAATATTATATTAAATATTAATTTATATTGGTTTCGTGTTTTCATATTATATACCGAATTTTTAGAAGATAATATACATTATGATCCTTTTTTAATTGATAGATAATTATAAATATAATCATCAAAAAATACTTATAATAGGAAAGATCTGTAAGAGTTTTTATCAAATTAAGGTCTATTTGTTTTTAGAGATTAAGATTGTAGAGCTTTTGCAATAACCCGAAGGATAATTTAATCAACTTGTAAAACCAAGATTTAAAGATAGGGTATCATGTGTTAGGATGTACTTTTCATTTAAAATTTTTTCCTTATATGTTATATGTTTTATTTTTTAGGATTTTTATATAAGTATTCAATACCCCAAATTGTTTTTTATTTTGTTATATAATGTATAGAAATAGAATAACTCTTTCAATTAACCATTGTGGTATCCAATGTGATAATTTTCATATTGTTATTAAATATATAATTGCTAGATCACACAAAAAATCATTAAAGTACTTGATCAATTGGCCCGTGTTGTGAAAATTATCTTCAATCATGTGGAACTCCATCCTTCTCTTAAGAAAGTGCGTGTTTTTGTTGAAAACTTCTTGTGAAAATGGAATCCCATATTTAGTAGATCGTATTACCCCATCATTACATGACATTAGGTTAACTCCATTGAGAAGAGAATTTATATCTTACAGTTTTCTGAAGAAGAGAATGATGAGATGGCAATCTGTCATTTTTATAGGGAATATAATCTGATGTGGTGCTGATCAAGAACAAAAATTATAATGAGGAAATTGATTCATTGGAATGAGAAGATTTCATGATTATATTTTTCAGTAAATATTTTACCAAAAAACACCATCATAAGATAGAAAGGGAGTTCCTTGGACAGGAACAAAAGGACGAATAGTCATTTATATCATACTAGTAAAAAATCACAAGTAATACAGGATATGTCTCCAATGTTTTCATGAACACTTGAAGCAAGTTCGTCCACTTTTTTAGGAGACTAATGTTGAGTGTATGAAAAGAATTGGTGATCAGAGTCTTCAATATTTATGGGTCGATTTTCTATTTTTTCCTTAAGTTCAAAATGGATATGTGACACTCTAAGTGGAATCATTGGACTAGTGAATGTAGAAGAATATAGAGTTTAATATGGGTGGATCAAAAGATAAATCCCATGATAGAATGAAGACCCAACATCCCATGTGTCAAAACTGTGAAAAGATTCATATTGTAAACTTCCTAATGGGAGCCAAGATATGCTTTAAATATAGAAGAGAGGAGAATATATATAATAAATGTAGAAGGGATATGATGAATCCCACTAATTAGGGATAGGAATTTAATGTTCAGATCAACACTCATCTTCTAGTAAATTGTTTCAGAAGTAAGGAACATGGTAATTAGGCATTCCATTTCCCTATGATAAGGGTTATTGTAGTATATCTACACTAAAAACCACAAATTTAGAAAGTAATATAATATCCTATCTCTAAAAATAAGGTGGATCCCAAAATTGATGTGGTGAAATGTGAACTAGTTATTAATTTATGAATAGTGAATGTACTATTTTTTCGGCATTACACAATCATTCATATATTGCATGTTCAGTTGAACTATTAAAACACTACCTCAAAATATGAATGTTGATATATCTTTAAGAACATCAAATTAGTAAATTATTGCATCAAAAGTATATAACACCGCCCTGGTTACAGTTTTTAAATTGAATCTCACATAAAGTCTTGACTTTCTCCCATTTGAGGTCATTTATTCTATATTGGAAATGGGTGGGATGTATTTGTATAAATCTAACATCAACTGTTGGGAATAGGAAATCTCTCTTCACATCTCATGGTATCCTCCAATTCTATAAAATGGTAAGGAAGAGGAGGATCATCGTTCAGAATAATCATCCCAAGTATGTATATTACTTCTTTAAGAGAAATAATATCTAGCTCAAATGTAAGAGACAAAGGAGAGAATCATGGTCAAAGACATGCCCATTTTGAATAACTAAATTGATGTGTTCCATTAATATATTTTTTCTACATCCACTGAATTTATAGGGTGAATTGTAAATTGAAATTTTTCGTAGATCTATAGCTATAAACAACACACCTTTTATAATTTCCCCTGTTGAGATAGAAGAACTAAAGAAGTTGTTACTGGAAAATACGTTCATTTGTTTTATACATCTGAGTGCATCACCGTGGGGTGTGTGTGTATATTTTTTCAAGAAGTTGGATGTATCTATGAGGCTCTACATTTATTTTCATGATCTCAAAAAAATATTTATAAAGAAAAAGTATCCCTTTACATAGAATGATTACTTTTTAGATCTGCTACGTTGGTCTATTTATTTATTTTAGATGGACCATCATTCGGGATATCAACAATAAATGTTGAGGATTGAAGATATTCCCAAGACTACATTTTGAACAAGTTATAGAAACTATGATTTCATATTTATTCCCATTATACTCACTAAATTTCAAACTATTTTCATGGAACTAATTAATATAGTCTTTAGAGAATACCATAACAAATGTGTGGTATACATTATTGATGATAATTAGATATACTCAAAGAGTAATGAGGAACATGGGGAGCATTTGAGTACTATATTGATGACTTTGTGAAGGGATAAACATTATGAAAATTATTTTAAAGGAGATTTAAATATTTAGTATGTATCATTCTTTTGATATATTATTACAACTAAAGGTGTATCTGAGGATCCATCCAAGACAATGAAAATCAAAGTGTTGCTTTTTCCAAAGTTTGTAATAGTGATCTATAGTTTCCCAATTTCATCTGGGTATTACTGATGATTTTTTATGAATATCTCACACTATTCAAACTCAATAACCATATTGACTCCGAAGGGGGTTATGTTTATCTATAATACAGAATGTGATGACTAATTCAAAGAGTTAAAATTGGGTATTTTCACTACATCAGTGCTCAATCTTGTGAAAAATGGGGAACTATTTGTATTGTACAATAATTATTTAAAGAAAGGATAACTCTTTTTACTGATGAATAATTAAAATGTAACATCCTACACCTCAATTCAATAGAAAATCCATGTTAAGAACTTTCCCACTCATAATCAATATCATGAAGCTATGATCAAAGTGTTGAAAATATGGAAAACATTCTCTCAATGGGGAGAAATGGGAAATATATAATTCTCTTAAGATATTAATATAAATATTAAAATATAAGGATCTTAATATTCCCTAGAGATGATGGTTAGATATTATCAAATATTATTACTTCTCAGTCATGTACTATATTGGTATGTAAAATAAGGTGTGAAATGCTCTATATAGAATAGATCATGTTTCTTTATCAATGTTGAGAATTTCAAAAGATCCAGTCTTTTTATAAAATCAAATAATGTGAATGGGAATCATTAATGAAGGAACATCATAAACCCATTCTAAACTTTTTTCCCACCCATACATAATGAATAAAATAAAAGATTCTAGAAGAAATAATTTGGAAATTAATAAAAAAATTGAATGCCATCTGAAATGGGAAATCCTCTATGTTAAAAAATAATAGGGATGAGGTCATGATATTTGGATCATAACTATGTGTAATGTCAAATCCATAAGTATAAGAATATTTTTTGAATGATGCATATAGCTCAACCATCTATATTCACCCAGGGACCACAAATATGTATTGTGATCTCTGATATAACTATTGATGGAAAAATATAAAGAAAGGGATCATTGAGTATACATCAAACTGCATCATATGTCAGTCATGGATGGATGAAAGGAACAAATTCTAACTGAATGATACAATAATTACCCATAACTACATGGAAATGGGAAAAATCACCATGAACATTGTCACTAGTCATCCATAGAAATCCATGATAAATAAAGTTATATGGGTAATTGTTGATTGTCATGCAATGATATATCAGATCATTGTAATTCAAGAGGACTTATTACATGATCAAAATTCATGTTTATATATAAAATAATCTATAAGGATAGATGGAATACCACAATCGATTGTATCAGATCAGGATCTGAGATTCACCTCCATGCTCTGGAAAAATCTCCAATGCACTATGAACACTCGATTCAAATTCAGTATTTTTTATCATCCTCAAACTGAAGTAAAATATGAGCGGAATATTCAGACACTAGAAGAAATGTTTAGGGAATGTTTTATGAACTTTAATTGAGGATGGGACTAATATCTTCTTCTGGATGAGTTCTCCTATAAAACAAAATTTCCACTCGAGCATCCAAATGGCCCCATATTAATCCCATCCTTGGAAATGATACAGAGCACCAACATCCGAGGATTAGATGATTGAATGTAGGATGATAGAACCTAAAATGGTTGATGAAGTGGTGGTAAATGTGAAAACCATTCTTCAACACATCAATGAAGTAAAATGATGACAAATGATATATGAAGATAATTGTCTAAGAGAATTCGAGTTTAAGGTTAGAGACATGTCATTCCTATTCATATATCAATGGATGAGGATCATGATATTTGGGAAGAAATTGATGCCAACTCATAGGTACATTTTCCCCAATCAAGATCCTTGATCATATCAAAATTGTGGCCCATCGACTAGCACTTCCACATACCATGTCTTAAGTACACGATATATTCTCTGTATCCCTCTCAAGGAAGTACATACTCTATTGTTCACATGTATTGAATCCAATGGTGGAATAGTTGGAAAATGGATTATCTTATGATTGGAATCAAGTGATCATCTTGAATTGTGGACATAATTTTCTATGTGGGAAGTCTACTCACTTGGTCAATGTATTATAGCAGAACCATAAGTATGAAGAGCCAACAAAAGAATCTAAGAAAGTGATGATAGAGAAGTACCCTAACATTTTTCATCTTTGTATGGAAAAAAGATTTTCGATGGAGAAATTTGGTAAGGGGGGGGGGGGAAGTAATGACCCAGAATTCAAACAACGAAAATTCATGTCTTATAATTATTAAAAATAGTATAAATCACATATAATCTCATATATAACATAATAAAAATTTTATAAATAAATAATGAATGAAATAAGTGGAATTTTGGGATGATAATGAACTTATAAAAAACAGAATAGTAACATGCCATTTGGAATAGTAATGTAAGACATTGGAATAAAAATAAAATTATTTGAACATTAACCTCACCAATGAAATTATAAATAAAATTTAGGTATCCTTTGAATTAAAATATGATGTGTTTATTTCATATAATATGTAAATATATGATTTTAAAATGAAAAATGAATTGTTAGTATTTTCTTAAGTCATAAATATTTCATTTAAATTTTATTATTAATTTAATTATTTAAAAGAAAATTTATTCTAAACAATTGTATTAATATATTAATAATTCAATTTATTATTAATATTATATAGTTTTATTTGGCCTTAATTTATTTTTCAATGTGTCATAAATTGTGTTATAATTTTATTATTGGTATTTTTCAAATTAATGTTGATTTTAATTAAAAATTAAATTTATCAAATTTTTTTTAAAAAAAATCAAAAGGGTGATTGTTGGAACCATTGTATTCTATGCATGATTTGGAGTATTGTTTGTGTTTTTTTTTCAATCATAAGTGGATGTCCAGAATGTGTACCCACTAAGAGATCATACAGTTCAAGCAGACAACAGTATAGAAGGTGGCGCCATTTCCCATTGTTAGCTAAATTTTTGGGCCTGAAAATCGGCAAATGGAGAAAAGTGTTTTTGGAAAAGAGACTTGTGTGCCATGTACTGGATGAAGAGGAAACATGTGTGCCATATTTCTTTCAAGATCAGAACAAGGGAAATGAAAAAGGGATGAGGGTCGCGCATGTTTTGGGCTGGTCGCGCAAGTTACCTACGCGCCACGAAGACACTTGGGCGCTGATGCTTAGGAGGACTAGAAATTTGAGTGCCTATTGTTTTTAAATATCATCACATAAAAATATGGTAATGGAATGAAGTTTGTGCCAGTATTTTTGTAGGTCACGCAAGTGAGTAGCACGGCAGAGGTTAGGGAGGATGAGCTGCGCACTCGAACCTGCGCGCCGAGGGAAGACTTGCGCGCCACTGTGCATGGGGTCTAGTTTGCTTATAAATAGAAGACCCCCCTCCTCATTTTCAACAAAGTTCAAGACTTAGAGATTTCTCGATCTCTCTTCGCGCAAGTGGTTGAGTCGTGCAAGTGGTTGTTGGGTCGCGCAAGTAGATGTTGTGTGCCGATTGTTGGCTACGCAACCAAGGCAGTTGGGGAGTTAAAGGCGCAATGTCGCGCAAGTTTGGTGTTGAAGGAGGCAGTGTCGCGCAAGTAGTTTTGGTGTCACATTCGTGCCGAATTTTTACCACGCAATTTACATGCACGCTAGGATTGAAATTTGCGCGCCGTGATTGGATAAGCGTGCCAAGGTTGTTAAAGTTCGTCTGTCCTTCTGAAGTTGCACGAATGCTGGAAGATCGCCCGGTACCATCCGCACGAAGAGAGATTAGTTTTCTAGTAAGAGTTGGACACCAACAGAGCATCTACATACGATAGAAGATTCATTCTTATGTAATGATGAAGAGACCTTCACATCTATAATCTTAGTGGGATTTCATCTAAGGGCATTGAGCCAGGGGGAGTCAATGGGAGTGACCTAAGGGAAGTAGTGAGCTATCCCTGAACCTTTGTAAAGCAAGTGATCCTGGGACAGAGTGACTGTGCCCGAACCTTTGTAATCTACATCTAGTGAAGATTATTGAAATTAGCTACGACCGACAACATGTCGGTGTATGCTCCTTGGACGTAGCCCTTAGTGGTGAACCAAGTAAAAAGTGTTGTGCCTTCTCTGTGCATATGAATGTTTTCTTTCTGATCATATTCATCATACAAGATCAACAAGTTCCTACCAACGTGGGAACAAGATCCATCACATTAAATGAAAAAGTTGTCACCCTGATTCACCCCTCCCCTCTCAGGGTGTCCCGGGGTCCATCAAGTGGTATCAAATGGTAAAGGTTTCTAGTGTTGAATCTGTCCTTTATCGTCATGGAGAATGAAGTCAATATCAGGGGAGTCCCTCACTTCGATGGAAGTAATTTCCAGATCTAGAAGAACAGAATGAGATCTCATATATGATCTCTTGGAATGGAAGTTCTCTTTTCTAGTCTACAAGGAATTCAAGTCACTGACCCAACATACCTGGCTACGAATGAAA
Source organism: Viscum album (assembly GCA_963277665.1). NCBI lineage: Eukaryota > Viridiplantae > Streptophyta > Magnoliopsida > Santalales > Viscaceae > Viscum > Viscum album. The sequence continues at coordinate 1,306,106,452 of OY728128.1, forward strand.
CAGACCGGAAAATTCTTGATGCAGATGCTAAAGCACAAAATGCACTTACTGCAGCCCTTTCTGATCAGATCTACCTAAAGGTGATGAATTGAAGCTCAGCAAAATCCATGTGGGATAAACTCGAGAATATTTTTGAAAAAGATAGAAAAGTGAAGGAGATGAAACTACAAGTGCTACACAATCGGTTTGATGATCTGAAGATGCATCCAAACAATAATGGAGACACTTTCTTCAATCAAATTACTGAAGTGGTTGGAGATGTAATGCCCCGACCCCAGCTACCCAGATTCGGTGCATTAATTACATAACATTGGAATGATCACAAGAAAGATCAAATCCCGAAAGACCGATTGGTTTAGTAGCCTTGGAAACACTAGATATAATCATAAAGTTTTACATTACATTTCAAAGTGAAAAACTACTACAACAACAAAGTCTTCATATCCACACTATTAACCCCTCATAAAATCCCTGCAGGTCATTCATAACTTACTTCTTCACATCCTGGGAAAAATAAAACATAAAAAAAAGGGGTGAGCTCAAATGCCCAGTAAGGATAACAATAAAGTGGAAACTTTCATAAATAAGAATAAACATTTAAGGCAATGTATAACTAAAACAAAAGCCTTTTAAATATGAACTTTCAACATGGTATGGCATAAATAAAATGAAATAATGCCATTTACTTATTCACATGGATATTCTACTAAATGAATAATCACATGCAAAAATCAATAACCACTTTCATAATGTTGGAATGCATAATGCCAGACTATCATAACCACATAGCCAAGGCCTCATGCCAAGACTACAAATAAGATTTTGTCAAGGCCTTGTGCCAAGACACTAGTTTGTCTCATGAGACCTACCGATGCATCGAGGAGCTATAGCGGGCTCCACCCGTCACTTATTAAGTCCAATGCATTCCCATATGAAAAGGTTTAAACATAACATAAACATTCGTATTAAAACTAGCATACGAAATGTCAATAATTTCACCATAAACTATGAATGGTATAAAAATAGCACATCCACAGTCAAACATATCACAAAACCTTCAATACAATATAGAAGTTTTGTATCATAATAAATCAACTTCAAATAATCTTAAAATCCATCAAAGGATGTTGACATAGATGAAATCAAAATTCTTTTAAAAGAAGTATCTCCTTTTATTTTGAAATCATTTAAGATCCATATAAAATTAAACATTTTCTTTGAAAATATTCTTATAAGCTTGTAAGGAAAGCTTCGACTATTTTATAACGGCGGAAAATAACCGCACCCGCCGTATAAGTTAAAAAAAACATTCTTACCTCAATTCTGTCGAAAAGGTTAAAAAGGACCTTGTTTTGAAAATGACGGAAAGATTCATTTATAAACCTCTTATAAAAAGTCAAACAAGGGTATACATGACTTTAACCCATATTCTTGTAAATAGTAAAAATGTTTTGAAATACATTTCGAAGAAACATGGATGTGGATGATAAAGATATCCCAGTGGATTATTACGTATAATACAACCTCGGATAATGAAGAGATTGTGAAATAAACCTTACCTTGTACTTTTCCTTGGTTGGGGTAGGATAACCTCCTGTATAATGGTGAAATAATTGTTATTAAATTATACAAGAATCATATATATTAATATGATATCATATATGATCTTTTAACATTGATTTATTAATAATATCTTAGAATTATCATCGTTTCGGGTGTTAACTTACTCATTTTCTTTTATATGTTTTGTTACATAAGCCATGTTTGTTGTATCTTATTCATATCCAGAATGATATCAAGTCCTTAAACATCATTTTTAAATCATAAAATGATAATTATACTTGAATGGATATGATGGAGAATGAATCTCATCGCGTTCGTGGAGACGGTAGTCCGTACGTACGCACGAGCGAAAATATCATTCTTTTGATATTAAAATAATATATAAATGAATGGTATATCATATATACAGAATCATTAACATGTTATATTTATTATTTACATGAGTTACACATCATTATTATACCCATCCAAATAATATTATATTGAATAACAATTACACCACGACGTGGAGACGGTAAGCCGTACGTACGCACGTATGGTGACATGTTATTCAAAGGGTGGATAGAATACTGAATATGGTTGTACCATACTTATAATAACATCACAGTATATGTGAGATACTGGAGTTATTATTTTAGAATGGTAAGAACAAAGGAAGAAGAAGTGGAAGAAGAAATGAACTTAGAAAAGGGTGGTGAAATCATTACCTCTTCTTCGGGTTCTTCCTTTTGATTTGATCAAAAGGGCTCCTTAGGTTGGCTTTCTGATCAAACTAAGACCTCTAGGATGTATTGAGGGATGTTGGGAGATTATTTGGGCAGAGTTTGGCCGAACCAAAAGGCTTTGAAGGTGTGAATAAATGAGAAGGAGGAGTGCCCTTTTATAAGAGGGGTGAGGGGCACCTTTGGAAAAGCTAGAAATATTAATTTATAATAAATTCATATTCGGTTTCTAAAGGCTCCAAAGTTGACTATTCAAAGTATGAGGTGGGGATAGGTCGAAAACAACTCATCCAATAGAATTTAGACAGGTTTGGGTACTTATATTAACCTTATCTTTAAGTATTAACTCTAAGTTAATTAGTTTCACTTTTACAATGTCTCTTTGTATTTTATATATTATGGTTAATAAACTTACTATATACATCCAAGAGACCCCCAAGTGGTCCATTAATGATTAACCTATCATAATATAAGTCTCTTGGCCGAACCTTAGATTTTTAGGAATTTAATATCAATTAATAATATAATATTTGTTTTAAGAACTCTTTTATGTCAATTTTGACACTATTCAATAGTTGATTTTTGTGAAACTCATAACAGATTGATTACTTCGAAAAAAGTCCATTAAATCAATCCTAATATATAATATTAGCCTAGAAAATTAGTTTAATTCATTAAAAGTTTCATATTATATTTATTTGGGTATTTATAATATCAATTATTTTAATTTTTCACTATTATAGTAATTACTGCATCATCATTGTGTCATAAATAAAATAACTTATTTAATGTCTAAAGATTATAAATAAAATATCATTATGTAGGAAATCTTTTTATCTTTCTAATTAATATTTATAATCGAAAATCCAACATGTATAACCCTATGTAAAAATTGTTGTTCTAAAGGATATATGCTTGTGTCATTTTTGTATTCATTTTGACTTAATTAAAATAAAGTGTCATTATCACTTACAAGTGGATCCATGGGGTCCCAAAATAGACCCAAAAGTTCCCATGGTCGACTATGTATCAACCAATAGGGTTAAGACACGTTTTAGGGTAATTTAGTATTATTATAATATTATTTTTTTAACCCTTATTTACCGGATTTACCCTTAACCATGGTAAATAAAATATTTACCGCAGTAATTATTCAAAATGTCTAAAAATAAAAGTTACCTATTTACACAATTTGAACATCCTGATTCCAAATATGGAATCCATTTTTCTAAATTCAAAACACAGAATTGGCATAAATTAATTTAAAATTAATTCCCGCTGTCAAAACAAAAAGCGTGTTTTTAAGAGATAATAACTATCAAAAGATTGACACTTGTTTATGTTCGGTTTAATTGTAAAATTATGTCCAATGACCAACATTATATTAAATGGTAAAAATATATTCTAAATATACTTTAAAACCACTCAAATTCATAATTTATCACTATTACTTATTTTGATTAAAAAAGTTGTTTTTAATTAAAATTTAGTAATTTTCACTATTCATCAAAATATAAAAGTTATCCGAAAAGTACCAAAATTTCACCCTAAGATAATTTCGATATTCCGAATCCAAAAATGAAGTCCATTTTGAAATATAAAATATATATGATTTCAAAAAGTAGGTATCACTATTTACAACGGCTAGTTTAATTAGTTGTGGTGTGTGTTAGAACTCGAGGTTGCGTACAACACACGCTATCGCATTATTCGAAGGGAAACGTACCGTAGAAGCTTGGGGTGTTACATTCTCCCCTACTTCAAATAATTGCGTCCTCGCAATTTCTAGGGTATTACTGCATAAAAAGACTCGGGTGGTTCTTCATCATAAGTTCCTCGGGTTCCCACGTTGCCTCTTCCATCTTATGATTTCTCCACAAAACTTTTACCAGACGCGTCGTCCGGTTTCTCAGTACTTGTTCTCTTGTATCAAGAATCCTGACGGGCTCTTCACAATAGGAAAGATCGGGTTCCAGTTCTAATTCCTCATAGGTGAGTACATGCGTTGGGTCAGGCATGTATTTCCTCAACAGAGATACGTGGAACACATCGTGAACTTTGGAGAGACTTGGCGGCATTGCCAATCGGTAAGCTACAACCCCAATTCGTTCTAGAATTTCGAAAGGTCCGATGTACCTGGGACTCAATTTACCTTTCTTACCAAAACGTATGACTCCCTTCCACGGAGATACCTTCAGAAAAACATGATCACCGACTTGAAATTCCAAATCCTTCCTTCGATTATCGGCATAGCTCTTCTGCCTACTTTGAGCTGCTTTGATGTGATTTTGGATTACTTTCACCTTTTCCACCGTTTCCTCCACCAGCTCTGGGCCTACAAGTTTTCTTTCACCAACGTCATCCCAACAGGTTGGTGTACGACATCTCTTTCCGTATAACGCTTCATATGGTGCCATCTGTATACTCGAATGGAAGCTATTGTTATAGGAAAATTCTACCAGTGGTAAATATTGATCCCACATACCCTGAAAGTCAAGTGAGCAAGATCTCAACATGTCTTCTAAGGTTTGAATAGTCCGTTCTGATTGTCCGTCTGTCTGAGGGTGGTAAGCAGTGCTCAAATGAAGTTCTGTATCCAGTGATTTCTGAAGACTTTTCCAGAATCTTGAAGTAAAACGGGGATCACGATCAGAAACAATTGATAGGGGTACTCCATGAAGTCTCACAACTTCATTAATGTATAGTCTTGATAGACGTTCCAGGGGTAGATCTTCTATTATAGCAAGAAAATGTGCTGACTTGGTATGACGATCAACAATAACCCATATTGCATCGTTCCTTCTAGGAGTCTTTGGTAGCCCCATGACAAAGTCCATCGTAATATTGTCCCATTTCCACTCAGGTATGGGAAGAGGTTGCATGACTCCTCCAGGCTGTTGCCTTCCAGCTTTCACTTGTTGACAAACCATACATCTTGACACAAAATCAGCAATCTCCCTCTTCATGTTTTCCCACCAAAAATGTTCCTTCAAATCTCTATACATTTTGGTGCTCCCAGGGTGTATAGAGAAATTGGAACTATGAGCATCATCCAGCAATTCCCTTTTTAGATCAGGTATATTGGGAACACAAAGTCTCTTCCCGAATTTCAAAATTCCATCTTCATACACAAAGTCTCTCAATCTCCCATCATTCACAGCTTTAATCTTCTTTTGGAATTTGTCATCATCAGTCTGAGAACTCTTAATCCTTTCTAGTAAAGATGGTTTGGAAACCATTTGAAAAAGCATTGATGTTTCACCTTCCCTGGTTATTCCCATGTCCATTTTCACTAGATCCATGGAAATTGGATCCCTTTCAATTCTCATATTGTTCAAAACTCCATGGTCTTTTCTACTCAAAGCACCTGCCACCTTGTTTGCCTTCCCCGGGTGGTAGTGTATCGTACAATCATAATCCTTGAGTAATTCAAGCCATCTCCTTTGCCTCATGTTGAGTTCTTTTTGTGAGAAAATATACTTCAAACTCTTGTGATCAGTATAAATCTCACATTTTTCACCATAGAGGTAGTGCCTCCATATCTTCAAAGCAAAGATCACAGCTGATAACTCAAGATCATGAGTAGGATAGTTTTGTTCATGAATTTTCAACTGTCGTGATGCATATGCAATAATTCTATCATTCTGCATAAGGACACAACCAAGTCCTTTCTTTGATGCATCACTATAAATAACGAACCCATCATTCCCCGATGGTAGAGTCAATATAGGAGCATTGACTAATCTTCTCTTCAGTTCTTCGAAACATTCTTCACACTCTTTTGCCCAAACAAATTTAACCCCTTTACGTGTGAGCTTCGTTAATGGGTTAGCCAATCGAGCAAAATTCTGGACGAAACGTCGATAATAACCTGCCAAACCAATAAAACTACGTACCTCAGTTATACTCGTAGGTGCTGGCCATTCTTGGATTGCCTTGGTCTTAGAAGGATCAACAGAGATTCCATCTTTAGAGACAATATGGCCAAGAAAAGAAATCTCCTGAAGCCAGAATTCACACTTGCTAAACTTTCCATATAATTCATGCCTCCTCAGAGTCTTCAAGATAATGCGCAAGTGATTTTCATGATCTTTGTAGGTTTTGGAGTATACCAAGATATCATCAATAAATACCACCACAAATTCATCGAGATACTCCTTGAAAACTCTATTCATCAGATCCATGAATATAGAGGGTGTATTAGTCAATCCAAACGGCATTACAGTAAACTCTTAATGCCCGTACCTGGTTCGAAATGCTGTTTTCGGAATGTCTTCCTTCTTTACACACAACTGATGGTATCCAGATCGAAGGTCAATCATTGAAAAGTATTGAGCTCCATGCAGTTGGTCAAATAAATCATCAATACGAGGTAGGGGATACTTGTTCTTTATCGTTATAGCATTGATCTCCCTGTAATCGATGCATAACCTCATAGATCCATCTTTCTTTTTAACAAAAAGAACAGGGGCTCCCCATGGAGAAACACTAGGGCGAATAAATCCCTTATTACTCAATTCCTCTAGTTTTTTCTTTAGTTCGACTAGCTCTATAGTGGCCATTCTATAAGGGGTCTTCGATATAGGCCTTGATCCAGGAATCAAATCAATAGAAAACTCAACTTCTCGTTCTGGAGGATGTCCAGGTAAATCTTCCGGAAATACATCTACAAATTCTTTCACAATAGGTACATCCTCTATTTGAACATTCCTTTCCTCACCGACAGTTATTTCATTCTCTTCCTCCCCGATAATTGAATTAAGTTGAGCTACAGGGGGTGGATCTAAATAAGAATTAGGTGGTGACGATTCTGCTCTAAAAATAAGGTGCTCCTTATCATTATCATCAAGAATCGTAACCTCTTTCTTCTTACAATAAATCTTCGCATCATAGTCCGAAAGCCAGTCCATACCGAGGATTATATCAAACTCAATCATAGGTATGACGATGAAATCAGCAGATAAAGAAAATTTATGTGCTCTAATGGGGACTGATTCACAAAACTTTGTTGCAACGATACTTCCCTTATGAGTTTTAACTGACAACTCCCTTATTAAATCAAATTGGAAATATCTAATTTTCTTAGCAAACTGGGAAGATATGAAACAATGCGATGATCCAGAATCAAATAATGCATTTACTAAACTTGAGGAAACCATTAAATTACCTGCCACCACGTCTTTCGGAGCTTCTACCTCAGCAGTAGTGATAGCATAAGCCTGGCCTTGATCCCTTGGCCTTTTCTGAGGTAAGTTCTCCTGACGCTTAGGACATGAATTTGCATAATGCCCCATCTCCCTGCAATTGTAGCACTGAACGTTGGTAGCTTCCTTCTTCCCCTTGAAATCATGAGCTTGGTGGCCTTTTTCACCACACTTGTAACAGACTCCCATTCCCTTCAGGCAAGCACCGGGGTGTTTCTTCCCGCACTTACCACAAGATGGATATTCAACCGTTCCCTTCTTCCCCTTATTTCCATTCCCAGATTGATTAGCAGGTCTCTTCTTCTCTTGCTTTGCTTTAAAGTCATAAGACTTAGAGAATTCCTTTTCGGTCTTGATAGCACATGAGACAATGTCTTCGTACGATGAAAAGGATTGTGAGACTAATGCTCGACGGAGAAATGGTTTTAACCCATCAATGAAACGATCAATCTTACTTCTTGGGTTACGAATATAATCACCAGCGTACCTCGCTAACCTTGTAAAGTTAGCCTCATACTTTGTGACATTCTCGTCCTCCTTTTGTCTCAGACTCAGAAATTGCCTTTCCATATCTGCTCGATGGTCGCGAGGGAAGTATTTTTCTAAAAACAGATCTTTGAACTCCATCCATTCCATGTTTGATACTTCATCATCTTCCTTCATGTTTTGAATCAATGACCACCATTGATCAGCATCTCCAGTGAGGCGGTAAACTGCCATGGTAACTTTTTCCCTTTCACTACACCCCAAAGCCTGAAATATTTTCTCTAGGGAAAATATCCATTGCTCAGCTACTAAGGGATTTGTACTCCCATTGAACGTTGGTGGTTCTTGTCTCATGAATCGATCTAACATTGATCCTCCACGATGCGGATCAGGGTGCTCCATACGGGTAAGGTTATTATTCATAACCTGAGTAAGTTGTCCCAGTACGGTGATTAGCTGATCAGCACCAGTTGCATCACCAGCCCCACTATAATTATCTTGAGCAGGAGGGAAATCCCTACATGGAGTGCGTGCATTGATACGGTTTCCATTTCTTCCACTAGGCGCCATTTCTAAAAAAATGGCATAAACTAGATCAGTTTATGCATCAAAATACATAATCCCATACTTATAAAACACTAAACATAAATTGAACTATCTATGGATATAATCCATAATCATAAATATGTTTTCTTTGAGGAAGTATATACTCATAAACCCTTCATAATGATTTGTAAAGAAAGTGAGAGTTATCCTAAGCATATCCCCCGGGAGTGTCGTAACCAAGAGTGCAGCAAGGCCCGTTGTCGTGCACCAGTTCCCGTTCGAGTCTAGCTCAAAGCGGTGTTTTCGGGTTTTACCCCTAGGTACATCTGTGCCAGAGCCGCCTCTACCTGCTCGTATCCAGACAGGGATGTATTGCTCGGAAAACTCACAAAATCTCTACAATACCAAAATTCTAGGAAGTTCTTCTATACTAATCCTCAAAGTTCATCTTAAGTCTACGTGCTCTAATCAGAGTTTATCTAAATCTAGCTTCCAAGGTTTGTACTAAACTTCCTCTGATACCAACTGTAACGCCCCGACCCCAGCTACCCAGAGTCGGTGCATTAATTACATAACATTGGCATGATCACAAGAAAGATCAAATCCCGAAAGACCGATTGGTTTAGTAGCCTTGGAAACACTAGATATAATCATAAAGTTTTACATTACATTTCAAAGTGAAAAACTACTACAACAACAAAGTCTTCATATCCACACTATTAACCCCTCATAAAATCCCTGCAGGTCATTCATAACTTACTTCTTCACATCCTGGGAAAAATAAAACATAAAAAAAAGGGGTGAGCTCAAATGCCCAGTAAGGATAACAATAAAGTGGAAACTTTCATAAATAAGAATAAACATTTAAGGCAATGTATAACTAAAACAAAAGCCTTTTAAATACGAACTTTCAACATGGTATGGCATAAATAAAATGAAATAATGCCATTTACTTATTCACATGGATATTCTACTAAATGAATAATCACATGCAAAAATCAATAACCACTTTCATAATGTTGGAATGCATAATGCCAGACTATCATAACCACATAGCCAAGGCCTCGTGCCAAGACTACAAATAAGATTTTGTCAAGGCCTTGTGCCAAGACACTAGTTTGTCTCATGAGACCTACCGATGCATCGAGGAGCTATAGCGGGCTCCACCCGTCACTTATTAAGTCCAATGCATTCCCATATGAAAAGGTTTAAACATAACATAAACATTCGTATTAAAACTAGCATACGAAATGTCAATAATTTCACCATAAACTATGAATGGTATAAAAATAGCACATCCACAGTCAAACATATCACAAAACCTTCAATACAATATAGAAGTTTTGTATCATAATAAATCAACTTCAAATAATCTTAAAATCCATCAAAGGATGTTGACATAGATGAAATCAAAATTCTTTTAAAAGAAGTATCTCCTTTTATTTTGAAATCATTTAAGATCCATATAAAATTAAACATTTTCATTGAAAATATTCTTATAAGCTTGTAAGGAAAGCTTCGACGATTTTATAACGGCGGAAAATAACCGCACCCGCCGTATAAGTTAAAAAAAACATTCTTACCTCAGTTCTGTCGAAAAGGTTAAAAAGGACCTTGTTTTGAAAACGACAGAAAGATTCCTTTATAAACCTCTTATAAAAAGTCAAACAAGGGTATAAATGACTTTAACCCATATTCTTGTAAATAGTAAAAATGTTTTGAAATACATTTCGAAGAAACATGGATGTGGATGATAAAGATATCCTAGTGGATTATTACGTATAATACAACCTCGGATAATGAAGAGATTGTGAAATAACCCTTACCTTGTACTTTTCCTTGGTTGGGGTAGGTTAACCTCCTGTATAATGGTGAAATAATTGTTATTAAATTATACAAGAATCATATATATTAATATGATATCATATATGATCTTTTAACATTGATTTATTAATAATATCTTAGAATTATCATCGTTTCGGGTGTTAACTTACTCATTTTCTTTTATATGTTTTGTTACATAAGCCATGTTTGTTGTATCTTATTCATATCCAGAATGATATCAAGTCCTTAAACATCATTTTTAAATCATAAAATGATAATTATACTTGAATGGATACGATGGAGAATGAATCTCATCGCGTTCGTGGAGACGGTAGTCCGTACGTACGCACGAGCGACAATATCATTCTTTTGATATTAAAATAATATATAAATGAATGGTATATCATATATACAGAATCATTAACATGTTATATCTATTATTTACATGAGTTACACATCATTATTATACCCATCCAAATAATATTATATTGAATAACAATTACACCACGACGTGGAGACTGTAAGCCGTACGTACGCACGTATGGTGACATGTTATTCAAAGGGTGGATAGAATACTGAATATGGTTGTACCATACTTATAATAACATCACACTATATGTGAGATACTGGAGTTATTATTTTAGAATGGTAAGAACAAAGGAAGAAGAAGTGGAAGAAGAAATGAACTTAGAAAAGGGTGGTGAAATCATTACCTCTTCTTCGGGTTCTTCCTTTTGATTTGATCAAAAGGGCTCCTTAGGTTGGATTTATGATCAAACTAAGGCCTCTAGGTTGTAGTGAGGGATGTTGGGAGATTATTTGTGCATAGTTTGGCCGAACCAAAAGGCTTTGAAGGTGTGAAGAAATGAGAAGGAGGAGTGCCCTTTTATAAGAGGGGTGAGGGGCACCTTTGGAAAAGCTAGAAATATTAATTTATAATAAATTCATATTCGGTTTCTAAAGGCTCCAAAGTTGACTCTTCAAAGGATGAGGTGGGGATAGGTCGAAAACAACTCATACAATAGAATTTAGACAGGTTTGGGTACTTATATTAACCTTATCTTTAAGTATTAACTCTAAGTTAATTAGTTTCACTTTTACAATGTCTCTTTGTATTTTATATATTATGGTTAATAAACTTACTATATACATCCAATCGACCCCCATGTGGTCCATTAATGATTAACCTATCATAATATAAGTCTCTTGGCCGAACCTTAGATTTTTAGAAATTTAATATCAATTAATAATATAATATTTGTTTTAAGAACTCTTTTATGTCAATTTTGACACTATTCAATAGTTGATTTTTGTGAAACTCATAACAGATTGATTACTTCGAACAAAGTCCATTAAATCAATCCTAATATATAATATTAGCCTAGAAAATTAGTTTAATTCATTAAAAGTTTCATATTATATTTATTTGGGTATTTATAATATCAATTATTTTAATTTTTCACTATTATGGTAATTACTGCATCATCATTGTGTCATAAATAAAATAACTTATTTAATGTCTAAAAATTATAAATAAAATATCATTATGTAGGAAATCTTTTTATATTTCTAATGAATATTTATAATCGAAAATCCAACATGTATAACCCTATGTAAAAATTGTTGTTCTAAAAGATATATGCTTGTGTCATTTTTGTATTCATTTTGACTTAATTAAAATAAAGTGTCATTATCACTTACAAGTGGATCCATGGGGTCCCAAAATAGACCCAAAGATGCCCATGGTAGACTATGTATCAAACAATAGGGTTAAGACACGTTTTAGGGTAATTTAGTATTATTATAATATTATTTTTTTAACCCTTATTTACCGGATTTACCCTTAACCATGGTAAATAAAATATTTACCGCAGTAATTATTCAAAATGTTTAAAAATAAAAGTTACCTATTTACACAATTTGAACATCCTGATTCCAAATATGGAATCCATTTTTCTAAATTCAAAACACAGAAGTGGCAGAAATTAATTTAAAATTAATTCCCGCTGTCAAAACAAAAAGCGTGTTTTTAAGAGATAATAACTATCAAAAGATTGACACTTGTTTATGTTCGGTTTAATTGTAAAATTATGTCCAATGACCAACATTATATTAAATGGTAAAAATATATTCTAAATATACTTTAAAACCACTCAAATTCATAATTTATCACTATTACTTATTTTGATTAAAAAAGTTGTTTTTAATTAAAATTTAGTAATTTTCACTATTCATCAAAATATAAAAGTTATCCGAAAAATACCAAAATTTCACCCTAGGATAATTTCGATATTCCGAATCCAAAAATGAAGTCCATTTTGAAATATAAAATATATATGATTTCAAAAAGTAGGTATCACTATTTACAACGGCTAGTTTAATTAGTTGTGGTGTGTGTTAGAACTCGAGGTTGCGTACAACACACACTATCGCATTATTCGAAGGGAAACGTACCGTAGAAGCTTGGGGTGTTACAGGAGAAATTCAGGTCTAGGTGATGAAATCCAAGACATTGATATTGTAAATAAAATATTAAGAAGAATTCCACCTCTGTACATTGTAAAGGTGTCTACCCTTGAGGAACGAGATCTTTCAAAACATTCTCTGGATGATATACATAGCAGCTTGGTAGAATATGAATTGAGAGTCAAACCAGAAGATGCTACAACTCGTGTGAGTAAGGAAATGGCATTCAAGGCAATGGATAAACTGAAAATCTTATAAGATGGTAGTGGTGAAGATGAATAAGAAAAATAAATTCTTTCTATCATTTCAAAGAAGTTCAAGATGGGGAAAGGGAAATTCAAAGGGAAGTTACCTCTCACATGTTTTTGTTGTGGAAAAGTTGGGCACATTCCCTCTCAGTGCTTATGAAAGATCAATGATGAAGATAGTGAAGATGAAAGCTTCGATAAGCCTCGGAGATGGTTCTTCAAAAAGGGAGACTTCAAATCTGGAAAGAAAATGCAAAGGAAGAGTTTTGTCTGTGAAGAGGAAGAATATGATAATGAATTCTATGATGAAGAAGAACCAGAATTGAAAACTAGGAACCATGCTTCCATGATAGCCACTGTTGAAAAGTCAGAAGTTACTGGCGGAGAAGAACAACTGATAACTTGTGTAAATCCTGAGATGCAACTTAAGGATGCCGTTAGTAAGCATAAGATTAAATGTAAGAGTTGCAATAAGTGGAAATCAATTGTAAAAGAATCAACTGAATATGTTGATCAACTTGAAGCTGAAATTGAACGACTGGAAGAATTTGTGAAGGTACAATCAAAAATAATTGGAAGCAATGATGATGTAGTGGATCTGAAGCTGTGAATTGAAGATCAGGAAAAGGTCATCAATGACATCACCTCCAAACATGATGAAAAATCCAAGACTACAGAGGGTATTGAAGAGGAAGTTGTTACTCTAAGGATTAAACTTACGACTGAATGAATTCCAAAATAATCGAGGAAGAAAATACAGTTTGGAAGTTTCTCAGATGCAGAATTACTAGTAAGAGCCAAGTGTGGTTCATATGGGGTTGGAAAAATCATGAGTGATCAAAGAACCGCTTTCATGGGAATGAATGGAATCGGCTATGAGGTTAAGACATCAACTGCTGGAAGTGATAAGATCCAAAATAAATATAAGATGAAAGTTGAACATGTTGAAATGTTACCTAAAGTGCCGAAAAAGAAACCCACAATCCAAACTAAAAGGAGAACTGAAAATTATCCTCAGACATTCAGAAATGACAGACAGTCTAACTTTTATCCCAAAGAAGAAGGTATGAGGAGAAATTCAAGTGGGAAGACAATTCCACTCATGAAGTGTCATTTCTATGGCTATCTGGGCCATACCATGTCTTATTGTGAAGAGGCAAGAATCTATTTGAATGGAGAAGATATATAAGTTCAATAAAGGGGAAAAAATTCATATCCTAATTCTTATAGAAGAAACAATTTTTATGGATATTGTTTTTTTTTCTAACATTGGTCATAAGGCTGCTAATTGCAGGTAGATAAGAGAAATGGAAACCTCATACTGAAATTCAAGACAAGTCAATTCTCGTCAGCAAGGCAATGTTGCTCATTCAAACAGGTTTTCTCCTCTCATAGAAGATTTTGACTATGAAGAACTTGGGTATGAAAAAGAGATAATTCAAAGGCCATCAGTACTATATAGTCAATCCAATGTATCATGGAAGGAAAGGAAGAAGATTGAGAAATCCAACCTTGCGGAGGTGGCCCTCAATGCTACAAAGAACAACAGTACATGGAATCTGGATAGTGGTTGTTCATCTCATATGACTCGTAATGCGGGCCTGCTAACGAATATCAAAAGGATGGTTGATGGTACAGTACGATTTGGTAATGACGGGGCTCTGAAAATCAAAGGGAGTGGAAGTACTGAATTAGCTAAGGGAGAACTAAAGAAGACTGCAGTCCTTTACATAGATGGCCTACGTCATAATCTCCTCAGCGTGAGTCAAATCAATGACTTGGGAATTATAGTTAATTTTAATAATAAAGGATTCACTATCAAGGGAAAGACAGGAAATTCATTTATGAAGGGATGCAGAATAGAAGGAAAAATGTATCAGGATGATAGTGAAGAAAATGTATGTTACATGACTGTTGAAGAAGAAATAAATTTTTGGCATCGGAGACCGGGACACATCAATCAACAAGACATGGAGAAAATATAAATATTGAGAAATTTCATGGACATTCCCAACCTGAAGCTTGAGCATGAAAAATCTTGTGATGCTTGCATTCGTGGGAAGCTGGTCTGCAGTTCATATCGGCCAAAGAAGAAAAGGGCATATCACCTTCTTGATCTGATTCATACAGATGTATGTGGGAAGATAAATGTTTCCAGAACTAATGGAGAAAGTTTCTTTGTCCTTTTCATAGATGATTATAGTAGAATGGCATGTGTGATGGTCATTCAAAGGAAATGACAAGGCCTTGACTGCATGAATACATATCATCCAATCGCCAAGAATGATACTGGACGAAAAATCAAAGTGTTGCGATCTGACAATGGGGGAGAGTAAATGTCCATTGAATTTGAAGATTATTTAGAGAAGCATGGGATACAACATGAGGTAGCTGCTGTGAGAACTCTACAAAAATGGAGTTGTTGAACGTAGGAATCGCCAGATGAAAAACATGGAATGAACTATGCTGATTGAGAGTCGTATTCCACGACATTACTGGAAAGTGGTTGTTCAAGATGCAGTGTACATTCAGAATCGAACAGGACTGTATATGGGTGAGACAAAGACACCATAAGAATTGTTTCATGGACAAAATCCTTCTTTAAAATACTTTCGTGTCTTTGGAAATAAATGATTTATCAGGAACAAAGAAGGAAATCAAGGGAAATATGGCGACAATGCAGATGAAGGAATTTTCCTCAATTACTCAATGAACAGAAAAGCTTACAAATTTTTCAACAAGCATTTAGGAAGGATTGTGGAAATCAGTGATGTTAAGATAATTGAAGAGAAAAGCACAAATGCTTCAAGGATGTCATATGCTGATGTAATAGAAAGTTAGGAAGAAAGTGAACGTGAAGAAAATACAAATGCAGAAATAGAGGAAGTTCTTCAAAACACTCAGCAGTAACATCATGATGTTGACACAGGAGAAGAATTTGAAGAAGAAACTGTGGCTGGAGAGAATGCTACTGAACCACGCAGGAGAAATCGAAGAGCTGAGATTGATCCATCCAACATAATTAGAGACAAGAGTGCACCCACTCAAACAAGAAGGATGAGGAATAACACACAATCTTCATTTATATCAGTTGTAGATCCATCCTCATTCGAAGAAGCTGCAAATGATGAATCTTGGGAGAAAGCCATTAATGATTAATTAGATTAGATTGACAAGAATCAGACATGGGATCTTGTCCAGAGACCCGAAATTCACAATGTTATTGGTACCGAATGGATCTTCAAAAATAAGTTTGAAGAACATTGAAGTGTCATTAGAAACAAGGCACGACTGGTATGTAAAGGATACTCCCAGATTGAAGGCATTGATGTTGAAGAAACCTTTGCTCCAGGGGCTAGACTGGAGTCAAACAGGTTTTTCCATTCCATGGCACTCCAAAGAGAATATAAGGAATATCAAATGGATGTAAAGACATCATTCATGAATGGTGTACTAGAAGAAGAAGTCTACAATGAACAACCAGTGGGATTTGTTTTGGGTACTGATGAAACAATGGTCTACAAACTGGAGAAAGCTCGATATGGTTTGATGCAGGCACCACGGGCATGGTACTCACGGCTGGATTCATATCTCAAGAAGCTGGAATTCAAAAGAGGAGGAGTTGATCACAATCTCTATGTGAAGAAATCTCAAAAAGATCAATTCATGGTTCTAGTCTACGTTGATGATATCATATTCGGTGGCAGAAGGCAGAAATCAGTGGACGAATTTGCCAACCACAAGAAATCAGAATTTGAAATGTCTATTATTGGGGAGCTCAAATATTTCTTGGGGCTGCAGGTGATTAAAAATAAGGAATACACATTCATTTCTCAGGAAAAATATGCAAGAGAGCTGCTGAAGAATTTTAATATTCAAGACTCCAAACCGATGTCAACTCTGAGTGCATTTGGAACTAAACTATGAAAGAATTAGGATGGGGACTCTGTAGATCCCACCATGCATAGGAGGATCATTGGGATCCTACTGTACCTGACAGCGACACGACCAGATATTTTCTTTTCCAGATGCCTTGAGGACCGCTTTCAGAGTAATCCAAAGGGGGAACATATGGCGGTAGTAAAAAGAATCATGAGGTACATTCAATGTACACATAACATCTGGTTATTTTTTGCTGCAGGCAGGGACAGTGAATTATCAGCATTTTCAAATGCTGACTGGGTTGGTGATGTAGTAGACAGAAAGTCCACTAGTGGTGGAGCTTTCTATATTGGGCAGAAATGTGTTGTCTGGTTGAGCAAGAAAGAAGAAATTACTTCTCTTAATACCACTGAAGCTGTGTATATCTCGGCCACAAAGTCTTACACTCAACTGCTATGGATGAAGCAACAATTAACAGATATTGGTGATGAGGTAATTCAACCAATGGTGATATACTGTGATAACATGAGAGAAACTGATCTTACGAAGAATCCTGTTTAGCATTCCCGTACGAAACATATTTAAATCATGTATCACTTTATCAAAGAAAAAGTTGATCAAGGGGTTATTAGAATGGATCATGTGGGAACTGATGAGAAAGTGGCTGATATCCTGACCAAGCCACTGTCTGCGGCTGTGTTTGACAAGCATCGGTTGAACCTCGGTGTTCAGCCACCTCCCAGTGCATAAGGAGGTTACACAATACCCCTCTCCTCGTTTGTGATAATTTTCTTATCTGTTTATAGCTATGATGTAGGTTTATGGAGGAGATACTATCCAGGGGGAGTATGGTTTGAGCTGAACATTGAACAAATTACTGGTCTTTGGATTTATTGTCATTGGGGGAGAAAGAAATAAATTCAAGGTAGTAATGCTTCTGTGATGAGAATAATGAGAAGGAAAACGTTTGAATTAATGCGTCTGTGATGAGAAGAATGAGAAGGAAATAATTGGAACCCAATTCAAGCTTCCTCTATTGTTTTCTACACCGAGCATTGCTCACGTAGACATAGAGTGTTGGCTGAGTTGATTCTTCCGTTTTTGGTTTTCACATGGATGGAGATCTATTAAATTTATATTCTGATTTCCAAAAAACCCAAAGGGGGAGATTGTTGGAACCATGGTCTTCTATGCATGATTTGGAGTATGGGTTGTGTTTGTTGTCAATCAATAGTGTATGTTCAGAATGTGTACCCACAAAGTGATCATACAGTTTAAGATCAAAACATTGGAAAATGGCAAAGGGATGAGGGTCGCGCAAGTTTTGGGCTGGTCGTGTAAGTGACCTGCGCGCCGTGAAGAGACTTGGGTGCCGATGCCTAGAAGGACTGGAAATTTGAGCGCCTATTGTTTTTCAATATCATAACATCAAAATATGGTAACAGAAAGAAAGTCACCCAAGTATTTTTATAGGTCGCACAAGTGAGTAACACGATAGAGGTTATGGAGGATGAGCTGTGCGACGGAACATGCGTGCCGATGGAAGACTTGCGTGCCACCGCGCAGGGGGTCCAGTATGACTATAAATAGAGGACCCACCCTCCATATTTGCAAAGAAGTTCAAGACATAGAGATTTTTTGAGCTCTCGTCATGCAAGTGGTTGAGTCGCGCAAGTGGTTGTTGGGTCGCAGAAGTAGAGGATGCGCACCAATTGTCGGTTGCGCGACCAAGGCAGTTGGGGAGTTAAAGGTGCAATGTCGCGCAAGTTTGGTGTTGAAGGAGGTAGTGTCGCGCAAGTAGTTTTGGTGTCACCTGCACACCAAATTTGTACCGCGCAAGTGGCTTGAGAGCCATGATTGAAACTTGTGTGACGTGCTTGGATAACCACGGTAGGGTTGTTAAAGTTCATCTATCCTTCTGAAGTTGCACGAATGATGGAAGATCGCCCGGTACCCACAGCGTGAAGTGAGATTAGTTTCCTGGTAAGAGTTGTACTTCAACAGAGTATCTACATACGATAAGGGATGCATTCTTATGCAATGATGAAGAGACCTTCACGTCTATAAACTGAGTGGGACTTCACCTAAGGGCATTGAGCCAGGGGGAGTCAATGGGAGTGACCCAAGGGAAGTAGTGAGCTATCCTAGAACCTTTGTAATGGCAATGAGCCTGGGACAGAGTGACTGTGCCCGAAACATTGTAATCCAAAACTAGTGAAGATTAGTGGAATTAGGTATGACCGAAAACTTGTCAGTGTATTCTCCTTGAATGTATCCCTTAGTGGTGTACCAAGTAAAAAAGTGTTGTGTCTTCTCTGTGCATGTGAATGTTTGCTTTCTGATCATATTCATCTTACTGGTTCAACAAGTTCTACCAACGTGGGAACAAGATCCATCAAATTAAAAGAAAAAGTTGCCACCCTGATTCACCCCTCCCCTCTCAGGGTGTCCCTGGGTCCTTTAGGGATTTAATTTTTTTAATTCTACACATCAAAAAATGGGGTTGGTAAATTTTTGGTATTTTTCTAAAGTAGTTGATTTTTTTGAATAGTGAGATACATAAATTAACTATATAAAGAAAAATAAATGCATTTTTAGACATGGATGATGTATGTGGCCATTATTTTTTCTCAAAATAATTATATATATTGTTTAGTCACATTAACAATCACTATTGATAGTCATCACACAAAATAATAAAATAATGAATAATATTATGACAAAACACCCCTCTCTTGCCCTATAAATACCACCCCTCACTGCCCCTTATCATCAAATATTTAATGTTTTTATTTATGTTAAAATTCAAAAAAAATCAAATCCCTTGTCTCTTACCCTCATCCATTAGGCATTTTTCTTTAAAAAATTCCAAACCATTTTCCCTAATAAGGTTCTCAATGAGGATAAATTCAAGAGGTCACCCCCCCCCTTAATTTTCTGTTAATTTCATTCAATTTCATTTTAACTATATTTTCCCCTCCACTTATCCAAGTGGAATTAAAATTCCATTATTATATATATAAATTAATTTTCTAATGTTAATGGAATAATCCATTAACACTTCTCTTCTCCCCTTCTTTAGTACAAATAATGAATACATCATATGTGTCATGATAATTTATCGCATTCAACAACAACGAGGTTTTAAATTCTCATTACCTCCATCAAGAGTATTCATAAAAATATTTTTAAGGTTAAACCAAATTATAATATATGTTTTACATATTATTTAATGTTATGGAAAAATTGTATATTCATAATATAAATTGGTAGAAAAACAAGTTTTTTATGGTCGAAGGACCAAAATAATAATCTAAAATATTATTACTAACGTCTAATCTCAGGATTCATCCTCACCACAAATTAACAAATGAATTATATAACCATTTAATTTTATATATGTTCATTAATAACATATAACTTCAATTGTGGACTTTTATTCTCATTTTACATGATTTTCATTACACGTGTACTAGTAAATTGATAATGAAAACCATGGATACCAACCCTCTAGAACGATGAAATTGAATTTCATAACCCATAAAAAAGGCCATAGATGAACATAATAAAACAATAAAAATTAAAATAAATTTATATAAGGATATTAATTAATTAATTAAATGATTTAATTTGATTATATTGGACATTAAAATCAAGTGTAGAACAGTTTGATCCAGAAGGTATGGGATTCTTTCTGAACCTCTATTTTTCTTTCAAGTTGTGATTTATCTCCCTATACCCTAATGTAATTATTCTTTATTATTACATAATTCTTATAAATCAATTTTATATGTTCCAAAAGAATCTATATATATCAGTACATCCATTTTTATGTGGAAATACATGTTTTAAAATAGGTCATTTCTCAATTATTCCTGAAAAGGATGGTCGATTAACTGGAACTTCCCTTTTTTACTCATTTTATGTGTGATCCATATTTTTTTAAGCCACCATTATTTTTATAGAATCAGTTTTTTCATCTTGAAAAAAAAACATGGATCAATATTGGTTTTATAAAAATAAATATTTATTTTACACTTTAAACATTATTTAATATTTTCCTTAAACCGTACTCAAATTTATCATTTCTAATGCCTTTTAAACATTCTATTAGATGTATTAACTTCAGTTCGCCATAAAACAGAATAATCTATGCCAATTTTTACTTATTAATATCCATTATTTCGTGTAAACCATTTTGATATTGCCTTTTTTACACCTTCTGTAATGATTACGATACACAATTCTTTCCATGTGTATCCCTTTTTCATGATTATTCATGTGCACACATATGCATGAACATGAAATAATGGGTGTGTTGAGATAGTTCTCTAATACATTGGGTAATGTTTAGCCCCATTAGATGTCATATTGGTGTATAGAGTGAATCTAATTACTATATTTTAATTTTCCACCATGTGATATAGTCATGGATTTTATCGTTGATTCATGTTTATTTCATATTTGATATTGTATCCACATTTAAATATTTCCATTATAATATGTTCTCATCTTATACATGTTATTCTTCATTATTTTTATTCCTGTTTTATTCCTTTTATCTTATCATTCCATAACTGATAACCAATGTTTTATGTTTTATTCCATATATTTTACCCATAGTAGTATATTTATCTCATCTATCTATTCATATATTCCCTAGGATATCCTATGATGATATAAGAGCTCATCGGAAGTTAATATCTCATTATTGAAAATAAATAATAATTGTGTTTATATTGGTTCCTTTTTCTATAAATTATCTACCCAATTTTCCAAATACACAAAAATTTATGATCCTTGGTTGTATTTGATGGTAAATAATTCATACAGTCATGTAATAGAAATTGTAAAATGAAAGTTCCATTATATAAGGACTTATTCTATATATGACTAAAGATTGTGAAAACAGTCAACTCGAACAATTGATGTTTTTTTCTAATGAAGTAAACATTTCAAAAGCTAGTTAGTACTCAATCAATATATGTGACTCATAAATTTTATGTCTATGTTTTTTATGATAATAATAGTCAACAAAACATGTATTTTTACATTAATATCTATCATGAACCATTTAGTTTTTTAATATTTGATAGAAAAAATATTTTTATTGACTTGCTGATGAAAAATTATTTTTTAGATACATAACATTTTCATTTTCACATAATTAATTTTTGAAATTCAGAGCCTCTAAGCCCATATAAAATTTTAAATGATCCTTCCACATATCAATTTCAATAATAATTGTAAAAAAACCATATTATCAGACACTGTTTTTTAAATGTGAAAAATGTTATGATTACGGCCGAACAAGGTTGTCAAAAAAATATAGTCGTTTTTTTCAATTGTTTTGTTACAATCATTTATGGTGGTTCTCAAACTCATTTCCCTTTTTCATTTAAATGAATCACTGTTTTAATATCTGAATCAAACATTTATAATTGTGTTAAGATCTATGATTTACAAATTAATTCTAGTGGATCGCTAAAAATTATTTTTTCATTGAAATATGAAATGTTAAACAAAAATTAAAGTAATTTTTCATGTAACTGGGGATGAAACTTAAAATCTCGCATCTACTATAAGGTATCCATTTAGAAAAAAAATCAATGTTATAATCATGATCATAAAATAATATTTCTAATTTATAACTCGAAATTTTTCATATTCCTAGGAATGTCAATGATAGTGTGAGTTAGGGAAGCATGAATTTTTATCATTTTCATATTAAATGAATCATATGTTTCTACAATAACATTCATTAAATCTTATAATTATTTAAAATAAGATAATGATATACTTAAATATATTTTCATTGAATTTTATTTTTATTAGTCATCATTAATATAATGAATAATGTTTGACATTCATATATCCATGTATGCATATTATAATATATTCAATGAATTAATAATAAAAATGGTTTAATACATCATTATTCAATACAATGGACCAATTTTTTTATAAGAATATAAATCAATAATTATGAATCAATGGCCAATAATTGATTTTAAATTTTATATTGCAAGTAAATATGTAATTATTATATTCTAAATCGTTCTAAATAATATTTTTAGTCCTTTTTTATGACATAAACTCACATATCAATCCTTGTTTTAATGGAAAAATCATAAAACTGTCATTAAAATTTTATATGTAATTTTATTTGTGATATTATATAGATTCAAGCTGGAATCATTATTTTTTAGTTACATTTTGAAGTATAGAATCCTTTCAAATCATTGTTATTTTAATTTTCTACCTAATAACGAAAAAACTAATTAACACATGAATGTAACATCATATTCCGTAATCCAATGTTATTAACAATCCTTTTTATTTAATTGAATTAAACATGATTCCTAGCTTCACAAAACGAGTCATCAAAATATTCCAATGTCACCAACAATTTTTTTTCATTAATTCAACCAAGGAACTGGATGGGTTTCCAACTTATAAGAAAACAAAACTGTAAATATTTATCAGATCCATCATATAATTTTTTATTACCATTTTATATTAATTATAGAGTTGATGTTTTTTAAACCTTTCTATTTTCTATTTTATTAGTCTCCAAATCACTATCTACAAACATTAACTGATTATGGTCATGTTTTCCCATTTTTCAAAAAGATCCATTTATGTTTTAAATATGAAAATGTAAAACAACCAACTCATTACACTAATGATTTAATTTTCATAAAAAGTTGAATGAATTATTCATTAGGTTCTAAATATACATTTTACTATATTGGAATTAACCTATTGTAAGATCCCAAACATTTCGTGAGATGGATATAGCTTTTTCATAGTAACATTTTTTCCTTATTTTGATTACTCTTATTAGGTTTTTATCCTTAGGGTGTTTGGGTGATAATTTGGAGATTTTGGAAGTAAGAGGGTTAGTGAACTATTTCGTCACCCTTTTCCAAAAGTATGTTCCCAACCTAATAAATAGTGTAACCATGAGATAGTGGAATTTTCACGGTTGGAACAATACATCTCAAACTGTGATCCCTCTTAAGAGAAACCATAAACCACTAACCCCCACTAAAATTGGAAAATAGTAAAGGTGCATGGTTTGAAAAATGGTGTGCCATTGCATAGAAAAATGTGCATAGGTGTTTAATTACCCCGAATTAAATTTTATGTCCCCCCCATTTTACCACCTAATAGGCCTTAGGTCCACCTTAAACATTCTCACTCGTTTTTTGTGGATTCAGGATGGATTTCAATCCCTCCCTGCCTCCTTTTTGGGGTAATCAAATGGAATATTGATGATTTTCATCTATCCAGGTATGTGTTTCCTTCCTGGTTTATCTATTGCTCTCTCCCACTCCTCTTCCAGGATTAATGAGGGATGTATATCTTATATTGGTTCAAGATCTTGATATATGTTTTTTATATCTTGATCGATTTGATCTTATTTATATTAATTGATTCAAGATCCCCATCTTCATTGTGATTAGTGATATTCTACTCAAATTGGATATATCTATTGGTGAATTTGCATCATCAATATTCTGGTAGGTTGTCTATTAGAAAAATCCCAAAGTCTTGATTTCAATTATGCGTAAGTAATTTTATATTATCTATTATATGTTTCACTCTTAATATTCATACATTGAATTAATTAATTTGGTAAAATAATAAATTATGTTATAATGAAATTTGGATATTGAATTTATTGATTTGATATTATTAATAGTTAAATTAATTATGTGGATACTAGCCCTATGGAATTATATTATATAATTTTTGAGTAAATTAAAATAATATTTAGTGTTTATGAAATTAATTTAATATTACTAAAAAATTTTGGACTTAATTAATGTAATTGATGTGATTAAATAATTATTTAATTTACAATTTTAATTGAAGTGAATAATTAATTTTTTAAATTGTTAATGTAATAGATGATATAAATTAAATATTGAATTAATTATTTTAATTGTTTTGATTAATTAATTAATGAATTGACAAATTAAAATGAGGTGACTAATTAATAATTGAATATATTAATTGAATAATGTGAATATGAAATGAAAACAGTTGGTTACTTTATTAGTAAATTAATTAATGGGTTTTTCTACTGTTGTGATAGATAATAATTGAGAAAATGAAGGCTTACAACAAAATAGATATGTCAATTGTGATAATGAAGGGTTAAAATGGAATTCTTATGTGACTTTATATAATGAGTTGTAATAAATGTATTCATATATTAATTGACATATCGAATAGTAACAATGGAATTCAGATGAAAATTAAGATAGTGAATGGTAACAATAGAATTCATATGTGTATTAAGAAAAAAATGGTAATGATGGAGTTTATTTATGAATTGAGTTAATGAATGGAAACAATAAAATTCATATTTGATTTGATATGATGAATGGTAACACTGTCATTTATATATTTGATATCCCTTAAGGATACTTTAAACTCATGCATGGGTCGATGCGGCAGTTGAGAATTTTGGGTGTCCTCGAGAACCCAAGGGTTTAAGTGGCTAAATAAAGACTAATTTAATAAATGATAATTTTTTACATTGTTGTTGGTATTTAATCTTTACAAAACTACAAACACAATTTTGAAACGATATTATTTAGATACCATTGCTGGTGGCCTAGTGAGTTGTACTCACACCCTATTCATGTATCCTCCTTAGTACTCGAATAAATTTCATTGTTTATAAATACGATAAGGGAAAATTTCTTATATTTTATGTATGAGTCATGATAGAGCTTGGATAATGGAATGGAAAAAAGTTCCAGGGCCATATTTGGAGTATTGAGTGTCTTTGCATAATTTTTATTTATATTATTGAAACAATACATGTAATTTCATGAAATATAAACTTTCTAGTTTTGGATATATTTTCTCCTATTTTTTATCATGTGATTCTAGTTTTGTTGGTTATTCAATATATCTTGGGTTATTGTAATTTATTTCTTCTATTTATCTATATTAATAAAGATTTTATTGATCTCCATGATCGATATTGACCCTCGCTACAAGTCAGCTACCTCTAGCATACGGGGAGGTGTACATGTGGTTAGGTAGAAGACTGGCTTAGGGACTTTGTGTGTGGAACCATGGTATGGATGTTATGAAGTGGTATTTGAGTAGTTTATTTTCATTTATTTTTATTTTTATATACTGTTTCGTAAGGTAGACTGTAGAATAAAATTAGTTGGTCCTTGTTTAAGAGGTACCACATGGCCATAGCTAACCCATGTACTAAGGATCAATCGACGTTCCCCATGATGGATTATTATTATTGATGTGGGTTTTTACAATTGATGTTATTTCAACTCAAGTGTTTCACTTATTGCGTTATGTGATTGTAATATTTCAGATTTTCGAAGATTTAACTCATAGACAGGAATAGAACAAGCCTTTAGAATGAACATATAATTCATTGAACTCTGAATCATTTTGTGTCATTAATCATTTTATCTACACATGGTAACATTAGTAATGGGTATGTTGTTGAAATTTATATATTTTTCCTTCAATGTGTAAATTTCACTGAAAAAGGTTCCAAATGTGATGGTGAAAATGGTTTCAAATAAAAAATTTGATAAAAATGAAGCAAAATTTGATTTAATCAGTATCTAATAAGAAACATCAATTTGATAATGACCTTACCATTTGTTAACCATGACCTACAAAATGATGGTTAAGGGTTGTGATAGCGCCTTAGTTCAGACCATGTGGTGATATTTATGAAAAGTACTGATTATGATTTGTTGTGATTTCCTCTTAAATTAAATTTTTTAAGTGTATGTTATGTATCATGATATGTTTGTTTTCCATTGTTGATATATTCCTCCAAAACTATGCTTATTGAGAAGATGAAAAGAGTAAATTGATTTAGAAGCTTTTTTAGTAGTGGAACCTCATGAACTAGTAGTGTTGGGGGAGGAATTCGGAGTTGAGTGATGATATAAAGTCTCTCACTTTATGAAATTTATGGAGATAGACCCAAAGAATGTGGTGAATAGTATGTTAGGCATGACATGGTTGTTTCAGTTACAACACCCTCTAACATTCATCGAAGGGGGTGGACATGATGCAGAATAATTATGGATTGAGGTCTTCTAGAAAATAAAATACCATTTAGAGACTTCATCTAAGGTTAATATATGGTTGGCAGTTTAAATGTTTCGAGGATCACCAAAGAGACGGTGAGATGATTAGACCAGGATACGGAAGATAGATGAGATGGCTTGGAATGAGTTTTTGATAATTTCCTGGAAAACATTTATATAGATACAAAGATATAGGATATAGTATATTATATCATGAGTTTTACATAGGGGAGTATGAATGTGATGGACTATGCTGGTCTCTTTATAGACATTTTGTAATTTGTTCTAGAATTTGTAGGAGATGATTCAACTTCGAAAATTCTTTACCTGAATGGGACTAAATATGAGATTTTCACCCAATATAACATTTTTTGGTTAATTATGATTAATAATGTTTTAGATCAAGCTTTCACTGATGAGGATAACCTAAAAAAGGGTTCTAGTGGAAGAAATTTGGTTTATGATTGTTGTTGCGTAGTATTTCTTCCAAGACTATGATGTTTCTCTTATAGAATGTTACCCACAGGTAGCTGGTCTCTTTAAATATTTTGGTGATTTGTTATAGAATTGGTATGTGATGAGTCAAATATGAAAATTCATTAGTAGGATGGGATTAAATGTGAGATCATTCTCCATATTAACATGTTTTGGTTAAATGTTATTACTGAAGTTCTATATTATGTCTTTATTAATGAAGAGAACCAAAAGAAGACTTTCAGTTAATGTAATTTGGTTTATATTAGCTTTCGGGGTAATATTTCATCCAATAGTAGGAAGCACTTCTTTTCTTATGTTATCTAGGTTATAATAGGAAGTGCAGACTAGGGGATGGACCTGCTACTCATGTTCTAACCTAGATTTTTTATCATCTATACGGTAGAACGAGACACTATCAAAAGAATTATCCTTGAACACTATTTGAGAGTTGATCATGTAGTCATATGGGATATTGACATAATTTTTGTCGGAACTTGTGAAAGACATTTATTTATTGAGGATCTTGATAGAACCCAAGTGTGGGATGGGGATCTGCACAACCATATAAGTCTAGGAGTTAGAAAGCTAATAGACGTTGAGGTAGTGGATGTGGAAAAGGTACATATGGGAAATAAAACTTGTATAAGTATAGTTTATCATCTCAAGTATATCAAACTGATTCATCGAGAATAGGTACTGGATAGTTATATTCCATTCAACCAACACTTGTCGATATGAAAGAAGGACCATCGATTATGATAGGTACTATTCTTGTACCTTATTCCATAGTTAGTGCCTTATTTGATATTGGTGCATCTCATTTTTTAATATATACAAAACTTATAAATGGTTTTATCCTATTTGTTGATTTTGTGATGAGGGTGTTAAAAATTTGTACAACCTTGGGAGTATGATATAGAGACATCTATCTATACAAAGGGTGTTCTTTTGAGTTTGGGGAGTATCATTTAAATTTGTCTTCATATATCCATGAAAAGTAATTCATTGACCTAATTATGGTCTTGGAATGGTTAGTAGAATATCTTAAAAAAATTGACTATTACCAACAAAAATTTAATTTTACATCACTTGAGGGTTATGAATATATTTTCCCTGGAGAATGCGATATCATGATGGTCCGTGAAGGGATAGATCACCACCAATTGAGGTCGCATACCACCAAGGTTTCAAGTCTATTATTGGATGAAAGTGGATTGAAGCATGAATCCTTTCCGCCAATAGTGTAATGGTTTCATGATTTATTAAATTAAGACAAATCATTGATTCCACCAAAGTGAGATGTCTAATTTACAGCTGAGCCCCTCTATTGGAATAAGACAATTTCAATTCAGATATATATAGTGAAACCAATAGTGCTTCAAGAGATCAAGGATTATATTAATGAGTTGATGGATTGGGGTTTTATTATTTTTACTACTTCATCATGTGGTTCTCTAGTATTTTTTAAAATAATATTAAGAAAACCTTGATCTTGCCTTTCAATTATAGGATGATGAACTGAATGAATGTGAATAATTGTTATCATATTCAGTGTATCAATGATCTTTTTGACTAGTTGAGAGGATATTGTGTTTTCTAAAATATTAACATGAGATCTGGGTATCATCAGTTGAGTGTAAAACCTTTCGATATAATGATGAATATTTTCATTATTAGGTATGGCCTATATGATTTCATTATAATATCGTTTTGTGTTAACAAATGCATAAGTAGTTTTCAAGGACTTGATGAACTCACACATACACCCATACCTAGATCAGTTTTTGGTTCTGTTTTTTAATGAAATATATGTGTAATAAAATACTCATAATGATCATCCCAACATCATGACATCATCTAGAGTACCATGAGATAAAATCACATATCTTTCGAGCTATGTTAGTGTCCGTTTTGGATTGACCAGGTAGTCTTATCGATTCATGTCATATCAGAATGAGGTGTTTCGGTGGATCCATAGAAGTTGTAAGTAGTTCAATCATGGGGGAAGCCCAAGAGCTATTTTGATATCCTTAGTTTCTGTTATTAGATAGATATTATCAGGGGTACTTCCCGAACTTTTCCCAATTGTAAGCACCACTTTCAAAGTTGAACAAAAATTGGATAACATTTAAATTGTATGTAGTGTGTGAGAATTCCATCTAGGAGTCGATGAAGTGTTAAATGAATCTAGAAATCCTAATACTACCGAAGCCATGGGAGATGTATTTAGGGTTCTTTGTTTCTTTTAAGATCAAATTAAAATTAGTATTATTTCACACAGATCATGTTTTGGAATATGGGTCTCATTTGTTGAGGAAACATGAAGGAAACTACCATACGCACAACCTCAAGTTAGCCAAAGTGATTTATCCCTTAAATGATATGATTTATAATCTATTGGGAGAGAATATTACTATGTATACTAATCACAATATTTTATAGTATATAATTTTACATTTATATTTATATCTCAATTAGAGAATATGGTTTGAATATATAAATTCAATCTATTTTGAGATTTCATATATTAATGAGAATGGAAACAGGGTGGTTGAGGCTTTAAGTAGGGAAACTAAGACTCATGTAGATCTGAAGTGTAGTGTTAAGTGGATTATTTTTGATTTACTGGATTAAATACATATTTTGGATTATGAGAGTCATGAGAAGACAAATCATATCAGTTTTATTTATGTGTATACTTGATTATATGGATAAGGTATAGGTAGATTGAGGATCCATAATATTTTTCCTTGTGGGAAAGCCTTGATTATGGGGACTAACCTTCAAAATTGAGCATATATTAGGATGAGATCACATATTTCATGAATTTGGATTTTGATCCTAAGAGTTTTTGGAATGAGTTGATAAATTAATTTCATTACCAAAGTTGATGGTGAATACAATTTTGAAAAAAAATGTAATGTGACCTATATAGGAACTTTTGTTGGGAAGGCATGAAAATAGAGATATCATGGATCATGTAATGATGTTACATCTGTCAAAAGCATAATTCCAAGATTCAATGACTTGGTGAATTACTAAAGTTTTTTCCCATTATATGTAAGTGGGGTGATTCGACAAGGAAACATAGGGGTGCGACATTCGATGAATACTCATAATAAATATGATATATGGTTGAATAAAGACTATTTGAAAATGGAAACACATTACTTGTTGTACGAGAAACACTCTTAATGGGTTTGGTCGGTGATTTCTATGTTCAAGAGATAGTTCATTTTCACTAGGTTGCACATACTATATTTTCATACCATGACTAACAAATTACATAATGCTTATAGAATAGAGTTCATAAGGAAATGGGTTCACATTTTTTAAGTATGTCCTTCCACCCTCAGATAGATGGGAAATGGGAGTATACATTTCACATTCTTGACGATATTCTATAAGGATGTTTCATAGATGTTGGTGGGTCATGAGAGAAGAAATGAACATTGATGTATTTCACATATAACAACTATAATTATAAAATTATTGTTATGGAACCATAAGATTCCTCTTATGGTAAGCCATATATATCACCCAAATATCAAATGGAGGTAGGTGATTCATTGTTGTTGGGATTCAGTTTCCTACAAGAGATATCACAACGTGTTTAGTTCTTTAGTAAATATATGTCTACCATATAGATTATACATAATTCATATGATGGTAGATGGTGATAGACCATAGCGTTTGTAGAGGGTGATTGTAAATTCCTTCATGTGTCCAAAATTGGGTCACCGCAAGATACAGAGATAGGGGAAGTTGGCTCCCAAGATTAATGAATTATTTGATATTTTCGAGAGAATCGGGCTAGTTACATACCAATTGGATTTCGAAAATGGTACACTGCTCTACATGATGTCAATCATGTGTCCCTAATTTAGAGACATTTTCTTGATCCTTCATATTTGTTCGATATGGATGATGTTGAACTTGAGTGTGATGTGTCCTTTTAGGAGCATTTGATACGTGTGTACGAAAATAGTGAGACATGATGTGGGGATAGATTGTGCCATTATTTTCTTAATTATAGTAACATTGGTGTCTTAGGAGGAATCATAGGATAGAGAACAGGATGTTCATGCTAAATGGCCCAATATTTTATGCTCAGAATCAAAGATATGCATGGGAGTACATCTTAAGGAAGAGTTTTTATTAGGTGGGGAGATGGTATGATATCAACCACTTATATAGATATCTATCTCATTTGTAGCTACTATTTTTATTTATTTTTCATTAGTTTTTTTTTATGTTGGGTACATTTGGGTGGAAATTTTTAGATTTTTTAGAGTAGATGGTCAGTGCAATGATTTCATACAATTTTCTCAAACCATGCTCCTATACCAACAAACCATGAATCCTTGATACATGGGAGTTTTCTTGTCCAGTGCATGGTTTTTTAAACTGTTCATCCTCTTGGGAGAAATAGGGCACCCCACCGCCCAGAAGTGGAATACGGTTAGGGTAAATTGTGTGGGAAACTGTACACACCTACCAAAGAAACTATGCATGGGTTTTTAATCACCCAAAAAAATAGATTTAAAATTCTAGACCCCCCCAATTTTAACCCCTAATCAGACCTAGTTTGACCATACACATTATCTCTTCTTTTTTTGAGGATTTTAGATAGATTATATTCCTTCCCATCTTTGGGTCATTGTTAATTAAAGAGAAGATTCATTATCTAAACCTCTTCGAGTATGTGATTTCATCCCAATTGATCATTCTCTCTCTCTCTCTCTGTCTCCTATTCCATGATAAATAATGGTTTCCTATCGACTGTTGGTCCAATATCTACATCTTTGATTGTTAGATCATGATCAATTTGATCTTGTTTCTATGGATTGAATCAAGATATCATTCTTCGTCATGATTGGGGTTAGTCTTCTCAAATTGGGGGTATTTATTGGTGAGTATTCATCGTCAATCTTGAGGTAGGTGATCTATTTTTCAAATATCAATCTATTGATTCTAATTACCAGTATGTAATTTCAAAAAATTTATTGGAAGCCTAGAAATTTAGATTTTTACAATAGCTAATTAATTTTGTAAATTTTTTAATTAAGGGTTCATTAAATTGGGATGATGAATTGATTGAATTTGAATAATTATTTATTGAATTAATTATTTAATTAATTATAGGGATATTGGGATTGTGGAATAAGATTAATTAAATCATGAGTTACTTATCTTTTAAAAACATTTATGCATAAAATTACAATGGATTACTTAATTATTAAATTAATTAAAGGAATTGCAGTGATTAACTAATTTTTTATTTAATTAATTAAAGTGATTTGAATAATAAATTATTCATTTAATTAATCAAATATAGGTTATTAATTAATTTTTGACTTAATTAATTGATTTTTTAAGACTAATTTAATTTTGAATTATTTAATTAAAATAAAGTGATAAATTAACTATTGAATTAATCTATAGAGTGATGTGAATGTGAAAATGATATATTTGATTAATTTAATGGTTAATTAATTAATAGGTTTTTGTGATATTGTTATATATATATGAATTGAGATAATTAATGGTAACTATTAAATTCATATTTTAAATGTGATTTTGAATTGTTGCATTGACATTCATATTTTAAAAGAGATAATGAAGGATACTAATTGAATTCATATGCGAATTGGGTTAATGAATCGTAACTATTCTAATCAGATGAGCATTGGGATGATGAATTGTAATAATGGAATTCATATATTTATTGAAAACATGAATGGTATAAATGGAACTCATATGTGAATTGAGTTTATGGATGTTGACAATAGAATTCATATTTGAATTGAGATGAAGAATGGTAACTATGGCATTAAAATATATGATATCTTGTGGGGAATGTTCAGAATCCATTAGAGTCCGAAGTATGTATTGAGAGTTTGAGTGTCCTCAAAATCCTGAGCGTTTATGTGGTTAGATAAATAGTAAATGAATAAATCTAAACTATTTAATTTATTTCAGGTATTTATTGTTTAAACAATTACATAACATATATTTACTGGATATTTTTCTGATGTTATTGTTGGTAGCCAACTTAGTTATACTCATACCCTAATTGGGATGCATGATCTGTACATGAATATATTACATGGTTGTAGGGTAGGTTATGGGA
Source organism: Viscum album (assembly GCA_963277665.1). Lineage (NCBI taxonomy): Eukaryota > Viridiplantae > Streptophyta > Magnoliopsida > Santalales > Viscaceae > Viscum > Viscum album. The sequence continues at coordinate 1,306,140,100 of OY728128.1, forward strand.
AAAGTCACTATATTAGATGTATGATTCAGTCAAGATATTGGATGAGAAAACCATATATGGATTCAGGACCCACAATGGATTTACCAGTGTCTTTAATTATTTTGGTTTTTTAATATTGACCCTCGATATGTATTGGCATAAAATATATTCTATTTAGTTTTTGATACTGTATTTCCTATATAAGTAATCATTTGATTCAGGTTTGGTTGTTTATTCGTTATATCATGAGTCAAGCCTTGGATGAGATATAGTATATAGGATTAGATAAACCACTTATGAGTTTAAAATACATGTACCTAGGGTGGGATTGGTGCAATTTAAGTGTGTTATTCCAATTGATGTTATCATACCTTGAGTGATTCACCTGTTGTGTGATGTGTTTATTGTATTTTGATTTTTTATATGATTTTACTCATGTCCTGGAATGGCATGAAATTTGAGTATTCTTGCATCAGTCTAGGCATTAAAGAACATTTTATAACATGCATCGTTTTATTCATTCCATTGAGAAAGGGTTCTGGGTATTTTTTTTTCAAATTGACCCATTTTTCATTTCATTTATAATTTTTAATGAAAATGGTTCCTATTGAGAGACCAATATGGTGTCTGATGTAAAATTGATGAAAATGAAAAATGTGAATAAATATATGTTTAATGTGAATCATGAATTTTAGGATTATCTTACCATTTTTATACCATGACTTAGACTTATAATGGTTAAGGGTAGTTATTATGCCTTAGTTTTTACCTTATAGTGAGGTTTTGAAAAAATATTTTTTGTGCCCTATTTTGAATGACTATTACATAATGCTTAAATGTGTTGTATGTTACTTGATATGTGTGTTTGTTATTATAGGGAAAGTTCTCCAGGATAATCCATGTTGGGAGGATGGTAGGACACCATAAATATATATGCTCCTCAAGTAGTGGAACCTAAGGCACCAGTAGTGTCAGGTGAGGAAGTCAGAGTAATGTTCAAAGAAAACTTTTCTCACATTATGTAGTATATGGAGAGAGAGCCACAATGGTTGTTTAAGATTATGTATTACCATACATTGGAGTTTCAATTATAGAAACCTTTTTAGTTCACTAGAGGGAGTGGACTTGATGCTTTAGAGTTTTGGATTGATCCTGTTTAGACTATACGTGATCATTTAGAGACTCTTGTTGAGAATATGGTCATGTTTTCTACTTACTAATTATGTGGATCAACAACGAACTAGTGGGATGTTCAGGCTTGGAATGGGAACACAGATGAAATGGAATAGAAGGAATTTTGGGGAAGTTCATAGAGAAATTTTATCCCAATATATTGAGATTCGAGAGTGAAATATAAATCATCAGGTTTACATAGGGGATTATTTCTGTGATGGACTATTCTTTTCACATTACTAACTTAATATTCATTATTCTATCATCAGAAAGATACGAAACAACTATGAAAAGGAATTTCTAGAATGTTCTTAAATGTGAGAATAAGGCCCATGTTAAACACTTTCGGTAAAAGAATAGTGATGAGGTGGTAGACCAGACACTCAAAGTTGGGGGAACCTGATGAAGTATTCTACTTGAGGATAGATTGTTTCTACTGGATAGACATTAGGTATGTCTTTAGAGTGTAGGAAGTGTAATTATGTGGATGTTAGCCAAGGGGGTTGTATTATGAATGGGCTTGGGGAAGTATTAGCTACTCTGTGTATTGTATGGATATTGTGTCACTAGAGAGAATGTTTATGACACTATCATAGGAATTATCATTATCCACCAGTAATGTGTTGATCATGCATCGGTATGGAATATGTATAGATGTTTTTTTCAAGTCACTATATAAATGCAGTGATGGTGGACCTAGACTGAACCAGAGTGCAGGAAGGGGGTCGTTTTACAACATACTAGTATGGTAGACGTATTATTACTAGTCATGGTTGTAGAGATATTGGAAGAGGTACTTCTATACAAGAGTGCATGTATCAGTAGATTTGTATAGCTCAGAGTGATCAAACTACGTCAGAGGGATGATGGGATAGATAATGACTTGTCATTATGGATACACTTGTGGATAGTGAGTTAGGTCCATCGATAGTGAGAGATGTTATTCTTATTGTTTTTTATTAAATAGAGCGCTATTTGGCACTAGTTACTCCGATTATATTATATCTACATAACTTTTAATGTTTTGATCTTGTTAGGGGATATTGTGAGTTTGGTGTCTAGGATAGATACACCTTCGGAAGTATGATCTATAGAAACCAGTTTTCGAAAATAGTGTTCATTCGAAGAAGGGGATTATCATTTTAGTTTGGATCTATATATCCTTTAAATGTTTGTCTTTTCTGAAATTATGGGTATGTATTGGATAGTGGTATACTGAGAACACATTTATTGTTACAACAATATAGTGACTATTACTTCAATCGAGAGTTATAAATTTAATTATTTTGTAGAATGGGAGATCATGGTGGGCTGTGCAAGGCCAGTTCACGGGCAATTTGGAAAGATTACTCCCCATGTTACAAGTACTTTCCTAGATGATGTGGGTGTGAAGAAATTTTTCATTCAACCCCTAGTGGATATGTTTTAGGATGTATTTACTGAATACATATAAAGGATACCACCTGAGATAGATGTGTAACTTACCAATAAGCTCATTCCTGGGGTAAAGACAGTTTCAATTACACCATACAAAATTGAACTGACAGAGCTTCAAGAATTGATGAATTGACTCTAAGAGTTTATAAATAATAGGTTTATCTACCCAAGTATGTATCCTTGGGATTCTCTAGTCTTGTTTTGATATAAGGATAAAGTAACATTTTTTTAGTGTGCCTATTTTTGGATGTTGAAGCAAATGACTATGATGAACCGATATCATCTTCTATGTATCAAATATATATTTGACTAGTTGGTAGGATATTGTGCTTTATAAAATATTATATTGAGATTAGGGTATCATAAATTTATAGATTTACCTTATGATATACCAAGGATATCTCTTAGAGGTGGTTATTCCTTATATGAGTTCATCATATTTTTGGTTCAGCTGACAAACACAACAGTTGTTTTCATTTCCTTGATTACTAAATATTCCACCCATAGATGAATTGGTTTTTAGTTGCGCATATAGATTACCTATTAGTGTACACCAAGACTTGTGATGATCATACTCACCATCTTGACATATTTTTTTGTACACTGAGTGATCATCATCTATACACCAATCTATCTATGTTTCAGTTTTAGATTTACTAGGTACAATTCATGGGAAACATCATATCGTAAAAAGATGTCTTTACATTCCTAGAGAAACTATAGTTAGTTTTATTTTGGGAGAAACCGATTAATGTTTTTTTTTATATTCATGGATTTCTTTGATTAGCCAGATATTACTAGAGGATCATCCAGGACATTTCCAGGTCGGAAGCACCAATTTCATGCTTCACCAAAAAAGGGATAATGATTAAATGATTTAAAAAATGTGTTAATTCTGTCAATGAGTTGAAGAATTCTTTGACTGAAGAACCTATATTGATCCTACCTGATCCAGGTGAGGATTATATGGTGTTTCTTATGATTATGGGATTAGACTCAAAGCATTGTTGATGTAGGGAGATTGAGTTTTTGTGTACAGGTCTCAACTAATCAAGCCACATGAATGGAACTACCCTATGCATGACCTACTGTTAGTTGTAGTGGTATATTATTTGATGTGTTAGTAGATTTATCTATTCGGAGGGAACCTAATTGTATATAATCATAACTTGATATTAAATTATATCATTTTAAAATGAGATTTGAATATTCAGTAGAGGTTATGGGTTGAGTATATGAAATAATTCAATTTTGAGTTAGTATGTATATATACACACAAAGGGAAACACTGTAGATGATGATTTAAGGAAGAAAACACAGACATAGGTAGTTGAAGAGTCTAATTCTGAGTGGACGATGATGGAATATGTGCTTAATAAAACTTTTTGTTTCAATACAGAAAAAAATGATGAATCTAGTATTGGTTTCAATAGAATATACACATTTGAGATTGATCGAGGATGGGAAGTATGAATATCTAGAATTTTTTTCCTTGAGGGAAATACTTGAATTTGGGGAGTGGCATTAATATTTGATTATAAATGATGATGAGTTCATCTATGACAAGAATAGGGTTGTTATTCCTCTGAGTATGTTGGAGGAGATGATGCGTGAATTTCATTTTGTGAAGTGGGAAGTGTAGTTAGGGGTTACCAATTTTTGTTTTTACCCGCATCACCAATTTTTTTGGCTACGAATAAAAAAACAGAGCAGCGTATGTGACACGATTCTAAACCTATCAATAGGTGATGGATGATCATAAATAACCATATGGTTTACTACAATTTTTTCACATTCTATAATGGAAGTGGGATGACATTACTGTGGTCTTTTGGTGGGTATCCAAAGGAAACCCCATAAAAATGACGATTTCATGGTGATTTTGGACTAGTTGAAAAAGTATTCACATTTCATTATTGTATGGGAGACTTTCTCAGTGTATCATTTTGGTGATTTTTAAATTTGAGAGATAGTATGTCAGCACTAGGTTCCATAAACTGTAGTTTCAGAATGTGAGACACAATTTAATTATTTATTCTTTTAGGGATTACCAAAATATATTATTATATATGTTCTGTTGAGTATTAATTTTTACTCATAGAGAGATGGGAATTCAGATCATACTATTCAAGTGATTGAGGATATGTTAAAACCATGTTTCCTATACATTACCGTGTCTTGGAATAAGCACATGCAACTAACTGAGAACTCCTATAACAACACTTAACTACATACTATTCACATTGAACAATATAGGGATCAATATTATAGGCAATATAGGTCACATCAATTCTAGATGGAGGTAGGGGAGTAAGAGATGTTGGGACAGAGTCTCGGGCAAAAGATTTTAGAACATGTTGAGTTTATTTGGGAATGATTGGATATGACATAGAGTAAGAATATTATTTGCATTGATAGATGTATAACACCCCTATAGTTGGAATAGGGTGATTGTGTATTCCTTTTGTTGTCACCTATAATAGTTCATTATAGGATACAACGAAATGTAATGTCAGAACACAAATTTTTGGACTGTTTCAGGTTGTGGAGAGAATCATTCCATTGGAATACTAATTATCTCTTCCATGATGGTACATTGTGAAGAATGATGTTTTTCATAGTTCACATGTTTGGTGGTATCACCCTGAACATTCTCATGTGATCAATGTGGATGATATTGAGCTTGGGAGTGATGTTTCCTTTGAAGATCATCTTATACATTTTATGGATCATATTATGAAAGAGTTGTGGGGAGTGATGATGTCATTTGATAATGTATTTTGGATTCATTTGTGTGTATAAGTGAAAACATGGGAATAAGAAGAGGATGTGTGGCCTTAGTTTCCCTATATTTTTTTTATCATAATCATAGATATAATTGGGAGTAAAACTCAAGGATGACCACTGATATAGTGGGGTGATTGGAAAATCCTGATATTTTTAAAGATGTATAGATCTAATTTATAGGAAATATTTTTTCATCATTGGAGTACTTTTTTATTTTTATCATGGGGGTGTGTGGGTGAATATTTGTGGAATATAGAGGGATGAGGGGCGGTACATGGTTTTTTGAATAAATGTGTCCAGCCCAAAATATCATTCACCCTTGAGACAATGGATTTTTCATGGTTAGTGAACTGTTTATTAAGCCATGAACCCTATTAAAAGTAATTTTACACCCCCTATAAAATTCCCACAATTAAGGTGCACAGTTTGAAAAATCATTCACCCCTTCCTAGGAAAGCATGTGAGATTTTTTCGTTACCTTGAAATTTATATTTAATATTACTAAATCCCCCCACCAACCCCTAATAATTTATAAACCTACCATATAAATTATAAATCATTTTTAAGTGTTTTTTATGGATTCAAATCCCTCTTAACCTCTGTTCTAGGGGAATTGAAGGGTGGATTTAAGATTTGTATCTCTATGTGTCTGTGGTTTCTTCTTGATTGATCTCTCTCTCTCTCCTTGTCATATATTTAGAAAAAATAGAATTTTTTATCCACTATTGGTTTTATATATGTATCTATTTTTTATAGATCTTGATATGTTTCATTTTGTTTCTATGAATTGATTCAACATTTCAATCTACATCATGATTAAGATTATTCGGCTCGATTTGGGGATATATATTGGAGAGTGTTCATCATCAATCATGAAGTATGTTTTCTATTATTAAAATCCCAAAGTCATTATTTCAATTACATGTATGTAATTGTAGAATTACTATTGTATTTTTATCCTTTTATATATTACATTAAATAAATTAATTTTTTAATTAATTAATTAAAGAATCATGAAATTGGGATATTAAATTAACTGAATTGGAATAACTTATTATTAAATTAATTATGGGAATATTGTGATTTTGGAATTAGATTAATTAATTCATTAGCTAATTAATCTATAATGATGTGTATATTCAATTAATTGGATTGGATTAATTAATTTTTTAATTAATTAATGGAATTTTAGTGATTAATTAATTGCTGAGTTATTTAATCTAGTAGATTATATTATTTATTTATTCAATTAATTAATGGAATTGATGTGATTTTTTAATTTTAGATTTATTTAAAGGAATTTAGTTTCTTAATTAAATATTGTATTAATTACTGGAATAATTTGAATATGCAGTAGTTGCTTTTGATTAATTATTTGGTAAATTTATTAATGTGTTGGTGTGCTGTTGTGATATTTGTGAATTGAAATAACAAATGGTTAAAATGGACTTCATATGTGAATTTGGAAGTTTAATGGGAAAATTTTATTCATATGTGAATTGAGATAGAGAAAGGAAACAATGGAATTAATATGTGAAATTAGTTAATGAAAGTTAACAAAGAGATTATTATTTGAATTGATATGATGAATGGTAACAGTGGAATTCAGATATATGTTTTCCCTTGAGGATAGTTTAAAGTCTCACACTATCTAATGTAGGTATTGAGAGTTTGGGTGTCCTCACAAACATGTTGTTTTATGTGGATAAATAAATAGTAATTAAATATATTTATACTATTTACATTATTGGTTGTATTTATAATTTATACAACTGCATAATCGATTTTTTATATATTATTTTAGACTTTGTTGGTCGTGGATTACCGAGTTGTGTTCACACCCTATTTGGTCTTCCTGGTCAGTAACAGAATAGATTTTATTATTTCAGGACCATTTAAGAGAAAATGTCCTTTTTTAGATGGTTGAATTGGGATAGAGCTTCAACGAGTGAACCAGACTTTGATTAGGGACCCACTTGGGATTTTTTTGTGTCATTATTTGTTTTAGAGTTTCATACTAACCGTTGACATGTATTGTCATAACATATCTACTAATTTGTTTTTGGTATTTCATTTCATATTATGGTTCCCATGTGTTTATGTTTTGGTTTGTTGTTGGTTGTATAATGGTTTATTGTTATTAATTTATGTTGTTCTTCTACTTTGATAAAGAGGGTATTTTCTCCCCATGATCGATATTGAAACTCCCTTCTAGTCCTAAACATCTTGCATATGATTATGTGCACTTGATGTCATTTAGTAGACTGTCTCTAGGAACCGGTGTGTGGCACCTTGGCCTGGATGTTACACCCATTCATTATAATAATGAATATAAGTACTGATGTATTATTTGATTTATGTTTATCTATTTAAAATCCTTGACAGTTATTCTAAAGTAAATTTTTTAAATATCGAGTGTTCCAACTATCAAAATCTTATAAATCATATTTTAAGTTTACATTTTTTAAATAGATTTTTTTTCTATCAACCATAGAAGAATTTGTAACATCTATTTCAAAATAATTCTCTAAACCCTCAATATACTATTATTTTTTATAAGGTAGTGTCATTTATTACTCATACATTCAAATAAAAATTATATATTCTCAGGATTTTATTAAATTAAAATAATTATTTTTTTAAAAAAATAAACATCTTCTTGATTTATTTAGTTACAAATAAATTGATATAAAAATTGATAATTTATATTTATATTTGTATTTAAATTTAAGTTGTACATTTAATGGAAAATATAATATTAAAAAAATATTTTTAATTTGAAATAAAAATTTAACAACCATTTTTATTTGTATCCTCTATGTAATTATTCAAATTTAAATACATATCTAATTAAAAATAAATAGGGATAATTAAAATAACATTAGGGTTATAATATTTTAATTGATCTGAAAAATTAAAAAAAATTAAATGAAAATTTTCTCATGCTACTAAATTTAACATCACAAAATAATAATTTGAGCACAAAACATAAAGGATTAAGGTCATAGACTTATATATTCATTAAAACCTAAAATATATTACATATATATTATAACCTATTCATTTATAAATTAATAAAAACTTCAAAAATAATATTTCTTGTCAATAATAAATTCAAAATACTATGTAGTCAATTTTTCAAAATATTATATGATTCCAGTATTATTTTCATAATAAAACATTATATTTCATAAATAAAATATTTTAATGATTTATGTTTTATGAAATACTCATTAATGGGTTGAAAAAATATATTTCAATTTTTTATAGAGAGGATAACTAAAGAATTTTGATGGCTCTAACATTCATTAGTTTAAGGAGAGGGAAAGGAAAGGATATTAGGTTATGAGGTGCTTAAAGAATAATGGGTTTTAGGAATCCTTTCATGGGAGAGGGTGGAGGTGGTGACTCAATGATATAGAGACCTGGAAATAGATTGGATCAAAGTTTGTACTTGGGGATGGTGAGTTTTGCATCGACATGGGTTCTATTGAGTGAATCAGGGAAACTGGGGGATCAAGATATTGAGGATCTTAAGGATTTACTTTTATGAAAACAAATAAGTGATGTTTTAATTAAAAATACAAATAAATAATAAAATTTATCAATTTGAAATTAGTATTATCTAAAAAATCAAATAAATAAATATATTATTCATTCACAATTAAATTGTTTCTAAATAGTATAAAATATATAATTTATAAAATTGTGGTTGTTTTACAAACTGATGGTTGAAAAAAACCACTAGTCCATTATTTTCATATAGTTATAGCACTTTTCTCACACTCAGTTTGGATTATTATAACAAAAAAAAATTAATTATCACACATAATATGCCTTATCTATTCCTTAGAATGTCCCATCAAAATAACAACACAAACACAACTCGACACATTGGAACTAGTCAATAATGGCCTATTCAGGAGCCTAAAAACATATATAATCTCCTAGATATCCTCATAGGTATCCTCTCCCAATATATGATCAATACCATATTCATGGAACCTTTTATAATTCAAAATATTTTCATCACTCATGATTTTAAACACTTGGTTTATAAGAACCAATCATGTCTGCAGTCATCGATATACATCCATGCTCATCACCTCACACTAACCCAAAACCCTTGTGTCATTCACGACATCATTCTTAAGAATAATTCTAATAAAATTTCACAATGTATTCACCCATAAATTATTTTTTATACAAATGAAAACCCCTAGTATAATCATACACTAATTCCCCCAGAAATATAATTCGAATACATTAATGAAATTTTCACAACCCACATATGGATATCATATTACATCATATATATGAGGGCGCTAATGTCATCCAGGAAATGGGATATCTCCCAATCATAAAAAAAATTCATAAATTTATTAACCTAATCACCACATATTTGAATGATATTATCCACAATAAGAGTATTCTCAATGCCATACTTGATATGTGTGACTCTATCTCTTGTTCCCCAAGTTCCTACCACCTCTTGCCACTTATAATAGCCTATTTTAAATTAGACATAAATATTAATAATTAGTTGTATCCCCATACTGATCATGGGCCTCTCAGGAATTAAAACATCATATAATAACCCTTGGGGAAGGGTATCAATAAAGTCCAAATCACTCATCATTCCACAAAGCACAATCCCCAATCCTAAGAGGCTCAAACCCAATAAATTCATGACCAATTGATAACTCAACCAATATCCATTTTCCAAAATAACATACATCCAATTCTTATTTTCCATATCATACATAAATGTACATGTGGTTAAGCATAATATGGTCCAACATCCAAGATACGAACATAACCCCTCAAGATAAGTTAATTCATGATGCACCCAATCTTTTCAATCCACAAAAATATTTTTATCCCCTATCATGATTAAAGGTTACAAGTAATTAATTTTAAAAATTTATAAATAATTGTTCACATTAAATAAAAGAAATATATTTGCAAAAAAAACTCATTTATTGTTCTCATTGGACTAAAAATATTGTAAATAATATCATTATGGGACATAGAACACTTACAAGAACACAATAAGAAATGTCTACATCAAAAAAACCAAGTTTCTATTAAATTAAATAAAATTAAATAAAAATCTCTAAATAAAATTGTATTGTGAAATCCATCATGATATATGGTGAATAAAAACATGTTCTCGCAATCCCACAACATACATTATCAACTATTCACCAAATCAGCATGTTTGGGAATATTTTACCATGATCCAATAATATATTCCATTAAATCTCCAACCAATGACAACATTAAATCATTGGAAACCTATAAGGATAATAATAATGTGATATAAAATATATTGAAAATAAATTCACTATAGAAATTACCTCAAAGTATACCCAAACATGGTCGTGTAACACAATGCTACACAAAAACACTCAGTAGTTAGAATTAAACATCAGAACACCTACCTCAATAACCCTTGATCGATCTATATGATGGATACCTCCTGAATAATTTGCCAAAAATGTATATCTGGGATAAAAATTTCCACGTTCAACCTCAAATACCATTACTTTGGAAAAAATTTGAAAAGAATGAATCTAGGCGATGGAACATCATACCCGTGCGGTTAAAAGGAGATCGATGTCGTATAAATCTGGTTCCCGGTGTGCTGATGAGAGATCATCCATCGTCCATCCATATCTCCAGCACTGCAAATGAACCCACTTATGCCTCTGCCAAATGAGGAGGCTACTGCCCATTTTAAGAAGAAATAATAACAAAATACATGGTGTGTACTCTCAAGTACAAGGTGCATACTTTTCATCATTTAACTATTCCTCTGGTGGCTACTTTTCACCACATCACTCTTCATCCTTCGACATGAGTACACGGATTGAATTTCGAAATTCATGGCGTGTACTGTCGCTTTGCTAGTGACTTCTTCCATCACATTACTATTCACTTGCCGACTGATTTCACAGTATGTAAAAATTAAGTACATAGCGTGTAGATAGTTTTTACACCCTTTCTCGCTGACAGTCTTAAACGCCCAGTGTACTCATCCCACACGACCAAAGTACATGGCGTGTGGAAATGTACATGGCGTGTTCCCACAAAACATGAGATGTTCCCAATTTTCCTTATTTTCTCAAAAACACATAAGGAAAGAGGAAAAGAAGAAACCCGTAACTCAAGAATAAGAAACATGATCCTACAAACATCCTCTTTCAATGTAATTCATCCCCAAATTTCCCTTCCAAGGGTGGTGAAGATAAAGCTCAGAACAACTCTGGACACTGCGCACGTAAGACATTCCCCCACTCCTAGGATTCGTCCTGCATTCGGCCATGCTACCATAGCACCTATACGAGAGGAACTGATCAGCCTCGGAGAACCTTCGTGCTTCAATCAACAATAAGAATTTGATTCTCCTCAAAGGATGCATTGACCAAAAGCTCAACCTCTTCAGGATGAAAAACGTTATACAAGTCTTAGTGATAAAGGTCTAGCTGAGATACATGGAAGATGTCGTGCATGTCATGGTACCTCTGTGCTAACTGCAACCGATAGGCATCCTACCCGACTCTCTATAGAATCTCAAACGACCCCACATACCTTGGTGAATGTTTACCTTGTCTCTTGATCGGCCTGTGTCCCAACTTTAGTGAAACACGTAAGAAATCATGATCCCTGACCACGAACATGAAGGGACGTCTATGGTGATCAGCATAAGATTTTTGACGAGATTGTGCATTATCTTTATGCTTCTGAATCAACTGGACCTGCTCGGAAGTCCCCTGCACGAGGCGTGGTCACAGTAATGCTGCCTCACCTGCCTCCAACCAGCACAAGGGTGATCGACAAGGACTATCATATAAATCAACATAAGGTTCCATCTCAATAATTTCTAGAAAACTGTTATTTTAGGAAAACTCAACCAGGGGTATGTGCTTATCCCAAGAGCCCCCAAATTCTAGGATGCATGCACGCAGCTTGTCCCCAAGCACCAGTATCATACGCTCAGACTGGCTATCGGTCTGAGTGAGGTATGTTGTGCACTAAAGCACCTGTGTACCCAGTGCCCTATAAAAACTTTTCTAGAAAGGAGGCGTAAAATGGTAATCCCTATCTAAAATGATAGAATGATGTACCCCATGAAGATGTACCACCTCTTGGATATACATATTCCCGATCATGTCAACATCGAAGGACTCCTTGATCTGTAAAAATTGAGCTACCTTCGTGAGTCTATCCACAACAACCCAAATGGAATCAATGCCTTGAGGTGACCTCGACAACCCGGTCACGAATTCAATCACAACATCATCCCATTTCCACTCCGAGAAGGGTAACAACTGTAACAGTCCAGCTGGCCTCTGATGCTCCGACTTTACCTGCTGAAAGGTGGAACATATCATAACAAAACCAGTGACATCTCACTTTATACCTGGCCACCGATACTGACATATCAAATCACCGTACATTTTGGTAGCCCCGGGATGTACAGCCCAAGATGAAGCATGAACCTACCACATCATCTCCTCGCTTATATCCCCTGGAACCCACACTCATCCATTGACACGTAGTACCTCCTAGTCATCCATCGTCCAACGGAGAGGAGGGTCCTCACATTCCACAGACTCCCGTAGAACTAGGCCTTCTGAATCTCATAGATGCATCATCCTCACTCTATCTAGGAGGGTAGAAGTAATAACTTAGGATAAAAGATAGGTTTTCCCCTAACTATCATGCACCTCCAAATGCGTCTCATGGAAAAAATCCATAAGCTGGCACGAAACACTGGACTCTTGCACTGCCTGTATCTGATTCCTCCTACTCATTGCATCAGCCACTACATTTCCCTTACCAGGTGTATAGGGAAGCTTGAAATCTAAGGAATGAAGGTACTCAACCCACCTTCGCTGTGTCAAATTCAGGTCACGGTAGGTAAAGAAATATTTAAGCCTTTTTTCCATAAACACCACAAAATGTTCTCCCTAGATATAATGTCTCCAATAGCGTAACACATGAACAACTGTAGCCAACTCGAGATCATGCGTCGGGTAATTCCTCTCATGTGGCCTTAATTGTCGATACCTGTAAGAAACTACTTGATCTCCCTACATCAACACTGCTCCCAGCCCAATACCAGATGCATCATAGTATACTGTATAGCTCTTCCCTTTCTCTGGAAGTATCAGAACTAGTGATGATGCTAGCCATCCCTTCAGCTCAAGAAAGGTAATCTTGAAATCTTCTAACCAAATAAAATTCACACCCTTATAGTCAAACCCATCAATGGTGCTTCTATGTGGGAGAAGTCTCGTTCAAAGTGCCTATAGTATCCAGATATCCCCAATAAACTCATTATCACAAAAATGATCTTTTGTTTCTCCCTGGAAACTAATTATCTCACATTCTCTGGGTCTACTACAACTCCATCCTATAAGATGATATGGCCCAAGAAGTGAATCTAGTCCATCCAAAAGTGGAACATTGGGATCTTATAATATAGCTAATTCTCTCTTAGATTACTAAAAATGATCGCAAAATGTGTGGCATGGTCACGTCGAGTGTGAGAGTACACCAAGATATCTCCCGCAAAGAGTACCACACAAGAATCCAAATAAGTGTAGAACACACGATTCATCAAATCCAAGATAACTGATGGGACGTCCATGAGTCCGTACGGCATAACCAAGTACTCGAATAGACCATATCTGCTCCGAAATGATGTAAGTGGTAAGTCTGATGGTCTAACGTGCAACTGATGTTATCTGGATCACAATTCAATCATCGAGAACACTAGTGCTCCTTGAAGTTGATCAAAAATTTCATTAATCCTTGGAAAGGGATATTTGTTCTTAACCATCTACTTTTCATCTTTCAATAATCCACACAATGTCTGAGGGAACTGTATGTCTTTTTAGCTAATAGGATAGGTGAACCCCAAGGAGAAATATTAGGTCGGATGAAACCCTTGTTCTGTAACCCCTCCAACTTCCTCTTCTTCTCTAGAAAATCTAGTGTAGCCATTCTATAAGGAGGAATAGACACAAGTTCTTCTCCTAGTACTAGCTCAATAGAGATATCCCCCACTCACTACGGAGGTAGACAAGAGAAGTCATCTAGGAAGATATACCTAAAATGATCAACTACTTGAGGGTAATCCTTCAGACATATTCCCTAGTTATCCAGATACAATCTCACAATCTAGGCTGTCACTACGCCATGCCCACAATGCTCAGGTCTAGCTCGGCTCTCCTGGACATCCCATTCACCTTTGTATAGAAACTCTCCACCCTCTGGTGACGTGAAACTCACCCTATGATGATAGAAATGTAGAATGGCTTGAAAGGGTACCAACTAGTCCATCCCAAGAATGACTTCATAGCTCATCATCTCAACGAAATAGAGGTCCCATATAAAGTGACACCCACCAACCTATAGGGGGAAATCCCTGCACTAACACACACAAGCCGTTATAGTCCCCAAGAGAGTGTATGTCGTCATAATGTCAGAAGAAGAAGACACACATAGCCCAAGGATATCCAAAACGGGTATAAATATAAATCTATGTGTAGAACCCATTTTGAAAATTACAGAAGAAAAAACGGAATAAATATAATAGTACTTCTGACAGTGGAAGGTCCGAGATCTTGCTCATGTGGGGTCTGTTGCACAACATATGACTGCCCAGTGCTGTGGCCCTGCAACACAACCAGGATACCCTGAGCTGACCCGCCCTGCTATATTTGAGATCTTGGTCTCTGGCTACCATGACCACACCCACCCACTCTGCATGTACATCACAACGTATCCCAATTTCGTAACTAGTAAGAAGCTGTTAGCCCTGCTCCTGCATACGGAGTCTGCACAGATCCCATATCACTAGTCACTGGTGGAAACACCCTACAAAAATGTTGGAGATGGCCCATCTTGCCACAAACTCGACACTCCAATGGGTCACGTGGACACTGATGTCTCTTGTTCCCCTCTTTACTGCTCTGGTAGCACATCACCTGGAAACCTAAAGAATTCATATAGCTAGTAATTCCACCTTGAGAGAAATTTATCTGCCTCTAACTCTTATCTGTAGGAATAGTACTAGAGATCATTGATGAACCTCCCTTGTTCACACCATAAGATTCCCACATGTTCCGCTCAGTAATCCATGCCTAGTTCAAAATAGAATTCAATGTAGGTAATCTGAAAACATTCAGCAGCGCTAGAATCTCATATCAAATACCATACTCAAAGTGTTGAGCCATCAAATCCTCATCTCCCCCAGAAGCGGTGAAAAGAATTGTAGCTTGGTGAAGTGGACAGAATAGTCCATCACTGATATAGTACCCTACTATAGATTCATGAACTCTTGAGCTTGATCTTATCTCAAGGTCTCCAGAAATAAAAATTCATAAAACACTGCCTAAAAATCATCACATGCCTTTTCCCGGTGATGCTCGGTCTGAGTTGTAACATCCCACCATCTCATGGAGGAATAATGCAACATGTATGTAGCGATCTTGACCCTCTGCATGGGAGGCATCTCTAGATGCTCGAAGATGGTCTGCATGGAACCCAACCAAGATTCCACAGCCTGTGGTCTACCATCCCCTAAAAACATAGGTGGATGCTGCTGCTGGAATATACATGTCAGCTATGCCAAAGATGTAGCAGCTGACGGTACTCCCTGGAAGGTCTGCATAAACCACATGAAGCCTTCACTGAACTGTGCATTAGTGCCTGTGTCTGATAGAACGGCTGGTGTCGTATTTGGCTCTTTTGTAGGATCCATTGGTAACCCCTAGCCTACTATCTCTGGATTATAATCCTTTCCGCTCTCCTGTTGATCAAATCGTGGTCATCTTAGTGGCATGACTCTACACTGTCAAACACACGCCTTAGGCTAATATCATCAAGGACCAAGAACTGGAAACATAAGAAGGGAACAGAAGAAATAAAACATTCATGTTTTACAAAAAAAAGACTAAATGGAATGTATAATAACTACATGGAATATTCCTATAAGCCTTTCACATGGGCGTGTACCTCTTCTAGAACTTGTCGTGTAACACCCAAAGAAAAGGGCGTGTTTTCCATACACACGGTGTGTACGTGAATTTTCATCCCTTACCCAAGCCCTTCTACACGGATTAACCACACATCTCTCTTTTTAATGAAACTACATGGCATGTATAAGGTCTACATGATGTGTACTAGAAGTGCTTTTCCGACCTGTGTTGTCCATTACACGGTCGGGTACACAGCTCAGAGGACACGACATGTTTCTTATGGACACGGCGTGTACAGCTTAGATTCCAATTGCCCATGTTGTTAGTGACATGGCCGATTACACGGCTGACACCACACGGCGTGTTACACCAGCACACGGTGTGTACACCACTCAGTCTTCCTAGCCACACAGCCAAGTCCACACGGTCTCTCCCTGGTCAATACTACACTGTGTGTCCCACTGGTACAAGGCGTGTTTACGGTTGGGTAACACTGACCTGTGTTGTTAGTTACACGGCGGGATTCCCATGTCAAACTACATGGCGTGTTCTTTATTGACACAGAGTGTATATGCTTAGATTCCTCTGCCCGTGTTCTTAGTTACACGGAAGAAACAGGGTCCACAAAACAAGTCGTGTACAATCGTTACACGGTGTGTACCCTCAAGGTTTCATTGTCCCATGTTTGTACCAACACAACCCATGACACAGTTAGAAACTAAATGGTTTGTACAAACACTACACTGTGTGCACTTAATGTTTTTCCATTTCTTCCTGAACAAAATATTAAACATTGTGTAATCAAAACAACCTGGCTTGTATTCTGGGTTTTTCTGGATAGTAAACCTCATAAACATCTCCGGAGCCCCGAAAACACTAAAACCAACACCTTTGTGTCAAATTACAATCCGTGAGGGCCCATACTCCCTGTAAATCAAAGCATGCCATCTTATTTATGTTATAACAAGGTAAACAGGTCGATGATCCCCCAATTTCTGGTTGATGAGGGGTCAAACTCCGCCAAAACCAAGGTTTGGCATTCATTCACAAGAACCATACAGAACAATACCCTAAAAATAGTTGGTATTTTATCAAGGCATCTATCACAGTAGCATGATTTTACTAGAACAACATCTATTACAACAACATTAAATTTCTAATTCACTAATAAGGAATGGTAACTATGCATGGCCTGTGATTCTTACATTTTCATAAATGATGCATGTGATTGAATACCCTCATATCATCAGGTTGCAACTAAATAAAACCCATGTATATAAATATAAACAACACACCCCAAGATAATTACCCAACGGTGAAAATCAAATCAATAGTAAAATTTCAAATTTAGTAAAATTAAAAGACAAGGTAAATTGGATTTTTCCTGTACACGAGTTAGCTACTCCCAGGCACAGCTTATTACCGAATACCTATACCATCATATCCCTAGAAATAGGTGCAAAATAGTAAGTAAAGAGAAAAGAAACACCCTCTGATACCACATTGTAACGTCTCGGATTTGGGTACCCCAAAAAGGGTTCCTCGAACCCGATTGTCCATATGACCTCAAGTGCATTTCCTCAAATGCCAGATGCTTCCGACTAGAAGTGATGGCCTAGGGCTGATAGTGGGGAAACTATGCCCTCATTTTTTAAACTATAGCACACTTGAAACTGTTATAGACATACAGAATATTTAAGCAGTAAAAAATACCAATGCGGAAATAAACACAATAATAAAATAAATAGAAGAACAAAAGTCATATATAATGATGAAATATGTCCCTAATTATAATAAAGAATCCAAAATAGGATACACTACAAATCTAAACAATATAGTATAAGGAAGAAATACAAAAAATAAAAATAAATCCGCACAACAAGTACTCAACAGCATCGCAAGCCTATGCTCGCTTCCATGCTCTCCTACTCCTATGAAACAATAAAGTACCTATATAAGGAATCTTCACCTTATCTACACCTACACCAATATAATCTGTTTGGGCTGAAGACATGACTCAAATAGGGTGTGAGGAAAAATCCCAATAGGAAACCAAAAAATGCCTATGCCCAACTGTCAGTGAGTTTGTGCAACAACAGTGTGGAGTAATGAAATAATGTAAACCAGGAAGTACTAAAAATTAACATCCCTACAAGTTCCATTTCAATTTTTAACAATTCAATATAATTGAATTAGAAGTTCCCAAGATTCAAACTCAGCTGAAAATCTCATAAATAGTGCCACATCGAAACTACAATGAGATATCTTAAAAGTACAAGGTAATACAATACCAAGCATGTGCTCTACCTTGGTAGGTATAACATGTAAAATCACCACGGTGAATATGAATAATAAACAGAGTCCTCAAACACACAAAACCCTACCATCAGGTAATCCGAATCGAAACCCATAGGTGATTTCCCACAGGCATATAAAATATTTCCCTCAGGTGTACGAGATAATGCCCTCAGGCATGGAAGTTACTTCCCACAGGTATAAGAAAAGTTTCCCGCATGATAAAAAAACACTTCCCTCAGGATAATCAAGTTACAAGGCCGAGCCCATCACATAAGAAATCAATTTATATAGAATTCGTCTAAAGGCAATTCAAAGAGTGCTAAAATCATGGTATACCCTCAGGTAACTTGGCCATATAGATAAACAAGGGAAGGCACCCATGGGGTGGCCCTAGATCCCAGAAATG
This sequence comes from Viscum album, assembly GCA_963277665.1. NCBI lineage: Eukaryota > Viridiplantae > Streptophyta > Magnoliopsida > Santalales > Viscaceae > Viscum > Viscum album. The sequence goes on from OY728128.1 coordinate 1,306,159,174, forward strand.
ATCCCAAAAATCAGTTGTACATATTCATTAAATTACCTACGAAATTCAATTTTTTTAATTAATCTCAGCATCATCCATACGACACTCCAATCATAGGCGCGTAACACAATGGTACACAAAAACACTTAGCAGTTGGACTTAAACATCAGAAGACCAACCTCGATCTCCCCTAATAGATATACATGAATGACGCCTCCTGAGTCGTCCATGAACAAAGTAGATATGGGATAAACATTTCCACATTCAACCTCAAATACCATTACATTGGGAATGAATTGATAAGAATGGTTATAGGAGAAGTAAGATCTTACCTTTGCGGTTCAAAGGAAATCGATGTCGTAGGAATCGGGTTCCCGATGTGTGGAAGGGAGATCTTTCAATGTCTGGCCATCTCTCCCATGCTCCAAATGAACCCACAACCTCCTCTACTAAATGAGGAGGCAACTTCCCATTTTAAGCAAAAAACAAACGAACTACAAGGTGTGTACTCTCAAGTACACGGTTTGTACTTTTCATCATTTAACTATTCCTCTAGCAGAAACTATTCACCTCCACATTGTTCATCCGTCAACATGAGTACATGGCGTGCATTTCGGAATACACGGTGTGTACTATCGCTCCGCTAGCAGGTTCTTAAAATGACTTACAATTCACCTGTCAACTAATTTCATTGCATTTAAATACTACGTACATAGAGTGTAGTTAGTTTTTACACCCTTCACCACCGACAGGATTACACGCCCTGTTTACTCATCCCACATGGCCAAAGTACACGGCGTATGGAAAAGTGCATGGTGTGTACCCCTAAAATTTGAGAATTTTTTCCCATTTTCCTTATATTCTCGAAAACACTTAAGGAAAGAGGAAAAGAAGAAACCTGTTCTCAAGAATAAGAACCAAGTTCTTACAACATAGCTCAATTCCCATTATCAAACCCAGATCACTAATCATATTCAATAATTTCATTATTTCAACCCATTATACAAATTCATAAATCCCCTTATGAAATATCCTTCAACATATTTCCTATTCCACATACAATTATCAATTTAGCATATTCGATTATTCACATGTACTAACTCACTTAGTAATATTTAACATATTTCATAAGCCTCTTAACTCAACCCCAATTAACCAGTACCTAAATTGGACATCTATTATGAAAATCACCTCACTCAATAAGATATCTACATGATCTCACAATAACATAGAACATTCAAATCTATTTCTAGGTTTGGATTGTATCGGCACACCCCATGGATGGCCTTAAATTGGTTAAATCATCCTTGTTACATCCCTTGGGGATGATGAGTGTTTAAATTCATCAATTACAATCCCAAAAAAAAATTTATAAATGGTATTAAAATCACATTAATAAGTGTATAATAACAATGTTGGGAATGCACAAATATTTAATGAATCTATGGGATATAACTTGTAGAACACATACCTCAAATGTGTTGGCGAACGCACTCCCAAATGTCGTATTAAATATGAATTCCACCACCTATTAAATCATCAAACAAGATATCACTAGAAAATGACGGTTTATATATTCATAAAGAGATGGGTGAAATATGAAAACCCTAATTGAGATGTGGATGCAAGGTGGAGTTTATACATACCCGGATCCTCAATTCACAGTTGACGACACTCCAAAGGACCAAGAGATGATGGATAATCACCCTTGAAAGGTCTTGGGATCTCTTAATCATAACTAGGTTTGAAAGTGGGAGAAAGGAGGAAATCATGAGTTGGGGTTAAATATTACATAATGGATGTTTTGTAAATTTCTCAACATTACTAGGTTGCACAGATGATCCACAATGTTTTCTAAACAATTCTGAAATCATGAAACATGCCTAGAAAAAAAATTACGCCTTTTTCATGTACTGAACCTCCAAAACACCATCAGTATTCCCATTGTTCTTCGGGAACACTTATTCATCCAAAATAAAGGACATAAACTATAACATAAAAAAACTTACCTTAATAAAAAGACCTAGATCATACAACCTCTACACCATAGGATGTCTCGTCCTCGAGCCGTTCTTCCCGAGTATCATTAAGATTCTGAAGAGAAGTGCTCCAGCCACTGAACCCACATATCTAATTCTCTCTCCCAATTTTTTTCCTAAAAATTCCCATTATTCCATAAAACTCAATTAAAATGAAATGGCTTTTCCTCGCACAAATTTCTCACTATAGTCTATAGTATAAACCAAATGCTCCACAAAGGAAGCCTTAGGCACAAAATCATCATTGTTTAACATGTGATATGTATCTACTAGATAATTATAGAGATCTAAAACATGAAAAAAATCAACCAATTATAGCATTATATAATAGCTAATCAGTATGACACCAGACTTATCCCCTCCATAATCTCAAATGGTCCCATACACAACAATGCCAAAATTCCCTACTTCTGAATTAGATGGTGACCCAAACATAGAGACACATGAAGAAACACAATATCACAAACCAATGAATCATGAGATGAATAAAAAAGTTCTATATACGACTTATTCCTATACTAATCCATTTCCATACACTTTTGAATCAACTGAGCCTTCTCTGACATCTCTTCCAAAAGACACGGTCCTAATAGTTCAGACTCCCCAACATCTTTCCAAAATAACTGAGATCTATATGGTTTCCCATTAACTTCCTCAAAATGAACTATCATAATCCTAGATTGGAAACTATTATTGAATGAATACTCAATGAGTAATAATTATATTTACCATGAACCACTATAATCAAGGACACAAGTTCTCAACAAGTCATCCAATAACTAAAATGTATGCTAAACTACTGATCCATCTGTAGGGGATAAGCCATAATCAACAAGACCTACATACTGAGAACCTTATGTAATTTCTTCGAGAAGCATGATGTGAAACATGGAAAATAATCCGAAATAATGGTTCTCAGTAAACTGAACATATAACTCACCCAATTGGTTGACTATATAAATTTCCTAGATCAAAAAGAAAAGATCCACTTTAGTAAACCATCCACAATAACCCATATTGCATCATTCATTCATGGATTCCTTGTAATACACACAACTAAGCCCATTGTTACATCATTAAACATCCATTATGGAATGGTAAATGACTATAAAAACACACCTGGATATTTATTTTCATCATTCACCTATTGATATGTGAGGTGTCATTCCACAAAACCACAAACCAATTACTTAATTCCCGACTACAAATACTGCTGAAGAGGATCACGATATATTTTAGTGAATCCTGGATGCACTTCCAATATCGATGCATGGAAATCACAAATCAACTCTTCATGTCCACACACTGGTACCACAACACAGTCTTGAACATAGATGACTTCTTCAGCACCAACAGTCAAAAAAAATGTTTCTCGCTACTTTTAAGATTTTCCTTCATGGATAGAAACTATGGATCTTCCTGCTGACATTCCTTGAAATTTATAAAAAACATAGACTCATTCACTATAAATGAAACGATCATTTTTTTTATTCCCAACATGCACCTCCAAGTGCATCTTAGAAAACAAAGATATAATTTTCCATTCAGTGTTTTATTCTTGAACCACCTGGTTCTATGTCTTCCATCTTAGTGTATCTTTATCACTTTATTCTTTCCCTAATATTTAAAACAACTCAAATTAAAATGATTGTTGGGAATCAACCCACCTTTTTTTCAATATTAAAATACCACTGAGAGAATATGTTATTAATAATTTTATTATAGGTAAAAATGTTACCCACTCTCCCAACAATTAATACCTCCAACACTTTAAGGTATAAACCACAGCAGCTAGATAGAGATCATGGGTTGGATAATTTTATTTATTAGGCCAAAACGTTCCTGATTCATAAGCTACAACAGAATAATCTTGCATCAACAATTCCCAATGTACAACGTCGGATGCATCGCAGAACCTAGTGTACATCATAATAGGATCCGACAAGATCATAATCAGTATGGTAGTCAATCACCTCTTCAATTCATGAAAATAAATTTTTCATGCCCCGACCACTCAAAATAAAAACACTTCTTGGTTATGAATGAGATGGGTACATACAAATGATATAAATCCTTAATGAATCTCCTATAATAACTATCAAAACCATGAAAACTGCAAACATGGAAAAAATTATAGGGCTATTCCCAAGACACCATGTGCTACACCATCTCGAGATTTTCCGACAAACCTATCTCTAAAATGATGTGTCCCAAGAGATTCACATTATTAATCCAGAACTGACATTTTTACAGCTTAGCGTAAAGCATATGCTCTCTTAGTGTAATCAAGATGATGTTATGTCATTTTTCATGGTCATCACAAAATAGTGAGTATAAAAATATGTCATCAACAATGACAATCACAGAATGATCTACATAAGTTTGAAATATCCAGTTCATTGGCTCCATGAACACATACAATGCATTTTTCATCCGGAATGGAATCCAAAAAATTTCATACATCCCATACCTGCTCCAGAAATCTGTCCCTAGTAAGTCAGAATGTCTCACCATTTACTAATGGTATCCTAATCTCAAATAAATCATAGAGAACTCTAAGGCACACCTCGGTTGGCCAAAAAGGTCACCATTTCTAATAAGTGTGTATTGCTTATTAACCATCGTCTAATTAATTTTTTTAATCAATATATTACTGAAACTACACATAAACCATCTTAGAAAACACCAAGGGGGATCCCCATAGTGAATTACTTGGTCAAATTAATCTTTTATTATCCAACTCTAAAATCTGATCCTTCAGTTCTTGGAGTTTAATCGAAACCATTCATTATGGTGTAATAGATATTGGTTCTGACCCTAGCAGCAACTCAATTTTGAACTCCGCATCCATTTTGGGTGGTATTACAAATATATCCTATGGAAATCCATTCCAAAACTGATCCATCACATTCGAAAAGACATTTTTCTCCATCTTTATAGAATCAATAATAAGACATGAGACTTTGGTTGTGAGTTCCACCAACTGCAGACAAATTGGCCTTACACGGCCTGCTCGGACATCCCACTCACCATAAAAGGAATAAGTTCTTATATTGGTAGATGTTAATATTTCACTACAATGGTAACAATTGATATGGGCATTATATAGAACTAGCTAGTCCAAACCAATTATCAAGTCAAAACATATCATCTTGAGGACAAACAAGTTCCACAGAAAACGATAACTACCAACCTCTAAAGCACAACATCTAGGTTGTCTGATATCCTCGACTCGCATCCCCAATAGAGTATAAATTTAAATAACCCATCAAAAGTGTTCCACATATAGGACCAACACAACCAAAAATTGTTCAAATAAAGAAAATTGTGGAACCTATGTCAAATAATGTATTAGTGAGTGTGGAAGTTACAAGAATCATACCTCGAAGGGTAGACTGTCCAGCCTCTACACCTCCAAGTGTAAATTGAACTTTGTATGGATGGAACATCCCTCTACCCTAAGATCCATCTTGACTACCAAGTAATGCACTTCATTGCTAGTGGTGGTTCTCTTGTCACAGAGTTCTTTGTCCACCACCCCTAACAGTATGGATAGTGGAGCTCCAACTACCTTCTTGATATGGGGTGATCGATCCCCTGACCTCACTTAGTATCTGCCTATGACTCCAACCCATGCGTAGATATTGAGGGTTCTTAAAGATCCTCTGTGTATTCCCAAACCAGCCATAGACTGAAACCCAACTGGTGGTTTGGGACACCGACCCAGTATGGGCCCCAAACATCTTCATAGATAAAATAATACTGTATCACCACCGTATGGAACTGGCCCTATCTTTTTACTAATTTATGCACTCTCGCACTTTTGGAAACATCTGTAACAAATCTTCCTTTCATTGGATGTTGTACCACATGTGCACCCAGTTGGTACCACAAGTACACATACCAATACTCTGTTTAGGTTCCCTTATGATATAAGGGCTTGGTACACTACCTTTGAAAAACTCTTCAGATGGAAAATGTTCACATGGAACCTAAACTCATGACTAATCCCATTTTAGAAGCTTATTCTCATAATCTCCTCATATCTACACATCATCAGGATGAATCGTCATAATTCTACGAAACAGATAGCATAATCTATCACTCACACATCCCCCTAAGTCAATCTCATAAACTCTTCATCCTTAACCTACCTCATGTTTTATGGGTAGTAATATTCATGAAACATTTCTTAGAAATACTTCCACACCATTTCTTCAGCCTGATCCGTCTAAAAAATATTACACAAATGCTTCGCCTTCCCTCTTAACATGTAGGTTGCTATCATGACTTACTTCTCAAGAAGAGTCTTTAGATGATCTAGAATAGTATAGATAAACTCTATCCAAGACTCTCATTCCTTTGGCCCACCATCTACAGTAATGGTCAAAGGGTTTTGTAGCAAAAACTATCTGATCAGCTAAAACATACTCAACACAACCTACCCTGGGTCCCATTACATCATCTGTATAAAACGAGTCAGATTTTCACTGAAATTATCTTACCTGTTTTCTTGAATCACTAGATCCTCTTTCCCCACAAATGTTGGAGAATTCCTAGCAGAAACCTTCTATCACTCAAATAACACACCTCTTCATGGAGGCACTTATCTAGAATGCCAAACAAGAGATTTAAACACAAAACAAAATGATTCCACAAATATAAAGGGAGTCACTTCATTGTCCACCAATAAAAAATTTCACATACACCACATAATAGGTCTGATCATACCCAGCACACTATCATCAACCATCCCTACCAAGGTCATGGCTAACAAGAGGTAACTAACTCACATGACAACAAGACATACAATTTACACCATATCAAACTACTATCACATCACAACATACATCGATAACAATTCATTGCACAATCCACACATTATCAAGAATAATTCCTTAATTATTGTTTAACATTTGTGACCCCTTTTTATAACATTTTTATTATTTCACTAGACACTATTATCACCACTTTTAAGAATTTCAAATTAATTCAATCGTTTATGACCCACACACCTGTCCCAATCATGCATGCCTACTATGATGTATATCACTTATATACATAGATTACTAGAATTAGGAATTAATTCACTAACCCATATAATTCTTTCTATAAGAAAAATATCATAAAAAAATAAAATCACACCACATGTGCATAACCCAATGGTGAAAGATCATCAAATATAACAACACACAACATGAAAAACAACTCCCACCCAGGGAAACAATGTTCTCCCCCATACATGGGATAGCTACTCCAAGGAACGATCTCATTCCCAATGCTTGAAAATGAACTAATCTCCTATCTACCATCCCTAAATAGTACTAAAGTGAAAATAAGAAATCTGATACAACTTTGAAACGTCCCCAACCAAAGTGCCACTAAATCAGCGACATTAGCTGAGTCACCACATGACCTCAACAACACCTCCCTGTATGCAAGAGGATGCCGGATATTAGTAAGAGTCTAATAGGTCTTGTGGGAAGAGTATACCCTCTTTACCAAGGTAACCAAGAACATTACAAAATATAAATAAAATAAACAATAGAAATATACCATTAACATGCATAGACAAACATATTCCAAACTAGGTACAACTCACAAGCAACAACAAATATGTCATGTCATGATACAATGCGAAGTGAACAAATCCCAAAAAAAATATAGTGGAATCATCAATATGGTCCTGAATACTAGTTAGGAATCTCATCCTTCCCTGCCCCATGTCCAACTCTACTCCCCATCATCGAGTATTGCCCTTGTCCTAACCTTCAAGCAAGAAATCTGGTCGGGTACCCAATAGAGGCCCAAGCAATGTGGGAGTATAACTTAGTAGGCCACCTCCAACAGTGTCTACAAATATCCAGTCTAACATATATTAAATGAAAATTTAAATAAATAAAAATCAAGGAAAAGGCAACTTGGGGTCACAATTTAACAATCTCAACTTAGTTATACTAATCAAGGTGCCAACTCATAATGTCTATTTTGTTTCTAGTTCATCATCAATCACACAAGGATTACGGAATTCATTATTTTCATAATGGAATAAGTGAGTTCATTAATTTCTAGGGATACCATATCACAACCTAAAAATCTAATCACCTTTATGCCTTAGTCTCGGTGGAATGAAACTGTTGGGGGAAGAGGGCCTACTTCTCTTCCCTAACCTATGTGTTGTGGGTGGGGTTAGAGTATCAGTCCAAATACTCATTTGGGAGGATCCTCTTTCATTTATTCCATGCATCAATCCATGAGCACATGATTATCAATCCCTTCAACACAAACAAACCATATCAAAACAATACACATCCAATACATATAACAATCATAATCCATAAAAATCAACATGGTAAATCATATTGTCCCACGACCCATCAACACATTTCCATTTACTTCACATATCCCATTTAGCACAATTCCCATTCTCAATCCAATTGAACTAATAATATTCAATAATTTCCTTATGTCAACCCATTATACATATTCATAAATCAACTTATGAAATCCCCTTCAATATATTTCTCATTCCCGATAACATTATCAATTTATCATATTCATTGAATCACATGCACTAACTCAATTAAGCTTATCTAACATATTACATAAGCTACTTAGATCATCCCAAATTAACCAATAACTCATTGGTAATTCCATTATTATTATCAACATACTAAATAAGTGCTCTACTGGATTACAAAACTACATAGAACTTACATTGAAATTCTACTAATGGAATGTATCGGCACACCCCATGGACGGCCTGAAATGGGTAAAATCATTCTCGATGCGTCCGTTGGGTACCATGAAGTTTACAATTCATCATTTAGACACTAATAATTTCAAATATTATCAATGTATTCAAAATCAGAACAAGAAGTGACAATGAAAAAAATCAGACATGCCCAAATCTCCCACAAAACTATGGGATATAACATTTATACCACCTACCTCAAATCTCTTTTAGAATACACTCTCAAATGTGGCCTTATATACATATCCAACCCCGATTAAATATTCAACCAATATCTCAATAGAAAAAGAGGGTTTTATATCTTTGGAATTATATGGGAGAAAGAAAAAAACCCTAATCAAGATGAAGATTGTAGGTTGACATTATACTTCCTTGGATCATCGTTTCGCAATTGAGAGCACTCCAAACGAACTAGAGATGAGGGAGAATCACCCTTGGATGATCATTTTAGAACTTCCTTATCACTATGTTTTCAATAGGGATAATGGAGGAAATCATGAGTTGGGGATAAAAATCCCATATAAGTATTTTTGTAAATTTATCAACTTTACTGGGTTGGACGGTTTACCCACAATGTTTTACAAATTGTGTGGAAACTGTGTGAGAGCTACATTCCCAAGATCTCACTTTTCAATGGTTTACCCATATACGTTTCCAAATTTTGTGCAAACCATGCTAGAGTTAATTTCTAAAAAACATACCCTCCCACGGTTCCCTACGATAATCTACACAGTTTACACTAACCATTCAGAATCTATGCAACATGCCCAGAAAAATAATTTTCCTTCTTTTTCGTGTCACGAATGCCAAGAACACCTCTGAAATTCCCATATGCTTATGGAACATATCTAACATCAATAATGAATTTAAACTGAATCAATAAAAAAAATACCTTAATAAAAATAATTGGTCTTTCAGATAGATTGAATTTATATGTTTGTTATTAACTAAATTTTTATATTTATGGTAAGTTAATATATACACTATATTATAACCTTTGTATATGTGTACATGTGGACTACCACCTCTATAATGCGATGTGATTCATTTTTAATGAACACATAAAATGGTTACTATATATAACTGTATTTAGAAATTAATAACATATTTATGATATAATAATAATTTTAAAAATATTATATAACTCTTACGTTATTAACATCATTACTGTAAAAAAATAGAAACCTTACTCATCAATAAATATTGTCTACAATCACCATTATTTTAACATAGTTCATTTTTTCATAACCATTTTATATAAAAGATGTAAACCATACTTTATGTATAAAAATTTTAATTATTTCGTTGTTAATATTATATAGATGCTGGAATAATGTCCTCTTTTATCCTTTTATTTCATTCAAAGTCATCATTTTCATATCAAGTGAATATCAAAAAGAAATATAGCGTGAACAAAATGAATTCTATAATTGTATATCACATTGAAAAAAAATTTAATGGAATAATAAATAGAAAATGATATTATGTTACTAAATAATTAAAATAATTTTCTTTAGGAATGACATTTAATGTACACTCTTACTAAATATCATGATACGTGTCACATTATTGTATTAACCTCATTTTAAATGTCTTAAAGATATATTTTCTATATTTATTTTTCCATGATTTTAATCATAAAAATAATATCTATATATTTATATAGAAATAAATGAATTATAAGTGATATATTATATGATGTTGTATTTAAAGGGGTTTTTTTTTAAATACATCATTTTTTATAATCTATTTTAAAATGTTTTTTCCTTTACAAAAGGAAAATATGTCTTCACTATTTTAACATAGATGTAATCAATGGATTTCACACCAAGGAAACCACTCTTTGATATTGGTATTCCTTTACTATCTGTTGTTTTTTATTCAAATAAACCCCATATATCGTATTTTTTAGCTATTTTACTTTTTAAAATGGGTTTTTAAAATGTAAAAGAAATTTTTATATCTTAATATGTCCTACATAAGACATCAAAACAGTTTTTCATGTGCTTTAAGATGAAATGGTGAAATATTAAATTATTTTATTCATTATCTATTCCTTGTGCATTTTTTATGATTAAGTGATCCTAATATATCTCTCTAATTTATTATTTAAGTAATATATTCATTGTAGAGTTATATTGTATTTCCACCATAATTGTTATTCCAATTGTATGTCTTCTAATAAGGATTAATATAGGGATTTTGTGAAGATTACTTCCAAAGGTATAATCAACATTATTTGAATGGGTTTTCATTAATATTCATGGAAATATTTTTCAACACATAAGATAAAGGTATTTTTAGTGGAGTGATTATTTTTTTAGTGTAATTTTGTATGGGTTTTAATAAAAAAATGACATGGCCTCTCATATTTGATATAGAACCATCATGATTATGATTTTTTGATTATGTTTTCATATAACATAGTTTATGGAAAACATTGGCTATTAAGGATTATTTCTTGTGTATGTACACAATTATTTTATAGTAATGTTTATTATGTTATGGAAAAACACTTTTTTATGATCACATTTAATTAAATTGGACTTACAGGTTTCATTGTTAATATATGTCCCTTAATCATATTTTTGATATAATAATATATTTAAAAAAATCATTGTTTTTATAGATAAATTAGAAAAAATGTAATGTTGGTAGTTATAAATTTTTTTCATAAAATGATAACATGTTTCTTTATAAAAAAATTATATTTCAAGAAAAATGGATACTAAAAATTAGTATTCAACATGTATTATATGTGTTCTTATATAATATATAAAAAAATACTCATAATATATAAACCTGACATGATTATAGAAATATAAGAAGGTGATTATTTATCTAAAAATTAATTAATGGGTACAACAACGAATTGGTAGTAACATTATGTATTACAGGAAAGGATTAAATAATATTAGTGGTTAGGAAAATATATGTTATTATCCTAAAGAGATTATATATCTTTATTATCATGATATGGAATATTAATATTATCATGTGGATTTATTTAAAAAATATATATTAATAATGAATTTCTATATAGGGAACATGGTTGTTGTATTAGGAAGGCACCAGGAGGACAATATCCCAACAAATCCATAACATATAGTAGTCTGATTTGGAATGGAGATATTTTTTTTCTATGGTGGATTTATTGATAATGATATAAACGGTGGAAGTATACATGCTTGAGAGATGCCACATTCACCATATATAAACAGTTCTATAGAGGATCATTTCATGAAACATCACACTCAAGAATTTAGTTGATCTTTTGAATCAACGATAGCTGAGGGATAGATTAAAGTTATATAAAATATATTAAAATCAAGGATTACTCATATAACAAGAAGGTAAATATTTGAATATATTATTTTAATATAGATGTTGACCAGAGGTGGAAAATAATTATGAATATCATAGAAATATAATAGATTGATGGTATAAAATTTGTTGAATTTAGGAATATTTTCCTTAATAATGAGAATCCCAATGTTATTTGACTTACGATATAAAACCAATTCCTGGAATTGGTATAGAATAGAGATTAGTCATTGTTCGTGAAATAAGGAAACTTTAATATAATTTCATGGAATGAAATAAATTTTATCCAATATCATTATTGTAAAATAAATTAATTTCACCTCGGATTGAAACTAATATATCAAAGGTAATTGGATTTAAAAGAATTAAAAATGTAAGAGAAACATTTTCAATGCACTAATAATTAATAAATATTGTTTTTATGGTTATTTATTCAATGAAAAGACCAACAGAAAAAGAATATATATATGTTTATGGGGAAACATTCATCAATGAATTCTGAATATTGAAAATTCAAATTTCTTATTTGTGATGTATGTGGTAAAAACACATTAGATAATATATTATTAAATCTTGGAAGTGATTTTAATGTGGAAAATTGTGATATGTAACTCATGTTTGAAAATAAAGTATTCATAAAATTAATGAAACATTTACGGTAAAATGATTTTATTGTAATCATATGGTTCATTATATGAGTACATATCTAAAGAGGGTAATGAATGTATGAAAATAATCAAAATCATACAATAAAGGTGTGGATAACACCATTTTATGTACCTCAGTGGAAGTCGTAACATCCAATGATGAGGTTTCTATTAATATACTTGTTTATAATGATTATGTGAAATCCTAGATTGAATCAGGGTGTCAATTCTTATTATTTTAGAAGAATTGTTTTGGTAAAATATAAATTCCCCACAAATAAATTGTGATATAACTTTTTTGTAAACATATATTGGAATTATTAGGTGAAAAATTAATAATATTATTAATTAAACTATTCTTTATGGAATGGATTTAGCTAAAACCCATTTCTTCTTTCACCTTGTATAGTTTTATGTTATTTATGTATGAATTGGATTTCTATTTAGCATGCATTGTAAAATATTAGGGCAAAAAAAGTTGATTTTTAATGTGTTTAATTATGTATAAAATAATGATTTTATGTGTTTCATAACATATCATGACGTTTATAAACTATTAAGAGATGTAAATTAAAATTATCTTTCAAATATTATTGATAAGAGTGTGACTTTTAAATAATTGATTCCATTATAATTATTAAATATCATGTTTCATTTTCTAATGAGTTTCCTAGTTTTATACATGATTTAGATGTTATGTCTTCTATTGACATTGTGTCTAATGCTATTAAAATTTTGAAACCCCATTATTGAAAATCTTAAAATTAAATTTTAGAATTGAAAAATAATTTTTATGTGTTTATTAATAGAGGTTTAATTCATCCTATAACTTCACTATAAGGTGTTCTTGTTTTATTTTTCAAAAAAAAATAATGTTCCATGAGGGTTCTTAATGATTATGGAGACTTGAATGAAATCAATTTTATGAAAATGTTACGTTTTACTAATATAATGGATTATTTTGATCAACTCCATGGATAATATAATTTTCTATTGATTTATATTAGGTCATGGTACAATTTGTTGAAGGTTAATTTTAATATATTCTAATGATTCAATATCTGACTAGACACCAGATTTTGAAATTATGATTATGACATTTGGGATGACTAATTACCCCATTTTATTCATGGATAATATAAATAATGTTTTTATGACTATTTAGATGTGTTTTTGTTGAATTTAATAATGATATATAGGTATGTAATTAAATTCATTAGGATAATTTAAATCCACAAATGTATTCTTTTAAAAACAATAAAAGACAATAAAATAAATACAAAATTTATTAAGTTTTTATTTTGGATGGAATAAACTTATTTTATTTAGATTATAATCTCTAAATATGGAATAATTATTGACCCTTCAAAATGTTTTTTTAATAATGTGAATGATTAATAAAATTCAATGAGATTCATATATTTTCAGTGTTAGTGGCTTAAAAAAATGGTTTGATGAAATATTTTCACATTCATTTATCCCAGAAAAATAGTGGAGATAAAATGTTGTTAAATGAATCTACAAGAAAGAGTGTGATAATTTTTTCAAGTAAGTGAAAATAATGTTGTTGAATAATTTTGTTTTGTCCCCACACTCCTCAAATAGATAAATTTTCATCTACTATGGAACTTCATTAAAGGGAATAGGTTTATTTAATGTATAATTATAAGGGAATTTTATATAATAAAAGTCAATTAAACACCCATGTGAACAATTATCCTAATCCTAACATTAAATTAGATTCTACGATGTTTTCATTATAAAAACTGAGGCATCATATATATAGATTGAAGTGTGAAATTTATACAAATCATAAAATATTGATGTATATATTCACTGAAAAAGTGTTGAAAATGAGATATAAGATTTATATATATAATTTATAATAGATTATTACTACAGAATTCAATAACTTCATAGAAAATAAAACATTATAAATGATTCCTTAGATCATAAAAATAATTTATCACTGACTATGATACTTTAGGAACATTATCTTTTGGATAATGGTTTGAAGACTGTTTGATTAGACATTTTGTATGTGGTAACCCTCTATATTATTTATGTTATCAGTACATTCATCCTTGTTAGTAGTGATTATGATAAATCATAATGAAAATAGTTTATTTCTAGAAAAAGTAAAATATATTAAAAATGATATGCTTCTAGAACTTAATATTTTGAATAAGCAGTAAATGGGATATGAATGATATTATGTATACATTAGGATTTCCATTTGAATAGAGAATTGTAGAGTGAATTTTGTAGCTCTATGTTTTCCATCCATCATGGAAACTCTATAATGTAAAAATACCTCAACGAACATTTATTGTGGGTTGGAATTAAAAAATAGACATTTATAACATTACCATTAATTGCTAGACATGTCAATGTGTTAAATCAGAATGAAATTTTCAAAAGGAAAAGAATCGTCATTTTCTAGTACCACAGTGGAAATGGGAAAATATATCTAAATATTTAATGGTGTGATTCTCAAATACTATTTTATGTATTAATGTTATTTGTGTTATTATTGAATGGTTGAATAAATCTCTGATTTATTTTATGTTTGATATACTATGTATTTAGATCAGATTTCTAAACTATTCTTGAACAAGATAGTCCGATTATATAAAGCTCTTATCTCCACTTTGTCCTTCCAAGATCCTATATTTACTTCTATTTTTCAGAACAGCCTTTAAAAGATATTTGGTACACAATTAAATTCCATTGTAACAAGAGTTACATTGTCTCATGGATAATTATGGATAGCTATTTAGACATTAGAATACATTCTTCAAGATTTTTAAATGTGTTACTCTAGAATTTGGGATCAACACATTTCATTAGTAAAATTTTCTTTTGATAGTAGTTCTAATTACACTATATATTTGAAATGTTTTGGGGACTAATATATTATGAGACATTGAACTATATCTTGTTAGGATATTGTATATGAAATAAAATTTTTGGGAATAGATTTAGTGAAATATGTATTTGAGAAGTTGAAAATCATTTAGTAGTACATGAGGAAGGCATAGAGAAAGTCGAAAATTCATTCAGATATTTGTATAAAGGTTACACATTGAGGTTTTTTATTATTTTTTTCTCAAATAATCTCTATTAAAAGTGTTATAATTTTTAGTAAAAACGAATGTAAATTACATGGTTCATTAATCCCTATAAAATTATACATAATTTTGGATATATTTCCTATAGGTTATCCATTCCTCAAGCCTTGTCTCGGGTATATGATTTATTTCACATTTCATTATTTTGAAAATTTGTGTCTAGTTCATCATTGCATTGAGATCGAAATTACTTCATTTGGAAGGAAAAAATTCACATGATGTATATCAATAATAGATTCCAAGACTTATGATAATGAATTTTGAAATAAATGAATTCTTCAAGTTATGATATTGTGGATATTCATTATGGTTGAAGAAGAAACATGTAAATCATAAATTGATATGATAGGAAACTATCCCAACCAAATTTAGTAATAAATTAAATTAAGAGGATGTAATTTCAAAAGGGGTAATAATGTAACAATTCATATAATTTAAGACTAAATCTTATTCATGACTTATTAACATTAATTATTTATTTTTTATAGTTTTATACTCACTATAAGAATATAATGTAATTTTTCAATCAAAATGATAAATGATATTTTTTTAAACTGACTATGTTTTCATTACAGAAATGTTTTTATTTAAAAAAATATATTTATAAATTATAAAATTCTAATTAGGAAAAATTATCTAAATTTTTTAATTTCAATTTTTAAAATAACCATAGGACTATGTTTTTAGAATTTTCTATGAAATTTTATTTTTCAATAGATAGTGAGAAATATAGTTTTTAGGGAAACTTTTAATTTTTTCTCTATTATTTACACTACCATGCTATATTTTTGAATAGCTTTGAATTTAAATAATTTTATTTTATTTAAACTAATAAAATAATTTTTATTTTAATCAATATTATATTTTAATTATGTATAAAAATATTTTCATACATATGATGGAATTGTTCTACAAAACCACTTTTCGTTATTTTTATAGGTTTAATTTTAAAATTAATTAATTCAATTCTGTGAATTAAATTTAATAAAATGATTTTAATATTTTACATATGTAAAATGAACAAAATTTAATAAGTTAACCATAATTTTCTTCATAATTAAAATAAAACAATTATCAAATTGTTACAATAGTTAAGGTCAAAAAAAATTAGCAGGGCTTAAACTAATTAAATAAGGGTTAAAATTACCTATAAATATTCATTTATCATATTCTATGCATGTTTTAAAACTATGTGTCTATTTATGGAGTTAATAAAATTTTATTGATACATTACATTGAAATTTTGAACCCAACCATATTTTTTGTAAAGAGAAGTTATATTTTATTAGAATTTAAAACTATATTTGTTTATTTTAATTTAATGGAATTCATTGAAATTTTTTTTTTCTATAAAAAAATTAATAATACACATAATTATTATTATTTGACAAAATTAAATCAGGTAACACAATTTATTACTTTATTTCATTGTAAAATTATTTTTAAATATAAAATTTATAATTTTCTTTCAAAATTCATGTATTATGTTTTCAAACATTAAATGTAATTTCATATAAATATATATTTTAAATTTAATAATATTAATTCAAATTTTTTGATACTCATGTTGAATATTATTTTTTATTTATACTTTTATATTTGGTCAAATAATTTTATAATCATGGTAATTGTTACGTTATCAATGTTAGGGATAAAATGAATTAAATGTAGTTTAACTCTGAAAAAAGGATTAAAATTTGTCAAAAAGATTCCGAATTTTTATTCATTTAGTTCCTCTATATATTATCACAACTTATATATTAATTTTTGGATCCATGGTTTAACATTATAATATTATGAGCTATATATATTTTTTAACATTTTTAGAAACTAGAATATTTCCCCACTCATCACTTTTAAAAGGTAACATCATCTCCTCTCTTCATCAAACATTTTTTACACTCAATATAATCCAATACATAACCCCCTCCCCACATCCTGCATTCGTCAATATTATCATAAAACCAATCTAGGTATAAACGTAATGTGTTTTTCATATTAGTATTATTTCTTCTTATAAATAATTACAATATTCTAAAAATTGATAAAATAATAAAAATAATGTATTAAATTAATTTAAATTTATTATGTTATTCGAAAAACATATATCAATATTCTCTTCTGTCAAAGGGGCCTTGAAACCTAATTCATTATGTACGGTGGCCTACCTCCTCATGAACCGAAATAATTATTTTCCATAACAAACTATCATGGATGGTTGTAATAATGGATTTAATATATATATATATATTATATTCATGAAATATATATCAATATTAAAATATAATATATTTTATACTTTCTTAACATTAAATACATTTAATAATTATAATAGTGTTTGTGCATATGTGTGGATTACCACCCCCACAAAGCGATGTCACTCATTTTTATTAACTACATTGTATAGATGATATATGTTAGTATATTTAAAAATAGTAATAATATATATATTATTGTAATAATTTTTATAATATAAAATAATATGTAACTTCTTTACATCATTATTTTAAAAATTTAAACATTAATCATGCGTATGTATGATCTACGATCTCTATGATTGTAAGATATTTCATTTTTCATAAAAATATTTTTTGGTTGGTTTAAAAAGCATAATTTACATTTAAAAATTATAAATTATTTTTGGATTATTATTATATGAAATATTTAATAATTTAAACTTTTAATATAGTCAAACAACCTATGTCATTTTGGACATATGGTCTGAATATCATCAAAATCTCCAACGTGAAGTAATTTTATTATGAAATTATATATAATAATATTGTTATAAATAAAGTAACTGGAATAATAAACATTAATATGATCATATTTAATTGATCAATTAACATAAATTTATTATTCATGATTAAAATGAATGTACATGACATGTCTAGATCAAGGTAATGCATAGTTTAATTTAGAAACCTAGGTTAATTTTTTTAAAATATTTTATTTTATAAATATTTTTTCTCAAAGTCAATATTTTAAAAAATAATATTATAAGTATTTATATATAAATATATTAATTATAAGATATTTTTTATTTAAAATTATACTTTCATTCAATAGACATCAAAAAGAAACTTTTTGTGCATTCTATTATGAATTTTTTTGAATTTATATACAAACGGAAAAAATGAATGTTTTATTTTATCATACCAGAGTTCAATGTATTTTACTACCACCACAACCACTTTTTATTAATTATATTCATCTATTTTAATATATTTTTTTATTTAAATAAAAAATAATCCTTCTTTTTGAGGTTATTTTATATTTTATTTTGGGGTTTTAATGAAAAATTGTATTATGATATTAAAATGTATTTTATATATGGGTTCAAAAAAATTATCATGTGATTTTATATGAAATTATTAAAAACCAAAAATTTTGTTCCACTATATGGTCCTTGAACATTGTTTATGTGTAGGTTATATTGGAATATCTCTCCAATTCATTTGGTATTGATTTTTTTCTCTCGATAGTTACTTTAGAAATCAACCGTAATGGTTTTTCCAATATTAAGCATTCATTTAATGGTTTTATAAAGATGAAATCCCAAGGGACCTATATGAGTTTCTATTATATTTAATGTGTTTTCATTGAACTAATTTTCCATAGGTAATCTAATATTCTATTTAAAGTATGGATTATTCTATTTGAGGATACAAAATAATGTTTTTAAGAAAATAATTTTCACAGGTTATCATATATTCAAGGAAACCCTCATTATTGGTATTTTACCTTTATTTTTTTATATAGTGAATTTTATAATCAAAATAGGAAGATAATATTATTTAATTTAGAATTAAATTTTTATTTTTCTTATTATCTAAAATGATGAAGGAAACCTCTCTTTATTATCCCATGATTTTAAAATTGTCTAACTGGGTCGATTTTTTATCCCGAAATGGGAATTTTCTTCCAAAATATTTTTTTAAATGTTTTTTTATTCATTAGGAATTATTTAGAATAAATATTTTTCCATTTTGAAAGTTTTAAATATTTTTCATGAATTGAAAACATTTGTGTTTTTAGATATTTATTATTGTTGTAATAATAGATACTATGATATATTTTTTTAACACGTGTATAATTGGTTTTGTATTACAGACATATTGCAATATTCTCCAAAACAGAGTATTTATTATCCTCAATGTTCTGGTCTTCTATTTTTTATCATGCTAAGGTTCCTTCCCAACACTACCGCTCCATCCCTATACCCCTCATGTTGAGTGGGTTTTCCCATACGTTCTACTCATTCTCCCTCCAACTCCCCATTGTCTTCCTCATGATTTTTTTCATAACCTTTTACAACTCTATATTTTCTTTTTTTTTCAGATTCTAGGTTTATTTTTGGTTTATATTCTTTAAGGTTTGTAACTATTAATCTTGTTACTATAATCATCAAGAACAAACACATCTTTTATAGAACTAGATAAAACTTTGGAGATTTGGGATTTGCTTGTGTCATATCGTGAGCCCATCCCTTTCCTATTTCATTTTCACATCAATGCTCCTCCTCTTCCCTTACTACTAAACCAATTCTAAAATAACCCATATTTTGTTTATAATGATTTCTTTTTGGGTTTTTGTACATGTATTGATTTTTTGTATTTCCTGATTGGGCGGCTTTGATTGGTGATTCATCCAAAATGATGATGATGGATTCCTAGATTTCATCACTTAATGGGGGTTCTGTAGGTTGATATTTTTAGTCACGATGATAATTGTTGATCATATTCGATGAATTTTATCTTCTCTATCATAATGATCATGGTATCATCTCAACCAAAGTGTTACTTGTGAAAATCCAATTTAATTTACCCAATCAAGTATGGTTCAAGTGAGGGATCGATCCATGGGGAGAGGGAGATATTGTATTTTTTTCCAGCAAGGGATTAATTTATTAATGTTTGCGAAAATTTAGAGTTGATTTTTGTTTTTTAATAATATATTAGTTTAATTCTAATTTATTTAACAAATTACTTTAGTGATAATAAAAAATGCAATGAATTGATTCTTGATGAAAATGGGAAGAATGCATTGATGTTGTGTATTTTTTAATGTTTTAATTAAATCGATTTCTCTATTAGTATGTGCTGTTCATAATAATAGAAATCTTTGGGTAATGAATGTAACAAAACCCACATGGTCTGGTGTGTTTTGTATAAATAAATAGATTCCAATTCAATTTTCTAGAATTTGATTTCTCTTAATTTTATTAATTTTATCCCTTTTCAGACAATAAACACATCCAATGGTCATTGATGCTCTTAATCATAATCCCTCAGGTGATCCCAAGAAATCCCATTCTTGGATAATATGATCTTTCAGTGATATTTAGAAATAATTATTTTGTGATTATGATGGAATAATAGATAACATGATTATAATATAACAATTGAAAAAATATAACCCATATTTATCCATAACCCCAACACATAGGGGGTTTAGATACTCAATGAGTAGCTAGTAACTAAACAACTTATGATACCTGAATTAAACATTGAAAATATTTGGAGTGTAGTTCATCAAGAAGGTATCACGATTGAACCTCCCCTCCTCTCTTCTCTCCTTAGGCATCTCGGAAAATTTTCCTCATGGTCTATATTGTAATGAATTTCTCTCGTACATGGAGGGTCAACCCTCCCTAAATAGTTGTTAGGAATACACACCATGTACTAGAAAGTACATGGCTTGTACTCTAGTTAACACAATTGGGCCCTCTTTTATTATTTAGTGGGTGAGTTACCACACCTCCCTTAGGTTAAAACACGGCGCCACCTAGTAGGTGGAAGTACACAACATTTAGTGATATCATACAGTGTATGTAATATCAATCATCGACCACTAACTACTTCTAGAAGGGACAACACGGTGTGTACATGGGAATAACAAATCAAGTATTATGTTTTCAGAAACATGGGTATGTTTCTAGTCCTCCGGACCCGGGTTGTGGAAACAATACATGATGTGTGTATCAAGTACATGACATGTATATTTGAAATGTTTTTTCCTTTCTCGAATTGTGTCCTTGGATGGGAAATTTTTGGAAAACATCAAATCACTAATATAAGGAATTTTATTCAAAAAAAATTCATATTTGGTGAAAAACAAGTTTCTTGTTTAATAAAATATGTGGAAAAGTATACAAAAATTTGGTACATCAGATTCCCCTACACTTTGTCATTTTATTGTCCTCAAGCATGATCTCAACATCAAATCAATAGAATCCATTCTCCAAAAGGGGAAAATTGAAATAATTATATTTGAAAATACTATATCTATAGTAGAGTATTTTAAAAGGTACAAAACATATTTAAAGAAAAATAATACTCAAATAAGGCATCATATATAATTTAATTAAAAATATTCATTCTATTTCATCCACATTATTTAAATTTCAATAAATAAAAATTTTACATTACAATTTTCCTCACCAAAAGGTATCACACTCATCACTAAAGATTATTTAATCAGAGTTATGATCCATATTAAATATATTAACTTTATCTATAGGATTGAAAGTATTTTCATTCCCTACATAAGAATTCAAATCACAAAAATCATGAGGGATTTCAATATGGTTCAAATGTTTTTTAGGCTAAGGGTTGGTAGGTAATGATGAAAATTAATCTCATAGGATTAAAAATGATGCTGAATACTTAAACAATAATGTATGTTATTAAATATAAAACTTAATAAACATGGACCCCCAATCAATATCTCTAAAAGGGTATCATTACCATGATATTACATGGCCATAATGGGCCCATAAATAATCAATAATTCCTAACAATGTAACTAGTCCCTATTTTTATTTTTTTTGAATATAGAGACCACTATGAATACAATGACTAGTGGTTTTGGAACCCCTCTCCAAAAATTAACAAGTAATAAACTCCCCCACACCTTAATTCAAGGTTATATACCACTAATATCCCAAAATACATCTATAAAGATCAACTAAAAAATAATTAATAATTATTAAAGAATTAGGGTAGTAAGGGATTATTGGCTTGTAATATATCTTCACATCGAAGCAGTTCATTGTTTCTATGGGTGTTATGATGATCTGATGTAGGGTAGGTAACAAGTTCAAAGGGGACAAAACAGTTAAATTCCTCAATCATTTTAATGTGATTAAAAAATATTCATTTATGAAGAGAAAAACTAGAATGTTCTCGTAGTTATGCATATCCTATAAATCTATCAAGAAATAGTGTATAAGAAATAATTTTTCAAAAAGGCTTCGAATAACTCTCGGGAATGTAAAACAATTAGGGGTCAATCAGGTCATGACATGAGTACAAATGATCATCTCTAATAATTATAAATATCCAGGGATTTAAATCGAGAATCAAATTATTTCGGTTAATCAATTTAAAATAAAAATTCCTTTTAATGTCTTTATTATTTATAATTTTAATTAATCATAAATTATGTATTGTTTAAAATATGGTAACTATTAATGATGTATCTTAAATATATTCATGTAAAAGACTAGTAGAATAAGATACACACACCCACACTTAATATAACACATGGTCCCACAAGTGCAATACAAGGGAAGATTTGATAAAATCAGGGAACAATGGGAATATGATAAGGGGAAACAATTAAAAAAGTAATCCCAATATAGAAAAGATAATATAAACACTAAAAAATATTCCCCTTGTGGTGAAATGACAAAATGGGGAAGTATTCGAAATAGAGATTCCCAAGTCACTCCAGAGTACCTATCATAGTCGATGAAAGGGAAAAAATATACAAATACATAAATGATCAAATCTTAATAAGATATAACAATATATATATATAATGGAATTAAATGTAACCAAAACATGTCACTGGGTCACCTTAGAATAAGCATCATCTTCTATAGAAGAAACCAAAAATGGAGAAGCAGTCGCAGTGGATATTGGAGGAACATGGTTGTCACTTTGAGCAGTAGGAATATGAGGTAGCACAGGATCAGTAGAGAATGCAAAAGAAAAGCCATTAGTAGATAGAAGAATAGACTATGTGGCCATAGCATTCAGCGTAGGTTGTGAGGTTGAAGAATGAGGAGAAGAGGGTTGGGCTGGAGTAGGGGAATTTGCATGTAGTGAAAGTCCATAGTATTGAAGAAGAAGAACCAACATATGCTTGATCTGGACAAGTGTATGTGACATAACATCCTGGTGGTGCTCCATCGAAGCTTGGTGGAGGTTAAAAGAGAGTTCGGTCAAGGGTGTGGATGTAGGTGTGTATGTGGAAGGTGTAGAGGAAGGAGTTACAGAAGAATAAGGAATGCCAAAATAACGGGGGATGGGTGGGGAGGGTACATCCATGGGTGGATGGGGTTGATAGTAGTTAGGAACACCAGCGGGAGCTGCTGGGTCATCCCTCACCCCTATAGGAGTATGGGAATCATATACAAGCCTGTAGACACCCCCCAATGCTCGACCATCTGCATGCGAGTAAGCATGAGAAAGTCAAGATGATGAGGAGAGCCTAAGGGGTCATGAGGGATAGAATGATCAATGAATCCAAATTAGAGTTCCATGTGGTGGAATAGAAACCACCATTAGGGTTTCCGTGATGACCATGAATCTTATAATGAATGTTGGGGGCGACAAGGTAGGGTAGTATAGGGTGGTCATGCCAGACAATTAAAGTAAGGATATCTATGTCTTGTCTGGACACAACACCCTTGTCCTCATGGAGAGGAGAAAGGATGGAGATAAAGATCCTATGGAGGAAACTAAGTGGGTGAGAAATGATTAGGTTTCTCTTCTGTAATGTGGGGGTGTACCTTTGGTCAGGCCCAACTAGATCCCACCACATGGAAACGAGGTCAGAGCTCTTAGGGCGAGTAAGGTTATAGATTTAATGTGGGGTGGCCGGATAAGGGTAGAAGATACATGCTCGGCCAAAATTGGCCATGGTTAGAGAAAAATGGAAGCCACCTTACCAAATTAAAATCAGGTGTGATGTATCAGTGCATGTCTGATGGTAAGAAGTCCCATAGAACTCGAAGGTGGACACGAAATCCAAAAATAAATCACGATATGTAGGAGTGATGACCTGAAAAGTGTCTAGAAGATGTGTATGGATCAAAAGCTCCTCATGATCTTCCCAAATGCCTTGAAACTGGAGAACACAAATATCTAGTCTGCACCTGGACAACAGAATAGTGCGGTGGGAGAAGCACCGCAATCTCTATTCCATAAGATGACCCTTAATAAAGATCAGACATGGATGTGGCTGAGGGCAGGTAGTAGCCGGTGAAGGTGGTAATGGAGCCACTGGTGCCAAATAAAGAGGGTCCTAGAACAATGGTAGAAGGTGGATCAGTGGATACCTGAGATTCCTTAGTGGTCTTGCCAGTATAGGGTGGAGGTTCCGACTCGTTCTGGACTACTACGGGCATGGAGGGTAGCTTTGAGGGGGGGGAGCTGGAATATGGAGACACAAAAAGGAGATTGCTACTTCAGTGGATGGTGCATATTCCACATCTAGGGGATCAATATCAGTAGGATAAGGCACAACAAGATCCACCAAATTAGAAGATGGTACAGATATAGGCAGCATCAGAATAGGAGGCAGAGCGGCCAATACTAGGGGATGGAAAATCTGAAATTCCAAAGTCAGCCGCTCCTAATGTCGATGAAGAATCTGACAGAGAGGAGGATGATCACCCACATCAGTGGAACCCAACTACATCCCACATGCATGATCTATATCTACAATACCTATAAGAAATGAAAACAAGAAAAAAGAAAAAAAGAAAAATAAGAATGAAAGAAAATGTGAGAAAATAAAAAAGGTAGGATAACATGGTGTGTAGATCCAGGGTACACAGCATGTGGTAGGATCTGTGCAAGAACTAGGGTATACTGGATCGACATGCCGTGAGGTCATGTTTCGTGTAAAATTAATAAATGGAATATAACAAAGTATACATGTTATGTAGTAAAAAATGGAGTGGTTCCCTTGTAAGGAGCAAGACCTGGCTATATGAGGGAAGGTGGTCAGACACCATACACATTGTTTGGAAGGGGGTACACACCATGTGTGATAACAAGGTGAGAGAGGCAAGTACACCGTCAACACGGAGTCCTCCAAAGGGTCGAAGGACATGGCATGTCCTGAACAGACATGTCGTGTGTAGTGACACAGGAATGGGCCATGTCCTAGAGGACATGATCTGGGCCAAAAGGCCAGGGGAGGCATGGTACATGACGAGTACCAAACGTACATGCCATATATATTTTCAAATAGTGAAAATGTGTAGTGTTGTTCCATTTACATTATATACATGACATGTTTTCTTCACACACCCTGTATACTATTCTATAATTCGAATAGTCATCATATCGTAAATCGTCCTAATTGCGATCTAAACAGTGAAATTAGGAGCATAGAATGGTGTACCAGGTGTGAGGATCATAATGTGGAAGAAATCAAGATGTAAAACACTCAAAATCCCTAAATTGAGATAGGGGAGGGTGGTTGAATTCTAGGGTAATAATCCAGGAGAATGAGGGGTCAAATGACCTGGCCTGAGGCCGGGTAGGGCCCCGAACTTTATAAGTGAAGGAGTCTACATGTATCAAGGTGTACACAACGTGTATGTGTGTTTTTTGTTTATTTAATAATATAATTATTCTAGTAAACAATATAATAATTAATATTAATAATTATAATAAATATATATATTATCTACTAAAAATAAATCTATACATGTAATGTATCATTGAAATACATGTCGTGTGTTATAAATTTAGAGAAAGAGAACTATAACCTCAGTTCTAGTGCTTGGGTCATGATTTGAACTGAGGATTGGCTATTCTAAACCCAATCCCTCATCCAATGGAGAAAATGACGTAGTGCTTACTATTTATTATTATTTTTAATATTTAACGTAAATGTACAATTCTACACGGGATGAAAGAAAATGGATGGCATGTGGTTTTAATTTGAATAAATGGGATGAAGCGGGGAGATTATCCATGTTCAAACCAATGTCTATTGAATCTAGTCTTGAGACTCTGCCAATCCAAAAACGTCACCTGCATGTGTTTTATTATTTTGAACATTGTTTATCTTATCATTGAAAACATGGAACACATGACGTATATCAAAATGAACGATGTGTGCTTTTGTTAATAAGAAAAATGATGGAAATTGTTCGGTTGTCAGGATTTGATCGGGTGACTTTTTTAATTGGATTATCACCTTGGCCAGAAGGTCCATAACTATTTATTATCATATTTAATATTGATATTATAATATTAAGAATCTAAGCTAAATAGATAAGTACACACCATGTGTATAAGTTGTACACCATGTGTTACCCTTTAGATGCCTCCTAGTAAGTTCCTTTGTTTTATGTCAATGGATTGACCTAACCTTCTTCTTTTGCTACCCGAATTGTATGGTGGAATAGTGTTGTGGTATATCAGAACTAATAGAATATTAGTTTCTACCATGTAACTCTCTAGAATATCTGGAATGTTTGTATGTAGAAAATAATGAACACCAAGGATTAACTCTTCTAGTTTATAATCAGGATGGTTGTTATTGATGAATGATTCATTAGTGATTGAATAAAATTCCATGTCATAATCCATGTGGCCCAAGTAATCATTCATGGTTTTCAATGAATATTGTTCCTCTTATTCCATTATTGAAACATACTTAACTGGTTTTAGGACATTGTAAGATTCATTTTCATCTGCCATGCAGAAAATCAATTCGCATTTATGCATGTTAATCAATGCTTTCCAAGTTGCAAAAAATGTTCTTCCCAGAATGATAGGTTCCCTTTTATGTTCTTCAATGACATGTATCATTAAGTCAACATGAAGAATAAGATATCCCAATTTTACGAGAACATCCTTAAGTTTCCCTTTATGATATTTTATGGATCCATCCCCAAGTTGAAGGGCTACTCGAGTTGGTTAAAGATCATTAAGCCATTGATTTTTTGACACTCCATAGGGAATAAGGTTAAAGCATTCCATGTAGACAAAAACTGGATTTCCCAAACACGCAAGAGACAATTGTGAAATGGATTGTGAAAATACCAATATCATGGAGTGTGGGAGGAATATAATGTTATACCATTGCTGAGCATTCCTTAGTGAGAGTAATAGTCCCCAAATCAACCCTATTTCTTTTGATTGTGAATATATCGTTCATGAATTTCTCATATGATGGAATTTGAGTTAATTCCTCTGCAAAATAAATGTTGATATGAACATTCCAATGTAATTTCATTTATCTCCCAAACAGATGATCTATTTTTCATTGTTTTACCTGTATGAGAAATGGTTAAGAGTGTTCATAGGGTTTTATAACTTAATTTACATTATAATGGAAAACCACTTTTTCTTTTGATAGTTCTTGTCTTGAGGTGGAATCCTTGACTTTGGATTCTTTATTAGAAGAGGATGTTGGTTGAGCTAGATTTTCACCTAGTGTTGCAGTTGTATTCTGAGTGATATCCTTCCCACATCGTAAAGTGATAGCATTGGATTCATCCTAGGGGTTCTTCTTAGAATTACCTAGTAGAGAACTAGGATTCCTTGAAGAAATATGATTGGAATGTTTCCCATCTAGTTATCATTTCTTCTAATGGATGCATCCAGATTTTTAAATCTAGTTTCAGAAGTTTTTATGCATTTTTTCACCATTTCTTCCAACATTGATTGGGGTTTCCTACAGAGGTTGTTTGGAAACCGGTTGAGGTTGGGGCTACCTTTGTTTTTTCACCGGGTGAGGGATTTGAAAAACAATTTGCTAGAAGGACCCCAACTGTTAATGTCTTTGATATGAATTCTAGTATTTTTTTTTCTCATAACCGGTTGGGCATTAGAGGAGGGTGTAGAATTTTTATGTTGTCGTACCCAGCCCATATTTGACTTATCTTCCCAGGGAGGGTTTTGAAACTGAGTGTATATATTTGGCCATTGATTCTGGGGGATGAAATTTACATCACCTGTCAAGGCACCAGAACTTGTCCTTAGGAATTCCCTATGATGTGATTTTCACCACATTCACTGCTTTCTGGTTGATTCACAGTTTGAGCATGAGATGTGTTTTTATGATTTTATTAATCAATCATCTTGGATACATCATAAAGTTGAGCGGAAATCATAATAGTGGAATAATTTTTCGTCATACTTCTCTTTTGAGTTCCATGCTCTGAGTCATATTGGAAGCTATTTGAAAACATAACTTCATGCAATTTGAAGAGTTCGGCCAGTGATTTCCTCATTACTATTCCTCCAGTAGTTGCTTCGACCAAATATTTGGTGTTTTTTTTGAGACCACCATAAAATGTTAGGAATTTCATCCATAATGTAAGGCCATGATGAGGTCAATTCATTATAATTGTTATTGTGATGCTCCCAAGATTCATACAGGGATTTAGAATCATGCTGCTAAAAATTTCAAATTTTATTCCTCAGTGTCACCGTCTAGGAAGGTGGAAAATATTTTTACAGAAACGCCAAGTCCAATTTCTCCTAGGTGTGGATAGAGAATTGAAGTAGGATTTTGATCCATTCCTTTTCTTTGTCCCTTAATGAAAAAGGTCGAAACTGAAGATGAATGGAATCCTGAGACACCCTATGATAGCGGAAGGTGTTGCATATATCTTGAAAATGGAATAGATGTGTGTTGGGGTATCCATTGGGTAATCCCCAAAATTCCACCATTCTTTTAATGAGTTTCATGATGGATGACTTTATCACAAAATATTTGGCCAGCACCAGTGGTCTGAAAATTTATGTATTTATGCCTTGGATGGAAAGAAGATAATACTACATAAGTGTACGGTAGGGGTGCAGTTTCTCTCGGGGAGGTGGGGGCACTATTGTTTCCTTAGTGGAAAAATAATCCCCCTAACCTAGCAGTAGGTATGGAAACCGCTCTGGTCGGAACTGATGGGGGTTGCGTCGGGCCATACCTTGTAATAAATGGGGCTGGATTTCGTTGTTGGCCATGTTTTTATTCGGGACAAACTATTTCTGAACTCCTTGGACACTAGTTGTATCTCCCTCTTATATGTTTTCCATGGAAGTGTTTTAGTTGTGCTCGTACATAAGTGCACGTTGTCGTTGGATGAACATTTTTTGATCCCCAGATCATGTAGAATGATGTCTGGTGATTTATTGCTCTTAGAATGCATGGTTTGGCCACTCATACACTTTGGAATCTGCAAAAAAGTAAAATTAATAGCAATCATAATAGAGGAAAAATAAAATCTTGAAAAAAACTTATTATATTATGAACAGGGTGATTAAATTTCAATTTCTTTTACAAATTACATTAGTGATAATGAAAAATTTTAAATTTTGATTTTTGATGAAAAATGTGAAGAATGTGCCAGGCTTTGGATTTTTTTATAGATTTAATTAAATAAATTTGATTATTAGGTTGTGTTATACATAATAACCCAAATATCTACGTTATTAATTTTATAGGACCTCCTTTTACTGGTGAGTTTTTTTTTGAATTAATAGAAATTAATTCCTTGTTCTGGAATTTGATTTCTCTATATTTTATTAATTTTAGCCTTTTGAGATGATATGAAAATACAATGGTCATGGATGTTCTTAATAATAATACCTCAAGTGAACCCTAGAAAAATCATTCTTGGTATGATATGATTTTTCTAGTGACATTTAGAATTAATTATTATGCAATTGTGAGAGAAGAATGAGTAACACGGTTATAATAAAATTATTTTCAAAATAAAACCCATAATCATCCACAGACCCAAAAACTAGGGGGTTTAGGTACTCATGGAGTAGCTAGAAACTAAACTACTTTTGATTCTTGAGTTAACCATTGAAAATATTTGGAGTGAAGGTCATTAAGAAGGTAGCACAGAAGAACCTCTTCCCTTCTCTTCTCTCCTTGAGCGTCTCTGGAAATTTTCCCCTAGTATGGCTATGAATTAATTACTCTTGAACATAGAGGGAATGCCCTCCTTTTAATTTATTTTGGAATAAATTTCATGTACCATAAAGTACATGTCATGTACCCTATTAAACACTCGTTTTCCCTCTTTTCTCTTTTAGTGGGTGAGCTACCACACCATCCTTGACTTGGGACATTACACCACCTGTTAGGTGGAAGTACGCAATGTGTAATTCCACCATACATGGCATGTAATGTCAATCATCAGCCACCAAAAAATTATATTAGGGATAATATGTGATGTATATAGTAAGAACATGGTGTGTATTCTTTGTCCAAAAACGTGGGAATATATCTAGTCCTCCCAATCCATGTCGTGGCAATAATACAGGACATGTATAACAAGTACACTATGTGTATATTTGATGTTTGGTTCTGTCGTTTCCTGATTGGTGTCATTTGATAGAAAATATATGAAAATCATCATAATAACTAGCAGAATTAATTTTATCAGAAAAAAAAAATTATTTGGTGATTTTTTTTTCTGTTTAATAAAATATATAGACAAGTATACATAATTTGGGTACATCAGATCCCAACACGCTTCTCCCAATATGACTTGATCAGTGGATTTCATGGTGTTTTTGGATATGTAGTTTTAGGGATCGAAGGAATTTTTTTTGGTGTCACTTATGATAGATTCATCTCTGACTTTGGATCCATATTTAAAATTTACAGATCGATGGAATTTCATTAGTTTTCAATCATCCTGGTGTTTTGGGATGCATGGTTTGGTTGTCATCATGTTCATTTATATGGTAGTTTTGATAATGAGGATTGATTCCATTGGCTGGATCTCATCTATGAACTGGTCATGTTTACAGTTTTTTCGTCATGTTTCAAGACATGAGGTGGTTCATTAATAGGTACTATGATAATGAATCAATTTTGTTTTTGAATTTTGGTTGTTAAAATTTAAAATTTGAAATTATAAATTTTTTATATGTGGTATATGTTATAGTATGATGTTTTTTGTAGTGTTCCCACTAAAATAAAAGTGTATTCTTTTTTTGAAAAAAGGATTGAAGATGACCTTATTCTATAAGACTCTAAACATCAAAATATCTCTCAGATAAAAGAAGTAGAATTCATTTATAAATGAAATTATGGGTTGAATAAGGAATGGATATTTGTAATTATTGAAATACTTGATGATCCATAATGAAGGGAAGAATGATATGATGGTTTTTTTAGGTATTACCTAAGAATTAGGGATCATGTTTTTTTATAATGGTGGAGAATATGTTCCGAGTTATATGTAAGGGGAGAGAAAAAAATGGATTACAAAAAGGATTTAAATAATATAAAGACATTTTATTGATAATGTGGAATACAATTGATAGGGAATCCATGGTAAGACAATATAAGGTCCAAAATTTTCAAACCAATAATTTTTTACACATGATTATGTGGATGTTTTCCCTTATCAATTAGTTTAATCCCCCATAAACTCTCTTTAACCATTACTGAAATGATAAATTTATACTAAGGATGCAGTTTGAAATGAATAAAATTATTATTACAGTTTTTTAAATTTTTAGAATACAAATATGTATTTTATTTTATAAAATTCAATGTATAAAATTTTAAAATAATTATGTTTATATATGTGTGAAAATGCAGTGAAACCTTCTTTTATATTATTTTTGGATTTAATAATAAAAATGGCTTTATGAAAAACTAATTTATAACATTATTTCCAATCAAATTAAATGAATTATGTTAAATAAAATTATAATTATTTTCCTTAATACCAAGAATAGATACCAACTATGTTAAAACACGATTACATAATAATAATAAATAATAATTTTTATTTGATTATAAACATTACTTATATTTCCAGAACGGTATGTATGTATTTCTATGTTAAAAATTATAATTTTATAATAATTATGTTTATTTTTTAAAATATATTTTTTCTAGAAAACAATATCCATAAAAATTCATGTTATACAAAAATAATTATATTGTAATAAATGTGATATTTTTTTGTAAATTATATATTTTAACTATTTACCCAACAGTATACTATTTTAGAAAACCCTTATAATTTTAAACTATGATATTTTTTAATTTCCAAATAAAAAATGATATTAATTTAATTAAAATATATTTATAAAATTGATGAAAAAAATTTAATCACATTAATGAATAAATATATTCAAATTATACTACTGTTTCATTTGATAGAAAATCATAATTACTATAAATGAATATAAGGGTAAGATAAATAGTGTTCTTATTATATTTCCATATAGGTGATCACTCACATTTGGTCTGGAATATACACAATCAATAATGATATATGAAACAAATCATGATCATTTGATAAGATAGGAGAAATTCCAAAATTGTAAGACACAAATCCATTTTATTCTTGAGTTTTAAAAGTCCATATGTACATTAGAAAATCTTTATGATTCATATAGAACCAAATAACACCAATTAATGTAGTTAAATTCAAGAAAACATGAACTCCCACATGAAATTAAAAATCCATCCTTTGATTATTTGTATTACAATTTTGTATAAATTTTTCTGACTTAATTTGATTATCAATACAATTCACATTCACTACCATCTCTAACATGATATCTTGGCCTTTATTATTCCTTTTAAAAAAATTTCAACAAATTGTATTATTACATCCACTATTGTACATTATTTCATACTTTTTCATTAGACTTCCAAAATATATGTTATTATTTTAATTAAATTCCACCAAAACAAAATAATTATCCAACATACCTTGAGTATTAAGTGAGATTTACCTTAACATGTATTCTAATGTATAAATATTCCTTTTATGTTTCCCATCATTTTGGGGATATTCGATGGTGCTCAAAAGTTTTTGGATCGAAGAGACATCTAAAATATCTTATAGAATTTTCATGTAAAATGCAGATGATGATCAGATACAATCAAATTAGGTTGACCATGATGTAATTAAGCATCATTATTATGGAGATACATGAGGAAATCAAGGGTAATATCTTCCATTATTGTGAACAAATGTGTTGAATTGATAATAATATCATAAATAATTCATATTTCATCATTATTTCAATGAGTATTTGGAAATCCCATGATAACATATATAGTAATAACATACAATCCCAATAGAGGAATCGGTAGAGGTTGAATGACCCCTTTATTGTGTTTTCCCTCATCCTTTATCTCTATAAAAATATGATTATTGATCATAATATGTAATTTACCATTTAATATTATCCCAGAAAAAAATGTTCCTTCAAACCTACATACATTTTTGTGCTACTAGGGTTGATAGTGAAATTTTAGCTATAAATATCATCTAATAATTCACATTCCAAATTATTTATTGATATAAAACATATCTTCTTTCCAAATTGTAATAAAATATCTTCTTATATGAACTATTAAAATATACCCTCAATCATGATTTAAATTTTTTTTATTTCTCTCATCATCATGGTGGGAAATTTTTATATTCCTAAATAATGATTGTTTTCAAATAATTATAATTATATGTTATATTTCACTCCCATAATTATTAACACATGCAACAACAAAAAATCCTCAAATATAGGATGTTTTCCAATCATCACTTAAGTAAAATTTGATGATCATTCCTAATCAACACATAAGACAACATTTTTCCCTTCCAAGGGTGGTAGTTTATTGATTAATCATACTCCGTGAGTAGTTTTTACCATCACCGTTGACACATGTTGAGATATTTTTATTAGAATATATATTAAAATAATTTATAATCCATATACATTTCATATATTTCAAAATAATTTTAATTCATCTACATCATCAATGTTAATATTACCACAAAAAACTCAAAATCATGGGTAGGATAATTATATTCATGAATCATTACATACCATGATGCATATAATATATTTCTATAATTCTACCTAAGAAAACACCCAAGTACATTATTTAATATATCACAATATATCAAAAATAATTCATTTCCAATAATAAAGTCAATATCATTGCGCTGACTGATCATCATTTTAATTATTGAAGAATTTCATTATTTTTCTATAACAACATGAAGTTAACCCCTTTATGTGTCAACTTGTCTAACATGTCAAAAGAATCAATTTTTTTTTTAATAAATCATTTATAATACAGAAAAAATATAAGGAACTTGTTTACATCACTTTTATATTATGGTGTTGGGAATTCCAATAAATCCTTTTTCATTGATGGAACAAATAATATTTGATCCTTGGAGGAAAAAATTTCAATGATAAGAATCATATTGAATATAGAATTAACATTTCATAAATTTTCCCTAATAATCTTAATAATTCTTATGAATGATTCACAAATGACTCTTATTTTCATCAAGGATTTTAGAGTATACAATGATCTCATCATTAAATACTGATATGAAATTACTGAGATAATCCATAAAGACTATATGGATTGTGTCAATTAAAACTGTGTATTTTTTATTCTATCCAATGAGAATTATTATAAATTAGTAATTTAAATACCTTATATGAACTGTCATCCATGGAATATAATACTTCTTATATGTTGTTAATGAATCCAGAAATGATAATCAGTATTTTATAAATATTGACTAAAATGAATTTGATAATGTCACAACCCGTCATAGAGGGGTTCGTGTCGTGAATCCCTATGCCTGCCTGTAATAGGCTAGGGGTTGGTGACTAGCGTTGATGGGTCATATCACTAACTTATGAGGAATTTCATATATACCTGTAGTCAGTCACACAATACTAAAAGGTAAAACATTATGTATACCATGCATGAATACCACTAAGTATAACATAACAAGAGTGTAATAGAAATGTAAAGTACAGGAGGGTGACCCGGGATAGAATACAAGCCCACAAGAAAGGATGAGTCTATAATGAAAATTCTAAATCTCATCTACAAATAATCCTACATGGAGGATTGGAGAAGGAAATCTATTAGAATCCATAGGACTATGCCACATCTATCAGTTCTCACTAAGAACCACCAAGTCCTAGACCACCAATGTCTCTATCAAAACATCAGTCGTCTGCACAAGACACGACATGTGATAGAAAAGCCCATATATGCGTGAGGAAAATTATACTCAATATAACTCCCCAAAACCAAAATGGAATGTCCAAAATTGAAATAATATGATAAGTATAGTAATCTAATACATATATTATTCTAAATCATGAAAATAATGATTATCATACATAATCATTGAACACTTAGTATTGATAAGGCACCTAGTCTCGATGAGACTCCTTGCCCCGATGAGTCACTTAGACATGATGAGCATCATAGACTGAATGAGTCACATAGACCCGATGAGTCACTTAGATCTAATGATACACCTAGAAATGATGAGTCACATAGGCCAAGATAGACATGGTCTTGAAGCCATGTATACAACTAGTCCCATAGTCTCTACATCACAAAAACCCACATGATTTACCTCATATCATATTTGTTCTGGGAGATCCTGCTTATCAAATAAAAGTTCATATGTCATCTTCCACAAAAACCCACATAGAGTATTTTAAAATGACTGAAATATCATTAGGGTCCCAACTCCGCAAACATCTCCTCAAAACAGAAACAATATTTGATAGTTATGGAAATTTGATAAAAAGGGGTTGGTAGCATCCGGGTCCTATCGACACGACCTGGCATGCTATGCCTGGATTGCCAAATCAGTCTGGCCTAGTGAAGTGGGCAGGTTCACTCCGCCTAAGATATGGCAGGCACCACATCCATGCTCGTTCAATATGGTCTGGTCACCACATTTGACAAAACGGTCCACCGCGTGACCACCCTGTGGTGGTTTTCATGGTGTCATTCCACCACAACCCCACTAAACCGCGACCCCCCTATCGTGTATGTTAATTCCACACACGGACATCTTCCATAAGACCATGTCTTCCACCCCGAGTTAGTTGCTGTTTGGATCACCACTATCGGCCGTCGAGCCAGCGGTCGTTGTTTCTGGGTGGTCGCTCCACTATGAGCCGCCGCCGGTTGTCCTTCCACAGGTCACCACCATCACCATGGTGGCCCATTTTCTGAACCTTGAGCAATCTCATGATAGTTGGCTCATCATCTCAACTTCATGGTTCTCCAAATTATCTCACCATTAATCGAGGGGTCCATCCACATTTGGAAACTCCCAAAAAGAATATGATCAAACCACAGAGGTCTGTCGGTGAAGAATACAAGTGAGAGAGAGAGCACCACGATCACACAATGAATGAATATCGACCATGTTTGTTTGACCTTTGTATTTTACATTAGAAAAAGGGGAAATAAAGGATATTGATAACCACTAAGTTATATCCCCCTTTAATCCCACAGTAATGGAATCCATATTGAATGTACGATCGATCCACGGATCAACCTATTAGTGGGTTGATCCGCATTCCTCATTTCGAATGAATGAATGGGGGAAATGAAATCACCTAAAAATAAAAACCTAATTTAGATTTGATAATCGGCTTCTAGGGATTTCTTTTTTCATTTATGATCAGTTGATGATCAATATCGATCCACGACTCCATCGTCATTGGCAAGGTAATTTAATGAAGAGGGGGTGTTCGCTAACATTATTCCTTCAGATACTAATGGACGTCTACTAGGATTATGCCCATAATATAGTATCAATGTCATGGTATTAATTTATGGAATTCCTTTTAGATTTTTTTAAAGCTAAGTTGCAGCGTTTCCATGTTGTTTTATTTAAGTAGTGAAGCAGCTAAATCACCGATGAATTGTAGTGTCACTATATGGAGTTTAAAAAAATAAAATAAAATAACTTCGTAAGTTTTATATAATTTTATTCTTTTAAAAAATCAAAAATTATTTTCATCACTCAACCCTTTCCAGACGAGGTTAATCCCCTCCTATGGTAATGTCATTGTTCAGGATGCTACTGTTCTATTGGATTTTTGATCCCTACAACAATTTAGATATTACTAAAAGAACACATAAATGTTATAAAATTTCAAACATTCCATCCGATTCCCCAGGGCCTTGGAATCAGGTTCTATATACGTTATTTGTTTCTTTATAATCTAAATCATTTTGAAAAAAAATTACATTTAAATTCATGGACATTGCATTCTCCCCACTATAGGGATTTATGTCCTCGAAATCTAAAACAAGGGGTAACAAAAAATGGTGATACTGAGCAAGAATCTGAGCATCCTGATCCCATGTTTCATCCTAAAGATTGTTCTGCTTCCCGATCATCCAATACCTTTCAGGAATTCGGAAATTGTTCCATTAATCGGATATATGATCGACCACTACCTCAATTAGGATTCCCGCACCAGCACCATGCGTCATCCAGTATCCCCGAGAATTTGTGTAGATGTTGATGTCTCAAATGGTCAGTTGGACTCCATTATCATTGATATTGAAGTAGAGCTCCGCTGGAATCAAAAGGTGTATTACAAATCTTGGGTTCCTTTCTATTTTTGTTGTCATCATCTGGGTTCTGATTATTATAGATGTTGTCAAAGTTGTTCTGGTGGCATGGTTGTAGCTGCTTATGACAACAGGATGAATCATAATGGTAGAGGTGGGGATGGCCTCCCTTCCATTGTTCAGAACGAATTGATTACGTGCAATCCAGAAGTTGGTGAGGTATAAGAGCATGGTGATATGGGTTTCAATAAGACTATTCAAGACTAGCCCCCTGTTAAAACTGTTGAAGGGTTTGGAGATGGTTCTGTCGGTTCTTGGAAGGTTAGTGGTACGTCTGAGGATGTCCAGTGTTCAAATGGTGCTATACTTAAGAAACTAGTTACGAGCTTACCTCCTGACCCCAGGGTATCAGAGATCCTCAAAAGTCTATGGAGAAATCTGTCAAGTCCTCTGAATAGTAAATCATTTACTCAAGGTTCCCAGACATGTGTGGTGGTTGAAGCATCTACGGACTTGTAAAATGCATAGTCTCAGGACCCGGGGTACTCTAGAGGAGCTGCGGTTCTAAATTCCACAGTTGCAGTGTGTCTTAATCCTTGTACATATGCGGAGGTATTGAGTGTGGTTGAATTCAACTACTATGAATGGGTTGTTCCTTCTACTAGAAATGGTAAGCTCAAGGATGGTCAATAGTGGGAGAAGCCTTCACATGTTGTTGGAAAAAAGTTGATTAATAGTCATAGAATCAACCTGGAGAAGATGTTGTCATGCCTCATCGTAAACACCAAATTTGAGAATTTATGTAGTCAGGGATATCTTGATGGAAACACTAACTATCGCAAATAAAATCAAATATTATGAATATGGACAGCATGCAGATGACACTGATTTTAAAGAAGGTAATAAAGGACTTTACAATCAATGGAAAATGAAATGGTATAAGGGAAATAGGGACCCAGGGAGCTATATAGTTTCTAGGAAGCTGAATCTTAAGGGTTGTAAGGACTACTCCGATCATCCTAAACCGATGGAGACAAGATCAGCTAAAAAAGAGGATAAAATTATGGGGAATGAGATTCAGTAAGAGGTACGAGAGGAGGCTCAACATGTTGGCGCCACATAGCCGCAACTATATGTGAATGGAGCATCACAGTCAGATGAAGTGGAAGTGCATCTGTATTTTGAGGATACATGGCTGGTGAAGGGGGATGTTATTTCCCCTAGACAATAATTTCAGGTAGGTTCTCTAGAAGGCTTTTAGTGCCTAAAGGACAGGGATCCAGAAACTCATATGATACTAGTCATTCATTATGGTGAAGAAATGAAAGAGGATTTCCTAGTGATCAAGGAGGAGAGGGAAGACGTTGAAAAATGATGGAAATATTGATTCAACAAGAAGTGTCCAGTTAGCAAGCAGAATGGATTTCAAAGAAAGATTGTATATTGATTAGTGGCTTCAATTTGGAGATGATCAATAAAGCAGAATATATGAAATCTTTGGAATACCTTGCAAGGCACTATGAAGACAACATAGAAAAATATCCAGACTGTCAGGTAAGTTACTTCATTTGGAAAGTGTTGAGGGAAAGATATTCTAATTTCCTTAAACTTGTATTTAACAAATCATCAGTTTCCATTGTTGGTTGAACTTTGTTAGAGTGTTCCCACTATCCCCTTAAAAGTGTTAGAAAATAAAAAAGTTAACTTAGATGAATGACCCCCTCTTTTTGATCCTCTATCTCCACTGGGAATTCCGCAAACGCTTCCCCATCGTCAATGTCCATGTCTTCCCTATCGATGAA
This sequence comes from Viscum album, assembly GCA_963277665.1. Lineage (NCBI taxonomy): Eukaryota > Viridiplantae > Streptophyta > Magnoliopsida > Santalales > Viscaceae > Viscum > Viscum album. Next base: position 1,306,199,242 of record OY728128.1, read on the forward strand.
GTGTGATGGCTCATTCACATACCTCCTCAACTGTGACATGTAAAATATGTCATGCACCTAATGCATCTATGGGGGTAGAACTATGTAGTATGCCACCTCACCTACTATACTCAAAATCTAAAAAGTGCTGATGAATCATTGAGAAAACTTGCCACCATGGCCAAATAATTTTACACTACATCGAGGAGAGACCCAAAGAAACACATGGTATCCCTCCTTGAACGCCAAGGGTCTTCATTTTCTATCAGTATTGGACTTATGAAGGCTCATTATTGTCTTCATTTGCTGCCTGATGACATGTACCTTCTCCATAGTGGCATGTACCAACTCTAGGCCCATGAGTGCTGACTCTCTAGGGCTAGTCCAACAATATGTCTACCTACAAGGTCGCATGTACAAGGCCTCTAATGGTGCCATATTAATGGTTGAGTGGTTGCTGTTTTTTTGGGTGAAATACACCTAGGGTAGTTGATCCTCCTAACTACGCCGAAAAAGGAGGATGCAAGCACGTAGCATGTCCACTAAGTCCTGTATGTTATTCTCCATTTGGTCGTCTGTCTATAGGTGAAAGATTGATCTCAAATGAATCTAAGTCCCAAAAACATCTTGTATACATCCCACAACTTGGATGTAAATCAATCATATCAATATAATACTATCGTCGATGGGAATCCATGGAGTCAAAATTCCTCTTGTACATCGGGGCATCCTAAAATCTCTACTGAATCATGTTTCTGAATCTCTTGGAAGTGGGCCAACATATTGAGTCATCCAATGATTAACCAGATGGTATCATTCCCTATGTACATATTGGATAGTCCCTCCCTGAAGTCCATTGATATTTCCTCCCACTTCGACTTTATCACCTCAAGGTGTTGAGTCAAACCTGCAAGAATGTGATGCTCGACCTTCACTTGCTGACAAGTGAGGCATCCATAGACAACCTCTACTATGACCTCCTTCATCCCCAAACACAAAAACTAACATCGGAGGTCCTAATATCTTTTCCACAACTATACTTACCTATAAAGGGGATGTATTGAAATCCCTCACAACCTCCTCCCATTACGTTTTTGGTACATCTATGCTGCCTTTGAAGAGAATGACATACTCCCCAGCATTTGAAGAATATCTAATGTGAGGCCAACTACTTTGAGGCCTCATTCAGTAGTTTTGAAATTATTCTCTGGCTGAGGGGATCTTCCACAACATTACCCTTCCCAGTAGTATAGATTATCATGAAGTCATAGTCTTGGAAGAATTCAACCCAACATTGATGTCTCAGGTTCATATCCTTTTGAGAAGGTATATACCTTATAGTGTTGTGGTCTAAGTAGATGATAAATTTCCCACCCATAAGGTAGTGTCACCACAGCTTCAATGTAAAGACTACCACCGCCAAATCGTGATCATGGGTCATGTAGTTCTACTCGTGTGGTATCAATTGTCCTGAATAATAGGAAATCACCACTTTCCCCTTCATTAGAACACATCCAAGACTGGTACATGATGTGTCATAGAACACCACATACTTGACAACCTCATCTGGAAATATCAAGATTGGGGGCTCATCAAACTCTATCTCAGATGATGAAAGATATCCTAACACATCTCTATCCATATGAAAGGTTTACCATTTCATTTCTAGGCTCTCATGGAGGTTTTTAATCTATAAAAATCATGTAAAAACCTCCTATTGTACCAAGCATATCCATGTAATGTACACACCTCAGTAGTGTTCTTGTGTGGCTCCCATGAAAGCACCGCTCTATAATCATTGTATTTACTGCAACTCTTGCCTCCAAAATGATTTTTTCAACAATGTGGACCTCTAATATATATAAATTAAACTTTTAGAGCTTCTTGTAAATTTGTTCATCTCGGAATAAGTCTAGCACAACCTTTATGTGTATCGCGTGCTCCTCCTTAGACATTTAGTATACCAGGTTTTCATCAACAAAGTTAACTAAGAACGTGTCTAGTTATGACTGAATGATCTTGTTCATTTGTCCCATGAACACTATTGGGGAATTCATTATTCCAAATTACATCATTATGTACTTATAGTGGTCATATATACATCTGAATGTTGTCTCCAGGATTTCCTGTACCCGTACACGAAGCTAGTGATACCCTGATCTGAGGTCTATCTTCGAGAACCATCCCACACCATTTAGCTGATATAAGGTGTCATATAGGCTTGGTAGAGTATACATGTTCTTCAAGTTCACCTTTTTTAGTTCTTAGATGTCCACACATAACCTCAAGATCCTGTATGACTTCTTGGAAAACCAAAATAGGGATGCCCATAGTGAAATGTTTGGTCTCCCAAAGTTCTTCTTCTGCATGTTGTCCAATTATACCCTCTCTTCATGAAGATATGAAAGAGTTATCTAATAGGTCAATGTAGATATAGTTTTCTTCTTATGGTGCAGTTCAATAAAGAATTCAACCGCCTATGAGGAGGTAATCCTGCAACATGCTTAGGGAATATATCCTTATAGTAGTCCACCACTGCAGGAAATTGAGGACTCTCCTCGTCCACCACACCGTGGGTAAGGCTAGATAATTGGTGAGTAATCTACTACACAATCCCCTAAGAAATTTCTCCTTAAACTGTAAGAATTCTCATTTCATTGGTAAATGAAAACTTGGTCTCATCTTCAAAGACACACCATACTCTATGCCTAAAAAAGTCATTATGAGCATGGACTGTGGAAAATCACTCCATAACAAGAATAATGTCATAATTTCCAGATTCCTTTACTAGGATATCCTATACAAATATATCTCCCCAAGAGAAATATCACACTGTAGGCACTATTGCGTGATCAATAAATCTCCTCCCATAGGATTCATTATGCTTAAGGATTGAGGCAACGCTTCCACCGATATCTCCGAGCTACGAACAAGGTCTGTGGCAAGGAAATAGTGAGTGTAACCTTTTTCTATAAGAACTATAGCTATGTTAGAGAATACATAGATTGTAACTCTAATCATCTTTGGATCATTGGGATCATATGACTCTATTGCCCGATTCTAGGTATGTCCCTATAAACAGGCTCCCAGTGCATGTGGTGGATCACCTAGGGGTGGTGGTGAAAGTACCTCGAACCTTCTCTCACCATATTCTTCACTAACTTCTCCCCTTCCATATCTTCCACCCAGTAGGCCACCCTACCCTAACCTCTTCCTCTACCTCGGTGGTCCCTTGAACATCTAATGGTCGACTGTATGGAGATTCATGAAATCACGAGACACATGTCCTCGATCAACGAATGGGTATAACACGTTTTTCTTATACTAACTCCCTCTATCTTGGAATCCTTATATTGTCGTCCTTGTGTCTTGTGGTCATTCGTAGGAAGGACTTACCCCCTAGTGTCTCTCAATCTTTGGCCTACTACACACTTCCAAAGGCTACACTACCTAGTGTCTACGGTACCTCCCACTACCCATGCTAGCTTTCCCAGGAAGCTCTCCATAGGTAGAGAACACTCAAGCTCCCCAGTCAGATTAATGGTGCTAATAAATATCATTGATTCCCTAATATACATTCATATTCCCTTCTCAAATGTATGGGACCATAAAAATGTTTCCCAAAACATGTCGGTGGGGTAGTGATAAAGATCCATGAATTTCATCGAGTACTCCACTAATGATTGGTTTCCCTGTTGCAGGTACAGTAGCTCCTTTATGCGCACCAAGTGTAACATCACTAGAAAGAACCCATCCATGAAGAGGTGAGAAAAATTATACCAAGAGAGACTCATTTCATCATTCATCCATATCGTTATACACTACCACTGTCCCGCTGATCCTCGAAGAAGGTTAGCGGCTAGGAATTCTATATGATCGGGTGATTTCCTCACAAGGAGGATGACATGTGTAACTTCTTCCAACCAATCATTAGCTACCTGGGGTATTTATAACCCCTAAATTTTAGAGTTATCTACCTCTAAAAATCATGTACTCCACTGAGCCTGCATGGATCCTCTACTGGTAGAGCTGGTCGCAATTGTTGATCGACGGGTGGTGGTATCATTGGTGCACCATGCGGTGGACCAAACTCTGGTACCAGTCCCTATAACAATTCCGGATCTCAAGACGTGCCATACTCATGGTCATGAAATAAAATCATGTATGGATAACTTCTTGGGGGAATCCTAATATATATCAAGATGAACCACGACCCATGGAGTATACCTGTTGAGCTGACTCAAGAAGGAAACAATGACACACTCAAAATCTGATATGATGCATGTAAAATATGTTTCCCTGAAACTAGTGTTTCCATGTACCAAGTTGTAAAGTAGGTTTCCAAATTTAGGGTGTATGGATACGTCGGCTACCACCCCAACACTAGAGTCCCTAGCCTAAAAAATGAACTTGGAACACATAACACTATTTCCCCAAACCAACCTCACAAACACTCATTCCCAGTGTGCAATCGAACCTAATCATTGTTACCACTGTATCACAATACTTCCCTGAGGGTTCCATGCCATGAATCCCCAATCCCGCCTCCAATAGGCTAGGGGTTGGTGTCTAGAACCGAGTAAAAATATATCTAACTTGGTAGGCATTGACTATATACCTGTATCCACACACATGATGCTGAATAGTAAAACGCTATGTAAACCATGCATGAAAACAACTAAGGATAACACACGAGAGTGAAATAGAAAAGTAAAGTACAAAAGGGTGACCCACAAATGAATAGAATCCAACCAAAATGGTAGATTCTATAACAAAAATACTATAACACATCTGAAGAAAACCCTACAAGAAGGGTAGGTGAAGGATAACTGCCTGAAGCCAGAGGAGTACACCGCATCATTCTAATTTCACGGGCAACCACTTGGTCCTAGACAACATAAGTCATTGTAAAAAAAATTGGTAATTTGCATAAGTCACAGCATGTGCGGGAAAAGGCCATGTAGGGTTGAGTAAAAAATTACTCAGTAGGATTCCCTGAAACTACAAAAAAAAAATAGCATAAAGGAAAGAACATGATATGTATATTTAGCTCACAGAGTTATAAGTATAAATCCATAAATCAGAGATTACTAGAAATAATCACAAAAAACATAGTCTTGATGAGGCACCTAGTCCGGATGAGACTCTCATCCACAATGAGTCACTTAGGCCTGATGAGTCACATAGAACCAATGAGTCACTCAGACCTGATGTGTCCCACGGATCCAATGAGCCACATAGACCCAATGAGTCACATAAACCTGGAGAGACATGGTCTTGTAGTCTTGTTTATATCTAGTAACATAGACTCTGTATCACAGGTATCCACCAGATTCTACTTGTAGCTCATTTGTTCAGGGATAACGTACTCTTCAAGACAAAAGTTGAATGCTGACTTCAATGAAAACTCACTTAGAGTATCTTAGAAGGAAAACCTCATTGCAAGGGTACCTATGCCACAAAAAATCTACTCAAAAGAACAAACAGTTTGAATGTTATAAGAAATTTAGGGAAATGGGGTCAGTGTGATCAGAGTATGGTCCAACCCGGGTGGACATACACGACCCGACCCGACCCAGTTCATGTGGACCCCACCTTCTGGGTCTGGACTGACCCATCAGGTCTAACCCAACTCACCAGGTTGTCTCAGACCACTAGGTTCGCCCTGGCATGCAACGCTGGCCCATCCCAATGTCAACTCGCCTGCCCAGCCCAACTCTATAGAGCATGCCTATTTTCTCCACCCAGGATGTGGTAGACGCCACATCCCTATCTGTTTAATTTGAGGTGTCTGCTGCATTTGATGCCGAGGTCCACCACACATCCACTCTACAGCGGTTCTCATGGAATCCCACTATTGTGGTCCCACTAGCCTACGGTACCCCTGACCTATCCACAGAAGCTACTGGTGGCCACCTACCTGTGGCCTATATCAGCCTCCCTGAGGTCGTTTCTGGGGGGATCTCTTTCATCAAGAGTCAAGTCAACAAAATATGCTATTGGGTGGTTATCCAGCCATGTGTCGCCATGAGCCACTGCCAGTGCTGCCGCGTGATGGTTTTGCTAGAGACTCTTCTTCTACGAGTCACCACCATCATCCTGATGGACCATTTTTTGAACTGCGAGCACCATCACGATCAACGGGTCACCATCTCCGCTATCATGACCTCCAAATTATCTATCTGTCAACCTAAGGGGCCATGCCACATTTTTAACCTCTCGGAATGAATCTAAAGTGACCATGGTGGTCCATTAGTGAAGAACACAAGACAGAGAGAGAGAGAACCATGAACACCCATGGAATGAGTGTTGGCCTTTTTCGTTCAACCTTCATTTGTCCTATTAGAAAAACGGTAACTAAAGGATAATAATAACCACTATAGTATACCCCCTTTAATCCCATAAAGATAATAGACATCTCTCATACATGATCAATCTGTTGATCAGTCTGTTAGTGGTTTGATCCACGTTTTTTTAGAAATAAAGAATTTGGTAAATGAAATCACAATGAAATATACCCATACTAGGGATTTTATCATTCTCTATTGTATATTTGTTATCGTTGATGATCTAATGAAGAGAGATCTTGATCCATGCCTCCATCATCATTGTTGAGGTCCATCGAATATAAGGGTTGGGTTCAACAACGTTATTCCCCAAAATCATATGAGAAGTCGACCAGGACCGTGCTCTTGATCTCATATCCAAGTCAAGATATTAGTTGACGAAATTCATTTGAGAATTGTTTTTTAAACTGAGTCACATAGTATCCATGATGATTCGTTTAATAAGTGAAACAGTTGAAATTTCGCTATGTTCAGGCATCGCTACAGGGTGTTTAAAAAATTAAAGTAAAATAACATCAATTTTTCTATTTTCTTCCTATAAAACATCGAAGATGAACTATTTCTATTGACCTGTGATGGTCGAGGCTAAGCACCTCCTAAGGTAAAGTCATCATTTTGAAGAAATGTTCCCATGGGATTTTTTATTTTATAAATGGTTAGGATGTTATTAAAACTATGCATCCACACAAAAAAATGATTAATCATTTATATCGGGCTCCCTGGGCCTCAGAATCCCTTGTCTTCATAGCTGATAGTTTTGAAATATTCCATATAAATTTTAAAAAAATTACATTGAAATTCATGGACATTAAAAATAAAATTACTCATTATTTCATGGAATAAGATAAGTTTTATTTATATAAATGGAATTAAATTTTCAGAAATTGATGTATGGCCAGTTTAACCAATCATTCATCATAAAAAACTGTGCTTACTTAGGTTAATCACAAGGGTATATAAATCCCTTATCCCATAAATATTGTAGTTGTTTCATTTGATCCACTAATTCCATTGTAGTCATCCTATATAGATTTTTTCATATAGGCTACTCATTAGAGATGAGATCAATGGAAATCTCTACCCCGAGCTCTGGTGGATGTCCAAGTAGTTTTCAAGAATCACATAAATATATTATGAAAAAATAGGTATATATTTTATTAAAATGGTACCTTTCCCATTCATAGATTGTGTATACTAATCATCTCTAAAAATTTCATATAGATGAATACACGATGTCAGTAAAAACATTATTTAGAAGATGTAAAATCCCATATATATTTAATAGATCCAATATCTGATTTAAAAATTGTAATATCCTTTTCACAGTAATAAATTTTTTCATTATAATTGTAAATCCAATCCATACCAAGTGTTATATCTATGTGAACAATAGTTATAAAAATAATGTTTTCAAATGGGTTTTTCCTATGTATAATAATGGAAAAATTCTGACATGTCTTTATTATAATAATATTCCCAATATAATACATGATTAACAATACACTTATTATTCTTATATGAAAATATGTATTTTTTTGAAAACATGGATGATATAAGAGTTTCTAAAGAGACATAATAAAATGAATCATTATAAATATTTGTGTCTAAAATAAAATTAAATTCAACAACATATTTTGGAAGCTCAACCTCAGTTAGAATGATTATATAATTTTATCCTTTTAGCCATGTATTTTTTTATGAAAAACTCCAATAATTTTTTAGGTATTTGTCTGAATAGAGCTTCATATCTTAACAGTTGAAGCATTGAATATTTACAGATTTTGGATTGTCCATTCAATCATGATCATGGTGGTTGTTTTCAAGAGACATAAAAGTATCTCATTCCCATAAAGAATGTTTCACGGTGTTTTTTCCACATATATTACAAGTAATACTTTTCGTCTTTCCCTTATTCCCTTTTACAATATTTTTTTAATAGTACTCGGTCACTTACATCTATTTTTATTTTCCTTAGAGAACATAATATTTGGATATTTATTTCACATTATTGATGTAACATGATATAATATTCTCATATATATATATATATTTACTAAGTGAATAACCCCCCTTAAAATCTATGCTTTATTCTATGAAAACAAGAGGTCCATATTAATTCTTATATTACATATATAATCCACTAATAGAGTTTATAACCTTGAATAATTAACATCACATTCAGCATCATACTTTAGATGATAAAATGTAATGATAACATTATCACTTTTAGTACATTCCCAATTGAGAAATGACTTCTCTAGAGAAGTAATCCATTTATTAGATACTAATGGATTAGTTTTACCATTGAATGATAGAGTTTGTATCACATGATGTAGTCTAACAATCTTGCACCATGTTATGAATTAGTATGCTTCTCTATATCGACAATATTATTGGTCCTCGCATGATAGTGATTCCCAAATAGAGATATAATTTTTTTATCTCTATCTCTAGGTTCATAGTATATCTATATAGTTTAATACCTTAACAAGTTGTGTTTATTGATATGGCTTTTATTCCATCTATTATGAAACTTTTTTAAAATGTAATATATCGAATTTTTAAACAACCTTTATAAATTTAAATGATATTATATAATTATATATATGCTATAACCCATAACATAAATTTATAATTAATGTATATATAATATCATTATAATAAGATTACTATATTTTTTAATATCAAACAATCATTAATATATTTTCATGTAATTCATATTAGATAATAAGGAAATTGTGTGTCCACCAAATGCATAAACCACTAGGAGTGTCTTTCTAGGAATGCATAATTAGGGCTACTCATTGTGTGTAAGTTATGATCGAGTTAAAACCCAATATTCCCCTCTCAAAGTTATTAACCCTTACTGAATCAATCAAGAAACTATATAAACATTCAAGAATGTATTGAGAGAGATGTAATTCCCTTAAAAACCACATATTCACTACATTACCAAAAAAACATATTATATTATCCAATACATAGGCTTATACTTTTTCTATCATAGGTATATTTTATTTAATCTCTATTTTCCTAAATTTAGTCCCCAAGGATTATATTAAAAATCCTTTTATAACAATTGTAACACCAAAATATTTGTAGCCTAGATAAGGTCATTATTTTAACACACTAATACAGTATAGGGGGATCACATCCTGAAGGATCATATAGTTATTACTTAGAGACGAGAAACATACATGACTCACAAATTACACATGAAAAAATGAAGTAAAACATCTAATTGTTGTATGGAAATTATAATTTATTATATTATATCCAAAAAATCAATTAAATTACAATTCATTATTTCTTTGGGAAAATAATAATGAATAACGGAAGTGAACATATTCTCATTATGAGAAAACATTAAAAAATCTATCAAGAATAATTAAATAATGAATAATATGTTAGAGATAAACAATAATCAGATATTCTAGAAAAATAAAATCAAAATGGGTGATATATCATTAGCTCAAATAACAATATAACTTATAACATGGATAAATAATATAATATCCCAACCCTCATCAATTTTCATGGGAAGAGGCCGAGGTGTGAAAATGCCTTGGGTGACATCCCCAAGACACTAATTGTTGGAACATAATTTTATGGGACTTCATAATAAAATGGGGGTTTATTTTCCATTTTCAAATAAAACAACCAATCAAAAATCACTAAAACCAAAAAATATAACTATGATGAATCATTATAGAATACAACTCATGGAAACAAAACCAAAACAAACTATATTAAAGTATAGTGTAGAAACTATGACCAGAAAACTCAAAAATATTGTAGACATCATCTTTGAAACTCCCAGCATCCTCTATCCTCCTATTCCACATTCCATGCCCAAATTATCATGATCCATCAATAAATAAATGATATAATGTTATTTTACTTGTTTTTTAATATATGACATATTCAAATCCACAAATGTACCCATGCTGGTCGTGAGTATAAAACTTAGTAGTATTTTCTGAATGACTTCCAAACTCACACAACTATAATAGACCATGTTAGTAAATTCACAAAAAAAACCATATAAATTAATTTATGTTAAAACATAAAATATATTTCCAAACAAACAATTTTCTATAGAACGAAACCAAAACAATTTATTATATCTTGTTTTAACAAACTATTTTGAATATTGATTTCACACATCCACACATTCATACATAGTTGATTGTTCCATTATCCTCACCATTATCTCATTGATCAACCAAGTCATTACAAGGAAACTATATCCCCAAGTGCCCTAATGGTACACCCCAATTCTACAGGGTCACATCATTGCACCCCAATAGTACATGCCCCTTATTTAGTGTCACATAAATGAAATGAACTCACACCAACCATATATATCAAAATAAAAAACAATCCATTTAAATAAAAATTTATTTATAAAAACAATTCTACAAATAAATTTCCATGAATTTAATATATCAAGTAATTTAAATTCATCATTTAAAAATCATGAACCAAAACACATTCCATGAAACAATCAGATTGACCAATTTAACAAAACCATAAATAATGTTATTTTCCAAAAAGAATCATACATTGGTTTTAAATTAAAATTCATGAAATTAAATAAATTTTAAATCAAATCCCGCATTCAATTTGAGACGAGTCAAGAGTGAAGCCACCTTCCTCTCAATGTTTGCTGAAGACGTAGAATGAAACCCAAAACTCAAAAAAATGGATTGAAAATACATTATACAACCTTATATATAATTCCTATTTAAAAAACAACCATATCTCATCATGATTAACCTCACACAACCTAAATATCTCCACAAAATATTAGATCCAAAATCCAAGAGATGGAATCATAATAAGACTAAGGATGATTTAAAAGAACAATCACATAAAAAAACCTACAGAGTACCTTAATTCACTTTGGAATCACTCGCGAATCAAGATGAAATGTCTCCATAGACATAGTAGGTAGGGATATCATGAATTTACTTATTTAGGAAAAAATGAGGTTTAGTGGGTAGATCAAGAATGATCACCAAATTCCATATTTAATTTTTTATAGTACATAGTTATGGAACATGTCTAGGAAACAGTGTACTATCCAATCTCTTCAAACCCAATTCAAATGGTTATCTTTCACATTTAGACAATACTTGCTCTAACAATTCTAAAACATTATATCCAAAATATTATAGTCTCTCTAGATTGGGGGTGAGGTATTCTTAAAGAGTGTTTCTAACCATGTTCATACTTAGTTACTACAAATTCAGTTTCATAGTTTCCTAATATGAGTTTCATGGTTTCTACTGACCATGCTCAAAACAATCTCTTCATAAAAGTTCCAAGAATATATCCAATATCCGCCAAACCTCCCAATATATAACCCAATAAATATATATACATATAATACATAAATGAAGGGTTAATAACCGTGAAATGAGGGTGATAAAGTCTCCCCACCATTTTTTTTTTCTATCCATATAATGCTGAAAACCTCCATTGTCCCAAAAGAGTCAGTGCCATTTCTCAACCATTTTCTTCTCAAATTCCCAAATTTCTTCTGGAATCAGAAATTGTCTCAAAAAATCCATCAGTTGAGTATTGATTTTCACATTCAATGAGTTCTCATTCTTATCAACAATACACACTAGCACATGAAAAAATAGACATCTATCTCGTGTTATTTATGATCCCTTAAATTCACAGGCACAAGATCTTGCTGACACATCTTCAATTGAGATACATGAAACATATTATGCACATAAATGAACATTGATGGAAAATCCAACTGATATTCCACCTTAATAACCCATTCAATTACCTCAAAAGTGATAATGTTTCAAGTTGATATCTTTCACTGTTTCCCAAAATGATGATGCTCAAAACTTATAGAGATCCACAAGAACACATGATCACTCACCCCAAATGAAAAGGGTCTTTGAGGATGACTTGAATTATATTTATCATGACTCTAACCCATATAAATTCTTTTTCTGAGGAATTTAACATTATACATGATATCATTCATTATTTATTCTCCAACCAATGATGTCTTAGCTATTTAAAAACAAAAAAATGAATACTCATAAGGACTCCCATAAACTTATTCACAAAAAACATATATATATATCAGGGCCTGATAAAAAAAATTTATGATAAATCCACTAATGGTATGTGCTACTCCCATGATCCACCAAAATAATTATTTGAATCCATAATTATATCTTCCAAATTTTCTATCATACATTTGCATTTTCCATCCATTTGAGAATGATTATCTATAATCCTAATAAATTGAGTCCTATGTAATTTCTATAAGCATTTCCAATATTGAAACATAATCCTCATATCTCATACTGATAATATTAAAAGATGTATTATAATCCCCTTTACCACCTCTTGGATATATAGTTTTGAAAAGTATTACCCAATATAAGATTTAAAAATAGGTATTAAATGTGCCAGTATTTTGATCCAATACACTATCAGCCATATGGAATCATGATTATAAACCATCCTTAGTAGAACAGGTTCAAAATACATAGTTATATTCTCCCAACTACACCTAAGAATCGACAATGACTGCAACATACCCACTGGACATTGGTGATCTTCCTTAACATACATACAGGTGAGGCATATCATATTAATATCATATACTTTTATATTGATTTCAGTACACCAAAATATTTCATTAAATACGTTATACATATTCTGTGTTTTAGGATCAAAATCCCTTATAAAATGGTTGTAATAACGATGATGATTTTTGTAACAATCCATTTGTATGACCATTCAGTCACTGAACCTCAAAATGAAACTCCAATTCAATTTATGTTCCTTAATTTTCTCCCCTCCACTAATTCATGACCTCATAGAAACAATTTCAAAACCTCATTATCTAACATTGATGTGAACCCTCTTTCTCCATGTGACTATATCACAGTACACATAAAATTATCCACCACCAAATTTTCATTACCTTGTGAATATGTCATGTAAAATTTATACATTTTCCGATACTAAATACATATTCATTCTCTCATATTCAAATATATTTATAAGAAAATGTGTTTCAAACACTTATCATCAATAAACACCATAAATTTATACGAAAAGATTATATGACACTATGTCTTCAAATCGTGGATTATATCATCTAATTACAAATAGTGTGTTGGGTAGTTTTTCTCAGAAAACTATAAATATTATGATTTATAAGAATAACATGATCTATATATATGAGAACACACCGTAAATTATTTGTCGAAGAATCATAATACACAAAATATTGTGTTCTTGATCTAGAAATATATATATTGCTGCTTACGTAAGGATAACATTAATCTCTTAAAAATAATGTTGACATTCCATGTTCCATTTGAATTGATATTTTCCTTCTCTATGTTTTAATTAGAGAATATAGTTGTGAAAAATAACAAACAAAACATCAGAAATAATTATCCATGTCAAGAAAACTACATATATCAATGTCATTGTTTGGTGGTTTTTAAAATATACAGACCTAAATCTTATTTGGATCAATAGAAACTACTTCTTAATTTTTAATATGTCCAGGGAAAAATATGTCTTGCATCTAAAAATAAAACATTGAATGTTTGGAATACAAATGAATATCTCGTAATAAATCAAAAAATGTCAAAAAAATTACTCACACATTAAAATTTTCTAAGAATATACTACTATGACATCGACGAACACCGCCAAAAAAAGATTCCATATTCAATTGAAATTTATGATTCATAAATTCCATAAATATATTTTTGGCATACTTTAGTCCAAAAGTCAAAACCACATACTCATAAAGGTCATGCCTACTCTTGAAGGATTTTTAACAATATTCTCTTTCTAAACCTGTCGTTAGTGATATCTTGAATGCAATTAAATTTCAAATAACCACTATGATCGCATTTATTGATCAAATAGATCATTAATGAATGGAATAGAATACCAATTTCGTAGAATAAATATATTAATTTTATGATAATAAACACAAATCCAAATAGTTTTATTGTCATTGTTTCACAAAATGGGTGGGTACTTCCAGCATAAACATACTCAGATAAATGAACCATTCAGTTTCCAACTGTTATTATTTTTCATTCAATTCATTTAATTAATTTTTTAAAATACAATAATATGGAAGTGATAGAGGACTATTCCATGGTAAGAGATCGATGATAAATATAACTTTTTTTGTGGGCGGAAACCATGGGAATTTAATTACAAAACATCAGGAAACTAATCTAATATTTATAGAGAACTACTATTCAGGATATCATCCATTGATGTAAAGTTAAAATATTCTATATAGTGTGAGATAGTTCCAAATATTGGGCGAAAACATGTGTAACCATAACATAAATCTTATTCTCCTCTGAAGAGTTGATCAAAAACATTGTCTGTTTTACAAAAAAACTTTGGGAATAATATTCAATGTTGCATTTTAACATTATCAACCAATCCATATGTAGGATTATTTCAGAGACATCCATATCAATCCAAGTGAAATCCCAAATCGATTATTCCACATAATTTTTTATTGAGCATGAAATTAAAGTAAATATTCTATGTATTCTTTTTCCAAGATGATATTTATGTTTAAATAATGATGACATTATCTCAACATGAATATACCAAGGATAAACTACATGTTGAGAAATAAACAAATGAGACTCACCCATATTAATCAATGATTTCATAAGGGTGGAATTCAAAATAATCATAACTCTCACTATCAAAGGTCCATATTGATCATCTACAATTACATTATAAATTCCAATCAATTTCATACTCGATACACATTTCACATTGGTAACATTTTGAGCTTTCACTGGTTGAAGGGTCATGACATTCCAAAAATCAACATGGATTCCTAGGTTCTTCTGAGAAGATCTATTTTGTTCTACTCTTCCCATCAAAGGATATGATACCTGAGAAACATGAGATATTTCCCTAGTACACGAACTTGTATCACTATGAAAATAGATATAGAAATGTCCCATCTAGTTGCAACTGTGACATTCCCAATGTGGTGTCATGAAATATGTTTTTAATATTATCAAAATGTGCACATTGAAAATATCACATCTTACTATTTTTTAGGAGGAATATTAAATAATCCTGATATTTGATACTATGTAATAATAAAACCTTGTAAATATGTTTCATCCTTCTTCTTATTCCTAGCATTAATGTTCTTATGAGTTCCCATAAGTATCAACATGATTTCTTAACCTGTGTTTAATATGATGTCTCATTCTTCCATTTTCACTCTTTTGAACATTTAAATATAATAAGTTATGAAAATCATATATATATTTGATTAGATTTATTTCCTTTACCTAGTTACACAATTTTGTTCCCTAAAAAGTTTAACTCACAAAAACATCCTATAAAAACTAGGCACAATTCATAAATTTATCCACATATTATTTTTCTAATACATTATATTCATTCAAAAAAAAATTCAGTCAGTGTAGAAATTATGAACATTTCATGATAAAATTATTTATTGAATTATTCCTTAAAATACTCCCATGAATTTCCTTGTTCTAATTTAGCATAAAATTCCAAATCCAACCATTCATATGCTAGATCCTTTAGTATATACATTTCTAAATTCACATTCAATTTAGATAATATTATTAGGAAATAGAATATATGATTAACTATATTTATCCACAATTCTTATTTTATTAGTTCGGAATCACAATGAAGGATGTGTGGATTCTTTGATTAGAACTAAATGGAATAACAGACATTCCCTACTTAATACCTTATATTACCTATATCTGTTACACAAAAATACCATACAATACTCTGAACAATATGATTATTCACCTATGGCATAGGTGAAATAAAATTTTAAAAATCTCCCATTGGATTTTTTTTATGATACATTACATGTAAATTTATTAAAAACCAATGAATGAACTATTTTCTCTCACTCTCTAGAAATTAAAGTCTTAGAAATTTGAAATTTACCACAACAAAACTATCCCCACACGACTTTCAAAAAATCCATAATTTTTTCATACCATTTTTTATAATTCTAGTATTCTTTTGAAAATCTAACCATTTCAACTATATTTAAAAATGAAACAATTTTATAAAACTCATTAATATGTAGTCATAATAAATTATTCCACCAAGTGAGAATTAATGACTTTTAATTCATTTTAGACTCTTCTTATCGGCTAATCCCATGAAAATGGGGTAAAAACTCCTATAAGTGTCTCAAAAGAATCGTGTACCCACAGTACCTGGTAAATAAAAATTCATCATAAATTGGTTAGATATGAATTATTATTCACAAAATCTCATTTTAATTCAATTTTTATACCTCCTAACAACCTTAGTCGAGTGCTAAACAATAATTAATTTCCAACTCTTGGACCATACAAACTGATAAGATTTGATACTTCTTGTCCCACACCCATTGTCTTGGAGAGAGTAAGAGGTTATTATATGCCTTAGGTGACATCCACAAGACACAAATTCCTAGTAATAAATTCCATGGGACTCATAAGAAATTGGGGATCAATTTTCCCTTCTAAATATAAAATAACCAACCCAATATCACCATTATGAATCAAAATCTATATGATGAATGAGTATAAAATACCACTCATGAATTAAAAACCAAAACAAACTATATAAGAGTACAATGTGGAAACCAAGAATAGTAATACTCAATATACCAAAGACATAAACAAAGAATCTCATGGCCTTATAAAATGTACAACTCCACATTCCATAACCAAGGAATCACGGTGCATTACTAATGAAATATGATACCTTTCCATTAACTGTGTCTTGATATAAAACATTTGAAAATGCACCAATGTGGCCCAATGGGGGTTGAGTAAAAAGCTTAGTAGGATCCCCACAATTAAATCCTAACTCATGGCAATAGGATAAATCATGTTATCTCAGATATATAAAATAGTTCATAATAATTAAAAGTAGTTTATTCCAAAACTTAAATAATATTTCCCAAAAACAAGAAATTACCCATGAAAGAAACTAAAAAATTATTTCATTTATCTACCATGACATCACAAGGTATCCATATATTAAGTTCCCCAATAGAGCACAACACTTCTATAGGTTCACGACATTGTACTACAATGGTACACACCCCTTCATCTAGGCCACATAATCAAAATGATCTAACAACAATGATATATACTAAAAACCATTCCAATTCATTTTAAAACATTTATTTTCTTCAAAAAAGTTTTACAAAGGGATTTTCATGCATTTAAAATAGATTCATTATTTAAAATCATCATTTAAATATCATGATCCAAACACTTTCCACAAAAAAATTCAATTTAACAATATCACAAACCATCATTATGTAGGTTTTTCAATAATAATCTCTAATAAAAGTTTTTTGTAAAGAAATAATGACACAACAACCTCATTAACATTTATTGAAACTCTTTAAAATGACCTTATATCTCGTTCCCCTTATGAAAAAAATATATCATCATGATGGGAATCACACAATGTGACTATATCCCCAACATATTAGATACATTAATATATGAAAGGGAATAAGAACCAAACTAAAAAAATAATAATGAATGATTACATAACTCCAAAATCAGCCTCCAAAGAACCATGATTTTGCATAGAATCACGGATAGATCAAGTGTAATGGTCTCCAAAACATTATAAGGGAAATTATTACATTAAATTACTTAATTATGTGGTAAATATATTTTTCGGGTTTAAAATGATTGAGATCCACAAATTTATAATCTAATTTTTATTGGTTCTTGGATTGGGTTCTTAATTATGCAGTCCATATGCTAACCACTCACTTGACACATCTTATATACCCACTTCACATAGTTGTCTTGAATGACTATAAAAACTATTTTCTCATCCTAAATAACTCTATCTCCACCATTTCACACTATATCCTCGGTAGTCATATGTTTTGGCCAAACTGTAAGACTAGAAATGCTTCTGTCGAGTACCTACTATTTTAGTTTCACGATTTCTTATGAGGTCATTCACTATTTATAATAACAATACTCATATCATACACCTCTAGAAAAGCCAAAAAATCAGGCTAAATATCTTCCAAACCTCCCAAAACAGACAGTAGTAACTTTATGTACTTATGGTACATAAATGAAGGGTTACATAACATAAGAACATGGATTTATAAAATCCTTATGATGGAAATTATAATCATACCTCCAAGGCCCCATTCCAATAAATCTTTTATAAATAGGATTGTTTTGTACCAACTAACTAAATTGGCATGTCTCGTGAGACCCACTGTTGCAACATATGGATATAATAGAGCTTGATCATTACATTATAAATCCAATTCCTTAATCATATGAATGATATTAAGGATAATTCAATACATAATAAACATAAACATTCATATTAAAAAACTAAGATACATAATGTTAATATTTATTCAGGTAAATCACACGAAAAACATGGTCATAATGTATTCATTTTAATTTGGTGGATGGTATCATTATATTATATCCCTAGAAAAGAATAACATTCCTTTTCGGTTGTTTAGATAGATGAAAATAATTTTAAAATATCAATAAACAATTATTAAGTAAAATATATGTTTCATTTTAATATCAAATACAATAAATATTATATTTTATTGAATATTTTAAATATTTTATTTAAAAAGAACCCTAAAAACATTTAAATTTTTCTTCATGTTAAACAATGATCATGATTTTAAGAAAATAATTTCATAATGAATTTATTAAAACATATATTCCATTCACACATTCCTTAAAAAGATCACTATTTAGAATAAAGAGGAATATTTCTTTTATACATTTTTATATAAAGTCTAAATTGTGTAAAAATTCATTTATTAAATCATGGGTGTTTAGTAAAAATATTATTTAAAATTTTTATCGAAAATGTTAATATGGAAGAAAAGTATTCCCAAATGAGTATAAAATAAATCTTTATTTTCCTTAAGAATATTCTTTCAAATTTTGACGGAATGACGGGATAAAATGGAAGAAAAAAATTTAATTTCAATAAATAAATGGATAAGAATATAATATATGGGGTTTAAGATAAAAACATAAAATTTCTCTAATATAAACATAAAGATAAATAATATTGTCTATGTACGAGATTTTGATATAAAAACATACCTCAGGTCGATCATAATTTATAAGTGATTTTGGGCCCATATATAATAAATTACAATTTAATATAATTCCATGAAAGCATAATATTCATTTTTATAATGCTATCAATTTTTTTCGTATTTTATATCCATTATTAAAAAATTTAATGTTGTTGTATTTTTTTACTTTTTTCTAATATTTTTTTTGGTAAAAATTGAGATGGTTTTTTTTAGATGAAGTTTGAGTTACTTCTCTTCTATATATTGGTCATTATTTTTATCCATGAAAGTAAATAAGGTTTTTATTGTCCAAAGATATTCACAGTTCTATCTATGATTTTTTGAAGGATTAATTCATTAAAATTTATTATAATGTATTCATAGAGTGGTGGTTATACAATGTTCGATATTTTATGTTATGATCAGTCACGAAATGATTACATAATTAATTTATATTTCCAAATGACATCCACTATATTAGTTGTTTGTATGGATAACATTCATAAATCTACCAAATTTTTAAATGGGATATTATCAGAATGAGATGGTCAGATTATTGAAGGAGTAAATATTTTGAGTTTACTTGGTGAACATCATCAGATGAAGGAATATTGTGAATCAAAATAAACAGAGGAATCTAGAGATCACCATATGATGAAGTGTGATTATCGTCAATCATATAAATATGATTTCATTAGATTATGAAATAACTATTTAAATAAAATAAAAATATGAGTTCTTAGGGATGTGGTTTCTAAATAGTGGTAATGTGGACTTAAAGCAATTAGTTGAATAATTAATTGATTCATGAGTTATTATGATGAACAAAGTGGATTTGTTCTTTCACGAATTCCAAAAGTTGTTCCCCCATGTTTTTACACACTAAACATTGTGATAATTTCATTCTCTTCATTCAAAATTTCCAAATATATAAAATGTTTTTGAAATTATTGAAGAGATCATTATAATTGGTAGTTTATGATGTTTTTTAAAAAAAAATGTGACTTCAATTTTTCTAGATTCTTTATTGGTGGTCAAATAAATTATTTGAGTGCGAAATTCAAAATTCAATTTTTTTATTCACCGTTATTTTTTGTATAATGTATGACTGTATAAATTGGTATATGAAAACATTGATATCATATTATTGAGATATGGATTTTTTATCATTTAAATGTGAAAAATTGATGAAATATGTTTTAGATTATGATTTTTTTTTTGACATATTTGAATATAGAAGTGCTGAAATATGAGAATCAGATAGTGGAATGAGAGATGGAGAATAAAAATATAGAGGATTTCTGTAAAGAGATGATGAATAATTTTATGATGTATTTATATATTGATGGGAACCTGATTGAGATTATTTGGAATAGATTAAAAGGTTTCTATATTTCATTAGTTATTATAAAGAATAAAATCATGTATCTGGTAGGACGTAGTAATATTTTACTTCTAAAAGGAGAATGATCATGATGGGATTTGTCCCATTTTCATTCAATTACATTATAAATTAGATATTCATGGATCCATTTGAGTCAATAAAATCTTTGAATAGGTACCCACAATGGGAATGATACATGTAACAAAATTATTCCTTGCATTATTTACATATCCTTCCATTAATGTGAGGCTGCGTAAAAAAGTATGATATTATCAAAACCTAAACTAGTTCTAGATGTCAATATTATGAGAAGGTGCGTTGTACAATATAACCACTAATATACCCCAATCCATCTCAATGTATAATATCTCCTTGGTCATTCAATAGTTATTAAAGTGGTTTTCCTCTATTGGATCATTATATTAATTATCATAAATAATCTTAATAGAATGATCAATAGTGGTATAATTAAATGGTATAAAATTTCATTGTCTCAAAAATAGAAGGATTCCCCATCTTTTATCTCTTTAACTAGAGGGAACCAATATAAAACATTCTGGGATTCCACCCTTGTAGAAATATTCTTCTATGTCATTTAGTGTTAAAATGAATATTGAGGTTAATCGAAATCATTATAATGTTATTATGATGCCCTTATCTAACAATGTTTATATTATAGTGATGGGTCTCAAACTAATGATGGAAAATTAGGTAAATTTTTAATTCATCTTTAAGGGAAATGTAAAATTAAACAAAGTAATGCTTAAAACATGGTGAATAAATTTTAGAGATATCATGATAGAGGATTAATACATTATTAACAATAACCTAACTTATGTAAATAAATTTTATTGAAAAATTAGAGGACTAGGAAAATTCATTGAATATATTACACTTTTAAATAAATTATTTATATAATTTATAGATTTTTTTTATAATATATTCACTACATTATAAGATTCATGTAATTTATCCCTTGTTTACTAACAAACATTATTTCTATGTTGGAAATGATTAATTCACTAACAATACAAAAAATATAAATGTGGAAATTGGTTTTAAGCTATGATGAAGTTTAAAATCCAACAATGGAACATAAGGTACTGGTTCAAAGTGAATAAAAATTAAAATAAGATTATGATAATGTTAATAAGAGGATTTGTTCCCATTTCACAAAGAAAAAATAAATTTATAAAGGTATATATAATGTAAAAATCTTATATTATTGTTTTTAGTTTAGGGGAATCGGATATTTTCAAATAAACCTTACAATGAAAATAGATAGAAAATATGATAATGATTATTTTGAGGAAAAACCTTTGGGGAAGAGTTGTCGTTAAACTTAAAAATAATTTATGCAATCCATTAGAAGTAATAATATTTTATTCAAAATTAGAAAATATAATATATTGAGTAAATGGAACGATTATGACTATAAATTGATTAACTAATGGTCAATTACAATATGAGTTCAAAACCATTATGGGTAACATTTAATGAAATAAAGATACCTCAAATAATAATGAATAATTAGTTTTAAAAAATTATATAGTTCACTTATTTAGATGATAAATTGGGACATATCATGATATAACCAATAGTCAAAAAGAGAGATAGGTAAATTAATAATGAAACTAAAAATTATAATGTTAGAAAAGAATAATTTATCAAAAATGAATATATGTACAATTAATATATGAAAAACCTCAAGTTGAATGTTGTCTATAAGGGAAAATGATGAATTTTATTAATGAAAATCATACTACTATGTAATAATGTCAGTGTAAAACTAAATCCAGAATTCTTGGGATTAAAAATACCATAACATAATTAAATGATAAATTTAGAAATTTCATTAGAGGAAAGGGTCAAAAAAAAATCATAAACTATTATATTAAAAAAAATACACTGAAAATATATATACTAAACATAATAATTCATCTAATTATACTATCCAGGTAGGTTCAAGAATCAATACCGGGGAAAACAATGGTTTAGGGAGAATATGTCAAATATATCTCATCAAAATAAGATAAAAATTACTTCTAGGAGATTCATTCCACAGATCAATTAAAATAATGTACCATAAAGTACAATGAGTCTCAAAATATTATCTCAAGGAACAATCATACATATATATAATATTTATATTAAACATATATGGTTGGTGTATTTGGATATTTGAAAACAAATTAAATTATTATTGTTATAGCATGTCTTTCTCTTGGAGTCATCTGAGACTGTGGGGGATAAGTAATGCAATCATATGAAGTGGCTTCATAAAGATGATGGAAGATTCAAGAGAAAATACATCACAATTTTAAAACTAATCAATGAAAAAAGTTATTTGATTATTGATAGATATCATGATTAGGTATGAGAAACCAAATTTTAATGATGTAGAATGCATTAAAACATGTTAGAATCATGTTACTTGTAAGTTTAAATAAAGGAATATGGTAAAAAGAAAAATATATATAAATATTTTATTCTTAAATTTATTTGAAATATATAAATATGAAATAATGATGTATTATGGATTGTGGTTGTTCCTCACATATGGTTGGTGATTTAAAAATCCGTAAAAACATTTAATAACATGTTGGGGGGAGTTTTCAATTTGATAGAAGGTAGATTCATAAAAATACGGTGAATTGATAGGGTTAAAATAGAATCTTAGAATATAACATCAAAGGATGTTTATTTATGGACATAAACATGGCTTAATTAGTTTTATCCAGCACTGTGATGATGGAAAAGAAGTTATATTCAGAAAATATTTAAGTATCATTAAATGTTTAAGAGATATAAAATGTGTTTCAATGTGAGAAATAATTAGTGGGAATATTTTCGAGATTAGGTTTCCTATTAATTCATTCAATTTGAGTACTAAAGAAGAAAAATTTTATGTTACCGAAGAAATTATCTTCATGGATGTAGAATCATGATCTAAATTTCGAAGGAAGATTTCTAATGAAATATATAGAAAATTTAATAGGGTAGGTTCTAATATTTTCACAAAATTCCAGAATGGAAGGATACAAAGGGAATGTTAGAATAATGGTCAAACATAGTCTACCAAACCTCTTAAGATCAAATATTCATAAATATTTTGGTTAATGGGAAATCATTCAACCAATGATGTCTTTCACTATATTATATTCATTGATTTTTTACATATATGACAAAATTAATGTTCTTAAACATATATCAGAGGCTGAAGATTTTGTAAATTTTTATAGAATTGATGTTTAGATTTATGTAGGGGTATATCTATACATGTTGATAATAGAAAATTGAAATGAGTACACAATTTTTTCTTTTGATTCCTACCACAAATAATATGGAATTAAACAACAATATATTGTTTCATCCAATCCATAACCAAAAAATAGTATCATAAATGATAGATAAATGTTTATTTTATAGGGGATTAAGTATGGTCATTTAATATAAAATTTAAATTTTCCTCTTGAGAGATGATTTAATTACAACTATACATGTTTTAAATATATGTTTTCCTTAATCAAAATGAAATATTACTCAATTGGATATGTTTTTTATGAAAAATACTATATAGATGTAGTTCAAGGATTTTGAAAGTTCATTAATAATGTTGATGAAAATTTATATATATGAATGTTTCCAAAAGAAGTCTGAGATGTAAATTTCATGGAATATTCATCTGATGGGAGAATCTATGAGTGTTGGAATAATTTGGTCAATAATGTGGCTGATTCATTTAATACAAAGATCGTTGAAAAATTTTCTTCCTTATTGAATGTTATTAAATATGATGTGGATGGAGTAATGAAATATAGAGTGATGAATTATATATAACTTAACAAGAAATAATATGAGCAAGAGTTTAACTATTTACATGATAGTCCTAATCATTACAATGATAAGGATAGTATGAATATAGGGAAACACAAAAAGTACATACATTAGAATAAAATGTTTAACATTATAATATTATCCAAAATTAATAGGATTCGGGTCAAGCCAGATATAATTTTAAGGATGAATAGGGAATTTAAATTATCTAATTTGTGTAATTACATTCTGTTACTAAAACATTTAATCATAAATAATGGTAAATTTGTAGAATGAATAGTTGAAATAAATGTTTGAAAACTAATACTTTGGATATCTTTCCTCAACTTAAAGGTAAAAACATAATAAGAAAAAATGGACGTATAGAAATAATATCAATAAAAAAAGGAAATTTTGGATGAAAATATGATATCATATATTCATTGGTTGTTCACAATTATAATGTTTTTATTATTAAAAAAT
This sequence comes from Viscum album, assembly GCA_963277665.1. NCBI lineage: Eukaryota > Viridiplantae > Streptophyta > Magnoliopsida > Santalales > Viscaceae > Viscum > Viscum album. The sequence goes on from OY728128.1 coordinate 1,306,224,398, forward strand.
ATTTTCCCCATATTTTAGGATTTGAAACTTTTGTAATTTTTTTTGATTCTACTCATACAATTATGATTATTATTATATATATGTTAAGTTAGTATTCATGGACATATATATTGAATACTAATTTTATATCGAGAAACCTTAAAGTTTTATACATGAGAAATATGTATCCATGGTGGGTAAAAATAGAAAAAAATTTATAGATTTAAAGAAGAACCTCATTCCTGGTATTCAAAACATGATGATTATCAACTCAATTTTCATATATTTAAAGTGATTTTTTTGAAAACTTTTATGTTAAAGACTTATGCAATGGTACCCAAATCATTTTATTATATAAATTTTATGATATTTTGTTATGATAATCATTGATATTTGGATAATATTGTTAAACATATAAATAGATACCATTAGGTGTTATTGTTCATAGAAGTGAATTTGATTTTGGGGTTATATGTTCAAAAAAGAAAGATACTTCATCCTCTTACAAGACAAATATTCTAAGATGTTATTATAGATGTTCAAAATGGAAGATTGAAAATAATTGATTACACCTATTTATGTTCCTATGAATATTATTAATGATAAAGCTATTAAACATGTAAATCAGAATTTTTTTTGGAAGTTTATCAGATGTTAACTCTCTATTAATGAACCAGGACACAACATTGTATATATTGCATCATTGTGAAATTGATATTATTGTTATTCAATTAAATCACACATTTTCGAAGATAAATAGATTACCCATTTATGGTAAAGGAACATCAAATTCTAGGATGATATATAAATGGATTAAAGAATGGAGCATTGAAGGGATAAGTAATTATAATTGGAAAAGTGATTACAATGAATAAAAATCATCATTAGGTGGATGATTCATTAATAAATAATTGTGTGTGATCTATAGTAGTTAAAAATAATGTTATGTTACATTGATTAGAACAGATGTATAATATGTCACCACCACCCTAGTATGTATCAAAATGATGTGGATAAAAATTTACCTACATGATGTAATATTGAATCCTGGAAATATATTAAAAATTATTTATGATAATAAATAAAAAATAAATAAATCTAATAATCTAGTCCAAAAAATGCATCTAAAACATTTATATTAAATTTCATTTCATCAATAAAAGGTGTTATTAACGGAGATATAATTCTTGACTATATTCTAATGACATTATAAATTGGTGATGTATTCAACCAATATTTTATATGGGAATTATTTGATGAATTATCTCAAAAAATACATGTATAGCCTCTACTACTTTCATAATGAATATCTCGATTAACCCCATTTCTCATTTGATTATGTTTTCTTAGGGAGATGTCAATAGTAACATTATAATTTATATTTTTCAATCTAAATCTAGTGCTATCATATAAATGTTTTGTTTAGTAGTATCATGTACAAAACAATTAATGAGTGGATATAATTCCTAATGGTATGAAAAAAACCATATGGAAGAGGAAATTGTTTGATAAAAATTGAGAAAATAGTTGTTGATAATTTTCCAAAACAATTTAAATTGGAAGATGGAGGATCTAGTTTATTATTTTTTTATGTTTCAATATTTTCAATAAATATTTTTAATGATATTTTTTCTAAATTAAATAAAAAATGATCATCTAATTATTTAAAAGATGTTTTATTTAAATATCATACTTAATTAGATGATTCATTGTTATCCTCCAATGTAACAAACATCAGTATTATCCTATGATATTCTTTATTCTGGATATGTTTGTTCCATGAAATAATATTTAGAGGTTTATGTTTTTAATTAAAATATTTGATAATGTATAAAGAATCGTATATTATTTTATGATCATACAAATAATGATTGGATGGAGACACTGTAATTTTAGGTGAAGGAGAGTTCATCAGTCTCCTGAATGTAGAATACTCATGAATAAACCACAAAGAGAAATGTGAAATAATTATTCAGAGAGGATTAAATAGATGGAAATGGAGAGAATAAGAATTTACCAAATGAACATAAATAAATATAAAATACATTTCCAACTTATTGGATAGAGTAATTTCAAGGTCATTGGTAGAATAAGTGAAATTCCCACCAGTCGGAGAAATGTGAAGTCATCAAATGTTGAATATATTGTGTTTGTAAACTCCAAACATGAGTTTATTGGAAAATGGTTTATAAATAAAGGGGATATAGGTTAAAATAATTGGATAAATAGGTTCTATATGATGTAGTTCTTATGAAGAATGAAATAGTTATTTTTTTCACTATATTAGATAGAGAAAGCTTAATGTTTATACACCATAAACATTATGATGATTTTGATATGTTTTTTAAACATTAATAAATATTTCTAATATTTGAGAAATATATAAAGATTTTATTGGTTCCAATATTTTAGGATGTTCTTAAATTGATATTTGACTATTTATTTTTTAGAGGAATTGATTGTTGAAAAATGTAAAAGAGTTTAGTGGGAAATTCCAATTTGGATACCATTATTACTCTATATATTTCATTTCAAATATTAATTTAAAAAATGTTGTAAGATAATTTTAATGTTTAGTTAATTTGATATATATTTCTAATCATTCATGAAAGTTATTTTAAGGGAAAAATTTGTGAATATGATAACTATATATTATAGGGAATGTTTCATTTTTCTTATCATAATGGGTTATCACGTATCATTTCAGTTGAATTATATAATTTACATATATGGAAAAAATTTGTATTACGTGGAATTTAAGATTTTCCATCCTTGGGAATGAACACTATAAAATCATTTTCCATAAAATATTTAATTACCATTTCATACGATTGATGTTGAGTTATAAAGTTAAAAAGACAAAATCTCTAACCCATTACAGTGGTTAATTTCTAAATAAAAGAAATTATAAAACAATAACAATGATATCCCACATAACTTAAATTTGTTTTACACATTATATATCCATCCCTTATAACATCATATCATCAATTTGTTAATAATGATTCATTATGATTATAGTTTCGGGTGTTAACTGCTATATTTTGATGTTTTATTTGATTCAAAATATATATATTTCATGTATCATGGTCATGTTTACACAATATAAAAAAATTATAATCATGAAATAAATATAATATATACTCACTGTATTAAAATTTATATCTTTACAGAAATGGTAGATATGGGAAAATGAATTACACAATTCATAAAGATTACAGCTTATAAAAAATCATCAGCAATGTTTTCATTTGAAAAAAAAAGTAATAATAAAAATTATCAATCCAAAATCATAAATATATAATAAATATCATATATATATATATATATTAGATCCATCATTATATCTAACAATGTTAGGTGGTTATTGGAAAATATTTTTGTCATCGTGTTGAAGAAATAGTCTAAATGTATGCATGGGTTATACATTTATATCGTTTTTGTTGGAAATAAAGTGTAAAATGGTTTTTCCCATAATCATTATAATATATATATATATATTGATGATACTTGAGAAATTATATTATTATGTATACAATAGAATTAGAGTATGTATAGGTACAAAAAAAATTTAAAAGTTTCTGTTAAGATGGTTACATATTCTTTGGGAGGGAAACATTAGATTACACATTATGACTTAATAGGATGATATAAGGGTATTAATAGAAAAAAAGGTGAATATAAATAATATAGGTTGGTTTTTATATAGATATTATTTATGTTAAAATATTAAGTTTTTTTAATAAGACTTTAGAAGTTGTTCAATTTTATAAGTGAGGGGACGGGAACATAATGAATTATCTAAATGAATTAAATTATATATAGCATTTTTCATATACATGTCAAATAAAATAATTAGGTATTATAATATATAATAATAATAAAGGAAATACCATAAATCAATAAAATTTATACATTATTAATTTTTATTCTTACCCATATATCTTAGTTTAACCCTCCCCTAGTAAACCTGTTTTAAACTTTTCTAAAGTGATAAATTTCTAATAATGTCGTAACTCATAATTACCAAAACATAAGTTGAATATATTAACTTATATTAATAATTTTGATTAATAAATGGAATCAATATAAAATATGAAAAATGTGAAATTGTTAGAAATTAATTTTCATATATGTTTTTAAAATTCAATCAAAACTGGGTGTAGAAAAATGATTTTTTATGAATAAAAATACTTTTATCGAAAAATAAAAATTAATATTAATTCAACTAGAGTTAATTGGATTGTGTTAAATATATATATCAATATTATTTTTTAAAACCACACCAAATTTGAATATAAAATTTTAAATATCTTATTAATATTAATGAACAAAAAATAATTTTATTCAAACAGAAATATTACTTACATTTCCAAAATTTTAAACATATGTTCCAGTGATTAAAATTATATATTTATTAGGAATTATATTTCCTAAAGTATTTTTATATTTTAAATGAAAATATTTTAATAAATATTCACGTTATTATTATATCATTAAAATTTCATAAATTTTCTAGATTTGTTTTTATTGGTTTGCATCACTATTCACCAGAAAATCAATTGTTCCTAAAAAACCATTAAATTAACCATAAGATAAATATTAATAAATAAATAATAAAATGAAATTATTTTCCTGAAATTAATATTATAAAAATTTTCACTTACTGTTTAAATCAATTTCTTGAGTAAATATTTTTTCATTATACTGTTCTTTCTATTGTTGGAAGAGCTTACATACTATAATTGAATATTGAGTGTTACATTGAGTTCCCACCGGATAAAATTTCATGTACATCTATACTGTGGTCAATCCCAATATTAAATACATTAATATCATTAAATATCAATTCTCTAAATAGTAATATAAGTCAAAATAATTTCCATTATACCCTTTTTAATACCCTAAATTACATCTCTCGAATAGAACCCTTTTCAGCGATGATATAAGTCATCACATTCCTATCCCCATATGCCAAAGTATTTCGACTAGATGATAGATTAATGATTAATTATTTGGTTATTATAATCCCAATATTATTTTAATAAATAATAAATAAAAAAACAAAACATCAGTCACACTAATCACTCAATGTACATTTGTATGGAATTATATTTCTGGGAAACCATGGAGAACTAAATGTAAACTATGAAAAAATAAATAAATTATTTCATCACATTGAAATCAATCCCAATATATCACACATTAGGCTGATCCAAAATAAAAAATAAAACCATGAAAAAAATTTAAGTGGATACTCCTCCAGAAACATTGTCCTCACAACAACCCTATCTCAAAAAAAGTTGATCTTCTCTCTCATAATCCATTATGCCACTTTGATTAGGCCTACATATCAAACATGATATCTGCATGTGCATCAGGTACCCATAAATTCTTAAGAAATACATCTTAGTAGGTAATCACAAACTTCCCATAATATACATCATCAAAAAATGTGAATTCACCTGGAAACGAAAATGTATAATCATATGAAATAATATATTATATGTTGGGTGATCGTGTTTTTACTATGCGACCAAAATAACAAACCATATGTGGTTTGGCTATTTTTTTATGTTATAGTCACCACATTTTACAAACCTTGACCCAAACCCTTGTACTCTAGTAATGGTGTCATACAATGTCTCATCTTATACCCTCTAACTTATTGTAGTATCCCTTATGAACCAAAATTTTATATGGAAAGTCTTGACCTCTACCCTCTAACTTGGGGTATTTTCTGAAACTTATAAATACCCATAATAATTGTTTTATATTTCCCCTTTAAATATATAATTTCATTCAATTCAAGAAATATCAGACAGAAATATAAATTTCACAATTCCATTAATTTAAAAAAATATAAAATTATATACATTAAAATATTCCCAAATGAAATATATTTAACAAAATTATATAAGGAATAAAACAAGATGTTAATAAAATTACAAAAGAATATAACATTCCTCATCCTCGTCTACTAAGATAATTATTCCCTTGATAATATATATAGAAAAAATACAAATAATTTGAAATATAAAAAAATTTATAGGAATGAAAAGATATAATAACATGAGTGATTTGATAATATATAGTAATTTATGAAGAGAATTATATATTTGTTTATAAGTATTGTATTGTCTCTTGGATTTTATGGAAGTTGAGATTATATGACTATGGAAACCATCATTGAATAGATGGATAATTAAATATATTTCTTCTATTAAAATGAGATGGTTATTAAATAGACATTAATCGATCATGTATAAAAACTGAAAGACATATAATATAATCTTTATATTAATAATAAGAACTGTCATTAAGTGGTAAATGTTTTTCTTACAACGCTAATTTTTTAATTCTTGGGGATTAGGTTGAATCACTATTGTTTTTCATAAACCAATCCCATGCTAAAACTCATTATGTATGGATTGACGGAAATATTTTTTTGTATAAGATGATGTATGTAGAAGATGATATGATATTAATACTAGAAGAATCACTGCCTACAATGATCAACATTGGTTATCACACCATAATGTCTTTTTAGATTCAATTTTAAAATTTTTAGTATAATTTATGATAAAATCAATATATATTTGATAATATATATGTATAGATATATATGTTAGTACATGTTTTTTATAAATTTATTATTATATTAATATGTACATTAAATTAATTAACATTATTAAATAAGTATGTTAGTTTTTTTACAAATATACACATAAAATTGAACAAATATTTATTTAATAAATAAACAACATCACATGATTATGATAAAAATCATTTACTGTTAAAGTTACATTTCTCAAATAATCATTTTTTATATATGTAACATTATTTTATACTGGTAAATTAAAGTAAACACTATTAATGAATGAATTTAATGAAATTTAATTATAATATATACAATCAAATAAAATAAAATTAATTAAATTTAATGTAATTCAAATAATTACATATTTATTTTTAGAAATATTTTATTAAAAAATGAAATACATTATTCATTATAATATTAAAATTATATATTTAAAATTTTACCATAGAATGCAATAAATCAAATTTTTTATTTTTAATCAACATTTTATATTAGGTAATGAAGAGAGTTTCATTTTTTTGAATAAAAATATAATTCCATGAAAATATTTTAATTACTATTGAATAGGTAAAATAAGGTAATACAATTTAATAAGGATATAAAATACTAATATATCAAAAGATATTTTATATAAATTAGTTGATGTGTTTATTCTATACATAGCCTTCTCTTATCAAAAATATTTTTCCATTACAAAGAAACATTCAATGATAAATTACAATCTATATTCATTATGGAATATATATTTATGAATATTACACACAAGATTAACTATAAAAATACCTCTCCTACAAACAATTAATTTCAATCTTTTCAATAAATTTGATCTTTAATCCATATCCAAATTCACTCTATGAAATGTATCTCAATATTTTGGCATCAACTAGTGAGTGTAAAGGATCTCAAATCCTTCATTTCTAATTGGCACTTTAATAGAAGTCCCAAGTCTTCATCACAACTAGTATCTTGTTACAAATAATTCAATTTATCTTTTCCATCCATATCTATTTTAAATAATATTTCTCAAATAAAAAAATAAATCATTAATCCTCTTTATTTGTTAAATTAGTACTATACAATAACAAGTTATTACTCATCTAATCGTTATATCTTATTATTTGTTGGGTAATTTTTACCATGTAGAAAAATGATATTCTAATAGTTATATAATGAATTATGAGAATTAATAGAAACTAGTATCAAGATAGAATAATTATAAATTTCATATGATTTAATAGTTTTTTTACTAAAATATATATTAGGATATTCTATAAAAAAATCTATTCATATTTTTTAATTTAAATTTGTAAAAAAATGATATTTCGACTAGTCTTAGAAAGAAATCACAAAAATATATAAAAATTACTATTGGAAATAAAATATAAAAAAGGAACACATATTTTAACTCCATTACATTATATAACAAATGATAAAAATAACGGGTAAGGTACTAGACCCGCCGCATTGAAGTATTCTCAAATTCAACAGAATAATTAAAACACGAATGCTAATTTTATAAAATAATGATTAATAAATTGGTAATGAAATATTATATATTAATAAATAAATAATAAATATATAGTCATGATATTTAGTAATAATAAATAATAATTATTTATACATGATTTTAAAGAGCACCGGGTAAGAAAGAATCTAATGAATTACTTTTTTATCCCAATTTCCCTTCATTGAGACATATTTGATTATTTGAATAACATTATTTATAAGGTATAAATAATACCTCCATTTCATTAGCCTATAATTATAGATTTTTATTTTAAGGTATTTAAATTTATATTTAATTACCCCTCTTTCATATAATTATGATTTATTTATTACCAAATATATATGGGTTTTCATCTCAGTTTCCCTGTATTGAGAAAACATTAATTTTATACACCTATTTTCATTTATATGGTGTATATACAACCTTTTTATTGATTTCATCATAATTATGATACTATTAATTATAATTAGATTTAAATTTCATCCGCTGTATTTCATGGTATTTTCATTCAATTGTAACAAAATTCATAAGGTAATGTTGACTAAATTTCCATTTTATTGGGTAATAATATTTATTCATTGGTGATGATGTTATATTTTTTTATCCTTATACTTATATATTTCATATGTCACGTTCTCTTATTATATTTGGACATTATATTTTCTTTTCATTAATTTATTTTATTATGGATTTCATTCATCATAAAAATATGTGATTATTAATAATGCTTTTTAACATATGTATTATATTTTTCTCCTCTATATGAATGTTATTTTTTAATATCTATAATTTCATTTTTTATTATCAAATTCAAGTATTCATTTTATTTTATACACATCTTATTTCTATTCAACTGTTTTTAAATTTATGTTTTATAACTATTTCAAAGGTGTGGGTTTTCCCTGAAACTACATAAAAAAATTTTAAAAGTTTGTTTTCACATTAATATATTTAGTATTTTTTTTAAAAACCTCATTAAATTTTTTTTATATTCTTTTAAATTAATATTATTGATGATTGTTTTAAAATATGTTTTCACAAAAAATTCTATTCACATAAAAAAATTGTATTTCTAAATGGGACTTGTAATTTTGGTTTTCCTGATATCATTTAAAATCTTCTATCATAACTCTTTCTAAGTTTTCACTTAAATTTTTCTATATACCTCTAAAATATTTTTCTCTTATAGAGTTTCCTTTATGATTTCCCATAATATTTTCATATTATATACTTATTTTAAATATATAATTCTTGGTATCAACTAATCTAATTCTTTATATCATTTTATCTAATACCATTTGAAAATATTTTGTAATTTATTTTATTTAAATGGGGTTTTCATGATAAGTTGTATGATTGAAATTATATAGATAACATGTATATGGATAAATATTATACAATCTGTGGGTTTTTTATATCGATCCAATTCATTTGGTAATGCTTTATATATCTTGATTTTATGAATTTATGAATTCAGTTTTTTACATTTCGATAAGTTCATAATTATATTTTTGGACCTAAATACAAGATTATAAAATTATAAATGGACCTATTTTTGTTTCGATGTATTCAAAATTATATTAATGAGGTAGATTTCATGTTCAAAACTCTATTTTTGGTTCTTTTTTTTATGTTTACATGCATTAAATATTATTGTTGTACATGATTATATATTAATATATTTACAATTGGATCTAATTACAGTATCTTTGCTTACAATATTTAGATTTTTAATTCTTATGAATGTACCAGATTTCTAAATAATTCCACATTCTTATATTATTGTTAATTAATCTTAATTATTATCTCAAGTTCATACATTCATACTACATGGTATAATTTGATCACTTGATATTATATATCCATCTATTATAACTTATTGACAGCTCAAATAATTCCCTATTAAATTAAATTAGATGTTTATATCATGTTTTTGTTTTCACATGTTTAGGATACAACAAATTATGAATCATTGAAACATTTTTCTATTTCTAATTATTTCATATGGAACCATCTTATGTTTCTTATTTCCCTATGTAATTACATGTCAGAATATGATTATAAAGAATTCATGTGAAGATAATCACATGGTAGATGCCAAATAAATATTGTGTAACAAGTAATTTATATAGTTAATATCCCTTTATTCTATCAATTTTGTTATTATAATTATTATTTAATTTTAGAGATATAATTTTTATGTTATTGAAATAATGAAAATATATTTAATTTTTTATTGGTTAATCCCATAGGGTATTGAATATGAGAATAATAAATTTTGGTTATTTGGTTAAGATGAGTAAGAGAATGAAACTTAATGAAACCTATGGGGAACAAAAAGTAACAATGCTTAAAATGATGTTGTTATATAATAATAAAACATAATAGTTATTATTAATATTTATATTAATATTTACTCTAATAATGATACAATATTATTGTTTATCGGTCTTTTAAACCTTTTTTCATAAAAAATTGATATATAATCATGAAATTGAGGTGATGATAAGTAGAACCATTAATGAGAAACATATTGTTTTATTATAGCAATATATATTACATACCATTAAACATATTTTATAATTATTTTGATTCATATATTCATGCATAATATGTTAAATTGATGTAAAAAATACTAGGGGCTTAATGATTCCATCCAAAGTATATTTCTATTCATTGACCAGTTGTTGACGGAAAAAACTTCATACAATCTAATTAAATTTCACCTGGTAAAAAACAATGTGATTTTTGGTATATAATCTCCCTCTATATATAGACCATATATATGTTCTCAAGATTGGGTAATTTAATTTCATATCCCAAATCAACCCACGATCAAATATTATAGCATATATGAAGAGGAACTTCCTTTACAAATATTTTTCCTTATATGGGTATTGATACCAAATAATAAGGGATACTTGTTTTAAATGGATAGGGATGAACCCAAAATTAAAGGCTTATAAATTATAATAGAAAATATTGATTTACTTAAAAAATTACATATTCTTTTCCCAAATGTATTGGTTAGTTTTCAGTTGAATGCATACCTACTTCCATGCCAAAAGATAATATCCCATATAAAATAATCAAAATTGAAAGAGAATAATTAAGGACAGAAAATTAATAGAATATAGAAAAAAGGGATTTATATTCCTGGTTAATTCACCATCAGGTGCACAAATTAAATTTTCTATGAAATAGAATTGATAAATCCATCTTTGTATTGATTATCATGAACTTAACAAACTTGCTATTAAGAAAATGTATCATTTTCAGAATATTGATGATATTATTAAATAAAATTGTGGAAGTATATACGTATCAATGGTTAATAATAAATATATATACCATAAATTAATTTAAATATTAGAATATATCCCTAAGATATCTTCCACCCACATTATGGACAACATCAATTCAAACTGATTCTATTTGTGTATAAAAATTTCTTAACCATCAACATGGATTTAATTAATAGAGAATTAAGATATAAACTTTTGTAATTTATGGTAGTATTTTTCAATTATATTCCCATAAAATCTATGGGAATGGATGAACATGATTTTTTTATGATTTTCTATTAAACCATATGAAATAAGAAGTCACATTCCATATTTACAAGGTGTGAATGATGGATACAAAATGTACCATTCTTTGGTCACATAATCACATGCAATTGTATATCTATGGATCCTTTACAGAATTATATGATTAAGTGATTTCATAGAAAAATATTTTTAATAGATATTAATAATTATCATTTATTATCTATAAATTATCATTTTTTTATGATAAATTTTTCATGATCATCAAATATGCTAATTATGTTAACCTGGAAGAGAATGAAGGTCCACTAAATATAATAACATCAATCCAAATTCAATAAGCGAGAGAAGAGGTTGTTCACTATAACTATGCAAATAATTCCAAATAGTTTAATGAATTTCATGACATATATTTATTTATTAATGATGGTCTTGGGATGTGTCCTTATGGAAAATAACACTTTGGTAGCTTATGCCTCACTTTAATTAAAGAACCATTAGAAATACTTCATGATGCATGATTTAGGATTTACAGTGGTAATATTTTAATTAAAATATAAAAGGAAATATATATCATGAAATGATATATATATATATATATATATCGAAATATATTGAATTATATAATCACAAAAATAGAGTTGAGCATGTGTAAAGGGTTATGATTATAGTGGATCATGGAATATAACTGGTAAACACATTATAACCACTGGTAGGTAAACAAGGTAGATTCTATATTAAGAAGGAAGGGTCATCCAAACATACACATGATATGGATTAAAATAGATCTGATTCTCATGTATATATATCGCATATTCATGGTAATCTTAAATGGGAGATGAGGAACCCTATAATTCCGAATCAAATTCATTAAAATTTATCTGTGTGATTATAAAAAAGGCAGAAAAATTTTAAATGGATTTATAAAAGACGGTTTGAATCATTCTAGGGATCAATATTCATAATTCTGGAAATAAAATGTTTAATAAATGAATTTTTTTCTACATAAAATAAAAAAATTGAAGTGGAAGATTTTCGATGAACACATTACTCATATTTATCTATCTTTCCCAAAAGAACAAATATGTATATAGATCTTTTATCAAAATTAATATTAGACAACATGAATATATAATTAAATATTATATATCATGATACATGGTATTCAAAAAATAAAAATATGAACATAAAAAATATAAGTGGATAATGATTCTATTATCTATATTTGGTATATAAATGAGTGAAAATTTTCATAGATTCCATTATGGGTTTTCCCAAACAACTAAATTATATAACTCAATATGGTTATTGATATGTAAAATTAAAAATTTATCGAATTTGATTATTATTTTATAGGATATAAAAAGTGATAAAATTTGAATATTATATATAAATTATATGGTAATAATTCCCAGAGTTACACAATCAATTGTATCAGATCAAGACACAATGTTTACCTCAATGCTTAAGATAAATGGTCAATAAGAATTTAATATAAAGTTGAGATTTAGAATGTCTAATCATTATAAATCTAATAGTAACTCTAAATGACTATTCTAAACCATAAACATATGTTAATACATGTATAATAAATTTAAAATAAAATATAGGGTTAGACTATTCTTTGTAACAAGTTTTTATATAGCCAAAATGTCTACTCTCCAAAACAAGTGGCACCATACGAGGATCTATATGATAAAAAATTTAACATCATTATATTTTATAAAATTTCTTAATAAAAATTAATTTAAATTATTTAATATATATTGTTACACATAATAAATATATTATCTTTCATCACACATAACCCAAATTTAATCTTGTGTTACAGAAAGCATCGAGTTTCATTGATGACTTATGATACGCAAAAGGCCAAGTCTTTATGGAAAAAATATACTATTAATATTATTATGATATTTATCACTAATTCATTAAACTAGTTGGAATGACTGATGTTAATGAAATTATATAATTATTTTTTATAAATGTTTATAAAATGAAATCATAGGTTACTAGTTAATTATAAATAAAAATAAATTCTAATTGAATATAAAAGATAATTATTTATGAACAAATATTTTTGCGATAGAATGAAACTTTATCTTACTAAATTAAAGGTATCACTATTAATAAAATATATTAATTAAATTTATATTTTATATAATCATTAAAACTATTTTAATTGTAGTTAATAATTTGGATACGGCTAAAATAAAAAAATAGCAAATTTCAAAAATAAAAAGGTGTATATTTTTTAAAGAATGTTTGACCATCATTTAATGAAATTATTGATTCAAAACAATATTTTTACATATTTATAATCTTTATATCAAAAAAATAATTTTTTAAATATGAATTGTTATCCTTAGGTTAGGTTTATATTAATTGTTTTTCTAAGAAGTTTTATGTTTTGATGATGCCTGAAAAATAATGGATTATAATTAGAAGCTTCTTTATCATATAAAATAAATATACTGTTAAATTATATTTTTTAATTGGATTTGAAGTATAATTAGATAGATATTATAAAATTTAATCCAATTTAGGTAATTTTTATCACATTCAATTTGAAAATTTATCTAATATATTTCAATATTTGGAACTTTATTATTTTATAACCCCACATTCCTTCCCCATCTACAGGATTAATTTTAAATTACTTTTTTTACACAAAGTTATTGGAAGTTAAAAAATTGAATTCATATTTTTATTAATTATAATTTATAATGTTTAGTAAGGTCAAGTTATTTTTTGAAAAAAAATATTATTGATATTAATTATAATTTATTATAATAGTTAAATCAAAAAAAGATTTTACAAAATGGTTAAACATTAATATTAAGAATCCAAAGGACCTATAATTTTTCCAAAACACATTGGATGGCTATATTTAGACCATATCCATATTTTTATATAATTTGGTTTTTTATTAAGAAGAATATGATTTATGGTACACCTCCCAATTGTTTTCATCTTTTTATATTTAAAAAATTCAAATCCCCCTCTACTATATAAAGGCACTCGCCCCCACTGTCACTTTTTTAAACATCTTAAGTACATTGGTTCATAAAAAAACTAAAAACATTATATTCTAACATATATTATATCTTCCCAGAAGCCTCAACATGGGAAGAAAGAAAAAAATGGAAGTCCTTTGGTGAAAACTAATAGGATTTATAGAATGAAAAGGAATATTTTTTAAAGAGAACTTTTCTTTTCTTTATTTCTATACCACTTCAATTTTTATTATTCACACACAAAAAAGGGTGGAACTAGAACCAGTCACCCTAGTTATCCCATGAAAATTCCTAAGAGTAATTATTGATCATCCATGGCTAGAAGTCAGCACCATTGGAACTAAAGAGATCCTAGGGAATGATTTGGACAAAATTGAAAAAACAATTAAGTAGAAAAAATAAACAAAGAGTCCCAAATTAAATGAACTTGAAAAAATGAAAAATTATTTATACATAAACTAAAAAATAAAAAAGATAAACATAAATTACCTCACTGAACATGATGACTACTAGGTCTCCTTGTGACCTTGGGGGTCACTCTTCAACTACATAACTCAACATCACCCATAGTGATTCAAACAAAGATGAAACCTACTTCAGAAGAAAATAACAAGAAGAATTTAAATGTGTGAGAATTAAAACTCAACATGTGAGATGATAAAATCTATTCCCTATGAATTTAATTTCAAAAAAGAATTATCAATTCCATGTATGAAATAAAATATATAGAAAACTACATTTTCACACATTTTACTCTTTAAAAAACATGATATGTTTCCTTTTTTCATTCAAAAGAAATGTTTATTGTAATTTTTGAAGAAAATGATTATTCTTATTGAAAAATGAGAATGTAAGTGTAAAAAAATTAAATCATTTTCCATTAGAATTTCTAAACCAACACAACACTTCTAAAAAAGAATTAAACTAGAAAATATAGAAGCAACAATGATCGCATTATAAGGGAAATTGAATATATCACGTATGAGTAACCATCACAATTTGACATCCCAATCATTAACTATAGAAAAATATGTTCCAATGAAAATGGGATAACCTAGGAGCATAGTGGATTATCATGAATGTATAAAAATATGACTTATCATGTAGTCATGCCTCACATGATGAACTCTACTCCATCGTACACTCGGGCTTACCCCACCTATCCTAGCCAAAGTGCATAATCCTAAAGAAGAGAAATGATCATTATAAGAACCACTAGCCAGTAAATAACCTCAACTAGTGAAAAAATCATTCACCAAAAAAACAATATTTATTTCAGGATAACGTGTAAATATTAATCTAGGGAGTTCCAAACATACCCAATCAAATATCCTTCCAAAAATAAATACATCAAAAATAAGCTACACTCGAGTGTCAACCCATACCACTCCTAGGAACAATCAATTTCCTTTAAAAATTTGCATCATAAGGGATTCTCATGCCAAGGACCTCCCACATAATTCATCATAACCATTATTAGAGTAACGTTGCTTGCCAGTTTTTAAGAGAACCAATCTTTCAATTGTTCCAAATGGACTTTTGGAATTCATTGAACAACTAACCATTTACCACATGAATTTAAACACATCATTTTCAATATATACTTCTTATAAATCCATTTATGAAACTCCAAAACACCATTCAAAAATTCAAATAAATTTTCCATTCCAAAACCATGCCTTAAGAATCAAGAAACCAATTACAAACCCAATCGGGGATTTAATCAAACACTCTGACTGAATATCATTACAAAACAATTTAATACACTATAAAACAAGAAGGAAACATACTCATTTCAAATCAAAGAGTTATTCTAAAAATAATAAAAAAGTAATTTACCTACACTGTAGGTGTGAAAATCAATAACTCTATGATTCTTCAATTTAAAGGAAATGTGAATAGGGAAACCTACATTAAAACATAGGTGTTTCAAAAAATACAATCGGAAACAACACGCCTAAGTCTCAAATAAAAAAGGGAATTCAATAAGAACTTTAACAATAAACACCATAATTTAAACTAAAGAAACAATGAACCCTAGATATAATAGACTGAGGAATAAGAATAAATCAAGAGAAATTTGATGATGGAGGAAGATAAATAATAGAAGAGTAGATTACCTTGACGATTTAGCCCTAAAACATGATGGAAACACCTTAGAATCACAATAGAATGAGCTGGGAAGTGTGAAGAAGTTGGGAGAAGCCTAATTTGTTTATACAAAACAAATGGGGATGGAATATGGTATTTTGGTGTAAAATACAAAGAGGGTAGAAATGTAAATTCCCATTTCAAAATCATCTAGGAACTATGAAAATCTTGGCATCACGGTTTCACAAACTATTCTAATCATGCACCACTTACTAGAAAAATTGGGAACCCACATTGTTTATCCACAGGGTTTGGTAAACAGTCAGCCAATCATGTTACATGGTTATGTTAAGAATTGTAGTACATTGTACATACCTTCTACATTGTTTTCCTAACTGTGCTTAAGTCATCCACCCTCGACTATATACACCCATCGACTGGTACTATTTCCCAATGAAGCCGCACTATTTTGATAAAAACCTGAACTACCAATGTAAATCGATCCATGGAATTTAAAAATTAATTGAAAAGAGACTAAGAACCATGAGGCCTCATAGTTTCCCAGTAACTATGCACCTAAACAATGTAATTGAATAAAAAAAGCATGAAACTGAAAATTTAAATATGAAACACCCAAGGATTGGGAGAGAATCCAAAGACAAAAACACAATCACGAATAAAAGAACAAAATAAAAACCAAAGTTTGACAGTCTCCCCACCATTACGCTTTATTCCCGTAGAAATCATCAATAGTTCCAGTTCATTGATCAAAAATGAACTTTCCCATGATCTAATGGACTTATTTATCAAACCAGAAGCAACATGACCACTACCAGGATGAAAATATACACATTCACAAAAAAAATCCATAAATTAATCTCATTTATTAGTTAAAAAATAAGTCACTAACCATAATCTAAAAATCCCACAATAATTATATCCTCTAGACCTACTCCAAGAGCCCATCATTTTCCAAGGGGAAGAAAAATGAAACTAGACAACCCAGGGGGACAGGAGAACCTGCCTAACAATACCTCAATGGAAAACCAAGATAAAATGATACATAAATAAGGTTCCACCACGATCAACATGGGACACAATGGTGGAATACCCACCATTTCAAAATTCTCAATGGGTTCCCAACCCACATCACCCTCAAAACATCAACACTATAAACTAGAATGATAAAACACTAACCCTAGAAGAATCTTGGTGGACATGACAGACCGTGAGAATAAATTACCAAAAAACACTTCCTCTAAAATAAGGACATGGAATCACAGAAAGATATCATATTTCACCCCAACAAGAAGTAGTAGGAACAAGTCATACAGTGGAACATACATCCTCTTAAACCATCAAAAATCAATATTTCCCAAAAAAAACATGGTCACATTTAATAGAGTTTATCATAAAATTACCATGTTCTATAATCAATACAATAAAATTGAAACACTAAAAAACACTGCCACGTGAATGAAAAGAACACTCAAATTGAATGTACATAAAACAGAATCTAAACCATCATCTTACCCCTACAAGTGGGCAAGGGTGTTTTTTGAAGTGGTGGATCTAGATCCATGTCACATCGTAGGAACACCTTGAATAAAAATTTTCATTTGACCTAATCACCCAGAGATACTACAGGTCATTGGAGATAATGTAGAAGATAATTTAATATGATCTGGATTCACAAATTGATGACATAGTAAGGCCTTATTCAAAAACGAAGATGATGAATGATCTAAAGGACTCTTGATTCCACAAATATCACCCCAAGTATCATGCAATGTTATGATATCCATACTAGAAATACCTTCACCAATTCTAGGGAATAGGGGTGTATTTATTTTCTAGAGATCCCCCAAAAAACATATATTTAACATAATCATCATGCCTCACAATGTCGGCAAAAGAAGGATAAATAGAACATTGACACCTTCAACCATAGATCTGTACAATGTCCGTTTTAAAAATGTCGAGCATTCATGGGATTGTAATTATCCCACTCCGGGGGTTAGGGAACATGATCATTAAAATGATTAATGAACTCCAACCTTGATCCCTCACCATATTGAACATATAACATCTCTATTTATTTCCTCCCCTTCAGAACATCAAAAAATACTACCAGATTAACTTTTCCTTGAATAATGTACAAGTGATACCATTCTAATTCTTGGTTAGAATAATTTACTTCTTCACCATTCATCATTTACCTTTATGACTAATGGTAACAAACATAACTTGTATATACTCAATAAAATCGAGGATACCAAATATCATTTTATTTTTCATCATCCATTATTCTCCATCAAAATAATCATAAAGACCATAGATCATTGACAGTTTTAAATGTAAACAGAATTATAAATCCCATATGTTGATCTGGTGGATATTCCACTAATGGTAAACCACCCATAGCTTCACCTAAAATATTCTTCAAGAATTCGGTGTGGGAATACACTAAGAAATAGGAAAACCTACTTATAAATAAAAACTATATCACCATTAAGAATTAAAACTCAAAAAACCACACAGACAACATACCCCGATCAAATTAACACTCACTACATAACTATTGATTCACAAAACATTGAATTTGATTATTAAAAATACTTTTTAAAATAAAATAGAAATGAAATGTTTGATACTCACCAGTTTTATTCCATTGGGCCTCACACATATATATTCTCATGATAACTGAACTCATATCCACTAATTCCTTCAATAATCCACTTCTACAAACACATCCATGCATATGAACAACCATGAGAATAAAAAAGGCCCACAGAAGTCATTTCCGCATTTGAAACAAATTGTTCATCCCTAGATTCAACTCTCAAATTACCATTTTACTTCCATTTACAATTTTTACCAATGTTTTAATAAATTATAAAAAAATATTCAAAAACGACACCATTTAAAAAATAATTTCTATTTTATAAAAAAATTAATAAAAACCCTTATATTTATCATATAAATACAAATTTGAGAAATCAAACCTTATTTTTTTTTTAAAAATAGAAAATTAAATTCCCATTTCTTATGAAATTATATTGAACAATTTTGAAAACTCATTTTCCAAATTTGGATAAACAAAACATTACCAAAATGTTCTCAAAAAATTTAAATCTGTATTTAAAAACAACCTCATAAACTAGAAGATCCAAAATGGACCACAAATGGGAAACTACTGTTGATGGATGACTTGATTATATGGTTGATGGCCATATTCCAATATCTTCATTGTTAGAGAGAGTCATTAATGAAAATTACACTTTATATACAAGGATTTATAGGCCTTCAGAACTCACATAGAAATCTTTTTTGACTCATTCTTCATTTCACAATAAAAAAGAAGCCCAAAATAACAAAACAAACCAAAAAATACCCCCAATCCCCATGAAACCCAAGGGTTGACATAAAAAAAAATTTCCAGAAAATTTATCACACATACACCACATATTCTAAAAATCCTAATCCATTTACCTTTACATCTCAAATAAAAAAGGATTCTCATAAATAAAGTTTCTCTAACATATATAATCTGATACAATATTTTTATGAACCAACCAAATTCATCCTCAAACCAGTCACATGAGTCGTCCCACGACAAGGATCGAGATGATTTCACGATCTTCATGTGCTGTAAACAAGAACCAATTCCACTAAAAATCACGAAGGGAAAGGTTAAAACCAAAATAAATAAACTGAAGCAACAGAAATAAATAGATCATCCAAAAATAAATCAGTATTCCAAACTGGACATCATTTATACATAAACAAAAAATACACCAATCCAAACATCAAACCCCAAACTGAACATGAAAAAACTATATATCAATGTGATTCCAAGGGTCATTCTCTTACTCCAACTCCCACCATCTTTCACACCGATTGATGCCAAGATTGAACTTGCAATTGAATATAAAAACAACATGAACTCATAAGAATGATTATTAAAAATCAGTTAAAATGCCAAATAAGTAAATTTGAAATAAATTTCCTTCAAAAAAATAATAATCTATTTTAGGTTTTAAATAATATATATTGAAAATGTGTTTTTATAAAAAATATCATCTTTATTAAAAAATATGTTTCATTTCCCAATTTAATTAAAAATATAATTTTTTTCAAGAAGGCTACATTATCATTTTAAAAGATAATAATGATGTTTTTACATAAAAGGGGATAGAGGAGCTGTAAAAAATTAAACTCATTTTATATTGGAATTTTTAAACCAGAACATAAATTTTAACAAATATGTAGACAATACAAGATATATTCTGTTGTGATCACTTGACAAGGCAATGGAATATAGCACACATGAGTAACCAACAAACCAAGGCATCACAATCATCCACCGATGAAAACTATGTTCAATAGAATATTGGAGATCCTACGATATAAGTGGACAATCAATATCAAATAGAAACACAACTCCTCCCATAGTAATTCCTCACCTGATGATATCAATCCGCACACATGCTTTTTCTTACCCGAAATCAGATAATGAGGGGCACAATACCAAATTAGAGAAAAGCCCATAATACGGACCACTAGCCATTGAATATCCTCAACCAGTGCAATAATAATTTACCAAAAATATTTTATTTATACACCCTTACCTTGTCAATCCTATATGTGGTGAGCCAAACAAAACCAAACAACCAACCATCCCCACATACATACATCACACACCTGAAACACACAAGCACCAGCCCATACCAAGGAATGGAATAACCCATCACTTTATACTATTTTTTCAAATGTGTGTCGCATTACAAGGACATCCAATATCATTAAACATAAAAATGGTAATAGTATCATGCAATGATAATTATCAAGAGAACCAATCTTAAAAAACATTCAAACAGGCATTAATGAATATTTTAACAACCAAACATTTCCAAGAAGAAGTCAAACAAACAATTTTTTACTGTAAACAAATTATTAATCCATTTAAGAAACTCCAAAACACATTTTTAAAAGATAAATACATTAACTAATCCTTAATAATTCTTGAAATAATTAAACCACTTAACAATCTAACCGGTCATTTTATCATCCACTTGGTGTGCATAGAATAAAAACACATTTTCATACTCATTAAAAGAAAGAATTAAACCACATCCTTTCACATTATACAATTTTTCTAAAAATAATAAAAAATTACTAACATCCTTGGAAGGTGTTAAAATCAATAAAAAAGTGATTCATTTTTTATATGAAAGTAAAAAGTGTAATCTAATTCAAACTGGATGTACTTTAATAATTCCTACCCAAATATAAATCCATGAAGTCTCAACGAAGAAAGGGAATTTTAATGATACCTTTAAAAAACTAAAATAATAATTTATACTCATGAAAACAAGATCCCTATATACAAAAGACCATGTAAGAAGAATAAATCAAGAGAAAATTGATGAATAGAGAAGATAAAGAAGAGATGAAAATATTAAATTGAATAATGGTCCTAAAAATTTTAATAATAAAACATAAAATTATTATGGATGGAGGTGGAAGGATTAAGGAAAATGTGAGAAGCCTCATAGGTCTTAAAAACTGAATGGGTGAGGATAGTGATGTTTTGAGGGTAAAATTGCAAGAGTGTATAAAGGAAAATTCCCTTTTTGAAAACTATAGTGCAGTATTCACAGTTAGGATTCACTATTTCTCAAATTGTTTTCAATTTATGCACCCCATAATGGACGCATTGTGCACCAACACATCCTTTACATATGGTTTGGGAAATCATGCACCAAAAATTTGACATAGTTCATTAAATAATTTCAAAACCATGTAGTAGGAATATGTATTATTTTCCTAACTATTCTTAGGTCATGCTCCTTCAACGAGGGGCACCAAAGAACCCACATGGTTTCTCTATAGAGCTTCCAATTTTGTGTCAAACCATGTGTATCCTAAGAAACTCACATAGTGAATGATAAAAATGAATTGAAAACAATCATATTACTTGGAGGCCACATAGTTACCCTTGAACTATTGAATTTACCATGTAATAGAATAAAAATATCCGAAAATAGAAAATTTAATTTTCAAACACCTCAGACACGAGAGAGAAGCCAAAGGTAAAAACATAATCGAAAATTAAACAAGAAAAAGAAGATCGTTGGATATTCTAATAACATGATTTCATAATTAATACATTACCCTAAATATAATTTTATTTTGTTATGTTAATGGTTCTATCTACAACTATACACACTTCCATCCAATACGTACCAAAATCTTCATTCATTGGTATTGTGAACTACCACCTTGCGAAATGATTTCCTCTATTTTTACTTTACCACCGCTTATGGACAAGAATTATAATGGAAATAATATTTTCAAATTATGTATATGAACTTTTTAATTTCTTTGTTGTTGTGGAATCATTATTTAATAAATACCATCATTATTTCCATTTTCTGTGAATATGATAACTTCATTTGTGGACATGTTGACTATTGTATCTGTAAAGCGATGTGAAATGTTCAAACTTTACAAGGCCTGTTCTGATGATGGATTTAATACAAATATATAATATTTTTGATATATTTTTGATATTCATGAAATAATTATCTATCTATATATAAAATATAACAGTTTCCACACTGAATTTCACACAATAAAAAATTTATAACATCGTTTATGGATGTGTGGATTACTGCCAATTCAAAGCTTTGTGATTCATCCTTTTTCATAATCATATAAAATGATTAATATATATATATATATAATTAAAAAATATTTTATTTATGCTATTATTTTTATTCTGTAAAGAAACATGTTACTTACCCTTTTTCTATAATGATCATTTCAAATGGGAACATTACTCATCTGTACGTATGACCTTCTGTATCCATAATCATAATGTAGGTTTTTTTCATTGAAATTAATAAATTATGATTCTATAATTATAACTGATCAAAACTATGATAAATGATTAATTTTTCTATTCTATAATGTTTAAATAATTACATCTTTGACCATATTAGACCTTCCAAAGTCATTTTAACGCATAAACCGAATATGGCCAAAACATGTGACATAAACATTATTGATTATGTACTTGTATATAATATAATTATAGGTGAACTAAAATTAATATTTAATTTTTAAATGGTTTTAAATAAATTAAATAATTTCCATATGTTTATTATTATGGACGATAGAGGACATGCATGAAAAATGAGACTCAATGTAAGGTATTTTGTCTTATTTTCATTTCATTGAGGCATACATTAATTTTATGAACAACGATTAATTTTTGTGGTGTATATAAGACCCTTTGAAATATTATATTTTGAATTTCAAATATTTCATGATATTAAAAATTTTAATTTATTTTATTCTTTTACAGATCTTATGATTACAAGATTACTTAAGCGGTAAGGTATTTTCATCTCACATAGGAGAGATAAATTTAATATTCACCACTAAATTATGTATTATGGTGGATAAATTTTGTGATATATATTATAATGAATTATTTTATATTCATTTTATTTAAATGTTTCATTTGATGATTGTTACATTGGGGGCTTCAGATTCATATGTATCCACAATTTTAATGGAATTTCAAATCTCACTTTTATTTCTATGAGATATATGTCATATTCCCTACTTTTATATTTTTTGTGATTCATATAAATCCAATGAATGTATTTTATTATACATATAATTTAATTTATTAAGATTTACATGTATATTTGGTGATATTTATTTGTTGGGGTTTATGGTATCATTGTTACCAAAGAGGTATCGAACATTTTTAACAATTTTCATTCTTGGAGATAGTTCTTAGTATATACAACTATATTCTTTTATAATTTGTATATAATTATCAATTAACATTATATATCACAAATACCCATATTATAATGATATAATATGTTTCATTTAATTTTATCCCTTCATTGGTTTTATAATTTAAATGTTTCAATGTTCTATAATACACATTGGAATGTTTAAGGATTACTTTCCTCAATTATGTTTTAATGAACATTAATGAAATTTAAATTCATCATAATCAAAAACCCTTTTTATTAATTATTCTCCCCTATATGTAATTTTTTTATACCATCTTATTTATTTTTATAGATGTATTGTGTTTGTATCAATGATATTGTTATGAAACCCCTTTATTTTCCATGGTTTAATTATGTCCCGGATCGATTGTTATGAAACCTATTTCTTTTCAATGACATTATTATGTCTTATATTGATGTTCAATAGAAAAATTTCTTTTCTATGGTTTGATTATTTAACAATTATATTGTTATGAAACATGTTTCTTTTTCATGGGTTGATTATTTCTTAATGATATTATCATAAAACCTGTTTATTTTCCATGGATTATTCTTGTTTCAAAGAGATTGTTTAATAAAAAATTTATTTCTCATTGGTTAATAATGTTTAAAATATATTTTTTGGGACCCATTCATTTTCCATGTATTAATCATGTTTTAAAGGGGTTTTTTGGGAACCCATTTCTTTTATATTGGTTAATCATGAGTCAAAGAGATTGTTTGGGAACCCATTCAGTATTCATGTGTCATTATTGTTTCAAAGAGATTGCAATAGAATTAATTTAATTTCCATATGTTAGTAATGTTATTAAAGGGACTATGGTTTTATTTTTTATTATTTTTTAATGGTACATGATCATTTTATGGGTGGTTACGTTAAAAACCAATGACTAGTGGATCTGTGAAAGTTTTTTGATAGGCAGTTTTGTGATCAATTATTAATGGATTGTTATGTGATAAACCAGAAATGGATGGGTACATCTCATGCCCCAACCCCAGTTACCCAGAGTTGGTGCATTATTACATAACATTGGTATGATCAGAAAATGTCATGTCTCTAAAGGCCGACTTGTTTAGTAGTCTTGGAAATACTAGATACATTAATAAAGTTTACATTACATCATGAAATGGAAAACTAGTACAACATTGTTTCCATTGATAACACTGAGATCCCATAGTTTATCCCTACAGGATAGTCATAAAATAATTCTTCACAACCTTGGAAAAATAAAACATAGAAGGGGGTGAGCTCAGATGCTCAGTGAAGATAAAAATATAACAGAAACGTTCATAAATAATCATAAACATATAAGGTAATGTATATGAAAAAAAATCCTTTTAAACATAAACTTCATCATAACATGGAAAATATAAATCATAATAATTCCATTTACGTTCTAAAAAGGATATTCTACTAGTCCAATAATCACATTCAATATCAATATCCACTTTCATAATGATGGAATGCATAATGTCATACTATCACAACCACATAGCCATGGCCTTGTGCCAAGAATAAAAATAATATTTTTTCAAGGCCTTCTTCCATGACACTAGTTTGTCTCATGATACATACTGATGCATCGTGGAGCTATAGAGGGCTCCACCCATCAGTTACTAAGTCCAATTCACTCCTTATTTGATCTGGTTTAAACATAACATAAACATTCGTATTAAAACTAGCATACAAAATGTCAATACTTTAACCAAAAACTATGAATGGTATAAAAATATCACATCCACAGTCAAACATAACTCATTCTATACAATAAAGAAAGATATTATTGTATCAGATTAACCTCAATCAGGAATAATGAAGGATATTGACATAGATAAAAATAATCATCAAAACTATTAGAGAGAAATATTCACCTTTTTCTTGAAATCATTTAATAGTCACATTATTTGACAAGAATCCATTAAAAATATATTTTTGAATCAAAGTGTCCCATACCACTTTGAAACTTTAAAAAGTAATTTTGATTTGAATACTTTAATTTCTATATAAATAAATCCATAAAACAATTTTTAAAACAAGGAAATCAATGAGAATGATTTGGAATAATAAATCTTTAAAACATTTAAAATTATATTTTAGTTAGAGTTCATAAAAAAAAGAGAGACACTTGAATACAAATAATTGAGTTAATCCAAACTTTGTAATATCCCGAGAATAAAGGAATTCATGATATTCTATGTCAAAGTACATTATATATAACATGTAAAAGTGAATTGGCATATAACAACCAAGAAGTCTCAATGGAATGTGAATTGAGAAGAAATCTATTATAAAGACCGTATCATTAGGTTAAGGATGAATCAACGACATAATTATGTGTGACAAATATAAATAAACTCAATAATATTGTATATTTAGAGTAAATCAATCAGAGGACATTCACACATATTCTTGTAGATGGAACACCAATGAATGATTGATCATATCAATGGAGTGGTTATTTGAATGAAAAATTATATCAACAAAAAGGGGAGTAGAAATTATTACATAAGAAAATTAATAGTGATTACACACATAATCATGGTGAAATGCCTGGATCAGTTGTGATCACTGAGAGGGGAGGGGTGAATCAGTGATAACTTTTTCTTTTTATGAATTGTTCCCTTTGGATTATCAATTCAACCTCTGCAGCTGGTTAAAGCCTAGATCTACTCTTTTAGTGGTGCAGTAATAATGAGAGCACAGAACACAGAGATTTACAAGGTTCGGTACAAAGACCAACTCCTTGCCGTGTTGGTTACACCCCCCAACACGGATTCTTCACTATGCCAAAAGATGATTACACAGTAATTGGTTACCCCCCACCCCAATTACAAGTTGGTTAAACCCCCCAACTCCACAACATCATCTTCATCATGGCTCCACTTCACTTCTTCAAAGGTGTTGTTCAAAACTTCAAGTAGCTTCAACAGTCTTCAAAAGATCTTGTTGGTCTTGCTCACCAAAAACCCAATCACTTAGAATGATTAGTTCATTTGCAATCACACCTTAAGTGTGTACTCTTCTTCTCAAGGTTGGTCTTCTTCACTTGTGCACACACAAGGGCTAAGCCTTGGCCTTTTCTTCACATCTCACACACACAAAATATGGTATGGCCTCGGGTCTTCTTTGGTGCACACCCACTGCCCACAAAAGAGGCGCGCTAGGTGCAAGCCGCGCAAGTCCAATGAAACACAAAGTGGCGCGCAAGGTCTTTGCAAGGGGCAGCCGCGTAAGCCTTGGTGCAAAGCACCTCAACCGCGGGCGCGCAAATCTTCTTCTTGTCACGCAGATGAGTTGCGTGCAAGGGACTCCTTCGGGACCTCGGGTGATCCCGAGAACTTCAGCCACGCAAGAGGTATTTGCGCGGAGGCTTCAAAACTTCGCGAGGCAGAGAGATGCGC
This sequence comes from Viscum album, assembly GCA_963277665.1. Taxonomy (NCBI): domain Eukaryota; kingdom Viridiplantae; phylum Streptophyta; class Magnoliopsida; order Santalales; family Viscaceae; genus Viscum; species Viscum album. The sequence continues at coordinate 1,306,252,363 of OY728128.1, forward strand.
TCACGGGACAGAAAATATCCAAAGGATCAGCAGCAAATCCAGAGGTCTCGGCCTCTCTTTATATAGGCAGAGGAATCCTCAAAACATCCGCGGGATATAAATATTGATCCACCGAGATTTCCGGTTCTTTGAAAACTTCAAACGCGGGCCGAGAATCTCGTTCTTTCTCTCTGCACAACGCGGACTTCTTCTCCTTCTCCTTTATCCACGTGCATGCATTTTAAAACGCATGCAAGCCTCTGTTTAATCCAAACACATGCAAAGCATAATACTCATGGCCTCGGCAACGTTGTTTGCCTCGGCCGAATCTCCAATTCTTCTTCTCATCGCATGCATGGTCATTTTTAGGCATGAATGTGTTCAGTAGGTCCAGACGAGCTCAATGGAGGCTTCGGATTCGGAAATGGTGGCCGGGAGCTCAAGATAGGTCTTCGGGATGCCTCTGGTTCAGCGGCTGCTCGCGGGAGACTTCGGCTCGAGTTCGACGAAGGAGATGATCTCGCAGCCGTTGGATCGTCGATTCAATTGATTTCGGACGGCCTAGATCACATCGCCTCGCCGCGGATGAATCGTGCGGCGCAGATCAAGCGCGCGATGGCTCGGACGGCCAGGATCTCTTCCGCGGGAAAATCCCGCGTCCCACATCGAAACGGCGGCCTGTTTTTCCGCGGCTTATTACCCTGCCGCTCCCTTAAACGGCCAGTTGAACTTCCCCCCCTCCCGGTGCCGCCCCGCACCGGGTTCTCTCTGCAGGCGCGCTCTGCGCCCACTCTGGTCCTCGCGGGCGCGCTTCAAGCGCCAACTATGCTCCCTGCGCTCCTCCGGGCGTGCCCCAGGCGCTCATGCAGGGGTGTCCTTGGGTGCGCCCTGCCGCCCTGGCTCGCCCCACGGGGTTCCCCCGGGCGTGGTGCCCTAGTTCCCATGCCTTGGGGTTGAACCCCCCAAGGTGCCTTGGCTGGCCAATTTTTTGGCAAAGGGACAGAATAGGACTTTGTGAAATACAAAGTTCTTCTCCATATAAAACATGCCAAATTCCAAATGCCTTTTTCTTCTTCTAAGCCATTCTTCCTCCTCTTTATTTCTTCTTCTTCATTAGAATTAATCATCCTTCTCTACTTCTTAAGAATTCCTTAATCCTCCTCAACATATAATCTTCACTTAGGATATGGAATTCAAAAGGCTTCTTCATCTTCAACCGAGCTCCTGAATCAAATATTTCTTCAATAAACTTCATTGATCTAATCAGAGATCAATTGGAACATATTCTGATTCACATGCACTAAGTGATAGTGCATGGACTTCTTTAGCTCACTTCATCCACTTAGAAGTTGTGGATGGCTCTCTTCAACTCCTCATGCATTGTGAAGACAATGCATGGTCTTCAATCAATGTTGTGACTTTGTATCCAATTGATACAAGTTCTATGAACTTAAAGATCAGCTCAACAATCGTCAGATGTAATGCTTCTGTAATCATCAATCTTCAAGATGTACTTCATCAGATGGCACACCATGACAAGTTATTGACAACAAATGCAATTACTTCACTTGGGCACAACAATCTCCCCCTTTGTATTTGGTTGTCAATACTCCGAAGCACACTGATAGAATGTCGTGTGCCTTGTGCCTGATGATTTCTCCCCCTTATTGGCCAACAAATGCAAAGGGATGAATGAAAGCCATACTCATAGTATAGAGCTTCTGGAACCTGCACGTCTTCAACTACCAATGCTCCCCCTCAGGGGATGCACTCATCTCCTTCAATTCCCTGCATGTAAGTACAAGAATATAAAAAATTTAGGGAATAAGGAGGGACCTTCTTCTTCCTCAAGTGAGAGTAGAAGGCTGAACATGAAGTTTCAGCCTCAATTCAACAAATCTTTCTGTAGGCATAGCTTTGGTGAAAATGTCTGCCACCTGATCTTGAGTAGGAATGTAGTCTAGCTTGATGTCTCCATTGGCGACCCTTTCTTTGATGAAATGATATTTTATATCAATGTGCTTGGATCTGGAGTGTTGGATAGGATTCTTAGACAACCCAATTGCACTTTGATTATCACATAAGATCCTCAATGGTTTTTCAGCTTTAATCCTCAAATCTTCTAGCTGCACCTGCATCCAAATCATTTGATTACATGCATGTGTAGCGGCCACATACTCTGCTTCAGCTGTGCTCAATGTTACAGAATTTTGCTTCTTGCTGTACCAGCTAACACATCCTTCTCCCAGAAAGAAGGTTCCACCAGATGTGGATCTTCTATCAGTGCAATCACCAGCCCAATCAGCATCTGTGAATCCCAACAACTGTATGTTTGCACTGTGTTTGTATAAGAGTCCATAGTTGAGGGTTCCTTTAACATATCTCAGGATTCTTTTGGCTGCAGTTAAATGAGATTCTTTTGGGTCACTTTGGAATCTGGCACACAAAGTCACTGCATATGCTATATCTGGCCTTGAAGCCGTGAGATAAAGTAGACTGCCAATAATTCTTCTGAACTCTTTCTGATCAACATTGTTGCCTTCTTCATCCTTACATAGCTTGGTTCCGACAGAAATGGGTGTGGAGACTTCCTTTGAACTTTCCATTCCAAACCTTTTCATTAAGTCCCTTGCGTACTTTTCTTGTGAAAGAAATATGGAGTTTTGTCTTTGTTCCACCTGAAATCCTAGAAAATATGTCATTTGACCAAGCATCGACATTTCAAAAGTTCTTTTCATCTGCTCAGCGAATTCTTCACATAGTCCTTCCTTGTTACCAGCAAAAATGATATCATCCACATAGATAATGACTATGAGGGTACCATTGGCCATTTCTCTGACATAGAGGTTACTGTCAACTGTTCCTTTGACAAATTTCATGTCTTTAAGACAACCATCCAATTTTGAGTACCAGGCTCTAGGGGCCTGCTTCAATCCATACAAGGCTTTTCTCAATCTGCACACCATACTGCCATCTTTGTCTAGCAAAAATCCCTCTGGTTGTTCAATATACACCTCTTCTTCAAGATCTCCATTTAGAAATGCAGATTTCACATACATCTGATAGACCTTGTACTGCTTGTGTGCTGCAACTGCTAAGAACATTCTGATAGTTTCCAGTCTTGCAACTGGTGCAAGGGTTTCCTCAAAGTCGATTCCTTCCATTTGTGAATATCCTTTGCATACAAGTCTGGCCTTGTTTCTGGAAACTTCTCCCTTTTCATTGAGTTTGCTTCTAAACACCCACTTTGTCCCAATAACATTTTTATTTTTGGGCCTTGGCACAAGATCCCAGGTGGAATTCTTTTCAATTTGATTGAGTTCCTCATGCATAGCTTGTATCCATTCCTCATGTACAACTGCTTCAGCCACTGTGTGAGGTTCAACTTGAGAAACCAGTGCAGTCTGATCTTCCAATCTCAATCTTCTTCTAGTTCTTACTGAGGACTGTAGGTCTCCAAGGACATTTTCTGTATCAACATGCTTCTTCAATTTGTTGTATCTTCTTCTTCCATTTTCATTACCTTCATCTTCATCACTGGTATATTCAGAGTTGATCTCACCAGCAGTTGGTGTTGGCTCAGGTAATTCTGCATTCTTCTGTTCCAAGGCTGTGTCATTCTTTGAGTCATCATCATCCACAGTGTATGGTTTGGTGTTGTTTTCAATTATTATGACATCACTGCAGTCAATCATTTTATTCAACCTCTTATTCCAGCATCTGTAGCCTTTTCCATTAGGTAGGTAACCCATAAAGATTCCTTCTTCAGCTTTTTCTTCAAACTTTCCCAGATTGATGTTTTTAATCTTGATGATGCAGGGACTGCCAAAGACTTTGAAATATTTAACAGTTGGTTTTCTGTTAAACCACATTTCATAGGCTGTCGTTTGTGTTTCTGGTCTCAGGAGACATCTGTTCTGTATGTGTATAGCAGTGCATACTTCTTCTCTCCAGAAAAACTTAGAGATATCATGCTCAGCTAACATAGTCCTCCCCATTTCAACTATGCTTCGATTCTTTCGTTCAGCCACTCCATTCTGTTGTGGAGTATATGGTGTACTATATTGATGTTTGATTCCATGCTTGACCAGATATCTTTCAAAGACATCACCGGTATATTCTTTTCCGTTGTCTGATCTTACTTTCTTGATGTAGAGCTCTAGTTCCTTCTCAGCCTGCCTTCTGAAAGTCTTGAACATCGTGATTGCCTCTGACTTGTGTTTCATGAACATAACATTGGTCATCCGAGTGTAATCATCAATGAAGTTTATAAAATAGAAATCTCCTCTTGTAGACTTCTGTCTCATCAGTCCACATATGTCTGTATGGATGAGTTCAAGAGGCCTAGTAGACATGATATCAACTCCTTTGTGTGACCTATGGGTCAGTTTTCCCTTTTGACAAGTGTCGCAGACTTCATCTCTTTCTCTCTTTAATTTGGGTAGATCTCGTACAACATTGTACTTCAGAAGTTTACTCATACTCCTTTGACCAAGATGGCCAAGTCTTCTATGCCAGAGGTTGTTTTCATCTTTAGAGCTAAGAAAACAAGAATTGATGGGATCACCAATTTGAAATAGATTTCCAGTGGTTCTTCTTCCTTGGGTGATGATTTTTCCATCCTTTGAGCTCTTGATGATGCATGAGTCCTTCTGGAACAACACCTCATGTCCATCATCACATAATTGACTTACACTCAGTAGGTTGTGCTTTAATCCTTCAACAAACAACACATCATTGGACTTTAGATTTGTTGTTGCAATCATAGCCTTTCCAACTCCCTTGATTTTCAGAGATCGATCATTTCCAAACACCACGGTTCCTCCCTCATGACTTTCAATGTTGCTTAGAATTTTTGTATCACCAGTCATGTGGGATGAGCATCCACTATCAAGAATCCATGACTTGGTTTTACTGCTGGCTTTTAGAGCCACTTCAGCAAAGCATGTGATTTCATCATTGGTTTCTTGAATGCCTTTCCCTTTCATGTCTTTGACTTTTTGTTTAGGAAGAGTTGTCATACATTTATCAGCTCTATGACCTTGTTGGTCACATCTTCCACAAGCTTCACTCAGGCAGTCAAATGTGTTCTGAGTTGGTGGTTTTGATGCTTTCTGCAAAACACTCTGGGTTTCAGGATGTCTCCCCCTTGACTCATGCCTCATGTTTGGACGAGACATGTTATACCAGCATGCATAGGCCTTATGTCCAAACACACCACAACACCAGCAGTAGCCTCTGAACCTTGACCTTCTTTCTTGATAAGAGTCATGTTGTAGTTTTCTGTCCAAGATTTGAGTAGTCCTTCCTGAGGATTTCCGTTCTTCCATTGAAGATGATTTTACACAAGTTGGTTCATGCCATGTTTGTCTCAATTTTATCTTTGAACCTGCATTGTTAGAAATAACAGATGTATTTAGAGATTTACTTGGTGGTAAATTGACCTGCCTCTGAGCACCAGCATAAGATGATTCTGCCTTGACCTCAACAGCCTTGTTGAAGTCTTCTCTCATCTTTGTCAAGCTATTCTGTGCTTCAATCCACTTGGAATATGTCAGTTATTGCTCTTCTTCTTTGAGGTGAAGTTTCTCCTCAAGATCTTTTGCTATCTTGTCCAGCTCAGCTACCTTCAGTTTATGTCTCTTGATTTCTTCAATGTACATTGTCTCTTTCTTCATACATTCTTCCAACTCCTCAGTCATTCTTTTAGTTTCATTTTGTAACAATTTCTTTTCTTTCTTGAGTTTAATGTTTTGCTCAAGGCAAGCCTCTAATTCATCTTTCAATATGTATTCAAGCTCTGTTCGTTCACTTCCATCATCTTCACTGCTGCAGGTATCAAACCCTTTTTCCACATGAGCCATAAAATTCGTTTCTTCTTCTGATTGACTGGCTGAAGTAGAGTCTGATTCTTCCTCTTTGCTTACATAGCTTCTTCTTTCACCTGGAACGAACCTTTTCTTTCTTACACCTGATTTGTTTCCTTCTCTTGGGTATCTACTCCATTTCTTCTTTTGTGACTTCTCATCTTCAACTTCTGGAGCACTATATCTCTTCTTGGGGCAGTTTACAGCAAAGTGTCCGATGTTATTGCAATTGAAACATCTTGATGGTGATTTCCCTTTTCCCCTGAATTTAGTTTTTTCAAACCTTTTAGAAAAAAGAGAAATAATCGTGTTGAGATCTTCATCCTTTTCTTCATTGTCAGTATCACTTGATTCTAGGACTTCGTCATCTTTTATCTTGAGTTGTCTCATGGCCTCAAAAGCCATCTCATCCTTGATCTTCTTCTTGAATACTGGGATCTTCCTCATTTCATATGCAATGAGAATGTTGTGTAGTTCATCAAGAGAGAGATCATCTCTGTCTTCTAATGCTGAGACTTTGGGGTCAAACCTGTCAGGAAAATTTCTCATTAGTTTCTTAACAATAGTGGAGTCCTCCAACTTTTCTCCAAAGCCCCGAATGTTACTGACAATTTCATTGACTCTTGTGAAATAATCATCAATATTTTCTTCTTCTCCCATCTGGACATCTTCAAACTTGCTTCTCCAAATCTGTAATTTGGCTTCCTTGACTTTCATGTTGCCTTCATAACTACTTTCCAATTTGTCCCAAATTTCTTTAGCATTCTTGAGTCCCATGACTTTTGTGTATACCTTTTCTGAGAGTGACATAAGAATGGCATTTTGAGCTTTACCATCAACTTCCATATTTCTTTTCTCATCGAGTGTCATAGCAGCTTCATTAGCAAGAGGAGGGAATCCAAATAAGGCTGCATTTCTAACTTCAAGGCCGAGAGATAGAAGGTAGGGTAACATCCGATTCTTCCAGCTGTGGTAATTCTTTCCATCGAATGTAGGAACACCCCTACTATTAACAGAATTCAGATTGTCCATCTTCTTAGAAGTAGATCCTTACAGAGGGAACCTCCCTCTGATACCACTTGAAATGCCTGGATCGGTTGTGATCACTGAGAGGGGAGGGGTGAATCAGTGATAACTTTTTCTTTTTATGAATTGTTCCCGTTGGATTATCAATTCAACCTCTGCAGCTGGTTAAAGCCTAGATCTACTCTTTTAGTGGTGCAGTAATAATGAGAGCACAGAACACAGAGATTTACAAGGTTCGGTACAAAGACCTACTCTTTGCCGTGTTGGTTACACCCCCCAACACGGATTCTTCACTATGCCAAAAGATGATTACACAGTAATTGGTTACCCCCCCCCCCCCCAATTACAAGTTGGTTAAACCCCCCAACTCCACAGCATCATCTTCATCATGGCTCCACTTCACTTCTTCAAAGGTGTCGTTCAAAACTTCAAGTAGCTTCAACAGTCTTCAAAAGATCTCGTTGGTCTTGCTCACCAAAAACCCAATCACTTAGAATGATTAGTTCTTTTGCAATCACACCTTAAGTGTGTACTCTTCTTCTCAAGGTTGGTCTTATTCACTTGTGCACACACAAGGGATAAGCCTTGGCCTTTTCTTCACATCTCACACACACAAAATATGGTATGGCCTCGGGTCTTCTTTGGTGCACACCCACTGCCCACAAAAGAGGCGCGCTAGGTGCAAGCCGCGCAAGTCCAATGAAACACAAAGTGGCGCACAAGGTCTTTGCAAGGGGCAGCCGCGTAAGCCTTGGTGCAAAGCACCTCAACCACGGGCGCGCAAATCTTCTTCTTGTCACGCAGATGAGTTGCGCGCAAGGGACTCCTTCGGGACCTCGGGTGATCCCGAGAACTTCAGCCACGCAAGAGGTATTTGCGCGGAGGCTTCAAAACTTCGCGAGGCAGAGAGATGCGCTCACGGGACAGCAAATATCCAAAGGATCAGCAGCAAATCCAGAGGTCTCGGCCTCTCTTTATATAGGCAGAGGAATCCTCAAAACATCCGCGGGATATAAATATTGATCCACCGAGATTTCCGGTTCTTTGAAAACTTCAAACGCGGGCCGAGAATCTCGTTCTTTCTCTCTGCACAACGCGGACTTCTTCTCCTTCTCCTTTATCCACGTGCATGCATTTTAAAACGCATGCAAGCCTCTGTTTAATCCAAACACATGCAAAGCATAATCCTCATGGCCTTGGCAACGTTGTTTGCCTCGTCCGAATCTCCAATTCTTCTTCTCATCGCATGCATGGTCATTTTTAGGCATGAATGTGTTTAGTAGGTCCAGACGAGCTCAATGGAGGCTTCAGATTCGGAAATGGTGGCCGGGAGCTCAAGATAGGTCTTCGGGATGCCTCTGGTTCAGCGGCTGCTCGCGGGAGACTTCGGCTCGAGTTCGACGAAGGAGATGATCTCACAGCCGTTGGATCGTCGATTCAATTGATTTCGGACGGCCTAGATCACATCGCCTCGCCGCGGATGAATCGTGCGGCGCAGATCAAGCGCGCGATGGCTCGGACGGCCAGGATCTCTTCCGCGGGAAAATCCCGCGTCCCACATCGAAACGGCGGCCTGTTTTTCCGCGGCTTATTACCCTGCCGCTCCCTTAAACGGCCAGTTGAACTTCCCCCCCTCCCGGTGCCGCCCCGCACCGGGTTCTCTCTGCGGGCGCGCTCTGCGCCCACTCTGGTCCTCGCGGGCGCACTTCAAGCGCCCACTATGCTCCCTGCGCTCCTCCGGGCGTGCCCCAGGCGCTCATGCAGGGGTGTCCTTGGGTGCGCCCTGCCGCCCTGGCTCGCCCCACGGGGTTCCCCCGGGCGTGGTGCCCTAGTGCCCATGCCTTGGGGTTGAACCCCCCAAGGTGCCTTGGCTGGCCAATTTTTTGGCAAAGGGACAGAATAGGACTTTGTGAAATACAAAGTTCTTCTCCATATAAAACATGCCAAATGCCAAATGCCTCCTTCTTCTTCTAAGCCATTCTTCCTCCTCTTTATTTCTTCTTCTTCATTAGAATTCATCATCCTTCTCTACTTCTTAAGAATTCCTTAATCCTCCTCAACATATAATCTTCACTTAGGATATGGAATTCAAAAGGTTTCTTCATCTTCAACCGAGCTCCGGAATCAAATATTTCTTCAATAAACTTCATTGATCTAATCAGAGATCAATTGGAACATATTCTGATTCACATGCACTAAGTGATAGTGCATGGACTTCTTTAGCTCACTTCATCCACTTAGAAGTTGTGGATGGCTCTCTTCAACTCCTCATGCATTGTGAAGACAATGCATGGTCTTCAATCAATGTTGTGACTTTGTATCCAATTGATACAAGTTCTATGAACTTAAAGATCAGCTCAACAATCATCAGATGTAATGCTTCTGTAATCATCAATCTTCAAGATGTACTTCATCAGATGGCACACCATGACAAGTTATTGACAACAAATGCAATTACTTCACTTGGGCACAACACATGGAGTAAACTAATCAATGAAGTATGCCTAAAGTCGAATGAGTAGAAATTGTAATTTCAAATTCCCTTATCGATTTGTTAACTTATGAAACATTCAACCATGAATGATTGATCATACAATGATGATGTAAATTTCCATAAATTAAATTATATTACACAATGAATACAATCATGGGAAGTACACACACCACATGAAATAAATAAGTGGTGATCAATGGAAATATCACAAGATTAAAAGTGAGATAAGAAACCCCTTACTTTGTACTTTTTCCTTGGTCGATGGTAGGTTAACCTCATGTATAATAGTGAAATATTTTTTTTCAATTATACAAGAACTATATAGATTAATATGATATCATTTAGGATATTTTAACATTTATTTGTTGATAATATCATAGTATTATTGTCCTTTTGGGTGTTAACAGATACATTTTCATTTATTTTCTTTATTATGTGAGCCAAATTTTTTATGGATGGGATATATCTTATTCATATACAGAGTGATATCATGTCTCTAAAAATTATTTTTATTCATCAAATTAAATTTATTCTTGAAAGAATATGATGGGGAATGAATCTCATCACGTTCGTAGAGACGGTAATCCGTACGTACGCACGAGTGATAGTATCATCATTTTGATATTTAAATAATATATAATTGGATGGTATATATTATATACGGATTAATAATCATGTAATATTTATTTTTTACATGAATTACACATCATTATTATACCCATCCAAATAATAATATATTGAATAACAATTACACCACTATGTGTAGACGGCAGGTCGTACATACGCACGTATGGTGGCATGCCATTCAAAGGATGGATAGAATATTGATTATGGTTGTAACATATTTATAATAACATCACAGTATATAGAAGATACTTGATTTATTATTTTATAATGTAAATAACAAAGAAAGATAAAGTGGAAGAAGAAAGGAACTTGAAAGAGGTTGGTGAAATCATTACCTCTTCTTCGGGTTATTGCTTTTGATTTGATCAAAAGGGCCACTTATATTGGCTTTCTGACCAAAGGAGGACCTCTAGAATAAAGAGATGAAGTTTAGAGGATATTTGGGCAGGGGTTAGCCGATTCAAATGGCTTTGATGGTGTGAATTAGAGGGAAGGAGAGTGACCTTTTATAAGAGGGGTGAGGGGCACCTTATGAAAAAACATAAAATATTATTTTATAATAAAATCATTTTCTGTTTCTAATGGATAAAAAATGTATTATTTAAATTCTAAGGTGGGGATTGTGTCTAAAACCACTCAACCAATTTTGTTATATAGGTTTGTGTCAATATAGTAACATTATCTTTTGGTTTTAACTTTTAGTTAATTAGATTCACATTTACCATGTCTCTTTGTATTTTTATATCATATGGTTATTAAACTTACTATATACATCCAAGAGAAACCCAAGTGGTTCATTAATGATACACCTATAATTATATAAGTCTCTTGGCTGAACCTTATATTTTTAGGAATTGAATATCAATTAATAATACAATATTTATTTTAAAGACTTTTTTATGTCAATTTTGACACAATTTGGTATTCTATTTGTATTAATTCATAGCAGCATTATTACTTCAAATATATTTCATTTAATCAACCCTAAAATGTCATATTAACCAATAAAATTCTAGTAATTCATTAAAAGTCTCAAATTATACTTATCTGGGTATTTATAATATCAATTATTTTAATATTTCATTAATAAGGTAATTACTCCATCATCATTTTGTCATAAATATATTAAATTATTTAATTTTAAAAATTATAAATAAAATACCATTATGTAGGAAATGTTTTTATATTTCTAATTTATATTTATAATAGGGTTTATCTTGTAAATAATCCTATATTAAAACTGATCTAGTTATTAAGCATTGATTTTAACTCTTTTAACTCTTCTCTGAATTAAATAATAATAAATGTTCTAATCTAATTCCAGTGGACCAAAGTGGTTCATATTTTATTCCTAATATTTTTTTGTTCGATTTTTACTTAGACAATAGAATTAGAACATGTGTTACGGTAATAATAATATCATTTTTACCCTTAATTACCCTATTTACTTTTAACCGTGGTAAATAAAAGTAAAAGGTTACTATTCACCAAAAAAATTATCTTATTGAACCTCATTTTACTCCTTGATATTAACTGTGTCTATCGGTTTTTCAAAATTCCATTCACAGAAGCGGTAAAATTATGTTTTATGTGAATTTGAAAATTCTCGTAGGAGTTGGGTAAAAGACGGTGAAATGTTCAACTAAATTTTTATAAATATAAATTTATTATAATGTGACTCCAATGAATTATAATTAAATTGAATAGGTATTATGTATCTATTTTGACCTAAAATAAACATAAATCAAATAAATAATTATTTAAATAAAAATTCGGTTTTAAACTATAACTCAGTGTTTTTCAATATTCATCAAAAATTAAAAGTTTTCAGAAAAATACCAAAAATTCACACTAAAGTAATTTTGATTTTATTAATTTAAAAATGATGTCTATTTTACCAAATTAAAAACATAGAATTTTCATTTATTAGTTTAAAAGTAATTCCCGTTGTCAAAACCAAAAAGTGTATTTTAATGAAATAATAACTAAAAAAAGATTGACATTTGTTTATGTCCAATTTCAATGTGAAATTACTTCCAATGAAAAATGTTGGATTAAATGGTAAAAATATAATATAATTTTTCATCCAAACCATTTATATGTATAGTTTAACACTATAAATTATTTTGATTAAATTAGTTTTTTTAAGTTAAAATATTTTATTTTTCACTATTCACCCTAATATGAAAGTTATCAGAAAAAGACAAAATATTTATTGAAACAAAATTATTATGTCATAATCCCAAAGAAGAAGTTTATTTGGTAAAAATTGAATATATAAAATATTTAAATATTGGATTTAAAATTTTATTTCCATTAATAGGTGGTAAAATTGCATTTTTTGAAAAATACTTATTTTATCTGAAAAAAATGAATTTTTCCTTACATTATGTCCAAGAAACTCATAATATGGATTCTAAAATTATAAGGGTTACATAGAATTCAAAATTATATTAAAACTATTCATAACCACTTTTGAATGGCTAGTTTGATAAGTCTTGGTGTGCTTTATCTCGATGATGTGTGTAGTGTATGTTGTTGAATTACTTTGAAGAACTAACATACTATGAAATCTTTCAGTGTTACATTCTTCCCTCCTTCAATAAATTGCCTCCTCGAAATTTTTAAAATTGGGCTTGGGTATATAATGGAATGTCCTACATCAAAAAATGAGTAAATAAAACAATCACATTAAAAGAAAGAAAGAGAAGTACAAAGGTAACCCAAGATAATCCATACTCAGATTCCTTGTAGGAAAACATGGATATTGAAGATAAACTAACTGTAAAGTTCTAATGGAGAGAGATTAAAACCTGATAAGGAGAATGTTAACAACAAGAAAACCACAAACCTGTGATGGAACAAAGGGTCATTAGTTTCCCAGTAGGAAAAGTAAATGGGCAACATTTTTTTGGTTTTAATTTAAATTACATAAAGACTAGGAAATCATTTATGAGATTGACTAAGAACATAAAGAGATATACATTCTTTTTTAGTAGAGTATCATTATTTAATAAATTTCTACCACTAACTCTTTTTTATTAAATGATGAGTATTCAAGAAGACTTAGTCACACTAAAAGTTCTAGAATAAACTTTTATAGACTCACATGATCGAAGACGGATAAACAATATATTTTCGTTGTCTTTAGAGATTATTCAAAACTAAAATGGTTAGTATATGATCTGATAATCCGCCAATATGATATTCTATTAGAGAAAGAAACACTAATAATAATTTCTAAAATTAAACCAACAATACCCCAATGTTAAATAAATAGCATTTAATAAATAATTGTCCTTAATATCCTTCAATATAATCCAAAAAAAATATTAAAACCCAAAACATAGAAGAATTTGGTTATGTAGTCTTCCACGTTAAATTGTATCTCCAAATGACATCAATTACTCTTGGAATCACATACTTAAAATTAATTAACCTAATCACATATTCTCCATTATAGGTCAATAATTTCCATAAATATCCCAAATCACTTTAAATACACAATAAAAACATAGATAAAAATCCACCATTACTCCTCAAATGAAATCCAATAGTATTCTATTTACCTTGGTCATATTGTGTTCCCAACAATGCGAAAATCATCCAAAATAACATTTATCAGTTAATTAGAAAATCATTTTCCTATATTAATGGTATTTATTTGAAAATACATAAGATCCCAAATCAACTTATTATTGATCAATAAAATCATTTACCTAATAGTAATTTTCACACTAACCAGGGAATTCATGTAGTCCAATGGTTGGTGATAAATCCCAATCACACTTTGGTTGTGGGTTTGATTACCACAACATTGTCCGACGTGATGGGTTGTCACACTGTTTACGTGTTTCCCTTTTTCAAAAACTATATTTTATAACATTACCAAAATGAGAAAAATTCCTCAAAATAACCATAACATAATTTAACCATAAATGTTATCTCATTCCTTGATTTTTCATCCCAAAATATAATAACTTGTAATTGCCTCAATCCCAAAGATCATTTAAAACCATATAGTTATTTATAACTATATCCACAATATAAAAGATATGTCTTCCTCAAATATCATTCTCAAATGGAAAATTTAAGGGTTTCAAATAAAATAAAAAATAATTCCATTGTAATCCCATCAACAAGGAGAACTAATACATTTAAACATTTCTCCAACGATTTATTTCTACATAACTTTTTCTTTGATGAGGAAAATATACTATAGAATAGGGCATTAACTCAGGTAATGGCTAGGTCCCCTACATTAATGTCAAATTATAGTAAATGGTTTCATGAAACCATTTTAATTTTCATCCATAGTACTCTACAATTTTCCTCAGCAATTTTGCACTTTATGGACTTCTTTCCCGCACGTAAAGCATTTCATTGTTCCATTGAGACAATTTCCTGGGTGTCACTTTCCACATTTCCATCATGATGGAAATTAAGGATTCTTTTTTCCATGGTCTCCACTGTTGGAGATCTTATCATTCATCACATTATATTCTTTATTGAGTCCGAGAGTTGGTTAATATATATGTTATTTATCATATTTTTGGAAAACTGATTTGGCATGAACATGATATATTTTACACCTATCAACATTCCATTTTTTTCTCATTGAAACCATCATTCCCAACTTGAAAATCATTCTAAAAGATACTATTACTTCCTTGGAATCTAGCCATTGACTAAAACCAGAATGCATAGTCTGAGTAACAGTAGTCATAAAAGCATTTAGGGAATTTCATGACACCATATTCATAATTTGAAACACCTTAGGATTAACCAAGTTCATTTATTCTCATCTTATATTAAAATACCTCAAATCATTTTGTAATGAAAATGTATATTATCCTAACCATATCCCCTAGGAGTGTCGTAACCAAGAGTGATGCAAGGCCCGTTGTCATGCGCTAGTTTCCGTTCGAGTCCATCTCATAGCCGTGTTTTTGGGTTTTACCACAAGTTACATCTATGCCAGAGCTGCCTCTACCTACTCGTATCCAGACTGGGATTTATTTTTTGGAAATCTCACAAAATCACTACAATACCAAAATTTTTAGGGAGTTTTTCTATAATAATCCTCAAATTCTATCTTAGGGATATGTTCTCTAATCATTTTTTATCTAAATATAGTTTCCAAGGCTTGTACTAAAAAATCACGGATAACAACTATAACGCCCTGACCCTAGTTACCCATAGTCAGTGAATTATTACATAACATTGGCATGATCACAAAAAATCACGTCTCGAAAGACCAATTAGTTTAGTATCCTTGGAAATACTAGATACATTCATATGGTTTACATTACATCATGAATTGGAAAACTACAACAACATTGTTTCGATAGACAACACCGAGATACCATAGTTTATCCCTGCCGGTCAGTCATAAAATACTTCTTTACAAGTCAGGAAAAATAAAATGTAGAAAGGGGTGAGCACAGCTACTCAATAAGGATAACAATATAGAAGAAACCTTCATAAATAAGCATATACATATAAGGTAATGTATAAGACTAAAAAAAGATTTTTAATCATAAACTTCATCATATTATGGAAAATATATATCTAAATAATTCCATTTACATTCTCACATAGATATTAAACTAGTCGAATAATGACATTAAATATCAATAACCACTTCTATAATGATTGAATGTATATTTCCAGACTATCATAACCACAAAGTCAAGGCCTTGTGCCAAGAATACAAATCAGATTTTGTTGAGGCCTTGTGCCAAGACACTAGTTTGTCTCATGAGACCTACCGATGCATAGAGGAGATATAGAGGGCTCCACCTGTCATATACTATGTCCAATGCATTCCTCATATGAACAGGTTTAAACATAACAGAAACATTCATATTAAAACAAGCATATGAAATGTCAATACATTAACCACAGACCATGATTGGTATAAAAATAGCACATCCACAGTCAAACATAACTCATTAGAAATAATATGGAAGATTTTATTGTATCAGATTAACCTATATCGAGAATAATGAAGTATATTGACATAGATGAAAATAATCATCAATACTATTAGAGAGAAATATCCCCCATTTTCATGAAATCATTTATAAGTCACACTATTTTTCAAAAAGCCATTTAAAAATAGATTTTTTAATCAAAGTGTCCCATTAAAATTTTAATCTTTTAAAAGTATTTTGATTGGAAATCATTAATGTCGTTATAAATAAATCCTTAAAACTATTTTTAAAACAGGGACATTAATGAGAAATATTTGGAATAATAAATCATTACAACATTTAAAATGATATTTTAGTTAGAGTTACTAACCAAAAGAGAGACACATGAATAAAAATAATTATGGAAATGAAAACATTGTAATATCATGATAATAAAGGTATTCATGATATACTATGTCTATGTACATTATATACACCATATAAAAGTGAATTGGTGTATAACAACAAAGAATCCTCAATGAAATGTAAATTGAGATGAAATCTATTATAAAGACCATATCCTTAGGTTAAGGATAAATCAACAACATGATTAGGTGTGAAAAATATAAATATACTCAATATGATTGGATATTCAATGTAAATCAATTAGAGGACATTCACAGATATTCTTTTTTAAAACAACACCAATGAATTAGATATTTACCTCAAAAAATAGAGAATGAGTTAAAATTACTCTAATCAATATCATATCGATGACATGAGAATTTATAAATGGATTTATTATGTGTATAATAATGTATATCCACAAAAAGGGGATTGGAACTTATGACATAAGAAAATTAATAGTGATTCCACACATAATCTTGGAGTAAAATAATCAATGAAGTATGCGTAAAGCCGATTGAGTGGAAATTGAAATTTCAAATTCCCTTATCAATTTGGTACCTTATGAAACATTCACCCATAAAAGAAGGATAATAAAATGATTATGTAAATGTCCATAAATTATTGTATATTACAAAATTAATACAATCATGGTTAGCACACACACCACATGAAATAAATAAGTGGTGGACAATGGAAATCCCACAGAATTAAAAGTGAGATAAGAAATCAATTACTTTGTAATTTTTTTCTTGGTCGAGGGTAGGTTAACCTTCTATATAATGGTGAAATAATTTTTATTGAATTATAAAAGAATAATATACATTAATATAATATCTTATAAGACCTTTTAACATTGAATTTTAGACAATATCGTAGTATTATCATCATTTCTAGTGTTAACGGATTTGTTTTCCTTTATATTATTTGTTATGTGAGATATATTTGTTATGGATGGGATGTGTCTTATTCATATCCAGAATTATATCATGTACTTAAACATTATATAAATCATCAAATTAAATTTAGTGTTCAATGGATATGATGGGGAATGAATCTCATCGCATTCGTTGAGATGGTAATCCGTACGTACGCATGAGTGACAATATCATTGTTTTGATATTAAAATAATATATAATTGGATGGTATATCATATATAAAAATTCACTATCATGTTATATTTATTATTTACATGAATTAATCATCATTATTATACCCATACAAATAATAATATATTGAATAACTATTACACAACAACATAGAGACGGTATGTCGTACGTACGCACATATGGTGACATGTCATTCAAAGGATGGATAGAATACTGAATATGGTTGTACCATATTTATAATAACATCACAATATATAGAATATACTGGATTAATTATTTTATAATGGAAATAACATAGAAAGGTAAAGTGAAAGATGAAAGTAATTTGAAAGAAGGAGGTGAAATAATTACACATCATATAAATCCTTGATGTAGTGAAATTTTAAAAGTTATTTTACCATGTATTTTTTATTAATTTAGTCATTGGTTATTCTTCCTTTAATTTTGGGACAACCCTAGGCACCCTGAGGAGTTATTCAAGCCCTCTTCCTCCAAAAATTGTTCTGTTTTTCTCTATGTTTGTTCATTTTATATATTTCGTAAGGCCTTCCTTCTTTTTTTAATGGATTATACCATTATTATTTTGGGATATACTATAGTGGTACAGTTTGGATTGGGTTTGTGTTTGGGATGAGTTTAGATTGTCTGTGGGTGTGCTGTAGAATGATCCACAGTTTCTTATAGAGCGGTTATGGTTGTGGGGTTTTCTACTTTTCACTATGGTGTGTAGTAAGTAGAAAATGCTTCATTGAGGTAGGGAATCCGTCATTTAATTTTCATGGGTATCATGCAGGAGGTGTTTATTTTTATTATCTATTGGTTTTTGATATTAAGTACTAATAAAATAAGAATAATTTGATATGTTGAAATTTAAATGGATAAATGGAGGTTTTTTTGAATTTACATCTTTTATATTATTCATGATATTGTGGATTATACAGACATGTGGCCACGCTAAAAATTTTGGATGATGGGGGGTTCTTTTGCGCAGGATGATATGTTTTATGGCTATTATGCTTTTTATAATTTTTGTGATATCACCAAAAATGGAAATCTATTAGACACTTATATTTGGATAATGAAATAGTAGCTCCATTATCATGTCTTATGTGATAACACCCCTAAAATAAAGTGAAATGTTCTAAACTCCCATTTATAAATGAATGAAATGATCACGATGTGTTGTGATGTTCTTCCATTCATTTGTTATGGTCACTTGTGGTTAGGGAATGTATTGTTTTTGGTTTGCAGGTAATATATCGTGGTGGCATGATGGTTTTTTTAGGTAGAGAGGTTGTTTTGGCCATGCTTTTTGAATGGTGTGGTGGTGGTTTCTTTGTTCTAGATGCACGAGTAGAGATAGAATAAATAATTTAACACTAATTAAAATGGAATGGGTTGTTTTAGTTAATGTGATGAAAATGAATAATGAATAATAAAATGGGTGGTTGTGTGGTATGCCGTGGTTCATGTTAAATAATAAAAATAATGAGATGATTGAATAAAATTGGTTGGAAATGTGAATGTGGATTTCGGATTGTTGAGTGGTGTTGTGCATATAGAGGAAAAAGTCATAGTGTTGTCAGTGGGTTGGTTTTTTAACCCATTTTTTGTGCATGAGTGTTTGATATTGTACATATATACTTATATATTCTTTAAATTTCTATTTCCCCCCACCCATGTAAAGAACTATGTGTTGTCACCCACATAGTTATGAAGGGGTGTTTTTCATGACATCTAGTTAGTAGTGCGGATGGTTCAGTACCTTTGATTACATACTCTCTACTCTAAGAGAGATAGTTATTACATAGTTTGTGATGGAATGAGTTCTGTTAGTGCATCATATAGTAATTGTGATGGCCCATGTGTGTTTAGTCAATATGTGAACTTGCTTTTTGGTTTGGGGCCAATGTGTTTTTGGGCATTATGTGACAGGACTGCGCTTTTGGGGAAGTTTCTATTGAGGTACATTCATGATGGGAGTAGTTAATGAGGTTCATATCCTACATTTTCACGTTAACCTACTACTCTGGTTATGATAGTGGTTGTGTTTGGGCCTAGTGTTTTTCATGACACATGTGTTGTGGTCATGCATGTGGGTTGGTGAGCCCTATTTTCTTTAGGAGAGGTGTGTTGTGGCTATACTTATGTAGTGATGTGTTATAAATAAGATATGGGAGCACAATGATATTCGAAGTCATGTGTGATAGTCACATACTAGAGGGAAATCAGTGCAGGTAACCATTTCCATGTGATTCATGTTATATTATATTGTATGGATGACATTATTTGGTTATCATGCCTTGGTGAGACTGGGATGGTTAGTTTATCATTGTAGGTGATGTTTGGTTCTATTTTTTTCTCATGGGTTCAATAGTATTAATCATTCAAATGTGCATGAGGGACAATGGTTCTCCAACTTAGTATACTTGCATACTCACCCATTGTATGTAAAAATATTTTCATGATTATAGGTTGTTTATATTGACCATTCTAGACATTACTGCTCAGATCCATGATAGTGGTTGTGTTTCTACTTTATAATTACATTTGGGTATTTACATTAGAGGATTTTATCTGTATTATTTCTCTTTTTACATTAATGTGGGATATATTTTCAATTTATTTCATTTGATTTTGTGGATATATTTTCGGATAATTCATCTTATTCCTTTATCATATATTATTATAGAAGGAAATACCACCCATATCCGTAGTTTTGTACGTCATCAGATGTATTCCCCAGCACAGGGACTGCTGGAGATGGGGCGTAGGGTTCCTTATCTCTCTCCACTCAATTCAATATCTTTGGTGTGATTGGGTCTTGAAAGAGAGATATTAGAGGAGTTGCTGAGAGAGGGGATGAGGTTTGGAGTTTGGAACACTGAGTAATTCATGGGGTGTTATGGGAACATTCTAGTTGACCGTGGTGTGTTACATTTGTTTGTGATATAGGGAAGGACATGGGATTTAAGGACCACTGGTGAATGAGTACAAAACAATTCAGCTTATTAAATTACTAAGTGAGATAGAATTTCATACAACTTAGGGATCTGGGAATGGTACATACATCATGATTACATTTTTCAGGTTTGAATTTCATTGTTTTTAGAATTTTAATGTGAATAATTTAAAATAAAATGAATATAAATATAAATTCCATAATATCTTGCTCAGGATGTTCCTTATTTTTCATAAAGATTTTTCTCATGTCCATTTTATATCTGTAGATCAGGATAATAATGTTTAGTAGAATGGACAAGTTGATTGTTACATGGTTGATCTAATAGATGAGGATGAGTATTTGAATATGTGTTGCGTTCTTTCCAGTGGTAGCCTTTGGGGATGTATGTGGGGTAGTTCTTGGGGTGTGGAGAAAGAGAGCTGAATGTAGGAGCATGATAATGATTTCAATTTGATCTCGGCCTCGATGAGGTATTGGGTCCCTTTGGATGTTAGTTAGATGATGGGATATGGGTATCAAAATTAGACATTATATATGGGTGGCTGTAAGGAGGAAGATGTTTTTTGGGTTGACATCCATAAGTAGTACTCAAAATAGTTCTTTTCATCGACCATGACCTAAGTAAATACACCAGATCTTCTTTCTCATAAGTAGGGTGAATGTTAGTGAGGGAGCTGTGAATTAGGTTCAAGGATCATCTTCATTTTCTATTCCTCATTATCTAGTTTAGTAGTCTCATGTTAGACTTATTTAGGGAAAGCACCATCCTTATATCTATTATATAGTTACTTTACCATGTATTTTTGGGATAACCCTAGGCACCCTGAGGAGTTAATCAGGCCCTCTTCCTCCCAAAATTGTTCTGTTTTTCTCGATGTTTGTTCATTTTATATATTTCGTAAGACCTTACTTATTTTGGGATGGATTATACCATTATTATTCTGGGATATACTTCATTGGTGTGGTTTGGATTGGTTTTGTGTTTGGGATGTGTTTGGATTATCTGTGGGGGGTGCTGTAGAATGATCCACAGTATCTTATAGAGTGGTTATGGTTGTGGGGTTTCCTACTTTTCTCTACGGTGTGTAGCAAGTAGAGAATTCTTCATTAAGGTAGAGTTTCTCTCATTTCATTTTCATGGGTATCATGCATGAGGGGTTTATTTTTATTATCTATTGGTTATGGATATTCAGTATTAATAACATATAATTAATTTGATATTTTGAAATTTAAATGGATAAATGGGGTTTTTTTTGAATTTATATCTTTTTTATTATTCATGCTATTGTGGATTATACAGACATGTGGCCCCACTGAAAATTGTGGATGATGGGGGGTTTTTTGTGCGGGATGATATGTTTTATGACTTTTATGCCTTTTGAAATTTTTCGGATATCACCAAAAATGAAAATTTATTAGACACTTATATTTTTATTATGAAATAGTTGCTCCACGATCATGTCTTATGTGATAACACCCCTAAAATGAAGTGAAATGTTCTTAACAACCATTTATAAATGAATGAAATGGTCTCGATGTGTTGTGATGTTCTTCCATTCATTTGTTATGGACATATGTGGTTAGGGAATCTATTGTTTTTAGATTGTGGGTCATATATCGTGGTGGCATGGTGGTTTGTTTTTTTAGGTAGAGAGGTTGTTTTGGCCATGATTTTTGAATGGTGAGGTGGTGGTTTCTTTGTTTTAGATGCACGAGTAGAGATAAAATAAATTATTTAATACTGATTGAAATGAAATGGGTTGTTTTAGTTAATGTGGTGAAAATGGATAATGAATAATTAAATGTGTGGTTGTGTGGTATAACGTGGTTCGTGTCAAATAATGAATATAATGAGATGATTAAATAAATTTTTTTTGAAATGTGAATGTGGATTTTGGATTGTTGTGTGGTGTTATGCATTTAGAGGAAACAGTCACAGTGTTGTTAATGGGTTGGGTTTTTAACCCATTTTTTGTGCATGAGTGTTTGATATTGTACATATATAATTATATATTCTTTAAATTTCTATTTCCCCCCACCCATGTCATGAACTATGTGTTGTCACCCGCATAGTTATGAAGGGGTGTTTTTCCTGACATCTAGTTAGGAGTACGGAAGGTTCAGTACCTTCTATTACATACTCTCTACTCAAAGAGATATATTTATTACAAAGTTTGTGATGGCATGAGGTTTGTTAGTGCATTATATAGTAGTTATGATGGCCCATGTGTTTTTAGTCAAGATGTGGACTTTTTTTGGTTTGTGGACAATGTGTTTATGGTCATTATGTGATAGGACTGTGCTTGTGGGGAGGTTTCTATTGAGGGAAATTTATATAGGGAGTAGTTAATGAGGTTCATATCCTACATGTTCATGCCACCCTACTACTCTGGTTATGATAGTGGTTGTGTTTGGGCCTAGGATTTTTCATGAAAGATGTGTTGTGGTCATGCTTATGGGGTGGTGAGCCATATTTTCTTTAGGAGAGGTGTGTAGTGGCTATACTTATGTAGTGATGTGTTATAAATAAGAGATGGGAGTGCAATGATATTCGAAGTTAGGTGTGATAGTGTCATACTAGAGGGAAAGCAGTGCAAGGTAACCTTTTCTATGTGATTCATGTTATATTATATTACATAGATGGCATTATTTGGTTATCATGCCTTTGTGAGATTGGGATGGTTAGTATACCATTGTAGGTGATGTTTGGTTATAGTTTTTTCTCATGGGTTCAATAGTATTAATCTTTCAAATGTGCATGATGGGAACAGTTCTCCAACTGAGTATACTTGCATACTCACCCTATGTATGTAAAAATATTTTCATGATTATAGGTAGATTATGTTGACCATTCTAGACATTACTAGATCAGATCCTTGATAGTGGTTGTGTTTCTACTTTAGAATTACATTTGGGTATTTACATTAGAGGATTTTATCTGTATTATTTCTATTTTTACATTAATGTGGGATATATTTTCAATTTATTTCATTTTATTTTATGGACATATTTTTTGGATGATTCATCTAATTCCTTGATCATATATTATTATAGATGTAAATGCCACCCATATTAGTAGTTTTGTATGTCCTCAGTTGTAGTCTCCAATACAGGGCCTGCAGGAGATGGGACGTAGGGTTCATAATCTCTCTCCCCTCAATTCAGTATCTTTGGTGTGATGGGGTCATGACAGAGCAGTATTAGAGGAGTGGTTGATATAGGTGATGATGTTTGGAGTTTGGAACACTGTGTATTTCATGGGGTGTTATGGGAACTATTCTAGTTCACCTTGTAGTGATACATTGGATTGGGATACAGGGATGGACATGGGATTTTAAGACCACCAGTGAATGAGTACAAAACAATTCAGCTTATTGAATTACTAAGTGAGATAGAATTTCTTACAACGTAGGGATCTTGGAATGGTACATACATCATGATTACTTTTTTCCGGTTTGAATTTCATTGTTTTTATAATTTTAATGTGAAAAAATTAAAACAAAATGATTCTAAATAAAAATTCCATAATATCAATCTTAGGATGTTTTTTATTTTTCATAAAGATACATCTCTTGTTCATTTTCTATATGTAGATCAGGGAGATAATGTTCATCAGAATGAACAAGTTGATTGTTACATGGTTGATCTGATAGATGAGGATGAGTATTTGAATAATTGTTGTGTTCTTTCTTGTGGTAGCATTTGGGGATATATGTGGGGTAGTGCTTGAGGTGTGGAGAAAGAGAGCTGAATGTTAGAGCATGATAATGATTTTAGTTTGATCTCGGCCTCGACGAGGTATTGGGTCCCTTTGGAAGTTAGTTAGATTTTGGGAGAGGGATGTCAAAAGTAGACATTATATATGGGTGGTTGGAATGAGGAAGATGTTTTTTGGGTTGAAATCCATAATTAGTACTCAAAATAGTTCTTTTCATTGACCATGACGTAAGTGAATACACCAGATCCTTTTTCCCATAAGTAGGGTTCATGTTAGTGAGGGAGCTGGGAATTTGGTTCAAGGATCATATTAATTTTCTATGCCTCATTATCAAGTTTAGGAGTCTCACGATAGATGTCTTGAGGAGAAACACCATCCTTATAACTATTATCTAGTTTCTTCTTTTATGTTTCCATCGTGTCGGGAGGTTCGGAAGATTGTGAATGTAATCAAGTAGATTCACTCGTAGGGAGGTTTTCAATGGGGGGGTTACTAGAAGGGTTACTCAAATAGAAAAGTTGTTAGCATAATGTCTCAGGGAGTAGGACCTTCGAGGCTCAGACCGGTAGAGAGCGAGCATCAACATCTTACTATCTGGCCTTCAGAGGCAAGTGTTTTCTATGCTTTTGTTGGGATTTTTGTGATGTTTTTTTGTTATGGGATTCATCACCATTATTAGAACTAGTGCTCAGTGAGTTCTTGAGCTCAGTTTGGTGGATGTGGATATGTTCAGTGCAAGATTCTACAGTATCTTCCCATGGGGTTGTTTAACTAGGAGGGGTAGTAGGATTTTACTCTTCTAAGAGGAGTTAGAGTAGATATAGACAATCTTCAAGATTTTCTTTACATTTCGAGAGTGAGGCCTGGTCCTGGTTGTGCATGTGGTTATTGGTAGACAATTAGATGATATGGGTGTGGTCAATTATATATATTGTACGTAGCACTCCCATAGGGTCCAGAGATCATCTGAGGTTCGATAATTTTTTTAGTACCCATGTTTGTGCCTATTAAAGTCAAGAGGTTCACACTCTTTTTTTTCTACCACTATTTAACATTATTTAGGATGCGATGTAGTAAGGTTTTCTTTTGTCCCAAGTGTTAACTAAACCCTTAAGATTCCATAATATATTGTTTAATGTGTCCTAGTGATAATTACTGATGATGGGTTCACATCAGTCACTTGGTGATCTTTTATTGTTATAGTTTCTGCCATAATATGGTATCCTCAGCATTGACTATTGTATATGATATGATTTCTTATTGAAAACTTATTTAAAAGATTCACCTTCTATTTGGATAGGGAACATGTGGTTTATGTTGGGAACTGTGGTTGTTAGGTGAGTATTGGGAATATGTCTCCCAACCTTTCAATGTTATTTGAGTAATTGGTGGAATTAGTTTACACTGGGAATGGTAGAGGTTCTTAGGTTCATTTATGAGTTATGTGATGTTTTTACAATGGAGTTTGTGATGTTATCCTCTCTATGTGATGTTAATTTTGGGTTAGACTTACATCCTTTTTCTTCTTCGATTTCGATGGATCCTTACCAAATGAAACCTTCTGAGTTGTGGGAGTATATGATTCAGATATATGATATGATGAAAAATGGTTTTATACGGACATATGTTTCACCATGTGGGGCTCGAATATATTTTTTCAAAGAAGTATAATGGTATTCTGGGGTTGTACATAAACTACCGAATATTGAATTTGGTTTCAAAAAAAACATGTTACCTTCTTTTGAGGATAAATGATCTTTTCGTCCAGTTGATGGGGCAAGTTGGATTTCTATGATTGATATGTGGTCTCGATATCACCATTTGAGGGTGACAGCTGGAGATATCATAAAGACAACATTCATATGAAGTTATGGGAAATTCGAGTTTTTCATCAAGTCGTTTGATGTTATAAACATGTCAGCTATGTTCATGGGGATTATGATCTCCATGTTCCATGAGTTTCTAGATGGTTTCATCATCCTATCCATTGATGAGATAATTATTTACTAAATTTTTTAATACTACTATGTTGATTATCTCATAATTTTCATCTAGGTACTTCAATGCCTTCTGGTCTATCAAAATTTGTCCAAGTGTAAGTATTGGAAATCATAGAAGAATTTCTGCCGGTAGGGGTAATCTAAACTGGGTGCATATATAGACCCATTAAAAGTAATAATAGTAGTTTATTAAGATGCACCAAATAATTTGGTTGAGGTTCAATGTTTTGATTGTCTCGCAAGCTATTATCAGAGGTTTTTACCTGATTTCTCTCATGCCACAGTCATATTGACCACTTTTTCTAGAAAGGACCATGCTTTTATATGCAGTGATAAATTCATGGAATAGTTTTATTACATGAATTAGAAGATGGATACTTATATAATGACTTGGTCTCCTAAAGATGGGGTGATGTCTGTGGTGTTTTTGGATGCTTCCAATCTAGGAATGGGATCCGTTCCGAATTAGTAGATTGTGGTGATCTGTTATGGGACTACATAGGTATGTCTCCATGATCTTATCTAAACCACCCATGATATGGATCTAATAGAAATTGTATTTTTTTTAATGTTGTTTATGAAATATAGAATTAAGGAGAAATTTGTGGTCTTTACAGATAATATGAGATTCGGGTATATCTTTAATGAGCTTGTGCTGAACTTATAAAGGTGAATGAAGATAAAGTTTATTTAGGAATATTATTATGAGATCTTTTAAACCACATGAAAAGGGGATGTTGTGGCTGAATATTTGGGATTGAATTCATCAAAGGGTGTTTTTCTAGAATCTAGGTATTCATGTAGAGAAATGGATGAGTTGTAATCCTTATGCATTGATGAAAAGGTGGCTGTTGGTAGAGGCTATTTTCATTAGATAATGTTTCATCCTTATTTTATGCAGTAGGTGGAGGATTCTCAATGGGGATACTCCGCATTATGGGCAATGTGAAAACATTTTGGATATGGTGATGATCCAGGAGAATGGTTGGAGGATGATCTAAATCGGAGGCTATTTTGAAGAAGATTCTATGTTCTGGTAGGGATGTGTAGGGGAATCCACTGTGAGTTTCCTAAATCAACTTTTACAATATCCATAGGAGTTATCAAGATTTATTGTGGATTGAGGATGTAGTTTTAGTGGCCCAGGATGATACGGGGAGTGGCATAGTTTTTTGGAATGTGCATAGTTCTGTAAAATGTAATGGTGAAACAACGGGTTCCATGTAGTTTTTTTTCAGTCCTGAGATATTCTTGATTTGAAATGGGGTGACATCTCACTGGATTTCATCACTAGATACCTAGAGAATATAGCTGTTGTAATTCTATCTGGGTGGTTTTGGGTGGGTATATGAAATTGGTCCACTACTTAGCGATTAGGGATTCATGCCTGGTGGATTATTTATCTATAATGTGTATTCAAGAGGTGGTGGGTTTTCATGGTGTTCTAACTACCATTTTCTTGGATCAGGATACACATTTTACTTAATGAGGATAGAGGGGATTTTATCATGATATTGGTACTCAGTTATGCCTCATCATTACTTTCCACCCTTATATAGATGGGAAAACAAAAATTACTATCCTAAATTTAGAGGATATGTTGTGAGTGTGTATCTTGAACATTGGTGGATCTTGGGTATGACACAAGCATTTTTCTGCTTTTTCATCTATTGATATATATCACCCTTTCATTGGAATGGCTCCATTTTATCATTTTTATGGGTGACTATTTAGTTCAATGTTGTACTAGACAAGGGTTTGGGAGACAACCATTCATGGTCCCGATGTGGTGGATTGCATGATACATAATGATCATCTTGTTCTAGATATGTTGAAATCATCACAAGAGAAGAAGATGACTTATCATGATCATAAGAGGTGGCCACTATCATTCAATGTTGGGGACCACATGAAATTGATGGTTTCCACTTTATGTGGGCAATGGAGTTTTGGTAGAGGGAGTAATATTTCTCCAAATTTTTTTGTGCTCTTTGAGGTGTTCAGGTGAGTTGTAGAGGTGGAATTTGAGTTTGTGTTTACATCCTAGTTGGAGATGATCCTTGATTTCTTTCACATCTCCCATCATTTTAGGTATCAACACAATGACTCCCATGTCATTGAATGGGTATAATTTTATATAAAGGACGACATAAAGTTTTTTGTTGGGAGGAGAGATATGGGATTGCAAAGAGAATGGGATATATGGAAGATCATTTATTTGGATCATTTTTATGGAGTAATTTTAGACTGGAGGAGAGTACATGTGAGTAATAGATGCATATGTATTCCCATTGACCACTGTTTTATTGATTTTTTGTTTTCATTTTATATCATTGTGATGTGATTTTTGAGATCGTTTTGTTTTATCTAATGAGTTATTTTCTTTTGTTTGTGATGTGTGTGGTGAAATGTGTGATAATGTTCTGAAATATGAAAATTGGAGGAAAAGATTCCTAATCAGGTTTAATTAACTAGAATGTGATTAATACCTTATGGGTGAGTTAGTGCATCCCAGATTGGATAACATCTTGAAGGGGAGGGAAAATTTACATGATTCATGTGTTCGGAACGATGCAGTTCATTGGTGGTAGTGGTTATTGGTTTAGGATGCGTGGAGGTAGGGGTGGAGAAGAAATGGTTGTGTTTAAGTGTATTTTTGTGAGAGGGGGTGGATTTTGGTTTTGTTGGAGTAGATGTATAGTGTTTTTTTGTAATGTGGGTTCGTGTGTTTGGATGGTGGTATCATTTGAGGTATGACAAGATACTAGAGAGGTATCTCACGGTGTGGTTGTTCATAACCCCTTCCCATTGGCCTTGGTTTTGGATTCCTAACAGTGATAATTGTTTTAGAGGTATAATATATAGTGGTATGTTCCCTCCTAGTCAGTTTCATTTCCGTTTTTGATCATTAGATGTGTTCAGGGGAGGTTCTATGAGTTTTCTATGGAAGCTAGAGGTGTGTTAGGACTGCTACAAGAAATAAATTTCATGAAAATATTACATGACTTGAAATTTGGTTTCATGAATTTTCCAGGTATGGTTTAAAACATATAGAAATTTATGGTTACATAATAAAAAATGTCATACTTTTTTATAAAATAGAACCCTTGGCGATTACATGATGTGAACAAGAATTACGTTTCATATAAATTCCTAATTCAGTGTAGTTTTATAAGTTATTTTTTCACTAAATTTTCATTTATTCGACTGTGCATTCTACTTCCAATCATTTTTGTTAATCCCTAGGTGCCCTAAGGAGTCCTTCAAGCCATATGCATTTCTCTTTGATATGTCGGAAGTTGTGTTTGTTTATTGAAAAAATATGGCAATCCCTTCCTTCATTTGGAATGGTTTTATCATATTATTCATTGGGATTTAATAGTGGTTTTGTGGTTTAGATTCAGTTATGTGTTTGGATACTTTTTTATGTTCTTTTGTTGTGGTGTTGGTTGATCTATGGGTTTTCATGGTACAGTTGTGGTTGTGGGAGCTGCTTCTTCTCCATGTGTTATGCAGTGAGTTGTCGAAGCATCCTAGAGGTAGGGAATCCATCATATCTTTTTACAATGTATCACGTGAGAGTGAATTTTTTTGTGGTTTATGGTTTTTATTTCTTAATAAAAGATTAAAAATTGGTTAAATTTAAGTTAAATCTGTGTAAATTGGGTTTGATTTGATTTCATTTATTGATTTTTTGTTATTTGTGATATTTTGGCTTGTATGAGATTGTGTCCCCATAGAAAATTGTGGTTTTTGTTGTCTTTTTTTGTTTCTTGATATGAGTTATGACTTTTTTTCATGTTGTTTTTTAGATAAAAAATTATATGGATATTAATTATCTACTTATATTTTTCAAATGAAATTGTATCCCCATGATTATTTCTTCTATGATAACACTTCTAATATATTGTGAAATGTTCTAAAATCCAATTTCATAATATGTAAAAATATCAGGAGGTGTTTTTATGTTTGGTTGTGATTTTTGGTCATTTATTTGTTGTTATGTAATGTGTGGATAATTATTTTTAGTCTATGAATTTGGTGAGGATAAGTTATTTGGGGGGCCATTATTTTGTGGTTGTAATGTGGTTTTCAGCCATCCTTTGGGGTGGTTAGGTGGTGGTAGCTTTGTGAAAGTATCCTATTAAGAAAATGAATAAATGATTTAATACTGAACAAAATGACAATTGTATGTTTGGTTAATGTGATAAAAAAATTTATGAATAATCATATTGTGGTTTTGCGGTTAAATGTGGTTGATACTAAATAATTAAAAAATGTGTTAATTAAAAGAAATATATTGGAATCATTAATGAGGCTCATGGCTTGTTGTTTTCTATTATTCTTTTAGAGGTGGAATCAAATGTGATGGTGTAGTGAGATGGTTGTCGTTTTAATCCATAGGTTGGTCATGATCATTTGTTATTATATATATTTACATATTTATATAATTTTAATTTCTAGATGCACCCGACCAATGTCAAGCACTATGTACCAACACCCACATAGTTATATGGGGGTGTTTTTTCTATAAATATGGTGAGGATTATGGATGGATGAGTTTCTGATAATTCTCTATTTCTCTTCAAATAGAGGTAGATAATTTATAGGCTATTATGGTTGGATGTTTGTTAGTGCATTATATGGTGGTTGTGATAGCCCATGTGTTTTGGGGGAGATGTGATCGTGCTTGTGGGGCGGTGGCCCCGATGTTTCCAGGTGGGATGTGATATGACCTTGATTTTTGGTCGGATTCTAGTGGAGGTCGTTCATGGTAAGAGTGTTGAATGTGGTTTATGTCCAACATGTTCATGATACCCTACGACTCTAGTTATTACAGTGGTAGTGTTATGGACCATGTGTTTTGAAGGGGATGTGTTGTGGTCGTGTTTTTTGGGGGGTGAACCCATGTCTCTTTGGTTGAGGTGTGTTTTGGTCATCCTTGTGAGGTGGTGTGTTATGTGGAAAATATGGGATTTACAAGATGTATGAAGTTGGGTGTGAGAGAGGAATAAAAGTGGTAAATGGGTGTGGGAAACCCTAATCATGGTGATTCTTGTTATTCTATAGTACTTGGATTTCATTATTTGGTGATCATGACTTGGTGAGGTTGGGATAGTTAGTATACTTTTATAGTCATTTTTTGGTTATGATGTTTACCAATGGGTGCATTAGTATGCTTGTTTAACATGTTCACAACAACCATTAGATTTTATACTGAGTATACTTTTATGGTCACCCTATGTTTATAAACATTTATTTCAAGTTTCCAAGAGGATTATGTGGACCATGATGGACTTTACTAACTCTTATAATTTAAATTTATTGTGTGGCTAATTTAGAAATACTTTTTGGAATATACATTACAGTCTATAATTTGTATCTGTTCTATTTGTACATGCATGTGGGATTGTTTTTGATTTCTTTCATATTATTTCTTAGAGTTTTTTGCATGTTTTGTCTTATCTCCCTACACATTATTATTATATATGGTAATTCTTCTTATATTACTAGATTTGTATACCCTCGATTCTAGTCTCCATCCCAGGTTCAACGGAATGCAGGACTGAGGGGATCATTGTCTCTCTACAAAAATTTTGTTATCTTTGGAGGGAGGGGTTGTGACAATTAATATTACATTTTTATGATTCATATATCATATGAAGGTTTGCACAGGTTTGGAAATATCTTATTGGGTTATAATAATTTTGGTTTTTATTGATGTATAAAGACGTTTAGAATATCTTGACTATCAATTTTATATTTATCTGGTATTTAAATGTTTATTTTATATTTTCAATAATTAAATAATACATATTAAATAGTCATATTTGGGAGAAAAGATGTGTTTTTGGTTGATTTATATTAAATCATAAATTTATACTCATTAAGTAAGTATATTTTCATAGTAACATGGTCTAGATGGTAAGATAATAAGATAACTCTAGGAAAAACATATTGAGACAGAAGTATTACCCTGATACCTTAAATTATGTTGAATTTATAGTCTTTTCAATCATCATATTTTTATTTTTTTAGTACCTTAACCTCTAATTGACCATTCACATGTTTGTGAATAATGACGTCAATCACTCTCAATAATTATTTACACTTTTCTTTCATTCCCTCGAATGTTATCACTATATGAAATTATG
Organism: Viscum album; assembly: GCA_963277665.1. Lineage (NCBI taxonomy): Eukaryota > Viridiplantae > Streptophyta > Magnoliopsida > Santalales > Viscaceae > Viscum > Viscum album. Next base: position 1,306,284,623 of record OY728128.1, read on the forward strand.
GTTATGTGTAACTTTGAGTGAATTTTATGCTTCTGACATTACCTTTTAAGGCACATTTTTTATTTCATTTTTATTATGTGGTGTTCAACAATGAAACTCTAAAAATTTTAATCCTTTTATAAAAAAAAATTTGAGGGAGAAATTCATTTTGAGGGGGTAGGATATAACACCCCTGTATTGGAAGAAATGTATTATTTCATTTTAATTTAAATTATTTAATAATTTTTTTTACATGTGATATATGTCTCAAATATAATCATATAAAACACTACGTTTATCTTGTGTTTCATCCACAATAAAGTTCTTTTCATGACTTATATAACACAAAATCATGAGTCTTACTGCACAACAATATACAATTAGTATTCTTATGATAGATATCACATAGATATTTTAATGGTGGCAATGATCAAATTTTTTTAAATTATGAAATTATACTTATAATTTTTTTTAAAATGAGTTCATTGGTAACTAATTAATTAGAAATGAATTTAAAGACCAATTAAATATAATGTAAGAGTATTTATGAAAAACAATTTTTATGTCATGAAAATTTTTTTATTATAATAAATTTAATTAATCAATATTATTCAAATATATTAAATAAATTAAATTGTTATTTTTTAATCAAATTTTATTAGATTCATCCAAAAACATTATTTTTGTAAGATAAAAATAATTCGAATCTTAATAATTAAAATTGTTATATTTTTAAAAGATATCTTTAGCACCATTTAATGAAAAACATGAAATAAAACTATATTTTTATACTTTTAAAATTCATTTTCCAAATAATATTATCAATATTTAGTTTGGGTGAAATTGTTTTATTTTAGAAGATTCATGTTTTGATAAATTGTGAAAAATACTAGATTTTATTTTAAATTTTGTTTTTCCTATTATGATTATAAAGAATTAAAATATTTTTTCAGTTGGTTACAAAGAATATTTAGATAAAAATTATATCATTTAATCCATTTTATTTAATTTTAATCCATTTACCATTGATATTTGATAAAAAACATCTCAATCATTTGAACATTTTACTTTAAAAACTCACTTTCTCATCCCATCTATGAGATTAATTTTATATTAATTTCTTCTTATTATGTGAGTGGAATTTTGAAAAATGGATTCCATATTTTGAATAACAGTAATTTAAATGTTCTATTATGGTTAAATAATTTTTTTAAAATACTAGTGAAAAAAATAAATTATTTTTAGTGATTACAGTGAAAATGAGTTTTCCTAGAAGTTATGCTTAAATATTATGGGGATAAATGATCTATAAACTAATAAAAACCCATTTAATGGACATATTTTGACAGTATTCCCTATTTTATATTAGTTTTCTCTTTTTTTTAGGACCATTATATTTTTGAGTCCTCCGTATATTGTTTACCTTTTTATATTTACAAGAATTATTCTCCCCATCCAGTATAAAAAGGAACTCACCACATCACAAATTCACATATATTAAAAAAATTAGGATCATAAAAACCATTCCAAAATAATATCCTCACATAGTTCTCAAATCCTAGAAGCATTAACATGGGAAAAAAGCTATCCAAGGAACTGCTTTGGTTCCAACCCAAAGCAGTTTCCAAAAGAGGAGGCAACATTCTTCAACGATCACATTCACTTTATATCAATATATACACCTTAAATTATTCTTATTTAATGATTATATAACAACATTAGTACCATAATTTTAAATTGGTTTTTCCCTACACATGCACACCCTTCTATGAAATGGGAAATGAAATCATTTTTTATGTGCAAAGAAGACTACCACCTCGTGAAATGATATCATTGGTTTTTTCCTTTACCAATCCTTGTTATTTATAATTAGAATAGAAATATTATTTTAAAAAATATGTATTATTTTTATAATTTCTTAATTATTATTTTATTATTAAATAACAAATACATAAATTCTTTCTATTTTGTGGGAATATGATAACATTGTTTGTGGATGTGTGGACAATCTCTTCCTCAAAGTAATGTCATATATTCAAACATTATATAGAATGTATTAAGGGTCAAATTAAGGAAGATGTATTATTTGAATGAATTTTTTTTCATGACATGATTATATATCTATGAATATATCATATCATTTTATTCTTTCAATTTCACAAACTAAAAAAATTATTACACCATTCATGGAAAAGTGGACTACTTCCCCCTCGAAGTTATATGATTCTTCCTTTTTCATCACCACATAATAGGAATGATATATATATATAAGTGTATATAATTAAATAATTTTTTATTTATTATCTAATTTTCATTCTTTAAATGTATAAATTACTTTCCTTTTTCCATAATGATCATTGAAACATGGGAACGTTACTCATGTCTATGTATGACCTACCGTCTCTATTATCGTAGAGTTGGTTCATTTTTCATAAACACATTTAATTTATTATTATAAAAGAATAATTTGTGTAGAAATTTGATAATAATATTATTTTATTGTTCCTGATATGTATTCATATTTACATATGTTACCATAGTCGTCATACTAATGTTATTTTGACGCATAAACTGAATATGGTCAGAACATTTGACATATACATTATGGATTATGTAATTTTATATAACTAGTTTATATGAAAAATTGAGTTTATAATATAATTTAGAAATTTTATATATCAAATAATTAATTATTATAAGTTTATTATTCAAGAATATAGAGGACATGCATGACAAATCATTATTAAGAAAAGAAATTTCGCCACAATTTCATTTCATTAAGGCATTCCCCAATGATATATACCTAGATTATTTTGTGTGGTGTATATACATGAATATTACATGTTATATCATGAATTTATTTTATTTAAGGATATTAAAAGATTTATTTGATGATATTATTTGACGGATCTCATGATTGAAAATTTACTCTAATAGTAAGGGATTTTCATCATACCTTTTACATCTGTTAGTTAAATGTCATATTCATCGCATATTTTTTTGTGTTGTATCTACTATAATTATTAATATATTATATAATGAAATATTTTTTATTAAAAATATATTTTTTTAATTTATTATTATTTATTTTGGGGCTTCTAATTCAGATATTACCACAATTCCAAGGGGATTTCTAATCGCATTTTTATTTATTTGATACATGTTCCATATTCACAACTAATTTCTGTTATAGGGTGTCTATACATACCATGAATTGACATTATGATTATAATATATGAATTTATGTTGATCTACATACCCATTTTATGATTTATCTTTTATGGTTTTTACAGTTTCAATATTACCAATTTGGTAATGGAATTTTGTATCAAATTTCTTTCTTTGAGAAGGATGTCATGTTATAATCTGATCTTATTTTATGATGTTTATATAATACTCATTTCACATGAAATATTAGTAATATCATTATTCTAATTATATTATATGTATCATTTAATGTTATTCCTTAATGGGATCTATGATTCAAATGTTTCGTAGTGGCATGGGACACATTGGAATGTTTAATTATTATCTACCCCAGAAATGTTTTTATTGGACTTTTATTTGAATTTAATCAATAATAATAAAATAAATTTGTTAATAATACTGCACTGGCTATATTTTAAATTGATACAATATTTTTCTTTCTATATGTGGATTATGTTTATTTAAAAGGGTTTTTCATGACACCTATTTCATTTAAACAGGATGATTATGTCCAAAAGATATTATAATAAAAAACATTTATTTTACATGGGTCAATTATGTCCTAACGAGATTGTTATGAAACCCATTTCATGTACATGGGTTTATTATGTCCGAAATAGATTATTATGACACCTGCCTATTTTCTATGTATTGATTATGTCCTAAATAAATTTAAATTAAACCTATAACTTTTCAACTTGTTAATCATGTTTAGAATTGCTTATTTTCGAACCCATTTATCTTTCATGGTTTAAACATGTCTCAAATAGATTTTTTGGGAACCCATTCCTTTTAGTTAGTAAAATATTTTTTTCAAATAAAATCTTTTGTAAACCATTCCGTTACCATGGTTTAATCATGTTTCAAAGAGATTTTTTTGTAACCCAATTATTTTCTACAGATTATTTGGGAACCCAATTGTTTTCTAGTGTTTATCATGTCTCAAATAGATTTCATAGATCCCATTTCATTTCTATGCATTAATCAAGTTATGAATGTTAACTTTTTTTGATGTGTTATGAATTTGAAATAGTACTTGGAAATTTTATGGGTGGTTAGTTTATAAGACAATGGCTAGTGGTTCGGTGATATACCAATGATGGTTTGTTCTATGATTAACTAATGAAGGGTGGTTATGTGATAAACCAATTATAGATAGGTTCGTGATAGTCCTCTAATGTAATGGGTATAAAATTTGACAATATTGTAATTCCATTATTAAGAATGAACCTAAGACGGAAATGAAAATTATGTCCCATGTACATAAATTTTTTGTTTAATCTTGACATTGTTTTATATCGTTTCTAATGATATAGATTGGTATCACATGTATCCTAATTATTGATTCTAATGAATATTAAACTTTTATGTTTTCAATTATAATGATCTACATATTGATGTTTATGAGTTGTTTTATGACTCTCTCTTTCACATTTATTATTTTATCATAGTCTTATTCACAGTTATGCACTTTGATGAAATCCAGTTGTTAATAATTTGGTTTAAACATACAGATCAACTCAACATACCCTTATTATGTATTCTTTTATACTTTTTTAATGAATTATTGTGAAAAAGTAATGTATATAAGTAATTAAATATGGATTATGATGATGTATTAATGTGAGAATTAAAATATTTTTTAGGTTGGAGAAATTACCATTTTATACCATGTGAATTGTTTATGTTTGATTTTTATTAATTATCTATATCTATAAACATAAATTTTCTTCTAATAAGTATGCGATAAATATTTTCATTATGATGTTTTAACGTTTAGATGGAATATTTTGGTCACAATTATCATCAACAATGAAAGAAATGTAAAGATATAGATATAAGAACATGATCCAAGAGTAGGTGTCCTGGGATGTTATAGAAAATATAGAACAATGTCATTATAATATGGTAGCGGAGAGAGGATGTTATTTTGACCAAATAAATTTCATAAAATAATGGATAAGATTCAATACATTCAACATCAAGTTTTAAGAATCAATATTAATGTTGAATATTTAATCGGATAACCATCAATGAGATTTAAAGTTTTTTATTGATGTAAATGTTTTTCATTGAATGCATCCTTCGAAAATGTCAATGAGATTCATGAATAAGGGAAATATGTGACATAGATAAATCCATCCCTTTGACATTTTTGATAATATAGGGACTATAAATTTTTTTATCACTTCCGAAAAACATTCATGGGTGCATGATGTGATAAATTTATTACATTTATGGATGTTAATAATATTTCTAACACCTGGAAAAACTAAAAAGATATAAAATTGAAATATCATATCACTTATGAAGAAAATCCGGTGGATATTTTTGATCTACAGATAATGTGGTGAAAATTAGACTACCTCCTTTTTAATGTTCTCTAGAAAAATATAATGATGGAATAAGGTACATTGGAAACTGAATATATAATGATAAAAAATTACTAAAATGTGTTTTTATTTTTTTAATAAACTTTTTAGTGAGAAATTTTGTTAAGGGGGGAGGTGTAAAATGTATCACTTCAAACATATATCACAAAATTTAAACATTAAAGATATAGTAACATTTCATTGACCCAACATTACAAAAAACTAAAAAAAATTATTTCATTAAAGAATTAGACTATAATAGAAAATAAAATACAATAAAATATAGAAAACTAAAAAAAGAAAAGAAAAAGTTAAAAAATCAATAAAACCATAAGAAAATAAAATTAAAAAACTAAAAAGTTAAAAATCATATTGATATCTCTGTATAATCTAATCAACGATAATAATTATCGAAATATTATAACATGATGGAAATATGAGAAATATTTTTTGAAATGCTATGAGAGATTCAAATAAGGTATTTTTAGGTAGTATATGAATACAATATGATCATTATGTAATTATTTTTCTGGATAATATAATCATTGATATTTTTCAATCATTGGGATTATATGAATGTAATAACCATTGTTGGACATAAAAATACTTAATGAGTGTAATTTATTTAAATTATATTTGTTATAACATATCTATTTTCATTACCCGAACCATCAAAATCTGACATGTGACTACCCCATGCCCGCCTATAAAAGGCCCAATGATGGCAATCGACACTAATAATGCAAATCCCAAAAATGGGAGGCGTTATACTAAATTACATGTACAGATGAACACATCTCAATGTCGAGGAAATGATGAGATATAAATGAACTGAAACTAATGAATGAGTACATCTATAAGCTCATAATTAGATTAAGAAATTAATGTACTGAATGTGAAAATTGTGAAAAATAAAATCCCATCCCAAAACAAATGATAGTAAATCCGACTCCAAAAGTGTGGACAATGATAAAAAGAAAGCATATGGAAAACCCATCAGACAGTCAAGATCAATCTATGCTCCATTATCTCCATATCCTCCTATGCACTATCAAATGGGTCATCATCTACACAAGGCATGTCATGTGGAAGCAGATCCCAAGCATGGTTGTGTATAAAAATACCCATTAGGAAACCCTACAAATAATTAACATTATGCATCAATAATTGTATGGTCGTAACAGTAATATAGTAACAAATATAAATAAGATAAAATCTATATATACATGGTAAGGACATCGTGGCACAACCAAGTCCCAACCAACTACAATTAATAGGACTCTTCTCTAGGAAAAATATCTTTTTGAGAGAATCTATTCAACAACCCATGCCATCACTAGAGACACTCAACCATGATTTCATGACCATTGGGCCCCACACAAGACAACTCACTTGTCTAAGAAGACCATCATACATATATAGGGGGTCATCCCCAAGACCTATAGGGGACACCATAAACCCAATATCGATAAATCCTATATATTGGGGATCATATGACAAAGATACAATAGAACCTACCTATATGATCGGTTAGATGGAGAATCAACGCCCTTCTCAATGAAGTCACCCCAATTCCAAAAGCCCGACCTTAAGTATAAATATGATTGAGATCACATTGTATTATCACAGAGCGATAGCACATACTTTGTATGAGACCCATACTCTAGAGGGCATCACAATCCACGGTGTCTCTAAGAGAGAGCACGATATGTAATTAGGGTAAATAGTGTACATCAGACATCATGGTCATTCATGTGTACAGTTTCCTCACACGACATTAAAACATTAACATACACGACATGTATGTGATCACACATGGCATGTAAATGTCTCCCTACACCCTACCCATTTCATATGGCCCTGACCAGGTTCCACTGGATACACCCATGTACATCTAGATATGTATGTTCATGATTACAGAGCTTGTCCATGCCCGTGTACTCCATGACATGAGCAAGTTCCCTTCGAGGTACAGCCCATTCCACCAATAAAGGGTCTCTTGAAATTTGACCATGTAACACAGCGTGTCATATTTAACTCATCGTAGAATCCCTAAAACATCACAAGGGGTCCCACATTGTGTGTAACACTAGATTACACACCATGACATTCGAGATTTTCTATATTCATTGATATCTCTACCATACCGCTCAATCCACTACCCTTGCTGGCACCCATTCATCTGAGGATGCACAATCTTATATTTACCTTCATAGTAGATTCTTATTCATAATATACTAATAAAATGTTCTATCGATCAAATTTTTCTCTATCGTTAGCTACCCACACGAAACCATCCTTAAAGTGGAGGTCACAGTCCAATCTGATCTTGATCATCCAAAATTATCCACCATGATTATCAATACACAAATCAAAACTAAAAAATATATATGTAGCCATGATATTCATATGTAGCACCATATAATGGACATAGAATAATAGAATACTGGTAAATCATTAATCCATGTGACAATAGAAATACACATAAGGAAATCATGATGAAACGGGCGGAAAACCCTAAGCCAAAATTTGGGAGGAACAAACCATGACCATGGTTCATTCATCCCTGATTAGTTTTTTTTAAGAAATAGTCAAACGATGATGAAATAAACACAATGAACATTTTTCTACATATCTATTAAACCAATAATTTATTCATGAAACAATTATTTTCATGGAATTGAATAGTGTTCATCCTCGACCAATGAATTTGATAGAAAACACAAATAAAAGTCTTACCTGGAGTTTGGATTGATGGTTGACGATGAATGATCCTACTTGAACATCATTGGTGAGGTCCATGAATTCCAACAGCACAATGATCCTTGATCCTGATATAATATAGTATTATTCTCTGAGATCTCCTCCAAATCTCTCCAAAATTATCCAATTTAATTAGTAGGGTTATGCGGCTAACACTGTAAAATAACTATAACTTTTCTTAAATAGTGTGTAACATTTTTCGTTACATCAATAAAATTAATAATTTTTTTATTCACACCCGCAAAAACATTTTCACAGATGTCATGAACTAAAAATGGTTATATCTCACCTAGGGTAACACTTTGTTCTAAACTCAATAGTTCCATTAAATTTATAATCTAGTCTCAGGTTAATGAGTTATTCTAAACTTTCATAGAATCTGCATGTAGGTTATTTTACTATTTTTGATATTGTTGAAAAATATTTTTCCAGATCACCTAGCCTCAAAATCAAATGTTGTCTCAACTCTTAATCTCAATAATAATCCATATAATATAATAAAATAATACACCAAAAATATCATTCATTGAACTCTCCCCACATTATGGATATTCTTCAAAAAATAGGAGACCATAATAAAAAAGATGAGGGTATTAGGATCACATCTATGCCTCCCACTGCCATGTTCTCTTCTTATGCTTCATGGGCCTCCACAATACATTAATTATGGGAATATATCACCCATGAATGATCTTTTCTCACTGATCCTTAATCTCCATCAGTTACTCAGAAAATGTACATACATCTTTGATGTCCATCACTCAATAGTCCATAACATGCAAAGGGTCATGTTTGTACCTCCTCTATTGCGAAAAGTGGAATGCGTCATGTACCTAGTCTAACTTTAGTGGCAGTTTTAAGAGATAATATACCTTCACAACATTATATATTATATTGAATGGGGCAATGAATCATAAATATAACATTACAATATTGCCAAATATCTACAATCCAAGTCAAGGTGTTGCCCTCAATAACACAAAGTCTCCCTCAACCAAACACATAGTTCTATGTCATCAGTCATCATAAAACTTTTAATAACTATGCTAAATCCTCAAATTCTCTTGGATGTCCTGCACTATATCAATATTATCTCATACCGACTATGGTTCCATTAGTACTAAATCACCTGGATCATTCACACAATTTGGATACCTTCAAGGTATCCCATAAAAGGCCATGAATAGTACCATACAATTGTTTTAATGGAATAATTTGTTGTATTATAACACCACTAGAGGCAGGTGATCCTCCCAACTAAGGCCAATGTCCAACATGAAATCCCATAACATTTTTCTCAAGGGATGAAAGGTTTGCTCAGTCATGTCATCAGTCTATTGGTTAAACATCATGATCAAGAATAAAAAATCCCCCAAGGCCTCCAACAGTACTATCTATAATCATTTAATGAATAAATAATAATAGTGTAAAATGAAATTTTAGAGAACACCATGGATTCAGATTATATCCAATAAGTCGAGGCACCCCAATCCCTCTACTAAACTCTAATCTAGAATAGCTATAATGTGGGCTGAAATGGTGAGTTTAACTATTAACACCTAGATGTGATAATGTCACCTAGACATATGTAATAACCCTATCACAAATTATATGGATATCTCATCCCACATCTATATTTGAACCTCATGGAGTTGAGTTAATCCTTTTGGAACCTGGTTCCCTACATTCACTTTTTTAAAAGTAAGGCATAAAGAGGAAAACTCTTCACCAAAATATATAATTCTTGGCCACCATAAATCACATAAAATGTATTTTTACATTAGTTTCCACACATAGAGGTACCACTAAAGGGGATGTATGAAACTCCTACATCATATTATTCCTCTATGTCAGTGGAACCCCAATATATCTTCCGAAAATGATATTTCACTCCACATATTTGAAATATCCTTTAAGGCATTGACCAGTGGATATCTACGTGCATTATGTCTCATAGATGATAACTCACGGATGAGAATCTCTGACACACTGTAAAATTGGTGGGGTAACAACCGCCAATTAAATATATTAAGCACTATTATTTTTTAAAATCGACATCTGCAACGAGGATAAGTACTCTAATTCATGATCCAACAACTATGAACAAGATCTCATTTTGATTGTGTATGACACCACTTTCCACTTCCCATTAATATATTAAATATCAAATTTTATTCCCTGGAGTAACTATAGTTATCATCCCAATCTCATCATATGTTAATTCTATGAGAATATATACATGATAATCTTTTGGTAAATCTAAATGATAATCGAGAATCCCATAATATATTGTCATCACATTTTTGATGAGAAGACTACCACATCTATCTTATGATCTTGAGTCATTAATACTACACATGTGGTCTCAACTAACATGAATAATAGGAAATCACCCCTTCTTCTACATTATAACACATCTAAGCCCAGTACATAATGAATCACAAAACACAATGTACTTGGAAACCTTCTTTAGAAAACTAGGGGGGTGATATCCTAATGACCTATTCTATATATCATGAATTCACTGATGGTAATTTTTTTCCTCAATAAAGTATTCTCTTTCTAGGTCAATGATATCAAGAGTGATTCCATTCTAAATAAATTGGTTACAAAAACCACCTATAATACCCTATAAAACATTGGAAACTCCGCACCTTGGTAAATCACTTTGGTGGCTCCCAATAAAGTACTTCCTTAACCTTTACTCGGTCCACTCCCACTACTTCCACTAAGATAATGTTTCCCAAGAAGTGGACCTCCCAAATCCATAATTGACACATCATGAAATTCCCAAAACAATAGGGTTCATGAAGTGTGTAGATGACTATAATGAACCAATGTATTATCAATGGAAAATCCTTTCTTATAATTATTTAATTTTGAATAAATCTCATAAAATCACCTAGAAAATAATTATAAATAAAAAATGAATTTTATAAGATGTATTTATTAAAGTTAAAGAACCTATACTAATGTAATCGTAACATGGAATTTGAAATAGTAATAGGACCCTTTTGAATAGTAATCCAACCAAAAAATGGCAACCTCACCAATTACTGTATAAATAAAATTAAATAATAATATAAATGGAAATATGATATAATTATTGTATAATTAAATAAATGTATAACAAATTTTTCATTATGTTTCGGAATATTTTTAGGTCATTAATATTTATTTATAGTTTTATAATTAATATAATTATTTAAAAGAAATTTTATTTTCTAAAAATGTAATAAAAAATTATATTTTGTTGTCTTTTGATTATAATAAAATTTTATGAGACCTTAATAATTTTTTGAAGGTGTTTTATAAAAAGTTATAATTTTTTTAAAAGGTAGCGTGGAGGACCCAAAATGTTTTATTAAAATCAATGTTCGGAGAGACATCAAGAACAACCAGATACGAAAACAACAAAAACAGAACAATGTTTTCAAGAGTCCCTTTCCGGGGGACAGATCCTCTTTCAGATTTTACCCTCAATGATCTTCTACATGCTCCGCATCTCATTCCAGAGATCGATATTGATGTGCATATGCCCACACCCACCCCCTCGCCCTCTAAAGAATTCGGCTTCTATTTCCGCATCTTGTTGCAGCAAGGTTTCTAAGTCCTCATCAGAACTATCCTCTTATCACGTCTCTCTTATCTTCTTTTCATCAATACTTTTATCATTCCTCTTTTGTCTTCTTGTTCTAACCATTTTCCATGAATCCCCTTGTATCTCATCATTGTTATCTTTCACTTTTGTTATCCACTTATCTTTCATAGATGGGATGATAATTCCCTGCAAACTAACCACAATTTGGTGATCATATGGGACTTCCAAGGATGTACTCACCTTCTTATCATCTGCGGATATGAAATTGAATCATCCACTAACCAGGTCTATGGGTCCACCTGTGTATGACATAAAGTAGGATTTATAATATGTGTGATTGCACAAGTATGACCGGTAAATAAAGTAATAATTTAAAAACTAGTCTTTTCCAATTAAATGATTATTTTAATTAAAAAATAATGTTTTCATACATATAAAAATATTTTCATAAAACAGATGTCATTTTGGAATTCTGCACATCAAAAAAATTAGAATGAAATTTTGGGATTTCTATAGAATACATGAATTTTTTGTTATTAATAAAATACGGTGATCTACTGTATATATACAGTATTAGTTAAATACATTATTCCTTGAGTAATCATTGATTTAAGAACCATAATATAAATATCCCTTGTAATATTGTAATACACTTACTGATAATGGTCAAAATATTCGTAGTCCGGAGAAAAAATAATAAAGTAATGAGTAACATAATTTGAAAACACCCCTCTCCTCCCCTATAAATGCCACCCCTCAACACGTTTTCTCCTCACACGTTACATGAATTGAGCCTTGTAAAAATGAATAAAAATTATATCCAAAAGGACAACCCCCATGTATAATAACTATTGGTGTCATAAAAATAAAATCACATATTACATAAGGAGGTTATCATGGAGAAGGATTGAGGAGGTAAAATCCTCTTTCTTTTATTTCAGTTTCATTTCACCATGTTTTCTTTTATTAGTCTATCATTTTATACACTAATACAAATGGAATGATAACTATAATACATTACATATATGATAACTATATTACTCTAATTTAATAATCCATCATCAAACCCCTACTCCTCTCTCTATTATTCTTATAATGGAAGCATCATCCGTGCATTGTTCATTTATCACCTTAAATGATGACCAATTTAATTTTCCATTATCTTTTTTACAGATAGTCATAGACCCATTTTAATCATTAAAATATATTTTAATATGTATATTATAACCCTTTTTTCAATAAGTAACATATTTACTTAATTCAATCTGATAAAAATGAGTTTGTTATAATCTATACACCGTCACAATAATCTAAAGGATTATAACGAATGTCTTATTAAATGATTCAACCTCATAACATATAATTTTTTTTATTTAACCATTTATTCTTTTTTATTATCTCTAATAACCAATAATTTAAATTATGTGCAATTTTAACCATTATACATAAACTTCAATACTCATATTATAGTGAGCTGATCATGAAATCAAAGAAAATGAACACTCCCAAATGAGTGAATTGAACTCTACAACTCATATAAAAGGATAGAAATGAATATAAAAAATTATAATAAATCAAATACAGGTAAAATTGGTTGTATATTTTCCAATTAATAAATTTAATTTCATTATCCATGTTATTAATGCGATGAAATCACCCATATATTAGGTAATAGGATTTTTGATCCAAAATCTATTCCTTTGGGTTTTCCCACATTCACTCCATTTTAATTATAGATGATCCATTAATGTTTATTAAAAATAATTTATGTTATCCAATCCTTTTATTTTTTTTGGTATATTCATGTTTTCGATCTATTTTTTGACAAATATAAATATATTTTCAAAGGAACCCTTCTTGCCAAAAATTGATTTTTCACTTCTTTTTAGATTTTGTATTCTTCAATAAATATTGATGAATATTATAAATATTTTGATATTTACTATTTCATTTAAAAACCCCAATGTTTATTAATGAATTTATGTTTTTTTAATGAAACATATTCTTAACTATAGGTTATTATATTTCCATGATTGGTATATGTTCTATGTTGGATGCATGATAATGTAATTGTTATAATGTTACGGGTGTTCTTAGAATTATATATCATTTGAAAATGTTATGATGTGATGGGTTCAGAAACAATTATATAGGTATCAATTTATTTTTTAATTTGATGAATATCATGATATAAATTGAAATATGCATGATCATGATTCTTTCATTTTCATAACTACATTTGGTATTTGACCACGAAGACATGATCATTCATTTTTATGGATTTTCACATTTCAGGAAGTTATCTAATGTTTACTCCCATGATTGTGATAATGATACTTTTACTATGTTATGATTATTATTATTATTCTCACCCATGTTTCATGACTCTTATTCATCTTCTTACTGGGCTTTTATCCCATCTTTTCTTTTTATGTATATCCTTAGGAGAATTCTTAGACTTAGGAGAACACAAGGGTCAATTAAAAAGTAGAGTAGAAGGAATTAAATAAATATTTATGTTCTATTATGTAAAATATGTCTATGGTTAATATGTTTCAAAGACAATGAACCTTTGGAACGATGTTGTGTATTTCTTTATGTGGTGTATATTTAAAATAATGATATTTTTTAGTAAGAAAAAGAAGGTTCTCTATAGTCGGTATCATAGCATGGTTTAGCTAATTTGGGAATTAGGTTTATAGAACCTATGTGAAAACCCTTTGTATGAGACTAAGTATAAGTATTCACTAATGAGCAATTGTTTTTGAAAAAATTTAAACATAAAAATACCACATAATATTAATTTAGATTTATTTGTAAAAATGAATAGATTATTTATTCATGACATGTTGACTAATTTTTTGTTCTAAAATTTCTAATTTTAGAAAATGGTGGGAGCTTGGAGAAACTGGGATAAACCCCATGGGAGGAAAATGACCTCATTTTTTGGACTGATATCCATAATGCTTTGGTGGGTGGATTTCAAAATTCCAGGCAAATGCATACCCAATTGTATTAGGACATGATAAATATCCATAATAATGTTGAACATCCTCTTTGAGAAATGTGGGTGGAACTAGATATTGATTATTTTATCTTTAAATGACCAGTTACATCTAGTGGATCTTCCGACCCACTAGTCACATAATAGTGGGTTAACTCAATAGAGAAGATCTTTTTTGTAGTTCATTATTCTGATATGTAGAAGGTTACTCTATCTATTTATAGTCAAGATGGTGAGGCTGATCAATGGTGTTCATTGATTAATAAAACCAAGATGAATGATATAATTTGAGAGATGGAGTGGAAATACATTAGTATAATCTTTTGTTACAAGTATTTACCTCTTACAAGTCACACAAAGATGGATAGTGATTTCATAGATCTAAAGAAAAAGGAAAGTGAATTTGTCATGTCCAATGATGAAAATTTCAAAATGATTTCAAGGTAAACATTGGGTTATGATTCTAAACAATGATAAAAAATTATAGATCCATTATGTTTTAAAACAACACCTTTAAAAGGGTCTAGAAATTTGATACTTTTGGAGTTATGAATAATTTCTTCATTTTTATCTCATAGTGGATATAGATTTTGTGGGAATTGACCCATGGCTACAATGATAAAAAAATAGAGGATAGAGTTTTAGGATGGATTATCTAATGAAATAGGTGAAATAAAAACTCAACCACACACATGTTAAAATTTTGGTTATAATAATTTTGAGAATTTCCTCAATGGGATGGGGAAATGTTATTAGTGTGGGATAGAAGCCCGCCAAAATCCGGAATGTTGAAGATACAAGATGACACCGGAAAATGTGGTTGATGAAAGGAGAGAAAAAACCCTGAATTAGTGCTTAAATTGTAGAAAGAAAAGGAAATTATGCAATCTAGTGCAATAAACACTGAGTCCTCATGGGTAAATAAGATCATTACCATAAAACACAATACTAAAAGTGAAGGCTTATGCTATCAATACTACTGAGGTGGATCCCAAGAATGGTTTGGTGACTGGTACATTGGATAATCATTAAAGAATTGTTAATTTAATATTTGATTATATTTATATGAATTCATTCATCCCTTTTATGTATGGAAGAACTATTCAAACACCAAATAAAAATATGGAGGATTTGTTATCTGTGAGAATATTAAATGGAGAAATTATTTCATCCAAAGTATATTACTCTTTCATAGTTAATTTTTGTTGACTAAACCTCCTTGAAAATATTTTTAAACTTCATTATTGGAGTTCTATGCTTCATTGGGATTGTATTGTCTATCAATATACAAATCCAACATCAAAGGTTGGGAAATGGAGATCACTCTTCACATCCCAATGCATCCTCCAATTATATAAAAGTGTAAGGAGAACAAATGATCTTATTCGGATCCATCATCTCATGCGTGGATATTATTTACTAATCAGTAAGAATATCTGGATAAATGATTTAGAAAAAGGAGAGAATCATGATCGATGAAATCCTATTGTGGGGAAATATAGTAATGTTTTCCTGAAATGATTTCTCATTCTACCTCCAGATCAATAGGATGAGTCCTCAATTGATATTATTCATGTTTATCCACCTATATAAAATACAACTTATAAAATTTCCCCCATTGCGTTGGAAGAACTGAAGAACTAGTTACAAGACATTCTGGTCAAGGGTTTTATATGCATGAGTGCTTCACCATGGGGTACACAAGTCCTCTTCATCAAGATGAATGATGGATAAATTCTTATAAGCATTGAATATAATGACCTAAAAATAACCACAATAAAGTACATGTATCCCATTGCACAAATTTATCACAAGTTTGATGAACTTTGTGGTTCCCTGGATTTCTCTAAGGTGGACCTCTGGTTAGCATATCCCCAATTAATGGTGAGAATGGAATAAATTCAAATACTTATATTTGAATGAGGTATGGACACTATGAGTTCATTTTGATTCTCTTTGGACACTTTAATTCTCCAAAAATATTTTTGGACTTTATAAATATATTATTTATAGATTACCTAAAAATATTTGGGGTAGTCTTTATTGATGATGTTCGGGTATACTCCACGAGAAAGGAGGAACATGAATAGAATTCGAATAATGTGAAAAATATATTGAGATGGTAGAATCTATATGCAAAGTATTGTAAATGAGAGTTATGGATGGAGGGTGTGTCTTTATTGGTCCATGTTATCATCATTAATGTAATATCTATAGACCCTTACAATACAAAGGAGACTGAGGAGTGGCCCAAAACAAAATCTACAATGGATAATCGTTGATTCCATCATCTGGTTTGGTAATAACGGTGAATTTTGAATAACATCAAACAATTTTCAAACTCACTAACCAAACTAACTAAGAAGGGATAATGTTTTCTCTAGAAATGTGGATGTGAAGACTTCATAAAAATTTAAAAAAGGAGGCTTATCAATGGCCTAGTGATCACACTATAAAAAAGTTTTAACTCTTTTTTGTGAAAAATTATTCTTCAAATAAGGTCATATGATATGTACATATGAAAAATAATAATGTGATATCCTATTCCATATGTTAGTTTAGTATTATTGAGAAAAACTATCCTATACATGACTGGGAGTTCCAAGTTGTGATCATTGAGTTGTATATTTGGTAGAATTATATCTATGTGGAGAAGTGTGAAATATATAAATATTAGAATTGCATAAAAAATATATATACATAGAAGGAGATTAATATATTATAGTGAATATGGTTAGATCTCTTTAGTGATTAATATTTCTCAATCCACTACCATCCGGGTAAGGTGAATAATGTGTTATATTCTCTATATAAAAATGATACTACAACATTATCATTGATTAGAGTTGAGAATGATAAAATAGTATGATATTTAAAAGGATGGTAATGGGAATCATTAATGATGTAATATCACTAATCCTTTCTCAAATGATTTCTCAATAATCCCTTATTGAGAAAATAAAATATTCTCGAATATATGATGTGGAAATTACAAAGAAGGTGTAATCTATGATAAAGGTAAAATCCTTAGATTTTAAAATCGTTGAGGAAGTATATTTAATAATTAGTTCATGATTATGCACATAATATAATCATGGAATAATGTATGGTCTTATAAATGATTCACATAGCTCAACATTTACTATACACCAACGTAGCAGAAAGATAAATCGAGATCTCTAAGAGAACTATTAGTGGGACAATATGAAGAAAAATATCACTAAATATACATCAAAGCGAATGTTATATCAGAAATTAAATTCTAGAACAAAAAATTATAAGAGGATGATACAAATATAACTAATACTATCTTGGAAATGGAAAAACATCGCCTTAAAAATTATCACCGGACATCTAAGGACATCTAGAAGAAATAAATCTCAATGGGGTTTTTTAAATCATCATTCAATGATAGATCAATTTATCATGATTTGAGAGGATATATCACTAGATCAACATTAACAGATATATATAATAGAAATGGTAAGACTTTGTGGAGTACCAATATCAATTCTACCGGATAAAGATCCAAGATTTAACTCCATGTTCTGGAATAGCCTCCAACATGATCAAAATAGTGATCTGAACATCATTCCAGATTATCACCCTCCAATTGATGTCCAATATGAAGAAACTATTTAGATAATACAATATATGATGAGGGAAGGTTCTATGGAGTAAAATGGATAATGGGTCCAACATCTTCCTCCAGTTGAGTTCTCTTACAAAAATAGTTTCAACTCAAGTATTCAAATGGCTCCATATGAAGCCCTTTATGGGACAAGATTCAGAACATCAGAACTGTAGGATGATGTATATGAACATAAGATGCTAGGACTTGAAATGGTTGATGAAATGGTGGTAAATGTGGAAACAATTCATCATCACATCGAGGAATCCCATAATTGAAAAAAGAGCAATGTAGATAATCATCGATGATAACTTGAGTTTAAGGATGGTGATTTAGAATTCATCTATATATTTCAATGGAATAGGTTCATGAGATTTATGAGGATATGAATGATGAGTACCAGGTACTTCGGCCCACTCAAGATTCTTAATTGAGGCAGAGATGTGGATTCTCTATTGGCTCTTCCACCAACCGTGTATCAAGTTCACAATGTTTTCCAGGTATCCATCTTAAAGATGTATATACTAGATACATCAAATGTACTAAATCTAGAGGTGGTACAAATCGATGATGATCATTCTTACGAGAATAATCTATTGAAGATCTTGGATTATAGAGATTAGGGTCTATGTAAAAAAGAATACTCACTAGGTCAATGTACTATGTCACAACTATAAGTACAAAGAGGGATCAAGATAACTAGAGTAAGTGATGAAGTTAATGTACCCTAAATTTTTTAACCATAACATGTAAAATATATTTTTATAGTGAAATTTCATAATGGTGGAAGAATGAAAAGACCCAAATTATTTTCAATGTATATTAAATTCATATAATTATTTCATATAGTATAAATTACATAAAATTACATATAAAAACATTATAAATTATTAATAAATATTATAATTGTTATTTCTAGAATTTTTGGAACCTATAATAATAGAATAGTAACATGAACAATGGAATATTAATATGATAATTTTGAATAGTAATTCGACTAATAGTATATTATACTCACTTATAAAAGTAAAAATAAAATATAACAATATTATAAATAGAAATGTGATATAATTATAATATATGAAAAAAATTAACCATAAATTATTAATAAATTGATGGTATATTTTTAATTCGTATATATCTAATTATAGTTTTATAATTAATCTAATTATTAAAAATAAAATTTATACTCATAAATTTTATCTATAAATGAACATTTTTTCCTATTGTTATTTGATAATTTTATGAGAGCATAATTATTTTTTCAGAGTGTCATAAAATTAGTCATAATTTTAAAATTGGTATTTTCCAGGTAAAGAATGATGTTAATTAAAAATTAAATTTATCATACATAGAAAATTATTTTCATAAAATTGAGGTCATTTTTGAATTCTACTTGTCAAAAATTGGTTATGGTGAATTTTTTTAATTTTTCTAAAATAATTGATTTTTTGGTGAATAGTAAATTATGGTAATTTATGATATATATAAATTATATTTTAAATACATTGTTCCTTGATTCATCTATGATGTAATCATCATAATATTAATCTCCCCTTTAATATTTTAATATATGTAGTGATAATTATCAAAATATTCATAGTTATTTGCGGAAATAATAAACTAATGAATAATATTATGTGAAAACACCGCTCTCTTCCCCTATAATTACCACCCGTCACAACATGTTCTCCTCACATCGTCAGATATTTGATCATTTTCCAAATTCTTCCCAATATCTTTTCAAGCCCCTCCCCCACATCATGGATCTATTGGTATCATAAAAATACCAATCCTTTTCCCTATGGAGGTTATCAAGGAGAAAGATTCATGAGTTAAAATCCTATTTCTTTTATTTTAATTTCATTTCATGTTCTATTAATTTCTTATTATCTCCTACCCTCACTTAATAATAATGGACGGATAACTAAAGTACATCACATATACTATAATTTTAATATTCTATTGAATTAATCCATCATAAAACCCCTTATCCACTCCCTTTTATTCATTAAATGATAGTATAGTTTCTGAGGAGTTGATTTATCAAGATCAAGATGACATGTATTCATTTTACCTTATATACTTTAAGGATGGTAAAGAAACTATTTAAATGGGTAAAAATGTTTTAATTTTTTATTTTATAAACTTTTTTATGGTTTGGATGTGACATATTAACATATTTCTAAGTCATAACACAGAATGATTTCTCTGTGATAAAAAACCACCGTAATAATCTAATTAATTATCACTAATGTATTATCAAATTATTCATCCTCATAATATATAACCAATTGATATATATATATATATATATCCCATTAATATTTTGGATGATAACTTATAACCTATAATTTAAATTATTCAGAATTATATCCATTCTACAAAAATATTCATACTCATATTCAAGTTAACCGGTCATGAAAACCATGAAAATAGACACTCATGAATGATGGAATTGAACTCTGCAACTCATATGAAAGTATATAGATATACATAATAAAACAATAATAAAACAAATTAATATAAAAGATATTCTGTATTTTCTATTTAATGAAATTAAATTCATTATCTAGTATATTCTAGTCAATAAAGAACTTGAATGAAATGTAAGGTGGATTTTGGTTTCAAATATCTTCTGTTAGGTTTTCCATCTTTGAATAAATTTTCTGTATAGATTTTCCTTTAATTTTACATAAATATAATTTCTTTTTCAATACCATTTTTACATGTATATTCATGTTTTGAATATGGTTTTATGAAAAATGGAACGTTTTTTACAATAGAACTATTCTTCCCAAAAATACATCATATAATTCTTGTGGGATTTCTTCTTCTTCACAAAAGACTACGGATTCTTATACCCAGTTTGATATACCATCTTTCATTTGAGAACACAAAATATTAGTAATGAATGTATTCTTTGTTAAATTAAACCCATTATTACACATTAGATATTTTATGTGGAAGATTGATATATGTAGTATGTAGCATTCATGATAATGTAAATGTTATGATGTGATGGGTGTTTGAGGTGTTATATAGTTCATGTAAATGTAATGATGTGATGGGTGCAGTTGGAATATACAAACAAAAATTCATTGGGTAATATGATGAATCTCGTGAGAGAAAGTGAAATATGTGTGAACATGAAGCTAGATTTATCCACAACTATGTGTGGTATTTGGATACTATGATATTATGTTTCATTTTTATGTATTTACACTTTTTATTCTTTTATCTAATGTTTCTTATCATGATAATGGAAATTATCATTTTCTTATTTAATAATTATGATTATTATTCTCACCTATTATTTAGGTCTATTATTCATCATCTAATTGTGGATTTATAACACTCCTTATTTTGATGTATATCCTTTTGTGATTACATGATCAACGAAGAATATGAGGGCCAATAAAAATATAGAGAAGATGAAATTAAATAATTGTTTATGTTTTATTATGTAAATGTTATGAATGGTCCAAATATTTCCAATACACTAAACCTTCAAATTCTAGTTTTGTAAATATTTTATGTTTTTTATCTTTAAAATGATGCAATAGTTTTGTAAGAATAAGTAGGGTTGATATAAAGAACATACTCATGTGTCTTGTGTTCTCCTCCCCGAAATATGAGTACACTAGGAAATCACCAATGAATACCACCAGGAACAATATTATGAATGGAATAATTATCAGGATCATGATTCCCATGAACACTATTGGGAAGTTTTTCTAGCCAAACATCATCACCAAGCACCCATAGTTACCATAATGACATCTTAATATCATCATATGTATATCCCAATCCTATACTATTAGATGGTGAGAGTGTAATATGATGTCATTCATCAAAACCCATTGTTTCCCTCTCAACATATAGAAGTGGTCATTGGACCTAGGTAGTGGATACTTATTCATCATGCTCTCCTTATTCAAGCTCGAGTAGTCTAAAATAATCTCAACAGTAAATATACCTTCTTGGTGAAAAATATGAGGGTTTCCAAAGGGTAAAGACTAGGACATACAAATCCCAACCATTTCAAGTCATCATTTTAAAACCCCATCTAATGAATATCTTTGATAGCTATCTGATATACAAGTATATATACCGCGAACATTCGAGGGTAAATTTCAAAACATATGTCTAGATCATTATGTTGAGGTAAGCCTAGTACATCCTCAAGAAAAACATCCCCGTACTCTACCCCCACCATAGGAAACTATAAGTACATAGAAACAATTAATCTAAGTGAAATTCTAGATACATGATGATTAATTTGTAGAAATCTTCTATACCTGAGCCTATCCTACTTCACAAAGGTTTAATTTTCTCCCATAAAGGAAAAACTTATCCCATCAATACAGGGAGAACACATCCTCCACCTAAAATAGTTGATATTTTAATGAATGTAGGATACTTATTCAATACATAGTATGATTTTATATGTCCTCATCACAGCTAAACATTAATCACACACAATGATCATGAATCAATGATTTATATTTCATTATTAACAGAATTTCACAATAATTAATTCACTGTCTGTTAGAGTCTCCAGCCACATGGACCGAGATGAATGCTCAACCAAAATCTATAATTAACAATCAATAAAAGTGGAATGAAATGAATGGGATGCACATGTGTCTATCAATAATGAATCAATGGTAGAAAAGGCATATATTTTACCTCATCTATTATATGGAGCCTCTAGGTTATTGGTATAACAAACCATAGTTTACATACATTGATATTACATCAATGTTAAATTATATTCTTTACACCGTATAACCTTTCCACAACAGGACTATATAGTTATAGTGTCTTTAGAAAATAAGAATCATAAATAAATCTTTCATAAAACATCTACATTGTCTCCCACTTATTTCTTCATTACATGACTTATTGTTTCACATCATACTTAGTAACCTTCTACATGACCTGGGGAAAAGAATCATATGAAAAGGTGAGATAAAATTTTCAATAATGGTAAATAGGGGATATATCAAATATATCATAGTCATAGGTCATAAAATCATTGCATTTGAAAATATTATCCTACATATAAAATATCATGATATCATGTCATGGGATAACTCCTAAAAGCTAATAAAATCAATGAACATGATCCCAAAAGTCATATCATAAGAAGTGAAATTTTGTGGCATAAACATTATAAAATAAATTTAATTTCATATTATTTAAGGCTCATATCCAGACCATCATATGGATAAAGTCCATTAGTGAACCAAGTTCACTCGTCGTTCCATCCTTGTATTACAAAATTGAATATACATGTCATTCTATTAATGTTTATCTCATCATATATAAATCTTTACCAAATGCATTGTATGGAGAAATATTTCCAACCCATATCATAATGAAATCATTGTTACTTATTTTACAAAATCCTAAATCATTCATTATAGCATAACCCAATGTATAAAATAGGTTTCTTAAACATCGGTTCATTATAGCGTAAACCTCGTAAAACCAATGGATTGCACAAATAACATTCATATTAATCACAATAAAATCATAGTAACAATAATGATATTATACTTGAAACATAACCCCATTAAAAGATTAAATATTATATGGAAATATATTTTGATTTAACACTTGAAATTAAGTCTTGAGGAAAATATCTTTTTTCTTCAAAAACATTTTCATTTCTCAAAATGGCATGATATTTTAAAATAAAGGAATTTATTTTAAAATAAATTTGAAATTGCATATAGAAAGATTCATGGACATATGGTGTTATGAAAAGTTAGAATACCTCAACATGTTTTATAAGTTAAAAAACATTCTTCTCATACTTTAGCTGGAAAAGTACAAAAAGTGCCTCATATAGAATAACAAAAAAATATTCTTTTCATTCCATTTAGTAAAAAATAACTAATGTGTATAATTAATTTTAAAAAATTATATAATTATAGAAATAATTTTACATATTTTGTAAACATGGATGTGGATGACAAATATACCCATGTAAATACTTGTGTATAATCAATCTCGAAAAAAATTAGATTGCTAAATTATTAAATACCTTAGGTATGATTTCTTTTGTATGTATCTGATATAAGGCCCCAGCCTTAAACATTACTTAATCATGAGTTATTACAAGATTACACATTGAGGATCTTTTCAGGTTTAGAGTTTTAGAGAATTAGATCATAAAACTTGCGTTACATTCCACATATAAACAAAGTGGTTACATAAAGATAGTATTCTTCATTCCCATCAATGGAAACACATTTAAAATAAAACATGGATTATTTCTTGACACATCCTTGACTCTATCATCTTATCATGTACCTTTCCCTTGACCTGTGAAAAACATTTCAAAAAAAACTTGGGATGAGCATAAAAAGCTCAGTATGGGTTATAAAAACATGGAAAGGAAACATGAGTTCATATATACATAAGAATGAAATCATACTTTACCCATAAAACATAGGCACATTAACATACCTAATAAAATCATGAATAAATCATAGAAATCATAAGACATAAAGTTAACTTGAGGCATTCATAACATTCTTACGTAGGGAGTAACCCTCTTGGTTACGTTTGGAATACCCATCACAGTATATTCCCTAAAATCTCTTCGGAGAAACCTTAACGTTTCACTCCTTCGCGTTACTCAATGCATTGGAGAGCTATAACGGGCTCACCCGCCCTTGGTTTGTCATGGAACCACCCATCTTCATAATAATTCCCAAGAACCATAACATAATCATATCACATAAAACATGCATAAAGGAAACATAAAATTTCCACATTTCAATCACGAGATATTAATACAACACATTGATATAAAAACATTATGAAAACCATTTTCAATACCAAAATAAAAGAAAAGTAAAATATGGTATTTATTTTTCTTTTAAAAAGAAGGTATGGCTTGTAGAGGAAGCCGAAACTCAAATAACGGTCATGACGGCAGAGAAGTCGTTGTCGCCGCATACGTACGACAAAAACATTCCCTTTTGTCGTTTAGTAAACGCTTCGTATAAAAAAGATTCATTTTGAATAAACTTAAAATCCAAAGTGGTTTATACACCGTATAAAAGAAAGTTGTGTATAAAATAAAATATTCCTCAATGAAAGGAGATTGAGACGAAGTCCCATACCTCGTATCCGACTTGACCCGACCGTTCTTTAATCTCCTGAATAATAAACTTGAGTTAATCTCTACTTGCTTATGAATTTTTTCAAGTTCATTATTCCTTTTATACCATGTTATGAACATCATGTAATCAGTTAATTTAATAATGTTCATTTTGTCGGTATTTGGTTCTTAAGTCAAAAATAGACTTCTTACGCTTACATGTTGTTTATTTGGTCAAAGGTTTGTTATATCCAGAATGGAATTCATGATGTAGATATCATATATGTCATATATATCCAGTACATACATGAATTTATAATATTACATAATCATTTAGAGGTAAGAAATGAAATGCACCGTTCATGGAGACGGTAATCCGTACGTACACATGAACGCTACTTTCATTTCTATTTCGTATTTTATAGAATGGAATCATAATGATATAAAGTTATATTATAATTCCAGTATAATATCATATATAATATCATAGTTCCATCCTTTATATGTCCCACATATGGTATTTAACGAATCAAATCACTTTGAGGGGGCGGTAGTATGCACTTCCTAAAATGAAGATATCGTGTTTACCCATAATGGAAACCATAAAGGTATGCCCAAAATGAAAAAAACAGAAGCTTAAGGAAAACATAAACATATCATATATCATATACAAAAATATTGACATCATAATGGCCACCTTTTAAGGTGTTAAATGAGTATTGAACAATCATCGTTTCGGGAGGCAGAATTTCTCCATCCACGGAACCTGTATGTTCTTTAACCATTTGATGTAGTTGTGTGAGAGTGTAGCTCAAATAAATCTTATAACAACATCCTAGTATATTGAAGATACTGGTGTTGTTACAAAATAAGTAAATAAAAAGAGTTTAGGTGTTGGAGAAGCAAAATAAAACAAATGAACATGAGAGAATGAATTACCTTAAAAAGTGTAACTCCTTTTCATTTGAGCCTAAAGGCTTCCATTGAAAGGATTATGCCCAAAGGGAATCCTCTAGGATGAGGAGAGGGATATGGAGAGAGTAAATGGGCAGGGGTTGGCCGAGCCAAAGGCTTGAGTACTGTGTGAAATGAGGTATAGGTGGGGGCCTTTTATAAGAGGAGAGGAGGGGCACTTTTGGAAAGTAAAGAAATATTACATTATATGAAATGTGTTTCGGTTTCAAAAGGCCCCACATTGATATATTTCGTGGATAAGGTGATTAGGGTTCGAAATCCACTAATCCAATTGGTTTTGGCCATGTGTAGGTCATAGATTTCACATTATCTTTCCATTTTATTTAAATCGTCAAATAATGATGTCATCGCTGCATCATTATTATGTCATGAGTAATTTAATTTATTTAATGTCTAAAAATCATAAAAAAATACTATAATGTATGAAATCTTTTTAGCTTTCTAATGACTATTTATAATCAAAAATATGATCTTTATAACCCCATGTAAAAATTGTTTTCGTAAAACATATTATGTTTGTGTCATTTTTACTTTTACATTAAATAAAAAGTTATTTATGTCATTTCCCAACCAAAATGTCTCCATGGGGTCCCCAAGTTGACCCATGGATTGTATTGGTCGGACATGACACAACCAATAAGGTTGGGACATGTGTCTAGGTCATTTCATATTATTAAAGCATTATTTATACCTTAAACTACACTAATTACCACTAATCGCGATTAAGAACTTAATAAGTTACTATTCACCAAAAAATTATTATAATCTCATTGAACCACATTTAACTTCTTAATGACAACCATGTATGTCGGATTTTCAAAATTCAATACACATTAGTGGTAAACTTTCATTTAACTGAAAAATCAGTTTGCTTGATTACCACTTAGTGGTTTCACTATTCATCAAAAATTGATGTTTTTCAGAAAATTACCAAAAATTCACCCTAAGATATATTTGATATTCCAAATTCAAAAATGAAGTCCATTTTACAAAATTCAAATCATATAAGTCACATTAATTAATTCAATAATTAATTCCCGCTGCCAGAGCAAATAGCGTGTTTTTACAAAACAATAAGTATCAAAAGATTGACCCCAGTTTAAGTCTAATTTCAAAGTGAAATTGATTCCAATGACCACCATTGGATAAAATGGTAAAAATATATTCTAATTTTACTTCAAAACCAATTTAAAACATAATCTAATAATATAAATAATTTAGATTAAAAAGCAGTTTTGATGTAAAATGCAGTATTTTTCACTATTCATTAAAAAATGAACATTGTCAGAAAAATACCAAAAATTCATACAAGGTAAATTTTGATGTCTCAATCATAATGAATAAGTTTATTTTGACAAACATAGTCTATAAAATTGTCAAAATATAGATTCAAAAATGGTTTGCCATCAAAAGGCAGTAAAACAATCTTTTAAGAATATTAGTGTATTTCATGCATAAGATTGTATTTATTTTCATTTCAAGCCTCTATAACACTATCATAATCATTAATAGACATAGATAAAAATATATATTATTCATTACTTACTTGGGATGTCACATCCTTCCCCCCATTAGAAAATTGCGTCCCCGCAATTTATTTACTTATCGAATAAATGGGGGTACTTATCCCTCATTGCATTTTCAGATTCCCATGTTGCCTCTTCAATCATGTGGTTTTTACACAAAACCTTTACCTGCTTAATCACCTTATTCCGTAACACTTTCTCCCTGTGGTCATGAATCTGGACCAGTTGTTCCTCATAAGATAGGTTCTCTTCTAGCTGAACTACCTCCGGACTCAAAACATGAGATAGATCTGGCATATACTTTCTCAACATCGAAATGTGAAAAACATTGTGTACCTGAGATAAAATCGGAGGTAAAGCCACTCAGTATGCAACTGATCCAACTCTATCCAGAATTTCATATGGTCCAATAAATGTTGGACTTAGCTTTCCTTTCTTGCCAAATCTCATCACACTTTTCCAAGGAGAAACCTTGAGAAAAACATGATCACCTACCTCGAAAGATAGATCCTTCCTCCGGTTATCCGCATAACTCTTCTGCCTGGTCTGAGCTATTCTCAAGTGTTTCTGAATCAGCTGAACTTTTTCTGCCATCTCTTCTACCAATTCTGGTCCCATCAACTTTCTTTCACCCACTTCATCCCAGAAAGATGGAGTTCGACACCGCTTCCCATATAATGCCTGAAATGGTGCCATCTGTATACTGGAATGAAAACTGTTATTATATGAAAACTCAACCCAAGAAAGATGTTGGTCCCAACTTCCCTGATAATCCATAGAACAAGCTCGTATCATATCCTCCAATGTCTGAATTGTTCGTTCGGACTGCCCATCTGATTGAGGATGAAAAGCTGTACTAAAAATTAATTCAGTACCCAACGACTTCTGAAGGCCTTTCCAAAAGTTAGAAGTAAACCTGGGATCACGATCCTATACAATGGAGAGAGGAACTCCATGTAACCTGACTATCTCTTTAAGATACAAACGGGAAAGTTGATCACGAGGGAAAGTATCTCGTATAGCAAGGAAATGAGCAGATTTGGTCAAACGATCAACAATAACCCAGATTGCATTATTACCTCGAGATGTCTTCGGTAATCCAACAACAAATTCCATGGATATATTCTCTCATTTCCACTGTGGCACTGGTAAAGGCTGAAGCATCCCTTTCGGTAACTGCCGCTCTGCTTTAACCTACTGACAAGTCAAACAATTTACAGTAAAATCAGCAATATCTCTTTTCATTCCATCCCACCAGTAATACTCCCGCAGATCTCTATACATCTTAGTACTGCCCGGATGAACTGAAAATGGAGAACTATGAGCTTCACATAACAACTCTCTCTTCAACTGTGAATCACAAGGCACACACAATCTCTTCCCAAATCTCAAAACACAATCACTATCAATGTTGAATTCAGGCAACTTACCTTTCTGAACCAGCTCTACCTTTTTTTGCAACTCACTATCTTGCTTCTGTGCTTTCTTGATTCTATCTGATAGAGATTATCTCACTGATACCTGAAACAAAACAGAAGGACTTCCTGCACCAACAACTTCTATGCCAATGTTCATCAAATCCTTAACCAAAGGATCACGTTCCAAATGCAACATTGTTAATGAAGCATTACTTTTTCTCCTCAAAGCATCAGCCACTTTATTTTCTTTTCCCGGATGGTAATGAATTGTACAATCATAATCTTTGATTAATTCCAGCCATCTCCTTTGTCTCATGTTTAACTCTTTCTGAGTGAATATATACTTTAAACTTTTGTGATCGGTATATATTTCACACTTTACTCCATACAAATGATGCCTCCAAATTTTTAAAGCAAAAACAACAGCAGCTAATTCCAAATCATGTGTTGGGTAATTTACCTCATGAGTTTTCAACTGTCGTGAAGCATAAGCAATTACCTGATCATTCTGCATTAGGACGCAACCAAGTCCTTTCAATGAAGCATCATTGTATATAACAAACTCACCATTCCTAGAAGGTAGTGCCAAAACTGGATCATTCACCAATCTTCTTTTCAATTCTTGAAAACAATCATCACATTCTTTTGTCTAGATAAACGTAACACCCTTCCAAGTTAGCTTAGTCATTGGACTAGATAACCGTGAAAAATTTCTAACAAACCTTCGGTAATATCCTGCCAAACCAAGGAAGCTACGAATCTCAGTTACATTTGTGGGTCTTGGCCATTCTTCCACAACTTTTGTTTTTGTAGGATCAACAGTTATTCCATCTTTAGAAACAATGTGACCAAGGAAAGAAATTTGTTGCAACCAAAACTCACACTTGCTGAATTTCCCATACAGTTTCTATTCTTTTATGATTTTCAAGATAACCCTTAAATTTATTTCATGCTCCTCTTTACTTTTAGAAAACACCAAAATATCATCAATAAAAACCACCAACATTTTTCACCTGAGTCAACTGAGCCATCACTACAACAAACTATTCAGTTCCAATTCCGACCATTTCTGGATGCTGATTCGGAAGGTTATTTCCTTCTATATGCCTTCCTATCACTTCTTCCCTGTTTCCTCTACGGAAAACCATTCTGAACAAACATGTCTTAGATGAAGCAACATGGTAATCTTTAAATGCTATATCATTTTGAAGAATTTTTTTTTTGATAATCATTTAATAGAATTCTAACTCCTAAAGTTATCTAAACCGACCCTTTGATACCAACTATAAGGCCCCAGCCTTAAACCTTACTTAATCTTGAGTTATTACAAGATTACACATTGAGGATCTTTTCAGGTTTAGAGTTTTAGAGAATTAGATCATAAAACTTGTGTTACATTCCACATATAAACAAAGTGGTTACATAAAGATAGT
Source organism: Viscum album (assembly GCA_963277665.1). Taxonomy (NCBI): domain Eukaryota; kingdom Viridiplantae; phylum Streptophyta; class Magnoliopsida; order Santalales; family Viscaceae; genus Viscum; species Viscum album. The sequence goes on from OY728128.1 coordinate 1,306,315,652, forward strand.
ATTCTTCATTCCCATCAATGGAAACACATTTAAAATAAAACATGGATTATTTCTTGACACATCCTTGACTCTATCATCTTATCATGTACCTTTCCCTTGACCTGTGAAAAACATTTCAAAAAAAACTTGGGATGAGCATAAAAAGCTCAGTATGGGTTATAAAAACATGGAAAGGAAACATGAGTTCATATATACATAAGAATGAAATCATACTTTACCCATAAAACATAGGCACTTTAACATACCTCATAAAATCATGAATAAATCATAGAAATCATAAGACATAAAGGTAACTTGAGGCATTCATAACATTCTTACGTAGGGAGTTACCCTCTCGGTTACTTTTGGAATACCCATCACAGTATATTCCCTAAAATCTCTTCGGAGAAAACATAACGTTTCACTCCTTCGCGTTACCCAATGCATTGGAGAGCTATAACGGGCTCACCGGCCCTTAGTTTGTCACGGAACCACCCGTCTTCATAATAATGCCCAAGAACCATAACATAATCATATCACATAAAACATGCATAAAGGAAACATAAAATTTCCACATTTCAATCACGAGATATCAATACAACATATTGATATAAAAACATTATGAAAACCATTTTCAATACCAAAATAAAATAAAAGTAAAATATGGTTTTTATTTTTCTTTTAAAAAGATGGTATGGCTTGTAGAGGAAGCCGAAACTCAAATAACGGTCATGACGGCGGATAAGTCGTTGTCGCCGCATACGTACGACAAAAACATTCCCTTTTGTCGTTTAGTAAACGCTTCTTATAAAAAAGATTCCTTTTGAATAAACATAAAAGTCAAAGTGGTTTATACACCGTATAAAAGAAAGTTGTGTATAAAATAAAATATGCCTCAATGAAAGGAGATTGGGACGAAGTCCCATACCTCGTATCCGACTTGACCCGACCGTTCTTTAATCTCCTGAATAATAAACATGAGTTAATCTCTACTTGCTTATGAATCTTTTTCAAGTTAATTATTCCTTTTATACCTTGTTATGAACATCATGTAATCAGTTAATTTAATAATGTTCATTTTGTCGGTATTTGGTTCTTAAGTCAAAAATAGACTTCTTACGCTTACATGTTGTTAATTTGGTCAAAGGTTTGTTATATCCAGAATGTTATTCATGATTTAGATATCATATATGTCATATATATCCAGTACATACATGTATTTATAATATTACATAATCATTTAGAGGTAAGAAATGAAATGCACCGTTCATGGAGACGGTAATCCGTACGTACACATGAACGCTACATTCATTTCTATTTCGTATATTATAGAATGGAATCATAATGATATAAAGGTATATTATAATTCCAGTATAATATCATATATAATATCGTAGTTCCATCCTTTATATGTCCCACATATGGTATTTAACGAATCAAATCACTTTGAGGGGGCGGTAGTCCGCACTTCCAAAAATGAAGATATCGTGTTTACCCATAATGGAAACCATAAAGGTATTCCCAAAATGAAAAAAACATAAGATTAAGGAAAACATAAACATATCATATATCATATACAAAAATAGTGACATCATAATGGCCACCTTTGAAGGTGTTAAATGATTATTGAACAATCATCGTTTCGGGAGGCAGAATTTCGCCATCCACGGAACTTGTATGTTCTTTAACCATTTGATGTAGTTGTGTGAGAGTGTAGCTCAAATAAATCTTATAACAACATCCTAGTATATTGAAGATACTGGTTTTGTTACAAAAGAAGTAAATAAAAAGAGTTTAGGGGGTTGGAGAAGCAAAATAAAACAAATGAACATGAGAGAATGAATTACCTTAAAAAGTGTAACCCCTTTAGATTTGAGCCTAAAGGCTTCCTTTGAAAGGATTCTGCCCAAAGGGAATCATCTAGGATGAGGAGAGGGATGTGGAGAGAGTAAATGGGGAGGGTTTGGCCAAGCCAAAGGCTTGAGTAGTGTGTGAAATGAGGTATAGGTGGGGGCCTTTTATAAAAGGAGAGGAGGGGCACTTTTGGAAAGTAAAGAAATATTACTTTTTTTGAAAATGTGTTTCGGTTTCAAAAGGTCCCAAATTGATATAATTCGTGGATAAGGTGATAAGGGTTCGAAATCCACTCATCCAATTGTTTTTGGCCATGTTTAGTTCATAGATTTCACATTATCTTTCCATTTTATTTAAATCGTCAAATAATGATTTAATCGCTGCATCATTATTATGTCATAAATAATTTAATTTATTTAATGTCTAAAAATCATAAAAAAATACTATGATGTATGAAATCTTTTTATCTTTCCAATGACTATTTATAATCAAAAATATGATCTTTATAACCCCATGTAATAATTGTTTTCGTAAAACATATTATGTTAGTGTCATTTTTACTTTTACATTAAATAAAAAGTAATTTATGTCATTTCCCAACCAAAATGTCTCCATGGGGTCCCCAAGTTGACCCATGGCTTGTCTGGGTCGGCCATGACACAACCAATAAGGTTGGGACATGTGTCTAGGTCATTTCATATTATTAAAGCATTATTTATACCTTAAACTACACTAATTACCACTAATCGCGATTAAGAACTTAATAAGTTACTATTCACCAAAAAATTATTATAATCTCATTGAACCACATTTAACTTCTTAATGAAAACCATGTATGTCGGATTTTAAAAATTCAATACACATTAGTAGTAAAATTTCATTTAACTGAAAAATCAGTTTGCTTGATTACCACTTAGTGGTTTCACTATTCATCAAAAATTGAAGTTTTTCAGAAAATTACCAAAAATTCACCCTAAGATATATTTGATATTCCGAATTCAAAAATGAAGTCCATTTTACAAAATTCAAATCATATAAGTCACATTAATTAATTCAAAAATTAATTCCCGCTGCCAGAGCAAATAGCGTGTTTTTACAAAACAATAAGTATCAAAAGATTGACACCAGTTTAAGTCTAATTTCAAAGTGAAATTGATTCCAATGACCACCATGGGATAAAATGGTAAAAATATATTCTAATTTTACTTCAAAACCAATTCAAAACATAATCTAATCATATAAATAATTTAGATTAAAAAGCAGTTTTGATGTAAAATGCAGTATTTTTCACTATTCATTAAAAAATGAACATTGTCAGAAAAATACCAAAAATTCATACAAGGTAAATTTTGATGTCCCAATCATAAAGAATAAGTTTATTTTGAAAAACATAGTCTATAAAATTGTCAAAATATAGATTCAAAAATGGTTTGCCATCAAAAGGCAGTAAAAAAATCTGTTAAGAATATTAGTGTATTTCATGCATAAGATTGTATTTATTTTCATTTCAAGCCTCTATAACAATATCTTAATCATTAATAGACATAGATAAAAATATCTATTATTCATTACTTACTTGGGATGTTACATCTGAAGCATATGTATAATGATTTAAATTATTTCATTGAACTATTTCAGAATCAGATTCATTTTTATTTTATCATATCAGATTATATGATCAACTTTTTGTTAATAACATTTCATTGTTACATGCTATTCAGAAATTATTTTCATTATGTATTTATGCAGTTTATGCCTAATAACATCATGTTATATAATAAAAAAAATTATATTAAAATAAGATATATGATATTTATTTATTCTTTAAATATATATAATCATGATTCAATGAAGTTCATGTAGAATAAATCGCATCACATCATCCAGATAGTAAGTCGTACGTACGCACGAGCGACAATATCATTAACATAATTGTTGAATGGTAATGAAAATGATAGTTTCTAATATTTCATAGTATATATATATTTTTAATAATCATATATATTTATTACATACATAATTATACCCATCCATGTGTGGTAGTGGTGAAAAAATAGATTACACCGTGGTGTGGAGACCGTAAGCCTTACAAACGCATGCTCGGTGATTTCATTTGTCATAGGATGGATAAAAGATGGAATATGGATGTTTCGTAATCATAATAACATCTTAGTATATAATTTATATTGGGGTTATTAATTTATAATTCTAAAACTCATGAAGAGGAAGTAGAATAAGAAATAATATTGAAAGAATCTGTAGAAAAGATTATCTCTTCTTCGACGTGCTTCCTCTAAATATCTTCTTAGAGAAATAGAGATGGTATTTGAAGAAGACCAACCCTGTATAATGTTACAAGTGTTTTTTATAAGAGAAACAGTCAGGGTATTTCTGAACATTAAGGCTCAATGTGATGTAATGTGGTGAGGTTGGGGTTCCCTTTTATAATTTAGGTGAGAGACACTTTTGGAAACTCTGTAAATAATAATTTATAATAAATTTAAACAGTATCCAAAAAAACCCAAAATATTCAAATTTAAAAATTGAGATGAGATAGGGTCATAATATCATCAACCAGTAAATTCATTTCAAGTATTTATGTCATTATAAACACTATCTTTATAATTAACATTTATTTTTTCTATTTCATTTTTAAATAGGGTAGCAAATATTTAAATATTAAAATAGTATAAAATTTACTTATTTGATACCAATAAGACAAATAATATATACTATAGAAATTTTTTGACCATATAATAATTATTATATATTTTTAAAAATGTTTTATGTTTTTTTAAATACATTAATAATACATTGTTTTGATAAACAATCAATAGTGCCAATTTTGACGCTATTCAATTCATTGATTTTTTAAAATATTAATTAAAAAGGTTAACTTAGAGAAAACTATTTTATAATATTTTGAAGAGGTAATGGTCATTGTGAAAATTCATTATAAATAATAATTATCGAGAATGAAATTTATTTTAACATTTATTTGTGATCAATATTAATATAATAATCTCTACATTAATTTTGTGTAATTATTTAATATACGTATTTTTTGAATAAATATTATAAAAAATAGCGATGAAGATAAAACTTTTATCATCCATAAGAAAATTTTTGGCTGAATTTATCTTCTATAATTCAAAATTTATAATATTAGAATTATTAAATTATGAATGTGACAACATTAACATCACTTGAGAAAAATAAATATAAGTGTCATAATCCATTCGACAATACAAAAATGGTCAATAACTCAACCCTTGGATGATTATGGTCGACATATACCTAACCAATAATATGTTTTCAAGTGTTTTGTACTTTTAAATGGTATTATTATTTTAATAAAAATTATTTTATGGATATTTCATCAATTAAAAAATTTCTACATCATTAATGTATAAGTTAATAAGGAAATTATTTATTTCCTAAAAATTACAAGTAAATTAAAATGATAAAGAAAAAATGTTTATATTTGAAAAAAGAATTTATAATTGAATTTATGTTATTCATAACCTTCTATAAAAAATATTTATTTGTTAAAATTTGAGTGAGATATATTTTACAGTTTTTAAATAAAAAAATTTAAATGTCATGATATCATCCAAGAAGATTAAAATGGATACCATTTAGACCCTAGGATGATTTAGCTAGATAAAAACTCATCCAATGATATTAATAAAATTTTCATAGTATTTTTATAATAATATTATTACCCTTAATTACCCAATTTACCCATTTACAGTATTAATAAAAATAACAGAAGTTACTATTCATAATTTCCAACAATAAAATAAATATATTTACATAATTTTGACCTAATGATTCCAAATATAAAATTTATTTTTCAAATATAGGAACAGAAATGTTTAAGTAATAAATTTTAAATTATTCTCATTATCAGAAAGAGGGAATGAGTTTTAAAAGTTAAAACATTGAAAAAGAATGAAATGATTTTACATCTAAATTGATTGTAAAATTAATTCCAAATTAATATATTATATTTAATGATAACAAATATATAATATTTATACTTTAAATCCATTAAATATAATGATTTATGCAAATAAATAATTTTGATGAAAAAATTATTTTTCACTTAAAATTTTTCATATTTTTACAATTCCTGAAAATTTGAAAGTTAACATTAAAATATTAAAATTTAATAAAGGGTAAATTTTTATTTCCCAATAACAAAGAAAACGTTTAAGTTTTCATATAAAAACAATTAATTTTTCAAAATCTTAATTTAAAATGGGTTCATCATTAAAAGCTGGAATATTACACTATTGCAAAATATATGTTTCTACACAACAAATAAGGATTATCCACACTCTATGAAAATAAATATCTAGTGGATCAATATCAAAAATATGTTATACATATATATTTCATTAATTACTTTAAATAGGAGTAATTAACTCAATTTTCTAATACAACAATACAAATATTTAATAATTAGTAGTGAATGAATTCACCATACATTTTTACAAATAGTTATATTTATTCCCATTAATCTAAAAGCATCGATAAAATGGTCATTTCCTACAAAGGTCATCTCATTGTTCATTTAAACTCGTGATTTTTTAAAATCAAATCTATTGAATAAAATTTATTTAAAGAAAATATTTCATGAAAACATCTAGGTTTTATAATCATAGATATTTCCATATCTTCTGTTGAAGATCTTTTCGTGATTCATGCTCGTTGACCATCATTCACCAAAAAACAGCTCTAATGAATATTTAGTGCACACTTTTTCATTCAGATCTCTATTGTGGATTCTACCCTTGATGATCCAGACTCAAATTAGATATTTTTTAATCCACAACACCCATGATTCTCAAATCTATGATCGATTCAATATTTTTTTGTCGGTTTGTCGATATTCCATGAATCCAAGCACACGATCAAGCTAGGGTCACCTGAAAACCGTCGAACTGGGAATAACTGTGTTCCAATAGTGAATATCATCATGAAATAGGGAAGAAATGAACTGGGAAAAAGTTTTTTATTATTTGTATCTAATCGTTATTTTCCAATGATCAATAATGTGAAATCAGATTAGAAAACAATTGATAAAATAAATATTTATTTCTCAGTATCATGAAAATGTTTGAAAATAGATTCATAGATCGAATATTAATGTTCCATCGGCATAAAAATTTAATCAAAACTAGGAAAACACCAATTGATGAGTCCTAAATTTTTTTTGGATCATTCGTTGTTGAATAATGTACTCATCACTAAATTCAGAGGATGCTACTGTATTCTTTGCGCTTCAATCCACCTTGATCCAATGGTTTGTTGTTCATTGTCAATAGAGTAGAAAAATATATCTTTCACTAGAAACTGGTAGAATATGATCTATCCTTTTCAAAATTACCCTAAAGAGCTCTTTATAGATTTTAATTATTTCAATATTAATTAATTGATTGATTAATTCACATAAATGAATGGCCAATGAGTGAAGGGTCTGAACGTCCCAGACTAACTCATTTTATGTCACTCCATGGAAAAACACCATGTTTTCGACACAAAGGTGGTCCCAGATTTCTCATATTATTACCCATTTATGAATTAATATTTGTAACTATATGGTATCAAGTAAAATAAATATAATTATGTTTCTAATATTTAGTAATAATAAACCTAAATCAATTATAGATGAGGTTAGATAATTATTGACCAAGTATGAATCCATGGTAATGATTTTTCATCTAATTTTTCATCAATTGAGGCATGTTCCATGTTATATACAAATTTTTATTTTATATGGATTATATAATATCCCCATTCCCATATCTTATCATTATTCATGATTAATTAATGGGATTGAAAATTCCATTTCATGATTAGTAATCATTTTTTATTCTGCTATGACCAAAGTTGTAAGGGTTTTATCTAAAATTACCATCATTGAGACATATTTCATATTATACACCAATTTTAATTTATATAGTTTATATACTCCCTATTGTAAATATATTATAATTATTATCCTTATTTTATTTTTATTTAATGTTTAATTTCATATTCTATATTTCAATGGCTTTGGATTTAGATGTTTTCAAATTTATAAGGATTTGTTTTCTAAATTTCAATTTTCCTTCCCTTTATAATAGCTTTTTCTCCACCATGTCAATGTCAATTCATACTATAAAGTATTTATTTTAATATTATTTGGATAAAGTTATATATTATATTCTATATTATTTATAGTTATCTTTAACTTCTTTTAATGGAAATTTTTAACACTTTCATTGATGTGGGATTTCTCAAAAACATCCAAATATAATTTAAAATTAATTTATGTTGTCACTAATTAATTTTTTATATAAAAAATCACATTTCATTAAAAACATATATTTTGTTCAGATGATCAATTATTTGAATTATTTTAAAATAATATAAAAACAATTTCCTTCCACCATCTCGAAATATTTTTTTGAATATGAAGTGTTATTTATGTTTTTAAAAAAATGGTAAAAAGGATTCACAAGAACTCTATATAATATTTTTATTATAGTTTCCTAACTATATAAAAAATATTTTCTTTTATGTTGATTTGTTTATGTAAAATCTTGGATATGGGTGTCGTCCAAAGTTGCCCAAAACCTGGTGGTCACATAACCTCGAGCGCATTTCTAAAAAACTCCAAAGGCTACCGACTATAAGTGAGGGTGAAGTCAAGATATCAGGGAATCTATTCCCTAATTTTTACAGTAGCCACAGTGGTAAACAAATTTTAACAATAGCATTAGCGGTAATACCACAAAAATAAACGACATATGACTGGAAGTAAATCCTACAGAAGCCAATATATATATATATATATATATGATGCATGAAATGTGTATATAAGAGAACATCCAAACAAGTCACAATTCTAGAAGCAATACAAAATCCAATGTAAAAAATAAACTAGTAATCTCGAATAGAATTGTAAGCCTTGGCTTGGTCTCGTGCTCTCCATCTATAGAAGCAATCAATTACCTGATTAGGAAGGGAAACATCTTGTATCTATTCCTAAAATCAAATAATATATTTGTGTCAAAAGCATGACCCAAGTAGGGCATGAGGCACATCCCAATAGGAAATTACCAAAAGATCTATGCCTAACTATTAGTGAATATATATAGTATGTAATATGTAGAAATGAATTATTAAACATGGAAATAATCAAAATTAAACATTCCTATAGTTTTCAATTACATCTATTTACCTTAATTATTCAATCAGTTGAATCATGAAATCTCAGGATCTATCCTATGCTCTATATCCCCTTGAGTAATACTAACAAAATAGATGTCTCAAAAGGCCTTCTAAATAAACATGTAAGACTTAGTCCAAGCATGTGATTTTTCATATATGATACAACTATATCCTTTAATTATTCATAAGCAACCCTCTGAGAAGACCTCATTGTCTAACCCCTTTTCCTTAACATAACATCAATTCAAGAGATAATTACTCTCTGTTAACCTCTCACGGTCTATCCTTGTTGGTCTATATCACTAATCATTTACAAATGACCACCTAGACCAAACTCATAATCAATAACCCAGGTTCAAATGGAATTAATAAATTATAAACATCCTCGTGGAAAGATATCTCGTTCAATACCCCTGCGTCAAAAAATAATTAATCAATAATAAACGACCTCTTGGGTAGCTCTCACGGTCAATACCCCTAGTTCAATCAAATACACTGAGGCCCTCACGGTTCATTGGTCAAATATCACGCATACCATGTCGAAGAAACTCATGTAATCTATAACCTCTAAATGGATAAACAGTGGAAAATCATATGACATTAATTTCATATAAAAAACAACTCCATCCTAATAAGAAAAGGCCTCAAAAACATGGCAATCCTAATAGGAATCCTAAACCAAATGACCATAAATAATAAAATAAAGGAAAAATACCCACAGGGTTTCCCATTAACATGGTTTCTAACAACACACATAAGAATTTATCCTTTAAAAATTAAATAAACCATAGTTGGTGATAAATAGGGGAAAATTCAAAATCACACTATACCAAAAATTTGGGTATGCGGAACTTTTTTCATATATAATCTAGAGAAGAACAATGTTAGTCACAAACCACCAGCCTCGATGTTGTATGATCGATATACTAGAATGTCAGCCCTTGAATTTACCTAAATCGGTGTAGATCTATAAAAAGTGAAAAATTCTCAACATTCAATATCTCATGAGAGAGGAGGAATTGGGATGAAAAGCATTAGAGGTTTTGAGAACTCACTGTTGGGATTGCAAAACACCCGACGACATCTCAATCATATCACATATAGAGAATAGGGAGGGGTTAAGAGTTCTTTAGCCATTCTGTCACAATCCTGTTTGAACCACGGGTAGAAGAAGACAGTTCCATATGTTAGATGCAACCCCGTACAAATATATAAATTAAAAATAAAACTACACAGCGTGTTCAATATACTTATATGTTGTGTAGTGTCATGAACCCCCCCCCCAACATAAGATAGCTTATAGGTCACTACACATACATGTACTCATCTTTTCCACGACAACTATGTGGATGTACGCAAGAATTTATATATGGTGTGTACTCATAACTACACATCGTTTACATAGAAAACCCATATTTCTTCATTTTCCCCAAAAAACCCCAAAATCATGATCCATACCTAAAATGTAGATCTGGGTTATTACAAACATCCCACCTTAAATCAATTCATGCCTGAATTTCCCTTCTATGGGTGGTGTAGAAGAATCCGCAAACAACTCCAGCCACTATAATGGCACCTCATCCTCCCTCTCCTAAGTCTCTTCACGCACCATCTCATATTTCCAAATAACACATAATAGTAGAGAAGACCGGCTAGAGAGAACCATTGTGCTTCTATACACTATCTGAATAGTGTACTCCTGAAAGGATACATCCACCTCCAACTCAACCTCCTCGGGTTGAAAAATCTGAGACAAGTCTGAAAAGTAACGTAGTAGCTATGAGACATTGAATATGTCATTCATTTCCTAGTACCTCTGAGTTTTCTACAACCGATAAGGAACCAGACTGACTCTGTACAAAACCTCAAATGTCCAGACATATCTTGGTGAAAGCTTCCCTTGTCTCTTAAGCCTTCTTTGTCCAATCCTCAGTGTGACATGTAGGAAAACCTAATCTTCGACCTTGAACAACAGAGTTCATCTCTGTTATTCATCATAATATTTCAGGTGAGACTGTGTTGTATCCCTCCTTTTCTAAATCACCTTCACCTGATCAGTGGATTCCTGGACAAGACAAGGTCCCAGTATGGTATCCATTCCAGCCTCTAGCCAATATAGGGGTAATCGGCATGGCATACCATACAAACCCTCATAAGGATCCATCAGAATCATTTAATAGAAACCATTTTTGTATGAAAACCCCACCAGGGGTATGTGTCTCTCCAAATAGCCCCCAAAATCAATGATGCATGCTCGAAGCATGTCCTCCAAAACCAAAATCATGCCCTCGTACTAGCCATTTTTAGGGATGGTAATCTATATATAGAAGTAACTATGTACCCAAATCCCTCTATATTCCCCACAAGACACATTAATTAAACTAGGCTTCCATTTCTGAAATGATAGAGTGTGCATCCCCATGGAAACATAAAATCTCTCATATGTATAACTTCTCATGCTCAACAACACTAAAGGTTACCTTGATCAAAAAAAATGTGCAACATTTGTGAGTTTGTCAACAAAAACTCATACAACATCATTTCCACTTGGAGATCTTGGTAAAAACATCACGAAATCCATCACAACATAGTTGCCCATCCATTAAAGAAAGGTTAACTATTGTAAAATCCATGTTGCTCACTGATTCTCAGCCGTCACCTACTGGTAGGTGGAACACCTCTTAACAAAACCAGCTACATCCCTCTTCATACCTTTCCACCGATAATGATGATATAGATCTCAATAAATCGTGGTGACGCAAGGTTGAACCCATATGGAGGCATTAAAGTCATGCAACAACTCCTCACGTATGTCTACTAACACCCATACACAACCATGAAAATGAAAAACCTCATCCACGCCTATGATCCACCCAGGAGTAGGGTCCTCACTTAACACTCCCAACGGGAGGACAAGGCTTTCAGAATCTAACAACTTCGTCATTCACACTCGATCCATTGGAGTAGAGGTAATGACTATAGAAGAAAGAAATTTCTACCCATATTTTTCATGCACTTGCAAATGCATCATAGAGAACATATCCATAAGTCTCCACTCACTGATGGCCTCATGTACTTTTTTGTATCTAATTCCACATGCTCAATGCATTAGCAACATCATTTCATTTCCTAGACGTATAGGCTAGCTCAATGTCAGAGGAATGAAGGTACTCAACTCAATATCATTGTCTAAAATTCATATCTTACTAAGTAAAGATATAATTGAGGCTTTTGTGGTCAGTTTATACCATAAAATACTCTCCCAAAAGATAATGTCTCAAACAGCATAAAGCATGCATAGTTGTAGCTAACTCAAGATCATGCATCAGGTATTTCCTCTCATGTGGCCTCAACTACCGAGACTCATAAGAAATGAGTCCTTCCACCTACAGAAGCACTGATCCCAACCTGATACCTAATGCAACATAGTAAATAAGGTAACTCATTCGCAACTCTAGAAAAATCATTATCAGTGTTGAAGCAAATCTCCCATCCAGCTGTTGAAAAGAAAAATTACTTGAATCTATCCACAAGTAATTCACACCCTTCTTACTCAAGCCCGTCAGTGTCTCTACTATGCATGAAATGTCCTAAATAAAGAATCTATAGTAACCAGCCATCCCTAGAGAACTCCATACCTCAAAGATTTCCTTCAGATGCTCCCAAGAAAATACTGCTCTCAATTTCTTTAGGTCTGTTATTACTGTTGTCTCTATGATAACATGATCCATGAAATTAATTTGGTCCATCCAAAAGTGGCATTTTGTGAGCATAAAATACAACTGATGCTCTCATACTATACTCCAAATGATCTCAATATGGAAGGAATCATCATGTCAATTGTGTGAGTACACCAAGATATTGTCCATGAAGACTACCAAAAAATAATCTATGTAAGGATGGAATACATGGTTCATCAATTTCATGAAAAATACTAGTGCGTTCATGAGACAGAACGACATAACCAAATATGCATATAGACCATACATGTTCCAAAAGGATGTAAGAGGTGTATCTCAGGGTCTAACGTGCAAATGATGATAACCAGATCTCAAGTCAATCGTTAAGAACACCTGAGCTTCTCAAATATGATTAAATATATAATCAATTTCCTGTAAGGGATATAAGTTATTGATTTTAAATTAGTTCAGGTGAAAATAATCCTCACAAATTCTGAGGGTACCGTCCACCTTTTTCACAAAAATACCAGGTGAACCCTAAGGAGAAGTAATGGTCAGATGAAACCATTCACCTGAAACTCCTATAACTAATTCATGAGCTCCTAAAACACTATTGTATCCATCGTATATAGAGGAATATCCACTGGTGTTGCACCTGTAATATGATCAATAGATATATATACCTCTCTCTATGGATGTAAACCTAAAAAGTTTTCTACAAAGACATCTCTAAAATGATTCACCACTTGAGGAAAGTCTATCTATGACGTCCTATAGTCATTTAGATATAATCTAGAAATATGGGATGTAATTCCTCTTAACCCAGGATGCTTGAGCCCCACTCTACTCACCTAGACATCCCATTTACCCTTGTGTGGAAAAGAATCATCCTCTGGTGTTGTTAAACTCACCCTACAGTGTTAGCAGCCAATAAAGGCCTCAATGTATACAAACTAGTCCATTATGATAATGGAATATAATTCTGTCATATATAGGACATAATGGTTTTATAAGAAGTGACACCCATCAACCTCAAGAGGGAACACCTTGAACAGGCGTACACTCGTCATATTAATTCCCAATGGACTGTTTAGCAACATAACATCATTACAAGTAATGATAAACAATCCCTGAATCTTTACAACAACAATTGATATAAAAATATGGGGAGCCCCATTTCGAAAATAGGTGATTCTAAAATTAAGGTAACTAAAAATGTACATCTATATTTAGAGGACTTTGGATCCTGCTCCTGCAGGATCTGCTCTATCAAAAATGTCTAACCTATATCGCGGCCTTGCGACCCTACCTGACTAACCTGAGCTGATCCACCCTGCTATCATCGAATACCTGTCATCTGAATACCACATCCATGACCAAATCCTTCTCCTGAATGGCCTAAAAAACTCCATTTCCTTTACTAATGAGAAACTAGTGTTCCTTATCCTAAATGTGGAGTAATAATAAACCCCCTCTCACCCGCTTATTTTGAGAAACCCTGAAAAACACTAATGAGAGCCCATCTTGTCTCAAGTATGTCACTCAACTAGGTCTCTCGAGAATGACAGTCTCTTTTTTGTAGTCCTTTGACACTAGTAACACACCACCTAGCTACCTGGAGATAAATCCATACTACTAGAAGAACAACCATGTGTAAGCTCCATGTGGTTCTTCCTGCTATTGGTCGAAAGATTACCTACTCGGGATGCTGAACCTCCCAAGCTCGTAGCTTCAAACTCCCCCATATTGCACTCAGTAATCAGCACCTAGTTTACTATATAATTCACTGAAGTGAGACTAAAAACATTCCACTATGATCATATGTATTACCTAAGACCATCATCAAATAACCTACATAGTGCTAACTCGTCACCTCCCAAAATAGGTGTGAATCACTGAAGCTCTATGAAGCAAGATGAATAATCCATCACTGAAAAATAACCCTGCTTCAAATGCATGAACACCCAGGATTTCTCGGCCTTCAAAGTCTCAAGGTGGAAATAATCATAGTTGGTCCTCTAAAGCTATTTCCAAGCCATATCTAGATGACGTTCTGCCAATGAGATAACATCCCTTCATATTTTGGAGTAATTACATAACTTATATGTTGAGAGCATCTCCCTCCTCTCTTGAGGCGTATCAAGATGTTTGAAGATAGAATGCATGGACTCCAACAATGAATCTTCAGCATGTGGTCCTTCGTCCTCAGAAAAGGTGAGAGGAGGCTCTGGCTGGAACACTCGCGTCAACTCTTCCATCGATAGGGAATGACGTGGTGCTCCCTGAATGGTCTTCATCATTATCATAAAACCTTTATAGAACTCTTTATCACCACCTATATGTGATATAATAGCTGGTTCCAAGACGGGAATGATGGGGAGGATCTATTAGTATTCCCCAATCTACCATTTCTAGTGTCTGAGCATCGCCATGCATCCGGCGTACAACTGGAGGACTTCTTGGTGGCATGACAATGTGAGGTCAAGAATACACATCAGTACAAGATTATCAAGGAAAACAGATTAGAAATTATAGAATTGAACATGAAAAATAAATCATTCATTTTTTACAAAATAGGGCTACATGCATGAAGAAACACTACATGGAGTTTTCACTTAAGCCTTAGCATGGTCTTGCTACCAACCGGGTCATATAAAATCCCATACACAGGGAATTGTCACCATGAGAATGGATTTTACATCAATATTAAATCATTCTAAAATCCATCTACACAATTAGAACTAAACGATTCTCTACTAATGTTACACTACACGGAACACACACTGTAGACCTGGTGTGTATTGTGTATCTTCCATCCACCCATGTCATTAGTCACACAGTCGGATACATGGTCGGTTACTACACAAAGTGTATAATATATACATTCAATATACATCCTATGTTTCATCCACCCGTGTTGTTATTCACACGACTATATACATGTTCTTTTATAGCACGGTGTGTACTCCCAGAATATAGCATATTCTACCAAACGTTTGTCAACCAATGTGTCTTTTCACAGACAGTCATTCAAACGGTCAAAAACTACATTTTGTGTACATAATGTTCATGGTGTGTTCTTATAAAATGGAAGTTCTTCCAGAACAGATGAACACATGTGATCTTTTCATGACATCACATGTCATGTTGTTTGGGTTTCCGAATAGCAAGCTTCGGAAACATCTATGAAACACTTAAAAAATTATTCCCAAGCATGCCATGTTCAAATCCATGAGTGCCTATACTCCTCATGAATCACAGTTTTTAATCCTTATTCATATCATATTATAATATAATTCAATTAAATTTAAAACATGGTCCACCAAATTATGATCCGAGAGGGACCATAATACCTCAGGGACCAAAGCATTCCATCCATCCAAATTAAAAAATACATTTATAAATACACCATAAAAATATTTTGTATTTATATCACTGAATCTATCACAAGATCATGAATATCTACGACAACATCTATTATAGCAGCATGCAATTAGTAATTCACCCTAAATGTCATGACAATAACTCATGACATGTGATCTATAGCAACTGTCTATACGATGAATGAGGTGGAATACCCTCATCTCATCAGGTTGAAAAAGAAATATAAGCTTAATGAAATAAATCACAATATCAATAAACATGTGAATCTCCTAATGGGGAAATCAAATCAACTATATTATTTAAAAAACCAGAAAAAATAACAATCTTCAAAGAAACGTGGATTTTCCCTGTACACGGTGTAGCTACCTCCTAGTAAAACATAATACCAAGTACCTATTACTTCCAATACCATTCCATAGGATTCAAATTTTAAGTCAAATCATTAAAGAACCTCCTTTGATACAAAATTTTAATTTCCCATATTCGGGTGCCGACCAAAGGTTCCCCGAACCTCGTGGTCACATAACAACAAGTGGATATCCCTAAACTCCAGAGGCTGCCGAATAGCACCATGGGATAAGAAAAGAATTTGGGGAAACTATTACCACATTGGATGACTGAACATATTGTAAAAAAATACTAACAATAGTGTAAGTAGTAATACAACAAAATTAAACAACTGAATACGGAATGTAAATCCAACAGAATCCAATATATATATATATGATTCATGGAATATTTATCTATGAAAACATCCTGTCGAGTATATATGTAGGAATAAATATATAAACCAAATTCAAAATGAAACAAGTAAACTCTAATAGCATCACAGGCTCCAGCTTCGACACATGCACTCCAGCTACAATAATAATCAAGTACCTGGTGAGGAAGGGAACTTTCCCTTATCTATAACTGAAAAAATATAATATGTTTGGGTCCAAAAGAATGACCCAAATAGGGTATGAGACACATCCCAGTAGGAAACCTCCAAATTATTTGTGCCTAATTTTCTGGGAATATATATAGCATGTAATATGAAGAAATGAAGAAATAATCAATTACTCAAAACTAAACAATCCTACCGTTTTCAATTACATTAATTTACCATTATTATTAAATCCTTTGAATCATGAAATCATAGGATATGAACTAATCTTTATATCCCCCTGTGTAATAGTAATAAAATAAGTGTCTCAAAAAACCACCAAAACAAATAAAATTAAGGCTGATTTAAAGCTTGTTCTGTGGCTTGGAATAAAAGTCAAAATAATTCAAAAAATCCTAAAAAACCCATCTGGGAATCCATCATGGTCTAACACTTTTGGTATAACATAAAAACTATTCATGAGATAAAGACCCTCTAAGATGCTCTCATAGTCTCTCACCTTTGGTATAACATAACACTAATCATTTAAAAACGACCACCTCAGACGCTCTCAAAGTCAATACCCCTAGTTCGACATGGCGTCAATAAATTATATGGACCTCTTTGGAATCACTCAATGTCAATAACCCGTGGTCAACATAGCATAAATCAATTATAAACAACCTCTTGGATATCTCACATAGTTAATACCCCTCATCTACACCAAGGATCTCATGGTCCATTTTTCAAATAGAGTGGATACCATATCAAAAAAGATCATGTAATATATAACACTATGTGGATAAACATTTTAAAAACAAATAACATGCATTTAATATAAACAAAAACACCATCCTAACAAGACAAAGAATAGAAAAAAGGAAAATCATAACCATCATCCTAGACCAAACATCCATAAATAATCAAACTTCGGAATCACACCCATGGGGTGTCCCATAAACAATGTTTCTAACATTACCCATAATCATCTACCATTTATAAATTAAATAAACCATGGAAGGTGATAAATAAGGTTAAATTGCAAATCACACAATACCCAAAACGAGGTTATGTGTCATTTTTTTATATATAATTAAAATACGATCAACGAAAGGCAAAAACATCCTATCTTGATGTTTTTTGATCGATATACTTGAACGTCATCCATTTAATCGGCCTAGATCGGCATAGATATAGAGAAATTTGAAAATGATGAACCTCTAATAACTCTTGAGATAATAACAATTAGGAATAAATGCAATAGGGGTACTTAGAACTAACCTATGGGATTCCAACACAACTAACAGAGTCTCAATCGGAGCTTGGATGGAGAAACAAGATGGGTTTAGAGTTCATTGTCCACTCTATTGCTCTCTGGTCGGAACCATGGGGAGAAGAAGGTTGTTTTGGACGTCAGATGTGACCAAGAAATAATATATCAATTAAAAAATAGAAATACATGGTGTGTTCCTTAAAACTACACACTGTGTAGTGGCCTCAAACAGCCCTCAACATAATCGGTCGACCAGTTCAATACAAAGCCATGTACTTGGTCATTACACGACTAGTACACGGTTGTACGCAACAACCAGGTACACGATGTGTACTCGTATGTACATGGAATTCACTTAGAAAAACCACATTTCATCCCTTTCTTCAAAACAACTGCAAAATCAAGATCCATACTAGAAATACAGATCTGCATTTTTATAATTCAAGACCATACTCCATTTGACCATATGGTATACCTCTATTGAATATTAAATTTACATTATCAACAGTTCTTATTCTATATGTCATTTTATGTTATAAAATTTTAATTTTTGTTCAATTTTTTTTTGTTTCATGATTTCATTACTATTAAATACCTGATTGAATTCATATGGAAAAAATATTCATGGATTATAATTAAGTTATGTGTGGGTGGAATATATCATTGTAATTAATATTATAAATGTAACACCCAAAATTATATTATATGATTACATTTATATATGTCAATTTGTAAAATATCTTGTTCAACAAGAAACATCACAATAAAATGAAACTATGATATATTATTTATTGGTCCCGAAAACCTAGATTTTAAATTATTGGGAATAAATATTAAAAACCGCTTTATAAATTATATGTATTTAAAAAATGTAGGATACTTTTAGTTGGAATTAAATTAAATAAGTTTACTAAAAATGACTAATAAGATAAATTATTGTCCAGAAAGTTATTTTTAAAAAATATAAGATAAACTCTTCCATTTCGGGAAAAATATTAATAATGATAAATTATGTTTTATATTTTTTATTGGATAACATCAATTTAGTTTAATGATGATATGAAAAAATATTAATAGAATCTAATAGTTGAAACATTTATCTTCTAATAAAAATATTATCTAATTATTTTATATGATTTATATGAAAATATGAATTTATAAATTATATAATTTGAGACTAAAAAATGAACATTATTTTTTATTTCCTCATATCAACATTTACTTAGTATGTTTTTTATTCTTTTTCTGAAAAGAAATTGCTTTAGTAAAAAAATACGGTGTTCAAAAAATTCATAATTTTAATGAAATTGATGTTATATAATAATTTCTGATAAAATTTAAAAAACTATTTTAGTAATAAAATAATAAATTTATGAAAGAAAAATTTAAATTTATTTTATTTTTCAAAATATAAAACATATGGAATACATTTATATCATTTTTTAAAATGTTACTACAATATAAAATACATTTTTTTCATTTTCTTTGAATAAAGTATTTTGAATAATGATTTGAATTTCAAATTCCTTGGATGACTCATAACCGTTATTTTATTATAATTATTAAATTTATGTTATTAAAATCATTATCATATAAAATTTCATCTTATATATTAATTTATGGATTAAAAATGATATTTATCTACAAATTTTTTACACAATTATGTGTATTTAATTTAAAAATGACATTTCATACATATTGAAATTTTATTTTTAAAAATTATTTTCTTGTTTATAATTATAATAAAATTTTATGTAAAATTTTCAATCTTAATCATTTAGGGTAATATTAATTTATAATTTTAGAAATCAATTACCAAGGTAAAAGTAAATAACTATAAAATTCAAAATGGTAATAAAAGACATAAATTACTAAAATTTATCAAAAAATGGATAGGTTTGGGTTTTTTTCAACCCATGCACATTTCACTCCCTAATTGTTTCCATTTCCCACTCTTCTCATTGAATACTAATCTAAAATTATTGAAAATGTAATGGTCACTCTCAAAACAACCTTTTCGATTACATTTAAATATGTAATATTGTCACGACCTGTCCCTCGAGGCCTGTGTAGTGAGTACCCCCATGTCGGCCTTCCATAAGCCAGGGGCTGGAAAATAGCACCAAATTTGTATTCCCTAAACTTAGAAGGCATTGCCATTATAACCTGTAAAACACGCAACAATGCACACAGTTAGATATGAACTCAAGTAAACTGAATCGTAAACATAGTGAGTATAGTATGTAAATGGGACAAAATACATTCCCAACTAGAATGTACAAGGAAAACTACAAAGTACAAGGCTACTAATAGGTAAATAGTAGCTCTCGGACCGTCCACCATGCATCCAACCTGAAGGGTAGGTACATCTCATGTACGGTCGTCTCTAGGGTTCGCCTCATTTAACGTCCCACTCTGAGCCACCCCCAGTCTGGGCACTCTCATCCTCAATCAATGTTGTCTGTCATCTACACCAAACACAATAAGGTGCGGGAATAACATGTTCAGGGGTGAGTATAACGATACACAATAGGGAACCTGAGACACCCAAGCTCTCACAAAATCGACCAAGGATAAACAACACAGTATGAAATCAACGGACAATCCTAGTTATTTATATTCTCATACATATACCTAAGTTATCAAGTATACCCATTTCAATCAAGAGGAAAACACAGTGTCCAACTCAATGCCCAATGTTCAACTGTTTCGTAAAGGAAGGAATACCATGAAGGAAAGTACCACACTGGTACGCCACATATAAGAATACCACCAACGTAATACCAGAAAGGAAAGTACCGCTCAGGTACGAACTCATCTCACATCAGGTACCTCATAGGTGTCGTAGTAGAGAAGATGAAATAGAACTATTGAATCATCATACTCTGTTAAGATGCAGACCCACAAAGGATTTCTAATCATCATCAAACCCACATTGGATTTCTAGGTGTTGACCCACACAGGATTGCTAAGTGCTGACCCACATAGGATCGCTCTGTGCTGACCCAAACATGATCTCAAAGTGATAACCCACACAAGATCACTAGGTGCTGACCCAGACCGGATCAATCGTGTAGTCCCAAATGGGATCCTAGAGTAGTTCTATGTGAGACACTCAATAACAGACCCACAAAGGATCTCTTCCTCATGTCATAGTAGATACTGGGGTCCCGCACTAGGATTGCTCGTCTCTGGGAGGGTCTGCTCCTCAATCCACTGGTCGATACTCCAACTACCACGAAGTCTCATGAATAAGTATCCCAAAGGACCACCACACCATATGGGTCTCAATGCTATAGATGGTGCGTCAATCAGACACTCGGTCTATATATTTTTAGACTTTTTGTCCTAAGGGCCTGGTTGGATTCGTGCTCGATCCAGCCTGACCATACTCCAACATTATCCAACTCTCCATTGGATAATTCCGAAGGGATTATCTCACTCTAAAGTTTTCGGTACAGCAGATGGTTTTTCAAACAGAAACATGATGCCAATGATATGACCAAAAAATTTTAAAAAGGTCGAAGTGGGTCTGGGTCCGGTCTGACCCGGTTGGACCGACCCCGCCCGACCTGGCCCGACATACTGGGTCCCACCCAGCCCTGGCTAGATAGCCTGGCCTGGAAGTAGCATGGAGGCCGCGTGGGATGCGAAGACCACCAGGGGTTTTCGGTGCCCCGGGGCAGTAGAGTATGTGGGCGACGCAACAGGGTTGTAGAGTGGGAGAGATGTGGGGCGGGGGAGGACACAAGCGGCGCGGCTGCGCAGCAAGGTGGTGCGTTGGGGGAGCGGGCGGTGCGGAGGGTCGCGGGGCGGCACAACACAAGGGCGGCGTGGCAGGTAGTGGGGCAGTGCAGCCGGCCAATTCGGGGCAGGGAAGATCGCGGGATGGCATGGCGAGGCCACAGGGCGGCGCAACGAGGGAGTGGGGCGACGCGGGGGCCGCAGGTGGCCGCAGACAAAGGAGGTCATAGGTTGGCAGTGGTCGTGGGGCTCTGGGGGCCGCGGGGCGCTGCTGTTTCACCGCCACCTTCTTCACGGACTGTGGTGGTGCTGGCCTCCATTCTCGAGTTCCACTGCAGCCAAACACCAGCACTGGTCACCGCCACCATTGCGAAGAACACACCAAACGAAGATCGACGGAGGGATCATGCCATTTTTGTTTGGCCCGAACCCTCCATGATAGAGCTATAGAAAGTAGATCAACAATAACCATGAATCAATTATGTAAAATTAAACAATTTCATAAAAATCTTTGATCAACTCATTTTGGTTGATCCATGTTCTCCATGCGTTCCAAGAACAAGAAATTTATTTGAAAAATTACAAGAATTCAATAACAACCCCTACCTCGTTCGTTTGATTCATTGAAGATTTTCCGCAGTGAAGGAGATGATGTCATTGGGAATAGACGGATGTCGGTGACTTCGGTGTTTCCTCAATCGTCGGTTCGTTGACGTTGAAGACGTTCCTCATAAATGAATGTCCTTAGGAAGAAGTCGGAGTCGTAGTTGGTGTTCTTTGTTGGCATTATTCGTTGGCGTTCTTCATTGGAGAGTTTTCTCCCAAGGCTCACTCCTCCCAATTCCAAAAAAAATAGGTAGCCCAAATAATATATTATGTTATCTATTAAGTTGTTGGAATAAATTCTAAATTTCTTTAATTAATTGATTGTGTTGATATAATTAATTATGGTTGGTGGAACCATTAAAGTGGGAAAACTCAAGAAGTTTCTCCCCATTAAGAGGGGGGTTCTAGGGGGTTTAAATATCGGGTGGTCCCCACCACCATAACCTACATTGTTAGATAGGCTTAGGTGGTCCCCACCACCATAACCTATATTGAGAGGTTTTAGTTCGGGTGGTCCCCACCTCTCAACATCCTGATGGTAGTTCCAAAGAAACATAAAATAAAATGTTACACAATTTTATTTTATTTTATTCTTTCAGGAAAAATCCAAAAATTAAATTTTACCCACAACCAACAATCATCAAGGTGAAGGTACTTTTAATAGAATAACGACATTGTAAGTTCAACAGTGCCCTCAGATTTCTATTCTGAGCAGCGGTTCAAATGTTACAAAAACTCACTCACACGTTAACTAAACATAGCCAAAAAAGTTCATAAATTCATATCAGGTACACCAGGCCTCGGAATCATGGACCATTGATTTTAGCGGACTCTTCAAATTACCCTATTTCAGAAAATAACATGGAAGTTATGGGAATTTACATTCTCCCTACATCAGGGCTTGACGTCCCGTAATCCACAACTCATACTAAGGGACAAGTGGGGGTACTGAGCATGATTCTGAGCCTCTCGCTTCCATGTTCTCTCCTAAAGTTTTTTATGCCACCAACATAAATGCACTAGAGGTATCAACCGCCCACGAAGGACCCTTTATTGTCAATCCTCAATCTCAACTAAAACCTTCATAAAAGTTTCCCCGTCGTCGATGTACATCTCGACGTGGTTGATGAGGTGGGAAGGGTCGTGCACGTATCTCCTTATCTCAGATACGTGGAAGACGTCGTGCACCCAGTGCAACTGAGGTGGAGGAGCTAAGTGGTGAGCCACATTTCCCACTATATTGAGAACTTGAAAAGGTCTGATGAACCTGTAAGATAATTTCCCACCTCGGCCAAATCTCCGCAAACCTCGTCTAGGTGAGACCTGTAGAAAGAAGTGGTCACCATCCTCAAACTCTAGAGGTCTATGTCTCCTACTGACATATGACTTATGCCTACTATGTGCAGTATTCATCCGTTCAGGGATGATCTTAACCATCTCTGTTGTATTTTGTACCATCTCTAGTCCCACTAGTGCTGACTCCCATGGGTGAGTCCAGCCCAAAGGTGATCTGCATGGTTTTACGTACAATTCCTAAAAAGTTGTCATCCCAATGGTGGAGTGATAGTTGTTATTGTATAAAAACTCTATAAAGGAACATGATCCTCCCATCTATGACCGAAGTCGAGGTTGCAAGAACTCAATATGTCCTCAAGGGTCGGAATGGTCCGCTCAGTCTGGCCATGCGTCTAAGGATGGAAGGCGGTGCTCAAATTATGATGCATCCCGAAACCCTCCTGATGTTGTGTAACACCCAAGACTTTTATGTTATATAAATAATCAAAGGAATCTTTTTCTACACAACACTTTCTTGGCTTGCTTTACACGCAATCGCGACCTTCCTCGATAGCTTGCGTCGTACGCAATACCGAGTTTCACTAAACAACAATATGCTATTAAAACTAGCCGTTATGAATAGTAATAACCACTTTTTGAAATTTTATAAATTTTATTTTTCAAAATGGACTTCATTTTTGGACTCAGAATATCGAAATTAGCCTAGGGTGAAATTTTGGTATTTTTCTGAAAACTTTCAATTTTTGATGAATAGTGAAACCACTAAGTGGTAGGTTAAAAACTGAATTTTGCATAAAACTTAATTTTACCGCTTCTGTGAATGGAATTTCAAAAATCCGAGAGACACGGTTAATATCAAGGACTAAAATGTGGTTCAATGAGATGAAAATAATTTTTTTGGTGAATAGTAACTTTTTACTATTTTTACCACGGTTAATAGTAAATAGGGTAACTAAGGGTAAATATGATATTAATATTACCCTAACACATGTCCTAATTCTATTGGACAAGTGTAATTCGACCAAAAACAAACTTAGGAATAAAATATGACCATTTAGGCCCACTTGGATTAGATTAGGACATTTATTATTAATTTATTTAAAGAAGGGTTAAAATAGTTAAAATCAAAGTTTAATAAGTAAATAATTTTTAATATAGGGTTATACATAAGATAAATTCGATTGTAAATATTCATTAGAAATCTAAAAAGATTTCCTACATGATGGTATTTTATTTGTAATTTTTAGACATCAAATAATTTAATTTATTTATGACACAAAGATGATGCAGTAATTATCTTATTAATGAAATGTTGACAAAATTGATAATATAAATGCCAAAATAAATGTAATTTGAGACTTTTTATGAATTCCACTAATTTTCTAGGTTAATAGGATATATTATTGTTGATTTAATCAACTTGGTTCGAACATATAATTCTTTTATGACTTTCAGAAAAATCATATATCAAATAGTGTCAAAATTGACACAAAATAGTTTTTAAATCAAATATTATATTATTAATTGTTATTTTATTCCTAAAAATCTAAGGTTCGGCCAAATGACTTAGATAAGGATATATATATTAATAATAAACAATTTGGGGTTCGTTTGGCATGTTATAGTAAGTGTATTAACCATATAGTGAAAGAAAACAAAAAGACACGGTAAAAGTTAAATTAATTAACTTAGAGTTAAAAATAATTGATATGGTTAAAATAATACCCTAAACTTGTCTAAATCCTATTGGTTGATAGTATTTAGACCCATCCCCACTTTAGCTTCGAAATAAGACCCTTTGGAACCATTATAAACCAATTTTGACTTTAATATAAAATAATATTTTGAGATATTCCTAAGGTGCCCCTCTCCTCCCTTATAAAAGGGCACCTCCTCCCCCTCCTCCTCACACCAATTTGAGCACTCAAGCTCGGCCAACCCCTGCCATTTTCCCTTCTCCACTTCCCTAGAATAATCCTAGAGGTCCTGGTCTTCTCCAAAGACCAATCTTAGTTCCTTAAGTGGAGGATTCAAAAAGGCGTTCCAAAGAAGAGGTAATATCCATTACCGATCTTTTCAATTTCTTTCTTCTTCAACTTCTTCTTCTTTAGTTGTTTCATGATAAAGTAATAACATCAGTATTACTTACATACTGATATGTTATTATAAATATGAAACAACCCTAATTCACCTTCTATCCATCCTACGGAAAAATGAAATCACCGCGCGTGCGTACGTACGGAATACCGTCTCCACGCCGTGGTGTAATCTATTTTCCACCATCACCTTACAAGGATGGGTATAATGGTGTAATGAGTAACTATATATGATTATTATAAAGTAATATTGATACTGAAATAATATATATATATACTCCAATACAATTCCACGATCATAGGAACGATATCATCACTCGTGCGTACGTACGGAATACCGTCTCCACGATGTGATGCGACTCGTTCTACATGATCTTCATTTCATAATGATTGTATAAATGAATTGAATGAATGAATATGGTATATACTACACTAATACAATTCTGGAAATGAATTATCTATAACCTAAAGATAAGAATAAGAATTTATTCGACAAAACACGCATAAGAACAAAAAGTTATAAAGACCCGAGTAACAAGTAACAATGAAATATTACTAACAAGAAGCTAATAATATGACCATATATGATATCATATAAATATGTATGATTCTGGAATAAGTCAATAACATTATTTAAACCATTATACAGGAGCTTCGGACACGTACAAAGCTAATCGGACCTAAGGTAAGGGAAATATCACAATCTCATTTTTATCCGAGATTGTTTATTCGTAAGTATTTACTGGGGTGTATTTTATCATCCACATCCATGTTCCCTCAATATGTAATATTGTTTCCATCCACTTGAAATAGTTTAAATCCAATTTTACCCTTAGGTGAGTTTTTAGTAAAGAATATGAAAGGAATCTTTTGTCGTTTTTCCGTACGAGGTACTTTTTGACTTTTCCGACAAAAGTACGAAGAATGTTTTTTTTAACTTATACGGCATGAATGGATTTTTAAAACATTACTTCAAAGAAGCTTCCTTTACAAGTTTTCAAGTTTATTTTTAATCAACTTCTTTTATTTTAAAGTTGTATGACATGTTATGAAAGGAAAAATGTTTTTGAAGAAGAAAGGATATTTTCCTCAAGAATTCAATTCAAGTGTTTTATCAAAATTATTTTCCATCTAAGATAATAAAGGGTTCTATTTCTATCCATATTTTTACATTGGTTTGACTATGTTGTGATGGAATTATGTTTATGAATTCCTTTATCATATATGAATTGATTTATGATGTCATGATGTTTCAAGAATCCCATTTTTGTTATATGTGTTATGCGATGATGTATGTTTTATGATTATGTGGCACACATAAGAAAGGATTCATTATAAGATGGGTGGGACCTATATCTCCCTCCAATGCATTGGGTAATGATTTTATATCTCATGAGATAGACATGGCTGGAACGGAAGGTTATTTCGGTTCAGTGATATAGGACTGAAACGAGGAGTGAACTCGGTTCAGAAAGGGACTCTGTCCACTAAGATAGTCTTGGCAATGAGTCATGACTAACAAGAAATGATTTCCATGACTATGTGTGCATGCCACAAAGTTTCAAGTTTTATGTTATGATTATGGGGATCTCATTTTCACTTCTATGATTTATTCCATGTTAAGATATTATGATCTCTTTTGCAGGTTTTGATAAAGATATGATATGATTTTTATTTCCTTTATTTGCCCTTGCTGAGAATTTGAGCTCACCCTTTTATGTTTTCTTTTCCCCAGGTCAGGAAGATGGATATTAAGTAGAATATGCTAAAAGGGACCCTAGATATGATGAAATAAATGGGAGACACTGTAGAAGATTTATGAACCAGTTGTTTATGTTTCCCCAGTTTCTAAAGACACTATACCTATACGGTCCTTTGTGGTTTTGTCATATGTTGTAATAAGAGTGCTTAAATTTTGAAGTATTAACAATGTATGTAAAGTGTGGGTCGTTATAGTTGGTATCAGAGGAAAGGTATAGTCAACCTTTGGAAACTAGGATGTGAAAGCC
This sequence comes from Viscum album, assembly GCA_963277665.1. Taxonomy (NCBI): domain Eukaryota; kingdom Viridiplantae; phylum Streptophyta; class Magnoliopsida; order Santalales; family Viscaceae; genus Viscum; species Viscum album. The sequence continues at coordinate 1,306,343,662 of OY728128.1, forward strand.
TTAGTAAGAACCCTAAGGATAAGTCTAAGCATAGAACACAATCTTAGTGTTTTAGAAATGGCCTTGAATAACCTAGGATAAGACCTTAAGCATGAAAATTTTATTCTTGAATTATGTGGTTTCCTATTATAATTAGTGTTACTCACACTATTCTTCTTGGTTTTAGTCAATGGCTGGAACCCGAAGGAACCGTGTTAATGCGGAATGCGATGGGCAATGCAATGATTGTCCCCCTGAGCAACCAAACGATATGGGAGCTGGAATGAAAAATCTTGTAGCCATGCTCACACAACTTTCTCAAGCTATGAATCATGCAGGATTTCCAAACGAACAAAGGAGGGAGCAACATTCTGTTGAATCCTTCATGAGGCAGCGTCCACCATCTTTCAGCGGGTCTACTGATCCATTAGTTGCTGAACAATGGATTAGTACTACTGAAAAGATATTTTCAGTTCTTCAATGTTCTGAGCATGATAAAGTCATCCTAGCAGTGTATCGTTTGGAAGGAGATGCGTATCAATGGTGGAATCTTGTTAAGAATACGAGGCAAAGGGATGAAATTGAGTCTATGGAATGGGACGAGTTCAAGAACTTATTTTTCAATAAGTACTTCCCTCGTATTCTCCGAACAAAGATGGAGAAAGAGTTCCTTGAACTGAAGCAAAGGGATGATGAATCTGTTGGTACCTATGAAGCAAATTTTACCAGACTTGCAAGATACGCTTCTGGTATTATTATCCAACCAGAGAGTAAGATCGATCGATTCTTTAGTGGCTTAAAACCAAGTCTTCGAAGGGCGTTAGCCATAAGGGACTTCAATAGCTACGAGGAAATCGTTCGATGTGCTCTCAAAGTCGAGATGGAGATTGGAGTAACCCATCAGTCACATGGGTTTGATAAGAAGAGGAAGATGGTATTCAAAGAAAAATCTAAAGAGCACACGGAAAAGAAGATGAACTTTCCCTTATGCTCAAAGTGTGGAAAGAAACATGGAGGGAGTTGTCTTAAAGGGACAAGTAAATGTTTTAAATGTGGAAAGGAAGGTCATCGGGCATTTGAATGCCGTGATAATGGGAAGAAGATGTCTAATGATGCAAACAAAGGAAGGGATACACAGAATGAACCTGCTACACTTCAATGTTTCAAGTGCAAGGAGATGGGGCATTATGCCAATCAATGCCCAAATCCAAGGGTTGATGATGATGGTCGACGTCAACAAACTCTTAAGGCTAAAGACAAAGGAAAGTCACATGAAATTTCTATCAGCGATGTGGAGTATGATAACGATGTGGTGAAAGGTACACTTACCATCCACTCTAAAGTAGCAAATGTTTTATTTGATTCTGGATCCACCCACTCTTTTATTTCTGAAGACTTTTCTAAGGGTATCACCGTATTACCTCAACAATTAGATGTTGAGTTAGCCGTGACAACACCTAATGGCACATCAATCGCATCAAAAGTTTATAATTCTTCTCCAATCGAAGTTTGTGGGAAAGTGCTTCCTGCAAACCATGTGATCCTTCCTTTAGTGGAATTTGATGTGATTCTTGGCATGGATTGGCTTTCTCTACATGGAGCTCATATCAATTGCCAAAGAAGGGAAGTCACATTTCATATTCCAGATCAATCTACGATCGTATACCAATGCAAGGATGAACATAACCTTCCAGTGGAAATTTCTTCCATATTATGGGTATTGATTTCACTAAATGAAGGTTATTTATCTCAAATGGTTGGTGAGAAACTCACGATTAAGAATATGCCCATTGTACGGGAGTTTGATGATGTCTTTCCGGAGGAATTTCCGGGTCTTCCACCAAATCGTGAAGTTGAGTTTTCAAAAGAACTCGTACCGGGTGCTTTGCCTATTTCAAAGACACCTTATAGAATGGCCCCAATTGAGTTGCAGGAATTGAAGAAGCAACTCCAAGAGAATTTTGATAAGGGATTCATACGCCCTAGTGCGTCACCTTGGGGAGCACCTGTTCTATTTGTTAAGAAGAAAGATGGATCAATGAGACTCTGCATTGATTATCGAGAACTTAACAAGATCACTATCAAGAACAAATATCCTCTCCCACGCATTGATGACTTATTTGACCAACTACGCGGAGCTCAATACTTTTCCAAGATTGATCTTCGTTCAGGGTATCATCAATTAAGGGTCAAAAGGGAGGATATACCAAAGACGGCTTTCCGTACATGGTATGGACACTATGAATTTATAGTGATGCCATTTGGTCTTACTAATGCCCCTGCTATCTTCATGGATCTAATGAATAGAGTCTTTAGAGACTATCTTGATCAATTTGTGGTAGTCTTTATAGACGATATTCTTGTCTATTCAAAGAGCAAAGAAGAACATGAAGATCACTTGAGAATTATATTGAAGACCCTGAGAAAGGAGAAGCTTTATGCCAAATTTACCAAGTGTGAATTTTGGCTTCAAAAAGTTGCATTTTTGGGTCACATAATCTCAAAAGAGGGGATATCTGTGGATCCAGCAAAAACAGAGGTTATCGAAAGATGGTCAAGACCAACAACAGTAACTGAGATCCGAAGTTTTCTTGGTTTGGCTGGATATTATCGACGTTTTGTAAAAGATTTTTCACGATTATCTAATCCACTCACCAAGTTGACTCGGAAAGGAGTTAAGTTTGTCTGGACAGAGGAATGTGAAGAGAATTTCAAGGAGTTGAAAAGAAGGTTATCCAGTGCACCTGTGCTCACACTGCCTTGTAGTGGAGAAAGGTTTGTGATCTACAGTGATGCATCCAAGAAGGGATTGGGGTGTGTTCTTATGCAAAATGATATGGTGATAGCTTATGCCTCACGACAGTTGAAAATCCATGAGCAAAATTACCCAACACATGATTTGGAGTTGGCTGCGGTAATCTTTGCATTAAAGATTTGGAGGCATTACCTTTATGGTGAAAGGTGTGATATTTATACTGATCATAAAAGTTTAATGTATATTTTCACACAAAAGGAGTTGAATATGCGTCAAAGAAGATGGTTGGAGCTGATTAAGGATTATGACTGCTCAATCCATTACCACCCTGGGAAAGCAAACAAGGTGGCAGATGCATTAAGTCGACAAGACCATGCTAGTTTATCCATGATGAGGATCACAAAAGATCCAATATTTATGGATTTACAAAGGATGGATCTTGGAATTATAATGGAAGGGGAAAAATCTTATCTTTCTCAAATGAATGTTCAACCATCTATACATGTGAAGATTAAAGAGGCACAGAAAGAAGATGTCGAGTTACAAAAGAAGGTGAGAAATGTTCCTGAATTCAACCTTGATTGTGATGGGATAATAAAGTTCAGGAATCGGGTTTGTGTTCCTCCCATCCCCGAATTAAAGAAAGATCTGCTGGATGAGGCTCATAGTTCTTCATTCTCTATTCATCCTGGAAGCACGAAGATGTATAGGGACCTGAAAGAGTACTTCTGGTGGGATGGCATGAAAAGAGATGTTGCTGAATATGTCTCTCGATGCATGGTTTGTCAACAAGTTAAAGCTGAGAGACAGAAGTCTAAGGGGATGTTACAACCATTACCCATACCCGAATGGAAATGGGAAAACATCACTATGGACTTTGTCACAGGACTTCCTAAAACATCCAAAGGCAATAATGCTATTTGGGTCATAGTTGATCGTCTTACAAAGTCTGCACACTTCATTCCTATTAGAGAGGATTTCTCTCTAGATCAGCTTGCCAGGATATATGTAAAGGAAGTGGTAAGATTGCATGGAGTACCACTTTCTATTATATCTGATCGAGATCCGAGATTTACCTCGAAGTTCAGGCGAAGTCTTCAGCATACTCTGGATACAGAGTTGAGTTTCAGCACTGCTTATCATCCCCAGACAGACGGTCAGTCTGAGAGAACAATTCAAACCCTAGAAGATATGTTGAGAGCTTGCTCTATGGATTTCAAAGGAGGTTGGGATCAACACCTACCTTTGGTGGAATTTTCTTATAATAATAGCTTTCACTCCAGTATTCAGATGGCTCCTTATGAAGCTCTCTATGGAAAGAAATGCAGGACTCCAACTTGCTGGGATGAAGTTGGGGAAAGAAAGCTATTAGGACCTGATCTCGTTGATGAAATGGCAGAAAAGGTCAGATCTATTCAACAACACATAAGAGCAGCTCAGAGTCGACAGAAAAGTTATGCCGACAATCGAAGAAAAGACCTAGAGTTTGAAGTAGGCGATAAAGTGTTCTTACGAATATCTCCCTGGAAGAGGGTTATGAGATTTGGAAAGAAGGGGAAGTTGAGCCCTAGATATATTGGTCCTTTCGAAATATTGGATCGTGTTGGAAAGGTAGCTTACCGATTGGCGCTTCCACCGAATCTCTCTCAAGTTCATGATGTGTTCCACGTATCTCTCCTGAGAAAGTACATACCAGATCCTTCACATGTACTCAGCTCAGAAGTTGTACCGCTGGAGCAAGATCTTTCTTATGAAGAACAGCCGATAGAGATTCTGGATCGTAGCGAAAAAGTCCTACGAAACAAGACCACTCGCTTGGTGAAAGTTTTATGGAGAAACCACCAACTTGAAGAAGCTACATGGGAGCTTGAGGATATGATGAGGGAGAAGTATCCTGATCTGTTTGTTGCAAAGTGACGAATTTCGAGGGCGAAATTCTTTTTAAGGGGGGTAGAATGTAACACCCGAGACTTTTATGTTATATAAATCATCAAAGGAATCTTTTTCTACACAACACTTTCTTGGCTTGCTTTACACGCAATCGCGACCTTCCTCGATAGCTTGCGTCGTACGCAATACCGAGTTTCACTAAACAACAATATGCTATTAGAACTAGCCGTTATGAATAGTAATAACCACTTTTTGAAATTTTATAAATTTTATTTTTCAAAATGGACTTCATTTTTGGACTCAGAATATCGAAATTAGCCTAGGGTGAAATTTTGGTATTTTTCTGAAAACTTTCAATTTTTGATGAATAGTGAAACCACTAAGTGGTAGGTTAAAAACTGAATTTTGCATAAAACTTAATTTTACCGCTTCTGTGAATGGAATTTCAAAAATCCGAGAGACACGGTTAATATCAAGGACTAAAATGTGGTTCAATGAGAAGAAAATAATTTTTTTGGTGAATAGTAACTTTTTACTATTTTTACCGCGGTTAATAGTAAATAGGGTAACTAAGGGTAAATATGATATTAATATTACCCTAACACATGTCCTAATTCTATTGGACAAGTGTAATTCGACCAAAAACAAACTTAGGAATAAAATATGACCATTTAGGCCCACTTGGATTAGATTAGGACATTTATTATTAATTTATTTAAAGAATGGTTAAAATAGTTAAAATCAAAGTTTAATAAGTAAATCATTTTTAATATAGGGTTATACATAAGATAAATTCGATTGTAAATATTCATTAGAAAGATAAAAAGATTTCCTACATGATGGTATTTTATTTGTAATTTTTAGACATCAAATAATTTAATTTATTTATGACACAAAGATGATGCAGTAATTATCTTATTAATGAAATGTTGACAAAATTGATAATATAAATACCAAAATAAACGTAATTTGAGACTTTTTATGAATTCCACTAATTTTCTAGGTTAATAGGATATATAATTGTTGATTTAATCAACTTGGTTCGAACATATAATTATTTTATGACTTTCAGAAAAATCATATATCAAATAGTGTCAAAATTGACACAAAATAGTTTTTAAATCAAATATTATATTATTAATTGTTATTTTATTCCTAAAAATCTAAGGTTCGGCCAAATGACTTAGATAAGGATATATATATTAATAATAAACAATTTGGGGTTCGTTTGGCATGTTATAGTAAGTGTATTAACCATATAGTGAAAGAAAACAAAAAGACACGGTAAAAGTTAAATTAATTAATTTAGAGTTAAATCTAATTGATATGGTTAAAATAATACCCTAAACTTGTCTAAATCCTATTGGTTGATAGTATTTCGACCCATCCCCACTTTAGCTTCGAAATAAGACCCTTTGGAACCATTATAAACCGATTTTGACTTTAATATAAAATAATATTTTGAGATATTCCTAAGGTGCCCCTCTCCTCCCTTATAAAAGGGCACCTCCTCCCCCTCCTCCTCACACCAATTGGAGCACTCAAGCTCGGCCAACCCCTGCCATTTTCCCTTCTCCACTTCCCTAGAATAATCCTAGAGGTCCTGGTCTTCTCCAAAGACCAATCTTAGTTCCTTAAGTGGAGGATTCAAAAAGGCGTTCCAAAGAAGAGGTAATATCCATTACCGATCTTTTCAATTTCTTTCTTCTTCAACTTCTTCTTCTTTAGTTGTTTCATGATAAAGTAATAACATCAGTATTACTTACATACTGATATGTTATTATAAATATTAAACAACCCTAATTCACCTTCTATCCATCCTACGGAAAAATGAAATCACCGCGCGTGCGTACGTACGGAATACCGTCTCCACGCCGTGGTGTAATCTATTTTCCACCATCACCTTACAAGGATGGGTATAATGGTGTAATGAGTAACTATATATGATTATTATAAAGTAATATTGATACTGAAATAATATATATATATACTCTAATACAATTCCACGATCATGGGAACGATATCATCACTCGTGCGTACGTACGGAATACCGTCTCCACGATGTGATGCGACTCGTTCTACATGATCTTCATTTCATAATGATTGTATAAATGAATTGAATGAATGAATATGGTATATACTACACTAATACAATTCTGGAAATGAATTATCTATAACCTAAAGATAAGAATAAGAATTTATTCGACAAAACACGCATAAGAACAAAAAGTTATAAAGACCCGAGTAACAAGTAACAATGAAATATTACTAACAAGAAGCTAATAATATGACCATATATGATATCATATAAATATGTATGATTCTGGAATAAGTCAATAACATTATTTAAACCATTATACAGGAGCTTCGGACACGTACAAAGCTAATCGGACCTAAGGTAAGGGAAATATCACAATCTCATTTTTATCCGAGATTGTTTATTCGTAAGTATTTACTGGGGTGTATTTTATCATCCACATCCATGTTCCCTCAATATGTAATATTGTTTCCATCCACTTGAAATAGTTTAAATCCAATTTTACCCTTAGGTGAGTTTTTAGTAAAGAATATGAAAGGAATCTTTTGTCGTTTTTCCGTACGAGGTACTTTTTGACTTTTCCGACAAAAGTACGAAGAATGTTTTTTTAACTTATACGGCATGAATGGATTTTTAAAACATTACTTCAAAGAAGCTTCCTTTACAAGTTTTCAAGTTTATTTTTAATCAACTTCTTTTATTTTAAAGTTGTATGACATGTTATGAAAGGAAAAAAATTTTTGAAGAAGAAAGGATATTTTCCTCAAGAATTCAATTCAAGTGTTTTATCAAAATTATTTTCCATCTAAGATAATAAAGGGTTCTGTTTCTATCCATATTTTTACATTGGTTTGACTATGTTGTGATGGAATTATGTTTATGAATTCCTTTATCATATATGAATTGATTTATGATGTCATGATGTTTCAAGAATCCCATTTTTGTTATATGTGTTATGCGATGATGTATGTTTTATGATTATGTGGCACACATAAGAAAGGATTCATTATAAGATGGGTGGGACCTATATCTCCCTCCAATGCATTGGGTAATGATTTTATATCTCATGAGATAGACATGGCTGGAACGGAAGGTTATTTCGGTTCAGTGATACAGGACTGAAACGAGGAGTGAACTCGGTTCAGAAAGGGACTCTGTCCACTAAGATAGTCTTGGCAATGAGTCATGACTAACAAGAAATGATTTCCATGACTATGTGTGCATGCCACAAAGTTTCAAGTTTTATGTTATGATTATGGGGATCTCATTTTCACTTCTATGATTTATTCCATGTTAAGATATTATGATCTCTTTTGCAGGTTTTGATAAAGATATGATATGATTTTTATTTCCTTTATTTGCCCTTGCTGAGCATTTGAGCTCACCCTTTTATGTTTTCTTTTCCCCAGGTCAGGAAGATGGATATTAAGTAGAATATGCTAAAAGGGACCCTAGATATGATGAAATAAATGGGAGACACTGTAGAAGATTTATGAACCAGTTGTTTATGTTTCCCCAGTTTCTAAAGACACTATACCTATACGGTCCTTTGTGGTTTTGTCATATGTTGTAATAAGAGTGCTTAAATTTTGAAGTATTAACAATGTATGTAAAGTGTGGGTCGTTATATGTTGTGCCTTCAGTTGCTGATAAGTGAGGCCCCGAGAGACAAACCCTGCTACTACTTTCTTCATTCCTGGATATCAGTTCTGTCTTCGGAGATCCTGATATATCTTTTCCACTCCTGGATATACCGCTATAGGGGATGGGTGGAACTACCTCCACACTTCCTCGTGAAGTGACACTAGTACCATGGTACGTCCTCTGATGATGATGACATGCTCCCCACCTTTAGAAAATACATCAGGTGCCTGCCCTATGGATATTTAAGCATGTCGAACCTCACAGTCAGCATCTCCACACTGCTCCTCCCTGACTTAATGATGAAGTGGGGGAGTGACTGTTAGTGACTGAAAAAAAGCTGCTCCATCTCCATCTACAAAGGATATATTCAATGCTGATAGCTTCTCCGTCGCCTCTTCTAGCAGCTATATACCGGATCTCCTTCTATCTGAATCTGCTACAACGTTCTTCTTCACAAGAGTATAGAATATCTCGAAGTCATACTCCTGGAGGAACTTAGGCCTATGTTTCTGACTCAGGTTCAGGTCCTTCTGAGAGAATATATATCTGATACTCTTGTGATCAGAGTACACTACAAAACGCCCGCCCATCAAGTAATGTTTCCACATATTCAAGGCGAAGAACACTGCTACTAACTCCAGGTCATTGGTAGAATAGTTATGTTCATGCTGCCTCGACTATCTAGAACCATATGCGATCATTGCTCGCTTCTACATTAGGACACATCCAAGTCTGGTCCCTGAAGCATCGAAGCAGACTACCTGCCCTATGCCCTCTTGTGGAAGACTCAATATGGTGGCACTAGATAGACTCTGCCTCAGCTCATGAAAACTCCACTGGTTTTTTTCGGACCACACGAAGATTTTCTCCTTATTCGTCAACTCTAATAATGGTGCTTCAACTCTAGAAAAATCTGGCACAAATATTTAGTACTATCCGACCAATATCAAGAAAATATGTACCTCTTTGACACTCCTTGGGGGCTCCCAAGAAAGTACCACATCAATATTCGCTGGGTCCACTGCAACTCCATCCTCTAATATGATATATCATAGAAAGTGAACCTCTCGGATCCAGAACTAGCACATCGATATATTACCATAATGCTAGTGCTCTTATAGTGTGTCCAGTACTACCAGAAAATGATAGGAATGATCCTCCTCAGTAGTCGAGGATATCTGTATATCGTCGATGTAGACTACTACAAAGCGATCAAGGTATGGCTGAATTATCATGTTCATGAGTCCCATTAACACTTATGGAGCTTTGGTTACACCAAATGGAATAACCAAAACTCGTAATGGTCTTACCATCATATGAATGTTGTCTTCTGCGCATCGTCATCTCATACTCAGAGTTGGTGATAACATGATCAGAGTTCCATCTTCGAGAACCTCCATGCTCCCTTCAGCAGATAAAAGAGCACATAAATCCATGGATGTGGGTACTTTTTATTCATGTTCACCTCGTTCAGGTGCTGATAGTCAACAGAATTCCTAAAGCCCCCATCTTCCTTGGTGAAAAAAATCGGGGCTTCCCAAGGAGAAGCACAGGGCCGAATGAAACCCTTACTCTATAAGTACTGCAGTTGTACCTGTAGCTCATGAAGCTCTACGAGACCCATCCGATATTCTGGTGTAGATATCAGTGTCGTCCCAATGTACAAGTGAATATAAAATTCCACTTCTCTGTGAGGATGTAGACCCGGAACATTATCAAGAAAGTAATACACGTACTGGTCCACCACTACAGGATAACTCAGACTCTGTACATCAACTTCTCTGATGGTAAGGCTATCCAAATGACGAGTGATCGGCTGCACTCTCCTCTGGGTAAGTCCATCCTATGCAGAAAAGGCTCCCTTCTTTCCAGTGAAGGTAAACCTGGTCCCATCCGTGAAGACACACTGCACTTTACACCTAATACAGTCAATCTGAGCATGGACTATAGATAACCACTCCATACCCAAGATGATGAAGTAAGGCCTCAAATCCTCTACTAGGATATACCAATGGGATATCTGGCCTCATAGAGTAAGCTCACACTGCCGACACCAATGTGAAATCATCAAATATGCTCCCATATGTGTCTCTAGCCGTAATGATCGAGCCAACGACTCTATCAGAATCTCCAAGCTCCAAATGAGGGTAGTGGAAATAAAATAATGATTGGAACTTATGTCTATAAGTACTGTATCTAAGGTGCATTAGGCACATATCTTACCTCATATGATATCCAGGGCACAGTGATCGTAGGCCTCAGTTACCCGGAGCTGAGCTTTCCCCTGTCCTCCTGCTCCTTGTCGTCAGGGTGGACCATCTTGGGGGGTGGAGGTCACATTTTGAATCGTATCCCACCACCAGATGCACGACCAGCTCCTCTTCCATATCTGCCTACTCCCTGTGGACATCCATGGTTGAACCACATTCTTTACATTGTCGGTCCGTCGACCGTCTATTGATCATCCATACGGCGAGTTGGACATTCACAAGCTATGTGACCCTACCCACCACATGTGTAACATTACTCGCTCCAATCATCACTGGCTCTGCCTTGGGTGCCTCGCACAACCGAAAATGTATCCTACAGTCATCCACCTATAGTTCTGGTCCTCTTGAACCTCTGCGACATCTTTGTGCAGCCAACTGCAGAGGGCTCTACTACGTGATGACTGGTAGTGGGTCTCGCTGCTAGTGACTGCTCTGCATGTAAAATCTGTAATAAGAGGGCTCTCTCAAACACCCCTCCTGTGTCAGGATGCTGACTGAGATCATCGAAGCTCTAATTTGTCATCTTAGTCCGTACTTGAAGGTCTAGGTCCTAAAGAATGCGTCTCGCAACATATCTATTGAGTAGTATAGAGGTCAGTGAACCTCACTGAGTAGTAAGCCACAATCATGCTACCCTACTATAGATGTAGAAACTCATGTATGTTCACTGTGTGAAGTGTCGTTGGGACAAACTCTACCCGAAATAGGCTCTAAATATCTTTCTAGAGAAGCGTCACCTCGTTGTGAGCCTGGAGCATCATGCTCCAACATATGCCTGCTACTACCTGTAGAAAACTGGCAGTAAGGATCACTATGAGATTGGCTGGTGTCCCTTCCAGTTGGAAGAGTCTCACCACAGCCTCCAGCCAGTCCTCAGCTGCTTGTGAGTCTGTCTCTAGTGCTAGAACACATGAAACAATCTCATGCGGCATGTACCCTCTACTGACGGGGCTGGTGGCATCAGTGGCCCAATGCGTAATGGTACCGCTGGTGCCTCCACTGGTACCTCTACTGGAAGAGGTCCTTGCAATGATGACTCGTCGCTCGGTGGGCAATCAGTGCGTACTACTCACAGAACCCTAGTTGGTGGTCTACATGGAGTCATCCTGAAATGAAACAAGTTCACCATGGTCAATAATTTATACCTGTTGAGCTGACACAAAGGTATCAAAAAGGAAACTCTTAAAACATAAATGCAATTAGTGTTTTCGTGCTCTAAGTTAGAAATCAGAAGTCAGGGTCTTAGTGTATGGATACGTCAGCCACCACATCAACACTAGATTCCATAAACTGATAACCACACTCAGTACACTTAACACTATTTTTTTAAAAATAAATATAAGAGTCATATGATCTACGGTAGAATCGACTCCTCTGATACCAATTGGTCATGTCCCGTCCCCTGGGGACCACCTTCCATAGGCCAGGGGAGGGCGACTAGCATCAAAGGCATATTCCCTAAATTGGGAAGGCATTTCCTTTATAACCTTTAACACACAAAACCATGCACACAACTAGATACGAACTCAAGTAAAGTGAATAGTAAATAGACTGAGTACAGTTGGTAAAAGGGGCCAGAATACAAGCCCTAATTGATTGTACAAGGAAAACTAGAAAGTACAACGTTGTTGATAGGTGAATAGCATCTCCTAGATTGTCCACCAAGAATCCTACCAGAATGGAAGGTACATCTCACATATGGTTGTCTTCGTGGTTCACCTCGTCTAACATCCCACTCCGAGCCACCACCTGTCCTAGTACTCTCCTCCTCAATCAGTGTTGTATTCCATCTACACCAAACACAATATGGTGTGGGCATAGCCCGTGTATGGGTGAGTATAATGATACTTATTGGGACCCAAAGACCCTCAGGGTCTCACCAAATCATCAAAGGATAAACCACACAGCATTAAATCAACTGACAACCCTACATAGGTATATTCCCATACATATACCTAAGTTCTCAAGTATACCCATCTTAATGATGAGGAAAACACAGTGTCCAAATAAAATCACAAAGATCAACTATTCTAGAAATGAAGGAATTACATGAAGGAATGTACCACTTAGGAACACCTCAAAGAATAATACCACCAAGGTATTACCCCACAGGAATGTACTGCTCAGGTACGAACTCGGCACACATCAAGTATTTTTTAGGTACAGAAGTAGGGATAATTAAATGTAACTACTGAATCATCATAATCTGTTAAGAGGAAGACCCACGAAGGATCGCTAATCATTTTCATATCCACATAGGATCTGTAGGTGATAACGCGCCCATGATTGCTCGGTGCAGTCCCACACAGGATCACTCGATGCTGACCGACACATTATCGCTTGGTACCAACCCACACAGGATCGCTAAGTGCTGACCCACACAAGATCGCTATGTGCCAACCCACACAAGATCACTTGGGTAGTTTTGTATGGAATATGTGGGCAGTTCCTTATGGGATCCACAATCACAGACCCACAAAGGATCTCTTCCCCAAGTCACAGCCAGATACTGGGTTCCCGCAGTTGGCTTGCTCATCTCCGGGAGGGTCCACTCCTCAAAAAAATGGTTGATACTATAACTACCACAGAGTCTCACAAAAAAGAATCCCAAAGGACCACCAAGTCATAGGGGTCTCAACGCTACATACGACACTCCAATTGGATGCCCGGTCTGTATGTTATTAGCCTTTTAGTCCCGAGGGCCCGGTTGAATTTCTGCTCGATCCAACCCGACCGTACTCCAAATTTATACAAATATCCAGTGTAGTATACCAAAGGGACCATCTCGCTTGAATGTTTTCAGATCCATATATGGCTCGTCAAACAGTTGTCTGGTGCCAACGATATGGATAAAAATGTGTAAAAAGATCAAAGTGAGAACGGGTCATGTCTGCCACTGTCGGACTGACCTGGACCGACCCGCCCTGGGCCAACCGAGTTCGTGTCAACCGAGCCCGACCCGTGGGGTCCGACCCAGCCCACACTGGGTGGCCTGGCCTTATTGCGGTGTAGAGGCCACGTGGGCTCCGAATCCCGCGGGTGGCCATGGGGGCCTTAGGGCTGCGAAGGCCATGGGCGGCACGTCGGGGCCGCGGGTGGCGGAGGTCACGGGAAGCGTGTTGGGCTGAGGAGCGGCGAGGCCACCGGGTGGCTCGATAGGCCATAGGGTGGCACGATGATGCCTAAGGGTGGCACCACATGTCATGGTGTGTCACAACGGGGCCGTGGGGTGGCATGGCTCGGCGGACCGTGGGGGGCCGCAGACGGTGGAGGTCGCAGGGTCGCGGTGTCCATAGAGCAGCGTTATTGTGACGTCACCTTCATCGCGGCTGGCGGTGGTGTTGGCCACAATTCTCTAGTTCCACCAGTGCCAAATTACAGCACCAGTCGTCCTCACAATCTTGAGAACACACCAAAAGAAGAACGACGGTGGGGTTGGGCCATGTTTGTTTGGCCCACACCGTACACATTAGAGCGGTAGCAAGCGGCTCAACAAAAACTATAGAACAAGAACGTCAAATTCAATAATTTCATATGAATCTTGGATCAACTCATTTTGGTTGATCCATGTTCACTATACATTCCCAGAACGAGGAATTTAATCGAAAATTACATGAATTCTATAAAATCCAGTACCTCGTTTGTTTGATTCATTGATGATTGTCCTCGGTGAAGGAGATGATGTCTTTGGGAATAGACAGAATTCGGTGACATCCGGGTTTCCTCAATCATTTGTTCATTGATGTAGAAGAAGTTCCTCATTAAAAAATATCTTGAGGAAGAAGTTGAAGTCAAAGTCGGCATTCTTCGTTGGCATTCTTCGTTGGAGAGCATTCTCCCAAGGCACCTTCCTCCCAATTCCATCAAAATGAACAGGTATACCAAATAATATATTAACTTATCTATTTAGTTATTGGAATAATTTTAAAATTGGTTTTATTAAATAATTGATATGATAAAATTAATTAAAGTGGGTGGAACCATTAAATTGCGGACACCCAAGAGGTTTTTCCCTAATATGAGGGGAGTTCAAGGGGGTTTAAGTCTCAGGTTTTCCCCACCACCATAACCCACATCAGAAGTTAGGCTCGGGTGGTCCCCACCACTATAACCTATGTGGAGATGTTTTAGTATGGGTGGTCCCAACCTATAAAAATCAACATGGAAGTTCCAAAGAAAAATAAAATAAAATGTTACACAATTTTATTTTATTTTATCCATTCACGAAAAACCCATAAAATAACATTCACCCTCGACCAACTCTTTTCGAGGTGAAATTACCCTTAAGAAAATATATGTGCTACGAGTTCAACAGTGCCCCAAGATTTTAATTCTGATCACTGGTTCAGAAGTTACAAAAACCCGATCGAACTTTTACAGAATGTACATAAAAAAAGATTAGAAATATTTTCCAGGCACACTGGTCCTCAGAATCATGCATCGTCAAATTTCATTGACTTGTAAAATTCTTATATATAAAAAAATTACATGGAAATTACTGGTCTTTACAAACATCGCCACCACATAAAGACACACATATTATTAAAATTTATCCTCTAAATATTTAATTCCATTTTACCTATAACCCAATACCATGGTAATAATTCTCTAGTCACACATATTTATACTAATACATTCAAATTCAAGAATACATCCACCAAAAAATCATGTCCACAATGTTAGTATTATAAAATAATTAATTCTCTTATTATTCATATTATTTAAAATGTAGTCTAATTTCACTAATAAAATGATATTAGTACAATTTATATAAATTTATTTTTAGATATTATGTTTATTATTTGTTTTATTCATATATCCCATCCATTAAGAAAAAAATTGATATTCATGCACTGTGAGGACCACCGCATCCATAACATAACATGTTTTATTTCATTATAGTCGTACAAGAACTGGTCTTATGATAATATTAATGGAAAAAATGTATTTGTAT
The DNA here is from genome assembly GCA_963277665.1 of Viscum album. NCBI lineage: Eukaryota > Viridiplantae > Streptophyta > Magnoliopsida > Santalales > Viscaceae > Viscum > Viscum album. Next base: position 1,306,359,192 of record OY728128.1, read on the forward strand.
GATATTTTTAAGATTATAGTAATATAAATTTATGATTATAATAATATTATTATCAAAAAAACTTTTATCATTAATTCAATAATTTAAAATGAGATAACTATGTTGAAAATGACATATTTTTCATAGTAATGACTTCATATAAATAATATTATTTTTATAATTATTTTCATATAATATATATCACACTAATTAATAGTATATAATATCATTATATATCTTTATTAATGATATTACAATAATATCACCTCATAATCATTCATTATTTCAGGTTATGTTCATGTTGGGATCAGTTTAACTAAAATATGAATGATACTATGAATTTATTTCATGAATAGATATATGGACATAATTATAAGCATAATATGATATATATGTGAAAATAATGTTATTTTTTTAGTTTTGGTATGTCTATATCAATATTTAATTCATTATTTAAGAATATAGAATCTTATTATCAATAATTACTGAAACATTTTTATTATCAATTTCATCATCATGTATAAAAACTAAAATTCACATGAATGGAATTTGAGTTGCAATAAATTATTATAATCAAATCTAATATTAAAAATAATTAACTTTCAATTATGATCTATAAAATAATAGTGAATATGGTTATCACTATTGTGACACTACTACAAATGTTCAATAATACACATGCTCAATGAGGAAGATCTTTGGAATTCATATATATATTGACTATTTATGAAGAGTATAAATGGAAAATGATATGATTAATGTTTTGAATTCAATGAATAAAAAATATATTTTCTATGATACATGTTGTTAATGTACGATTATATAATTCATGATAAGGGGTAAGGGGTTCCTATCAATTTCCATTCAGTGAGATAATTATTGTGTTTATGAAATAATTCCATTTTCCCGGTGTATATAATACATATATGAGATACAATATAATGAGTTATATTTTATTAATTGAAATTCATGTTAAATTTCATGATATTTATATCAATGTGTTTTGATTTGAAATTATGTAGTATTTTAAGGGTTTTCCTGGTCTCAATTATTATTCATTGAGAAATAAAACATTTCATGCACCATGACATCTTTTTATTGGGTATTGATTTTCGTGGGATGTGTTCTTATTATACAAATTTAAATTAATATGATTTACTATCCAAATTATGATCTTTAGTTCTATTTTATATTTATTTAGTTATTTCCCATGTGGAAATTATTTTAGTTAACTTCATTATCATTAATCACTTAAACTTATTTCATATATTCTTCATAAATTTTTTCATTTGACTATATTATTAATAGTAATCTCATTATTTTATTGGATATAAATTCCGAACACATTAAAGCATAAATAATATTTCCCACTTAATGAGATATGTTCTATCAAAATATTCAAATTTTATTATTCATAAGTATTAAGATCTTGTTATTCTAGTATTTTCATAATATAATACATGTTACACTATAGAGTCTAAATGTCTAATTTTAAATAATTAAAATTATATTATTTTCATCTAGAAATTCAATAGTGTGGAATTAAAATTTAATTACATATATTTTAATTCCTATATTGATGGTAATTAAAAAAAATCTACATATTATTTATCTACAAACATTCTTCTTCTTGATGAGTTGTGATCATTTTTTCCATTTTATTATCATGTAGATAAATATTTAAATTCTTGATGATTATTAGTTACCAACACATTCTTTTTAATTATTTATTATTTCATTTATCATTATTTTCATATACATAATTAACTGAGTATGAATTTTCTCATGGAATGGTATAATGGGTCTTGATGACCCTTACGGGGAATAAATTAGACATAATATGGTAATTGGTGGGGCCTAAATTATATATCCCCTCTATGCATCAACCGACTAAATGAGAAAAAATATTTTTTAGTATATTTTATATGCCTTCCCAATTCAGTAAGATGTATTGATTGTGGTCTGGATTATATGTATATTTTTTGGGAATAATGGATTGGAATATATTTTTTAACATCCAACATTATGTATTTTATCAAAATGATATTATAAATATTTATATCCATGTTTTCATTTATTATCATGTATATTTCACTCTCTTAGTTTCGAGCTGATCATAGCTTCATGTTCATCACATATTCCTTCTATGATATCTTTTTAATGTTTATACCCTTATTACTATAGTTATATATTTCCACTAGTGATTTTTTGAGGTTACCCCATTCTTATGTTTCAATTACAAAAGTAATGATGGAAAATAGTATACATGTCATTCATAGAAGGCTAAAATGTTTTGAATAATTTATAAGAGATATTGAACACTTATAATGAATTGTGTAGTTTTATATATAATTGAAAAAAACATCCATGAGTTGATAAATACAAGAGATTCATAGTTTATTATGTGTCATAATTATCTAAATAAATAAACATGAAAATATATTTTTAACGTAATAGATTAAGGTAAGTTTATTGATTTTTAAATTATGTATGGTTACACCCAGAATTTTATATCTTATATTTAAGGATGCTTCTTGAGAGTAATTTATGGACTACTAATTTGAGGTTGATCACAATTTCAATGACCCCTTTGTAATAGTAAATAATTTAATGATATGTAGATAATGAAGATTTTATTTATTAATTTTCATAATATTACATCAGGTTAAGATTAATTATTTTATATCATATTTATTTATTGTTAAAGTAGGGGTTATGTCATTTTTTAGTTTTATATCCATGCTTCGATACTAGAATGTTGATATGGTAGTGGAACTGATGCACATAATGGTAATAATACAAAAAATGGTTTTCCAAGTGTTAACTCAATCATCACTATAATTTTTCATCCTGATTTTAATATTCCTACTAGACCTATCACAAGTTCACTATGTTTTTTTCTTAATTTTGGACTAATATTTATATATTCCCATTATCCACATCTTCATATGTGGTTTCCCAAAAATTTGGAATAATTTTTTGGAAATTTAAAAAAACAATCAACTACTTTTTCCCTACTCATTAAATGTTTTGTAAAATAATTAACTCATTCTTGTTCTCTATTAATCCTTCTTCCATAATGATTTCATAATTCTTTTATTCGAAAATTTTTTTATTATATTCAGAAAAATATATCAGAAACTTTTATTTTTCATTAATATGAAATAATTTAATACATATAGAATATTGATTTTCATTTATTCGATTTTATTTTATCTTTTTTCTACTCATATAAGTTAGTGATAAAATATTTTTTTCCTATTATAAATAATCATTATTTCTCATTTTATTCATTTTCTGTGAATTCACTATAAATTTTTCTTATAAATTCAATTTCATTCACTTTTTATAAAATAGTATATTCATCTACTTCTCTTGAAATTTCTATTTTCTATTCTTTACCACTACCCTATAATCATTCAGAAATAGATAAGAAATTTAACTACATAATCTTATTGAAATTATTATTTTTTAATTAATTTATAACCCCTTTATTTTTCAAAAATCAATGATTTATTCATAAATAATATCTTTTCGGAATCTTCAAAATCATCAAAGACTGCATATTATTTTAGCATACATCAATTTTCGTAAAAATAACCAACTAATATAAACCCATATAACTTCAATAGAATCTTACATTTTGACCTTCCTTGAAATATTTTCATATTTTCTTACATTATATATATATCATCTTATAAATGCTATTATCCATGTCAAAACTGGAATTAGAAAAATAAGATTCTTATTCAATAGAAATATTCTTTTCAATTTCAATTGGATTGTGTCTTTAAAGTAGATTTATTTTTTATCCTTCATGTTCGTCATTATATAACTATCATTACTCATTTAGAAAGATATTATTACACTATGAAAATCATCTAGATAAATATCACTTTGATCGTTATCTTAAAAAGTGGAGACTTTGGAATCAATTTTATCCAGTAATATAGACTAAATATTTTCAACAATATAAATATCTTTCAAGTTCTCACCATAACCTATAATTATTCTCACAACTTCATTCACCCTTTTGAAGAAACAATAAAATTCATTATCATAATGAATCTGAATATATTCATATTAATTCTCCAAAGAATGAATTTAGATATCTTCATTTAGGAATTTACTTCAAATATATTATGATGTTTATCCTAGACATATTTAATATTCATGAAACATTTTACTATTAAAAAAAATATTTATGATAGTGATGAATGAATAAAATAAATTGCCATTATGTTCTTCTCTAAATTCCTATTACTTTCTACTATTATAGAATCAAGTTCGTTCTAGGGACTAAATCCATCATTTATGATATATGATTCATCCTAACTGGTAGATAATAGAATTTACATCATCATATTCATTCCATATGTGATATTTTTCAAATAAAATTTATGAATATCCTTTTTTTCATTGATTTTAGAATATTTGTGACATCATCATTAAATTATATGATAATAATTTTTAACTAAGTGAAACACATTATCAAAGTTATAATAGAAAATCACCAATGTGGGGAACATGTCCCTCTATAACTACTCAAAAATGATTCTTCTAGATTATTCTTGAATCAATGATATGGGGTAATAAATAATACAATTTCTTATAATTATTCCTTAATGAAACAAATATCATCATTATTTATAATTAATATTGATTTTTATCCAACACAATCAAACTTGAACAAAAAAAGAAGATATAAAAGATTCCCCTCTCAAAATGAGATTGTTAGTACATACGATTCTTTTGATTACCCCAAGATCCGGATACAACGTAATTTGAACATAAAGGTAGAAATAGTATGTTTTATTCTTTTTATTATGTTACAATAAGTTTCCTAGTAGTGATAGTGATTCACATGCTATTATAATGATAAATAACATTATATCAAAAAGAAGAAATCCATCCAAATAAAGCATTCATTTATTGATGCAGTGACCCAGTGATATTATTCGTTAACCAACAGAATCTTGTGTATAATCACTATAATATTTTCAAAAAATTTAAAAGTCCTTATTATTACACTTATATTCTTCTTCTTTCTTCACACTTACTCTACTACATACAATTAGAGCACATAAATTATTTTCACAACAATAATATAAAATAATTAAATCCAATTATAATTTACGTGAATTCAAATATTTTACTAGCTTTAACCAAATCAACTAATCCCATGACATTTTAATAAACTGGACCACATTGGAGCTTATTGATACCATTGATTCATCAAAAAATTAAATCATATATCGAGTTAGATAGATATTATACCATCAAAGATTCTATGTTATCAAAATGGATTGAAACTGAATTAAATATCATAATATTAATTATAGAGACCCATTATTTTAAATCATAAAAATTATATATTATTAGATAAAAATTAATTACATAACATTACAAAACATTTGAGATTTATAAAGGTTTATTATATTTGGAAACATGGATGCATTAATAACAAATTATTAAAGGATCTATATCACCTCCCACATAGTTCGTAGCAACTATAACTCATCTTAGAAACATCATATATAAAACATTTCTTCAAAAACTACAGAAATAAAACATAATAAAGGGTGATCTTAGATTTTAATTATGGGTAAAATATTAAATATCAGTGAACATTTATATATAAAATGAGCTTAAAGGATATGAGAACATCATCTTAACCATTTAAAATTATAATCAATAATTATTATATCCTAAATATAAGTTAGGGTATAAATATTTGTAGTTTATAAGTGATGAATGTTTTAGTGTTAAATGATCATGATCCCTGAGTACATAACATTGGAATAATATCTTGTCATAAAAGAGACGCATAATGTGTGGCATAATCATAATAATAAAAATCATATGTCAAGGAAACAAACAATGAAATGAAAAATGTGATAGGATTGGGATAACCAGATGTGTAAATGCTTAGATTATTTATAACCTATTATATACCCTCATCCATGGTTTTTATATCCTCCCTTGTACCCTCTTTTTTGGGCATAGGATAACCTCCTCTGGAGCCACTTTTTCAAGAATGGTTTATCCTCTTGTATACCATCATTTTTGGGATTTGGATAACCTCCAATGTACCCATTGAGTTATGGCACATTAATCATGACCTGATTCATTATAGTGTTATATTCTTTTTTCCCACCCATTACATAATCATAAATTCATTCATATGTATTCTATAAAATCATAAAAACATTTATCAAAACATAACCTATTAAAATTAAAGGGGATTCATTGATTTTTCATCATCATAAGAATAAACTATTTAGAAAAGGAATAAATATGTTATAATTTATTATATCCCTGTAAATGGATAAATAACATAAAATAATTTTATCATAGATTGAAAATTCCTTTAAAAGATCACTGCAATACTTCTTGGGAAAATGAATTTTGCATTTTAAAATTAAATATTATATTGATTAAATTACCCAAATTTACAGGAAATAATATTATTTCAAAATAACGTTAAAAAACTATAAATTATTCTGAAAATTGTTTCATATTATTGGTGGAAGTATATATTTTTATTTTTTATAATTTAATACAGATATTCCATTAACATTTTCGGTAAAAATTCATAACAAACATGTTTGAAAAAAAATTAAAATCCTATTTAAAAAATTTTGTAAAAATTAATACAAGGTTAAAATGAAATTAAATAATAATATTTTATTATTGGAAAATTTCATTGAAACCATATAAGAAAACATGTACTTGGAAGAAATAGGATTTTAGACAGAAGAGAGAAATAATGTAATTTTTTATTAAAACATTCTCTCGGTCTCCTAAGAGATTAAAGTGTATAAAATGAGTCTAAAAAATATATTCTAAAGGAAAAACTATATGAAATTATATTTAAATAAATTTATAATGAAAATATTGTATAATTACCTTCAATTTAAATTCAATTGTGACTAATCTTAGTTAAAATGAGATTTAAACATAAATCCCTTACGAGTTTGGTAAATTATGAATCCAAACATCAAGAAAGATATAACAATATATTGGTATATAAATCACTATAATTTTCATTATTAAATTATTAAATTTATTCAAATTATTATTATACACCATATGAACAAAAAATGGTAAAAATGGCATGTGTCTCCTAGAAATAAAAGTGAGAGAAAAACTAGTTACCTTTGATTTACACTAGATTCTAAAGGACATAATCCTCATGTATAATAAATTAAAATTTTATATAATTATATACAAGAATAATTTTAATACAAATAATATCATATATGATCTATGTAAAACATTTCAACAAACATTATTACTAGTTTTTTTAAATAATTATTTTTAGGTGTCAACTGTTTCATTTTTTCTTTCAAATTCTGGTTTGGTAGTTCCATGTTTTTTATATTGATAATGGTACCATAATAATCATAGTATTAATAATTACATAAATATATTATATATTTATTACATATATATATATATGTTCATTCATAATGTATATATATATATAATGAGTTGCACCATTAATGGAGATGGTGGGAGATATGTATGCCATAACATTGTTTAAACTTGTTGGTGAATAATATGTAAGAAAGTTAAATAATAATTAAAATTTCAAAAATAATTTTTCTATCATATATATATATAATAGATATTCACTAAATATACACTTTTTACATCCATGTAAAGAACTATTGAAAAATAATCACATAATTCCATGTTGGGGGTAGTCCAAATGTTTGTACGAGAGACATTATCTTTTTTAAAATGGATATGATAGTAAGAAGGTATATATTATATAATTATTAAATACCAATAATTATCTATTAAACATTATATATAATAATTGAACTTTCGTTAAAAATATACATGATGTATGGTCTTGGAAAATGAATTGAATCCCTATATGAAGGCATAAAACACATATATGCATGAGAGCTACTGTCACAACCCATTTGATGAAATAGATGGTTGATATTAGTGGATAAATAATAATAATGAAATTTTAATATACATATAATACTAAATTTATTAAATTATTATGTATACCAAATATTTATTTTTTATAAGAATAAATAAATTGAATGTATTCAACAAAGATGATTACCTATCCTTTTGTAGGCCTCCTTTATATCATTTACTAATGAAACAAATAATGATATTCAATGAATAATATGACCTATAATAATTTTATATTTATTGTTAGAAGATACTTTCTCTGTGTTTGGTTAATCTATAATGATCAATGTTCCCCAATGAAAGAGAGAAGGGGTTCCCTTTTAAATGTGAATGAAAGGAAAAACATGGATTAAAAAAATATAAAAAGTTAAATACGTTATTCATAATATAAATGGTTATTAATAGAAATATATTATAATAAAAAAGATAATTAGGAAAAAACATTTATATAATGAAATTATGAAATGTTTAAGTGTCATTTTAAATCACGTTTTTTGGTTTAACCAATTCATTTTTTCATATTAACAATAATTTTGGTGACGAATTTTCCAATCATAAAGAGTCATAATTATACATCAATGTAATAAATTAAAGAATAAAAGGATAAGGTATGATATTTTATAAAAATCCTCATACTAATTATCAGATTTCAAAAAAATTATGATTTTTAAATTATTTAATGAAATTTTTTTAATTGAATATCATTAATTTCATTTTTTCACTACTTCTTTACTTTGACTTATAAGTAAACGTGATTGTTATGAAATTAAAATTTAAACCTTTAACACATACATAAATAATTATATTTATATTTTAAATTCAAGGAACACAATAATTCTCCCAAAATTCTATTATTTTTATTATTTCCAATTTCAGTTTTAATTTTCCAATTAATAAAAATCATATTATATAGTTATTGGGTAATCATTTAATATAATTATAAAATAAAAAAAAGTTATAAATAACTAAATATAATACTATACTAAATTATGTCTGAAAAAATTCAAAATATAGAAATCTGATGCATATTGTCATATTTTTCATCAATATATACTTTTACATTTCTCACTAAAAACTTGGGGGGCTCATAATTTTAAATAACAAACATGTGAATACCTTGATTCTCCTAAAACATGATAATAACATAAATATAAATAAAACAAAAATGAAAACATATATACATAAAAAAAATTAATTCCATCATTATACCTAAAATAAAATCACTAACTTTAAATATATTCCATATATCGAAAAATGCAACAAACTTCATCAAAGATTGCCTAAATCAGTTTTTTATTAAATAACTGGCCACTATCAATGGTACCTGTAACATCAAAAGTAAGTAATGAATAATATATATTTTTATTTATGTCTATTAATGAATTAAATAGTGTTTTAGAGGCTTAAAATGAAAATAAATCCAATCATAAGCATGTAATACACTAATATTTTTAAAAGATTGTTTTACTGCCTTTTGATGGAAAACCATTTTTAAATCTATCTTTTGAAAATTTTATAAGCTATGTTTGTCAAAATAAACAAATTATTTATGATTGGGACATCAAAATTTACTTTGTGTGAATTTTTGGTATTTTTCTGATAAAGTTCATTTTTAATGAATAGTGAAAAATGTTGTATTTTAATTCCAAACATCTTTTTAATCTAATTTATTTATATGATTAGATTATCTTTTGAATTGGTTTTGATGTTTAATTAGAATATATTTTTACCATTTAATCCAATGGAGGTCATTAGAATCAATTTCACTTTGAAATTGGACTTAAATTAGTGTCAATATATTGATACTTATTGTTTCATAAAAACACGTTATTTGCTCTGACAGTGGGAATTAATTATTAAATTAATTAATGAAACTTATATGTTTTGAATTTTGTAAAATAGGCATCATTTTTGAATTCAGAATATCAAATATATCTTAGGGTGAAGTTTTGGTATTTTTCTGAAAAACATCAATTTTTGATGAATAGTGAAACCACTAAGTGGTACTTAAAAAACTGATTTTTCGTTTAAATGAAATTTTACCACCTCTGTGTTTTGAATTTCAAAAAAACAACATACATGGTTTTAATTAAGAATTAAAATGTGGTTCAATGGGATTAAAATAATTTTTTGGGTGAATAGTAACTTATATGATTTTAATCGCGATTATAGGTAATTAGTGTAGTTTAAGGTAAAAATAATGTTTTAATAATATGAAATGAGATTGACACATGTACTACCCTTATTGGATGTGTCATGGCCGACCACGACAATCCATGGGTCAACTTGGGGACCCCATGGAGCCACTTTGGTTTGAAATGACATAAATAACTTTTTATTTAATGTTAAAGTAAAAATGACACAAACATGAGTTATTTTACTAAAACAATTTTTACATGGGGTTATACAAGTCATATTTTTTATTATAAATATTAATTGTAAAGATAAAAAAATTTCCTACATCATAGTATTTTTTAATAATTTTTAGACTTTAAATAAATTAAATTATTTATGACATCATGATGATGTAGTGATTACCTCATTAATAAAGGATTTAAATAAAATGAAATGATAATGTAAAATATATGACCTAAACATGTCCAAAACCTATTGGATGGGTGTATTTAGAGCCCTTATCACCTTACCCTCGAATTATATCAATGTGGGACCTTTTTAATCCGAAACCCATTTGAAACTAAAGTAACATTTCTTTACTTTCCACGAGTGCCCCTCCTCTCCTCTTATAAAAGGCCCCCACCTCTACCTCCTTACCCACACTTACAAAGCCTTTGACTCGGCCAACCCCTACCCATTTTGTCTCTAAACATCCCTTTATTACTCCTTGAAGCCTCACTTTTGGCATAAGTCTTCCCAAGGAAGCCTTTGAGCTCAAACCAAAGAGAGTTACCTGATTTTAAAGTAATGTCTTCACTTGAGTCCTTTTGTTTTATTTTAATTCTCCAACCCCCTAAACTATTTTTATTAATTTCTTTTATAAAAATTCCCATATCTTAAATATACTAGGATGTTTTTATAAGAAGTATTCGAGCTAAACTTACACACACCTACCTCTAATGGTTAAAGAACATACTGTTTCTGTGGATGGTGAATTTCGGCCTCCCGAAACGATGATTGTTCAAATTTTTTTTAACACCATCAAAGGTGGAAATTAAGATGAAAATATATTTATATATGATATATAATATGTTAATTTTTTCCTTAAGATTCTTTATTTTTTATTTTGGGCATACCTTTATGGTTTCCATTATGGGTAAACGCGATATCTTCATTTAAGGAAGTGCGGACTACCGCCCCCTCAATGTGATTTGATTCGTTAAATACCATATGTGGGATGTATAAAGGATGGAGTTATGATATTATATATGATATTACATTGGAATTATAATATACCTTTATATAATTATGATTCCATTCTATAAAATATGAAATAGAAATGAAAGTAGCGTTCATGCGTACGTACGACTTACCGTCTCCATGAATGGTGCATTTCATTTCTTACCTCTAAATGTTATATAATATTATAAATTCATGCATGTGCTGGATATATATGATATATGATATCTAAATCATGAATACCATTGTAGATATAATGGATACATGAACAAATTGTTATTATAAAGGGTTTATTTTTTACTCAAGTACCAATGATCGTTAAAATGACTGTTATTAACATAAATAATTACATAGTGTTCATGACATAGCAATAAGTGATATAAAAGGAATAATGACCTTGGAAAAGGTTCTTAAACAAGTAGAAATGAACTCAAGTTTATTATTCAGGAGATTAAATAACGACTGAGTCAAGTCGGACCCAAGGTATGGGACTTCGTCTCAATCTCCTTTCATTGAGCCATATTTTGTTTTATACAAAACCTTCTTTTATAAGGTTTATAAACCTCTTTGACTTTTACGTTTATCCAAAAGGAATATTTTTTATAAAAAGCATTTTACTAAATGACAAAAGGGAATTTTTTTTTCATACGTATGCGGCGACAACGACTTCTCTACCGCCGTGACCATTATTTGAGTTTTAGCTTCCTCTGCAAGCCATAACTTTTTTAGAAAAGAAAAATAAATACCATGTTTTACTTTTATTTTATTTTGGTATTGAAAATGGTTTTAATAATGTTTTTATTATAAAAATGTTTTGAATTGATATCTTGTGATTGAAATGGGGAAATGTTATGTTTCCTTTATGCATGTTTTATGTGATACGATTATGTTATGGTTCTTGGGCATTATTATGAAGATGAGTGGTTTCGTGATAAACTAAGGGCGGGTGAGCCTGATATAGCTCTCCAATGCATTGGGTAAAGCAAAGGAGTGAAATGTTAAGGTTTCTATGAAGAGATTTATGGAATATACTGTGATGGGTATTCCAAACGTAACCAACATGGTTACTCCTTATGTAAGAATTTTATAAATGCCTCAAGTTACCTTTATGTCTTATGATTTCTATGATTTATTCATGATTTGATGAGGTATGTTAAAGTGATTATGGTTTATGGGTAAAGTATGATTTCATTATTATGTATATATGTACCCATGTTTCCTTTCCATATTTTTATAAGCCATACTGAGCTTTTCATGCTCATCCCAAGTTTTTTGAAATGTTTTTCACAGGTCAAGGCAAAGGTACATGATATGATGATAGTGTCAAGGAAGTGTGAAGAATGAATCCATGTTTTATTTTAAATATGTTTCCATTGAAGGAAAAAATGAGTATTATCTTTATGTAACCACTTTGTTTATATGTGGAATTTAATGCATGTTTTATGATCTAATTTTCTAAAACACTAAACCTGAAAAGATCCTCAAGGTGTAATCTTGTAATAACTAAAGATTAAGTGATGTTTAAGGCCGGGGCCATATAGTTGGTATCAGAGGTCGGTTTAGATAACTTTTGGAGTTAGAATTCTATTAAATGATTATCCAAAAATATTTTTTTTTGAAATGATATAGAATTTGAAGATTACCATGTTTCTTCATCTAAGACATGTTTGTTCAGAATGGTTTTTCACAGGGGAAATATGGAAGCATTGCTAGCAAGGAATACAGAAGGAAATAACCTTCCGAATAAGCATCCTGAGATGGTCGGAATTGGAACTGAACCGTTTGTTGTAGTAATGGAACAATTGACTCAAGCGATAAATGGTGGTGGTATCCATGCACGAGATCATCCAGATCAACCACAGAGGAACATGTCAGTGGTGTAACATTTCATGAGGCAACATCCCCCATCATTCATAGGATCATCTAACCCGGTGCAAGCTGAAGGGTGGATTAAAGCACTTGATAAGATTTTCAATTTCATGGGGTGTTCAGACAATCAAAAGGTTAGTCTTGCAATTTACCGTTTGGAGGGTGAAGTAAATCAGTGGTGGTCGATGGTTAAAAATATCAGGGACGCTGATTAGATTGATGCTCTTGACTAGGATGAATTCGAAGGTATGTTTCTTGAAAAGTATTTTCCTAAGGCTGTTCGACTTAGGATGGAAAAAAAATTCCGGGAATTGAGGCAAGGGGAAGACTCAGTGGCCTCTTATGAAGAAAGGTTTACTCGATTGGAAAGGTATGCTCTAAATTTTATCTGAGACCTTGATAGTAAAATTAATCATTTTTACTCAAGATTAATGCCAAAATATCGAAGGGAATTAGCTTCTCATGTGTTTAAAATTTATGAAAAGCTTGTTCTATGTGTTGAGAAGGTGGAAATGGAGTTTTCCGATAAACAATTGTTCTATAACAACTAGTAGAAGAAGTGGCTGAGGTGGCAGGAGAACGGAAAGAAGTCTTCAAAAACTTCTGACAGTAAGAAAACTAAGTTTCCAGTTTGTGATATATGTGGTAAAAGGCATGCTAGGGAATGTCTCTTCAATTCTGGAAAGTGCTACCAATTCAGTAAGATGGGACATAAGGCTCGTGATTTCACTGAAAAAGATTAGGGTGATGGTAAGACCAAATTTTATTTACAGTTAGTGAAATGTTTTAAGTGAAATGAGATGGGTCACTATGCAAACGAGTGTCGGACAAAGAGCTTGAGTGATGGGAAGCAGTCAGACTACAAGTAAGAAGGGGTGGTGAAATCTTTTGAAACTACTTCAGCAGATGTAGAGCCGTCAAATAAAGTTGTATCAGGTACTTTGTTTGTTTTTTCAGATTATGCCATTGTGTTGTTTGATTTGGGGTCTACACATTCTTTCATCTCTGAAACCTTTTCTAGTAAAATGGGAATACCATCTCAAGAAATGACTCCTGAACTTTTGGTAAAACACCTGGGGAAAATGATGAGGCAAAAATAATTTATAAGAATCTTCCTATCCTTATCTATGGAAAGAACCTACTTGCGAACCTTATTGCTTTACCTCTAGTAGAGTTTGATGTTATCCATGTACAGATTGGCTCTCTATTTACTATACTATGATTGACTATAGAGCTAAAGAAGTTTCTTTTCAGAAAGACTTTTAGTTTGTCTACAAGAATGAACCCTTACTGTTGATAACATATCAAGAGGCCGAGAAACTTGTAAAAGATGGAAATGAATGTTACCTTGCACACATCATTGAAAATAAAGGACCTGTTCAGATTAATGATGTGCCAGTGGTAAATGAGTATCCTGATGTTTTTCCTGATGAGTTGCCTGGAATAATACCAGATCGGGAAGTTGAGTTTACTATTGACTTAGTTCCTGATGCTAAGCCAATTTCAAAACCCCCTTATCGAATGGCTCAAATTGAACTTTTAGAGTTGAAGGAGAAATTGCAAGATTTATTAGAGAAAGGTTTCATTCGACCTAGCACTTCACCATGGGGTGCTCCTGTTTTATTTGTTAAAAAGAAAGATGGTTCTATGAGACTTTGCATTGATTATAGAGACTTGAATAACATCACCATTAAGAACAAATATCCTTTGCCTCATATCGATGATTTGTTTGATCATCTCCAGGGAGATCAGTTTTTTTCAAAGATTGATCTGAGATCGGGTTTCCATCAACTGAAGGTAAAGGAAGCAGATGTTCTGAAGACTGCGTTTCGTACAAGATATAGCCATTATGAATTTGTAGTAATGCCTTTTGGTCTAACCAATGCACCTGCTGTATTCATGGACTTAATGAATAGAATTTTCCATGAGTTCTTCGATAAGTTTGTGGTTGTTTTCATTGATGATATTTTGGTGTTTTCTAAATGTAAAGAGGAGCATGAAAGACATTTAAGGGTTATTTTGAAATCCTTGAAAGAAAAGAAATTGTATGGGAAATTCAGCAAGTGTGAGTATTGGTTGCAACAAATTTCTATACTTGGTCATATTGTTTCTAAAGATGGGATAACTGTTGATCCTTCAAAAACAAAGGTTGTTGAAGAATGGACAAGACCCACAAATGTAACTGAGATTCGTAGTTTCCTTGGTTTGGCAGGCTATTACCGAAGGATTTTTAGAAATTTTTCACGGTTATCTAGTCCAATGACTAATCTAACTCAGAAATGTGTTAAGTTTATATGGAAAAAAGAATGTGATGATTGTTTTCAAGAACTGAAAAGAAGATTGGTGAATGCTCCAGGTTTGGCACTACCTTTCAGGAATGGTGAGTTTGTTATATACAGTGATGCTTCATTGAAAGGACTTGGTTGTGTCCTTATGCAGAATGATCAGGTAATTGCCTATACTTCACATCAGTTGAAAACTCATTAGGTAAATTTCCCTACACATGATTTGGAATTATCTTCTGTTGTTTTCATTTAAAAAATTTGGAGGCATCATTTGTATGGAGTAAAGTGTGAAATATATACCGATCAGAAAAGTTTAAAGTATATATTCACTCTGAAAGAATTTAACATGAGACAAAGGAGATGGCTAGAATTAATCAAGGATTATGATTGTACAATTCATTACCATCCGGGAAAAGAAAATAAAGTGGCTGATGCTTTGAGTCGAAAATGTAATGATTCATTAATAATGTTTCATTTGGAACGTGATCCTTTGGATAAGGATTTGATGAACTTGGGCATAGAAGTTGTTGGTGCAGCATGTCCTTCTGTTTTATTTCAAGTATTAGTGAAATCTTCTCTATCATACAGAATCAAGCAAGTACAAAAGCAAGACAGTGAGTTGCAGAAAATGGTAGAGCTGGTTCAGAAAGGTATGTTGTCTAAATTCAACATTGATAGTGATTGTGTTTTGGGATTTGGGAAGAGATTGGGTGTGCCTTGTGATTCACAGTTGAAGATAAAGTTGTTATGTGAAGCTCATAGTTCTCCGTTTTTAGTTCATCCAGGCAGTACTATGATGTATAGAAATCTTCGGGAGTATTACTGGTGGGATGGAATGAAAAGCAATATTTCTGATTTTACTGTGAAGTGTTTGACTTGACAGCAGGTTAAAGCAGAGCGGCAGTTACCAAAAGGGATGCTTGAGCCTCTACCCATGCCAGAGTGGAAATGGGAGAATATATCCACGGACTTTTTTGTGGGATTTCCAAATACATCTCGAGGTAATAATGCAATATGGGTTATTGTTGATCGCTTGACTAAATCTGCTCATTTCCTTGCTATACGAGATACTTTTTCTCTAGATCAACTTTCCTGTTTGTATCTTAAAGAGATAGTCACGTTACATGGAGTTCCTCTCTCCATTATATCCGATCGTGATCCCAGGTTTACTTCTAACTTTTGGAAGGGCCTTCAGAAGTCGTTGGGTACTGAATTAAATTTTAGTACAACATTTCATCCTCAATCAGATGATCAGTCAGAACGAACAATTCAGACATTGGTGGATATGCTACGTTCATTCTCTATGGATTATCAGGGAAGTTGGGACCAACATCTTTCTTTGGTTAAATTTTCATATAATAACAGTTTTCATTCCAGTATACATATGGCACCATTTGAGGGATTATATGGTAAACAGTGTCGAACTCCATCTTTTTGGGATGAAGTTGGTGAAAGGAAGTTGATAGGACCAGAATTGGTAGAAGAGTTGGCAGAAAAAGTTCAGTTGATTCAGAAACACATGAGAACAGCTCAGAGTATGCAGAAGAGTTATGCGGACAACAGGAGGAAGGATCTCTCTTTTGAGGTAGGTGATCATGTTTTTCACTAAGTATCACCATGTAAATGTGTGATGCGATTTGGTATGAAAGGAAAGTTGAGTCCAAGATTCATTGGACCATATGAAATTCTAGAGAGAGTTGGATCAGTTACTTACCGAGTGGCTTTACCTCCGAGTTTATCTCAGGTACACAATGTTATTCATGTTTCGTTGTTGAGAATGTATATGCCAGATCCATCTCATGTTTTGATTCCAGAGGTAGTTCAGTTGGAAGAGAATCTATCTTATGAGGAACAACCGGTTCAGATTCTTGACCACAGGGAGCAGGTGTTACAGAATAAGGTGATTCATCAGGTAAAGGTTTTGTGAAAAAACCACTTGATTGAAGAGGTAACATGGGAATCTGAAAATGCAATGAGGGCTAAAGACCCCCACTTATTCGATAAGTAAATAAATTGCGGGGACACAATTTTCTAAAGGGGGGAAGGATGCAACATCCCAAGTAAGTAATAATTAATAGATATTTTTATCTATGTCTATTAATGAATTTGATAGTGTTTTAGAGGCTTAAAATAAAAATAAATCCAATCATAAGCATGGAATACACTAATCTTTTTAAAAGATTGTTTATTGCCTTTTGATGGAAATCCATTTTTAAATCTATCTTTTGACAATTTTATAATCTATGTTTGTCAAAATAAACTTATTCTTTATGATTGGGACATCAAAATTTACTTTGTGTACATTTTTGGTATTTTTATGATAAAGTTCATTTATTTAATGAATAGTGAAAATTGTTGTATTTTAATTCAAAAACACTTTTTAATCTAATTTATTTATATGATTAGATTATCTTTTTAGTTTGTTTTGATGTGTAATTAGAATATATTTTTACCATTTAATCCAATGGAGGTCATTGGAATCAATTTCACTTTGAAATTGGACTTAAACTAGTGTCAATATTTTGATACTTATTGTTTCATAAAAACACGCTATTTGCTTTGACAGCGGGAATTAATTATTAAATTAATTAATGCAACTTATATGTTTTGAATTTTTTAAAATATAAATCATTTTTGAATTCAGAATATCAAATATAGCTTAGGGTGATGTTTTGGTATTTTTCTGAAAAACTTCAATTTTTGATGAATAGTGAAACCACTAAGTGATACTTAAAAAACTGATTTTTGGTTTAAATGAAATTTTACCACCTCTGTGTTTTGAATTTCAAAAATCCGACATACATGGTTGTCATTAAGAAGAAAAATTTGGTTCAATGGGACTAAAATAATTTTTTGGTGAATAGTAACTTTTATGTTTTTAATCGCGATTAGAGGTAATTAGTGTAGTTTCAGGTAAAAATAATATTTTAATAAAATGAGATGAGCTTGAAACATGTACTACCCTTATTTTATGTGTCATGGATGACCAAGAAAATCCATGTGTCAACTTGGGGACCCCATGGAGCAACTTTGGTTGGGAAATGACATAAATAACTTTTTATATAATGTTAAAGTAAAAATGACACAAACATGAGTTATTTATTAAAATAATTTTTACATGGGGTTATACAAGTAATATTTTTGATTATAAATAGTAATTGGAAATATAAAAAGATTTCCTACATCATAGTATGTTTTTTTATAATTTTATACTTTATATAAATTAAATTATTTATGACATCATGATGATGCAGTGATTACCTCATTAACAATGGATTTAATTAAAATGAAATGATAATGTAAAATATATGACCTAAACATGTACAAAACCTATAGGATGGGTGGATTTAGAACACTTATCACCATACCCTCGAATTATATCAATGTGGGGCCTTTTGAATCCGAAACCCATTTGAAAATAAAGTAACATTTCTTTACATTCCAAGAGTGACCCTCCTCTCCCCTTATAAAAGGCCCCCACCTCTACCTCCTTAACCACACTTCCAAAGAGTTTGGCTCAGCCAAACCCTGCCCATTTTATCTCTACACATCCCTATATTACTCCTTGAAGCCTCACTTTGGGCATAAGTCTTCCCAAGAACGCCTTTGAGCTCAAACCAAAGGGAGTTACCCGATTTTAAGGTAATGTCTTCACTTGAGTCCTTTTGTTTTATTTTACTTATCCAACCCCCTAAACTCTTTTTATTCATTTCATTTGTAACAACTCCAGTATCATAAATACACTAGTATGTTTTTATAAGAATTATTAGAGCTACACTTACACACACCTACATCAAATGGTTAAAGAACATACTGTTTCTTTGGATGGTGAATTTCGGCCTCCCGAAACGATGATTGTTCAACATTTTTTTAACACCTTCAAAGGTGGACATTAAGATTACACTATATTTATATATGATATATAATATGTTTAAGTTTTCCCTAAGCTTCTGTATTTTTCATTTTTTGCATACCTTTATGTTTTCCATTATGGGTAAACGTGATATCTTCATTTAAGGAAGTGCGGACTACCGCCCCCTCAAAGTGATTTGATTCATTAAATACCATATATGGGACATATAAAGGATGGAGTTATGATATTATATATGATATTACACTATAATTATAATATACCTTTATATCATTATTATTAAATTCTATAAAATACGAAATAGAAATGAAAGTAGCGTTCATGCGTATGTACGGCTTACCGTCTCCATGAACGGTGCGTTTCATTTCTTACCTCTAAATGTTATATAATATTATAAATGCATGAATGTATTGGATATATATGATATATGACATCTAAATCATGAATACCATTTTGGATATAATGTATACCTGAACAACTTGTAATTATAAAGGGTTTATTTTTTACTCAAGTACCAATGATCGTTAAAATGATCGTTATTATCTTAAAGAATTACATATTGTTCATGACATGGAAATAAGTGATATAAAAGGAATAATGATCTTTTAAAAGGTTATTAAACAAGTATAAATTAACTCATGTTTATTATTCATGAGATTAAAGGATGACCGTGTCAGGTCGGACCCAAGGTACGGGACTTCGTCTCAATCTCCTTTCATTGAGGCATATTTTGTTTTATACAAAACCTTCTTTTATACGATGTATAAACCCCTTTGACTTTTACGTTTATCCAAAATGAATATTTTTTATACAAATCATTTTACTAAATGACAAAAGGGAATGTTTTTGTCGTACGTATGTGGCGACAAGGACTTCTCCGCCGCCGTGACCATTATTTGAGTTCCGGATTCCTCTACCAGACATACCTTTTTTTAAAAGAAAAATAAATACAATGTTTTACTTTTCTTTTATTTTTTTATTGAAAATGGTTTTCATCATTTTTTTTTATATCAATGTGTTGTATTGATATCTTGTGATTGAAATGTGCAAATGTTATGTTTCCTTTATGCATGTTTTATGTGATACGATTATGTTATGGTTCCTAGGCATTATTATGAAGACCGATGGTTTCGTGATAAACTAAGTGAGGGTGAGCCCGATATATCTCTCCAACGCATTGGGTAAAGTGATGGAGTGAAACGTTAAGGTTTGTCCAAAGATATTTAGGGAATACACTGTGATGGGTATTCCAAACGTAACCAATAGGGTTACTCCCTACGTAAGAATGTTATAAATTCCTCAAGTTACCTTTATGTCTTATGATTTCTATGATTTATTCATGATTTGATGAGGTATGAGAAAGTGAATATGTTTTATGGGTAAAGTATGATTTCATTCTTATGTATATATTTACCCATGTTTCCTTTCCATGTTTTTATAACCCATACTGAGCTTTTCATGCTCATCCCATGTTTTTTGAAATGTTTTTCACAGGTCATGGGAAAGGTACAAGATATGATGATAGTGTCAAGGAAGTGTCAAGAATAAATCCATGTTTTATTTTAAATATGTTTCCATTGATGGGAAAAATGAATTATATCTTTATGTAACCACTTTGTTTATATCTGGAATTTAATGCATGTTTTATGATCTAATTCTCTAAAACACTAAACCTGAAAAGATCCTCAAGGTGTAATCTTGTAATAACTCAAGGTTAAGTAATGTTTAAGGGTGGGGCCTTATAGTACCAATACTATCTCAATTTATTCACTTATTTTAATAAAATATTTATACCATTTAAACATTATTAACATAACATCAGTCACATATTAAGGTTTATATTTCCCATAATCATGTGTTCTCCAAAAATATCACTTTAAAACTAAATCACCTTTAGTGGCTGTTAGTATAATTTGATATATATTTTTAAATTCATAAATAAAAACTGATAGGAAAAAATCCTTATATGTTGGATTATTTTTACAACTAGAATATCAATTTTATAATACTTAAATAGTATAAATATTGAGTACTAATACATAATAGAATATATCCATTCTCTTCAATGATTGACATAGAATCTGTCCCTCCATGGACTAAGGGTAAACCCTTTGAATAGTACATTGACTACTATACTTCCCAAGTCCACACACATTATACGTTGAATTACTCAATATTTATTTTATATATTTCCTTAAATTAAATATATAAAACTTTTTGCCCATAAATAAAGATGTTACCATTAGTGATTCTTCCCACATTTTTGACATGAATGAAATTGATCATTCTTACATCCATTATCATTTCCACAAAAACATCTGTTAAAGTATAATTCTATAGATTTTGATATTTTATTAAACTCACCTATTTTTATATTGAGAAAAATATATTATGATTGCCTATTTGGAATATTTATACTGTTTTTTCATTTTTTTTCCAATCCCATTCAGTTTCATGGGTGTAAAATCATTACATTAGCCATAACATTTGTTATCTACTTGATTCATCCTTAATCCACCCATTGAGTAATATCAAAAATCATTGTGTCAAATATCATAGTCCTATTGGTAAACATCATAATAAGGAAAAAATTTATGGGATTTAAAAATATTTACACCTTCTATTCAATCGATAAAACTCTACGATTAACCAAGGATTTCCTTGGATATAATATATTCAAATCCATAATGAAGGTTTTAAAGGATAATGTGAATTATTATATGTATATATCACAGTAGTTTCAATATAGGTTTATAGTATGGGAAGACTCACCATGCATTAGAGTGATATTCAAGATATACTCAACCAATTCTTTTTTGTTTTATTACTCTAAAATTCAAATATTCCAATACCATGTCAAATCATAATATCTAGAAAGGGATTTTTTCCTTAGGAAACCACACTTCATTCTTAACCACAAATTAGGATGTTCTCTACAATATTGGATTATACTAAGGGTTATCAATAAAAATTTCTTATAATAGTTTCCAAACATAAAAAAAATTAATCAGATAAATTCTATAGTGAAATCTACTTTTCATATATAAATATAACATCATATTATATAAATATTAATTGCCTAACATTATGATCCACTCTAATTATATAATGGTTTAGTGTCTTTAGAAACATATATATACAAAAAACTAGTTCCTAAAAGATCTATATTGTATGCCAACTAGTTATTCACATCTATCAACCTTCATAGACAAATATAAAATAAATTAAAATCCTTTAGAAATGAATCGTAATAATGGGTGATATCAGATGCTAAGTATGGGTAAAGAAATGAGATATCAAAGTTCATATAAACATAATATGATTATAAAGGTCATGAAAACATAAAATTAAAATTTGAAAAGTATATCCAGTATTATTTATATCATAAACCCATGTCATGGAAAATACTAGGATTTTCATTATACATGAATTATAAAGGGATCAAAGAACATAAACCATGATGAAAGAACATTTCAGCATGTTCATGTGATAAATAAGAGAACCAAATGTGGCATAATCACAATAATATAAATAATATATTATGGAAACAAATCAAGACATTCATAATAATTTATTATTGTGATAAAAATTCATTTAACATCTTCAGTCTTAGGATAACCTCCCTTGTATCCTTTTTTGAACCTGGTACAAACTCTCTTGAACTCTTTTTTAAGATTGGGATAACCTCCCATGTAACCACTATGTTGGTTTCAAATAACAAACCATATACCCTATTTTTAGATCATAAAATGACCTAAAATATACACTCTAAACTCATCAAAAATTTATCATTTCTTAATTCATTATAGGGGTATAAAATTCATTGACCACCTACAAATAATACAAAATTTATTCATATCTAAGACAAATGATCGTGGAAAAATAATCATAACTTATCCCATGAAAAGTAAAATAGATTTTATTGATATTTCATCATCATAAAAACAAAACATGCAATGATATAATTGATATGGTATCATTGTATCTTATCCATATTCCATATTAAGCCACAAAAATTGATGTTTTCATAGATGAAAAAATACGTTAAAAGATCATTAAAATATTTTATAATGAAAATAACCTTTTCATTTTTAAATTTATTTTTAAAATCAAAAAATTTAACAAATATTATGGAAATGTTTTCTTTGAATGGAAGCTTTAAAATTTTAAATTTACATTTTAAATCATTTTTTGGTCATGGAATGGGAATTTTTTTCCTATCATGTACGTTAAAACAATGATTCCATTCACATTTCAAGTAAAATTTCAAAAGTTCCACATTAGGATAACAATGAAAAGTTTTGTTTTAAAGAAATTTATAAAAATAAAATCATGGTTATAATGACTATAAAAAAATTGGTGGCAAGTAAAAAAATTCTTGAAAAATATTTTCTTAAACAATGACTTGAGAGAAATTATCTTTTCAAACAAGTAGAGAAATAAAGTCATTTTTCCTTAAGCATTTATTTTAGTATGTTGATTACATAAAGTGAGGAAAATGAAATTAAAATATATATTCCTAATAATTAATCATATATAATTAAAATAAGAATTATCTATTAGTAAAGTGTCATATAAATTCGATCAATGGAAATTCATGCATAAACAATCCCGATTAAACTATGATTGAAACATGAAACTATTTCCACATTGGTAAAATTCAAATAAAAACCTCATGAATGTCATAAAGTTATTTAGATATAGCAATAAAAAAAATTTATAGGGAATCTATTAAAATTAATTCACTCATATTATATACACCACATTAAATAAAAAAGAGGATAATATGGCATAATGGTCTCAGAAATAAAAGTGAGATGAAAATCCACTACCTTGTGTTTGAATATTTTGAAACATATTTAACCTCCTATGTAATAAATTAATATTTATTATAAAATATAAAATATTATTTTTCATACTTATTATTTTATATATTATCCACTAATAATATTCCAATACCCATTTATTATTAGTTCCTTAAAATCCTCATTCATGGGAGTTAACTATTTGGGATTTTCATGAGAATTTGATTTCGGTAGATCTGGACCATATAATGTGATCATGGTTAATTAATATCCAGAATTTGAATCAAGATATATATATATATATATATATATATATATATATATATATATTGGTTCATCTATAATAGATAGAGATTGAAAAATAAATTCCACCATTCATGGAGACCGTAGGTCGTACATATATAGAAACATTATTTTCTCTTTATGATTGATATAATTAAAGAATTATAAATAATAAATAAAAATTTATGAATAATTATTATATTATTCATATAAAAAATCATTAAATCTCACATTATAACCACCCATGTAAAGAGTAAATGAAAAATGAATGGAATCACTTTGTCGAGGTTATACTGCACATGTATATCCGAAAGACATTATCCATTTCCAATAGATTGGAATGTAAGATATTAGAAATTATATAATAATTAAATAATAATAATTATTTCATCTCTATAATATATAAACCTTCTACCCATTATAATATCTATACATTACTCTTGGGTATAGAAAATGAATTGTATCACTCCGTGGAGGAGGTAATCTACAAGCACGCATAAGTGATGCATTCAATTTCTATTTGATTGATTAGAGGGTGGGTATTGGTGGTTGAACAATTATAATAAAATTTTAGTATATTTAGAATACAAACTTTATTTATTATATGATGAATACAATAAATTAAAGGATTTAGTAGAGTAATTAAATTGAAAGAGTTCGGGTAAGACAATTACCTATTCATAGGTAGTTCACCTTTAGATCCATTCATAAGGATCCTTTTAAATGTACTTTTACGGATGTAAGCTCCTTTAATTAGTCGATATATATTTTTAAAATATATTCTTTTACGTTATAGCTGATCTAGATGGCTCAAATTTTCCTAAAAAATAGATAAAGGGTATTTAGTTTATACGGGTGGGAAATGAAACACTTGTATTTACCAAAACGATAATAATATAATTTAGTTATTATCCTGAAAAATTATTTCAAATGGATATATATTCAATTAAAAAGAATATATGGTCAATATATTTGCATAAAGTAAAATTTATAGAGGTTTTTTTGTCATTTTAAACCTTATCAATTTTGTTTAATGCCTTCTTTAACAAATTTTAACATTAACATTAATGAAATTTGTTTGGATATAAATAACTTATATTTTTTACAAATAATTAATTAATTAAACATAAATGGATAATTGTTGAATTTTATATGAATTTTAATTTCAATTTTCCTATTGAATTGTTTTTTTAAAATATTTTTATAAATATTTTAGTTTTTAAATTTTATTAATTTCATTTCGATTACTATTAATTTACATTTACAAAAATTTTACCAATATTTTAATAAAATTAAAATCTAAACCATTAGAACATCCTTGTAATTTTATTTTAATCTAAAAAATCATGGATTACAATAATGAAACCAAGTTTTTTCTTTTAATATTGTTTAAATTGTTTTTAAATTCATATTTTATTTGAAAAACTATCATGACAAAAATTCATAAGAATTTAAGATAATTATTCAATCACTATATATTATGAATAAATAACCCTAATAAAAAATATAATAATTATTTCAAATAATAAATTTAGCTAAATTTATCCTCTTTTTATATTAATGAAGAAATTCAGAGATATAAAATTCTTGTGATTAACATTTTAGAATTTTATTTACATGAAATAACATAAATTTCATTATCAAGGAAAAATTTAAAAATTTTCCATATATTTTAATTAAGTATTTATATAGTCTATTTTATTCAATGAAATAATAAATATGATGTTTTGGATTTATTTTTAGATCTTATATCCATGTTTTAATCCTGTTTTTCTCATTTAACCCTTACCAACATGGCAAATATTTGTCACCTTAACTATTCTAAATGACAAAAAATAAGGGTAACTATTTAATGAATTTTAACCATATAATTTAAAATATGGTATAAAACCATAAATATTAAATCTTAATACAAGGAAGAAATTATATTTAAATTAAAACCATAAATTGTAGTTAAAATTAGAATTTTGAATGCATTTTGAAACCAAAAATCTATCATATTACAATAGTATTAAAATTAATGATTCAAATTGACTTAATTAGATTCTTATTATTAAAATTAATCATATTTAACATTAATAAGAAAATCAAAAAATAATCCATATTTTTAATTTCATGGTATAATAAAAATAAATTACAATATATGACCAATTTATATATTTCACTATTCATTGAAAAAATCAATCATTTTAGAAATATCCCAAAATTTCATAATAATTTAATTTCTATATGATGATTTAAATAATTAGATTTTATTATGAAATAAAATTTATTTTAATTTATTTTAATTTACGCACACAAAATGTAATAAAAATATTTTTTAAAAAGAATTATATTTTTTAAAAATATAATGACATCACATAAAATGAATTATTATTTCCTAAGAATTAATCAATAATTATGAATTAATTATTACCAGTATAAATTTATTTAAAAATTTATTTTCCCATATTCCTACGTATATATTCAATTTATAAGGTTTAATGGTTACATTTAAATAGTAATTTTTCTATAACATATCTAAATTTTATTAAATCCTTGTTTTATTTGTGTTAGAAACTCCATCGAGTTAATTATTATTTTTAAAAAATATTGATGGATATTACACATATTGTTGGGCAAAAATCCCTCAAGTCATCATCGAAGCATTTTTGCGGTGATTGTGTTTGTTGACAATGTGGACATCTGAGTGGTGATTATTGACAAAGCAAAACAATGACATAAAAATTTGTTGAAAAAGAGGATTTCATGAAGTAATGTCGAGTTCAAGAGCTGAGGTCAACAATCCATGTTTGATTCAAGAACTTCGACAAAAGGAATGAATGATCTGGAGGTGGTACAAAAGAACATATACAAGGTGGTGCTATTTTCCAGTGTTTGCCAAATTTTAGGGCCTGAAAATCGAAAAATGAAGAAAAGTGTTTTTGGCAAAGGGACTTGCACGCCGAGGACTTGGAGTATATGAAACTTGCGCGCCATATGTTTTTCAAGATCAGAAGATCAAAATATGGCTAAGGAAACAGGTTCGCGCATGTTTGGGTGTTGGTCGCGCAAGTGTCTAAAAGGACATAAGACTTGCGCGCCGAGACTCGGTCACATAGGGTGGTCAATTTGCCTATAAATACTAGACCACACCTCTTCATCATGCACCGGAGTTCAACACTTTTAGAAATCAGAGCTCCAGTCGCACAAGTGTGGTGGTCGCGCAAGTGGTGTGTGTGGTCGCGCAGGTGGGACTTGCGCGCCAGGGTGATAGTAGCGCGCCAATGTTTGAAGCTGCGCGCCAGTGTGGAGTTGGGTGCCAATATTGGATTGGGTGTAAAAGGAAGTGAGTGGTGTAGGTTTTGAGTTGAGGAAGCTTGAGTCGTGCAAGTGTCTGAGGAGGACTTGCGTGCCCGCTGTGACTTGCGCGCCGATACTTGCACGCCGAGATAGACTTGCACGCCAAGTAAGGTTTATTTCTAGTAGTGATTTCCAGCCTGCGTTGAAGCTGGAAGTTTTCCCGATACCTTTGGTGCAAAGATAGATTCACCTACGGGTGAAAACTGAGCTTCAACAGTGCATCTACTTACAGAGGAAGATGCATTTCTTCATGCAAATGAAGAGACCTACAGGTCTATAAACTGTGATTGGGTTCCTTCCAAGAATAGTGAGCAAAGGAAGTGATAAAAGGTGATCCTCTCAACCGGTTGTGAGCCAAAGAGAGAGAAATAGGGAGTTTCCCTTGGTAAAGCAGTGAGCTGACCCTAAACTTGTAAAGGCAGTGATCCTGGATATAGAAGTGATCTAGACCGAACCATTGTATCCACATCTTGTGATGAATAGTGGAAATAGGTGTGACCGACAACTTGTCGGCATATGCTCCTTGGATGTAGCCTAGTGAGGGTGAACCAAGTAAAAATATTTGGGTCTGCTTGCATACTTCCCTGCGTTTCATTTAAAGCATCATCATCAGATAAAGAAGAAAATAAGTGATCATAATAAACACAAAAGTGCAAACGAAGTGACCCTTGTAATAAAGAGGTCAAGATCCACTGGGGCAGGAAGAACTTTGAAAAATAATATCCAAACCCTGATTAACCCCCCCCCCCCCTCTCAGGGTATATAGGCCCCTATTGGTCCTATCAATTGGTATTAGAGGGAAGGTTTCTTTTATTAGATTTTATTCCTCTGACTTGGTGTAGTTGATCTGTGTGTTTAGAGAATTGATCTTCTCTTATCTCAGTGTACAATGGAAAAGGGAAAAACATCAAAGAAGAATATGAAGTCAGGTGGTATTCCTTATTGTGGAAGTGTGTATGGAAAAAGTGTGATTCAATTAAAATAATCAAATAGTTTAATGAAGGATGGTCTGGATGAATCTGGCAGGGAAAAGATTGATTCACTCAAGCATGATGTAGTAATGAGTGATGTACATGAACTTCAAAGTGATATTTAAACTAGTGATGATGACGATGAAATAATTAAAGGAAGAATAGATATGAAAGCTGAGTTATAGGCTTCTCTTGAAGAGATAGATGTTTGGAGAGCCAAAACTAGGAAAGCTAATAATGTTGTTCATGATGCCAAACTCTATATGTAGTAGCAGGAAGAATAGAAGTCTGAGTTGATGGATAAAATTGAGGAACTCAAGTTATCAGCACCAGAGAACTCAAAATCAGTTGGTGAGTATAAGCTTAGGATTGATGAACAAAAATGGGAGATCGATGGCTTGAATATAAAAGTGAAAGATCAAGTCAATTGCATCGAAGAACCTGATATTCCATGTGACGTTGGAAACACCGAAGAAGTCAAATATAAAGATATCCAGATCAAAGTATTAGAGATTGATGTCAACTATCAAAGATTCTTAAATCAAAGGCTTATTGGTGTGGAAACTTTCCTAAAGGAGAAGAATGATTTTGAAGGTGAAGAACTATAAAAGATGGCTAAAATAAAAGGAAAACAAAAGGCTGGTGTTTATGAAGAGAGTCAAAAGTCAGATGAAGTTCAGAATCTAAAATCTAGAAATGTTGATTTTGCTACATAGCTGTCTGAGCTAGTTCAGAAGAATCAAAGACTACAACAAGACAATGCATGTTGTTTTTAATCTATTACTCAAGAAAAATTTAATGTAAAGGAGCAGAGTGACATGGTGGATAAGCTGACACATGAATGGGAAGATGAGATGAGTAGATGGAAGCTTCTCAAGGGAGAACTTGATGTCCAACTTGAATCAAGGGATATGAAGATTTAAAAGTTGGAAGAAGAGCTCGAATTAGTCAAGAATGAAATTGAGAAGTCTAAATCCAAAGATAATCCCAAGTTGAAGGATGCACTACATTTATTATTTGATTATCCTTCGGCAGGTGATGATCAAATGAAAGCCAAAATGCTACATCAGAAGAGAGACATGAAAGGATTGTATCATCCCTAAAGCCATCAATTTTGGGAAAATCTGGAATTGGATATGATGATCTCACTCCTATGCATGATAGGAAAAGAGCAGTGAAAATGTCTAGAGATATGAAAAACCATGCAGGTGCTGGTGATAAACCTAAAAGGGATTTTACAGGAAGAAATGATAGCATGTGCTATTTCTGCGGGATTCATGGCCACACATCAAGCTTCTGTCTGGATGCTCTGGAAAACATTTTAGGATATGAAAATATAATCTTTGATAAACCTGAGGATGAGAAAAAGCATCATGAGAAATCAGAGTAAAGAGTCTCTCAAGGGAAAGCATTTATCAGATGTTATTACTATGGAATAAAAGGACAGACAATGAGTATGTGTCTGAGAGCTCATAAGCTCAATGTTAGAGAAAGAACTCGAAATGCATCAAAATCTCGATAGGTAAATGATCAAATGAGGTATTCCTTTGATGGAAAATGTTTTATATGTTCTAATTATGGTCATTTGGCAAGTCATTGCACCAAGAAGAAAGCAAGAAAGGAAAATGAACTCGAAAGGACATTGTCAACCCCAGTGATGCATAATGAGAAATTCTACACTGAGATACAAAGTGGTAAGTTTGAGAATAGGCTTAGAGCCTCAGGGGAATAACATGGAGCTGAACGAAATGTTTATCTGTCACCTCCTCTATCATACTCACAACAGCTCTCACGGAGAGAATGTGAACAAACCTTGAAGATTAAGGGGAGAACTACTCCCGTTGTGATAATGAAGAATGAATGTTCCATGGAGGACCCCCCACCAATGAGAAATAGGGTCATGACTTATAAATCTGATAAATGGTAGATAAACAAAGAATGTGTTGAAAAATTCACGAGTCATGTGCCACAGAGAGGACTAGAAGAAAAAGGAAAATCCCTGCAATGGTGGAATAAGGAAGGGAAGATGGAAAGAAAAGAGATTCATATTCAGAGAAATAATCAAGGAAAATGGAATTTTAGTTGAACATCAAAGACAGAAATGTGTACTAGTGGGTTTAAACTCCAAATTGCAGGAAAGTCCAGGCCTACAGAATCATTATATCAGAAAAAGACTCATCATGCAGGTAATGAATGCTTAGTCATATGGCCAGAGCAGTTGAAGTTGGCTAGGCAACTGGAGGAAGCAAGAAAATAGAGTGATGCACTCCATGAAAGAATCAAGAGGGTTGAACCATCTGGATCAACCGCAATATTCATCTTGAGGATTCTGGATGAAACCCCTCTCCCTATGTATATAAATGATATTAACTGATGATTCATATGTTTCAGGTTTTTGGGAGATACGATCCAAGGGGATGTCGCATCTAAAGATGCAAAGTGGAGATGTGATATGCTTCAGTGTTTTGATTGTCTCAAATCAGGTATCAAAGTTGATGATGAAAGGGAGAAATAGAGCATAACAGGAATTGATTGGGTTATTGACTTTGTCTCTTGTTTCCTACACTGAGTACCAACTCAACAGGCATAGAGATTTTGTTAATGGCTCAATTCTGATTGGAATATGATAATAAATGATGGATGATGGAAATAATGGTTATGGGTCTATACAGTTGGGCCTAAAAGATGCAAGAGTTTCATAACAAAGGGGGGTCATTCTATATCCTAATCAGATGCAAGATCACAATGTGATATGAAGGATGAATGTTTATTTTCATGATGAATGATTGGGGCTAAGAAGTAACACACATGATTTCATGATTATCTATTCTGTTCTAACAATGTGGTATCAGCTGACTGCTTTCAGGATACCAAGATGCTGTGAGTGGAAATCAAAGGAGTGTCAATAGAAATATGAGATAAAAAGTTCAAAGAAAATAATTCATTGAACAATTGCCCAATTAAAAGTTTTCTGTTAAGATAAATGAAGGGGTAAGAGATTCAGGGAGAGCAGAAGTTGCTGAAGTTTATTTAGAAGAAGATACTGATGGTGAGTACGAGGAAGTAAAAACCATATCTGCACAGAAGACAAAGAGTCTAGCTGAAATTGAAAGGAAGAATATCATTTGTGATCAGTGAGATCCAGTTCATACAAGATGAATGAATATGGCACAGTGATTCATAACAAAGAACGACTGATGTGAAAAGGAGACTCTCGGATAGGGGGAATAGATGGTGTTAAGACATTTGCACTGATTGCAAGGTAGGAGACAATAAGATTATTCCTAGCCATTGGAGTTCTATGAAAGTTCAAGGTATTCCACATGGAATTCAAATCAGCATTCTATAATGGGATTCTGGAAGAAGAAGTGCATATCGAGAAACCATATAGTTCTCGTATTCATGATGATGAGAACCAGGTTTTTCAGATGAAGAAGGAATTATATGGGTTGAAACAAGCACCGAGAGAATCGTATTCAATGCTGAATCAATATTTACAGAATATATGATTCAAATGAATCATAGTAAAAGTGGATTTCGAAAATCTGAAAAGAAGGTTCTGATGAGATTTGGAATTGAAAATTCCAAGGAGATGAAGACACCAGTTGCTACCCGGATGAAATTATCAAAATATAAGGATAGAAAGGCAGTTAATATCACAGAATACAGGCAAATCATTGGAAGTCTATTGTACATAACCGCAACAAGGCCTGATATTGTTTTCGCCACATGCCAAGCAGCGAGATATTAGACTAATCCCAAGAAAAGCCACATGCATGCAGTGAAAAGAATACTTCTTTATATCCAAGGCACAATGGATATCGGCTTGACATATACTAAAAAATCTCAGACAGAGTTATTGGGATATACTGATGCAGACTGGGTCGGTTCAGCAGATGATAGAAAATCAACATCAGGTGGTGCATTCTATCTTGGTGGATTGTGTATTTCTTGGCTAAGAAAGAAGCAAGATTGAATTTCATTGACCACTGCAGAAGTTGAGTATATTGCGGACACTCAAGCATGCACACAGTTATTGTGGATGAAGCAGTAGCTTGAAGATATGGGAGTTTATGTGATGTCTCCGATCGGAATCCAGTACGACAACTCCAGTGCTATAAATCTTAGAAAAAATCTCATCCATAATTCAAGGACAAAGAACATTGAGATTAAGTATCATTTTATCAAGGAGAAGGTTGAACAAGGAATCATGAAGTTGGAGTATGTGCCTACAGAGCTACAGTTTGCAGCCATTCTGACAAAGGCCTTACCCAAGGAAGATTTTGAGAGGCATCGACTGGCTCTGGGAGTTCAGTCGATTCCCCGAACATGAAATAGTGTGGATGTGGAACCCCCACCCCCTCTCCCCGAGGTATGATGTGTTTTTCCCTAAGGTGATGATATGTGTTCTGTACTCTATTACATACTGAAAAGAATTGACCTTTGGGTTCGTTGACAAAGGAGGAGAAAATAGTGATTGTTCAAGGGGGAGACATTGTGGCAATTTGATACATCATGGTTGATACGAGGAGAAGCTGACAAGCTGAGCAGCCAGATAGGGGGAGTTGAAGTTAGTTGAATGTGCTTAGCCAGAGCTTAGCTTGGACAACACGGGAAATTGGGTTAAAGAGGTGTTGATTCTGTGAGTAGAAAGGGGGAGCATAAAAAATATGACTATGATAGAAGTGATCGATCAAAGAATAGATATCACGACAGGTGAGGATCGTGATAAAAGCATAAGAGTGATGTTGGAATGTGGTAAAAATATTTCCAAAAAAATGGTCTTCCAAAAAGTCTTTCAACAATTGGTCTCAGTTTAGTACAAGTTGGTATTAGTTTGGTGTCAACAGTGGATGTCAGAGATGAAGTGATTCATTGATGAAATTTTCATTTACTCTTGTTTCTCACGCCGAGCATTACTCGTGTGGGCATAGAGTATATGTTGAGTAAATCCTTGATTTCTATCAAAATCACCAAAGGTGAATGGTGGATGAAGAATTAACGATGTATCTTTCCATAAAAGAGTTGTCGACAAACCCAAAGGGGGAGATTGTTGGGAAAAAATACCTCAAGGCATCATTGAAGCATTTTTGAGGTGATTGTGTTTGTTGACAAAGGGGATATCTGAGTGGTGATTGTTGACAAAGCAAAACAATGACATACAAATTTGTTGACAAATAGGATTTCATGATGGAATGTCGAGTTCAAGAGATGAGGTCAACAATCCATGTTTGATTCAAGAACGTCGACAAAAGGAATGAATGATCTGGAGGCGGTACAAAAGAACAGATACAAGGTGGCGCCATTTTCCATTGTTTGCCAAATTTTTGGCCCTGAAAATCGACAAATGAAGAAAAGTGTTTTTGGAAAAGGGACTTTTGCTCCGACGACATGGATTATAGGAAACTTGCGCGCCATATGTTTTTCAAGATCAGAAGATCAAAATATGGCTAATGAAACATGTTCGCGCAAGTTTTGGTGTTGGTCGCACAAGTGTCGAAAAGGACATAAGACTTGCGTGCCGAGACTGGGTCGCGTAGGTGACTTGCGTGCCGTCGTGTAGGGTGGTCAATTTTCCTATAAATACTATACCACCCGTCTTCATCATGCACCGTAGTTCAACACTTTTAGAAATCAGATCTCCCGTCGCGCAGGTGTGGTGGTCGTGCAAGTGGTGTGTGTGGTCGTGCAGGTGGGACTTGCGTGCCAGGGAGATAGTAGCCCGCCAGTGTTTGAAGCTGCACACTAGTGTGGAGTTGCGCGCCCAAATTGGATTGGTCGTAAAAGGTAGTGAGTCGCGCAGGTTTGGAGTTGAGGAAGCTTGAGTCGTGCAAGTGTCTGCGGAGGACTTGCACACCCGTTGTGACTTGCACGCCGATACTTGCGCGCCGAGATAGACTTGCGCACCAAGTAAGGTTTATTTACAGCAGTGTTTTTTGGGCTGCGTTGAAGCTGGACGTTTTCCCGATACCTTTGGTGCAAAGAGAGATTCATCTACGGGTAAAAATTGGGCTTCAACAGTGCATCTACTTACAGAGGAAGATGCATTACTTCATGCATATGAAGAGACCTACAGGTCTATAAACTATGAGTGGATTACTTCTAGGAGCAGTGAGCAAAGGAAGTGAAAGAAGGTGATCCTCTCCACCAGCAGTGAGCCAAAGAGAGAGAAACATAGAGTGACCCTTGGGAAATCAGCGAGCTGACCCTAAACTTGTAAAGGCAGTGAGCCTGGACATAGAAGTGATCTAGCCCGAACCATTGTATCCACATCTATTGAATAATAGTGGAATTAGGTATGACCGGAAACTTTTCAGCATATGTTCCTTGGATGTAGTCTAGTGAGGGTGAACCAAGTAAAAATCTACGTGTCTTCCTGCATACATCCCTGCGTTGCATTTAAAGCATCATCATCAGATAAAGAAGAAAATAAGTGATCATAATAAACACACAAGTGCAAACTAAGTGACCATTATAATAAAGGGGTCATGATCCAGTGGGGCAGGAGGAACATTGAAAAAGAATATCCATACCCTGATTCACCCCCCCCCTCAGGGTATATTGGCCCTTATTGGTCCTAACACATAAAAAATCATAGACATTTTTATGTTGGATTGTTTTACTTCAAAACTCCTTTCACCATGGGTGTATCCCTTATAGGTCTGGCCACTGTTTCATACACCTTTACCTTTCAAACAACGGCATGGTCCTTCTCCTTTGGAAGTTTTACCAAATAAAACCTTATTTCAAACATATATACGTTCAAACACCACAATGAGAACTGTGGCTTTTCCAATTTTTCATATGTATACTAAAAAAACACAATGAGGACCACAATTTCAATTTTTTCTTTGGAAACATTAAGGAGGAACACTAATTTTTCCTGATATTGAGAACCATGGATATTTTGGAATTTTTATTCAATATAGTAACGCCAGAATATCACCATGTGTTCCACCAAATCCATTTTGGCCATTTTCTTTCCATACAAGTACTCTAGTATATCCCCATGAACTACAAAATAATCCACAATTGGCTTGGAATTTACAATTTTGACAATCTTCTCATTATCAAACCATCCAACATGGGTGGGTAATTCTGATATTGATCTTCTATTCTTCTAAGAACCTTAATCACATTATGAACCTTCTAAAACAAAATATGATTCTTAAAACATCATAAATGATTGAATCAGGATTAACAAATCATGATTATTATTAAATTGAATAATATTTCACTTTAAATGATCTAATTTAATATAAATTACAATTTATGTGTTAACAACAAAATCCATCACACTAAATGATATCCTCTCTTCCAATTATTCAACCTCTATAATCACAAAAACCTTCTAAATAACTCTTGTTCTTAACATAAATTTTCCATGAAACTCCATCAAAATTAATTTTCAATTTATTTCCATCAAAAACACACTAGCATTGTCATGGTGAGTCTACACGTGCAATTCTACCACTAAATCAAGAATGGGTACAATATTGGTGATCAGTAATTGATGGATCCCTATAGAAGAATGAAGAAGGTATTCCATCGTTCTAGACATCATTAACACTCCCAATAGTTACTAGAATCTATTGGTAATCCCTAATCCTGTATATTGGTCTCCTATCTTGCTCTAGTGGATGGATCTTTTTCATCAAAAAATCACACTAGTAGTAAGAATTAGATATCTAAAAAATAAAATAAATGTAATTAGGTTAAAATGAAATAATACTAACATTTATAAAATCAAAAAAATTCCACTCCCTACTATGATAATTTAATATTCAAGACAATAATGTTTTTTTGAATTGAAATTATTTTATACATTATTCATTAATTATTTCATATATCAACGAGGAATGATTTTAATTATTATGTAAGAAAATTTTCATTTCCATGCATATTTACATATTTAATAAAATATCAGATATATCAAAGAAGTAGTCATGAAGTTTGTGGAAGTGTTTGAGGATTTTACTACATCAGTCAAAGAACATTTTAACAGTCAAGATGAACTTGTTCAGAAGGTGGTTAGTAATCTACAACATTCCTTCAAGGAGACAATAGCTTTCTCAGTTAAACCCCTTCCCTCATCTAGCTCCACTGTGAACCTTTACTAGATCAGAACTGTTATCCAGGAAGAGATGGCTAAGGCTAGTACCAGTGGTACCTCGGATACTCAGATTCTTGCTACCACTAGGGAAGTTAGTAGTTTTGTTCGAGATCACCTACGGGCAGCTACTGCTTCATAAGAGGCAATTAAGAATAATGTGGATGCTTACTTTGAGATGGTCTATACCAAGCATCAAATGACAAACCATTTCAAGATCTTGATGGAGAATTTGAATTTTCCTCCAGGGACTCAAGATTTCACAGAACAGGTTAGTAAGCTTAGGGAGCTTACTCCTACCATTGATAAATTCATTGAAAATCGAGATGATTTGGTGTCATAAATGGAGAGAGGAGGTAGTATAATTATGGATTTCAGGATCTTCTTGCTACCATTCTTGCATCTGGATTCCAGAACTGTGACTGTACCTCCTGAAATTTCTACCTATGCCTTTGGGAGTGTACCTTAGTTGACTCCAGTTCAGGATCTTCAAAGCTTGACACCTATGATCTCACAGAAGAGCACCGATTTCAGATCCAGTACAATTTCAGTGGCTAACCCTCTAGTTGTTCTTTCATCTATTCCCAAGCCACCAACTCAATATGACCCTACACCCTCTTCTGATCCTAAGGAAAAGAATCCTATTCAAGAGGACGATTGAGTGGTTATGGATGTTTTTGATAGGATTCACTTGTATTTTTGTAGTACGGACTTTATTAGTTTGTACCTTTTGTAATTTAGTGAAAATTTACTCTTACATTCTCTACTTTACTGTGTTTATGTTTCCTTGTAATCTGTTCTTTTTTTCTCTCTAAATTTCTCTGATTCTACCCTTCTTTTTGTTAATCACAAAGGGGGAGAAAATGTAAAAAATGAGAACTGGGAGTGAAATTGAAAGGGGGAGAAAAATGAGAACTTTGTTTTAAAGTTTTTATTTGGAAATTTTTCCTCTGACACTATTTTAATTTTCCTAAAACTTTGGAAAAAGTTGTGATTATCAAAAAGGGGGAGATTGTTGAACCCTCTGGGAGAATTAGTTGAAATCATATTTTGATATTCCCAATTATGCTCACTCATATTATGATAATCCCAATTGTGCTCAATTATGGTTTGATAATACATATATTTATAATGGTTAATTACTTATTTCAATATTTCTATACACGATGCATATATTCATATATTATAATACTCATATTATCTTCAGAAGAATTCAGTTACTGGATGGATATATATTCTAATATAACCCTTTATGAAAATAGAATTCTTAAACAGACAAGTTGTCACCGTTATAGAACAAAGCTACCAATTTGTAAAGTCTATTGATACGTGAAGGTCACCAATACATCAAGTCCATCGGTACAACAAGTCTACCGATACGTGAAGGTCACTGATACATCAAGTCCACTGATACAACAAGTCTACTATTACGTGAAAGCCTACATATACATCAATCCTACTGATACATCAATCCTACCGATACATCAAGTCTACCGATACAGACAAGTCACCGTTACTCAAGCCTACCGTTATAGACAAGTTACCGAAGGGAGTCTACCGATACACTAAGGAAGCTACTGGTACATGAAGGCTACCGTTACACGAAAGGTCACCGGTAAATTAAGTTTACCACTACCGATCAAGTCTACCAATAGAAAATCTACAGTTACACAAGATGTTTCCGATATAATGACCTACTAAGACACAAGGCTACCGATATCCAAATCTACAGTTCCAGAGAATCTGATGCTGCCTTATTTCTTTTATCTTTATTTAATTTAACCAACAGTCATATCAGATATATTTTAATGCTCTGTAATTTATTTAATGAAGGTTGTTGGATGTTAGGGAACTGTACCTCGTACCTACAAAAAGAAATCATTTCTTTTGCCGGAGCTCATGCCATACATACAAGAAGCCCCTATTGCTAAAAAAAATAGAGATGTGTGAAAGACACGAGGAATGTACAAGTGCAATACGGATGTGATCTATAGGTTGAATACACAAAAAGCTCATACACACACACGCTTGCTAAAGAAGCGCTATGTACATACAAAAGGACATAGATGAACATCATCGACTACATTTTCACTGTCTATGAACCTGGATGTCAAGCAGACGACACTCTGCTTTTCAGAAAAAAACCAGAAGTGGACTCAGAACCATTTATTCTCAAATCCGAAGGAGTCTAGAGCTACACTACAATCACTAGAGCCATTCTAAACTCTATATCTTGCTCAGTGATTTATTATTTACATTACGAGTAGTGTGTGTCATAAGTTTTAATTTACACATACACTATCTCCTGAACCTTAACT
This sequence comes from Viscum album, assembly GCA_963277665.1. NCBI lineage: Eukaryota > Viridiplantae > Streptophyta > Magnoliopsida > Santalales > Viscaceae > Viscum > Viscum album. The sequence continues at coordinate 1,306,398,316 of OY728128.1, forward strand.
GCAGGATCTGTAAATCCTCATTCAAACTCTTTACATCTTCTATTTCCCACTGTGGAGAGTGGTAGAGGTTGTGTGTGACCTGGACTGCTGTATTTACAGTTGTTTTTGATTCCCACATAGAACTGTGGTAGAGGTCTTTGACCTGGAATGTTGTAAACTATTGTGAACCCCGATCACAGGTGTGGATCCAATTTATATAAATTGTTTCCCACGAAAAACTTAAATTTTTTTTCAAAGTTACTCTGATAATTGAATTAGAAAGTGTTTTCATTACTTGAAAATCATTAGGTTAGTTTCAAAATCTAATCTGATCTTCTTATTAGATTAACTAGGAATTAATCAATACCTTGAGAACCTAACTGAAAGTTCGCATTAGGTCAAATTCACTACAATTCAATTAGTATTTTAAATTGGGGGATTTTAGTTAAAGATTTTTAAACAGGAATTTTAATTGGAACTCAATTCACCCCACCCCCCCCCCCCTCTTGAGTGTCCACTCCGACCAGCACATTTAATATTATATATACCCTCCATTCCAATATCTAGGTGATAACTATTATGATAAATAGTAATATTAATAGTATATTATTGTTCAGTAAAACTTGATGATGTATATAACATATGCTCTTGAAGAAAATCATTATTGAATGTATTATATGATAAAATATGGGTTGCATGTAATAAAATAAAAACATAGTGTACCATTTCACTTAATCTAAAATATATAAATTTCTTCTTTTAAAATATCAAGGTGTCACAATATGACTTGATCATAACAAATATAAATTTTCAATAAATTATATCTCACAAAAAATAACACAATCCATGTTCCCAATGTTCTAGTATATTTATAGATTTTATTTTTAAAGACATTGATAATGTATCCATTTTTACAACAGAATAGATCCCCTTTTATATATGACATGTGTTACACTCTTCTCTATATCCTAGATAATAGAATCATAAGAATGAGGTATGATTAGATGATTTTTAAGGGTATGAATTAGAGATAATAATATATGGTCACAGGTGATTATACAATTCACATGTGGGTATGATACCAACTATAAGCATGATACATAGATAAAACAATAGACAATCGTACCCAAAAAACATATCTCATAAATATAGAATCATCGAATAATGCATTCCATATAATACTTGAGTTAAAGGGTGTGGAAACATGATCATATAATATATGAGCTTGAAATAGATATGATGAATATCTTAATTATATGAGATTTATATGATCATAGAACATGCATCAATATTACCTAATTCATCAATCCTAAATAAATCTAAAATTATAACCACCATCCCAAAATGTAGTAGGTCTGTGATATCCAATTTTGTACCATTGTGGGATTTGGTTAAAAAATAATGTATTGTTTTTCTTGTGATATCCCTTTGTATAACCTTTCAGAAATGGGTTAGCAACATGGGTACCCTTGGTCTTGAGATGACATATTTTTTTATCAATTTTGGAATGGAGGTAATCTCTTTGTTATTATTTCTTCCTTGGGAAAACCACATGTGTACCCTTGCGATTGGGATAGTATCCCCTAAAACCATTCTGGAATCAAGAGATATATAAATTTAACTTTATTATTTGAGGGATATATAATACCCCACCCATCACATTATTCTAAAACATACATATTTCTATCATATGACCCTATGAACTTTAATAATTTCATCATTAATAATTAATCTATTTTAAATACAAAATTATTTTGTTGAACACTATGAAAAATAAAATAATTCATCTAGAGAAAGAATATATACTATAATATTTTGAGAAATTATATAGAGTATCACTAGTAAAACATTATCATATGTTCACATCCATGAAAATAATTTGTTAATAACATTAAAAAAATAGATTTTAACAAATACAAGAAATATGGTTTTCCCTTTAATAGAATTTTTTTAAAATAAAATATCACATAAAACAAGGATGATGAGTGTAAATTATTTTAACCAATAAAATGATGGAAAATAGTTTTAATAAATAATTTTAATGTGTGTGAAAAAAATAATATTTTGGATATTTTTATTAATGGAATATTAATTTCACAGACATGTAAATAAATTCATGTTAATCAAAAATAAAGTCACGAGTCACTTCTAAATTCCATTATAAAGATGATAACTATATGAAATTTTAAAATTTTATTTCAATAGAAAATTATCAATAATAAAATCTTAAAAAAATGATAATTATTATGAATATAATAGTTTGTGATAAAATTTACTATAGTAGGAGGAAATAGGTTTTAAATTTTTTTAAATAATTTTAATAAAACCAATGTTATTGAAGATATTAGTAAAGTTTCCTTTTAAGACATATATTCTGATAAATATGAATGATATAGAAAAATCTATAAATTTATCAATTATGATTGAAGAATAATATATTATCAATTGAATTAATAATAAATGAGGATAAATAACTAATATATAGGATGAGAAATGTTATAAAAAATAACTCCGGATACCCTCCCAAAATGGAAACCAACCGGATTCACCACATTCATGAGGGGAATTCCCAATCACCTTGACCTGGTGACTAGAACCTGAGCATCATCAAAAAATGGGAGAATTATTCAACCCAACCTAAAGTAGATCAAATAGAATATAAAATGATTGAAATTTTTTTTTAAAGAAAATAGAAAAAAATGCTACAAATGAATGAAAACAATTGAAATGAGAAAACCCAAAACAGAAAACCCAATATCAAAGGTATAGGTCCAAAAAAAGGCCAAAAAGGAAAGAGATAATCAATGTGATATGTAGTAAATGTCACTCTATATTAGAAACATCTTCCTATACCCAACTGATAGAAACCTCACCGCCTCACTATTGTGCCATGCCTTTCCCAATATCAAAATATATAACCATGTCAACATACAATTGAAGGGGTGTGCATGTTGTGATAAAAATCATCTCATTAATATCCCACCCATGTGTTCCATATCTTGTATATATATATATAATCTAAATATGATAATTATAAATGAAAGGATGGAAAGATAAGAAGTATGGATGTTTATATCAAAATCATAGTAAATATTCCACTCTAACAATAGTTTTAAAATAAACCAGGTAAAATATTCTAAAATCATAACTTCCACATACATAGTCAATGTAAAATAAGGTATATCAATGATACAATAAAAAATTTAATAGGTAAAACATATTATTAAAAAAATAGTCCAGGTGAAAAAACTACTCATACCGCAATCAATGACTAGTGTGAACTAATATACATTGATCATAATCTTAAGGAGAAAAGGAACACCCCATGAGTGAATCCATAAAAAAATGTCACTATCAAATTCCTACAACAATGGGATTAGGCATAAGAGGAACAATGCATTACTGTCCCCCACCCCTCTAGTAATGAAATAGACAATGTACCTATGGTGTATCATCCACTTAAGTAACCAATGATTCACATCGGTTGTATTTTACAAATCATTTTAAATGAGGTTTTTTTAATAAATTTCAGATAACCGTTTTTTCTATCATATCCTCCTTTAAAATTATTTACAAAATTCTTTAAAAGAACCCATTTTTCTTTTCAAAAACCATATAATCCCCTTATTTTATTACAAATTCATATACACATGTGAAAAAATCATTCCAATTGATTTATAAACAAACTTTTAAAACTAGATCAATCATGGTTCATTTAATATTGAATAGATACTAATCCATTTAACTTAAAATCGTGTTACACAAACCCAAAAATTGATCCACCCAAATCAGATGGGAAGGATTGAAAACAGCGGTAACCTTATATTTTATTTACACTTCATAGAATCACATTCCATAAAAAACATACATCGGAGAGGATAGATCACACATAACTCGATAAAAACCACCTATTCGCTGCAACAAACATGAGTGTCAACCTATAGAAGAATATCACACAAGAAATATAGAATGGATCAATCAATGCATCATCATTGGTTTGATGAATCTAAAATGTAGTTACATGATAATAAGAGGACCAATGGAATAAAAAAAGTAGAAATGTCTCTTATGATTGAGAAGGGACACAACTGCCACTAAGAACAACATCGAACAAAATGATCTACAAGGAGAGGTGATACCCAAAGTTTCCTAGAAAACTACCTAGTGTTCAAGGGAGGATATAATAAAAAATAAGATGTTCCAATATCCCCAGTATAATACATTATGTACCACTGTAGTCCTATCGATAGAAGGCTACTCTGGAAAAAGGTTAGTCCAATCTCCCTTACCAATGATTAACACTCCAAATTCACATGATAATATGATATGTGTCTCTATAAAACTCTAACACATATTATAAAAATATCATGCAAGACATTTACATAAGAACCAATGATTTTCACCAACAGCTATATAATAAAAACTTATGGATCCAACTCGATCACTTCGCCACTCATAACATGAGAGGGGTGAGGGTGTTACATTATTGGAAAAGATATTTGGAAAAAATAAATGATACCTAACAAATAATTTGGTAATACTAAATTATGTATAGGCTACCCAAGATGTTCAGTGACCTTTAAGGTTCTAACATATCTTATTGTTATCTTTCTCTATTTCCCAATTTGACCGGGACCCAATCTAGGAGAAACTATAAGAAAACCCAGCCACACTTAGAAAACATAAATGGATTTCATTGACTATCTATATATGATATCTTCAAACTATGTTCTATAATTAGATTCTACTGTATATCTTAAATCCTCCTTGTTATCTTTGGAATGATACTCGATACCACATGAGAGTCCCCACCCATCTCTTCCCAACATAGTGGCGATCTGCATGGCTGACCATTTAAATCATTGAATGAAAACATTTTAATCAGTCATTGATAACTATTATTATAAACACATATTATTAGTCCATGATAGATATACAATTATATGCCAAAATCCATGTCCTAGGTAAGGATTGTATCCTCCAGTATTTGTATTGAAATCTCCATTTGATTGTTCATCAATCGATGATAAGTCATACTCAATCATGTCTGAGTACCCATCTCATCATAGAGACTTAAAAACATTTGGGTAATCCTAGGTGCCCTATATAATATGATAGAATTGGAAAAACCATATAACTCTACAACTTCTTCCACATACATTTTATCGAAATAATCTACATTTGTGATGTCCCTAATCAAAATAAAATCAGACGATTTTTTCAACTATCAACCACCACCCAGAAAAAATTATTCCCTTAGGGAGTTCATTAGAATATATCAATGTACTCCATGGAAACCTCTTCCCATTTTGAAACCATCACCAAAAGTGAATGGATAAGAACAAAAGTTTTCATATGCTCTTCCTTTATCTGTTGGAAGGTGTAAGAATATGACACATAATCTGTAATGTTGTACCTCATGCCCATCCACCAGAAACATCATCTCATATCATAATAAATAATTTTAATTCCTGATTGAGAGGATCTTGATGAAACATTACATTCAAGAAACATTGGTATTTTCCCAAATGCTTGGAAGGCAAATCAATCCCTAATGAGGATAATACAAACAAAAGAGAGATACCAACCAATAACGGTTTCCCAACCATAATGTTTATCTATTATTCCAAAAAACTCATTTTAGTAATAATATATTTGTTTAATATACTCAAGGATAGATGAATATATATGAATAGTGGTTAGATCCATAATTGAATTGTCCTCCTTTGTGTGTCGAATCGACTGAGTGGCATGTCTATTAAGGATCCACCATTTTTTTATTACAATATAGCCTACAACTGTACATTCATGGTGAGGGAATCTGTGATGGAATTTTGTTAACAAAATGTATAGGGGATGTTAAATAAAACATCAAAACTCATTACAACTACATTATATTTTATATCTTCAATTCCATATAAGATAATATATAGCTATGAATATTATGGTCAGATATTATTGTTAGTATCTCCCAAATAAATTTTTCTTTCAAACACATAAGGGAATGAATAACCACAAAAATATCCAAATCCAGAGTTTGGTATTATTCTCATGTTTTGCCAGATGAAGATATTCACAGGCCATCACATAATCATCATCTATAAGCACACAACCAAAACTAGTGGTATAAGCATCATAAAATACCATGTACCCCCTAACATCATCATGTAAGATCAAAATAAGTGTTGATGATATAATTCACATCATCATATAAAACTAAATTATAAAAATTTGCATCACATATTTATACCACTTATTTTTTAGTAAGATCACAAAAAAATGATGTTATATTTGATATGTCATTGAAAATCACAGAAAGTATTAAACAAGACAATTTATTACCCGTATATCAATTTTTTTGGAGGACCCCCCCCAGGAATATACAAAATTTACCTTATTAGGTTCTATTAGTAATAAATTTTTATAAATAGAATGCCCCAAAAAAATCACTTCTTCTATGAAGAAATATCATTTCAAAATATTTTCATACAGACGATGTATCTTTTCGATTTCCAAAACCAAACTCATATAGTTCTCATTCTCACACCCATACCATGAATAACCTTAAATATCTTCTACCTACATTACATAAATGTGCCAAGATACAGACATAATATCTAATTTTTCAGATTCATAAAAAAATTTGATGGGTTATCCAGACACAAAAGAATTTGAAAACATTAATAATGAAAATACCATATCTTGAAAACATTATTGTCATATCAACTATTAAACATTGAGATGACGGTAATATGACCATAGTTAGACCTTCGAAAAACCACTCCCCCCCTTAACTGGGAAAAAATATTCAACTAATGGTAAATGATATTTATTCATAACCATCACCTAGTATAACTTCTGATATTCCATGCAGAATTGATGTCATCTATAATCCTTCTAGTTAAGAATAATTGGGACTAACCATGGTAAAACACGTGGGTGAATATGACATTTTTACCTTAGATAATCTAATTAGATCTTGAGATCTTTTATCTCTACTTATTTTTAGAATTAATAGTGTAATGTGATCAGGTACATACTCGACAACGTATTGATCATAACAAATACCAAAATCTAATGAAGAAGACCATATATAATTTCTAGAAAAACATTTAAACGATACCTTAAAAACAAGAGAATATAATCCATAAAGAGAAAACATCATGATAAACTATTTTAGTATCCAAAAAGCTGATGATCATTGGTTAAGATGACCCTTCACAACCCAACATTGCATCTCATTATCCATAAAACACTTGAGATCTCTCATTAGTATAAAGCAACCATACACACTACCGATAATATTAAACCACCACATAATGGGAATCATCCGACCCATCTTGATGATTATATAAAACAAATACCACAAATGATTTGTAAAATAGTTTAATAAATATCAAATACATATAGAAAGAGAAAAATATGTACATTAAAACACATTCCCTATGCAATTACTAAGAGGTGTCACTAACTCCCTAGAAATGACATGATATCAGTGTTTTGTTTTAGCACAGAGAAAAAATAATATATAAATTAGTGGGATGAAAAAGTATCAAATAATTTAGTCCCAATATTGAATTTAAAAAAATTGTACCTCTTACTATCACTACACCTGTATAAAATTTATCTGTTTATCTATTGTGTAATGGTGCTTTGATACTATGGTATGTGGCTTAGGTCCAATGGAAATGGACAGTTTTTTAATACGCCCTAGTGTCCTTTGTAGAAAATTACCCTTTATCATAATTAGGGGTTAACATTTCCTAACATAATCAATATTGATCTGTACATAGGACACCTGGATACACCACGCACTTCACCATGATATTATAAGTTATATTCAGGATATTAGATATCTAATCGATCTTGTCTAACCCATATTCATCAACTTTGGTATAATTTTGACCCTTAAAAGATTATTTTTCTCACATATTAACTCTCTAGAACAATCCCTTTTATTCTTTATATCATGGTTTTACATCAATAACTATGATCTATAATTATAGTTCTTTTTAGTATATATAAAAAGTTTCTCACATGATAGCTTCTATAAGATTATGTTCTGTAGAAGGATTCTAATGTGGTGAATCTACTACAACCTCCCATGGAATTCATGGATAACATTTCAGAGGAATATCTTAGTATTTCATAAAAAGTGATAAATGATCTTAAAACTAAGAAAATATTAGTTTAAACTAGAAAACTATAATTAAATACAAATATTATGATCAATAACTCAACACATGATATAAAAATCAAAAAATAAAATGGTAACTTGAGTTTCATCATAGAATGTGATTTCTTGGTACACCACACAACCTACCACTCAAGTTTCAAAAATCCAATCTCCCTCTAACAACTTCACATGACTGATCATAACCATGCATTGGTACCATCATCTAACAACCAAATATATAATACCTTCATCTGTTAGAACATGGAAAATTCCTCCACATAGCCATGGGATGATCTCGATCCCCGTGGATGGAATTTAGCACGTAGTCATCATCAAAAACTACATGTACATTTTTTTAAACCAAGAAGCAGATTAAATAAGAAAATATATACCCTGAGGAATGAAATGGAAGAAAAAATCAGAATAATTACATGTTATAATCGAAATGAAACAAAAAAGGTGATACAAATTAAAAAATCTAAACCAAAGACAATGATATAGGTTTAAATAAAAATTAAAAGAAATACCATGGGTTCACCATGTGAAATATTTCTATCATCCCAAGATCAAACCACATGCTATTCATACCAAGATAATAGAAACCTTCCCACATAATTATAGTTTCATTACATTCCCAATATCAAAATACATAATTATGTCTACACACCACTAAAGGGGTGTTCATGTTGTGAGATAAACATGCTCAGTAGGATCCCACCCTGGTGTTCTATATCATGACTTTTTAACAAAAATATAAATATAATCATTTTAATGGAAACATGTCATGGTATGTTGTAAGGTAGTTTATTTTAAATTCCTGGTAAATATTACACTTCTTCCACAGTTATAAAATAATAAAGGTAAAAATGTTTCAAAGAATAATTTCAATAATCATATTCAATGTCAATAAATTTATATCAATGATAGAATAAAACAAAGGAAAATCATAGGAATAAAATTCCAAGGGTCATAGAAATTTCAGATAGCAGGACACACACACCACCATCAATGACTAGTTCTCACTGATGTCCATGGATTTATAGATAATTGGAATTCCCCATGAGTGAACCACCAAATAATTTAAACATCATGTATCTTGAAAAATGGGCCTCGGGGGACGAGGAACAACCCGTGGGTGAATCCATCGAGAACGAAATAGATAATTTTCCTAAAAATACAACTTCAACCTTAGTACCCCATGATTTATATGTGTTTTATTTGTCATATCATTTCTGAAGATTATTTCACAATCATATTTACAAAACACATTCATTTTATCAAACATTGATTGAATACCCATTTTGCAAATCTAGGAAAGAATCCATTTTATTATATCAAAACCACGGTAAAACGCTATATTTTATTGAAAATATATTTTTCGATGAATAAAATAATGTTAATTTATTTATAAATCAATTTATAATACTTGATAAATTATGTTTAATTTAACAATTACTAGATATGGGACCACCTACAACAATCCCAGGTCACGCACACCAACAGTGGAATCCAATATCATAGTATAGATCAAACAATAAAGCATTTGAGCTCTGGTACTAATTCTTATACTATAGATTAAAATTCCCCAAAAAACATGGTGGATGGGATAGATCACACAAACCTAAATGAACACACTCGCTTCACCACAACCAATACAAGGGCCTGTCTCTAAAAGATGATGACAAAAATATCTATAAAGGACTAATAAACATAATCAAACTGTTTATGAATCCAAAAGATAGAATCATTCCACATTTAAAATTAATGGAAACAAAAAATAAAAAAATTCACCTACCAGCGATAAGTGGCACAACTTTCATAGAGATCAAAATCCAAATTAAATGATGTAGATGTATAAGAGACAACAAATAATGGTATGAATGATAAATATGATTTGAGATTTGAGATCCTACAATTTACGATATCACAATTATTCTCAATAATATCATATTTTTTTAAAGGAATAATTCCATCAATGAAAAAAAAATTTAATGTCAATATGTAGATTCTTTATAAAATATGGCAAAAATATAATATAACACCATCATAATATTAAATAAATCAATCATATATGTCAATTGTTAAATATGAATTATTATGAATCAAGGAATGGGGTAAAGTTAGGAAAAACCATTACCATGGATTTCCTCTTTTTTAGATGTGACCTATCATCAATTATAATAAACTCAATATAATTAATCGCCTATTTGAAAAAAGTATTCATGCATTTTACCATTAATAATAATAATTTATTTCAATTTTTTACATTACTATAAAAAATTTTCATTTAATATTTATCATCATTTTTATGTTGTATCAACCATTCGCTATCAGTCTTCTATAAAAAGGTTTTGGACTTCGTTATATGTGAAAGATTTAATTTTCTCTAAAATAGGGATGTTTCTATAATAAAAATTACATAATGAGTTATAATGTTCTTGGTTCATTCATTGGGAACATTATAAATGGTTCTCTAAGAAGAAATCTATAATGAAATTGTTTCAATAATTTCAAATGAATATATTGTAGAATATTAATTTTTTGTTAAATATTAATATTAAATTACATAATTAATAGAACATATTAAATTATTTATTGTAAAATTATATGATCAATGTTTATTTTTTTCTTAATAATTCATGATACAAGTATTATAATGTTATTCATGTCTATGGTCAAACTATCTCAAAAAAGTACATCTTATAATAAATAAATGAATAAAAAGGTAGAGGGTAAATGTCGTAATATCATTTTTTCATAAGAATAACGATTTTAATTGTAAATCCTTAGAGTTATTATTGTGGTTTAGGGTGACTATTTGTTAGAAAATAGATGAAATGAATATAGAAAAACATTTTAATTAATATAATAAAATCTCTCCTTCTCGTGATCACTTTACACAAAATAATGGTATCATACCTCATTTTATAATAAATGATTTTATTTCTAGTTTACTATGAATTTTTACATTTTAATAAGAATTAAATAAATTTTATCAACACATTTTTTTAAATAGAAACATTATTATTTATTAAAATATATTATATAAATATAACTTTTTTGAAATTTAAAGTGAATAAAATACACATAAAATGAAATTATACTTTGGTAAATTACAAACGTAGTATTTATAAAATTATCTCTTCTACATAAAAATACACTCAGGACCTGTACATAAGGAATATGTATAAGATAAGAAAAGGTGGTGGGAAAATGTGGTGATTCATTTCTCATGGGTCTCATAGTGGATTCCATAATATTGTACTTATCCTTTTGATGAATTACCTCAATACAAATTTTATAATGTTCAACATGAGAATAGTCCAGGGAAAATTCCATTATTTTCACCACTTTACGTTGATTGTATAACTGAGCACAATAAGGATGAATTCTACTACTTAACTTCATTTCTTCACATTTCTATTTTATTTTAAAAATGAAAATATTTTTATTTATGATGGACAAGTCAATATCTATGTTGCAATGGTCAAATAGGAATAAAAACTATATATTTTTTATTACCATAAATATAATTATTTGATTTAATTTCTATATATATCCTTAAAAAAATAGTAAAATCATTTTTCCAAATCATTTACTTCCCTCCCAACATGTCCATTATATTTTTAATTCATTTCCTCACATTTTTACATTCAATCAGGGTTTTGATGGTTCGAACAAAACTCCACTATAAATATTATATATTTTTAGTTTTTTTATTTACTTATGGGTTTATTCCAATTCTGAATTTTTCAATTTCATATTTATATTTAATTATTATTGAATTGAAATATTTTTTTTCAATAAAATAAAATTTGGGAATTTTTTTTGATGTTTCATATGAAATATGTAATTCTACATTTTATTTACATAATGTTAAATTATCACTTAGATCATTGGAAGATAAATTCTACATCCCATAAATAAATTATAACTTTGAAATTTTAATTATCTTTCATTGATGAAAAATATAATGGTTTATTTAGAAACATAAGACTCAACATATAATTTATAAGAGATATCAAACACACCACCTGGTGTGAGATTAGCAAACAGGATATTTCCCACATAATAGGAATAGCCCAAAAATTATATTCCACTAATCATTTGAACAAAATGTCCATCATGATGGGATATTAATCCCCAAATAATAATATTTATTCTCATAGATATTTCATAGTCATCCCTTCACTGATATATAGTCATGGGGTAATTTATTAAATTAGATTACCCTATTCCTGAAATTAATTTATCATCTAGGTTGATAGAACATTTTCATAGAAAAAATAAAATCAAATTCAACTATATTTAAAATATTGAGATTTAATTGAACAAAATTTACACAATAAAATATTATATTGGAGTTTTAGGTATTGGATGAAAATGATGGAATACTATGAATTTTCACTAATTTTTTAATATATAATTGTTGGGATAGTGATTTTATGCCCATTAAAACTATCGAGATATGAAAGAGTCAATATAATTATAATAGAAAAAAGAAATTTTAGTTTCCTAGGTGGATTATTAGTGTAACTAACATGTCATTGTTTTACTGACTCACAATAAAAGTTGTGACTGTGTAATACTTCACTTCATACCATACTATAGGAGGTTTCTAACGTATATTTTATTCATTATCCCTTATTGTGGTATTAATTTTCAGAATTTTAAATCAATATGATTTTAAGAAATAGATATATAGTCAGTGCATTATTTTATAAGTTCTTATCAAATATTGTGTTAATGAGAATCTTTACATTTCTTCAACAATAATATTCTTGATGAAATTATCAATAGCATTAAAATAATCTTTATATCCCTTGAATGAAATTTAACGTGTGTTTCCTCCTGAATTTATAGAATATAGTTTGGTAAAAATCCATTCGTCCATGTGATCTATTAGTTTACATTTCTTGAAACTCCATTTTTCTTTTATTTGGTGTGTTTGGTAGATTCAAAAGGTTCATGTAGTTTACTTGATTGCAAATAGTTCTATGTATTTACAAAAACTGTAATGTTTAGTGTTAGTATTAGGAAAACATAATAATTATATGTGGATATATGAAACCGGAAATTAATCCAAATAAATTTTAAATTATGAAACATTATAAATTTTCGTTTCATAGTTCAATATTTTTCACTAATAGATATTTCTTTAATTCTGGTTAACATAATATGTCTTATTCTAATCCTCCATAATAATTGATCCCCACTCCAATAAAAACTAATGCACACAAAACCCTAACACCCAGATTTAGTGAAAAATCCCAATCATTACACACTTTTTATAATGAATACTCAATCATTCCATTACATCACATCCATATATGATGAATATTATGCATACCTTACATTTTTGATTTAATATCGAGTGATATAACTGTATAATAAAAAAATAGATTTTAAATCTATAACATCTCAAAAATAATTACCCTCTCAAAGATCACAAATCATTAGTGACATCATAGATTATATATATAAAGAACAAAAACCATTTATATATTGTATCATCCCACTTGATCCCCTTTTAGAATTGAATTATGTTACACACTTATTTATATCCAAGGTAATTGAAAAAAAAAGAAATGAGTGATCTGGGATTCTTAGTAATGTTATACATAAAATGTCAAATATCATTAGTGCACATAGGATGTTAATCTGTGTATAAGAACATGTTAATTCCATTAATCTAAAAATAATAATTTATTTATTTTCCTAAAAACACTATTATATGGTTTCTAGGGTCATACCCACAATAAAGGTTAATAATTCATGTGAAATGGGATAAAAAGATAATAATAATCAGACAATATGCAAAAAATATTAGTTGAAATATTGGTGTGATGTTTTGTGATTAATAATTCATTAATGAAAAAACTAATGTAAAATATTCAAAGAAGAAAATTATTAAAATATATACCATAGAAAATATTATTATGGTGTATAGGTAACTTTAATTGTTTAATTTTAAAAATATATCCATTCATGAGAAAGGTTAACAGGTTCTACATCAATAAAAAAACTTATCAAAAGACTTATCAAGATGTTGAGTATGGGGTTGTCAAATTAGATTGTATATCTACTATAAATTTAAATAGATCCACATAGAATGGGAAAAATTATGATAAAAAAATTAGACAGTGGAAAAATTTGGTTATTTTATACTTTGAATTTTTATTTAAATTTTTTAATAAAATGTTTCCTTAGTTGTTTATAATTATTTTAAAAAAACGGATTTTCATTGATTCCTGAAAATTTTAAAATGAATATTTTCAATGAAGTGAAAGTATAAAATCTAAATCAGAACGAAAAATATTTAATCTGTAAGACCCCAACCCCAGTTACCCAGAGTCGGTGATTTATTACATAACATCGGCATGATACAAGGAATCATGTCCTGAAAGACCGATCTGTTTAGTATTATTGAAAACAAGATACATATATATGTCAAAATTACAACTTGAAAAGAAATACAACACTAATTTATTCCATTAGAAACATCTAAGCCTCCTAGATTATGCCTGCACGTTACTCATAACTAACTTCTTCATATCCTAGGAAAATGAAACATAAGAAAGGGGTGAACTCAAATTCTCAGTAAGGGTAATCAATATAAAAGAAGATAACATAATCATTAGGCATGGTGAATAATTAAAAAAAAAATCCTTTACAAATATTAAACATAAGCACTTTAAGGAAGGAATATGAGCTGAGTAAAAAATGTCGTAATAAAACGTAGTCATGGGTTTTCTACTAGTCTAATAACCACATGAACAACCATTATTATTTTTACAGTGAGGGATTGTATAATGTTAGACATCTAAAACATCTTTCCAAGGCTTCAACCAAGACATATAAAAATTATCTAGGCCTCGGCCGAATTCATATATCAAATTGGGAAAGGCCTCAACCAATTCCAAGTCTAATTGTCTCATGATACCTACTGATGCACTGAGGAGCTATAGTGGGCTCCACCCATCATAAACTAAGTCCAACACATTCTTCATATGAAAAGGTTGAAACATAACATAAACATTCGTATTTAAACAAGCATTCAAAACTTCAATAGTTTAACCATAATCCACGAATGGTATAAAAATAACACATCCACTGTCAAACATATCACTAAACCTTAAATACAATATCAAATATTTGTATCCTAATAAATAAACTTCAATAAAGTGTTAAATTTATCAAAGGATGTTGACATAGATGAAATCAAAACTATTTGAGAGAAATACCTCTTTTTATTTTGAAATAATTTAACAGTCACAAAATAATAAAAGAAAACATTTATTTTGAAAATATTTTCATAATCTTGTAAGTTAATCTTGGATGATATTATAACGGAGGAAAACAGATTCACCCGCCGTATTAGTTATAAAAACATTCTTAACATAATTTTTCCGAAAAGGTCATAAAGTACCTTGTTTAAGAAAAAATGGAAATATTAATTTAAAAACATATAACTTCAATTAAGGGAATAAATGACCCTAACCCATAGTCTATTAAATATAAAAAAAATTGAAATACATTTTAATGAAAACACTGATGTGGATGATAAAAATGACCCAGTATATACTTACATAAAAACAACCTTGAATAATAAAGAGAATGTCAAATTAACCCTTAACTTGTACTTTTCCTTGGTTGAGGGTACATTAACCTCTTGTATAATAGTTAAATCATTGTTATTAAATTATACAAGAACCATATACGTAAATATGATTTCATATATGATCTAATAATATTTTAGAAGTGTTATCATTTCGGGTGTTAAATGATTTGTTTTCCATTATATGATTGGTTATGTAATCCATGTTTTTTATGAATAGGATGGATTTTATTCCAATAAAAAATGATATTATGTTCTTAAACATAACTTTTAATCATTAAATGAAACTTATTATTTAATTATTATAGTGGGGAATGAATGTCATCATGTTCGTGGAGACGGATATCCATACTTACGCACAAGCGATAATATCATTATATTGATTTAAAAATAGTATGTAATTGGATGGTATATCGTATATACAGAATCATTAACATGTTATATTTTTTATTTAAATCAGCTATAGTCATTATTATAACCATCCAAATAATGATGTGTTGGAATAACAAACTACACCACGACGTAGAGACAGTAAGTCGTACGTACGAATGTATGGTGACTTTGTCATTTATAGGATGGATAGAATAAAAAATATGGGTGTAACATATTTATAATAACATAATAGTATGTTGAAGTTACTGGATTTATTATTTTTTTATAGAAACATCAAAGAATGTGGAAGTGGAAGAATAAAATGATTTGAAAGAGGGTGGTTAAATTATTACCTCTACATCGGGTGTTTCCTTTTGACTTGATCAAAAGGGATCCTTAGGATGGATTTATTATAAAAGTAAGGACACTAAGTTCAAATGAGGGAATTTAGGAGTATATTTGGGCCTGGGTTGGAAAATACAAAATGATTTGGAGGTGTTAAATTAAGAGAAGGTGATGTTCCCTTTTATAAGAGAGGTGTGGGTCACTTTAAGAAAAGCTTGAAATATTATTTTTTAATAAAATCATTTTTGGTATTTAATGGCTCAAAAATAAATTATTTCTATTATAAGGTGGGAATGGGTAGAAAATTTCGCAACCAATAGGTTTTATATAGGTTCAGGTTATCATATTATCATTATATTTTAGATTTTACTCGTAATTAAATAGTTTGACATTTACCATGTATCTTTTTATTTTTATATTATATGGTTAATAAACATACTATTGAAAGCCAAGAGAACTTAAAGTGGATCATTATTAATAAATATAACCTTAAATACTGACTTTTTCCAATCCTTATATTTATAGGAATATTATATCATTTCATAATATAATATGTGTTTTAAAAACACAGTTTTGTCAATTTTGACAATATTTAGTATTTTGTTTTTTTAATGTCATAACAATATAATTACATCGAAAAAAAATTAATTTAATCAACCCTAACATGTCATAGTAACTTATAAAATTAATGTTATTAATTAAAAGAATACAATGAGATTTATTTGGATATTTATAATATCAATTATTTTATTCATTTATTAATATGGTAATTACTACATCATCATTGTTTTTTAAATAAAATTAATTTTTAACATCTAAAAATTATAAATAAAATATCATTTTGTTGGAAATATTATTATCTTTCTAATTAATATTTATAGCCGAATTTATCTTATGGATATCCCTATATTAAAAATGTTTTAGTTATGAGAACTTGAGTATAAGACTTTTAACTCTTCCTTAAATAAAATAATAATAAATGTCCTAATCTATTCTTTGTGGACTAAAATGATCATATTTTGTTCCCAAGGATGTTTTTCTTAGAACTAAACTTATCCAATAGAAATAGGAAAAGTGTTAGGCTAATAATAATATCATTTTTACCTTTAATTACATTGTTTACATTTATCTGTGGCAAACAAAAGTTAAAAGTTATTATTCGCCAAAAATAATTTTCATCTTATTGAACCAAATTTTACTTATTAATATCAACCGTGTCTCTCCGATTTTTGAAATTAAATTCACCGAAGTGGTAAAATTATGTTTTATGAAAATATGCAAATTCTTCTAGGAGGTGGGTAAAAGACGGTAAAAAGTTCAATAAAATTTTTATATATCTAATCTTATTATAAAATGACTCCAATTAATTAAATTTAACTAATATATCTATTATGTATCTATTTTAAAATAAAATAAATTTAAATAAAATAAATAATTATTTAAATAAAAAAGTCTGTATTAACCAATAATGTAGTGTTTAGCACTATTTATTAAAAATTGAAAGTTTTCAGAAAAATTCCAAAAATTAACCCTAAGCTAAATTCGATATTCCGAATTAAAAAATGAAGTCCATTTTGAAAAATAAAATTTATAAAATTTTAAAAAGTGGGTATTACTATTCATAATGACTAGTTTGATTGGTCGTGGTGTGTTAGAATCAAAAAGTTATGAAGAATGCAAGCTATTGAATTATTCAGAGGGAAACATATTGTGGAAGAATGGGGTGTTAAATTATTCCCTCCATCAAATAATTTCTTCCTAAAAATTTCTAGAATAATATCGCACAAAAAGATTCAGGTGGTTCTTCATAATAAGTTCCTCTATTTCTAATGTTGCCTCTTCCATCTTATGGTTTCTCCATATAACATTTACCAAATGACTTATCTGGTTTCTCAACACATGTTTTATGGTATCAAGAATCTTGAAAGGCTCTTCACAATAAGATATAACATATTTTAGTTAAATTTTCTCAGAGATTATTACATGTGTTGACACATGCATGTATTTTCTCAACAGTGATACATGGAACACATCGTGAACTTTGGTGAGATTTGGAGGCATTGCCAAATTGTAAGCTACAGCCCCAATTCGTTCTAGAATTTTGAAAGTTCTGATGTACCTGGTACTTAATTTAACCTTTATACTGAATTTTATAACTCCCTTCCATGGAGATACATTCAAGAAAACTAGATCTCTTATCTAAAATTAAAAATCCTACCTTGAAGTACCGTCATAGCTTTTCTGCCATCTTTGAGCTGATTTGATGTGGGTTTTTATAACCTTAACATTTTCCATACTTTCCTCAATAAGTCACGGCCTTTGAGTTTTCTATCACCAATATCATCCCAAAAAGTTGGTGTGCGACATATCTTTCTATATAACGCTCCATATGGTGCCATTTGAATACTTGAATGGAAGCAGTTGTTATAGGAAAATTTTACCAAATGTATATATTGGTCCCACAAACCTTGAATGTCAATTGAGCTAGATCTCAACCTGACTTCTAAGGTTTGAATAGTTAGTTCTGAATGCCCATCAGTTTGATGGTGGAAGGTAGTGCTCAAAAGAAATTCAGTATCCATGGCTATCTAAAGACATTTCCAGAATCTTGGTGTAAAATGAAGATCACGATCAGAAAAAATTGATAGGGGTACTCTATGACGTCTTACAACTTCATTAATATACAGTCTTCCTAAATGTTCAAGTGGTAAATATTCTATTATAGCAAGAAAATTTCTTGAATTGGTAAGATGATCAACAATGACCCATATTGCATCATTCCGTCTAAGAGTCTTTGGTAGCCCCATGATAATGTCTATCGTAATATCATCCCATTTCCACTCAGGTATGGGAAGAGGTTTAATGACTCCTATGTGATGTTGTCTTCCATCATTCACTTTTTTGAAAACCATTCATCTCTACACTAAATCAGAAATCTCTCTCTTCATGTTGAACCACAAAAAATTTTCTTTCAAATATATTTACCTATTAGTTTGACATGAGATTATAGAGAAATTGGAGCTATGAGCATCATCTAACAATTAACTTTTCAGATCAGTTATACCAGGAACCCAAAGTTTCATCCCAACTTTGAAAATCCTATCTTTATATATGAAGTCGATCAATCTCCCATTGTTCTCAGCTTTAATTTTCTTTTGAAACTCCTTCTCATCATCCTGAGAACTTTTTATCCTTTCTAGTAAAGACGTTTTGGAATCCATTTGATAAATAATCAATGTTTTCATTCAATGATTATTCCCATATCCATTTTTTCAAGATCCCTGAAAATAGGATCCTTTTCAACTCTCATATTTTTCAAAAATCCCTAATCCTTTCTGCTAAAATAATCATCCACCATATTTTCCTTCCCCAGGTGGCAGTGTATAATACATTCATAATCATTGAGTAGTTAATTCCATATCCTCAGCCTCATGTTGGGTTATTTTTGCGAGAAAATATACTTCAAACTCTTGTGATCAGTATTAATCTCAAATTTTTCAATATAGAGATAGTGTCTCCAATTCATCATAGAAATGATTACAGATGATAACTCAAGATCATGAGTGGGAGAGTTTCTACCATGAATTTTTGGTTGTTGTGATTCATAAACCATAACTCAATCATTCTGTATAAGGACACAACAAAGTCATTTGTTTTATGAATTACTATATCTAACAATCCCATCGTTCCCTGATGGTAGAGTCAAGATAATAGCGTTGAATAATATTCTCTTCTGTTTATCAAAAAATTATACACATTATTTATTCCAAAAAAAATTTAACCCTTTTATGTGTGAGTTTGGTAAATGGGTTTTCCTATCGGGAAAAATTCTGGATGAAACATCAATAATTACCTGCTAAACCAATAAAACTGCGTACCTTAGTTATACTTGTCAGTGATGGACATTCTTGGATTTCCTTTGTCATAGAAGGATCAACAGAGATTTTATCATTAGAGACAATATGATCAAGAAAATATATATCCTGAATCCAGAATTCCCACGTTCTAAACATCCCATATAATTCATTTATTCTAAGAGTCTTTAGGATAATGCGCAAGTGATTTTCATGATCTTTGTATATTTAGTAGTGCAACAAGATATCATCAATAAATACCAATATAATTTAATAAATATAATCCTTTAAAACGTTATTCATTATATCATTGAGAACATAGGGTGAATTAGTAAGCCCAAAAGGGATTACTGTAATCTCTTAATGCTCGTAACTGGTTCAAAATTTTGATTTTGGACTGTATTCCTTCTTCACACACTACTGATGATATCAAAATCATAGAACAATATTTGAAAAATATTGAGCTCCATGAAGATGGTTGAATAAATAATCAATGAGATTTAGGGTATACCTGTTCATTATTGTTATATCATTTAATTCTTTACAGTCAATGCACAACCTCATAGATCTATATTTCTTCTTAACAAACAGAACAGGGGATCCCCATGGAGAATCACTATGGAAAATTAATCCATTATTACTCAATTCCTATATTTATTTCTTCAGTTCCACTAATTCCACTGTGGAAATTCTATAAGGGGTCTCTGATATGAGCCTTGAACCATGAATTAAGCCAATAAAAAATTAATTTCTTGTTTTGGACGATGTCCAGGTAAGTCCTCTTGAAACACATCAACATTATCTTGAACAATAGTTACATACTCTATTTGAACATTCTTTTCTTCACACACAGTTATTTCAGTCTCTTCCTCCCAAATAGTTGAATTTAGTAGAGCTACTAGGGGCGGATCTGTATGAGAATAATATGGTGACATTTCTTCTCTAAAGATAAGGTACTCCTTATCGTCATCAAGAATTGTAACCTCTTTCTTCTTATAATAAATTTTTGCAACATGGTCTGAAATCAAATCCATTCCAATGAATATATCAAATTCAATCATGGGTATGATGATTAGATCAGTAGATAAATATATTTTATATACCTTAATGGAAATTGATTCACAAAACATTGTGGAAATGATACTTCCCTTAACAGTTTTGACTGACAACTCCCTTGTTAAATCAAATTGGAAATATCTAATTTTCATAGAAAACTAGGAAGATATTAAACAGTGCAATGATCCTAAATCAAATAAATCATTGGATAAACATGAGGAAACCATTAAATTTCCTTCCATCATGACTTTCAGAGCTTCAAACTCAGTAATATTGATCGCATAAGATTGGCCTTGATCCCTTGTCCTTTTATGAGTTATGTTTCCCTGAAAATTAGGACATTCATTTCCATAATGTCCCAAATCCCTGCAATTGTAGAATTGAACATTGGTAGCTTCATTTTCCCCCTTATAATCACTAGTAAGATATAATTTCTATCCACATTTGTTGGATACAGCTTTTCCTTTTAGACAGGCACCAGGGTGCTTCCTTCTTAAATTATCAAAGGGTGAAAATTAAACTCTTCCCTTCTTCCCCATTTCCTTATTTCCATTCATAGAGTGTTTAGTAGATCTATTATTCTCTTGGTTTTCTTTAAATTCATAAGACATAGAGATTTACTTTTCTATCTTGATATCACATGAGAAAATATATTCATACGATGAGAAGAATTGTGAGAGTAATGGTCAACGAAGAAATGGTTTTAACCCATCAATGAGATGCTCAATCTTACCTATTGGGTTACATATATAATATGTCGCATTCCTTGCTAACATTGTAAGGTTACCTTCATAATTTGCAATATTCTCATCCTCTTTTTGACTCAAACTCATAAATTGCCTTTCCATATCTGTTTTATGGTCACGGTGAAAGTATTTTTCTATGAAAATATCATTAAACTTATTTTATTCCATACTTCATACTTCAATATACTCCATGATGTTATGAATTAATGATCATCATTGATCTGAATCTCTAGTGAGGCGATAAACTACCATGACAACTTTTTCCCTTTTGCTACTCCCCAAAGCGTGAAATATTTTCTCTAAGGAACTTATCCATTGTACAGAAAAAAATGGATTAATAGACCCATTAAATGTTCGTGGGTTTTTACCTCATGATGTGGTCTAACATTGACCCTCCGTGTTGTGGATAAGGGTGATCCATACGGGTTAGTTTATTATTCATAAGCTATGTGAGTTGTCCTAGTATTGTGATAAGTTTATCATCACCATTTGCATCACCAGCTCCGCTATAATTATCATGAACAGGAGGGAAATCCATACGTGGATTACATGTGTGGATAATGTTTTCATTCGTTCAACTAGGATCCATTTCTAAACAATTCCATACACTAGATTTTCTTATGAGTCACAATACATAATTCCAAACATATAAAACACTTAACATAAATTGAGAATTCTCTAGATATAAACCATAATCATAAAAATGTTTTCTTTGAGAAGGGATATACTAATAAATCCTTTACAATGGTTTGTAAGGAAAACGTGAATTATCCTATGCATATCCCCTGAGAGTGTCGTAACTAAGAGTGTAGCAATGCTCGTTGTCATGTACTAGGATTCCCCGAGTCAAGCCTAAAACTCCTTGTTGGATTTTTTACTCCTATATAAATATATACTAGATCCACCTCTACCTGCTCGTATCTGGATAGTGATGTATTTCTTGGAAAACTCAAAAAAAATCTACATTACCAAAATTCTAGGATGTTCTTATATATAAATCCACAAAGTCTTTGTTAGGGTAATGTGATCTAATAAGAGTTTCTCTAAATCTAGTTTCCAATGTTTGTACTAAACATCTTATAATAACAACTATCATGCCCTGACCCCATTTACCCAGATTTAGTGCTTTATTACATAACATTATCATGATACAAGGAATAATGTCCCGAATGACTGATCGTTTTAGTATTATTGCAAACAATATACATACATATGTTTAACATCAAAAATTGAAAAAAAAAATACAACACTAATTTATTCCATTAGAAACATCCATGTCTCCTTGATTATGCCAACAAATAACTCATAACAAACTTCTTCAAATTCTAGGAAAATGAAAAATAAGGAAGGGGTGAGCTCAAATTCTCAATAAGGGTAAGCAATATATCATAAGATTACATAAAAATTAGACATGGTGAATACTTAAAAACACATGGATTTAAAAATAATAAACACGAAAAATTTAAGGCATGAATATGAGATGAGTAAATAATGCCATAATAAAACATGGACATAGGTATTCTACTGGTCAAATAACACATGAACCATCATTATTATTTTCATAATGTGGGAATGTATAATGTCGGATATTCTGAAACATCTTGTTAATGTCTCAACCAAGATGTCTAAAATGATCTTGGACTCAGAAAAAACCATATATAAAATTGGTAAAGGCCTCAGTCAATTCAACATTTAATAGTCTCATGAGACCTATCGATTCACCAAGGAGCTATAGCGGGCTCCACTAGTCGCATATTATTTCCAATACATTACTCATATAAAAAGTTTGAAACAAAACATAAATATTCATTTTAAAACTAGCATATGAAATGTCAATAATTTAAACATAAAACATGAATAGTATAAAAATAACACATCCACAGTCAAACATATCATAAAACATTAAATACAAAATGGAATATTTTTATCATAATAAATCAACATCAAACAAGTGTAATATTTATCAAATAATGTTGACATAGATGAAATCAATACTATTTGGGAGAAATATCAATTTTTATATTGAAATCATTTAAGAGTAAAAATATTATAAAATGAAACATTTATTTTTAAAAATTCTTATAGTATTTTAAGGGAAATTCTAATGATGTTCTAATTGTTAAAAATAGTCGCACCAGCCGTATAAGATAAAAACACATTCTTACATTAATTTTCTCGAAAAGTTCACAAAGTACCTTGTTTGGAAAACGACAGAAAGATTACATTAAAAACATGTATGGTCAAATAAGGGTATAAATTACTTTAACTAATGGTCTAGTAAATAGAAACAAAATTGGAATTTTTTTTAAAAAGAACATGGATTTCATGATAAAAAGGTCCCATTAAATACTTTGGTAAAAACAACCTTGGATAATAATGAGATTGTGAAATGA
This sequence comes from Viscum album, assembly GCA_963277665.1. Classification (NCBI taxonomy): domain Eukaryota; kingdom Viridiplantae; phylum Streptophyta; class Magnoliopsida; order Santalales; family Viscaceae; genus Viscum; species Viscum album. Next base: position 1,306,422,855 of record OY728128.1, read on the forward strand.
ACTCTTACCTTGTACTTTTCCTTGGTGGATGGTACATTAAACTCATGTATAATAGTTTTAAAATTTTTATTAAATTATACATGAAACATATTCATAAATATGATTTTGTATATGATTTTCTAATATTGCTTTGCTAATAATATTTTAGTAGTATCATCATTTCGGGTGTTAACAGATTCTTTTTCATTTATATGATTGGTTATGTAAGACATGTTTTTTATGAATAAGAATTATTTTATTCATATAAATTATTATATTATGTTCATAAACATTATTTTGAATCATAAAATGAAAATTATTCTTGAATTATGATGATGGGTATTGAATCTCATCGTGTTCGGGGAGACGGTAATCTGTATGTACGCACAAGCGACTATATCATTATATTAATGGAGAAATTGTATGTAATTGGATGGTAAATAATATATACAGAATAATTAACTTTTTATATTTATTATTTACATCATTTATACTCATTATTATACCCATCCAAATAATAAAGTGTTTGAATAACGAACTACACTACGACGTGGAGACGGTAAGCCATATGTACGCATGTATGGTGACTTAGTCATCTATAGGATGGATAGAATATCGAATATGGTTGTAAAATATTTATAATAACATCACAGTTTGTAGAACGTAATATATTTATTATTTTGGTATGGAAACAACAAAGAAAGATGAAGTGTAAGAAGAAAAGGACTTGAAAGAGGGTGGTGAAATTATTACCTGTACTTCGGGTGTTTCCTTTTGATTTGATCAAAACGGCTCATTGGATGGCTTTTTGATCAATGTAAGGCCTCTAGGATTAAGTGAGGTATGTTGGGAGGATATTTGGGCAGGGGTTGGAAGATCTGAAAGGATTTGGAGGTGTGAAATTAGGAGAAGCGGAAGTTCCCTTTTATAAGAGAGTTGAGGGTCACTTTAGGAAAGGTTTGAAGTATTATTTTTTAATAAAATCCATATTGGTTTGTAATGGCTCTAAAATGAATTATTTCTAGGATATGGTGGGTATGGGTCGAAAAACACTCATAAAATAGGTTTTAGATAGGTTTAGGTCATCATATAATCCTTATCATTAGGTTTTAATTCATAGTTAAATAGTTTGACATTTACCATGTCTCTATATATTTTTATACAAAATGGTAAATAAAATTACTATAACAAGCCAATCAAACCCGAAGTGTTTCAATATAAATATTTATAATATTTTTTATTTCATCTTGCCGAAACCTATATTTTGAGGAATATTATTTCATTTAATAATATAATATTTGTTCTAAAAGCCCATTTATGTCAATTCTGACACTATTTAGTATTTTGTTTTTGATAAAGCCATTACAGCATGATTACTTCAAAAAAAATTATTTGATCAACTATAACATGTCATATTAACATATGAAATTAATGGAATTCATTAGATGTCTCAAATTTTATTTATTTGGATATTTATAATTTCAATTATTTTGATCATTCATTAATAAGGTAATTACTGCATCATCATTGTGACATAAATATATTTATTTATTTAAAAATCTAAAAATTAAAAATAAAATATCATTATGTATGAAATATTTTTTTTCTTCTCATGAATATTTATAGTCGAATTTATATTGTGGATGGCCATATATTAAAAATGTTTTATTTATGAAAACATGAGTTTAACACTTTTCACCCTTCTTCAAATTCAAAAATAATTAATGGCCTAATCTAATCCAAGTGGACCAAAAAATCATATTTTATTCCTAAGGATGTTTTTTGTTGAAATAAACTTATCCAATAAAATTAGGACATGTGTGATGGTAATAATAATATCATTTTTACCTTTAATTACCCTATTTACTTTTAATTGCGGCAAATAAAAGTTAAAAGTGACTATTTACCAAAAAATTATTTTCATCATATTGAACCACAATTTTCTTACTGATATCAACCGTGCCTCCCATATTTTTGAAATTCAATCCATAGAAGTGGTAAAATTATGTGTTATGAAAATTTAAAAATGCTCCTTGGAGATGGATAAAAGACGGAAAAATGTTAAATAATATTTTTATACATCTAAATTTATTATAAAACGACTCCAATGAATTAAATATAACTTGTATAGGTATTATGAATTTATTTTGACGTAAAATTAATTTAAAGAAAATAAATAATTATTAAATAAAAAGTTGGTTTGAACCAATAACATAGTGTTTTTAATTATTATCAAAAATTGAATTTTTTCAGAAAAATAACAAAAACTCACCCTAAGCTAATTTTGATATTCAAAATTCAAAAATGAAGTCCATTTTGAAAAATAATATTTATAAAATTTCAAAAAAGTGGGAATTACTATTCTTAACGGCTAGTTTGATTGGTCATGGTGTGTTTGAATCTCGAAGTTGCGTACAATGCATGATATTGCATTATTCAAAGGGAAACATACTGTGAAAGCTTGGGGTGTTGCAGAATCAAATAAAAATAATAAACTTATATATTTATCATTCACCTAGTAAAATAGTGAAAATAATCATTTTATTAATCATTTGATCTAGTGAGAATAAAATATAGTCAAATATCAAAACATCAGCATTGGGAGTTTTAGTGGAAATAAACAAATCATCTATATCATGTTGATTGTCCTTACTTCAAGATCATTCATTATGTTGTGGTCTCACTGTATAACTCCTTGAATATTTATTTTTCCTAGATTTATTTTCCTCAATAGTTTTCAAATTATGTCATTAATATATACTAAAATTCAATTCACATCATTTGGGGACACCTCATCAATAATTATTCCAAGTGGAAATATATTTTACTGACATTCATATTCCTTCTAATAAAAAAATGTTTAGTAATAATTCCAGTTAAACAAATTAATTCGAAAATGTGAATCTATCTCAACATGAATCTGGAAATACTATGTTTCTTTATTCATATTTCTCCAGCTTCATTATATTATTTAAAAACATGGAGACAAAACTTCCTAATATATATTTTCTCTTTCAGTACAAAATTAAAACTCATTTCAAGCATTGAATTTATTAGAATGGTTATTCAACACAAATTGACAAACCACTATATAAAGAATTTTGGCTAACACATAATAATCATTCATATAGTTCAATATTTACCATGTTATCATCTAAAAACAATGCTCGATAATTTTAGAAAATTAGACACCTCATTAAAGATTCATAAGTGAGACACCGTAATAAAATGTTGTGGAATATTCCCTCAACCACTATATATATAACATTTTTAGGAATGTTAGAAAATACCCATAATGGAAATACATTAATACACACATATGTATTAGTGGGTAACCATGAGGCCATTAAACCTTTAACAGAATACCTAAATACAAAAATATACTATCATTTTAAATATTCATGATGTTAACTGAATTATCATTCAACCTAAAAACAACTTCCGTATATATTAATGGATTATCTAGGATTATCATCATTCAAATTGAGTTCATGAAATGAAATATTTCTTCTTCGTGAACTATTTTATCTTCATAAAACCACTTGGACTAGTAGGAAATACGAACTTGAGCAGGTCCATGTTTCTCTTCACAAATCTGAACACCTGGATAACCTCAATCGACCATTATCAAAAGATATCATATATTAAAATTCATCATAATGAATACATTGGATTAATGATTATCTTATTTATTTAAGATCATTATCTTAAAAAATTATGTAGGTTTGAGTATGATAGATTATTTTAAATTCTTAGCAAGACACTTATTTGTTGATCAAGCCCATGAAGAGCTCAGTTGTGGTCCATTGGCATCAAAATATCATCTTTTTTGTTATTCTTCATTAGTCGATCGAAAATTCATATAATTATCAATGTATTCATTGATAAAGGACATATAGTTTGGAATTTCATCACTAGGTTTTATTGAGTCATCACATTCATTGACTAGTTGGTAAAAATGCTTCATCGGTAAGAGATCAATGGCATGGTCTGTCTATTTTTCTTATAAATTGACATAACATGGTATTTTTCCTTAAATTTATTGAATTGAAAACATATAAACCACAATACTCATATTTATATGAAACTAAATTTCTGAAATCATACATGGTATCATCATTTCATTGCTTCTCCACATAATTATTTTTATGTGGTTTGGCTACAATCTTCTCCGGATAAAAAATACCATATTCTAGATGCATTTGAAGCCAAACATGTGTTCTATTATGACTTATATATCTATTATATTAGGTGTATAGTTTCAGTATAGCTATCTATTTAAATATAAACCATAATATTATATTATATCCTTATGTAATTGAACTAAAATATTGAAAAAACATATTTAATGAAATTTAATAATAATTTATAAAAATTAATAATTAAAAAATTAAATTCCATCAATTAATATGAGAGATTAATAAATATGGAAATTTAATATATTATATTAAAAAAACTTTAAATGTTTCTTTAAGATATGAAAATAAAAAAATAACATTCAACTATTTATCATAAAAAACACATTTTCACACAAATATTGAATTATCCACAATTTTAATTTAATATTATAGAAATATAATAAATTTGAAATTAAGGAAAATTGAAATCCAAAAATTAAATTATATTATTGAAAATATTGTGTAAAATATATATTTCAAATCATGGTCACATCAGAACATAATCATGATATATATCAATAACCTAAGATAATCAAAGCTAATAATTCATAGAATATAAATCATGGGTTGTGGAATAATTATTACATCATTAATAGTGATTAAAAGGGGTATTAAATCATTAGTCAATAATATATGATCAATACATTACCATGAGTAATAACATAATTATATGGCACAAATAGAGTGATAGAACATATATTAATATTAATCACTAATTCAATCATCTCAAAATGTTATATGACTACAACATTCCAATAACGTAGTAGGATTGGGAAAACCACATTTTCAACTTTCGGGTATCAGATAACCATATGTGTACCCTTGGAATTTGGATAAACTCAAGTGTACTATCATGACCCCCTCCCATCAAAGATGCCTCAGTCAGGGGAGAGAGATAATGACCCCCGAGTTCTTCCTTCAGTAGTCCCCGGGTTGGAAAATACTATTGAGGGTATAAAAATATAATATATAGAAGGAATTACCCTATATAATATAAATATGATCGGCAGATAAGATGAATCATCCACAAAAAAACTCCATTACCTAATATAAAAATAATCCCAAACTATCCTACATTGCATGTAAAAATATTAAAGATATGAAAAATGACTCTGATGTGAATGACCAAAAGAAAATATAAGGCATCGACATGATAGCTCTCTGAGGTTGAAGATATTAATATCCAACATAGTCTATATGAACATCATGGAAACCTGAAAATAGTTTTATATAAATAGTGTAAGAATACAGGTATACTCAGTAAGAAACCCAATGAATCTATTGCTCGAGTGAATGAATCATAAAAATACACCCGTGAGGAAATAGAATAACCAAATATCACTAATATGGTATAATAACCATCCCACCCCCAATATGGCACACTAACAAAATATTGAAATACAAGTAATATAATATAATAAGAATCACATTTATAAGGTTACCATGCACAAAAATTCCCACGGGTATGTCTCTCTCAGACCCATCTTCATTAATCCTTCCACTCCCATATCTTTCGTATACCACACCTACCCGCAAGGACGGTCACAACACACAACTCTCGAAGACACCAGGGCTCACCTCCCAACAAGAATGACCACAACATGTATCGCTCAAAACAACTTGTTCCCATACAAAACCACCTCCAAAACTAGATTAGTATGATATCTTGTAAATGTAGTTCATCCTCATTGTTACCTCCTCCTACCATGAATGACCCCCACCAGATGTTTCTCCACAAGAACGGGCATATCACAGCCCACCCAAAAACACTTCACACTGCCCCACAAGAACAGTCACATCTTTGCCAAAAAAAACCCACACTGTCAAAACCCCCATATAATGAAATAAAAGACCTATTATCATCAAAACATGTGAAATTCCTACCTCACTTGGAAGAGAAAAATGGAAAGAGAGGGTGACAATCAATCTTTACACCATAATGGATGTCAGGACCCCCCCCCCCATGTGACTATATGGATGTCGGCACGTAGTGATCAATGTGGGTGGGGTTCTTATAAAAATAAAAAGAATATTAATGTATATATATAATATAAAAAAATCATAACAAAACTATGGATTAAAAAACAACCCAAACAATTCACAACATTTTAAGTGTTTCAACCACTTCAAGATGAATAACACCACACAACATGCCACAAGCCACCTTCACATTTCCAACCAATTTCATTTAATCAAATAATTATTTTTATTATTTAGAATCAACCACATTTAGTCAAAAATATCACCATTTAATTAATAATTATCCATTTTCACCCCATTAACCAAACCAACCAATCTCATTTCTATCATTATTAATCTTTTTTTCATCATTACTTGGTAATATATTACAAAGTAACCACCACCTAGTCACCCCAAAAGTATGCCAAAAAAACCTCACCATTCCAATATCATGGCCCAAAAACCACCTCATCGCCCAAAAATCGTAGCCAAAATACCACCTCACAACCCCAAATGAACGGCCCATAAAACACACTTTCACCCCGAATGTATCGCCCACATCCCAACACATCAAGATAATTTTAATTATTTTCAATGGGTTCTTTAGAACATTTCTCTCTAATTTGATGGTGTTATCATAGAAGCCATAATCCTAGGGAAATAATATCATTTTGAAATTATCATTGGTTAAAAAATATTCATTTTAAGGTGATATCACAATAATCAAAATATGTGTAAAAATCACATTACATCATACAACACAAACAAATCCACTAATGGCCGAAATTTTTAGTGGGGGCACAAGCCCATTAAATCCACAATATCACAAATAATATCAAAGCTATAAATGTTTGTGAATCCAAACTTATTTTCCACTTTCAATTTAAATTAACCAATTCATTATCTTCAATTGAACCAACACAACCATAACCCATATATAATCCAAGAAACTCCTCTTACATGATACACAATAAAGGTAAATGATATATTTCCTACCTTAAGGAATTTTTATAGACTCATTGTACACTACAGGGCGATAAAGTGAAACCCAAAACCACAACTATATCACAAGAAACTATGTATCAACCTAAAATGCACCCAAAGATGACCTTAATGCATCACAATCACACAGCCCAAACTATACTCACAACTATAGAAAAACTCCGTTGAAGAATGGAAGGAAACCAATCAAAAAGAATGAAGGGATTACCACGTATTTCTAAAAGACAACCACTGGACCATATAGATCAATGTGGTACGAAATGGGATTGAATAAATCTTCAGGGTGCCTAGGGTTTGCCCAAATTTATAGGAAGAAGAATCCATAGCTGAATGAATAAAAATTCTGTAGGAAAATAACTCTTAAAACTACATTGTATCCCATATTCACATGACTTGTAATTCCCTTTCATGTCGTTTATTCCTCAATGTATGGTTTCACTGATAAAAAAAATAAACTTTTTGTTTTTTAACCCCGAATATCTATACTTCCTGAACATGCCCTAGAAAATCTGTTGAACAAACATCAAAATTTAATAAAAAAATATGCAATGATTATTTTTTTGGTATCCTTACTGCACCTCTAGCTACCACTAAAAACTCTCAGAACCTCAACCGAACAACTCTCATGCTCAGAAATGAAAAAATAATGGTTTATGAGGGGAAAATGTTAAATCATACACCTATAAAATGATTCTGTCCATCAATAATCCTTATCCAATCCCTTATGGAAAGGTTTTATAATATCCACAACGTGAGATACATCTCAAGGATCCCATTGAACATCAAATCCTACAACCCTCCAAGAACACCAACCCAAATGACTTCAAAAAGCAATAAAATGCCACCTCACCAAAACTATAAGCCTCCGCATCACACACAACTAAACTTCTTCTAAAACACATCAAATCCTTATTAACATCCAAAATTCCCAAACCAATAACTACTACAACCATCAAACTGCCCCATCCTAATCACACAAAACAAGGAATTATATCCTCCTTCTAAAGAGTTTATCATCATTGGGTGGCACTAAATCGATTTCACAGGTTTAATTTAATCACATTTAAGGTTTCCTTATTTTGGATATGGCCCTACCCTATTAATATGTTAGGAATGATACACACAAGTCACATCACAGACATCACAAACCAAAGAAAATTGATCATCAGATAAAATAACAATATGTCAAACATAAAATCTCAAAGAAACGCATATCAAAGAAAAATGTAAATAAACTCCAGGAGCTAGGAATGCATATATGTCTCTCTCACTCTCTCTCTATCTCTCCCAATCATGCTCCTACAATACACCATTCCTCCAAAATACAAACACCAATGAAATTGTAAATCAATTCAGCACCTTTAATGTTTGATCCTAGATCTCTACTTGCCCCTCCAAAAACATTTTTTCATTATATATACCCATCTCCCCCTAGTAATTGACTTCAGAGTCATCGTAAAGATATCTTTTAAGCTGAGAGATTATAAATATATTATGGATACTCTCTAACCAGTGTGTAAACTCAAATGAATATGCCACCATGCTAAATCTTTCCAACCCTTCAACGGGATAAAAACCATGGGAGAAAGCATACTCCCTATACCAAAACTCATTTTTCCATGTCAAGGGGAAACATTCAAGAACATATGATCCACAACCTCAAAATCCAAGGGTCTCCATGTATGATTTTAATAATACATTTACAGTCATTCACTACGTTCATCCTCTCGTGAACAAGCTAAAATTTCTATATCATGCTCTACACCACATCGTGACAAATAACAACTGACTCAGTAACCTCCATCCAACATAATGGTGATCGACATGGTCTCCTGTATAAAGAGTCAGAGGGAGCCATGGAAATGAAAGATTGGATGAATTTTTTTATAAGAAAACACTACCAAAGAAAGGTTTTATACCCAATTACCACCATATTCAAAAAACTATTCTCGTAACATTTCCTCCAACATTTGAATATTTTTTTCCATCGGTCCATCTATCTGAAGGTAGAGAGCAGTGTTGAGGTGTAACAATGTTCTAAAAGAATGATATAATTCCATCTATTCTCATTAGGTAGAATGTTCATATCAATTTAATACAATAGATCATAGAACAATATAAAACTACACCACCTCACAAATATACCTCTTATCCAAGGCATCCATGGTGGCCAACTCCTTGATTACTATGAATTTGGCTGATTTCGTCAACCCATCCATGACCACATTGGAAGTTCCACACCCTACCTGAAATCTAGGTAAACCTATGACGAAATCCATTGAGATTTCATCCCATTTCTAGTTGATTACATCCAGGGGGATACAAAAAACCACCCATAAAATGATTCATGGCATTTACCTGCAGGAATGCCAAATGCTTTTCTACAAACTGGGCCACTAGAAATTTCATCCCCGGCCACCAAAAATGCATCCTTAATCCACGGTACATCTTGGATACTCATGGGTGTACCTATAAAGTTGAGTTTTAAACTCACATAGGACACCCCCACTCATTTATACATTAACAAAAAAAACCTCCCATGAAACAACATTTCATTCGGACCATCCCTTCGTAGAATCACCATAGAAAAAATAGTACAAAATCTATTCCTTTGAGCTTCCAAACATAGAATACTCCATCTAATTCCCCTGATAACACTAAACCATCATCTAAAAAAACAACCTCTACCACCATCTTCCCTTTCATCTAAGTTCAAGGCATCCAATTCCTCTATTTTTCCCTGGGAATCGCAATATTCACAAACAATAACCTTACACGAATTCATTCTCAAGGAATTGGATACTGTATTCTGTCTTCCCTATGTGTTGAATATCTCAAAATCATAATCCAGAAGAAAATTCACCCAACTCGCTACCCTATATTCAAATAATGATTGGAAAAGATATACATCAAAATATTTTGATATATAAAGACCAAAAAGTTCTCACCAATGGGTTAATTCAACCAAAACATTATAGAAAAAACAACCATGGATGGATTCAATTCATAGGTGTCATAGTAACACTCATGGGTATGTAACATTATAGAACCATAATTTTGACAACCCAAATTTTTATTACACATTTAAAAATGATTTATTACATAAACCCTTGACTTGGTATAATATAGACGATCGAGTGGTCTATTGCCTTTTGGTCTTAGGAACATTTAATAATGAAATAAAATGTGAAACACAACATCTTTATTGAAAAAATCATTTTCATGACCACTAAATTCCCTTGTACTTAGCATTGAGTGTGATAACATGAGTATATGCATAAGAAAAGGGTGATCTATAAATCCCAAAAAATATGTAAACAAGGAATAAAATAAAAAATAATATACATGTTATGAAGTGGTCATATGAATGGAGAATAAATGAAACATGTACATTATGGCACGATATAGCATGGTTATGAAAACATGGAAATGTGGCCACAACACATAACATAGTATTATCTTGAGAAAAATCTCATTTCACATGGAGCATGATTAAACCCTTATTGAGATTGAATATTCATGAGTAAACCATCATTTCACTTGATGTATCATGATACCAGTCTTTACACAATGTATTGGAGCGCTATTAGGGCACAGCCTTCTTATTCATTTCATTTTATGGATAAGTGTGCCACATGGATCATACAATAAGGAATCATTAAACATCATCATTTATTAAACAATAAAATAATATTGAATGAATACATGGAAATATATAATCAATAAGTAAATGTGAATAACGGTTAATACCCTTGATAGGGAATTGGGCATGGTATTCACTACACAATGACTTTGGCTTGGAAAATCGTGGTGCAATTTCAGTAGCACAATGGCATTACATATGAGTTCATAAAAATGGTTTATGAGAGTGAAATTGGTATGTCATAATATTTAAATTAAATGGAAAGTTAGGGGGTCATATATATAAATTTCCTATCTTATGTATTGGAATTTACATTCATAATAAATATGATGTTCTTTAATGTAAATGAGGGTAGATAAATTCCTTACAGAATTTCTCCATGGTAATGGATGTACATTGGGAGGAATTAATGAGATATAAAGGGGTATATCATCATTTAAACATAAATTAGGAATTATGGGGGACGTGTGAAATCACACCTCAACATTTTTAATTGAAAATAAATGGCATAACAACATAATGAATTTGGAAAAAAAAATGAGAAAAGTGGAAATCCCTTACTTGGATGTGTGACCCCAAAGGCTTGGAAGGGGCTTGAGAGAGGCTTCTTGGAATCATGGAGAACCATTGGAGGATTCTAAAGAGATATTGTTAGAGTTTGGTTGACCTAAAAGGGATTTGGATAAAGAGAATGTGGGATAATTGGTGGGATTATATAGGACCAGAGAGGTAATGCTTAATTATTTTGGTTTTTGACCCTATACATTAAAATATTCCAAACCCAAATCCATGCCCTGGTTTTTACCATGGATTTTTCCAATAGGAATTGGATAGCAATATTATATTATTCTAATGGCCAAATGTTTTAAAATATTAAGCTACCTTATGTGAAGGTGAGGCACACACTCAAGGAAAACAATTTAAAAAGATAAAAAAACTTTATAGGTCTTGGAGGGTCCACTAAAGCTTTGTAAAATCAATAAAACAAATATAAAATGACATTATTTTAATTTTAAAACATATATTGTCCCAAAATCACACATATGTAATTTTATTACATAAATATTGGTTCACTATGATATCATAAAACACAATATGTAATTAAACAAAATTTATTTTTTTACCCAATAAATTAAAATGTCTCAGAAATTTATGTAAAATTCACCATTGGAAAATTTTGATGCCCTCATACAAAAAATAATATTCATTTTATCTACATAATTTTCTAAATATGTGAATTTTTACTTTTAAAATAAAAACCGAAATTTATCGAAAATTCATAAGTTTTGAAAAAAACGGCTTTCAAACCTTATTAAAAATTAGAAGTGTATTCCAAAAAATTATATGATCATTTAGATTTAATAAAACTTTATTTGTCCATATTATTTCAATAAACTATTTTTTAATTAAAAATCCATTAATTCATCAAACTAGATTTCATAATTGAATATTAACTTAAATTTTAATTTGTTCTTTAAAAACTATTTACAACATTACAATAATTAAAATGAATGTATATTATTTATTATATAAAAAAGTAATACACATAATAATTGTGATAAGGCCTTGTTACATAACCCCTTATAACACCTGTATAGGACCAAAGGGTAAGGTGTGTGATAGTGACAAACTCTTGTGGTGCCTCGGATAACATCGCTCGGGTGGTAATCTCTATAAACATCCACTTCTCCCATAGGACGTTATGTTCGAGTTTAAAGTGTTGAAACTCGGCTTGGGCTTGGTAAAGAGTAAATCCCAATGATGCCACCACATTTCTGAGCTCCGAAAAATGGGCTCCGTTTAGGGAAAGTCTACTAAATGAGGCCATCACTTCATTTTTTTGAGTAAAATGGATTTGTTAAAGAACTATATTAATACTAATCAAGTAATCACTGTTCAAATACTATATTAGCAACGATAACAATTATTAATAGTATTTTGAAATCCAAAACATAAAACCAAGGAAGTCCGTATTTTATATAACCATTTTACATAATGATACATTTAATTGGATCAAGAGGAATTTTCCCTAACTATTGTTTGGGTTGTTACAATAATATATCACTATATGTTGTCGCATCAGAATGCATCCCAAGACTAGATGGGAAGAGTCAAAAAACCCCTCAAACATCCAACCCTTCTTAGGAATCCAAATCACTAGATCACTAACCAACTTCCCCTTCATTTAACCAAATTCTACCTAGGAGTGATCACTCTACACAAATGCCTAGTCCTTCCTAGTCAAGGATGTCAATGAGGCTATGCCTCAAGAGAAATTAGGCACAACACTCTGATAATATACTGACAGGCCAAGGAAACATTGAACCTCTACCACAATCTACTATGTTTCCCATGAAACAACTTCTTAGTACATTGATGGGTCTACTGAAAAACCTTGCTGAGAAACCACATTCATAAGGAAATTTACATCTTTTGTCCAAAAAATTTCACTTGGACAACATTACATAGATTTGATGGCATTGAATAACCCACAAGATAGATCTGATATACTCAACATGCTCCTCATCTGTCATTGATTAGATCAATATATCATCAATGAATATGATAAAAAACTAATCTTGGAATCCATGGTACATAGAGTTCATAATACCCATTAATATAGCTTGATAATTAATAAAATTGAACTACATGCATCTAATCTCAAAGTGTGCATACCAGCATCTATGGGAAGTAATCAAGATATCACCCCCTACACACTCAACCGATGATATTCAGACCATAGATTTATCTAAGAAAACCAAAAAATCACTATAAACTATTCATAAAGATTATCTATCATCAAAAGAGGGTAACAATTTTTTACCATTATCGGATTAACCATCAAGAAGTCTATGCACTGACACAAACTATTGTCCACATTCTTTGCAAAAATAGGTAGAACACCCTGCCCCCCAGACAAAACACTGGTCTAGATATAACCCTTATGAATCATGTCATCTATCAGAATACTAATCTCACACAACCCACAAGGTTATATTAGGTAAGGATCCATAAAAATTTGGAGAATCATTGGTCTACAAGTCTTTCCTGAACTCAACATCATATAAAGGGGGTAGCATCACAAAATACCGGAAAAAAACATCCAGGAAGTCCTCAATGACCCTTAGAACCTCTATCATCCTTGTATTCACTAATTCTACTACTAACTCAGCTACCAATGAATGAAGGGGCTCTTCATGCATACTACACACCTAACAACCCCACTCTCCAATGAAACCCACGTGATTTCTATCCAAATAAGAAAACATGACACTTTATCATATGTATTCAATGAAAGAACATATAGAATAAAATCGTTAAATTTTGGGGATATTATTGTATTGATGTAAATGTAAGAAGAAAATATCCCAACATAAATAATGGGGCCCCATCATCAGTCTAAATCCTGGGCGCATAACAAAAATGCCAGTTGGCCTTCGACTATCATAGATTAGATGTGGGGAACAATAATCATCTAAATTTATAGAATCATTTCATCAGTATAAGTGGGTGAAAAAAGGATTCTGAAGATCCTGTATAAAACAGAGAACAAACAATGGTACTAAATAAACTGTGATTTCTTATGATTATCTATAGACCGTATGAAACTACTACCTTTATTGCATGTAACTAACCATGCCCAACTCTTCTACCTATACATTGAAATCAATATTCCTCACTATGATTTGGTCACAATCCTGGAATGATAATAACATCGTATGATTTCCCTCTACCTCCTCCATCTCCCATAAATAGAGAAAAAGCCTTATACCCCTACTGCTGAAATGATCACATGAGAAACTAATGTTGGGGCTTGAATTGAATGTGTCCACCTTCACTATGATGAGATCAGTGAACCCTTGGGAACTATTTATGGATATGGAAATAAACCCCACAACCTATATAAACTAGAAAAAACCTCCCAAAAAAGCATGAAAAATAGTGGCCCTATAAGGTAGGAAATGAAGCTATTGAGTACGGTTAACTTATAGTCAAACCCTCATTGTTAATGTTTCCTATGAAATTACACTAAAACTCTTTTAATTTAGGATATATATATATATATATAGGTACCTATTTTAAGTAAAACCTCCCCATGAGTGAATCTTCTAGATAACCTCCTCCTTCTTTGGAACCCCCAAATACTTCGGATATGTAATGGGAGTGACTGCATACTAAATATATTGATAAAGTTTCTCACCAAGACATCCCACCTGATATTCCTTATTTGGAAAAATAATTGGGAAATAAAAATGATTTGTAAACTTGATTCCCAGCTACTGCACTGACATGTCCCCTGCTAAAGAGAAAAATGCTTCTGCCTCTCTATTGACTTCATCGATAATGAAAAGTTCTCTGTTAGGAAATCCTTCTAGAATTCGACCCACAAAAGTTTTTCCTCCTTCTTCTCCCCTAGATATATTGTCCATCATTGATTCAGATCACCCCACATCTGACTAACTTCCAAAGATACCTAGTACTCTTTCATGGCTCAGTTCAAACTAAAAGCGATATCGATCTCTTCTAACTAGATCACTATCTCCACTTACGAAACATTACCCTAGTACTTCCACAATTCTTTCTAATGTAAATAATGCAATTCACTCTCTCAAGACTCACCCTATACTTTATGATCTACCATGTGGTAATCAACCAGTTCAGCTTGTTGATCCTTAACTACCTGAACCACATGGGATAATGAATAGGATACATAGAAGTAAGGAAAACAAAGAACTTCCAATACCCGTTAGTATGAAATTTTTATTTACATTCATTTTAATTCACATTATTTATTTTATCCTTCAAAAACTAAACTAATTCGATAATAATAAACATCATTATTATGTATATACATCTCTTAGTTCTCTACCCTATAAGCGGTTCCATCTTACATGGTCATTTGATAAGCTCAGATTTCATGCACCAGATCACGAGGGCCCCAAAATTACTATGTTCTAACTGGTCTCCCTATCCTATGTCACACACCAAGGACAACTGTAACATTTTCAATAATGACCAATGAAATCCTCACTATGAATAAATCCAAAAAAATTACAATCTCTTAACAACTACTTTTATACTAATTTATCGTAACCCACTCCCATCAAATATGTCACAATCCTGGGAGAGTGAAAATGACCCTCGACTCCAGCCTCTTGTGGGCCCTAGGATGGTGAATTTCACCGAGGGTAAATAAAGTAACATTTTGTGAGCCATTATCTTCTATAATATAAATAGTAATGGAAGATAAGATGAATCATCCACAAAAACATCCACAAAATAATATAATACCCAAAAAATCCAATAGAGAATGCATAAATAAAACATTTAGAATAAATCTTTCCAATATGAATATACAATAGAAAAGCTAATGCAGTGACATGACATCAATCCATGGTCTGAGCTAATAATGTCTTACATGGTCCATGATAAACTCCTTGAAGCCTGAAAATTGATTTATATTCATAGAGTGAGAATACAAATATACTCAGTAAGAAAACCAAATTGGAACATGCATATCTGAAAGAAGAATATTAATCTACCCATGAGAAAAAAAATAGAACCAAGCATCGCCTATAAGGCATACTAACCATCCCAACCTCACCAAGGTAGGCTCACTAAATAACAGAAGCCATGTAATATAATATAACAAGAATAAAATTTATAAGGGTACCCCAGAATTCATTCCCATGGAAAGCCACGCTCACACACGAAATTGTATATCCTAGTGCTCTCATATCTTCGGTCTCCCACACTACCCCATCTAGCATTGTCATAATACTCCTAAGTCGAAGACACCTATGCTCACTACCCCACATGCATGGCCATTACACATCTTGCCCAAAAACACATATTCCACAACACATCCACTACTAATACTATATTTTTAGTATATCATGAACATATTGGATATCACCCTATTCCCTCCTCCTACCATGAAAACCCCAGTCCAGATGCCACCCCACCAAAACATTCACGTCACATCCAACTCAAAAACTCTTTGGCCACCACCCCACAACCACAATCACATCTCACCTGAAAGCACTTGGGTTATCACAACAACTATATAATACACTCATAGACCTATATCCATCATAGCCTATGAAATACCTACATCTCTTCAAAGGGAGAGTGGGAATGAGTCGGTACGCAACCATTTGATTAAATTAATAGATGTTGGGACCCCCCCCCCCAACATGACTATACTGGTGTTTGCAGGTAGTTCTCAATGTGGGTGGGTCGCATATATAAATAAATTAGAATATTCAAGTATATATGTAATATCAGACACTGAATCCCACCATATGGGTTCACAAAAAAACAACTCGCAACATGGTCATTTTTTTTCTACCTCTAAATGCATAACACCATACAATAAGTCACGATCCACCTTCATATTTACAACCAATTTCATTTAACCATCTCAATAATTTCCTTATTTTTCATTAACCTCATTTTACGACACAACCCACCATTTAATTATTCATTATCCATTTTCAAACCATTATCCAATCCAACCCATGTCATATCCATCATTATTAGTTATTTATTCCAACACTACTCAAGCATCTAGCAAACAAAAACTGCTACATATTAACCCCATATAAAATACCAACAAAATACATCACTTCCCCATATGTAGCAACTCGAAACCACCTCGCATCCCCAAAATCACATCCAACAACCCACATCGCTGCCCCCAAATTATGGTCCAGAAACCACCTTGCCACCCTAATTGTGTTTCCTACATCACAACACGTAATGAACAACTTACATATTTGAAATGGGTATTTTTTACATTTCAATTTATTTTAGGGGTGTAATCACATTATTTATAATCCTAGGGAAACCATTTCATTATCCAAATACATCTTCTTAACGAAATCCATTTTAGGCTGATATCATAACAACCACAACAAGCACAGTAGTCACAACACATATCATCCATCACAAAAAAATACCACAACAGCATCAATTTTCATTGGGTCCACAAGCCTATAAAATCAACAATATTACAAACAACATCAAAATTGTAAAATAATGTGAATCAAGCCTTATTTAACCCTTTAAATTTTTATGTAGCCTGTTTTTTGTCTTTGTTTGAGCCAAAGTAACCATACACCATAGATGAAAAAAATAAAACCCCGCCCTTATGAGACGCAATAAAGAGAAACAAGGCATTTCCTACCTCAATGAAGCTCTATCGACTCGCTACGCATGGTGGGGAAAAAAGAATTTCCTGCAATGACAATCGAAGAAAAAGAAACCATGGGTAAATCAGCACTATACCCAAAGACTATCAAAACATATCCCAAACAGATATCCCAAGCTGCACCACCTTAGAAAAACTCATAAGATTAATTAAAGTAAACCAACCCAATATAAGGAAGGGATTAACCTGGATTTATAAAAAACAACCACTGGAACAATGGATCAAAGAGGGGGGAGAGGGATTGAATATCTTTTATTGATTACTAGGGTTTTACCAAAACTAAAGGAATAAGAGTCTGTGCCTAAATGAATTAAAATTAATCTAGAAATGAAAATTTTAAAATACTCTGTAGAGGTGATTTACATGACACGTAATCACCATTCACACCTTGTGATACTCGAGGATCAATTTTTTCAAAAAACAAATCACTTATTTATTTTTTTAGCCTCGAAAATATACACATAATAAACCATCCCAATAATATACATAAAACCAAATTTCATATCATGTAGACTATACATGACGTTTATTTCTTAAATTATCCTTTCTACACCTCCAAATTCCACAAAAAGCCCATGGGACCACCCGTAAACACCTCCATTTCTAAAAAATTACAATTTAACGAATCAAGAGGGAAAATATTAGTAAATTTACAATTTTTATTGGGATAATATCACATGTACCCATTTGTTATGGTGTAATCCATAATGTTACCTTTTATGTGAGAAAACCTCATGTGTATAACTTTTCGGTATGGGATAACCTCTCAAGTAACCTTTTGGGATTGGGCTAACCACCCTTGTATCCTTGTACTTGGGATAACCTCGGGTGTACCATTGCTTACCTTATAAAATTTAAATCCTTAACCAGTTAATTGTTGGTGTATATAAAACCCTACCCAAAATATAATTGTACACCATACATATATGAGTCATATAAAAGAATAAAAATTCATTATTCAATTATAAGATAATTAATCCACATGTTAAAAAATATACCAAGAAAAAATCTATAAAACATGATAATAATCAATCATGATTTAGAAATTGGATTGGTATCATTATATAACATCTATAAGGAGTTATGATAAATAAATTAAATGTTGTATCATAGATGAAAAATTATTTTTAAGACCATTATAAATATTTATTAAAAATGTAAAATAAATGCCAATTGTTTTTTATAAAATATGTTGAAAACTAAATTTCAAATAATATTAGGTGGATAAGTACAAATTTTATAAAATAAAAAAATATAATATGTTATTTAAAAAATAATAATTTAGATTTTTGAGAAATCAAAATAAAGAGAAAGTATTAAAAATAAATATTCCTTTCAATCTTTTAAAAGAAAATCAAGTTCATTTAAAATTGTGTCACAAGTATATTTTAAAAATAATTTTCAATAATATGATAAGACTATTTTTTGAAAAATTATTTCAAGAGAAAAATATCAATAATAATATCCAAAAATTAAATAATGATAATGAATAAGAAACATTTAATAGAAGATTAAATATAAGTTAATATGGGGAAATACAATTTTAACCATTTAATACAATTATAATAAAACCCACATAAATGAAAATAACAATAAAACATTCTTTCCAAAAGTGATAATGATAAATTTAAAATGAAAAATAGATGATGTATATTTATTGTTCATATTAAAAGGGGAAACTTTTTATCAAAATAATTTATATGTACGTGGAGGAGAAATGTATAATTTAGTTGATGGGAGTTATTTTTCACCACATCATATTTTTATAAATAAATAATTCCATTAAATAATCCAAATATGTTTTGAACTTGTTAATTTCTTCTAAGAATGACTATGACACATGGATTGGACTTGATCCAACAACAAAACATACCTAGAATTCCATCACATTTAGATTCACTATATAATAATAATAGAAAACAAAGTGTATTTATTCATCTATTTCGGAACCATATCTATTTGTATTATCATTTATATTAATATTTTGTTTTCATTTATTATATGTTTATTATTTATTTTTAATTAATACATGTCATTAGTAATTAGTAGTTTGTACAATTATTTTTTAGTCTTCTGTGTAACAATTTATGTTATAATTCCATGATTATAAAATCATAATATAAAAAATTGTGAGTGTAATATTAATTTTATTTTTAAAAAATTTACAAAAAATATTGAATTCATCAATATTACACTATATTTTCTTCATTTTTTTATTTCTAATTCATTCATAATATAATCATTATAATTTATTTCATGTTTTTGGATTATTCAACCCAAATAAGATCGCATTGAAACCAATGAATGAGTGTGAAATTAGATTTATATTATGATAATATCATTTTCAAATGATAATAAAGATGCTAATATAAAATAAATATATCTTCTAATGAGTTTTACGAACACTGGAGGTGAGAATATAAATTTAATGGAAAGTAAGAAAACACATTACTTTGGATTAATAGATCATTTTCAAGGAAAATTCACTTAGAATGATATTATTTGGAAAATTTCTTGAGGGAAAATACTTACAAATAAGGGATGTGTCTCTAGGATAAGAAAATATTTTATTTTTTATAGATGATCCTATGAATATATATGTTTTTAGATGTATGGGAGAGCTCAATTATAGGTTAAATTGAGGGGAATTTCCTTCAAAACCTAATTTATGTAAAGGGTAAGGATTAAATCATATGGTAACTTTTAATTTAGGTGAGAAGATGTTGAGGATATGTTTTATATAACTCCAAAGCGGGAAAATCACCTATATAAATATTTTATATAATTTTAATTATCTATATTAGTTGTACATCATGTTATCCCCTTTAACCTTGTTTAAATATTTAATTAAGTAAATATTTTATTAGTAAAAAATATGACCCCTCATTCATAATATCTGTTTTGATTATTCACATTTTCGCCACTATTTAATTTTATTCAATATATAGATTTGATAAAATTGACTTTCAAATTAAAACATCTGATATATAGTGAAAAATATTTTTTAGAAAAATGATTTCTTAATGATTATGTGTTCTTGTTTTTATTTCCTCACAATTAATAATTAATGGAGTGTAGAAATATAAATATATCTAAATAAATATTACATTATATTGACAATTTTAAAGTGGCTATTTTAATTATTTCAAATAAAAATCACACAACACTTAAAATCAATTCTTAAAATTACCATTTAACATATTCTATGAAAACTAAAAATTACCTAGATATCATATTTATTTTATTATTATCTTTAAATATTTTTAATATTATAATTAAAAATATGAAATCAATTTTATTTGAATCAATTTATCCTACTAAAAAATATTTTTATATAAAATTCATAACACAAAAAAGAAACATTTTTAAAAAAAATCCATTTCAATGTATAAAATTATTTTATTCTTATTATTATCCATATAATAAAATTTAGATGAATATATTTCATTAATATGATTATTCAATAGGGAATATTTTATTCAAGTATATATAAAGAAAAACACATGGAAAAAATATATTTATTTTAAAAATAGTTTTTTTAACATTAAATGATTTCATTACTTGTTATTTAATATTGACTAATTGTTTAATAATAATTAAATAATTTTTCGAAATAATTTTTCATTCAAAAAATATTATTAAATTAAATCCACTCATTTTACATAAATTTAATGTAAATAAATTTTTTTAAAATATACATAACAATTAAAATAAAATTTATTACATTATTAATTATAAGATTATGTTATCCTGGCAACTTTGTCAAAATACCCAACAGACATCTTCATAATACCAAAAAGTATGATAAGATATAGTGTAATCTACATGTGGTGAATTATCTTGTATGGATATTGTACTAATTTACATGAGTTTAAACATGAACCATAAATTATTTCAAAAAATTCATAATTAATCATGCAGTGGTCATTGTATTGGGAAACTTATAGAACCAAAAATAATTTTCCACAGTCAACTAAATATGTATCATAATGAATACATCTACTACTTCAATTCATTTCTTCCCCATTATTTATAGATTTCATAATGTGTTTACTTGTATTTATAACATCCAATTTAATAGATCTGATTTAATGATAATATATTCCCAATGGATACATAATCCAAATATATATATATATTTAATTACTAGATTTCTTTTTTATATACCCTTATATACATCACTAATATCATTTGACTAGTTTATTTAATTTAGTAACAAAATATCTATAATACTCATAATTAATTTAATTACTTATATAGTTATAAATAAAGTTATGATTTTAGTGATTTTGAGTTCAGGGTATTTTATTTACTTTTAATTTTTTTTTCCACTTATACTTTTCATAATTTGGTTTCATGTTTAATTTTCATAATGTATTTATCATTAATTAAAATATTTTCATCTCAATAATATTTAAAATGTGTTTTATTAGTTTGGTGTTGTGTTGAGATAAGTTACTCATCCTAAATTACTACTAAAATCATAGTGTATTAGATAAAAAACATATAAATACAATTAAATGATTATAAATATTAAATAAAAAATATTTTAATAAGGAATATTGATGGTAGTGCATCCAGTCATGCGTAGGAGAATGAAAGAGGATTCACTCCTTCCATCCAAATTCGTAAGAGTTATAATGAAATTAATAATCATATTTAAAATTGAAAATATACAAATAATATATGAGAATTGTAAAATCCAACAATACAAAAATTTAAAATAAATGAATTAACAATGCATAGTGAGTAGAAAAAAATTAATCTTTAGTCAAAAGAATATCGTAGAAATTTTTAATACTAGAAATCACAAAATCCATGAGATTTAAATTCAATTCTTTATATGAAAATATATTTTGTGATTTCAAGTCAATCTATATTACTTGATGTATTTTTTTGTCCAGAAATCATTCAAGCCCTTTTTTAGTCACATTTTAATTATTATCTTTTTTTTTCAAATCCAATGTATTCATCTCACAGGTAAAAATACATTGAAAAGATTCATCTATAAGGAAATATTTTTAGAAACATTTTCTATGATAATAATTAAAATAAAACTAATATTTTCACAATGAATATGGTCCAATAAAGAGTCACTAAGATTGTATTTATAGAAGAGATTCCATATATAACAATCATTGGAATAACCTACAATTTTTACCTTGATGGGATGGTTAAGAAGCATTGGTATGAATAACTCCACCAAGAATGCCTTATTCTATCAGACTCTATTATTATCTAGTCAGTTAATAGAAACTTGTTGAGAAATAGTGTAATAATTTCACCATTCTATATATTTATCATGCACGTTTCTCTATCCTAGAGATGATTACAGGGCTCTAAAAAATAATTTCATGGATAATCGATGATCTAGTTGAAGTATCAAATCCTTATTCATATTGGTCATAGATCTTCTAATTGTTTTTGGTTTTCATAGGTCCTCATCAATTTGAGTATTTGGTTTAGAAAATTTCCATCAATAATCTTGATGTAGGTGGTCAAATATTCAAATCCCATATTACATATTATAATAACATGTATGTAATTGTGAATTTAAAATTGATTTGTTGGGAAATTATATTCTAAATTGAATAAGTTAATTGAATTCCCTTGTTATTATGAAATTGGTCCAACAAGTGATTATGAAATTAGTCAATAACGAGATTAACTAATTGATTGATTAATATGAATATGAAATTGATATAAACCAATGTGGTGGGTTAATATTATTGAATTACTGAATTATATATTACATTTGGTTGAGAATGTGGAATCATTATATATGATGTTGTGATTGAGTTTTGGGATATGGAGTGTTGCTCCAAAAACCCTTGGTGTGCTAGATTTCAAGTCTTGAGAACCAATAAATATATTGTTATCCCTAGGTTGTGGGATAGGGACTACTGCTCTAAATACACATGAGGTTCCAAAATGTTGTTTCAAGACTCCATTGTATGATTGTGAAATTAGAATTAAATTATTAATTGAAACCAATGATGGAATTAAATTTGATATCACTTGGTGGGTGGTTCATATATTGGAACATGATAAACAAGGTATTATTATTTCAGGCGTTGTTCTTAATCTGGTGAAGTGGGTGGTTAATTAAACAATAATTTTCTATGAAAACTAGTTACCTTATCATAGCCTATTATTCATTGTATAAAATTATACATTGTTATAGAGTAGATATTTTTATTGAAAATCAATTCCGGTTTCCTACTGAGTTGTACTGACATCCTAATCATGTTATATAAAATGTGTTTCGGAACAAATATCATATTTGAGAGATAGGACAAGGGAAATTCCCTTGGGTTAGATGGTTAAGACTGGATATATCATGGATGAGAGAACCAGAAATGATGTTGAGAACCTCTTGGGAGTTTTCTATATCTTTATTTCGAGTTTTCTTTTGGAACAATACCCTTATAATGGAATGACATTTTTTCCACATTGGATTTGATAATATTTTCCTTCTTTTTAGAAAATCATGTGATGTTACTATTTATTGGTTATGATATTATTTTGGTCATTGTTTATTAACATTTTTAATTCATTTACTGATTATCTAATGTCTTTATTTGATAGATAGTGTATAGTCACCCCTAAGAATTTTATATTGTACCATTGTTTCTAGTCTACAGTTCATACGCTATGAGGTTGCGCTTCGAGGACATGTAACAAATTGGATTGGGGATCTAGAATGTGGAACAAGGGTCACGAAGTTATAATGTGGTATCAAATGAAGTATTTTGTTCCTTTAAAATTTTATTATTATTTCAGAATGGGGGACATGAGAATATGATGAGTCATGTCGTGGTCATAATCTCAACCATGGGGGTAGCTAACCCATATGTGGGGTAAAAACCAATTCCATAGGGTGGAAAGTATGTTCATGATATTTGTTGATACAGTTTAATATGTTTTCACCATTAGCAAGTCACTTGTTGTGTTCAATTTGTATTTTATGATATTTATCTCATTTCTCATTATGGAAAGAATGTTGAGTATACATGGATTATTTTGGGAACTCAATTGTTTATATTACATTCATTATTTTTTGGATAAATTGAAAATCAATTTTTTTGGTGAGTTGTTAAAAAGAAATTATTAAATTTTTTTGAGTATGTGTATATAAAAAGGTTTTTAATAAGAAAAATGAAATTATTAGACGATGATAAATGAGGAAATTGAAATGGATAAATGGGGTTCTAATGGGAAACATATAATATGACTTTATTTACCCAATTTTATCTATGACCCTGGAGAAGAATGGTTGAGGGGAGTAATGGTGCCTTGTTTTTACCATGTGTCAGGTTATGGTGGATTAATTTTTATGGATTTATGTGAATACCTCTTGTTGGAATGTGTTAATGATGTGTTATGTGTCCTAGTATATTTTTTTCTGAATTGTAGATATATTACTCTATGGTGACACTTTTTTATAGATTTATTAGAGTACATGGATGGAAATAGTCATTCAGTAGTTTAACCAGATGTCCTGATAGTGACTAGTGAAGGAGTAGTGGAGTACTTCCATCAGAACATTGCTAACATTAAGCAATTTATGGAAAGAGACCTAGAGATTGTTGTGTAAAATATGTCTGTCCTGGCATTAGAGTAGCATTTGCAACACCCTATGATCTCAACCAGAGAGGGTGTACATGAGGAAGTTGAGTTTTTTATTGGTCCTATCCAAATGATCTTTGATCATTTCGGGGATCACACTAAGAAGAATGTCAATTTAGTGGTGTATATTATATGTGGTCAAGAGAAGATTTAGTGTGACATTTATACTTGGGATGGGCCTCTGGAGAATATGTACTTGAAAGAATTTTAGGAGAAGTTTCTAGAACACCTTTACCTTATGAAGCTTACGGAGGGGAGGATAGATGAGTTTATTAGGTTCACCCATGGGTGTATATATATATGACGGACTATGATAGTCTCTTCACTGATTTTCATCACTTTGTTCCATCATTGGTAGGAGGTGAGGAAACTATAGAAAAACACTTCAAAGATGGGATTAATGTGAGACCTAGTCTGAGGATAATATCATTCAGTGAATCAATTTTTTAAAGGTAGTGAAATTTTGTATAGTTTATGATGGGAGCCTAATGGAGGGTTTTATATGAATGTATTTGTTTTCAAATATAAAACCAAAAGCTACATATTCTAAGAGTAGGAAGGTCAGTATGAATATATGAACCAGGGAAATAGAAAAAATATTGTCCAAGGTGATGGATCAGTTACTAGGATCAGAAATGGAACATACTGCCACCAGTATAGTAGGATGGGTCACATTCTTATTCAATTTCCCAAACCACAAGTGGAGTGCAATGTTTTCAATATGATGGCTAAAAAGTAGAGGAATTGTGAGAACCATTAATTGATGGGTAGTGAAGGAGGATCCAAGAAGATTTAGAGTACAAGGATTGGTATTTATACCCCATATCAATTGATAAATTGGGGTTCATTGGGTTGTGAATGTCAAGTAAGTGGACAGATTACATTGAGGTCAGGTCGCCCATATTAGTATAGTGGTGTAGCTCAAGGGACTCGGACTGCAGCATAAGGAAGAAGATAAATATAGTGTCATGAAGTTCATCCCATACTTATGGAATTAGATGAAGGGTCATCAACATTTAGAGGTACCATTATTGTACATTCAACACTTTCTAGTTCCTTATTTGAAATTGGAATTTTTTTATACTTTTATATCTGCACAACTATTGAATGGTTTCAATCTGACCATGGAGTTTTTGAGTAGGGTTATGGTGGTCGACACACAATTTAGAATGTGATAAAGGGGAATAACATTATTTAAGGTGTATTCTCTAGAGATTGGTGAGTATCATATCATTTGGTATCTTTATATACATGAAATTTCAGGCTTTGAATTTATTTTTTTTGTGGATGGGTTGGTAGAAAAACGATTCCATTTTTAATTTTACTTAAAGAGAGTGACCATTGTGTATCCTGAAAGAAAAAATTATATTAATCAATGATATTGGTATATCTAGGTGTTTTTTGTAGGTCTAGTTCATTAGAAACTAGGGGATCTCCCTTCTCATGTTTCAATTATTTTTTTATATGAGGGTCCTGCCAAAACATGTGCATTTCCACCCATAGTGGATTGGTACTTCAATTTATTTCGTAATAAATTATCATGGAATCCCTCTTAGTGAGATGTTGAGTTTAAAATTGATCATATTCCTAGGGCTAAACTAGTTTCTATTCAACCGTATAGAATATAACCAATGGATATTTAAGTTCTTATGACATAGCTAGAATATTTTATAGATAAGAGATTTATCCATCCAAGTAATTCACCATGGGGTTCTTCATTCTTGTTTTCTGAGAAGGCATATGGAACCTTCAATTTGTGAGTCTGTTTCCAGATATTGAACTTATGATATTGAAAAGTTATTATCCAATTCCATGTATCAATGACCTCTTTTACCAGTAGAGAGGATATTGTGTATTCTCTAAGATAAATTTAAGATCAGGGTATCATCAGTTGAGAGTAAGCCCTTCTGATATACCATGGAGTGATTTTAGAAATATATATTGCTTATATGATACCATAATTAATCTTTTCAAGATGATTAATGCACTGCTGTGTTCATGGATTTGATGATTAAAATCATCCACCATTACCAAGAATAGTTTTTGTTTGGTTTTGTGGATGAAATCATGGTGTTCTCAAAGAATCATGATGATCATTCCATCATCTTGACATGATCATTATTAAACTGATATAACATTATCTATACACCAATATATCTATGTTTCAATACTGTATTAAATGAGATCATTTATGGGGCCACATCATCACTGAATTAGTTGTGTTATTGGACTAAGAAAAGGTTCATTTAGCAATTTTGTGGGAGTAGCCAAATAATGTTTCTGATATCTTTATCTCTTTGAGATTAGTTGGTTGTTATCAGTGGTTTATCCTAGAATTTTCACACATGGAACCACTATCAATCACGACAAAGAAAGGTATTATACTTGAGTGGTCTGGATAACATTGGTAGAGTTTGACTACTGCACCAATATTGGTCCTACTTAAGACAGATGATGGGTATATGATGTTTTCTGATGTACATGGGATATGACATGGAGTACTGATGATGTAGGGATATCATGTTGTGCCATGTGGGTCATAACAGTTAAGTCCACAAGAATGGAATTACCGAGAACCTGATCTCATGTAAGCTGCAATGGTTTATGCATGATGTTTTGGTGTCATTATATATTGGGATTAATGTATACAATGGATGCCAACCACAATATTTTAAACTATATATTTTCAAAGTGATATTTGAGTCTTTGGTTGTGGATATTATTTTAATATATTAAATAGTTTTATTTTTCAGCTATCATATATTCCTAGGATGGGATACAGTGTGGCAGACGCTTTGAGGATGAACACATTGACTCTTGTAGTTCAACAGTACAATTCTGAGTGGAAGATGGTGGTCATGATGGTAGATATGAATATTTTGGTTTGGGAGGTCTCAGATATGATGACCCTCATATCAGTGTCAGTTGATTTAACACATTAAAACCAGATTATGGGTGGTAGTATGATGATTCAGAGTTTTTTTCCTTATGGGAATGTTATTAATGTGGGGGACCAACTTTTTTAAACTATAGATAATAATGAAATCATCTCTATTTGGAACCACATTGTTGTGAATACATGTATGTATGTGGAGATGATGGATTATTTTCATTCCTTAAATTGGGCATTGCAATATATTTTAACCAAAATGTATTGGTACCTCCATAAATAGTATTGGTGTCCATGATAGAAAAAAAATAATGAATGTTTCTAACATGATGTTACACCAATAAACAGGTGAAGAATGAGTAATAACCACATGGTTGTCTACTGCTGTCATTTCCTATTCTGGAATAGAAGTAGAATAATGTTACAATGGATATCATGGTAATTAATCCATGAATTCCTAAAAATAAAGATGCCATTTTGGAAATTGTAGATCAAATGTTGAAGCTTTCCCATTTTTCAACTACATGAGAGACTTTATCAGTGGATCAGTTAGAGGAATTATACATTCGGTTCATAGTCCTTCTTCTTGGGGTACCATAGAGAATAGTTTCATACCATGACTCATGTTTCAATTCAAGCTTATAGAAGGTATTATAGAAGACTCTTTGTATACAAGTATTTTGGAGTGTGGTTTTTCACCTATATATAAATGGGATGTCAGACCATACTATATATGTATTGGGGTATACTCTATAGGCATGTGTACTAGACTTTGGTGGGTCTTGGGATAATCAGTTATCACTCATTGTTTTATCCTATAAATAACATTATCAGGTGACTATTCAGAGGGAACCATGTATGTCACTTTATGATAGGCCGGGAAGATCACATATATGTTTCATGCAAGAAGGTGATTCATATTTAATAGGGTCGAGTCTTATATAGGAAATGTTAAAGAATGTTAAGATGATTTTGAAATGTACAACTATGACTCAGAGTAGGTAGAAGTAATATGTTTATCAATGCTGATAACCCCTTGAGTTTATAGTGGGTGATCGTGTTTTCCTTCAGGTGTATCCTATATTGGGTTTCCATTGGAGTTCGGGATAAGGATAGTTAGAACCTAGGTTTATCATTCCATTTGACATTGTTGAGATAATCAAGCCAACGATATACTGATTGGATATTAAACAGATGTATAATGTTCAGCATGATGTTTTCCATGTGTCAAAACATTGGCAATATCAGCCTTAACCTTATCCCATAATTTATGATGATAATGTTTAGTTTTTAGGACAACACATCCTTTTATAAACATCTAATTCATGTTATGTATTACATTGATAATGTGTTTAGAGGAAACACTAAGCCAATAGTATGATTATTTTGGAAACATTTCCATATTATATAGGAAACATTTAAGAGGTAAGCTGATATCTAGGCTCAATGGAATAAACATTTTACCCAGGAATCAGAGAGTTGTTTCAGATTATAGATCAAGGATAAACAAATATATATTTGGGAGATTATTGGATCCTGACCTTTCTCGATATGTATCATCCTAATACCTATGTCCCGGAGAAGATTCCATGGCTCCAACAAATTATTTCTTAGTAAATCAAACATCCAACTGAACGATTGGATCGTCATTTATATTGGACCAAGATCTTCCATGTCATTGTGGTTCTGATTGGAATATATAAAATTGAGGGTTTCAACACAGAAAATTTCTTTTAATGATAATGTGGATAATTTTGAAATCTCATAATCCAAATTATAGTTATGTGTATGTAATTTTCCAATTGCAAATGTTATGTTAGGAAATTTATTTCCAAATTAAATTAATTAATTTAATTATCTTGTGATTATGAAATTTATTAAACATGTGATTATGGAATTGGTGAATAATGTGATTTTGGAATTGACTGATTATTTTGATTATGAAATTTATAGAGACTCATGGGTTGTGATGATATTATTAAATTGAATCGATACATATTATTTTTCTTTGAGAATTTGGAATCATGAGATAAGATGGTCTGGGTTGGGGGATAGGTATTGCTTCTCTAAATGCCCATGGTGTTCCCGACTAATTATCTAGGACCTATTATATAAATGTGTGTGTGTGTGTGTGTGTTTGTGTGTGTTTGTGATTGTGTGTGGATAGAGATAACTGAGTTTTGGTACTGGGACTGCTACTCCAAGTACCGACGAGGTGATTGAATGATGCATTATGACCCCATTATATGAATGTGAAATTGGAATCAAATGAGTGATGAAATCCCATGGTGGAATGAAATGTGATTTCCCTTAGTTTATGGTTCATAAACTAAGGGAAATCAGTTATTATTATTTTTTGTCTTCATGAACCCAATGATTTATGAGGTTAATTAAGGAATAAATTAGTATGAAAATTGGTTATCCTATCATTTTACATTATTCATTATAAAATTGCATAAAAAGATATTGATTGGAATTTTTCAAACACCATTCTTTGTGTCCTACTCAATTATTCTCACACCCAACCAGGGCTTCCTAATCAGTTAACGAATAGTCTTCATGTTTTAAGGTTAAGACATGGGAATGAGCCTTATGCTAGATAGATATGATTTGATGCAGCATTTTTGAGGGAAATAGACATGATTTCAAAACCCACATGGGAGTTGTATGTTTCTTTATTCAATGATTACTTTTAGTACATGACACTAATTACGACCTAAAATATTTAACACTATGGTGTGGATATTGTTTTCTAGTTTTGTCATTATAATGTGATGTTTGTTCTTATCAGTTACTTTATAATTCCAGTTATTGATTATTATCATTTGGAAACCATTTTTTGATTTCCTCTATTGTGATTACTTTTTAAAGATGGTATAGTATCCTCAATATATATATATATATATATATATATATATATATATCCCTCATTGTTAGTTATAATCTCTGCTATACTGGGAATCAAGCCTATGATCAAGTAACCACCAGACTCCTGGAACCAACTTGTGGAACCGTTTTTAGGATGTCACGCATCTTTATATAAGAATTATCATAAAATTCTGTAAAATAGTAAAATCAATGGGTGAATTTTGAAAAATTTGATGATCCTGAGATAACCTTTATAGTCCCCCTAACCTCATTCTCCCAATAGCCAACAAGAATTAATGTTCAATGTCACAACAAAATATAAATTGAATAAAAAGACCTAGGTTGTGATTTATCCTTTCTCTATTCTTAAGATTTACCTAATGAGAATCCTTAACTAGAAAATGTCATCTCTGTAGACATGGTTGACAGTAAAGAGAGTTATAGGGTCACAATACTAAATAATTCATCTCTTGAAATCCCATTTATTGATTTCCACTACCAATGTAAAATTTCAATATGAAAACCCAATTTTGAAAGAGAATAAAAAAATATTATTTCAAATTTATTGATTCCATGGTCTCAAAAAACTAAATGAAAAAGAATTATTTTCATTTCTAAAATAAAATAGAATGTATCTTCAAAATCACTCCATTGATAATATATATGTTTATAGGAATACAATATAATTAATGAATTTATTAAAGTGAAATAAAAGGATTTATAGTGGAAATAGACAATGAATGTTTATCTACATATCTCAATATTTTAAAAAATGGATAATCCAATTGTTCAATTTTAAAACACAACATGTTTTAATACAAGAAAAAAAAAAGAATAAACTCATTAAAAAAGAATGTGAAAATTAGATGTATATAGAAAATATAACTCCCCACAATTGAACATTTTTTCTCAAAGTGAATTAATGTATTACACTAAATCCAACTATTGGATTATCCAATGTAACATCATTAACATTGTCTATAAAAATATTTTACTTAGTATCATTAATTGAAATGTTAGTTTAACATTTTACAATTATAAAATAATACCATCTTCATTTTCAAATAAATATCTTGGTATAGTGATGGTGAAAAAAATGAAAATTTTATCATTAGATTAATCTTTGTAAAACACCTATAAATATTGAGATGTAATCACAAAAAGAAAATATTTTTTCATAATATATTTAAGGTTGACAATAATAAATCCAAAAATATCTTCATTGACACCAATAATTGGAAATACATAATCCCAATGAAATAAAATAAAAACATCTTCCAATTAGATAACTCAACTCAATAATTTTACTCAAAAAACAATAATATGATTCATTTCTCACATTATTTGTTTCACTTATAAGGACATATGAATTTTAAGTCACTCCTAAAATCAGTAGGTTTGAAAATCTACCTAAAACCTTATAAAGTGACTTTATATATGATTATAATTAACCTATTAAAAGATTAAGTTAGATGTGCCAAATTAGTTTCTTTGGATGTTTCACTTGTTAGATGAGTTGAAATAAGAAAATAAACTATAAAAAAGGAATGTTTAAAGTATAAAATTCATAAAACATGATATATAAAAATATTTTTTTTTTAAATTTCACATTATATGAAAAAAAATTATAGAACTCATTTTTATGGATGTATTTAATTAAATATAATGTTTCCTGATATTTATTATGGGTGATTTCATAGTTCTCTGTAAAATGAAATAATTAGTTAAGAAATATAGAAACTTCATGATTACAAAAAAGAATATGTATGTAATTATAGATATAATTAAACATCAACCTAGTTTTTTTATTAAATTTCAATATTATTCAATCATCATTGAAAAGTGTGGGTTAATGTATTTATTTTTATGAATTGCAAATATCTTTTGAGAGTCCTTTATGTGAATCATCACCACCACCATCATTTTTATTATTAACTTATATTACCCCTTTTAAACACCATGTTTAAATATTGAACAACATATAATATATTATTCAACAATATATACATCGATAATTGATCTCTTTATAAAAATTTTATTCTGTTAAAAAATTTCTATAGACCCAAAAACATTTAGGGGTTGAATATAAAAAAAATTATTAAATATAAAAACATTATAAAATTTGAGAACAAAATTTTTATACCAATGAGTTGGATTAATAAATTCTTAAAAAACTTTTATAGAAATAATATTATAATTTGATAAATAAAAAACTAAGTGCTATATAATGTTGAAAAAGTGTCGTGGGAAAATTCACTCTAATTGAAAATATATAAAATCATTATCATGCTTTATCCTTTGAAAAACTTCAAGGGTTTTAACTTTTGAGACCAAATACATAAAATAGTTACTCAAATCAATCATTAAAACACTTACCTATTTATTTATCATTTTTCATTTGGAAAATATTAGAAAATGTTTCATTATAACATGGTGGAAAAATAATTTTTAACAAATTTTGTTCCAGTAATAATTATCCTATTAATTGTTTTGGAATACCCATTTGCTATATTAATTTATACATCTACTCCAACTATTTATTCGTTATATTTGATGATTATTTTGTATCATGTTGTGGCTAAATATACGCACACTCAATCCCCACATAGTTAAATAATATTAATTTCATTGAAATCAACTAAGATACATAAATATATCAATGTTTTTATTCTTAATAAATGTGATGATGTTTATTATAATTAAAAATTCAGGGGAATTATTTTCAACATGAATATCATCTAAATTGTTGAATAGGAGTATATTATTCTAATAAGGGTGTTACAAAATAATTATTTTCCAAGGAACATACATATCTCAATTTTAATCATTATGTTTTTGAGCCTCAATATTTTTTTAACTATAACATTTGACCATATCATCTAATATAAATATTATCATACACTATAAGATTTAGGTTGTTTATTTACTTTTATTAACATATTAAATGACATTACATTTTGGGGAAAATTTTGGAATTTATGAAATATGTACCAGTCCAAAATTATAGAATATATTTCGATTGAAATAATTTTTATTTCATTGATACCTTGTGTTACCTGCAGTATAGAGTTTAAGAAAACCACAATTATCAATTAAAATATTATTAATCATATGTGACTATTAAAATGGGTATTAGGAATCAAAATGACAATATAATGATAAATATCACGAAATTTCTTATTTTATGAATACTTTTTTATAACTTCAAAATAAATTAGTACTCAATTTTCATTAATGTTTTTTTATTCTTAGAAAATAAATTTTCTTGAAAAATAAATTTTCATTAAAAATACATTTCCTTAAAATATGGTTTCATTTATTTTTTAGGGCATAGAATATAATAATCTTTGTCAATTTTAGTATGGTTATTTTATAAAACTCATATTTTTTTGATTTGATTATAAAAATATTATCATAGGGGGATATATTTTTTTCTTAAAAAATAGGTCATTCAATGAATAGTGGAAATATTGATTTTTGTAACACTGGAATTTCAATTCGTTAAATAAATAATTTAAAATATGACTATATTATTAATTTAATATAAAATTAAAATTTTATCCATTATATTTGTAACAATATAAATATTTTCTTCGATATATTTTTTTTCATGATATTGGTAAAAATTCATTTTTTTTCTTAAAACACTTTTTTCTAGAAACACATTTAATGTGAATAATTTTATTTCATTTATATTAATTCAAAATAACACATTATATCAATTTTTTTTATGGAAAACGAATATATTATATATCTATCAATACAAATTGAAATTTATATAAAAAATATTACTAGATAATGACTTGATTTTAAATAATTTATTACTTAAAAACATATTTTCAGAAAAAAAGGCATTTCATCGGGCATTGAGTGTCAAAATTTATATTTAATTATACCCAATATTTGAAATAAATCTATAAAAATGGATTCAATATTTTTAATTATGAGATATAAATTTTTTATATATTCTTCATTTACTTATAATAATTATGAATAATAAACTATAAAAAATAATTATCACCACAACAAGATTATTTATAGTAACTAAATTTAATTATTATTATTTTAAGTGAAAAACATTTACCATAACACTTTAATTTATACTATTTTATTATTGGGGTGTCTCACTATCCATCAAATTGATAAATACATGGGCACTTACTTCTATATTATATTATTTTGATATTTATAATATTTATGAAAAATATATAGAAACAGAAGCCACTTTCTTACATTAAATAACTACAATACAATTTAATTTTGATAAAAACAACCTAAAATGGATTAGAAATAGTAATTTGAATTCTAATTTATTATTTGTTATCATGTAAATTTATTTATAATTTTTATTACTGTCAGAGTTACATTTAATTTTATAAAATGTTGACAAAGAATTTATTCAATTAATAGAAAAATAAAATTAATGATCTTGAATGTATTAAACGAAAAATAAAATGAATGAATTATTATGTAATAAAACTATTTTAGACAAATATATAATTTTATTGATGTGAGAAAGGATTATATTCTAATTTTTTTACAATCATGTTATTCTCATTGTCAAAATAAATTAATAGTTCAAAAAATGATATTAATAATGTTTCATAATAAATAATATTTTATTCAATGATTTAAAATTCCTCGAAAACCTATAATTTTCCATGATATTTGCATATAGTTTAAAAAAATCAACCATCGTCCATTTATTGTCCAATATTTATTTTGTTGTAATTATCATGACCACTTAATATTAAAAACATTATTAACATGATAATTTTTAAAAAGGGTTAAGGTATGTTAAAACAATAAGATAAGGGTAAAAATATATTCTAAACATTTACATTTTTTATGTTTTGATATTTTTTAGACCCATAAATATCATATCTTCTAATTATATTTGTAATGATCCTTTATTATATGAAAATTAATTTATATTAATTTAGTATTTTAGGATATTCAAAAAGTTCCCTTCCCCTCACTTATAAAATGGATCTTCCTCTCCTATTTTCTACACATGTAAAAATAATTTTGATTGAGTAAATTTTACCCAAAATCCCTTTATTACATCCCTTAACATTTCCTAGAGGATTTTTTCTATTTATTAAACCCTCCTATGACAGCTTTTGGTGTAGACCTGAAGAGGTTGTCCGAAGAAGTGGAATCATTCTGAACTGATTGTTTTTGTCTTATTTCTTCTTTAACATAGTTCATATATTATTCAACCATGCTGAAATAATAACTTTAGTACATACCATACATATAAATTTTGTTAAATTAATGTAAAAAATTTCATCCATATTTTAATATATCAAATTGGAAGAGAAATTGGTGTTCATTTGATTGGAAGACTACCACCTCGTGAACTGATGCTTGTTGTTTATAATCAACGCTATTCATGTCAGTTTTTAATGATTTATTATCTATATATATGATATTAGTAAAGTATTTATCATTTTTAAATATAATAAGTCATATGATTTGGTATCTTTTAATTCATTTAAAAAATATATCCTCATTCAAGTGTATATTTGAATTACCACTAACAAAAATAAATTTGATTCATTTTTCCTAACCACGTAACATGAATTATAAATATATATAATTTTATATAAATAAATTTTTCTTATATTTATGTTGAATTATTATTAATTAATTATAAAATAATACATATGATCATTCCAATATGATATTCAAAAATTTGAAACATTTTTCATCTTTATGTACGACTTATTGTCTCCATATTTGTAATATAGTTAAATTTTCATAACCATATTTCATTATTATTTTTAAATGTATTATTTTTTTAAAGAAATTGTAAATTTTAAATATTGTAGTGATCATAGATCAATGACCACTTTTACCATAATTTTACTACATAGTCCTTAAAGACATATAAACTAAATATCATCAAAATAGTAAACATGAATATAATTGATTATGTAATTAAACATTACATTATATTAAATATAATTGATATAAAACTAAAAATAAAAAAGTTTCATAATGACTTAAATAATTAATATAATTTTATTATTTATGATGATAATAAAGGTACATGATGATTCGGACCTAATGTAATGGATTTTTCCAAACTTTCCTTTATTGGGGAATATTATATTGTTATTTACCTGATTTATTTTATATGTCTTATATAGTTTACTTTAATATGTAATATTATTTATACATCACAATTAATGGTATTTTATGATTAATTTCAAATTGTTTTATCCAATGGTATTTGACATGGAAGTTACCAAGTGTTAAGGTATTTCATAACCCGATTTATTTTCATTGGGTTATATTACATCTTCATTGTCCTTGATATTTGAATATTGTGTTCGTAATTACATTTAATTATTCTATGTTGAATTTAACCTTTTTTATGTGGATTTAAATTTTATATGCAACATAAATTCATTGATTAATCCTCACATAAATGGTGTGATATTGGTCAAACATTTCTTCTCAATTTTTACTCCATTTATAAATATTCGGTGTTAGGAAAATATTTATTTTTATGCGGTGTATACACTACAACATTGATATGTGATAAAATGAATATATTTATATTATTGTAAATTAATAATTCATTTGAATTTCTTTCATTCATGGTGTTGTGATTTAAAAGTTACCAAACTTGTAAGTTTTTATTTCACTATCTCATCTTAATTCGGTATTATTTATAATTAAGTAACTAATGGGGGTATCATTTGATTGATCTATATTAAGAGCCAAAAAAATTATTCAAATATAATTATTTAGGTTACATTTATTTTTTCCTTTTATATTCAACTCATTATGAACCCATGATATAAAAATCATGATTTTAATAAAAACCATCATTTTTTTCTACTCGGTTGGGAATATTTTTCTTCCATATCTATTTCTTCCATAATTTGATTAAAGAAATATTGTTTGTCTTCTGTAATAATTTATTAAATATATTATTAACCATGTTTTAATTTTTACAAAAGATATGAAAATGATTATTTTAGTCCTTTTCTGAACAATTTACAATTTACTTTTTATCGGATGTAAAAAAGGATTATTTCTTTCAATATACTCGACATGAACATATTTTTCTACCATAATGACCTCTCATCTCTATGAATCTTCCATTACATGGTTCAATATTTACATTCAATGAAATTGTTTCGAATTATTATATAAATTTTTTGTTTTTTAAATTGAATTTCAAAATGAAAAGTTTATTTTCTTCATGACTTTTTTAAGTCTATTTTGATGATGTTTACATTAATCAACATAAAAAATCCTTTAATTATACATTGGGTGTATGTTGTAGTGATGACATCAATATTCATTATTAGGATGTTTTATGACCATTTTTTCTATATAATGTATTAAAATTATGTATTCTAGTTCATCTTTCACATATAGTTTTTAAATAATTCATGTTGATTATGTTTTATTTTTTACTCATATGATGAATGCATTAGAAATATTTAGTGATGGGTAGAACCAATTATTTCATACCCCTCGATCAATCGATAGGTACCATGAGACAATCTAGTTGGGTAAAATTATTAAAATTTATTTCGTGTGTATACTTATCCAAAGATTAAACAAACATAGAATAAGTCTTCGATAATAAGTTTAAAATTCTCAGAATTAAGAATATAATTATTTTATAATAATTAATTAATTTCCATTTAATAATTTGACTAGTTTTTTTATCCATGTATAATTTTCAAACTCATATGATTACTTATATAGGATCATTTGATTTTCAATTACACTTACAAAAATAATATTCATTAGGATTATTTTGATTGAATGGAATGTGTTTCATGTTATTTGCTTTTCTATATTGATTATTCCTTATTTACTGTTGATATATTATATTGTACATAACCCTTACTAAGCATCTTATCTCACAGTTATTTTGTTTTCATTTGAATCATTTCAAGGATGAAAAATATTTACTTTCTCTAAGTCTTTTATTTTATGTATTGAATTATAATAACATATTCAATACTATATAAAATTTACAAAATCCAGTAGATCAATCAGTAATATGGGATGAGACTGCTTCTATCTTATTCCAATATAATAATGTCACCATCAGCTCTAGCTCACTATGGCGATGGTCATTATAGTAGGTATCAGTGGATTTTTTTTGTAAAAATCATGAGTACTTTATTTTTCAAAAAGTAAATGACGTAACATAAATCTATCACTATCTTTTAGAAAAAGTATACATATATCATGACATCCAAATAATTGGGTATGGTATAGATAATGTGGTTCTCAATGAAATACAGCCATGTGTCGATACTATAAGTGAATGCAGTTCTGTAATAGATGCATCATTGGGTAATAACACTAAAAACTGTTGTTGAGAATATCATGGCCATCATTATAGGGCAAGGTTATTATTCCAATATGGTACACCAAGTTCAAAACATTTGAGTGGTGTGTTTAGTTTCATTTTAATTTTATTTGTGAACCATTATGATGATTGAGAGGGTTAATCCTATGGAATCCTATGATATTTTATTGTGATATGGGATAAACCTAATGGGCTTTAGTTTTAAATTTCTAAGGATGATAATAAGTATAATGTAATAAATACACATTTGAACTCTTATGGTGATCAAAATTTTCACATATTTGATTTGTGTAATTTAGAGTTACTTTATACAATCCTAGTGATTATTGTAACTTGATATTGAATATTTAGTGACCTTCTTACAAATAATTTAATTTTAAAATTGGTCAGAAATATTTCAAAAGTATTTAAAGGATAAATACTTATGGAATTGGTTATGTATAACATTAGTTGTTATTATTGTGGTTTTATAAAATATATCATTATATTTTATAACATTTTCTAACCATTTTTGTTTTGGTAAATATTTATAGATATATGAAGAGTCTTTTAACTCTTTTTTGTATATTATTATTAGTTAAATTTTTATTTTAGCACATAATTATTAAAAATTTAATCCAGGATTTTCAATTTTTAGAGTATGTAATGAAGTTGAAATTGATTGAAGCACCACTGAATATCAAAATTATTCATAGTAAATAAAATAAATTCATGTGATTATATTTTCTTATGTAATTTTTCTTAACAATTAAATAATCCCTCAATTTTATGAAAGGGATATTTAAATACAAATTTTATACATTTACCTTCATTTCTGATGAATCTATGTTCCTTTCCTCAATCATATATTTGTTTATTTATAGTCGTTATCTTTCTCCTGACCATGTTCCATATCACTTCATATTTTTACTTGTGCATTAGTTTTCTCATCAATGTGTATATTTTTATTCCAAATTAATGGCATATTGAACCAACTTGTGATACCCTCCAATTGTGGAATCCGAGCTAATCCTCCATATACACGAAAGGCGTTCCAAGTCCCCATAGGCTAAATGTAAGAATTAGGGCTTCAAACTAAAATAAATAGAATGATTTTCCCAAACCTCAAAAATATATATATGATATATATATATATATTAAAAAAGTAGAAACAAGCATAAATAGAAGGAGAAAATAATGATATATTCCATAACCAAATAAATCAAAGTCATAGATAGAAGTCAAAAGAATCTAAAGAAAATCCAATGTATAATTACAACATTCAAACGATAGCTAAAACTGAAAACTAATACTCTATGTGATATGCATACAATATCAAACCATCTCACAACTAGCTACCCATATCATGTTGGTATATACCTCACCTCTTTACTATGGCACCATGTATTCTCAAACATCAAAATAAAATTCAAGGTCTATATACCTCCAAATGGATTTTAAAGTTGTTATGTAAATTTCTTCAATGGAATCCCACCTAGGTGTTATGCGTCAAGTATATCTATAATAATAAAAATATACTCAATTTATAAAAAAACATGTCATCATTAACAATTTAATAGTTTCATATCCAAAACAAGGTAAATTGTTTAAATTCATAATTTCAGAAAATCATTCCACATTTATCAAAAATGGAATATCAATTCTATAATATTAAGATTCCAAATCAAAGGTAAATAGTCCTAGGTTAAATAACTACTATTCTACATAGGTCACTCGTAAAACAATATGACTAGTGCACACTACAAGTCCATAGATTCCATGTACTAAGGCCTAGGGAATAAAGGACACCGTAGAAAGTGAATCCAACTAACATGTCAATCAATTCCTAGACCCAAATGAATATAGATCTAGTAACAAAAGAACACCATATAATGTGAACATGCTTAAAATAAAAAATAAAAAGGCCCATCATTACACTTTCCCCCTATGTATCAAGAATCCCATGTTCTTCATTTTTCAAATAATTTTAAAGGGCTTGTTATATTTCACAATACCAAATAATCATTTCTCATAACACCCTTCTTTAAAAAAAAAATTCACAATAAATTTTACAGTGCCTATAAGAACACCTTTTTTTACAAAAACAAGGGGGAAACCATTGTTTATGAACAACAAATTTACACAAACACATCAAAAAATCATTCTAATTTATTTATAAAATAGATATTTTATATAAAGTGAACATGTAGTTCATTAAACATTTGTCAGATATGAAGACAATAAACTCAAAATTTGGTTGCACAGTGCTCACAATCGGATCTATTAACCAACAGGAATAAAGAACAACAAATGAAAGCCTTACACTACGGGAAAAACAGGCTTTTGTGATGGACTATTTGTGACGGTATTAATTCCTATCGCAAATAGTTCATCATAGATGATATTTGCGAAGGGAATTGGGGTCCCGTCGCAAAAAGTAATTTTCGGAATGGCGCGGGATGCGCGCCATTCCGCGGGAAGGTTATTTGCGATGGGGGGATTCCCCCATCACAAATAGTTTTTCGGTCGGAGGGTATTTGTGACAGGGCCCATCACAAATACAGGTGGCAGTAAATCATTTTTTGCAACGTGATGTTTTCCTATCGCAAAAAGTGTGTCTGTTAGTAACCTTTTGCGAGGGGCCCCGTCGCAAATACCCTTTT
Source organism: Viscum album (assembly GCA_963277665.1). Taxonomy (NCBI): domain Eukaryota; kingdom Viridiplantae; phylum Streptophyta; class Magnoliopsida; order Santalales; family Viscaceae; genus Viscum; species Viscum album. The sequence continues at coordinate 1,306,465,208 of OY728128.1, forward strand.
ATCCGCTGACAGCAATTTATGCGAGCAAAGGTATTTACGATGGGCCTCATCGCAAAAAGTCTTGTCGCAACTAATCTAACCTATATATACCCCTCAGTTTTTCATTCTGTTCCCCTCAATTCTTATTTCATCTCTCTCTAAACTCTATTTTTAATGTGAAAATTTCTTTGAGTTAGTTTTTTTACAGGGAAGTTGTGAAGTCACATACATCAATAGGAGATCAAGTTTAATGGTATTTTTATTTTATTTAATTTATTATTTATTTCTTTTTTGTTTTGTGTTAATTTTAATTATTTTTTATTAGTTGTAATTAATTTAAATATATCTTGTTTTGTTGTCAGTATTTATTTGTAATAATAAATTGAGATTATCTGTACTAATTCTTAATAATTAGTAATAATTAATAATTATTTACAAAAATTAGTATTGTATATAAATAATTACTTGTAATTTGTAATTAGTAGTTGTAACTTAGAGTTATTAATATAAATTAATGCTAATTCATAATAGTTATGTTTAATTAGTAATAAATATAGTTAACTAGTAATAAATAGGAATAATTAGTAATAAATAGAATAGTTACTAATAAAAAAGGAATATTTACTAATAACTAGGAATAATTAGTAATAAATATGAATAATTATAAATAAATATGAATTATTAGAAATAAATAAGAATAATTAGTAATAAATATTAATAATTAGTAATAATTAAGAATAATTACGAATAATTGGGAATAATTAGTAATAATTAGGAATAATTAGTAATACATATGAATAATTAGTAATAAATAGGAATAATTAGGAATAAATAAGAATAATTATGAATAAATAGAAATAATTAGAAATAAATATTAATAATTAGTAATAATTAATAATAATTAGGAATAATAAGGTATAATTAGGAATAATTAGGAATGTCTAAGAATATTTAGGAATAATTAGTAATAATTAGTAATAATTATGAATAATTAGTAATAGTTATAAATAATTATCAATAATTAGAAATATTTAGGAATACTTAGAAATAATTAGTAATATTTGGAAATAATTAGGAATAATTTGTTATAATTGTAATAATTGGTAATAATTAATTATAATTAATATTATTTAGTAATAATTTTTAATGATTTGTAATAATTAGTTATATATAGTAATAAATAGTAATAAATAGTAACAATCAAAAATAAATTTTAATAAATAGTAATAAATGGTAATAAATAGTAAAATTAGATTTAAATAAAAATATATAGTAATAAATACTAATCAATATTAATCAATAGTAATAAATATTTATAAATAGTAATATATACTAATAAACAGTAATAAATGGTAATAAATGGTAATAAATAGTAATAAATAGGAATAATTAGTAATAATAAGTAATAAATAGTCATAAATAGCAATAAATAGTAATAAATATTAATAATTTGTAATAATTTGTAATAATTTGTAATAATTTGCAATAAATAGTAATAAATGGTTATAATTAGTAATAAATAGTAATAAAAAGTAATAAATATTAATAAATAGTAATAATTCGTAATAAATAATAATAAATAGTATTATATAGTAAAAAGTAGTAATAATTAAGACAAATTATTGATAATTAATAATAATTATGAATAATTAAGAATAATTAAAAATAATTGAAAATATTTAATAATAATTAAGAATAATTAAGATAATTAAGAATAATTACGAATAATAAGGAATAATTAAGAATAATTTGTAATAATTTGTAATAATAAGTAATAATTAAAAAAAATTATGAAAAATTATGAATAATTATGAATAATTATGAATAGTTAATAATAAATTATAATAATTAAGAATAATTAAGAATAATTTTGAAAAATTATGAATAATTACGATTAATTAATAAAAATTAGTAATAATTAGTAATAATTAAGAATAATTAAGAATAATTAGTAATAATTGTGAATACTTATGAATTATAAAAAATTGTAACAAATTGTAACAAATTATAACAAATTGTAACAAATTGTAAAAAAATTATAATAAATTGTTACAATTTGCAATAAATTGTAACAAATAGTAATAAATTGTAAAAATTAGTAATAAATTTGTTATAATTATTAACAATTAGTTATAAATTGTAACAATTAGAAATAAATTGTAACAATTTGTAATAAATTGTAACAATTAGTTACAATTAGTACGAAATAGGAACAATTACGAAGAAAATAAGTTGTAATAAATAGTAATAACTTGTAATAACTTGGAATAATTTATAGTGGATTGAAGGCACTCCTTTTTCTCGATGACGCTTCTCCTTTCAAATTTCACATACTAAAAAATTATGAAAATTATGCTTCTCGAGATGCATATCCAGTCTCGTATGCACGATTTTGAATATGAATTCATATGACCACATTTTTTATAATTTGTTTAGGTGGTAAGAGTTTCTAGAAGATGATTTATCGATGAAAAGGGGGCTCTATTGTTGGAAGACTCATTTACATGCAACATTCTCAGAGTGAAATCAGAATGAAGAAGCTTCTCGAAGGTACCCATATTTATTCTCATATGCACAAGAATGAATATGCCTACCTCCGAGCGGATTCTTCAAGGTGATTTCTATGTGAGAAAGTTGCAAGTAAATGAGCCGTCAGACAAAAGAGTAGACGTCAATCAACTGGAAATTGTGTCACGCATTAGTAACTGTAATTATTAAGAAGTAGTTGTAATTAAAAAACTTTTTTTTAGATAGTGTTTTTATAATTTCAATTTATTCAAAAACAGTAATGATTTAATATTTTGTAGAAAAATATGGAACAAGGAAGTCAATAACATTCATTATTAGATGATCCCGCTTGGAGATATCAGTATAGAAATCCAACTTGTTCTAGTTTAAATCATGTATATATTGAGGGTGTTCAAGTTGTCTTATCATTTTCATCATCAAAACTAGAATATTTATCAGATGGCACAATAATGTGTCATTGTAAAAAATGTTCTTTGGGAATGTTTGACACATTTGACAATGTTGGGGGACATCTCATGCATTTTGGTTTTCAACCAGATTGTGTTTTTTGTTTTCAACATGGTGAAAGAAGATCCAGAGAAGATAGTAATAACTTGATTTCGGATTCATCGTGGTATCAAAATTTAGTACATGATGTTTCAGGTCCATAAGTTCAACAAACTGAAACATGAGATGACAATGATTTAACTCCTGAGTTGGAACCATCGAAATTTAATGAGTTGTTGAGGTCTCCTGAGGATTCATTATATCCTGGTTGCAAGATAAGAAAATTAAGAGCTTTTGTAAAATTTATGGCTATTAAATCAGATAATTCAATGTCAAACAAAAATTTTGATTTGATATTTTCTCTGGTTAGAACATTGTTTCTTGAAGGAAATGTGTTGTGTGCAAATTACTATGAGAGAAACAGGCAGGTTCGTAATCTCGGCCTTTATTATCAGAATATTCATGCATATCCAAATGATTTCATATTATATTTTGGTGAACATTATTCATTGGATAGTTTCCCCACATGTGGACAATCGAGGTATAAAGATTCCCAACCAAGGAATTCTGGATCTATTATAGTAAAATGGTTGAGATATTTCCCCATTACACTCAGGTTACAACATTTATTTATGTCTCAGAACACATCTTCAATGATGTCATGACACAAAACCAAGATTTCAATTGATAAAATATTTCATCATCTATCTGACGGTGATTCATGGAATCATTTTGACCGTCTACATTTATATTTTTCTTTATAAACCAATAACATGTGATTGGGTCTTTCTACTGATGGTTTATGTCCATTTGGTTCTTATGGTAGTCGGTATTCATGTGGGAAACTCTTTATAACTCTGTACAATTTACCTCCATTGATTTTGATTAAGGAGCCCTATGTATTTTTGATCTTATTAATCCCAGGAAATGCGAAAAATAATATATTTTTTTATTTAAAACCTTTGATTGATGAGTTAAACAGATTGTGGTGTGGTGGTGTAAGTACATATGATGTTCCGATGAAACAAAATTTCTTATTAAAAGCTGCATTGATTGAGATGATTAGTGACTTTTCTCTATATGGCATGTTATCTGGCTGGTGTACACCTCATCTGAAATCATTTCATTACTGAATGAATGACAAAAAAGCCTTTATTCTCATCAATGGAATAAAACCTTGCTCTTTTGAATGTCACCACATATTTATTCCAACCGATCAACCATTTTGGAGGAACAACTCTCATTTCATAAAAAGTTATATTTAATGATATGATCCTCCAAAAATTATCTTATTTAAAATGTTATAATCAGTGGTATTTTCACTTCCTCCTATCAAATTTGGGTCAATAGTAATCCAATATAAAATTAATGGTTACGGGAATGAACATAAATGGGTAAAACGAATCGTGTTTTGGGATCATCAATATTGGTCTAATTTTTTGACCAGCGACATGTTGGATGTCATACATATTGATATTAACTATTTTGATTATTTATTTCATATAGTTTTGGATACACCAGGTAAGACCAATGATACAGTAAAAGCATGATTAGATCATGCCCAAATTGGCAGGCGACCAGAACTTGAAATATTTTTAAATGTCAGATCACATAGGTTAATGAAGCCAAAAGAAGCGTATAGATTTTCCAAAGAGAGTAGCTTATTATTTTGTCGGTGGATTACAAATTTGAGACACCCAGATGTATTTGATTCCAATTTGGGAAAATGTGTTAAGAATGGTAATACTATCAGATTAAAAAGTCATGATTGTCATGTTATAATGGACAGATTTATGCCAATTGGATTAAGAAGTTTACTAAATTATATGATTTGGGATTCGATAACAGATATATCATTAATTTTTCGAGACATTTGTACATTGAAAATAGACTATGATGCACTAAGAAAACTGGAAAAAGATGTTGCTGTAATTATATGTAAATGTGAAAAAGTCTTTTCGCAGGCTTTCTTTGACTCAATGGAACATCTGATATTACATTAGCCACATGAAGCTAAATTTGGAGGTCTAGTACAGTTTCTATGGATGTACTCATTAGAGGGATTCATGCAGAAATTAATGAAAAAAGTATGTAACAAAGAATCAGTTGATGTCTCAATTACTGAATCTTATTTAAAAGAGGAAATTAATTTTTTCTGCTCTCATTTTTTTGAATCTGAGTATCCCTCAAAACAAAATCACATTAGATGAAATGAGGGTAATTTTAATGATGAAATGGAAAATAAATTATTAGTTTTTATTCATCCAAATCTTGGCTTCGGTGGAGTAAATGAATGACGGATTTCAAATGATGAACATCACAGAGCTCATATATATATTCTTCTCAACAATGAAGAAATGACCTCATTGTTTTTGTCAGTGCATCTATAAATTATTCTATAATTCATGTTACATTATATAAACATTTTTTTTGTATGTTATATGATAATCATATAAAGAAAAAAATTCCACAAATTATAGTAGCTTCTCTTGAAGAACAAAGACAAAAAATTTCTCGATGGTTTAAAAAACTTGTAAAATAAATTATTGATTGTTTAATATCAATTCCGATTATTATTTATTATATTGATAATTGTTTTAAAAAAAATTAGGTGTCTCAACATGCTGATAAAATTGATACGATACAGTGTATATTGAGTAACCCACCATCTAAATTGGTTAAATATTACAACTCATATGTGGTGAATGGTTTTTGATTTCATACACATGCATTTAGGGAATCAAAAAAACAATGAACATTTTAGTTTTCTTGAGAGGATCGCATCACAGAAAAACTGAAGTTGACTTTTATGGAATTATGGATAAAATTATTAATCTATGTTATCTGTGATAGAATTGTATAACAATGTTTAAATGTCGGTAGATCGATGCTGAGAGAGGCTTGTGAGTTCATCTGAAACATAGAATCGTCAATATCAAATATAAATGTCTTCTTGTAGTAAATGAACCATTTTTACTGGATCAACAAGCACATCAAATTTATAATGCAAAGTACTGTGCTACTTCAAAAGACTTGAGTGATTGGTGGAGCATAATAAAAATTTAATCTTGGGAAAATTAGTTTACTCAAACTAAATGTGGCTCTGTTAAAGTGGACTAAAAGAAAATTTTTCAAGAGACTTCTCAAAATCCATCTTTTTCACAAAGTGACATGAATATCGATGATGACACCCCACAATTAAGGATAAATGGTGACAAAGATGTTAATGATGTTACAAATGAATTTGAATTGACAAGAGATGATGAAACTGAAACTCATATAGATATTGTTGATGTTGAGGAGAAAGATCTCGACATTGACATTGACCGCTATAGAGATGAGGATGAAGATGGAAATTTACATAGTTAAATTCTAATTATAATAATAACTAATATATAACTATATATAATAGGTATTTTCAACTATCTACTAACAACAATCATTTTTTTTTCAGATGGATCCTAATCTATTTCATGAGTTACAGGAAGCAGAGCTACAATTTGATGAGGGAGAATTTGGATTATCTGACACTCATCCTGTTGGCGATTCAAGGCGTATGTGGAGGGGGTGTGGTCTTGCGTTCCTAATGATTCCTGACCCTATCCCTGAGTGACGTCCATGTCTTGGCTTCGATCCACACACACAGAGGTACGCTAACCTATATATTTTAGTTACCTTTCATTAATTTATTTTTATATATACTAATTGTTTGATTATTTATTCCGTTTTCACAATTTTGTGCATGTAGCTATTGGATAGGGGAGCGCTATCTTGTATAATTATATTTATCATCCATGGATCACATGGGAACAGATTCCCATTGATGTGCGGGTTGGCATGTTCGATCATTGGATATTACGTAAATAAATAACATATATTTTAAAATTTATTATATTAATAACTTGATATATTAAATTATTGGTAGGGTTTATGGTATCCCATTGATGATAGCATATGTGACACTATCCATGCGACATGGAATGTGTATATTTGTAACTATTTCTGTCATTTTTTTCACAATTGGAGAAGAACATCCATTAAGAAAGAAGGAGTGACTGAATTTGATGAGTCGTGTAGAGCCCGCTGACAAGACTGCATTTCATCTCATGTTTGCAATGTATTATGTTTACAATGGTTGGGTGGTGGATTTCAGAGGAGATCTTCAGTGGGACAATAGAACCAGGGGAGGAAGGAGGTGACGCATCAAGCTAGTAGTTGTACATTCTGTAAGCATAGAGAGAATCTGATAAGTATCTTTTTTAAATATTTTATATAACACTATATATAAATAGTTTATTTTATATTACTATAGTCAGTCGAGCTTCCTAATGTTATAGAGAACTATGTTTATCGAAAAATGTATAGTGATCCATCCACTAGAGATATTAGTGGTGATCACCATCATCAGATTGTGGTTAGAATTATTTTTTTCAGTGTGACAGTTAACTGCATATAATATTTTCACAATTTAATTTTCAAATTATAATTGAAAGAGTCATATGAGGTTGAGACCTCTTAGACAGAGGTAGTGAGTCAGGGCGAGATGACTGAATAGACCAGTGCCCACCATTTCGATGAGGCGGCATGGATGTAGGTGACTTAGTATGGCTTTGAGAAGGGCCATGTATTTTGTATCGACACTCATATGACTCCTAGTACTTATTATGGTATTGTTGTGATGTCGGCATTGAGCTCGAGAGGAGCTCATGGAGAGGCATCATCTTCTCCCTCACAGTATCCGGAGTAATTGCGAACTCAAACTAATCATATAGAGAGTTTGAATAAGCAGCATAAAGAGACGCTTCGTTAACAGTAGCATAAGCAACAACATGAGAGGGAGATGTGTCGATGGCAGCAGTAGCATCATCACGAGTATATGGATTACATGTGTTTTCTGACTCACAGTTTAGGGATGGTGTTTCCTCCACCATCTCCTATAGCTCCTCCACCTCCTCCAGATGATGACCGCTAATCTTTTTTTATGTCAAAAACATTTTAAATCAATAATTTTTGTAATATGAACTATTTACAGTTTCTATCTTTTATATTGGTACAAATATTGAATAATTTAATTTTTTTATTTTTTATTTTATTATTTGTTATTATTATTATATTTTTTATTATATTTTTATTTTAATAATAATAATTATAGAAATAATATTTTATGGTTTTTTTAATTTTTTTTAAGTATTGAGTAATTTTATAATTTTTTATTTTGTTATTATTTTAATAATATTAATATTAATTATTCATTATGCATAATTTTTTAAATATATTTTTTATTATTATGATTTTTAATGATTGTTCATTTTACTAATAATAATATATTTTATGTTTTATTATTTTAATAATATTAATATAATTTTTTCATTAATAATAATATTATTAAATTTATATATTTTACATTATATTTAGTATTTGCAACAGGACCTTTTGCGATGGGAGCTCATCGCAAATAATTTAAATATAAATTTTAAATAATAATATTTGTGATGGTCCCATTGCAAAAGGTTTTTATATATAATGTTTATTATCAGAGGCTTATTTGTGAAGATCCCGTCACAAGAGGTTTATTTATATATAATATATATAATCATAGACTTATTTGCAATGGAAAACATTCCCATGTAAGATACTATTTTTTAAAATGGGCCCGTCCCAAAAAAATATTATTTTCGACACCGTTTTCTACAATGCGCTATTTTCAATGGGCCCCATCGCAAAATCATATTTGCGACGAGATCCCGTCGCAAATAGCCCATCTTAAATTCCTCTAATTCCAGTAGTTCTTTAATTGATTATTAAATCTCATTATTTATTTTCATATGAAAAATTATCAGTAGATAGTATAGATCAATTCATTCATCTGTGAACTCACACACTATACCATTACCAATATAAGGGCCTACCTTGGTATGATGATCAAATAAAAGATTTATAAAGGATCAAATAAGCATCACCTCATGATTAAAAATTCCATATATATATATATATATAATCACATAACTTTTGAGAAAATAATGAGAAATGAAGTATAAGACTTGTTTAACATTAGAAAAGAGAGACAACCAACCACAATGGAGATCAATCCTACCAAACATTGATATTAAAAAGGGATAAAACCCACTATTTCACCTAGATGGAAACAAGGGCTTAAGGGAGACAACATCAAAATGAGTGAAGGGGGAGTAATATGAGTACTGAAAAAATATCACTGGGTATGATGTATTTATCATGAAAGTCCCAGTTTTACAAATATAATCTCCATTAACTCATGTTCACTGAAAAATAAATTTCCAACTATTAATTAATCCCAAGTGACACGTTTATGACGTAGAAGGGGATTACAAAGTGTGTTTATGTTAATGTGAAAACTATTTTCAAATACTATTCATAGAGGCATATTTACACTATAAATAATATATTTATTATAGAAAAGTTTCATCCATGATGTTCCAAGCACGTGTTATGCCAAAACTCCAACAAGATCTCTTATTCCATCTAAACCAAAAAAAAAACTCCCAAACCATAAAAAGAGAGTTTCCATTTTTTAAATGATGTAATAATATATCCACTATCTGATCTATTTTCCCTATGAAGACATGCTCAAGTATTATATAGATATAAGTGAGTCAACTACTATATTAATGATGAATCGAGGTCCTATAGAACATGAGAATTTGATCTGTATCTAAATAAAACTCTGACAAGTAAATAGACTTTCTCCACAATTACTCTACCATAGAATCAAGGATCTCTACTAGTTTGTCCACAAATAAATAATACCTTTTCATATCAATATCTTCCAAACTCATAGCAGGAGGGTTATCACGTTGGTACATCCTGATCTGAGATATATATAAAATATCACAGATACTTGTCATATAAGAAGGCAATACCAACCAATAAGAAATATACCCAAGATGATCAATGACCAAAAATATTTCAACATATTGAAAATCCATATTTCCGTATTTTGAAATCCAATGGTGATCCAGTTAGGGAGAAACATAGAAGAAAACTCTGTCACAAACAAAATGTTCCATATGACATATCCACTACTCCACATATTATTTCTACTCCATCTAATCTAAAACCATGTTTCAATGTATATTTTATATCATCATCAATGACTCATGATCAAGAAATTGTCCCATGATAGATACCTCACCAACCACTTCCCAAATATTTGGGGACCCACACAGGATACTATACAAAGACTCAATGGGTTCCATTATTAACGATGATTGATAACTGTTATTAAAGTAAAAAAATGAACAGTCCAAGATGTTTATCAAATGATACATTAAAATACAAGATTCAGTAACAAATAATATCCTCCACAAACTAAATTGTTTTCACTATCTGACTATCCTTTTGTGGATGTTATGATGTTATCAACTGAACCAGGTTTCCCATCACCTCCTAGAGACTCCCCCATAATATGGATGTAATATAGGGATCCTTACATGACACAATAGAAAAAATAACCCCATATAACATCATGATAATCTATTCTTATTGCTTACGCATATATTCAACCATAGTTTGGTTATTTATCCGAATAAAAATGGTGGATTTTTTCAATCAATCATCCTCCACTATATAGAATATATCCTTATGAGATTCTATATAAATCTACCAATAAAAACATAGAAACATCATAATATTTCCAAACTATCACTATATGAGGAAGGATCAAACAAGAAAGATATAGGTTCTATACCTTTATCTAATAGAAGTTGTAATTTTGGGACACACTATTATTAATGACTTATTTCATTCCAACAACGTGGGAATTTGTCTCATGTAATTATAAAACATTATCATTCCACGGATAATAACCAATTATGATCAACAAAAATTTTGAATCACTAAATTCCTCATGAATTAAATGATGTAAAAAAATTCCAAAAAATAAATTAATATAATCAGAAGTGATAGACCAATATGAAATGGTCTCCCCATTATAAAATTTTTCATGATTCATTGGAACACTTCATTCTATTGTTGAAACCATAAAATAAACTCAAGGAGTGATGTTTATAATCATACGCTAGTCAAAACAATACACGAATCACCCTTGAGAATATAGATGCATGAGAGTGAAAATCCAATCTAGGTTCATGTCTTATTTGGAATCCAAGACAGCATGTGGTGCAATATTCTTATAGAGATCATCTATGATGATATTCCCCCTCTATGTGGTGTACGTGATGTGAAATTAAAACATTTGTTGATATTACCCACATGGTTTCTATATGATATTCACTTACATATGATATAAGAACTATATAATACACTTAGGATCAAAAAATACCAAGAACTTATCCCAAAAAAGAGATTACTAACAATATTTAATATCATTCTTAACTAGGGAATGATACAAATCAAGAGTGGGGTAAATTTTCTCCAAATTTTGAAGATGATGAGAAACATAGAACACAACATCGTCATTATTTTTAATAATGAAAACAAAACTGTAACACCCAAACATTCTCTAAATTTTTTTTATAATTAAAATAATATTTTGATATTTTACATTTCACACATAACTGAATATAAATTTTATATACGAATACACTAAGTGTGACTTGATTAATAACTAACACCAAGTCGATATTGTGCTATGTACAACATTTAGATTAGCATGTGATACATGTAACCCTATGTTTGTATTGTCTTATACAAAAATTCATGTTCCTGTGATAGATTTTGTAACATGAAAGGACATGTTTTTATAGAACTAAAATATACTATTCTAATGATTTTTAATATATTTTTTAGCTACCCGCATACATTAGAAATTATTTAATGAATAATAATAACTAAATTGTGAAAATATTAATTAAATTTTTTTATAAAATAAATCATTTTGTTTTAAAATATATTATATTTGAATGTATTAACTATTCCAAAATAATAAAATTATTTCTCTAAGAATAATATTTACAAATATATTTTTATCATAATATATTAAACAAACCCCATTGTATTAAGATTTACAATAAAATTTATATATAATATATTCAATATATTTTATTATACTCATCCAATATATTTTATAGGTATAATATATGGATAAATCAAATTTTATGTATAAAAATAATTAATTTTTAAAAAGGCCATTTTAACACATTTTAATGGAGAACCATTTTAAATATGATTTTTGACACTTGTAATTTTTAGTTAATAAAATAAATATAATTTTTCATTCATAGTTTTAAAATTATATCAGGGTGAATTTTTGGGATTTTTCTAAAAAACATTATTTTTTGAATGAATAATGACAAATAATGAATTTTAATTCAAAACTACTTTTTCACCTAATTTATTTATATGGGTAAATAAAATATTTTCGTTGGTTTAAAAGTTTAATAAGAATAATTTTATATAAATTATTCAAATTTATGTGATGGTAATCAATTTCACATTGAAATTAGATATAACAACATATCAAACATTTTAACATTTCAACTTTAAAACATAGTTTTTTCATCTCGAATGAGTGATTAAATTTAAAGTAAATATTTTCCAATTATGTGAATATGATTTTTCCAAAATGTATTACATATTTGGAATCATCATTATTTATTAATTCTAACAAGGTAAACTTTTAATTTTTCTAAAAAAATTAGTGAATGTTGATAAAATTAATCACATCAATAAGAGAAAGTTTATCATAACAAGGGACTAAAATTTAAAAGTAAGGGAAAAGATGACCTTGAAACCTGACCAAAATAGACTTGATTGAAATTTTTATACCCTATACTCTCTTGAGTTTGATTTTTTCTATTATTGGATTCACTTGGAATTGTAAAAATATAGGTGGAATTCCCTTTCCAAAAAATTAACTAAATGCCACTCCTTCTCCACTAAAAAAATGCACTCACCCCTCCGCCTTCATATCACCTTTAAATACATTAGGATATTCCAACCTCATCCTAGAAAATCTCCAAACCTCTATCCCTTCATCCTATAATCTTCTCCTTATACATAAATCCATCCAAGGAATCCAATTGGGGGAAACCAAAAGGCCCTACCCAAAGAATATGTAACATCCTTCCTCAAATCCATTATTTTATATTCATTCTCCATGACCAAAAAATTTCCTTTAAATTATTATAGAATAATCTGAGTATCCTAAATTAACTAAGATATTTTTACCCAAAATTCTCAGCCTACACTTATACACCCTTCTCTATAATTTGTAATAATAATATCATTCTTATCTCTAGCGAAATACCACCTCGCAAAATGATGTTACTAATTTTTTCAATTACCACATTTCATGGTTGGGAATTAGGGAGTAGATATGTTTTCTATGATATATATTATGTTAATAATGTCTTTAATATTCTTTAATAATCAAACAAAACATACCTTCCAAATTTCCATGCTCTGTAAATATGATAACTTTGTTTTTTGTTGTGTGGACTATCGCCACCTCCAAATATTGTGATTCGTTCAAACCATACATGGAAGGTATTAATGAGAGGTTCAGTTTACTTATATGATAAATAAGTCATAATAATTAAAATATATATACATATATATATTTGTATATTTCATTTACTTTTATCTTTTAATATTACCAAAAAGGGGAAACAACATTCTTGTGTATGTAAATCCAAGCATATCCATGAATAGTGTATTCAATTTCATAATTTTATATTATATATATAATTATAAATACACATATAATGAATATATATTATATTTATATCCTGTTTTTTTTTCTAAAAATAATTAAATGATTATCTATGAAAGAGGACCAATAAAAACAAGACAATACATGCACAGAAAACTTGGTGGTTATCATAAGAAGCGTAACATTAGCTTATAGTTATTAATAAATGGGTAATACATAGTCATAATAAAATCATACATTTTATTATATAAATTAATATGGTTATATTGTGGATTTTAAAATAAACATAATCTTTTTATACATGATATTTGAATGAGTACGACAAGAGTGTAGACATAAGGTTAGGGTTTTCTCACCCTAGTTCTTATATCCGGCAGATACAAGACTTATTCACCATTAATTAACTTTTTTTAGTGTATATTAATTCCATGGATGTATTATATGAATATTACTACATATGTTATGGTTATTTACATATCTATTTTAAAAAAATTATTTCACAAGGTATATATTTTAAAAGATTACAAATCAATAAAGTAATTGTATCTCAATTTGACTTCTTTAAGACACATTCCATATTATGCACCTATATTTTCATATGAGGTGTATATAATTCCTTTTACATGTTAAATAATAAATATATTTATTTTCATGATATTTTAATTTTCATGTAATATTATTATTTCCATTTTATTATGATTCAGTCTTACTAAAGTGGTAACAATTTATTTATACAACAACATTGTTTATTAATATTGTTTATGATTATGCGTAAATTGATAAAATATTATGATCCATCACTCAAGAGATATCATAAAATTTCATACTCTCTATAAATTAATTGTATATCCAAGTAATGGTGCAATTAATCTACTCTTTTTTACTTATGATAATGTTGTAATGTTTTATTAAAATATGTCGTTTTTTCTCATTTGTATTGAAAATATGTGTTCTTTCAAAATAATGATTTGTAAATGTAATTTTCATAAATGTTTTCTATTTAAAAATTGTTTTTAATGTATTCAATCCACTTAAATATTTTTTGAATGTAAAATGTTGTCAAAATATTTCCATTCATTTTAAATATGATTTAAAAGTATTCTAATTATAAAAGGAATTATAAATGTTTTTTTTAGATTTATATATATGTTTTCAAAGCTATTATCAAAAGATAAAAAGTTTTCAAAATGCATAATTTTTTAAAGATATTTATTCACAGTGGAAAATAATTTTTCCTAATGAAATGTTTTAAATAATTATAAAACTTATTTTATATGTTTTCAAATATATTTTTTAAAAAAACGATTTGGAATATGTTTTATATTTTAAAAAAGTCAATTTACCATAGGAAATGAACTAAGTGATATTTCAGAATATTTCTCCATAAATGATCAAAACCATTGATATAGTTTAGCATGTATTGTGAACTTTATCCAACAATACCATTCATATTAAGTCTTGAATGGTTTATGTTTTTATGTCATGATGTTTATGAAACCCATTTCTATTCCACAGGATATATGCTTTTGTAACATAATTATTTTCATGGGATATACATTAAATAAATTCTTAGGAAGCAAAACTATTATACATATGTTATGGTGTGATGAAATTTTAATGATACCAATGTCATTTCATGGGATATAATATTATGTAAGAAACTCATCTTTTTTAATTCTTATTGATATAATAAATGTTTTTATCATGTCACACATTCATTTATTATTTCATTATGTGATGAAAGGAAAGTATATATCTCTTTAATGAATTGAGTAATGGTAAGTGGAATATGATCTCAAAGGGTACATGGTTTGTAGCCCAATCCGAAAAACAAGATGGTTCATGAGTTATATCCTATCCCCAAAATCAAAAGGCTACATGGGTTATAGAATGATCACAAAAACAAGAGGGTGTATAGGTTGCATCCTATGACTGGAAAAAATAGGGTAGATGGGTAGTATCCCAATCCAAAAAATTAGGGACTGGAAAAATTTTGAAGACAATTTTGAAGCAGGTACACGAGTTTTATCCCAATCCTAACATGTTATAAGTAACATGGTTGGTATCCTTGACATAATATTTTTTTGCCTATATGTACGCCAAAAATTATGTCTTATTCCGAAATTATGATTCCATGGATTATACATCTAATTACCTTATGATTCATGTCTTATAAACTTCAAATATTTATCTCATGACTCATGTGTATGATTTTTTATATTCATGGTATGATCTTTTAATGTTATTATCATGTTATAATACATATTTGTTCATGATTATGCTTATGTATCCCCTTTTTACCCTTACATACCATCTGAACTCAACAATTTATTATGTTTCTTTTCCCTAGGTTATGAAGATAGGTTTTAAGTTAAATAATCAATGGGGAATTTATCCATTGAAATCAATTAAGATCATTCATAATGTTTAAAGATTTTGTTCCATGTTTCTAAAGACACTAAATATTATAGTATTTGAGGATTTATTTCTCTGATGTGTTGAACATTCATATATATTTATGTAATATACATTTACATTAATCATGGGTCATTATAGGATGTATTAGAGCAATGGTGTTGGCATCCCTTGAAAAATAGGACGTGAAAACATTAGTGAGATACCTATATATATTTATATGTATATGCCTAGGGACATCTATAAGAAAATGTATAAGGATAAAAAAATTATTTGAAATATCGTATAATTTTGTTCAAGAATTGATTGAGTTGTTTACAAGAAATAAATCATTTTTGGGTTAATGCATTTTTATTTGGCTCTCTAACAAATGTACCTAGGGGTAATAACTCTAGAATGGTGTGTTGTTCCAAACGTGAGCATAATGTGGTACATGAAAATGGTACTTATTGAAAACCTGGTTTCATGCCCCCATGGGATATGACATAAAAATTAACAAAATCATTATGAATTATTGTGAATGGTTTAAATAAATATTACTATGAATAACCTTTTATAAACGTATGGTTTTTTTATATTAATGACGTAGGTGACATTATTAAGATATCCTATATGTAATTTTTCATGATTATATTATTTTATTCTATGATAAGTGTCTGTCACCCTATGAATTGTAATTTTAGTAAATATAGAAAATTAGAATGAACTCTATTAACATTGAATGTTTCATAGTAGTAGTGTAGGGCATGATGAAAATTGATTTCCTAAGTGAAAATCTAATGAAGATAATCAAAAATGTCAACAGGTATTGGTTATATTTCTGTAGATAAAGATACATGAAATGACATGTTTATTTTTTGGGATGTTCTTCCAATATTATTTAAATAAAATTTAATAATTGTGATCATATTGAGTTTTGGTAACCTTGATACAAGATTCAAATTTCTTATTCTAGTTAAGGGGTATTAAGGGATAATATGAAAAATCCTATGTAAAGTTTTAAGAATAACATTGGAGGATTTATGAGTTTATGTATAGGAATTACATAATTATGTTATATGAATCCTAAATTATACGTTATCATTATAGGATTTACAAAACATATATTTAATTATGATGAAAAACTAGAATAGGTATTTAATGTAAAATTTTTATTTTGATTAAGGGATGGTAACCCATATGTGTCACAAATGTTGTGAAAATTTTATTTAAAATGGATAAAGGGATTATTAATATGAATATGTAAATTGTAAATTACTAATTACCTCTTAATTGTAACATGATTTGTTGAAAAATCAGTCTGTACTATCATGGATGGAGTTTTTATAATTTTCGGATTTAAGGAATCTATGAAAAAAACTTTGGAATTGGGAGATATATATAATTAAATAAGAATTCATGGTGATTCAGATTATTAACATGTTTCAAGAAAATACATGATGAAGGTATTCACATGTTTTTTATAAGAAAACAAAAAATGGTTTATGATATACAAGGGATCAATACTTATATTTTTTTAAGAAACTTGGGGACCTTCTTTCTAAAGTCTGTGATTTTCATCTTCTGTAAGGGTTAAAATGTCAACCACTTATGGAATGGTATACTTTATACATCAGATGATGTTTTTGAGATTAATTTATTATATCTCCATATATGGATTTATGCATATTTGATAACTTATGATAAAATTTTTGTCCAAATATTTGGAACGAACTATCATTCTATTTATGGATCTCATGATCTTCTAATTCTTTGAGAGTTGCAATTTCACATTCATTTCTTAAAATAAGAGGTGAATAATAAATTGGTCAGAGAACAAAAAAGGGTGAGGTTGTCTTGAAGTCAAGAAAGTATATCATTTCATGAAAATTCATTTGCATAATGAAAATGATCTCCAAATAAAATGTTGTCCTAATACCTTATTTTTTATGAACTTATTCCCTTTTAAATGATCATTGACTGATGAATTTGGTGCCTTCAAATTTGCATGGACTATACATTTATTTGTTATTGATTACATCAATCACACCATATAAATATTTTAAAATTCAATCAAAATCCATCTTTTCACTTTCCACCTATGTTCTCCAATGCGGGAACCTAATTTTGTGTTACTTTTGGTATCTATTATGTTTCCAAGGTTCTCTTTTTAATGGATTTTTTAGTATTCATCTTTGCAATGTGGGTTTCAAAGAAATGAACTTTAAAGTATTAGAATTTGGATAACCTAGAAATATTTTGAGGGATAAATTCATTTTATTGGGGGTAGAATATAACACTCTGAGATTCTTTGAATTTTATTTCTCTAATAATTTAAAATTTTGAAATATTTTATTTCATGAAACACTGAAAATAGCTTCCTTATACAAAAGCACTAATTGTTCCTTGTCTTATACGCAACACCAACTCTATTTTAAGCTACATGAAACACTTAGATTCAATTGTGGTATATGAAACACTATGTTTGGATAGTGTTATGCACAATTTTAAGTTCCTTCTATAGCATGCGTAACCGGCAAAGATGAGTTTTTACTAAACTAAAATTTAATATTAGCATGATATTTAAAGTATTTTTATAGCTACCACCATGAAATTGGAAAGGATGTTAAAAATAATATTAGGTAAATTTTGAATATTTAATATAAAGCTTAATATAAAATAAATCATCTTGTTATCAAATTATATAAGTGAATATAAGAACTATTTCAAAATAATGAAATTATTTCTCTAAAAAAACTATTTACAAACTCAATTTTATATCAATAAATTAAGAAACCAAATTTTAATAATGTCTAAAATAAAATTTCTATATTATATATTCAATAAATATTTTTTTATACTCATCCAATATATATTATAGGTATTAGATAGGAATTAATCTGATTCTATAAATAAAAAGATGCCTTTTCTAAATAGAAATTTTACCAACTTTTAATCGAAACACCATTTTAAATCTGATTATTGGAAAATTTATAATATTTATTTTATAAAATACTCTTCTATTTGGAATTAATAATTTAAAAATTATCTTAGGTTTAATTATTGTGATTTTTATGAAAATATACATTTTTGGATGTATAATGAAAAATAATAAATTTATATTCAAAACTTATTTTTCATATAATTTATTTATATAGTTAAATTAATTTAGTTATTTTTTTAAAATTAATTAATCAGATAAATTTTATATCAATTTATCCAAATTAGGTGATTGAAATCAAAATCAATATGAAAATTTGTATAAAAACATACAAAACATTTCCACATATATACATTAAAACCTTTTTTTTCGTCCCGTCTATGGGGTTAAATGTAAATTAATTTCATTCACTTTTTTTATTTTAATTATTTTTAATGGATTCAATATTTGTATTTGGAATATTTTATAATGGAAAATAATTTCAATGTTGTTTTTTACCAAAAATAATAGTAATTCTGATTAATTTTAATTACAACGAATAAGAGAAAACTAGCTTAATAAAAAAATAACCCTTAAACATAAGGTCCAAACTAAAGTGGAAACTTTTTCAAAATCAACTTGGTATCCATATTTATACAATATTGACTATTTTATATAATTGGCTCCATTATTGATGTCACCTGTCATAGGAAATACTTTGTTGGAATTACAATTTTAAAAAATTACAATAAGGACACTCCACCTCCATTATAAAAAGGCACACACCCCTTCGACATCATTACACCTTTCAAGGCATTTGGATCAAAAAAAAATCTAAAAAATAATCTCCCAACATCTCTAAAATCATCCTATACTCCTCTTTTTAAGAATAAATCCATCGAAGGAATCCCTTTGTTGCAAACCAAAAGGAGTTACCCAATGAAAAGGCAACATCCTTCCGCATGCTCCTTTGTTATATTTTAATTATCCATCACCAAAAATCATATTATTACATGGTTATATAATAACCTAAGTATAATAAATATAATTTTTTTTATTATCAGGTTCAAACCTAAAAGTACACACACATCTAACTAATGGGTAATGAACATGCCTTTCTTGTATACGGAAAACCACCGCCACAAAAAAATATTGTTTCTTTTTCATTTAACACCTCCCTTGATTCAAAATTATGATGGTAACACTATTATTACATTATATAAATTATATTTATGATTTATTTAATCATATTTAATTGTTATATAAATCATACCTTCATTCTTTAAATTTTATGTAAATATGATCACTTCATTTGTAAATGTGTGGACTAACACCTCCTTAAAAAGATGTGATTCATTCCTACGTTACATAGAATGTATTAAGGATGGGTTTAGTAAACATATAATATATATATTACATAAAATTGATACTATAATTGATTAAAATAAATATATATATTAATATATGATATTTACATTCTTTCTTTCAATACGACTATAAAATTAAAACATCATTCAGCGTACAAATGTCTTACCATCACTATAAAAGGTGTATTACATTTCATAATTCTATATTATAATTATGATAATAAATAGAAATATAATGAATATATATGACATTTATATCCATTTTTACATTCTTTATATAATTAAATCATGATAAATGTAAGACGATGAGGAATAAAAAGTCAATACAGGTATGATAAACAAGGTGGTTATCAAATAAAATGTAACTTTACATGGGGTTTTAATGAATGGGTAATATAGAGTCATAACTAAATAATATATGATATTATGTACAACAATATGGATTATTGATATATGTATAAAATATTTATCATTATTATATTTCAGGTTTTAATGAATATTATGAGAGTCAAGACATAAGGTAAGGGTTTTCTCATCTTATATCTTATATCCGTGAGAAATAAGAATTGTTCGCCACTCATTTCATTTTTGTGGTATATATAATTACCACAAATTTATTCTATAATAATTATAATTTAATTTATTGTTATCTCCATATCAATTTCATGATATTTCAATAATGGTTTTCATGTTTCAAAATTTACCAAATTAGTAAAGTAATTTTATCATAATTTTACTTCATTGAGACACATTCCATGTTACGAAACAATATTTTTTATAAGGTGTATATAATTACTTTGAAATTGTATATCACACATATTCTTATTTTAAAGTTATGTTATTATTTATTTCATGTTACTCTTCTTATTGTATAATTAATCATATTTTTCAAAGTGGTATCTTTTTATTAATATAATATAAATTTTTATTGAGATTATTTATTATTATCTACCACTAATAAAAGATTATGATCCATGTCCAATGATTTCTCATGTCTTTTATTAACATATTTTTATTCATACTTTATCAAATTAATGCTACACTTTTTCCAATCATTGGTACATTATATAATTAATTAAAAAATATGATAATATGAGTTTATCTATTCTTTTATTCAGAAACATTTGTTCTTTCAAAACCATGTTTTATAAAAATGGTTTTAAAAAATATTTTATGTATAAAAGGTGTTATTACTATTTTTAATCCCCTTATAAATTTTTTCAGGGAATTATTTTTTCAAAATGTTTTCAATAATTCTTTATATTTTTTCAAATTATATTCAATTTAAAATAAATTCTATATTTTTTCAATATTATTTTATAAGTTTTAAAAGATATTTTAAAATAATGGAAGCATTTAAAACTATATTATATTTTAATTAGTATTCTTAAAATAGGAAAATATTTTTTTGCTGGAATGGTTTTAAATGATATTAATGATTTCATTATATGTTTTTAAAGTGTTTTTAAGAAAAGTATTTCAAATATGTTCTAGGTTTTAAAATTTTAATTTTCTTCAATAAATTCATAAAGCGTTCTTTCAAAATCATTCTCTGTCTAAGATGGAATCCTTCAATATGTATTGATACTTTATTTGGGATATTATCCTAGAATACCATTAATATTATTTGTTTGTCGAAGTGGATACTCAAGAGGGGGGGGGGTGAATTGAGTTCCGATTATAATTTCTGTTAAAATATTGTCTATTTAAAATCCCCTAGTTTATTAAACAAGTTAAACAGTAGTGAATTTATACAGATTGTAAATGTTCACTTAGTTTCTCAAAGATTGATTAGGTCTCATTTAATTTAACCGCAAGATTAAACTAACTTTTGAAACTAACCTACTGGTTTAGAATAAGTGTAAACACTTGCTAATTTAACTATCAAAGTAGCTTTAAAATAGTTTTTTATTTCAAAGTAAAAGTAGCAGAATAAATAATATATGTGTGGTATACTATAAACTTAAACTAAAGATGAACAACAGATATAACAAGAGGTTCAGTGTCAAGTCGAGACTTAGTCCTCTCAAATTTTATATAAAATTTGATCCACACCCTGGATCATGGATAACAACAGTTTACAAAACTGTTCATGCCACGCAGGGACCTCTACCACTGTTCTTCATGGAAAACAAATAGACCAGGCCACACAAGGACCAATTCCATAGTTGACGTGGGTAAACAAGAGTAAACGATTGTGGTTTGAGGATTTCGATATCCTCCAGTTCAGTGCAGGAGATATTGTGTGTATAAGAAATACAGAGTACACCACACTGCTCAAAAGTTAATAAATAAATCACTTAGAGAGAGAAGATAAGAGTTTAGAAGGCTCTAGTGATTATCAATGCATCTCTGGACTCGTTGGATTCAACAGGAATGCTTCTGAGTCCTTCTCTAGTTTTTCTGTTGAAAGATAGAGTGTCGTAGTTATGCTGGTGTTCTACAGGAGTGAGAATGATCTCTTGATTCGTCATGTGTTCTTCAGTGGTGTTGGATTTTATACATAATAGGTATTTGAAAGTCTGGAAATCTCCTTCTTGTTCGGGATTGATCTTCTTGTTCAGCACAGTGCTCTCAAGTGTATATAAGTTCTTCTCATTGTAAATTCACACTTTTCTTTGCTTCACTGCTTTTTTAGTGTACTGCATCTTAATCTTCCTTATATTCCACACTTTCTGGTAGTAGGAATGATTCCCTTTTCTTAGGTAGGAGATACAGTTTCCTAACATTCCAAAAACTATAATTAAATAGCACTAATTGTATTAAAATCATCAAATATTACCGTTAGTATTATTTAAATAATATTGTCAAAATGTTAAGAAATGGTGTCACAGTGATTAAGTAAACGGTGTCTTATTCACGGTATGAGCTTCATGGTATGAGCTTCACAGTATGTCCATGTCACGGTGTGAGCTTCATGTTATGTCCATGTCACGGTGTGATCTTCACGGTATGTCCATGTCTCGGTGTCTAGCTCACGGTGTCTGGGTCACGGTGAGTCCTTCACGGTGTATGGGTCACGGTTTCTGGGTCATAGTGCGTCCTTCACGGTGAGTCCATACTTAGACAAATATCTGTATTTGGACTTAGACAGAATATGCAGAATATGGATTAATTTTAATCGTTAGATAGTAAGAGAAATTGAATCATAAACATAAAGGCATGATAATATATGTGAGATCTTTGATCATGCATAAGACTTGTAAATAATAAAGTGTGTAATTGACATCCATAAGAGTTGTTATCATTTAAAACATGATGAGTAGTTAATATTGAGATTTAAGATCATTAGAAAGATGTGTGATGAAGAACGATATTAATTAACAGTAATAAGATTTTTTCTTATTAAAACATTATTAACACATGAGGAGTCCAACAATATCCCCCTTTTTGATGATCACAAATTAGATATAGGTAGAATATAAATTACATGTAACATTAAAGATACTAGCATAGAAAAAAAAACATTGTAGAACTGACACTTGGAGTTCCCCCCCCCCCCTCCCATTTATACATGTAGAGTTTTCTCCCCCTTTTGGGATTATCAAAAAGTAGATAAAATGAAATGAAACTCAGTAGTTGTCAACAAACAAAGGGTTCAGAATACAAAGTACAGGTGAAGTACAAACTGTAAACAAGAAATGAAATCCCATCAAAAAGAAAACACTCTCTAGACTCTTTAGGGATCCATATTTTCCTTGCCTTTATCAGAAGCAGGAGCTGGTGCTGAAGTAGAAGAAGGCATAAATGCAGTAGACAAAGAGGGTAAGGGTAGACCTTCAAAAACAAATGGATCCAAAGTGGGAGTAGTAGAAGATCTAGGATTAGGTTGGTTAAGAATGACTTGTTGGATCTGAGAAAGATCTTAGCTGACAGTCATGGCAGTTGAGGCTAAGGCAGTTAGTCCAGGTCTAAGGGGTGCAGTAGCTGGAGCAACTACAGTAGTACTCTGCACATGAAGATATGGCTTCAAAAGATTGATGAAATCAGTAATGATTACACCACCATATTTCATAGACTTTTC
This sequence comes from Viscum album, assembly GCA_963277665.1. NCBI lineage: Eukaryota > Viridiplantae > Streptophyta > Magnoliopsida > Santalales > Viscaceae > Viscum > Viscum album. The sequence goes on from OY728128.1 coordinate 1,306,489,558, forward strand.
AAAATCATCCTTATTCTCAATAAACATGTCTAACAATCTGGTGAACTTTGTATGTTTTTGAACTTGGGCTTTAAAAGCTTGAGTCACTGGAGGGATTATCAAATTTTCAACAAGATATCGAAATTGATCTGTCATATCACTCTTAGAGAAAATCCATGAGAGATAAAGATCTACTTTCTTGGTGATCTCTTGTTGAGCACCATTGGATATCTTAGAGTTAATCCTAACCATTTTCAATGCTCTATCACTGTTCATAACCACTTCTGACAAAGAAGATAGATCCAAGCCACTAAAGGCACTCTGAATTTCTTCTTTGATTATGGATCTCAGTACAGAATCATCCAAAGAAGATGTGGAGGTCTGACCAGAATCATGTGAAGCCTTGACAGCTTCGGTTAGAACTTTAAGCTGTTTCAACACTTTTTTGCAGGCATCCATTGTATTCATCTGTATACTTATTCAGATTTTCCACAGGCTCTCTCATGCATTCCAGCATCTTGGTGTGTCTTATTCCAATCATTTCATCAAAAGAAGGTAGGTATGGATGAACATGAGACAAAATTTACCTAGCAAGGAGGCAATCAAATGGATCAGGAGAAGCAGAAACACGTGTAGGAGCAGAAACAAGAGATGGCACAGATCTCAAAGATAACTCATTCTGCAAACTTGCTATCAAATTTTTCATATTTGCCACATCAGCACTCAGAAGCTTATTTTTAACTCTGACTTCCTGAATTTCTCAGATCATCCTTGGTTGAATATGCAAGATAATATTTTCCAAAAGAATTGATGAATCTTCTTGACATAAATGAGTTACTGGACGAGGTTGAGTGGAGAAAATTTTCTCAACTCCAGCTAAAATATTTTCTCCAAATACTTTCAGATCCTCTTTGGTCACAAAGGAGTGATGCTCGGGTAAGGGTGTAGGTAAAGGTAGTGGTTCAGATTCTGGTTGAGGTTCAGAGTCATCGTCAGACTCAGATTCTGATTCGGATTGAGGTTGGGGATCTGGTTCTGGTTCTTGATGAGCAATAGACTTCAGTTGAAACAGAGAAGAAATATGCATTCCAGTTGTAGTCACTTTCTTTGACTCAATCACATCACAAAAGCTTTTGAAAACAAAACGGGTGTGCACAGAGTATGAGACAGCATGTTGATAAGCTTCAGCAGATCCAGCTTCTATAATCTCAAGGTTTTGAGGTTCCTCCCCCTCAAATTGTGCTTCCCATAAAGATTCTTGAGGCTCAAGAACAAGGAAAAGATCCATAGTATCATCCTTGATCTCTTCAGCAAACTCTTGCCTTTCCAGCTGGAAGGAAATTTCCATCCTCTCATTAGCAGAGGGAATTATCTCAGGAACAGATTGTTCCACTGGTTGAACATCCAAACTTGCTTCTTTTTCAACAGAAAGATCCTCTTCAACAGGATCTGCCTCTAAGGTTACTTGATGTTCTGAATCAGGAAAAACCAACTTCCTTGCAGCAATAGGATGAGCTTCTGGATTTACATCCACACTAGGAACATGAGCTTCCTCTTCACTCAAACTAACACCAACTTCCTCTTCTAGAGGTTTTTCAGTAAGGATAACAGCAGGGACAACGGTCCTTTGTTTTTCAATAGGATCTGTTTCCATTTCAGGTATTTCAACCTCTTCTCTTGGAGATACTACAACTGTTACTACCTCTTATTCTTCTTCTTCTGAATACTCAGCCACCTCATATGGTTCCAAACCAGGATCAGATATATTTTTATCCCTTCTTGTATAGTCAACAGGATTAAACATTTTATACACATGATCATTATCCTCATCCCACTACTTCTTTAAGGGGTTCCAGATAATCTTCATCTTTTTTATGATAGGCATGGACATGAATAAATCAAGGTCCTCTAACTTTTCTTCATTCGTTCCAACCATCCCTTTGGCAACTAGAATAGTTGAAATCATCCTTGAGTAAAACAAGGAGGTGGATTTGGATGTGACTTTGATCAGCTCACAGATATGGTTGATAACTTACTTTCATAGGTTGATTTTATGGCCATTTTTCAACAGATTAATCAGGAACACATCCAGATTCTTCATCACAGCAAAATATCCTTTTCTCGAGCTAATCAAATTTTCAACAAACTTGAACAGAAGTCTAGTCTCCCCATCTAATTCAGCAGCTATTGCCCTTCGCTTGATGCCCTTTCGAGTCAAGTTTTCCAAAGAAGACTCCAGGTCAAAGATGTCGGTTGTTGGAGGAGGGTCTCTTTGGTAATCCACAAAAACTCCATCATGGGGAATCCCTAGACATACATCCCATAGCCTCGAAGAGAAACATCACTTTTGACCATTTATCTAGCTTGTCACCATAATTCTTTCTCCAAACTCAAATGAAAACTTCACATACTGATAAAATTGAGATACCAATCTCTGTTAAATCTGTCTATTTTGTCCAGTGAACCATCCAAGCCATCCTTGATCTCTTAGAAAATTCAAAACTAATGATCTCCTAGACAGCAACCACTCTACACAAACCTCTTTTTCAGGTACAACTGTACGGCTTAGCAGTTTTGGGTTTTGAGGTCCTTCCGGATCTATCCTCAGTATCCCCTTTTGTTTCTTAGTGAGGCGCTTCTCAGACGAGGGTGAATGTGGATGCTTCATCCTTGGCATCCACTTAAGGTTCAGTCGATAGGGAAGAGAATGTTTAGGGGAGAGTTCGGGTAAGGAATTGAATGAAACCCTTAAGTTTTATCATTTGGGAATGTCAAATGTCAAAAAAACGCGAGAAATGAAATAGCGGTAAAATAAAAATTACACAATACAAGTTAAAAAAAATATAAATAATCTTCACGGTGAGACCGTGAGTAGGAATTACGGTTTGATAAAAAGGTAGTCACTATGGTGAGATAGTTGGTAGTCGTCAAGGTGAGACAGTGAGCATTCTGTGCAGTCATAGTGAGGCAGTGAGTAGACAGACCGTGAGCATAAAGTCTTGACGGTGAGACCGTGAATACAAAACAGTAACATAGAGACATTGACCATGAAACCGTAAAGTAAAATATAGTAATGTATTAATCATTAAGATCAGTAGGATATTTACTTATGATTAATCATACCAAGATCATGTATGATGTAGTCTAATCTTTCAGAATTTAATGGTTTAGTGAATATATCAGCAAGTTGATAATCAGTACCAATGAATTCCAAAGTGATATCACCTTTTAGATAATGATCCCTTAAATATTGATGTCATAAATCAATATGTTTTTTCCTAGAATGAGAGACATGATTCATAAAAATTTTAATAGCACTTGTGTTGTCACAATTTATTGGGACATGTCTAAATTGATATCCATAGTCTAGTAATGTGTGTTTCATCCACAAAATTTGTGCACAACAACTACCTTCCACTATGTATTCAGCTTCTGTAGTAGATAATGAAACATAAATTGGTTTTTTACTACACCATGATACTAGTGACTTGCCTAAAAGGTGACGTGTTCTAGAGGTGATTTTTCTATCTATCTTACATACAGCAAAATCAGCATCAGAATAACTAACAAACTCAAATAATTTTTCTTTGTGATAGAATAGTCCTAAATCGGGAGTATGCTTGAGGTATTTGAAAATTATCTTTACAGCAATAAATGTGACTCTTTAGGGTTTTCTTGAAAAAAATCACACATACACACACTAAACATAATATCAGGACGACTAGCGGTTAGGTAGAGTAGACTTCCAATCATTCCTCTATAAGTGGTTTGATCAACAGATTTACTATCTTCATCAAGATCCATCTTACAGGTGGTACTCATGGGAGTGTCACTAAATTTTGTTATCTCCAATCCAAAATGTTTTAAAAGATCTCTAGTATATTTACTTTGATTGAAAATAATTCCATCATAATTTTGATTGATTTGAAATCCAAGAAAGCATTTACGTTCACCCATTAAACTCATTTAAAAATCATTTTGCATCATTTTAGAAAAATCAGAACATAATTTAATTTTTGAAGATCGAAAAATAATATCATCTACATAAATTTGTACAAATAAAAAATATTTAGAAATTCTTTTTATAAACAGAGAAGGAACTACTATTCTTTTTATAAAACTTATATAAATTAGAAAATTACTTAATCTATCATACCAAGATCGTGGAGCTTGCTTTAAACCATATAAAGCTTTTGATAATTTGAAAATATGATTTGGAAAATGAGGGTTCGAAAATCCAGGTGGTTGTTCAACATTAACATCCTCAGCAATATATCCATTCAAGAATGAACTCTTGACATCCATTTGATATAGTTTGAAATTTAGATGAGCAACATAAGAAAATAAAATCCTAATAGCTTCTAATCTGGCTACTAGATCAAAAGTCTCCTCATATTCAATACCTTCTTCTTGACTATAGAATTGTGCAACTAACCTAGCTTTATTTATAACTATGTTTCCGGACTCATCTACTTTATTTCTGAACACCCATTTTGTGCCTATTGTGAAAGTGTTCTTAGGCCTTTCAACAAGATTCCAAACTTTTTTTCTTTCAAATTGATTGGGTTCTTCTTGCATTGATATTACCCAAAATTCATCATTAATAGCATCATCAATGTTTTTTGGTTCAAGCTGTGACAAGAAGGCTTGATGTTCAACCTAATTACTAAGAGAAGATCTAGTCTATGTCCCTCTATCAAGATTTCCTACAACAGTATCTAAAGGATGATTCTTTATAATTCTAGTTGATCTAGTTAAGGTAGGACTAGAAATTTCAAGTTCTTCTCTGGGTTAAGGATCATTAGGAACAAATTTTGGAATAAGTCCAGAACATGTTGTCTTTATAGCAGGTCCATTAGATTTTTCATTAATGTCCATAACAGATAAATCTTCTTCAAGATTTTCAAGAGTGGTTTTAGGCTCATGTGGATCAGTTTCATCAAATTTGATGTGAACAGATTCTTCCACACACTTGGTTCTCTTATTGAAGACTCTATATGCTTTTCTGGTTAAAGAATATCCTAAAAATATTCCTTCATCACTCTTAGAAGAAAACTTATCCAGATTATCTTTTGTATTTAGAATAAAAACTTTGCAGCCAAAGACACTAAAGTAACTAACTTTAGGTTTTTTATTGTTCCACAACTCATAAGGGGTATTCTTAAGAATAGGTCTAATTAAGACTCTATTAATAATATAACAAGCAGTATTGACAGCTTCAGCCCAAAAGTAATTATGCAGGTCGCATTCATTAAGAATAGTTCTAGAAATTTCTTGCAGGGTTCTATTTCTCCTTTCTACTACACCATATTGATGAGGTGTCCTAGGGGCAGAGAAATTGTGACTATAACCATTGTGTGAGCAGTTGGATTCAAACTCATGATTCTCAAACTCATAGACATGATCACTTCTTATGGTTTTAATCTAATGTCCACTAAGGTTTTCTATAGATTTGGAGTATTTAACAAAGTAAGAACAAGCTTCACTTTTGTGAGCTAAGAAGTATACCCATGTATATCTAGAAAAGTAATCCACTAGGACATAGACATAGTTCTTCCCATTTAAGCTATAAACTCTAGATGGTCCAAACAAATCCATGTGAACCAACTCGAGAGGTTGAGAAGTTGAAACTTCTTTCTTTTATTTAAAAGAAACTTTATATTGCTTTCCCTTTTGATAGGGATTACAAAATTTGTCATTTGGAAACTCAAGTTTAGGTAGGTCTCTAACTAAGTGCTTCCTATTTAGTTTTCTACGTGAGTGTATATTGTAGTGTCCTAGTCTTCTATACCATAACCTAGTATCTTTCTGAAAAGCATTTAAACAGGTAACATTTTGCTTAGCCAAGGAATTTAAATCAACAACATAAACATTTTCATTTCTTAGAGCAGAAAAGACTAAAACGTTTTTAGAATTAAAAACATTACAAGAATAGTTTTCAAATTTAACATTAAAACCATCATCACATAATTGAGAAATACTTAACAGATTATATTTAAGTCCATTAATAAATAAAACTTTAGAAATCAAAACTGAATCACTGTTACCAATTTGGCCTAGGCCGATGATCTTTCCTTTTGAATTATCACCAAAGGTGACATGACCTCCATCAACCTTTATTAAACTTTTGAAACATGAGTAATCCCCAGACATATGTCTTGAAAATCCACTGTCCAGATACCATGTCTTCTTGTGGGAACTCTTCAAGCAGGATTCCTAAAAAACAGATTTAAATAGTAAGTGATTTTGGTACCCAAATCTTTTTGGGTCTAGATAGGTTAGAAATCAAATCTTTCGGTACCTGCATTTATCTTATCGGTCTCATATAATTTACAGAATCAAAATATTTTGAAATATAAACTCTATTAGATTTATAACTAAGTGAATAACTAGTTGAAGAATACACATGTCCAGAACTAGAACTTGTAGTATTCTGTCCAGATTTAGGAATAAATCTATTCTTGGTAATCTGTCTTTGTCTAGGTTGGTATCCTATACCAGTAGTATATCTAGGTGAAATCTGATTACCTAGCATTCGAGTAAGACTATCTTTGACATTTTTGAACTTTTCTAAATCCCTCATAAGTTTCTCATTTGATAATTTCAGTTCAGTGTTGTCTTTAAGCAACTGAGCATTCTTTTCTATTTCAATGTCAAGATCAGATTTATGTTTAACAGTTAAAGCATAATGTTTCTTTAAACCTTTGTATTTTTCCTTCATCTCATTACAGGTTTCTTCCAACATATCAAAGTATTCAAACAGTTCAGATTTTGACATATTTTCAGAATCAGTATCATCTCCAGAATAATATGAAGTTAAAGCTGGAGTTTCAGATGTTAACTTAGAAGTGTTTGTCATAAAACACATTTTGGCAAGTTTTCTTTCAGAATCAAACATTTCAGATTCACTTGTGCAGTCTTCAGATGCACTCCACATAGCCTTCATGGCTTTCTTATACTTATTATCCTTATTCTCATTTTTCTTCTTGTATTTCAGCTTTGGACAGTCTGCTTTTATATTTCCTTTCCTTTTTCACTCATAGCAAACAACTTCATTAGATTTATCGGATTTATTCAAATCCTTTTTCCAATGTCCCTTGTTTCATACTTACCTTTGTAATTTGACTTTCTGAAAAACTTCTTCTTCCTATAAAATTTATAAAACCTTCTGTCTATCTGAGCCATTACAACATCACTGTCAGAGTCTGAATTTTCACTGGTTGAACTGTCAGTTTGTATTAGAACTTTATATTTGTCCATACTCTTTGAAACAACATTCTTGAAAGCCACAGATTTTCTCTTAGGTTCATCATCTTAATCTTTATTAACCTTGAGTTCTTCCTCATACATCATGAGCTTACCAATGAGTTCTTTTATAGGTAGAGCAACAATGTCACATGACTCTGTGATTGAAACAGATGTGCCTCTCCATCGGTCTGGTAAACATCTTAAGATTCTCATAATTTTTTCCTTTGTTGGGACAACCTTTCCAACTGAATTCATAGAATTGACTATCTCATTAAACCTTAGATACATATCAGAAATAGGATCATCAGTATTCATTTTAATATTATCATATTTAATAGTATAAGTATTCAATAACATTTCTTTAACATTGGTCGTTCCCTCATGAGAAACACCCAAAGTATCCCAAATTTCAAAATAAGCTCTGCAAGAAGAAATTCTGTTAAACTCCTCATCTCCTAGAGCACAGTACAGGGAATTCATAGATTTACAATCATTATTGTAGGCAGTCTTTGTATGTTCATCCCAAGTTATTCTATCAGTTTCTGGAAGTTTATATTGAGATTCTATAGCTGTCCAGATATCAAAACCCATGCTTTCTAGACAAATTTTCATTTTATGTTTCCACTGATCCTGGTTTGTATCATTGATGAAAGGTGACCTGTTAGTAGCAGCACCCTCTAGTCTATTTTACATAGCTAGAATTTAGAATGATAATATAATGATCTAGAATTTACAACTAACAGAAATTTAAGATCATTAAAGATGAAACTAAAATCACAAATGAGAAACAATGTATTTCAAAAATCCTTAAACAAAAACAAACCTCTGATACCAAATGTTGGTCGGAGTGGATACTAAAGAGGGGGGTGAATTGAGTTCTAATTAAAATTTCTATTAAAATATTGTCTATTTAAAATCCCCCAATTTATAAATCAAGTTAAACTATAGTGAATTTATACATATTGTAAATTTTCACTTAGCTTCTCAATGATTGATTAGGTCAAAGTTAATTTCACCACAAGATTTAACTAACTTTTGAAACTAACCTACTGATTTACAATAAGTGTAAACACGTGATAATTTAACTATCAAGGTAGCTTTAAAATAGTTTTGTATATCAAATTAATAGGAGTGGAATAAATAATATATGTGTATTATACAATAAACGTAAACTAACGATTCACAACAGATATAACAAGAGGTTCAGTCTCAAGATGAGACTTAGTCCTCTTAGATTTTATTTAAAATTTTATCCACACCCTAGATCGAGGTTAACAATAGTTTAAAAAAATGTTCAGGCCATGCAGGGACCTCTACCACTGTTCTTCGTGGGAAAATAGACCAGGTCACTCAAGGACCTCTTCCACAGTTGACGTGGGTAAACAAGAGTAAACAATTGTGGTTTGAGGATTGTGATATCCTCCAGTTCGTTGCAAGAGATAGTGTGTGTATAAGAAATACAGAGTACACCACACTGCTCGAAAGTTAATAAATAAATCACTTAGAGAGAGAAGATAAGAGTTTAGAAGGCTCTAGTGATTATCAATGTAGCTCTAGACTCGTTTGATTTAGCAGGAATGCTTCTGAGTCCTTCTTTGGTTTTTCTGTTGAAAAAAAGTGTTTCGTAGTTATGCTGGTGTTTTGCAGGAGTGAGAATGAACTCTTGATTCGTCGTGCGTTCTTCAGTGGTGTTTGATTGCATTCATAAGAGTTCTTTGAGAGTTTGGAAATCTTCTTCTTGTTCGGGATTTATCTTCTTGTTCATCACAGTGCTCTTGGGTGTATATATGTTCTTCTCATTGTAAATTCACACTTTTCTTTGTTTCACCGCTTTTTTGTGTACTGCATCTTAATCATCCTTATATTACACACTTTCTGGCAATAGAAATGATTCCTTTTTCATAGGTAGGAGATACAGTTTCCTGACATGCCAACAACTATCATTAAATAACATTAATTTTATTAAAATCATCAAATATGACTGTTAGTATTATTTAAATAATATTGACAAAAAGTTAAGAAATGGTGTCCCAGTGATTATGTAAACGGTGTCTTATTCACGGTATGAGCTTCACGGTATGAGCTTCACAGTATGTCCATGTCACAGTGTGAGCTTCACAAAATGTCCATGTCACTGTGTGATCTTCACGGTATGTCCATGTCATGGTGTCTAGCTCATGGTGTCTGGGTCACGGTGAGTCCTTCACGGTGTCTGGGTCACTGTGTCTGGGTCACGGTGAGTCCTTCATGGTGAGTCCATATTTAGACAAATATCTGTATTTGGACTTAGAAAGAATATGCAGAATATGGATTAAGTTTAATCATTAGAGAGTAAGATAACTTGAATCATAAACATAAAGGCTGGATAATATATGTGAGATCTGTGATCATGCATAAGACTTGTAAATAATAATGTTAGTAATTAACGTCCATAAGATTTGATATCATTTAAAACATGATTAGTAGTTATTGTAGAGATTTATGTGTATTAGAAAGATGCGCAATGAAGATCGAGATTAATTATCAGTAATAAGATTTGTGATCACTAAAACATGATTAACACATGAGGAGTCCAACATTATTTATTTAACATTTTTTATTTTATAGAATAATGTTTACAACACTCGTTTATCTTCCACGAGTTATATGCCATTGGAACCCTATTATTTTCATGGGTTATGCTTTAGTTAATTTATTTGGAAAACTATTTATTCTCCATAGGTTATGGTGTTTTGAAATTTTAATGATAACAATTTTATTTCATGTGTTATGATTTTGATTTTTATAACTCATATATTTTCACGAGTTATGATATTATGAATGTTTTGTTATATTGTGTCACATTCATGTATTAATTCATTACATGATGGTTGTTCCCTATATCGCCATAAAATTAATTGGGTGATGATAATTGGAATATGAGGTCAAATGGTATACGGGATGTAGCCCATCCCATAAACAAGATGGTACACGGGTTTTAGCCCAAGCCTGAAAATAAGAGGGTATATAGGTTGTATCCCATGATTGAAAAGAAAAGTTTACATGTTTTGTAGTCCAATACTAAAAACAAAAGGTTAAGTGGGTTGTATCTCAATCCTGAATATTAGAAGTTACATGGGTTGTTAGCCCAAGACTAATGCAGTTATAAAATTTTTATCCTAAGACAAACATTGTATAAATGTCTTGGTAGGTATCCTTAACATATGATTTTCTATGGTTATTTGTAGGCCACAATTTTTATATCTAAATCCTATATTATGGATTCATGTATTATGATCATGATCCCCTTATGATAAATTTCTTATGAATTTTCATTATTTATGCAATGACTCATGTGTATGATTTTTGATTGTTGGGTATGATCTTCTAATTTTATTCCCATGTTATAATACTTTTATGTTCATGATTATTATTATGTGTCTCCATTGATTACCCTCTCTGAGCATCTGGTCTCACCACATTATTATTTTTCCTTTACCCAGGTTATAAAAAATTGTTTTAGTGAAAATTACTAAAGAGGAAGATCTTTGTGTGAAACATTGTATATCATTCACCATTTTAGGATATGTTTTTCCAGGTTTACAATAACCGTAATCAATTAAGGTCCCCTTGAAAGTATTATTCTAATGTTTTTAATATTCAGCTAAATTTATATAATATCATTCCATGTTAAGACTGGTTCATTACACAAACAAGAAATAGAAGCATCATAGAAAACCATGTACCCCTTACCATGATTGGGTAAGATCATAATAGGAGTTGATATAAAAGTTTGTTTCAACTCTTTAAAATAAGTCGTCCATTTTACAACACATAGGATATTCAACCTTTTCCTGGTAATAGTAGTCAAATGTGATGCCAGATTCAATCAATACTATATGAACTTATGATGGTATCAAACTATAAATATGAAGCTCCATATCTAGTGGAGATTCCATGGTTCCTCCCATGAAAAGATAGTTCTCTCCATCTAATAATCAATTGAAAGTCCATGTATAGGAATAATTTTCCCCAATAACCTCATATATAGGATCTAGAAACATCATTTATATAGCTTTCCGTAATGGTTTTGACCCCTCAAAATCTATAATATCCTATTCATGTGGTACCCCTCACTCTAAAATCTAAAAAACCCTAATATGATCTAACAACACCAAAAAAAATGTTGTCAAGATGATGATGGAATATTAGAATTAGTGAAGACTTAAAAATTTGTAGAACAATATTCGAACCAAATGGAATCATGAGATTTTCATAATATTCCTTCCTAATAACAAAATCATTCTTCAAAATATCAAAATCAGTTCCCCTAAAATGATAATAACCAGACCAAATATCAATGTTTGAAATCCACATCACCTGCTTTTACTGATTATAAAATTCACCCATATGAGAAAAATAATAATTATTAATAATTTTGACACTATTAAAATTCTGATAGCCCATGTAAAAATGAAGTGAAACATCTTCCTTCATGGAAAATAGAACTAGAACGTCCAATGTATAAACACTAGGGTGAACAAAAATCATATCAAATAGGTCATCCAAATAGATTTTAAACTCAATTAGGTTAATAGGTTTCATGAGATAAGTGTATATATAGATCGAATTCATTCTTGGAACTAGGAAAATAATAAACTCCACCCCCACTTTATAAGATGATTGGATAAATCATATGTGAATAAATCAGGTATGTCTCTAAAAACCAAGAGAAGATCAATATTAGAAGGAATATAATTGGGTTCAAATAAAACATTAGAAAAATAAATCATGACATGGGAAAGAAAGTCATTCATGTCAGTACCTCATATCCCACTCTCCCAAAAACACATGAGATTTCCAATTGGTGAAAAATAATAAAATACACTAATGATAACAATTAATCTCATCATGGTGAGAAACTAATAAATCCATTTGATGATGACGTCAAATAGATCTAGACCATAGACTAAGAAATCCAATATAATATCTTTGTCAGATATCATAAGTGAAAAAGACATGCATTTGAAGACCCTACTCATTCCTCTTTCCAAGAGACATATCCAACTACCAAATAAAGGAAGGATATCCTTTCAATGTTATAAAACATCAACAAAATGTATATTAATAAACTATTGTAAGTAACATATTAAATAAATCAGTTTCTATAGAATTTGAAACAAAAATAGTACCTATCATTGTCATTGGGCCTGCATCAACCTTTCTCCAAATCTCATCCATTGTTTTTATGTCCTTCACACCTATGGCCTATAGAAAGATCCCTATTGATTTCTATGCTTTTTATTGAAACATTGTTCACTATAGAGTAGAAGATCTCTAACTATATTTATGTTTATAAATATCCAGGAAAAACAACTAAAGGTGACCTTGATGACCCAATGATTATAAATCTTATCATGTGGAAGAAAATTTTTCCTGGTGTTCCCTTATATACAACACTAACATAAAATTAGGTGCACACTATATATTACTTCTAATGGTGAAGATGATGCATACTACTGAGAACCACACCCACCACCCCTGTGATTATCATGACACATCATCTACATTCCCTACAGTCCACATAAATTTAAACTAGATAGAATAGATAAACCAGAAGATATAATATTTTATTCCATATTCATCCATTCAATCATTTGCCTCTCTACAGAACCACCATAGATGGTAATATTCCATCATATAATCCTCTGATCATATATTAGTTCACAATTCTATATGTATTTCTATGATCGTAGATGATCATATTTTATGACCTTAAGATAAAAATAAACCATCTCAGTAATATAATTGGAATAAACAGACATCATACAATTTCCCAAATCTAAGGATAGAACCTCTATATACATATCCATCACGTGAGGCTTAGAGAAGAACTACTGAATTGGTAGACAATTGAAAACATTCAAAACTAAGAAAAAGTTGATTATCCACCTATACTATGGAATCCCAAAATCACATGTTGGGCCCCTCGAGCCTGAACATCACACACATAGACTTGGTAACCTCATGTGTACATAGGATAGAAAAGACTTGAATGATCTTTTCACCCAATCCTCTACCTCTTGGGACTCATTCTTACCAGTAAATGGTGGGGAATTCATTTGTTAAGAACACTCAAGATAGATCAATGACTCCTCTGGATAATGGTTATGCTTCAAAAACTCGGATAAAAATTTCTGATATATTCTCTTATATGACAGAAACAAACAAAATGATATACTCTATATGATTTTGTTCTATAGGAGGATTCCCTTGGGGATCATCTGCAACACCCTCATGTGGAAGTACCATATGATGTCTTTATAAAATGATACTACACTCATAAATAAAAAGAAAATGACCAAACAATAAGAAATTATCATTGAAAAAATGAGGACCAAAAAGAAACAAATTAGATCCATATAATAAAAAACCTAACACAGAATACACACATCATAATATCCCATGATAATATGAGGTTCATCATAAAAAGTGTCGACCATGCCCTTACCACAACCTACATCTCAAGTAATGAAAATCCAGTATCTAGTATAAAAGGTGTTTAGAGATAAGGGAAAATTAGGGAAAAAATAATTTGATACAAATAATTAACAAAACAAACTAATATACCATACAATATTTTCACCCTGCCCGATCTAGTACATATCCAAAGGGTGATGCTGATCCTCATGGGGTGGTGACAAGCACCTGAGCACCAAACACAATAGAAGGAATGATTTTCCCAATATGAAACATAATATGTTACATATATAAATACTAATAGTAGAAGGAAATATCAGAACAAGAGTAAAAGAAATATATCTTACAAAAAAAATAAAACTAATGGTAGTGAAAGACCATGAAAGTATTTAAATAAGACTATATTGTACAATTCCGACATAAAAAGGATAGATAAAACCAGAAATAACTACTCTGTGTGATATGTAAGAATCATATCACCATCTCACAACTAGGTAACCATACCTATTAGACGTAAATATCAATACCTCATAGTGGTACATTTTTTCCTAAATCAAAAGGCCCCAATATTCTATACACCATAAAAGGGGTTTGCATAGTGTATGCTAAACAAGATCTCTAGGATACCACCTAAGGGTTCAGTATCTTGTCTCTATAATATAATCCAAATATAAACAATTTAAATTAATAAAGGAATGATAAATAATTTAACAGTTTTTTATCAAAATCTTGGTAAATATTTCCCCATTTTCCCATTGTACCAAAACATGTCAGATAGAATATTTTCAAAGAATAATTTCCGCACAATATTCCATATTTTTTTAAAAAATCTACATCAATGTGAAAATATTAAAAATCCAATTCATGGGTAAATAGTCATAGATAACTCATTTCAGGGAAGCTAGGTCACTCATACATCAATATGAATTGAGTTCACTACAATTCCCTAGAACTCGTGCCTCAAGGTCTGGGGAACTGAGGAACACTATAGAAAGTGATACAACCTTACATGTCAATAAATTCCTTTATCCAAACACATAATTATCTAGGGATTGAAGAACACCCCAAAAAGTGAACTCCATTAAAATATCTATATAAAAAGGTCCAATATTATAACTACCACCAAATTACCCATGGATCCCATGTGGTACATCTTTAAAACATTTTCAAAGGGACTGTATATTTCTCAACAAAATTTTAAATACTAGAAAAAAAATCATATCAAAACCTACTTTAAAACCCCATTTTTAAATCCAATTTTCCATTATTTGAAAAAAATATTTTATTTAGCAAAATAATGGGAAAATAAATTTCTCTCAAAAATCCATTTACACACACAAATCAATCAATCTTTCTAATATATTTATAAAAAAATTTATAAACAAATGTCAAATAGGGTTCATCCAATATATACTAGAGATGGAACCACCTACCTAAAAATCAACTCACAAACTACCCCAAATAGAATCCGCACACCATAAGGAATGTAAAAGAACAAATAGAGGATATATAACTAACATCCATATCTTAGAAAAGATTTACAGAAGAAAAATGGTCGGTGAAGTGAATAGATCAAAATATACCATAACGAACTCATGCACCAAACCACAAACCACCCAATTGTTAGTTATCAAAATCTGATAACATAATGGATGTACAAGGGATCAAATAAGCATAATCACATTATTACCAATTCAATAGATTCATCCGAACACCATTGCCACTACCAATATAAATAATGAATCTGAAAGCCACTACCACAAAACAGGGAAATTGAAGGGCTGCATTTAATCAGTGCTATGAAAGATGTGCTGATAATGGGGTGGGCCTTTATTGTCGCTAGCTATAAGGGATGATAATAGTGTACTCTTTATCAGTGATTTTCATAGCGTTGATAAAGGGTACATTAATCAGTGCTATTATTAGTGTAGATAAATGTTTTTAATATAAAAATTACTAATTAATATAAAATTATTATACATATATTCAAAAATAGTGTTTATTTGTATAAATTAAATAAAATCTCATGTTTATAATTAATATATTTTTTTAATAATTCAAAAATATATATGTAATATTTCAATTGAAAAAGGTATTTCTATTAATAATTATATATATATAAATATTTACAAGATTATAATAAATTACAATAAATAATAAACATATTTATTATATTTATTAGATTCATTAGATTTATTAGATTTATTAGTTATTTATTACATCTATATTTATTATATTTATTGAATTAATTTATTAGATTTATTGTATTAATTCATTATATATTTAATATTTTTTATATTTAACATATTTATTTTATTAACTTTATTTATTTTATTTATAACTATATAATAATTTTTAATATATATTTTTATATTTAATATTATTGAATATAAATGTGTATTCCAATGAATATGGTCAATAAAATATTGATCATGCGTAAATGTTCTATGTCTGGCATGAATGTTAAATATTACATTACATCATGTTTTCCATTGATGTGGTATATTGATTAATTCATAATGTTACCCATACGAACTATATATGTTCTAAAAAATGTACATAGAAAATAACATTAAATATATTTAAATAATAAATATATATTATTATATTTTTAATGATATATATAAATAATTTTAAAATACAGTTGTAATTATAATTATAACTATATATATAAATAATTATAATTTTATACATATAATTTTAAAATTTCATTAATATATATATATATTTAAAATTATATACCAATATTTAAAAATCTATACTATTTATAGTTATAATTATTACTATAAATATATATAAGTGTGTTTGTGTGTGTGTAAATAATTATCAAATTATAATTAATATATTTATTATACAACATATAATGTTATAAATATATAATAAAATATATATATTATTAAATGTATAAAAATATTTATAAATAGGTAAAAGTAAAAGTAAAAATATATATTTTTAAATAATTGCTAATTTATAAAAAATATATTTATTATTTCATATATAATATGTTATATATAATTAAATAAATATTTATTTATAACTATTTATACAAATATTGATAAATAAATACTAAGGTTACTTATAGTTATAAATAAATATAGATATATTTAAATAAGTTTGAAATTATAATAAATATATTAAGTATATATATTAAAAAAATTACAAATATTAGATATATAATTTTTCTATAATTTTATAATTATTAACATAAATAAATAAATATTTATTTATAATTATAATTATAAATAAATATATATTTCATATAAAAATTTAAAAAATTAGAAGTATAGTTATATATTTATAATATTTTAAATATATATAATTAATATATTTATTTTATATATTTATATGATTATAAATAAAATAATTATATTTCTTATAATTTTATAATTACTTAAATTAAAAAAAATTACTTATAAATAAATATATACTTAACCTATATATTAGTTTAAATAAATATATAATAATATAAATAAATTATTAAATGTGTACCTTTATCCATGATTTTTTTAGCGCTGATAATTGTATGTTTTATCATGGTTTTTTATGTAACACACAGATATTTTATGAGAAGTATATTTTTTATTTATTTTGTTATATGCAACATCAATGGAATCTTTAACTGCATACAAATGTATCTTGGCTTGCGTTACATGCAATCACGACCTTCCTCGAAAGCGTGTGTAGTACGCAATACCGAGTTTCACTAAACATCAATATATTATTATAATATTATAAACTAGCTGTTATGAATAGTATTAACTGAATTTTTAATTTTATAACATTATAATTCATCTTACATATTTTCGAGAACATGGTATGTGAATAAAATAAATGTTTCGGGTAAAATAATTATTTTTAAAAAAATGCAGTTTTTACCCCTTTTGATGGTGCACCAACTTTAAATATAGTTTTTGA